>CAWUFW010005136.1:0-1395215 GCA_963921515.1 Calotriton arnoldi | reverse complement strand
GGGTGGTGGTAGTGGTAGGCATCCATCCCCCATGAGTGGGGATGGTAGTAGTGACAGGCATCCAGCCCCTGGATAGGGGTGGTGGTAGTGGCAGGCATCCAGGCCCCCTGAGTAGGGGTGGTAGTAGTGGCAGGCATCCAGACCCCTAAGGGTGGGTATGGTAGTAGTGACAGGCATCTAGGCCCCCCTGAGTAGGGGTGGTGGTAGTGGTAGGCATCCATCCCTCCATGAGTGGGCATGTTAGTGGTGCTAGGCATCCAGCCCCCCCTGAGTAGGGGTGGTGGTAGTGACAGGCATACAGGCCCCCCTGAGTAGGGGTGGTGGTAGTGTTAGGCATCCATCCCCCCATGAGTGGGGATGGTAGTAGTGACAGGCATCCAGGCCCCCCTGGATAGGGGTGGTGGTAGTGGCAGGCATCCATCCCCCTAAGGGTGGGTATGGTAGTAGTGACAGGCATCTAGGCCCCCCTGAGTAGGGGTGGTGGTAGTGGTAGGCCTCCATCCCCCCATGAGTGGTGCTAGTGGTGCTAGGCATCCATCCCCCCATGAGTGTGGATGGTAGTAGTGACAGGCATCCAGCCCCCCCTGAGTGGGGGTGGTGGTAGTGGCAGGTATCCAGCCCCCTAAGGGTGGGTATGGTAGTAGTGACAGGCATCCAGCCCCCCCTGAGTAGGGGTGGTGGTGGTAGTGGTAGGCATCCATCCCCCCATGAGTGGGGATGGTAGTAGTGACAGGCATCCAGCCCCCCCTGGATAGGTGTGGTGGTGGTGGCAGGCATCCAGGCCCCCTGAGTAGGGGTGGTAGTAGTGGCAGGCATCCAGCCCCCTAAGGGTGGGTATGGTAGTAGTGACAGGCATCTAGGCCCCCCTGAGTAGGAGTGGTGGTAGTGGCAGGCATCCATCCCCCCATGAGTGGGGATGTTAGTGGTGCTAGGCATCCATCCCCCCATGAGTGTGGATGGTAGTAGTGACAGGCATCCAGCCCCCCCTGAGTGGGGGTGGTGGTAGTGGCAGGCATCCATCCCCCTAAGGATGGGGATGGTAGTAGTGACAGGCATCCAGCCCCCCCTGGATAGGGGTGGTGGTAGTGGCAGGCATCCAGGCCCCCCCGAGTAGGGGTGGTAGTAGTGGCAGGCATCCAGCCCCTAAGGGTGGGTATGGTAGTAGTGACAGGCATCTAGGCCCCCCTGAGTAGGGGTGGTGGTAGTGGTAGGCATCCAGCCCCCCCTGAGTAGGGGTGGTGGTAGTGGTAGGCATCCATCCCCCCATGAGTGGGGATGGTAGTAGTGACAGGCATCCATGCCCCCCTGAGTAGGGGTGGTGGTAGTTACAGGCATCCAGGCCCCCCTGAGTAGGGGTGGTAGTAGTGGCAGGCATCCAGCCCCCTAAGGGTGTGTATGGCATTGGTGTTGGCCATCCCACCCCTATGGTTCTGCTGTTGCTTGTGTACGTCATTTGTGCATCCCTATGTGTGTGTGACATATTTTGGGTACGTGTAGTTTGTTTGTATTGTTGGTGTTTGACTTACCGTCTGCGCCGTACGCGTCCGTGCCGGTCCCGGTAATAGATGTAGGGTATAGGTAGGACCTGCGCAATGGGATTCATGCTTGGATCGTCTCGTTCGGGTTTCTCGTGTCTTCGACTCGTAGTCGTCGCTGGCTTGTTCGTCTCGTAGCCGTGGATCGTCTTGTGGCGCAGAACGGAGCTTATGTACGCCTCGCCCGGATGCTCACACGTGCCGGACGTAGCGACGGTTTCGGCGCGTACGGAATGCGCATCGTACTTGTCCGGCCGGAAGGTGCTGTGTATTTGGTTCCGTGCGGCTCGAATCGGCGTTTACGGATCCGGCTCGGGCGGGGAACAGGAGCTGGATTGGGTGAGTACGGCTCGCTCGGAAACTGGGTTGTTATACGCATCGTACTTGTTCGTCCGGACGAGTGTACGAATCGGTCGGGAAACACGCATTCGGCTTGTATTTTTTCCGGACGAATACTGTCAGGTGCCCTTCCGGCCGAGATCGGAATCGACCCCTTTGTGTAGGACCCCTCAGTGCACCACCACCTCCCCCTAACACAAGGGGGGCCCGCAAAGGGCCCCCGAAACCAATCCCCGCCAGCCTTTCCATGGCGGTTTCGCCGCCATGGAAAGGCTGGCTACAGCTAACATCGTAATTTGGTGGAAGGTGCCTGCTAGGCAACGCCACCATTTTAGGCATGCTGACCGCTCCGCCAGCATGCGCCAGCTGCGGTCGGAAAGCGATTCCCCCGCCATCGTAATGTGGTGGGGGAATATTGCTGTCCGATGGCCCGCACCGCACGGCTGGCGGTGGCGGGCCTTTTGCCATCATAATCACCCCCAGAGATACACTACCCAACCCAAACCTATCCAAATTAAATACATTATATGATATTTTTTTTTAAACTAATTAAAAAAAATGTTTACACTATTTTAATATTTTTTAAATAATACTATTACTATTAAAAATAATCAAAATTAACAACTTGCCTCAATTACAAGGACTAATTACCGTACAATGCGTTGTAATGGTATGCGTTGTAATGGCATGCGTTGTAATAGCACATGAGTTGTAATGGCATGAGATGTAATGTCACCTGCGTTGTAAAAGATGTTTTGTAAAGGCATTATGATGTAATGCCTGCGTTGTAATGGACATCTCCCCCACTGGTCGACCTTGTTTGCAGTTGGACAGGGTGAGTTCATGTCGGATTAGGGCATACATTGGGCCTATTCTTGGTTGCTTTGTTTGAATCATAGCAATTGGCTAGGGATTTCTCAATTGATTCTAGCCACCTGATAATTGGATAGAGATTTTGTTAAAACATTGAGTTAAGTAGAGAAATCATAGCGCCTCTTCTTCATCTTGAGGGAATTCCTCTGTTTGAGTTGCCTGAGACACACTGTGAGATTTAAGCCGGTGAGGAATCGAGCTCAGTTCGAGGCTTCTCAGTGAGTACTTTTTAGATGTAGCTGCAGCACTGGCCCCTCTGGTAAACCCAGCTGGTTTCCTCCTTTTTTTTTACAGGTTGATTTGCATCTGAGGCTTTGGAGGAGTTTAGGCAAGCGGGGGCAGTATGAGATACAGAGTCAAGACATCCACTAGCTGTTGGTGGTGTGTTATGTAAGTATGGTGTTAATAGAGTGGGACAGGTTATACTTGGGGGAGTAAAAAACTGCATCAGTTGTAGAGTGTTTATGACAATGCACCCGGTCCATAGAGAGTCTATGTTCAACCAATACAATTTCATCTGAAATCGCCACTGCTGCTTTAGCCAGCATAGTGTCAATTGCTGCAGTAGTGTGAGTTGATATACCAGCCTTTCGTTTAACCATTGTCAAAAATATGCAATATGAAATTTAAAAAGAAGTACCTTCGGTCTGATGGGTAATGTCCACGTACGGCTACTAACTAACTTGAACCGGACTTCAAGGAAGGTGGGCCCAGCCCCCAGCCTCCTCCAGGTGCTGATGGGCGCAGACGGGCCCGCTGTTGGCCCGGTCTTCTCCCGGGCACGCGCCCAGGCAAGTCCAGAGCGCCTTCTGCGCTGCAGGAGCCCTGCAGGGTTAGGTACAGCGCCTCCTGGCGCGGGAACAACTCGAGCGGCTTCCTGCCGCAGTCTCTGCTGGGGCTTGTGGTCCGCCCCTTCTTATCGCTGGATAGGCTCAATTCAGTTATTAAGAGATACTAATGTGTGATTCTGTGCTCAGAGCATCTAACCTATGCCACCTCCTTGAATAAGGTTTGGACGGCTCTACTTCGTTAAGTAATAGAGTCAAGTGTTAAACAGGGGTACTTGTCTAACTAGTTTGGGGTCAAATAGTTCTGTGGCCACAGCAAACCAGTGAAAAATGGTTCGAATTTGACTATTACCCTCTGTCTACCCTAGTCCCCCAGGAACCAGATTTTCACAATTATACTGTGACTCTTGCTAGCGTAGACAGAGCAGCGCAAAATCAAATTTTATTTGAAAAACTGCTAATCAAGTTTGACAGACAAGTAGTAGCTCCTCCTTGTACAATGGTAGGATAACATTTAGATCATGCTTTTTCCTTTTAATGCTTCGGTATAAAATTGCTAAGACTAACCCCTCTGGATCTGGATGGTAGGAAGGGCTAGCTATCACCACACCAGTGTCGCTGCTTGTAACTTCTGAGGACGGATTTGTAAAACTCTTCTGGGCCTCATTACGATGGCGGTGAGACCACCATCGACAGCCTGTCAGTGGCAGTCCCACCGCCATCCATTGAAGCGTTCAGACCGCCGGATTATGAACCGGCGGTCGGAGGCATTGGTTGTAGGGACAGACCGATGCTTTTCTGACAAGCTCAAGGAGCCCGTCGGGGCAGCAGTCAGACCGTAAACCCTACAATAGGGGCAGTGTTTGCTCAGGCCATAGGAATTACGATATCCGTTCCATCGGACTGTACATGGCAGCTGATGGAAACAACTTTGGGGCGCCTTGCAGGGCCCTCATTGGCCTCGGCTATTGGGCTTGGGGAGCACATGTGGTACCCCCCCAAACATCCATGAACCCTGTGCCAGGCACCTCCTGGTGCCTGGCACACGGGGCATGGATGTTTATAACATGCTTATTTCTATTGTGGCTTGTGTTGCGGCCCTTTTCTGGACCGTAGCACAAGTCGCAATAAAAAACGTCATGTTTCCGACTGTCTGCACGGCGGTCGGATCGTAATTTGATGGGTGGAACTGCCGACACATGTCTGGCAGCATCCATCCTGCAATGATGGCGGTCGGATGCTCATCCGACTGCCATCATAATATGACGCTCATCAGTGATTTAACTAATCTAACTACTAATCTTTTAAAACTAAATAAGCTTAAAATATAACCTGTTAATGTACTTGGTTGCATTTTTTTATTTGAAGAGTTTTATATAGCGCTGGCTAGACCCTGAGGTATCAGAGTGCTTTACATGAGGATCAGCAAGTTACAGGTTACATAATTACATGGCTAAGTATAGACATAGGAGTAAAACATGATATTACACAATAATATGAGTTATTAGTGCGTACACATGTCTTATGTAAGCCTGGGCGTAGTTTACGTAGTAGCACTTCACGTAGCTACGTGAAGTACATTTTGAACTACACGTAGCTATGCAAATTGCGTAGTGCGTAGCTGTGTGCTTGACTGCACTGTACAATAATTGCCAAAGGCATCTTGCACAGTGTAAGTTAAGATAAAAAAAAATCTCTGTCTTTATATGCTAAAAATGCATATAGTCAATTCACAAAAGTGAAAACGATAAATTAACAAGCAGTGAGAGAGGTGATGATTTGGGGATCCTCCTAACCTAGGGAGAGAACCAAGCAGATGCCTTGAAAACAAAAAGCACATCTTTTGAATGATTCAGTGGTGGTCCCATCCTCTTAGGACCACCCCAAGCACAGTTATTGGCAAAATACAATCCCAACCAAAGGCCCTGCAAAGCATTATGGGACGAGATTAGCAGTGGGCAGTGAATATTATAGTATCCAATATCAAAATAATTCTACAAAGAGCTGCAGTTCCACTAGTCGTTACTAGATGTCCTCACGAGTCAAATGCAAAAGCTTCATGAAAGGGTTTCAATGCTTTTGCATTTGACTCGTGAGGGACATCTAGTAACGACTAGTGGAACTGCAGCTTGATGTATTAATAATTTCAATGCTTTTGCATTTGACTCGTGAGGGACATCTAGTAACAACTAGTTGAACTGCAGCTCTTTGTAGAATTATTTTGATATTGGACACTATAATATTCACTGCCCACTGCTAATCTCGTCCCATAATGCTTTGCAGGGCCTTTGGTTGGGATTGTATTTTTGCCCATAACTGTGCTTGGGGTGGTCCTAGGAGGAAGGGACCACCACTGAATCGTTCACATGATATGCTTTTTGTGTTCAAGGCATCTGCTTTGTCCTACCCATAGGTTAGGGGGGACCCCAAAATCCTCACCTCTTTCATTGCTTGATATTTTATTGTCAAAGTTCACTTTTGTGAATTTGTTATATGCATTTTAGCATAGAAAATTGCTTTATCAAAGCATTTGTAGGTGTTTATTATACTGCTGCTACGCTACATCAATTAGCACAGTTTTTCACTCTGCTACGTGCAATGTGCGTAGTAGCACAAACTTTGCATGCTCTGTGAGCGTAGCGAAGTATTATGCCCAGGGTTAGTCTTATGGGGAGTGAAAGGTCGAGGGGTAATGGTAAAACAGGGGGAAACACAACGGGGAGATGAGGAAAACAATGTCCGATGTCCGGCTGGGTAGGTGACGGCTGAGGGGTGAACCAGAGCCAAACTCCTCTATAGCTGCATAGGACAGCTCCACCGGACATCAGCCAAGGTTGCTTGGGCACCGCGGTAAGAGCAGAACAGTTATGGTTTACGCCCAGGGGGCATCGTCAAAGTTCCATCGAGAGCATCAGTCACGGTGTTACAGGGAAGCGCTGTCCGCCTCATCCTCCAGCTCGCCCCCAGGTCAAGAGTGGTGAGAGGAGAGGAGGAAGGGACAGTTCCAAAGTCTGCAGATCATCCCCATTCCCAGCAGCTGTAGTGAGTGTTGGGCATTTAAAATTTAGGCATTTCTTAATGGGTGAAACAACTCTGCCCCTGTGATCAACTCATTGGTTGCACAGCCCCCAGCAAGGGTGTGATAGACTAACTGGCCACAGTCACAGTGAGTTCTTGCAACAATATTTTAAATATTCGAAGGAGTGGACCTGATGACACTCATCGGATGTATTTTGCCGGGTTCTTTATGAATTCGCTCCATCTTGAGGACCATTTGGTCCAAGTCTGTAGTGTTTGTGTACTTCAGCAAGTTGGTGCCCTGACAAAGTAGTGCTTCAGGAAGTGTTGGCTCACACACTTGCGCAGCTTCATGAACAAGCGCAGGAAACACTTTTGAAGTTCTTCCAGTCCTTTGCACATGGGTACTTCTCGCAAGACCAAAGCAGCAGCGTCTGGATGTGATAGGCAGTGATGACCGGTTTGCAGCCAGGGCACCAGAAGTCCTCCTTCAGCTGGCGAATGACCCGGAAGCACTTGAGCCGACAGCCCCCATCCTCATCGATGCCCTCCAAGAGCACCCTCTCCGCCCGCATGAAGGACAGCTGCCAGTGGTAGTTGGAGCGGGCCATCAGATCTATCTACAAGACTGCCTGTATCACCCACAAAGCCTTGCACTCCTCCTCTCCTCGCTACTTGGCGAATAAACTGAAACTCTCTGGAGGCTCTAGACCATCACGTAATGTGGAAAATTTATTGCTTGAACCTCCCACTTTCAAAAAGGAAAGATCGATGGCCCAATCCTTTTCAGGCAACGCGGTGAGAATCTGGAACTCACTTCCGCCTCAGCTCCGGACCACCACCTCTTCCCGGTCCTTCAAAACTGACCTCAAATTTCTCCTTCTTCAAAGACACTTCCAAATCTAATTCACGCCCTCTCTATTCCCTCAACGAAGTTCTTCCACTATAGGAAATTCTGTACTCCATGCCTATAGAAGTGCCTTCCCAGTGTGTTCTGAGTGACTGCCACTTATTGCAGTATTATACCTCAATTTGTATTTTGTATCTTATGTATCATGCACACTTGTCACTTTTTCCTCTTGTAACGTATCATTTCCTACCTCTTCTTGTATCTTGTTTGCTTTTGTTATATGCACAATTGTCACTTTTTCCTCTTGTAATGTAACGTTTGCTTTTGTAACATGCCCACTTGTAATTTTCTCCTCATGTAACGTTACTGTTCCCATTGTGAAGCGCTCTGACACCTTCGGGTAAAGTCCGCGCTATATAAAAACGCATAAAATAAATAAATAAATAAATAAAATGCACGTTTTGGCAACACAAATACAAATATCTGGGACAAACCACAATTAGCGGGAGAGGGCATCAGGGAGAGAGAGACTCATCTTCCGAGGGGACATTTGGGGGAGTACATATATTTCCCCGGTAAACATTCTACTTACACCATATCGAGGACCACTTTTTGGGACATCCCCTTGCAATGTAGACAGTTTTTTCCCTGAACATACACCAGTCTAGATCATTTTTCCATGCTGCTAGAGTCGGCGGGGTCCCCACTCCCCACTTTTGAGCAATGTTTCGTTTTGCCACCATCAGGCACAGAGTAGCCCAGAGTTGATCCATACGATTCAAATCGGTAGGTTCCCAGACATTAAGCAGACACCTTTTGGCCTCTGGGCCTATATCCTTATTCAGTACGTCCCGCATGACCTCGTGTATCCCCCGCCAGAACAGTTGTATAAATTCACATTCCCAAATTATATGGAGGAACTTCCCTAGTTGACCACATTGCCGTCTACAATCTCCCCCTCCCCCCACGTGCACCAGTTGGGGCCCCATTACATATATCCTGTGCAGGATTTTTAGTTGAACGAGTCGCAGACGAGCAGAAATCGCCACCTCCCGTGGAGAGGCCACCGCCTCCCTCCATTCCTCATCATCAAGCAACAGGCCGTCACCTTCCCAACTCTCTCGCAAACGCGCAAGGGGATCCGGGGTGTTATTAATCAATTTTTTATAAGTTAGGGTGATTGCCTTCTGTGGGAGGTATCCATCGAGCAATCTGTTTTCTAGCGGCGAAGACTCGGGGGGGGGGAGGAGCCCTTCCGTAGGTTTGTTACAAGTGCATGGTGGACCTGCAAGTATCGAAAATATTCTGAACCAGTTAACTCATACTCCTGCTGTAGTGCGTCAAAAGTGAGCACCCCACCCTTCACCCAGAGATCTCCAAATCCGGGAGATTCCGATAAGGTCCCATTTGTCAAACCCCTTAGTGGACCATAGATTGCCCAGTTGTTCCGAGCCCCACAAGGGAGTTGCCAAAGTGAGTTTCCGGTCCCATCCCAAGCTTTTATTGGCAGCATGCCACACCTGGACGGCGTGCTTGGTCGGGCCAGTTAAGGGGTATTTCCTGGGGCTTGAGTACAGGGCCCTGTTATAGCCACCGCCAGGCAACAGCCATCTGTCCATGGTGTAACCTGGATCATCAGGGCCGCTGTAGGTGCCATGATTGATAGCGGCCAGGTGGGAAGCCCAATAATATTTCCTGACATCGGGGAGACTTATTCCTCCATCATACCAGTTTAGGACCAGCTTATTGAGGGCGACCCAGGGCCTCCCATCCCATAGCAGCTCCCTTTGTAAGCTCTCGATTTCCCTGAAGTATCTCGCAGGAACCAGATTTGGCGAGTTTTGCAGGGCGTAAAGAAAACGGGGCAGTGACATTATTTTAAATAGGGCAGCCCTGCCCAACAGTGAGAGTGGGAGCGCCTTCCAGTTGGCAATATCACTCCTCAGTCTCAGCAAGGGTGGGAGCAGATTTCTCTCGAAGCGGAGCTTGGAGTCCGCGGTGACAAACATCCCAAGGTAGCGAAAGCCATCCTCGACCGTCTGTAGAGGGCAGTCCCTGGGTATGGAGGGGGGGTCCCCACTAAGGACATACATGAGAGACTTACTCCAATTAATCGAGTAGCCGGAGTAACTACCAAAGATCGTGAAGATGTCTAGTGCACGCCTAAGGGACATTTTGGGGGAGGCTAGGTAAAGGAGAACATCATCTGTGTATAGCGAGATGCGGTCCTCCCAATCCGCAGACCACCGCAGCCCTCGTATCACCGGGTCCCTTCTGATCCATGCTGCCAGTGGCTCCAGGGAAAGGGCGAAGAGTAGGGGCAACAGCGGGCACCCCTGGCGGGTACCACGACTCAGTTCGAAAGTGTCTGATAGTTTGTTGTTAACGACTACTTGCGCCAGGGGCCCTGCATAGAGGAGTCGAACCCATGCTGTGAAAACAGGCCCAAACCCCATTTTAGTAAGGGTGGCAAAAAGGTACGGCCATTCTATGGTGTTGAACGCCATAGAGGCGTCTAGGGAGACCAACACGGCTGCCTCCTGGATGGTGTCCACCCTGCCCAGCACACCATGCACTCTGCGTAAATTGAGGGCAGTATTTCGGTGGGGCATAAAGCCCGATTGATCGGGATGCACCAGAGTACTAATCACCCGATTTAGCCGGGTAGCCAATAGTTTGGCCAATATTTTGGGTTTGGCATTAAGCAGGGAGATGGGTCTGTAGGAGGAACATTTGTTTCTAGGTTTACCCTCTTTATGGATCACAACCAGCGACGCAAGCCGTTGGTCAGGCGGAAGCGACCCCACCCTCTTACTCTCTTCAAACATGGCTCTCAAGTGCGGGGCTAGTTTATCGGGGCGTAGTTTATACAGTTCAATCGGTAGGCCGTTCGGGCCGAGGGCCTTCCCCGACCGGAGGTTTCTAATCGCCTGCGCTACTTCATCATTGGTGATACTGCTCTCCAGGAAGCTCTTATGCTCCTCAGAGAGAGTGGGGAGACGGATGTCTCGAAGTAGATTGAGGGAATCATCCTCGAGTAAGGTCGTCCCTGATTGATATACCGCGCTATAGTGTGCGGCAAATACACTGGCGATGTTTTGGGGATCTGTGGTTTTAACGCCTTCTGTGTCTATCAGTTCTGGAACAAGTCTGTCAGCCCTCTCTTTTTTGTCCAGCCAGGCGAGAAGCTTCCCGGCTTTGTCTCCCCACTCATATACTCTGCCGTCTCTCTCCCTTCCCCATGTTCTGGCCCTGTCAGTGGCGATACCTTTGTATTCGTCTCTCTTCAATTGTAAGATGTGCAGTGTTTCCTGCGTTACTTCTTCCTCGAGACTCTCCTCCAGCCGGAGGATTTCGTTCTCTACAGCAACTAATTCTTTCTGTTTTTCTTTCTTGACTCCAGCGATCAGGGACAGAGCCTGCCCCCTAATCACCGACATGAACGCCTCCCATAATATTTGGGGGGAATCGACCGAGCCCTGGTTTTCTTGAAAGTAGTGGTCTAGGGCCTGCAGTATCTCCTTTCTAACCACGGGGTTCCGTAGGAACCATGGACTGATAGGCGCTACCCTTCCCACCCGTGTGTCTCCCAGGACCAACCTTACCCACACTGGGGAATGTTCAGAGATGCCCCGTGCCAGGTGCTTGACCTCTTGGACATGGGTGAGTTGAGAGGCTGGTACAAGGATGTAGTCGAGTCGAGACAGGCTATTATGCGCTCCCGAGAAGAAGGTGTGCTGGACTCTGTCCGGATGGAACGCCCTCCCCACATCCGCGAGGCCGAGGGCCTCCAGGAAGTCTGGAAGTCAGCGACGCGAGGGGCCTATGTCGTGGGAGGTAGCGGTCCAAGGAGCCGGAGACCACTGCGTTGAAGTCCCCACCCACCAACAAGAGACCCTCAGGAAGCGAGAGAAGGAGAGCGCCCAGATCTGCGAACGTTTGGCTCTGTAGTCCGGGCGGGGCATTGACTGACATTAAAGTTAGTGTGTTTCCCTCCCACTGCCCCGTGATAGCGATGTATCTGCCCCAGTCATCAGAGCGCGTTGCTTGTATGGAGAAGGGGAAGGAGTTTTTAAGCAAGATACCGACTACCCTGGAGCCAGAAGTGAAGCCGGAGTGGGCGATCAGCCTATACCCCATCTGTTGAGCGCTTTGCAGGTGCTACCTACCAGGTGAGACTCCTGAAGGAGCAACACATCTGGGGAGTGTCATTAGAGGTATTGAAGGACTAGAGTACGTTTCAACTTATCTCCCAGCCCGTTTACGTTCCAGCTCAGTATCTTTATGCTCTTATCCCAGTGTGTATCCATGAGAACGTTTCATTTGTAAGCAGACCTGTATGTGCCATGAAACAGACGTTGCCGATTTAACTGTAACAAATAAGCCCCCCCCCAACCCCAACCCAATCACCCCCCTCCCTGCGTCCCTGCACTCTGGGCTTGAAACTGCCCATGAAATCAACTTGCAGAGTGCCTGTCGCCCAACTTATAAACTAACAGTAGCTAAATGTGGGGGAAGAGGCTACCTTCCTTCCACCCAGACACCCTGTACTCAGAGCAATATCGAATCCCTCGAATGGGGTAGACCCAAGTGTCAATAGTGGCAGGAGACATGAGACCACCCCACCAGCCGAAGGTCGCCAAGACCCCTGTAGTTGCCCCCCACCTCTTCGTTTTTCAGTTCTAACCAGGGGGCGAAGCAAACGACCCAACACACCAAGTCTGGGACAGTGTCACAGTCCAAGTTCCAAACAGTGCGAAATGTTAGCAAGCGTTGTGTTCCTTCGCATCTCTCCAGCCCTCTAGCCCTCTTGCCATCTGCCTCGACCCGGAGGCGGGCCGGGAACAGCATCGCGTACTTCAGTCCCTTATCTCTGAGTTTCTTCTTGACAACAAGGAAGGATCGCCTCTGTTTTTGTACGGCTTGGGTGAAGTCCGGGAAGAAAGATATGACTGCATTTTCATATTTGAGCGGAGGCGCCACCCTGGCACTCTGTAATATGACGTCCCGGTCGCGAAAATTAAGCAGTCTGGCCAGTATTGTTGCGGGGAGGGGCGCCAGGCTTCGGACGCCCCCCCCGGGACTCTGTGAGCCCGTTCAACCACAAAGAATTGGGAGAGGCCCTTGGGGTGGAGATGGTTGAGTATGAGATCCTCGACGAAGAGATCAGCAGCTTGCCCCTCCGCTTTCTCCAGCACCCCAATAATTTGCACGTTATTACGTCTTGTGCGCCCCTCGTAATCATCCAGCTTGTCTTCAGCGAATTTTCTGAAGGTTTTCAGTTCACGAATTTGGTTCTGAAGTTGGGAGGTGTCATCGACGAGGGCAGCTGTGGTCACTTCCATTTGTTTGACCTTTTTGCTCACTTTGGTGAGGTAAGCCCTGATGAGTGTCATCTCTACCGCAATTGCGTCTGTCCTTTGCTCCATCGATGTTCTCACCCCGGCGATCGTCTGCATGACATCTTTAAGGGTGAGCTCTGGGGGATCCCCCTCTGAACCCGCCGCGGGCCTGTCCCGGGTGAGCTGCTCCACGGCAGCTGCCATCGGGCACGTGTATCGGTCCAATTTGTTTTGCTGCGTAGGTTTGGGGCCTCTCCCGCCCGACATCTTGAGCCACCCCGGGGAGCGCTTCTCCTTTTTCCTCTCACCTTGGAGCACACTGGCGCAGGCCGCGGCCCCCTCCGCTGTTGAGTGTGGGGGGGTGGAAAGGAGGGATCCCACCAACGCCGCGTTGACTCCTGATCAGGAGGCTGCAGAGGGTAGTGTCAGCGTCCCCCCGTCCGTGCACTCCAGGGCAAACAAGCGCAGCCTGCACGCACGGGCGCCACCAAGTTTCCTCCCAGCTGGCCAACTCCCCGTACTGATGTTCTGGGGGGGAGGGGGAGCACCCTATTCCATCCCCAGGATATCCGCTTGCAGCACAACACGCAGTAGTCTCCCCTTTGGGGTGCACCTCTCTCGCCGGGGTCCTATAGATGCAGGGCCTGCCTTAAGTGACCAGGCCTCAAGGGACTCAGACTGTGTAGGGCATCACATCGCCCCGGCACGGCCAGAGCCAGCAATGCAGCTGGACAGCCACTCACGGGGAATCACAAGGTCCTCTTCCGCCACGGGGGCGTCCTCGGCCCCCCACATCTGCCGCCAACATTGCTGGTGGAAAGCTCAGCATTCAGGGGCCCGGTCACACTGCCGCCGGGACGCCCACATCGCCCTCCGTCTTACAGCGGCCAGTCCGGGGGACTTCACAGCAGTGGGGGCATCAGGGGGGGCCACACCGCCTCCGGCCGATCGCTACAGGGGGGCCACCGACCCCGTGCCGAGATCTCACTCCCGGGCCCGAAAAAGGGCCTCAGGCCACGGTCCTGCGCAGTGCTCCCGCCGCCCGGCAGCACGCTTCTTTGGGCTCAGGTCCCCACGGCAGGTCCCGGTTCCTCCTGCAGAGAAGGCCGCAGTCGACGGAGCTCACAACTCTGCCTCCACCGGTCGGGTGGACGCGATTCCGGGCTGGTGATTTCTGGTTGCGTTATCCCCGTTCGGGGTACGGATTATGTAGGCAGATGTTGGACATCTGGGCCAAAGTCCGGGAGCTACTCTACTTCGCGGCCATCACGCTACGGTGCGAAGCCACGCCCCCCTATGTTGCTTTTTGAGGAGAGTTGTTTCTACTTGAAGTGTGCTCTTATTTATAAAGGTGTCTGTGAGCATATTTGAAAGCCACAGCAGTGAGAAGGCTTTTACACACTTATTATTTGATCAAAGTGACAGTTGATGGAACCTTACCTCCCACTTCTGGAAAGTTCTATTTTTGGCCGCCATTTTGTTTTCACTTCAAGAGTTGCCTCGATGGGAAGACTCTTTACCTCAAATTTGATAGAATTATAATTCTGCTTTGACCTTTCTCTACTTTTAGAGCTTATTCTTCTGTGCTCAGAGATAGGCTTCCTCTTTTTCTTTTTAAGAATATCTTTATTAAGTGGCTGAGTTTTCTCTTGTCTGCCTTGAAAATGGATTCTGCAAGTTCAAGCAAATCACAAGGATCTTCTGGTTTCAGCGTTACTGGCTGTAAAGAGACTGCTAATAATACCAATAAAAGGGCTAAAAAAGATCCTTCTTCCCCGAATAAATCACCTCTACCCTTGACTTTAGAGGATATTATGGAAGAATTGAGAAATATCCATCCATTTATGGTAGCTACTACTGCGACACTTCAAAGAATTGAAGAGAAATGGTCTGGTTTGGATTTAAGGCTCACCGACGTCGAACAAAGAATTAGTGACGCGCAAGATGTTATTTCCAAAGTAAATGTCTTATCTAAAGAGGTTGCTCATTTGAAGAAAACAACGGAGGATTTGGAAAATCGAAATAGACGTAACAATCTAAGAGTCTATGGTATTCCGGAAGGATCCGAAGGCAACAACATGATTTCTTTTTTAAAGATCCATATCCCACAAATTGTAGGTTTATCAAAAATCTGTAGACCTTAATATTCAGAGAGCACACAGGATTGGTCCTCGCATTGCAGACGCCTCAAATAAACCACGAGGAATCATTGCCTATTTTCTTTTATATTCTGACTTAATGGCGACTGTTGCTGCAGCCAAACAACGCAAACAGATGCTTTGGTCGGGTCACAAAATCTTTTTCAGTCAAGATGTTTCAAAACCCACAGCCAATCGCTGGAAAGAATTTCTGGACCTCAGACCTATGCTCCGTTCTATGAAGGCTCGTTATGGCCTCATTTATCCATGTTTTTTCAAAGTTACATATAGAGACAGAACAATGACCTTTGAAGATCCTGCGGAACTTAAGAAATTTATACATATGCATAAAGCAGAAGAAATGGAACTAAGTAAAACCTAATTACTCCTCTCTCTTGTTTTCTTCCACAGGTTTTCCATTTGTATAATGTCTGATGTTGTCTCTGTTCTCATCGTACATCAGTTCCGTCGGCCATGTTTCGTCTGGTTGCATTGTCTTCCCAATGTATGGTAAGTCCCCTCGCGGTGTGTTTGTTCAGTTACTTTCTCATTAATATTGTCCCTCCACTATTTGCTGACATCTTAATAGTCTATTCTTGGTGTCGCTCATTGGAGCGGTGTCTGTCCTTTTTGTCCCCCCCTTTCATCTGTATTGTCCTTTCTATCTTTGGCTAAATATGGCTAAAGTCCTTAGGCTTTTTGTCATCTATTTTGACTACATTTCTCAGAGGAGACTATGTTCTCCTTTTTTTCTCCTATGTTTCTCCAAATTCTTACCTCTGCTCTTTTTCTTCTTTTCTTCCCCCCCTTTTTACATTCTACTTGGGCGAACCTTTTCTTTTTTAATGTGGTTCTTGTTGTCTTTTACTATTCCCTATTTGACCGGATCGATCTTGGTAAGTTTGCTGGTCATTTTATTCAATCTTTTATTTCTTTCCTCACATTTTCTCAACTCTCTTACTTAATTATCAGCTGTATATGTGTCAGTTTTTACGTATATTCAGACCTTTATGGTTTGTTATTAATTTTGTTTTGGTCGGCTAACTCATGCATATATTCTAGTACTCATTTATGTCATGTTAAAAGTTTTACAATTTTAATCTTGAAATATTTCTCATCTTTATCCTAATGAGTAACTTACGTATGGTGTCATGGAATGTTAAAGGTATTCGTAACCCGGTTAAAAAACAAAGGGGTCGATTCCGATCTCGGCCGGAAGCTCACCTAACACTATTCGCCCGGGAAAAAACCAAGCCGAACGCGTGTTCCCCGACCGATTCGAACATCCGTCCGAACGAACAAGTACGATGCGCATAACTGCCCAAATCCCGACCCAGCCGTACTCACCCAATCCAGCTCCTGTTCCCCGCCCGAGCCGGATCCGTAAACGCAGAATCGAGTCGCACGGAAGCTAAAAAACAGCACCTTCCGGCCGGACTAGTACGATGCGCCTTCCGTACGCGCCGAACCCGTCGCTACGCACGGCACGCCAGAGCATCCGGGAGAGCCGCACATAAGCTCCGATTCGCGCCACAAGACGATCCACGGCTACGAGACGAACACGTCAGCCACGAGTACGAGTCGAAGCAACGAGAAAGACGAATGAGACGAACCAGCCATGAATCCCATCGCGCAGGTCCTACCAATACTCTACATCTATTACCGGGACCGGTACAGACGCGTACGGCGCAGAAGGTAAGTCAAACACCCACCACACAAACAAACGACACGTACCTGACACATAACACACACACATAGGGATGCAGAAATTACTTACAATAGCAACAGCAGAACCATAGGGGCGGGAAGGCTATCACCAACGCCATATACACCCATAGGGGCCTGGATGCCTACCACTACCACCACCCCTACTCAGGGGGGGCTGGATGCCTACCACCAACACCACCCCTACTCATGGGGACCTGGATGCCTACCACTACCACCACCCCTACTCAGGGGGGGCTGGATGCCTACCACCAACACCACCCCTACTCAGGGGGGGCTGGATGCCCACCACTACCACCACCCCTACTCAGGGGGGGCTGGAGGCTTATCACTACTACCATCCCCACTCATAGGGGGATGGATGCCTACCACTACCACCACCCCTACTCATGTGGGGCTGGATGCCTACCACTACCACCACCCCTACTCAGGGGGGGCTGGATGCCTACCACCAACACCACCCCTACTCATGGGGGCCTGGATGCCTACCACTACCACCACCCCTACTCAGGGGGGGCTGGATGCCTACCACCAACACCACCCCTACTCAGGGGGGGCTGGATGCCCACCACTACCACCACCCCTACTCAGGGGGGGCTGGAGGCTTACCACTACTACCATCCCCACTCATAGGGGGATGGATGCCTACCACCAACACCACCCCTACTCAGGGGGGGCTGGATGCCTACCACTACCTCCACCCCTACTCAGGGGGGCTGGATGCCTACCACTACCACCACCCCATCTCATGTGGGGCTGGATGCCCACCACTACCACCACCCCATCTCATGTGGGGCTGGATGCCTACCACTACCACCACCCCTACTCAGGGGGGGCTGGATGCCTACCACCAACACCACCCCTACTCATGGGGGCCTGGATGCCTACCACTACCACCACCCCTACTCAGGGGGGGCTGGATGCCTACCACCAACACCACCCCTACTCAGGGGGCTGGATGCCCACCACTACCACCACCCCTACTCAGGGGGGCTGGAGGCTTACCACTACTACCATCCCCACTCATAGGGGATGGATGCCTACCACTACCACCACCCCTACTCATGGGGGCTGGATGCCTACCACTACCACCACCCCTACTCAGGGGGGCTGGATGCCTACCACTACCACCACCCCTACTCATGTGGGGCTGGATGCCCACCACTACCACCACCCCTACTCATGTGGGGCTGGATGCCTACCACTACCACCACCCCTACTCAGGGGGGGCTGGATGCCTACCACCAACACCACCCCTACTCATGGGGGCCTGGATGCCTACCACTACCACCACCCCTACTCAGGGGGGGCTGGATGCCTACCACCAACACCACCCCTTCTCATGGGGGGCTGGATGCCTACCACTACCACCACCCCTACTCATGGGGGGCTGGATGCCTACCACTACCACCACCCCTACTCATGGGGGGCTGGAGGCTTACCACTACTACCATCCCCACTTATAGGGGGATGGATGCCTACCACTACCACCACCCCTACTCATGGGGGGCTGGATGCCTACTACTACCACCACCCCTACTCAGGGGGGGCTGGATGTCTGCCACTACCACCACCCCTACTCAGGGGGGGCTGGATGCCTACCACTACCACCACCCCTACTCAGGGGGGGCTGGAGGCTTACCACTACTACCATCCCCACACATAGGGGGCTGGATGCCTACCACTACCACCACCCCTACTCATAGGATGGGTAATGCATGACACAACCAGCATACTGCATCATAAGGAATGTAAGAAAAACACATCCCCCCAACACCATGACAAGCGTGTGTAGACTGTGTCATATGCCTACAACACTGAACATGAAATTGAACATACAATGTGACCCCTATCACATGTGTCACACATAAATGTGTGTGGTATCCACAATGCAAGCAGACCATGACCACTGTGGCAATGGGGTCTAACACCCCATCATCACAGTGACCAAAAGGTAAGTGTGGGGTCCATGGCTGAAGCACATTTTGAACATTGTGACAATGGGGCCTAACCCCCCATCATCACAGTGATCAAAAGGCAAGTGTGGGGCCCATAGCTGAAGCACATTTTGAACATTGTGACAATGGGGCCTGACCCCCCATCATCACAGTGATCAAAAGGCAAGTGTGGGGCCCATAGCTGAAGCACATTGTGAACATTGTGACAATGGGGCCTAACACCCCATCATCACAGTGACCAAATTGTAAGTGTTGTGATGGCGAAAGCTGGAAATTCCAAACAGCATGGATTATCCCAGGTCACAGACCAACAAACACATCAGTAACATAGTAGTGCTTGTGTCCCATAGCAACATAGATTGGGTGATGCAAACAGTGCAGTGCAAATAAGACATACCTTTGGCCATGTGCAGACAAACATCACCCATGGGGGCTGACACTGTCAACATTCATGTGCTGACTGATGACCTAGGAGTCCCAGGGACAGCAGGGGAAACCCACCAAACAACATACAGCCAATGCCACACTAAAGATATGCCAATGCAGTGGTGCTGATGCACAAACACAAACAGGCAGCCCCACACTGCATATCAAACACAACAGGTGAGGGGGGTGTGTGCCAGTGTCCCCAGGTAACCACACAACACATGAGGAGGCCTGAATCCCAATTACACAGATGTGCATACAGTGCCACACAAAAGTAACTCATGGATCCCAATACCCTATGTGGGCAATCAGGCATTGTTAGATGAGAGGGAGCCCAAATTACACATGTCACACAAGCTTGTAGGAACAGCAACTAACACAGCAAGACACAGACCCACCACAGCACTACCCCCAGGGTCCCCACATTGTGGTGACACTGGCCTGCATGATAATCCCACTGTGATGACAAAGCTAGATGTCGTTCACACAGTGAGCCACAGTCATGTGTCCTGAGCAACAAACTACCATCACACCTACACAAGCACAAATCAATCAGCACGGCCTGTCAGCCAAGGACAATATGGAGGCAGGGGTCTAGCCGTGAAACAACTCTCATCTGCACACACTCAACACCACACACCTTGATCTCCACCAATGTGCAGCAGTGAAGCTCACATGCACAGGTGACATTGCACATGCACCCATGACAATCCCAGGGGTGGTGGTGGGAACTAAGGTGCAGAAACCCATCACACATGGCCAGTCAACAATACTCGTGAATGTCTGACACACTGCACAGTACGCCGTACATGGGCATGACGTCAATACCACACCAACCAATGGGATCCCGGCCACAGTCACACACCAATGAAGAAGCCAAGGTCACCCACAAAGAACACACATAGACAACTTCCAACATTGCAGCTCTGACCCTGAGGAGTGGCAGCAGTCACACACACAACGTGTCACAATCACTGAAAGCTAACACAAACTGTAAATTACATGACAGGTGTAACCAACAAGTGCCAAGGGGAATCCTGACTGTGGCTCATCTGCGTTTGCACACAAACTCAGCCCTGACAGCAAACACACCTATGGGTGACACCCTGATGACCAGTAATGTGCCATGCACCCACATCCCAGAGAAGCCAGGGAGAAGACTTTGGGGAACATATGTCAACTCAGCAAGCATCACAAACAGGAACATCACTAGGGATCCCAGCCAGCCTAGCAAAATGGAAGTGAACACACACAGACATGCTCACACAACACACACCTTGTGCTCAGGCAATGTCACAGAATTACACACTGCCATGAGGGGACTCCACTCCTGTGTAAGGAAAGCTGTGCCATACGTTGTCTCAGTAGGGCTCTATCATGTCAGCAGAACACTTGGTCACTCAGTCAACAATTACCACAAAATGTAGGCTACCGTCATATCAGCCTGGTCATGGGAGTGTCACCGAAATCATCAGCACAGATCCAACACACATGTATAGCAAGTTGCACTGATAACACAGATGAGTCCTTCCCCATTGATGCCCAAACTTGCATGTCCAGTGGAGATGGTCACACCGTCAGGGAAATAGACAAATTGAACAATGGCAAGCACAACAGATGTGCAGGGGTGTAAGCCACAGATGTGATATTGCAAATAAAAGTAGGAAATCCCATTGCCAAATCTTGAAAACATGACACCCTCATATTGCTGCAAAGGATGACATGGATACACACCAGGATAGGACACATTCCCCCTGGACCACATGGGGTCCTGCACAGTAACACTTCATTATCCTGAGATCAAAAAGCACCATCACTGCAGCAAGGGCATGGTTAGCATCATCAACATCATGTACATCAGAAGCAAAACCACTAGAGAACAGAAAGTAGCTTTATTCAGCATATGTGGCTATAAAATTGAAAGTCCTGAAAAATAACCAAGGCCAATGGCCAGTCCATTAACAAAGTCAAAACAGGGTGACAGTGGCAGATGTCACCCTTTGCATGCCTGCACTGCTACACACCAGGGACATTCCCCTCGGAGGGGCATACAGGGGGCAGGCCAGGCACCGCAGGGACAGGATCAGGGCTCACCAGAAGGAGGCAGGGAAGGGGTGGTGGGTGCTGGAGAGTCACTGACAACTGCAGTGGAGGTGTCTGACATGGTGTGTGCCGGCACAACTGGGGGGCATGAGTCAGATGGTGTGGGTGCCGGCACGACTGCAGTGGGCCGTGCAGATGGAGTGGACAGGTTCCCCACTGCAGTGCCCAAGTCAGACAGGGTGGTAGTGGACTCCACTGCAGTGCCTATCTCCAGGGGAGTAGAATGGGGTTCAGGTAAGGTGGGCAGGACAGAGGGGAGGACACGGCCTCCACACCAGTGGCACAAACATGCGCAGCGGAGGGTGTGGTGCTGGAGGAGCAAGTGGTAGGGGGAGAAGGCCGGATCATTTTGGGGATGGTGTATCTGTGGGTGGGGGAACCTGGGGCAGGGTGTGGTGGGGGAACCTGTGGAGTGGGGGCCTGAGGGATGGAGGAAGGAGACTTGGTGGTTGAGCTGCAGGGTGGCGGCGGGGTCTTGCTCTTCCGGCTCCGGGGGGACTTGCGGATGGGGGCCTCAGTCTGTCTGCGCCTGGGGGAGGGTGTCCGGGGGTGAGGGGCACTCCCCTCTGTGTGGGTGGACCTCCTCTTCCCCCTGTATGCTGGATCAGCTGGATCGGAGGGGAAGAGGCCGAGGTCACAGAGGAAGAGCCGCTGTGTAGGTGGGGTTGCAGGTGAGGCAAGGGAAGGGGCCTTGGAGGGAGAGGTATCTGAGGACTGCGGAGTGACTGTGGATGCCTGTGTGTGTGTCTGTTCCCCATCCCCTGTGGGTGTGCTATCAGTCCCCTGAGGATGCCTGCGTGCACGTTTTGTCTTTGTAGTGGGTGTGTCTGTGCTGCTTGTGTCTGTGTGTTTGGGTGATTGTGCAGGTGTGCATGTGCTTGGGACAGGTAGGGTGCCAGGAAGTGTGGATGGGGCAGAGGTAGGAGGGGTGAGGGACTGTTGGAGGAGGGACACTGCTGCCGTCAGTGAGGAGTCCATGGACCTATTGCTCCTCTGTAGGGCAGACATGCCCGATGAGATGCCCTCCATGAACGACACCAGCTGAGTCAACAGAGTGGTGTGGGCATGGAGGACACTCAGCATTGCTGTCTGCCCTACATGGAGCTGGCGAAGTAGGTACACAGACTCCTCACTCAGGGCAGCAGGGGACACAGGGGCAGGGGGTGCGGTGCCTGGCACGAAGGAGACACGCTCCCGAACACGGGAGCCTCCACGGACCTCTGGAATGGGAGCCGATGGGAGGGCGGTGGTGGTGGTGGTGGTGGCGGGGACAGCAATACTAGCTGGGGTGTGGTGGCTGCTGACACCCGCCTCCACAAGGGAGTCATCCTCCGAGCTGCTGTGGTCCTCAGCTGAGGTGGATGCTGCTGAGGACTCCTCGGTGTGGCTCCCCCCGACCTCCGTGCCACTGGGTCCCTCCGACCACTCATCGGCTGCTGACCCAGTCTGGCTCTGCGGCTCCTCCTGGTCCGTGGAGCTGTCCCCTCCTGTGGCCATGGATGTATCTGCAAACAATTAGGGAAACAGACAAACATCAGTCACCTGCACTGACCGCACACACCACAGTAAGTACAGCACATTACAGAGCAAGCATTGGCATCCTTAGTTGAACATTGCCCAAAGTGCCCAAACAGAGTAGGAGAAGCCAATTGTCAGTCTGATGGTCAACCATGGCACTCACATCCCTCCTGGCCTTGCACCCATCTGTCTGGTGCCTGTCAGATGGCAATACCCCAGTGTGGACACATGCACCACCTACACAGTAGTTGGACAGTGCAGAGAACACGGTGAAGTATGTGAACATGCACACATCACAACTCTTGCCACTGAGGCAGTACAGGTGTCCGGATAAAGGGATGGCCAGAGTCTAAATTGAAATGCATGTGATGCATACCAGCACCAGACACCATGATGCACCCATGTCCTGATAGTCAATGCCACAATGGGGTGCATGTAGCACATGTCACTCCCCTGCAGGATCACTCTTAGGAAGTTTAATGCCATGGCACAGGCATGCCTGCAAAGTCATACATCACTGTCTCCAGTCACATGGGCAGGGCAGCCAGCCAATAACAGTCTGCACTGTGTCACAATCCTAGGCCATGGGGAATGCAAGTCCTGTAGCTGACAAGTGCACATGTCCATCCCCCACAAACCACATCATCTGAACTCTTATTTGGCCACGTCAAACCAATTGGACATATGGGAGACATGAAACACAACCCTCGGAACCTGAGCACCTCACAATCTGCTGTGAATGGGAAACAGCTACCTGGACTTCACATTCGCATACCCCAGTCTGCACAGTCAAGTGATCAAACACCTATATGTCACACAAGTATCGTCTCATATGGTCACATCTCCGGTGGCATGCTGAGCCCTAACCGATAAACACCCCAGTAGTCCTAACAATCAAGCCACAGCACAATGACACAGAGGCAGACACCTGAGGGAACATTCCACTGGGTACAACGTGTCAGCTGATACACGGGAGTGGGAGTACAGAGTGTATTGTATGGCCTGGAGTAGGCATGACTGTCCTGCTCCACGTGAAAGAGGGATGAGCCCTGGACAGTAGGCAGGTGGCTAAGTATGTGTGACACACTTGATATACATACTCCTGAGGCCCAAACATTGTTCCCACCTGCAGCATGGGTGTGTGCCAAATACCCCAGGCACATGTGGTGAATCAGATCAGCAATTGGACCACATATCAAAGTTACACGCAGATTAGATGTCATAACTCAGGCATTGTGTAAGCAATGGACCCACCCATGAAGCCCACAACAAAGTTACGGGAACAAATGCTGACCCCCACCTTGAGCTAAGCAAAATGTAAGGACACAGTACCCAAGTGACACAACTTCCTGACTGTAAGGGCCACACCTGGGTATCAGATGAGGAGTGGGCATGTCACAATTGAGGGACATGGGTCCTGGACCACAAGACTGATGTACTGTGGAAGGTTAACCAGGCCAGAGAAGGGCACATAGCATGTCAGACAAAGTTCACAGTGCAGTCATGGACTCACCCCCTCCTTGCTGCTGTCTGGCCTTCAGCTGCCCATCCAGATCAGGGAAGACCACCGCCAGGATCCTGAGCATGTGGGGGGTCAGGGTCCGGTGTCCGCCCCTCCTGCGAGGAGGCGACAGCTTCAGCTGGACCCTTGCGATCCTCCGGGTCCAGCCCCGAAGGTCCTGCCACCTCTTCTGGCAGTTGCGGATCCTGCGCCTGTAGACCCCCACGGATCTCACTGCCCGGGCGATGTCCAGCCAGATTTCCTGCTTCTGGTGGGCATCAACCTGTGAGGATGACAAAGTGTAAAGGACATCACTACACATGCAACATATCCGTGCATCACACATATGGATATACATGTCTCAATCACAGGGGCACATGATGTACACAGGCAGTGCAGCGATGGCTATGAACAGTTTTCCTGCAGTTACTACATGGTATCATTGCCTGGGAAGTAAAACCTTGTTGGAATGCACTGTTACTGCACTATACCTGTCCAGTGCATGTAACTACACACTATGGGGGGGTGACAACTACTCAGTGAGCATGCTAGCCAGTGGCGTGCACACTGTAAGTCTTGCTAGTCAGACAACATGCACATTCAGTAAGGCAGTGGACAGCACTCTCACCTGCTCCCCTGCTTTCCCATACAGCTTGCTGTACTGTGGAAGGAGGCTGTCCATCAGGGCCTGGTTCTCCTCAGTGCTGAAGGCTGGGGCTCTCTCCACAGTACGTGCCATTGCAGGATCCACAGGATGCAGAGACAGCAGCAGTGGTGGTGGCAGATATCATCCTGGAGCATGTAGTGCAGGCAAGTGAGCTCTCAGGGGTACAGCCAGCATTATATGTGTGCTGCTGAGGCAGTTACTGTCCCATGTGTCCAAAGTGATAGGTCCAAGTCGTTTGCATCTTCTGAATCTGGCCAATCCATGGAATTGCACCACTTACACACGCCCACAGCATCCTTCAAAAGTTCAACTT
The DNA here is from genome assembly GCA_963921515.1 of Calotriton arnoldi. Lineage (NCBI taxonomy): Eukaryota > Metazoa > Chordata > Amphibia > Caudata > Salamandridae > Calotriton > Calotriton arnoldi. Next base: position 1,370,121 of record CAWUFW010005136.1, on the reverse strand, counting down.
CATGAGACCCATGATTTTGCAACATTGTTGTGGATGGCCAACTGAATTCACAGCATCAGACTCGTTAAAGCTTCGAAAACGCGTCCGTTGCCATGCCAGGCCATAGCCAATGCGTGCGCACCGATCGGTCCATTGCTGTACAACGCGTAATTCGAAAAACAACGCGTACCCGCTCACAACATATGCACTGGCCAAGCCGTGCGCACCGATCGGTCCATTGCTGTACAACGCGTACCCGCTCACAACATATGCAATGGCCAAGCCGTGTGCACCGATCGGTCCATTGCTGTACAACGCGTATTTCGAAAAACAACGCGTACCCGCTCACAACATATGCAATGGCCAAGCCGTGCGCACCGATCGGTCCATTGCTGTACAACGCGTACCCGCTCACAACATATGCAATGGCCAAGCCGTGCGCACCGATCGGTCCATTGCTGTACAACGCGTATTTAGAAAAACAACGCGTACCCGCTCACAACATATGCAATGGCCAAGCCGTGCACAACGATCGGTCCATTGCTGTACAACGCGTACCCGCTCACAACATATGCAATGGCCAAGCCGTGCGCACCGATCGGTCCATTGCTGTACAACGCGTATTTCGAAAAACAACGCGTACCCGCTCACAACATATGCAATGGCCAAGCCGTGCGCACCGATCGGTCCATTGCTGTACAACGCGTACCCGCTCGCAACATATGCAATGGACAAGCCGTGCGCACCGATCGGTCCATTGCTGTACAACGCGTATTTCGAAAAACAACGCGTACCCGCTCACATCATATGCAATGGCCAAGCCGTGCGCAGCGATCGGTCCATTGCTGTACAACGCGTATTTCGGTCCACATCATATGCAATGGCCAATGCGTGCGCACCGATCGGTCCATTGCTGTACAACGCGTCACTGTACAAGTCACTGGCATATGTCACCATGCCTGTCACAGGTGAACGTATGCCAGCCACATTTACTTTCCAGGGACTCAGGGGCACACCTACAACACCACAGCCTGTCCACACTGTATCCTAAGGCATGTAAGGCTGCATTACCATCTCTGTGTATGGGGGTCAACATGGGTTTGTTTGGGTGGGACTTGGGGGCAGCCACTCCCAGGCTGTGCACGTGTTCATGGGGACAGAATCCTTGGTGTGTTGTGCACATGACCACTGTGATGTGCAACTGTTAATTTCAGAGCATGTGGCATGGTCACATTTCCAGGTTGTGTATGTGTATGTCATGTCACATACCCCCTGAGTCCCATGTTGGACGGTATGTACGTCACAGGGTGGCCCATTGCCACGATAGTGATGGCCCTCCACAGTCTGTGTGCATGTTGTGTTTCAGATGTCTCTGATTCCATGTGCACAATGGGAGACAGTCTCCACATCCACGTTGTTTGTGCACGGACTTTGATGTTGTGCGTGTGTGTGTGTTACAGACGTCCATGTCTGTCGTACAGAGGCAACAGGGACCACTACCTGTGGGGGTCATGGTTGTTTTGCTGTGGTGTATTCATGATACGCCATGTCATGCCAGTGTCCATGTGGCAATACAGGGTCCCTGGGAATCTACCTGTCAATGAGCTGTGATGCCTGGGGCACATCTGTCCTCACATGTCACTGTGGTGTGTGTTTGGAACGTGACAGCAGTACATGGGTACTGTGACACAGCCTAATGATATCCCATAGTACAACCTGGGACTTGTTGACAACACATGTTGAACTGTGATGTTAGATGTCGGCCATGTGGGTGCCATACATGTCCTTACAGAACGGCACACACATCATGTACTTGTGTCTCGTAATGATGTATAATGTGATATTGAGTATGGTCTATGCCACATATGTGGGGTGACTGACAATCTTTCTTTCTTCACCTATGCACTGCAGGGCACCAGCTGTCCATAGACCATTCCCTGACCTTGCAACCATGGTTGAACGGGACTGCATCCGACGGTACCGCTTCACCAGGCCGCTGATTGAGGAATTGACGGTGCGGTTGGCCCCACATTTGCAACCTGGCCGGACATACCCTACAGCGCTGACCCCCAAGGTGAAGGTGATGGCAGCCCTACACTTCTTTGCCACCGGTACCTTTCAACACACTGTGGCGTCTGCTGGTGGGATGTCACAGACCATGTTCAGCCGTGTGCTACGCGATATTTTGGAGGCTATGTTGAGATACCTGAACCAGTACATCTATTTCCCTAAACGTCAACAACTCACTGACGTCAAGAGTGACTTCTATGCCCTGGGGAGGATGCCGCATGTCATTGGCTCCATTGATGGGACACATGTGGCTTTGGTACCACCACAGGCACATGAGCAGGCATACAGGAACCGAAAACATTACCATTCGGTCAATGCTCTGGTGGTATGTCTTGCAGATATGTGCATCTCACACGTGTGTGCCCGTTTCCCCGGTTCTGCACACGATGCCTACGTGATGAGGAGTAGTCGCATCCCGAGGATGATGTCACAGATGCGGAACCAGCGTGCCTGGCTTGTCGGTGTGTACTGACTTTGTACCATTGTGTGTGTTCTGCAATGTAGTATTCCACCCTCTTTTCCAACTCAGCTAATGTGCAATTGTCTGTATGTAGGTGACTCCGGATACCCCAACATGCCGTGGTTGCTGACACCCCTCAGGAACCCTGTGACACCAGCCCAGATGCGCTACAATGAGGCACATGGTCGGACCAGGAGAGTGATCGAGCGGACATTTGGTCTCCTGAAGAGCCGCTTTCGCTGCCTGGACAAGACAGGAGGGGCCCTCCCATATGCCCCAGCAAAAGTGTGCAAGATTGTCATCGTCTGCTGCATGCTACACAACCTGGCAGTGCAGAAGGAGTTGCCTCTCATCCTGAGATGACCAACATCCGCCACCTGTGGAGGATCCTGGCCTGGGCCATGATGCCAGTGATGGTGATGATGATGAGGGTGATGTCCGCACACAGCTCATCACCAACTTCTTCAGCTGAATGTGAGTATCCAGAGATGTCATGTCAATGATGTGGGTTTGCGTGATATATGTTGGTGGTGCTCTGGTGCTGTTTGAGTGTGGCCATGTGCTACTTGACTGTATGCGTGCAGCGATGTGTCCTTACAGGTAGTCTGTACTCCCCAACAGTGTTGACATGCTAACTTGGTTTTGTGTAGGTATCTTGTGACATGTATTGGGCATGAGTTTTGCAGTTCTGTCCTGTTCTTCAGTGCTTTTGACTGTGTGTCATGTCTGTCCTTCACAGGGTACTTTCAGAGTTGTTTGGTCAACTGTGATCCCCCGACACCGTGAATCAACTTCCAGGGTGGAAGCTGTCGTTTCCCTACAGGTGATGTGCCACACATCCCTGGACCTTCTTTCTTCGACACTTGTTGACTTTGTGGCCACTGCCACGTGGGATTACCTTGCATCTGTGGTGGACACAACATGTTGCAAATGTGTAATAAACCTGTGCTTCACTTTGTGATGTGCGTTGTCTGTGGTCACACATCTGACTGACATTTGCTTACTGCACCTGTGGGCTAGTTAACACAGACTCTGAATAGGTGTGGTGTCTGTGCATTCCACTGTATTTCCTGGCAACATCAGTGTAGGCGATGATTCAGATGGCCCTGGTGTGTATGTGTTGTGTAGCCCTAGTGGTGTGTCTCCCTCATATGTGTCACGTTGCCATGACTCACATGACGGTGTAGAACTTGCTGTAGCAGTTAGCATGCACAGTGTCATTTTGCAGATCATCATCTCCATGACAGAAACAACGTTGGAATCACAACAGAGGCAAGTATGGTGTATTAGTGAGTTTATTTACATACATGTGTGGGGATAGTGCACAGGATGGTGGGTGCTGTACATTGGGTTCGGAATCCAAAGTTCCCAGATGAGTTGGAAGTCTTGGTAGCAGAAATGTCCAGAGTAAAGTCCACAGTCATGTAATACATTGGTCCAACTTACACTCCCCATGTCATGTGGGAGAGTTGGGTTGCATTCGACAGGGTGAACAGTTTGCACACAAAGGAGAATGTCCAGAACAGGTGTTGGGTTCCTGGGGGATGTGCGTGGCCATCGGCCTCTCAGTTTTCCTTCCTCGGACGACCCCTCTTCTTTGGGGGGGGACCCTCACGTGCAGGCTGCTGCGGTGCAGAGGACTCTCCGCCAGAGTCATCCTCCCTCCCTGTGGCAGTGTCAGTTGTTGCAACACCAGATGTTGTGGGCACACAGGGAGGTGTGGCCATGTTGGTGCTCATCTGGCGGAGGCATGTCAATATGTCCCTATGCACCGCTGTAAGTTCTTGCAATGTGTCCCACTTGGACTCCATGCGAGACATGTGTGTCTCCACACAGGACATGTGTGAGTCCAAGCGGGCATGATGGGCAGCCTGCTGCTGTTGTATGTCCTTGAGGATCCCCACTACCTGGCTGACCTCTCCGGTGCTAGTCTGGTACGCATCAGCAATGCGTACCAGTTGGGGGTCATCATGCAGTCCAGACCCCGCTGCAAACAGCGACCTACGTCTACCACCCCTCCCACCACCACATGTGCAGGACCTGCGGTGGCACGCACAGGTGACCCTAGGCCCCCTTGGAGGTTGTTACTGGTGTTGTTGTCCGTTGCTCCACGGTGGGCCTGGGTCCCTGTGCTGTTGTCATCGGTGCACCTTGGTCTGTCCGTGTCGGCGGGGATGGTCTGTGTGTTGGCAGTTGTTGGAGGGGTGGGTGCAGGGGGTGCAGATGTTGGTCCTGCTGGTGCTGCATGATGACTCACACTGGAGGGGCCAGGTAGTTCTTCGCCATCCGAGGTGGGCAGAGGCTGTTCCACACCAGTGAGCTCAGTGTCCCCCGGAGCCTGGAACAGGGACTCCTCCTCGTCTGCTGCTGTGTCCCCATCATCACCTGTTTTTGGAAGAGACACACAATGTATGTTATGTTTCTACAGGCATCAATGGTTCACACACCTGACAGTTGTGACTGTACCTCTGGATGCGGGCCTGTACATTGCATTGTCCTAAGTTGTCAGGGTCAGAGGTTGATATTGGGGTTGCACATTGTCCTGCCAACCTGAAGCATTTCAATGTGAATGTTGAGGTGTGTGCATGGCCAGCATTGGTTGTATTTGGTGGACATCCGGCCCTCCTTCTCCCCCCAGCCCAGTTATCCCACCATGAAGCATGCCACCCTTGCAGTGTGTGCAGGTTGACTCTCAAGATGTCAGTCAGTGGTGTCCTGCTGTTGGTTGGTGCACAGTTCCCAGCAGGGCCTGGTACTCCCCACAACAGAGGACCATTGTCAGACATCTTAGAAGTGGCTTTTCACTCCCTGTGAGGTGTGCATGCTTCAGTGTGAGCTTGCTGGGTCATGTGGGTGGGGGATGTTGGGCTGTGACTTCCACTCCCATCATGCCATTGCCTACACCCCCTTCCCAGCATGCCCATACTTCCTTCCTTTTGACTCTGCTTCCCTGTGGGGGTAGTGTGCCTGTGCTGACAGGATGGCTGAGAGTGTTGTCCTGGCGTTAGTTTGGCTACAAGTCCCAAAAGTGTCCCTGTGCTTCAGACAGCATAACCCATGGTGGTGGTTCTTTGTGGGATATTTAATTAAAGTGTGAGGCATTGCATTCTCCCAGGTGAGTTGTGTTGAGTTTGTGTTAAGGGTGTGTGTGAGAAAAGCTGCTTGTAACTATGGTCAGAGCTGTCAGTCCTCCTTCCCACACAGTCAGATATCCCACCATGGAACGTGCTTCCATTGCAGGGAGTGCAAGTTGTCTTTCAGGATGTCAGTCTGTGGTGTCCTGCTGTTGGTTGGTGCACAGTTCCCAGCAGGGGCTTGTGCTCCCCACAGCAGTACTCAGTGTCAGCCATCTTGTCAGTTGTTTTCCACTCCCTGTGATGTGAGCATGGTTCAGAGTGGTGTTGATGGGCCAATTGTGAGGGTGAGCAATATCTGTGCCTACAACTCCCATCATGCCATTGCCTACACCCCCTTCCCAGCATGCCCATACTTCCTTCCTTTTGAGTGGACTTCACTGTGTGTGAGTGTGACAGCAATGGCAAGATGGCTGACAGTGTTGTCCTGTTGTTTGTTGGTGCCCAGTTCCCAGCAGGGCCTTGTGCTCCCCACAGCAGTACCCAGTGTCAGCCATCTTGTCAGTTGTTTTCCACTCCCTGTGATGTGAGCATGGTTCAGAGTGGTGTTGATGGGCCAAATGTGAGGGTGAGCAGTATCTGTGACTACAACTCCCATCATGCTATTGGCTACACTGACTTGACCAGCATACACAGAATTCCTTCCTTTCAGTGTGCTTCCCTGTGAGGTGGTGTTCTGGTGGTGGCTACATATCTGACTGTGTTTGTTGGTTAGATTTGTGCCACTGCCTAGCTGTATTTGTTGTTGGGTTTGTACATGTCAGGACACAGTTACATATCACTATGAGATGGCATGTATTGTGTTTATCTGACTGACATACACATCTTGGGATGATTATCTTTTGGTTGGTGTGGATTTGCTAAGGGTGCATGGTTTGACAATCCCCTTGACAGTGATGTGTTGGTCTTGTCACACAATATTGTATATATTTGTTGTGTACTCACCAGGCTCTGGGATGTTTGATAGTCCATATACGCTCACTGGTGGTAGGATGGCCCGCACCTTCTCCTCCCAGGGCCTGAGGTATACTGGTTTGGCAGGAGGGCCACTGCCGGTGTATTGGCTCAAGGCGTAGTCCTTCTTCAGTAGGTCCTTGACCCTCCTCGCACATCATACCACCTGTTCTGGATGTCTTCCTTTGTGCGCAAACATGGTGATTGTGCGTTCACCCTGTCGACGATCCTCTCCCACATCTTGGTTTTCTGCGACATGGGGGTCTGTTGGACCAATGTGCCAAACAAGTGTGGCTCTACCCTGAGGATCTCATCTACCAGGACTTCCAATTCACTGTCTAGGAACTTTGGATTCTTCTTTGGGGGCATGGTGATGGGTGGTGGTGGTGATTGATGTATGTGTGGGTGTGCAAGTGAGGGTGTGTGAGTGTCAGTTTTGCTGGGTGTATGTGAGGGTGCTATTTGTTGAGGTGCTGATGGTGTGTGGCTTGTGTGATGGATGAGCTGTGAGTGTGTCTGTGGTTGCTGTCTGAAGGTGTTCTGTGCTGGCAGGTCAGTTGAATTTGCAAAGGATCATGGTCAGGATTTGTGGGCTTTATATGGGTGGAGTTGTGGGTGTGTCTTTGTTCCATGTTTCCCCCCCCCCAGTATTTATTGGCTTTGTAATTGCTTGTTTGGCCCTTTTTTTTGTATCTTTCCTTTGAGGTTTTTGTGCATGTAGGAGACGTTCTTCTGACCGAGTAGGACGCTGCAGTTGTCTCGTGCGGGCTTCACCGAGTCGTTCACGCTGTGTTTCTGCTGTGTTTCATGTGCGGCGTACGCGTCGGTCGCTGGGTATTGGGTTGCTTCGGCTCGATTTTGTATGTGTATCGGTCGTACGGCTTGGGCTCCGTGCGTCTCGGTCTGGTTTTCCACGCATTGCATCGTACTGCGCGGGTCGAAGTTCGCTGGTACGTTTCGTTCGGGTTCATTCCTGGTGCGTGTCGGTCGGTTCGATTCGCGTGGTTTCCCGTCCGGATAGCTGTTTTCCGTGCGGTTGGGTCGTTCGGCTTGTGTTCCGTACGAGTCGGTCGTGATTCACATGCATTTCATCGTACTACGCAGGTCGGGCAGCGCCGGTATGTGTCGGTCGGACTAAATTCCCGTACCGAGCCGGTCGGTACGTTTTCCGGCCCGAATCGGAATCGGCCCCAAAGTGTTTTGACCCACTTGTCAAGATTGAATTGTCAAATTGCTTTGTTACAAGAAACACATCATAAGGAACAAGACATTAATTCTATTAAGAGACAATGGGTTGGGAATGTCTTCAGTTCCCCTGCTGTGCAAAAAACAAAAATGGCATTCTTATATTGTTTCATAAATCGCTAAATATTCAGTTGATAAATAAATCCAAAGATGATGCTGGAAGATGGCTTCTCCTAGAAGTGATCATAAATAATACAAAATTTATGATTTGCAATATATATGGACCAAATGGAGTAGATCTAACGTTCTGGAATAACATTTCATCTATGCTATCCTCTCATGCCTCAGAAAATGTAATTGTTGGTGGTGATTGTAATCAGTCTATGGACCCTTTTTTAGACCGTAAGTCACAAACTAAATTTGTCCCCTCTCAAATGCATAAAACCTTCCACAAAACCATTTCTGCTAGAGGGTTGATTGATGTCTGGAGAGCACTCCACCCTGATGTTTTGGAATCTACTTTCTTTTCTCCCGTTCATAGGTCCCATTCTAGAATAGACTATGTATTTTTTACCCAACATACACTTCAATTTTTGACACAAGCAGAAATAGGATCAATTCTTATTTCTGATCATGCACCTGTTATTGTTGATTTTGACTAGCCTAATCCCATCTCTTCCACCCGCAGATGGAGATTTAATAACTCCCTTTTATTGGATCAACAGTTTACAGAACAATTCACAACTTTTACGCAGGAATATTTCACAAACAACCTTCCCTTAGATACACAGATGAATTTTGTTTGGGACGCTTTTAATGCAACTGCAAGAGGTTTTATAATTGATTATGTAGCTAGGAAAAAGAAAAGACTTCTTAAAGATTCCAAGCAACTCTCAGATTAAGACCTTGGAACACGAATATTTTTCCTCCAATAACAGCGATACGCTATCTAAACTTATTAAGTTAAAATTGCAATACAACAAACAATCTTGGAACGATGCTTGTGGTACCCTACTTCGATTTAATGCAAAAATGTATGGAGGCCGCAATAAAGCAGGTAAATCTTTGGCAAATTATCTGAAAATTAAAAAACAGAAATCTAGGATTGTTGCCATCACTGATCCCTCTGGGGTACGGCATATTAGTGACTCAAAATTTTTAGATTGCTTTACTGATTATTATAAAAACCTATATACCCCGGAATCATCTCCCTCCACTGAACAATTAGATACTTTTTTTCAGTCAATCCCCAAAGATCCTAATAAAATTGTAGATTTATCTTCCCTAGATACACCTTTATCTGAACAAGAATTATTAATTGCCATAAATCAGCTGCCCAAAGATAAAACACCTGGGCCTGATGGCTTTACTGTACGCTTTTATTTACACTTGAGACAACTTTTAATTCCTAAGCTATTATCTCTTGTTTATCATTTTTTGAACGCTAGTTGTACACAGGGTTCTTTCACTCAGGCCATGTTAAGTTTAATCCCTAAAAAAGATAAAGACCCTTCTCAGTGTAGCAATTATAGACCTATCTCTTTGATTAATACGGACTGCAAGATTTTTGCTAAATTATTGGCCCTTCGGATTAACTCTGTTATTCCTGATTAAGTAGATATGCACCAGTCTGGTTTTGTGAAAGGAAGATCCATTTCAGATAACTCAAGAACTTTTCTTAATATTATTCATTTAGCGACTAAACTAAACTCTCCATTAGCTGCCATAACACTAGATGCCGAGAAGGCTTTTGATCGAGTAAACTGGGATTTTATGTTTGGTGCTTTGAAATGGCATGGTTTTAGTCCCCACTTCATCCAATATATTAAGTTATTATACTCTAACCCTGCTACATCTATTTGGGTCAACGGCAAACAATCCAACTACTTCCCCCTCCATAGAGGTACTAGACAGGGCTGCCCATTGTCTCCCCTATTATTCATCTTAGGACTAGAACCCTTTTTGGAAACAATTCGAAGATCCCCCATTTTTCTTGGTTTTCAGTTCAAAAATTTGAATATAAAATACACTGCGTACGCAGATGATATTTTATTGTATGTATCAAACCCTACTACGTCTTTGCCGGAATTCTTTTCATTGTTAAATACTTACTCAGTTGTCTCAGGTTATAAATTGAACATTGATAAATCAGAAGTATTACCGCTGAATAAATACTGTCTCCCTCATATGTTTAGGGACTCTGGTTTCAAATGGAGTTCAAAAGGTATTAAATGCCTAGGTATTCTCTATACTAATAATATTAAAGACACTATTAAAATCAACAGGAATGAAATTATGTCTAAAGTCAATGCACTAATAGATGGTTGGTCTCCCCTTTTTCTTTCCTGGTGGGGTAGGTTGGCCACAATTAAAATGATGTTATTACCTATTGTTAATTTCTACTTGTCAATGCTCCCTATTTCCCTCCCACTTAATTTCTTTAAAATCATTAATCGTTCCTTAATTAAATTTTTATGGAACAACCGCAAACCCCGCATTGCTTCAGCTCGACTTCAACAACCAAAAGACCTTGGTGGAGTTAATGTTCCCAATATTAGAACATATCACTCTGCTTTCACATTGAAACATATTTGGGTTTCCCTTTCTGAAAATCACATAGACTCATCCACAGTCTGGGGTCAATTAGAACATGCACAATTCTCTCCTTTTACTTTCAAAGACGTGATTCGTATCACTCAACCCCCAAGAGGTCTAATTTCCCCCATACTTACCCATTCAGTAGCTATTAGCAAACCTTTGATCACTTCCTTAAATTCCATTTCTGAAAATATTTTACAAACCCCAATCTGGTATAACACAAACATTAAACTAAACAATAGGATTCTTGGGTGGAAAGAATGGATTAACAAAGGCATTATTGTCATCGGACAACTTTTCTCTAATGACACTTTATTAGATTTTTCTGAGATACAAGAAAAATGTCATATATCTAACAAATATGCTTCTCAATTTCAACTTCTTAGACCTCTCCTTCTTATATATACTTCCCAGCAAACTCTTCCAGCTACAGACATACAGCCCTCTTTTTCCTCAATAGATTTTTCTACACAACTGAAGGCCTCCAACATTTACAAGTTATTGCTTGGTTCCAATAAATCTTTTTCAAAGCATAAAATAGAACTTGTATGGGAATCAGAGCTACATCAAGAATTTTCAGCTCATACTTGGTAATTGATATGGGCCAAGATTCATACCTCGTCCTCATCAGCGAGCACAACACAAACACTATATTATTTCTATAACAGATTATTTATCACACCCACAAGCTTGTATAAATTTAAAGTTTCACCTAATACTAATTGTTGGTCTTGTACGCATGATAAGAGTGATCTTTTTCATATGTTTTTTGAATGCCCTCTTGTTAAAAAGTTCTGATTACAGATTTGGCACAAAATAAATGATATTGTATCTGTATCTTTCCCTTTTGATGTTACACATATATTTTTGGGCAGTGCCTCCCCCCTTTGGACTTCTCAACGTTTGGTTAGAAAATTTGTTGACTTATTGTTTGCCCTAGCTCTTGAAATAATTACCTCTAATTGGAAGGATACGGAGAAAATTTCCTATATGGCATGGTGGAACCTGTTATGTCATCATCACCGGTTAGATCGAGCTCATGCCACATCTATTCCTTTAAAAATTAAAAAGATTTATTATGGTCACCTCTTACTTCATTTTTATACAGATGTATGAATCAACCCATCTCGAAAATTTGCAATTACGAACCTCCTTAAAATATAATTGTTTAATTACCATCCGTTTATAATACTACATAGTTGATAGACACTCGTTTGGTTCAACCTTACAGTATATTATATTTTCCCCTCTCTTCTCCCTTCTTATTCTTATGTCTTTGCTTTGTCTCTTCCTTCTCTTCTTTTCTTCTTTTACCTTACTTTTTCCTTTATAAAAAGATTAAAATGCATTTGTTTCAGCATTATGGTTGTTTATTACAATTCAAGTTTTTCAAGTCCACATTTTCATAATATAAGATATGTTTAACTTGCCAATCTTTTAAAGGTTTATTATCCTCTCTTTATTATTAGACTGTTATATTGTACCTTAGTACTTGCTCTTACATTTACTTGGATTGCTCTATAGATCAGTACTTTGTTTGATGTAATTGCACATTGTTCATATTTATTTCTCAATAAAGCATTTTTAAACTTAAAAAAGAATATGTATTTGATTAGAACATAAGTATCTACCAGGCTCAGGATAACTCACATGGAAATAGAAGGCATAATTTTGCCGGTCAATTAAAGACTTTGACTTTTTTACTATATGGTTTTGATTGTTTCAATGTTTTCAGTAAATATCAGAATGCTCTATTCATAAATGAGTTGTGAACAATGTTTTTGTTACTCCATATCAGTGCAATGTATCTGTGATGCAAGAATGTCTTGTAGGGAAAAGTACCAAAATACTTTGTAGTTTAGACAGGCAAAGTGAAGGCAGTGGTTGGGGCAGAAAATCCACTGTATGGTAATGGACATGTATCCCTGACCTGAGTGCCCAACTGCACTGTTGTCTGGATCCCTAATGCTGATTTTTGTTGTCACAGGCAAACACAGATCATGTGTGTGTGCCATGACATAGGCCTGCCGCACAGATTGCAGTATTGTTTGACCGGGAGGGGCATCCAAAGTGCTACCCTCATGGTGGTGGAAGGATACTGCCTTCACCAGGAGCTCAGCAGCATAAGCATGGTGGTGGCAGTATACCGTATAGTGATCAGTTGGAATGACCAGGTCCGTCTTACCCCGTGTCACTGGAGTGAGACCAACAGGCTCACTCACCTTTTTAATGTTCAGCTGCTGTGTGCTTAAGTCACCGTGGAATGCTGCACAGCGCATGAGTGGTGACTCTGCACTGGATGTATGTGTGCCTGGGAAGGGTACAGTACAGGGCTAGATCAATGCTGTGCAGTGCATGCATGGTGAGTGTGTGTAATGGGTGTATGTATACCAGAGAGGAACACATTACTTGAGAGATGAAGTGCTGTGCAGTCATTGCGCATGAAAGCATGTGCTGGGTGTATCTGTGCTTGAAAGAAGTACAATACAAAAATGGTGAAGTATTGTGCAGCGCTAGCATGATGAGTGTGTGTGCTAGCAGTATGTGTGTTTGCAAGTAGCACACCAGCACAATACAGAAAGGATACAGAACTGATCAGTGTACACAGAGGGATTTGTGAACTGAATGTATGTGAGCCTTGGGTGGCACTTGCAATCTGATTTGTGTCACCATCCCACTTGGGGATTGAATAGTCCAATTAATAATTTCTAAATAGGGAGACAAATGATAAATTGTGTTTTAAACATTATTTCTTATATGTTTATCAACTATGTCCTCTTTTTGCAGTATTATACTGTTTAAATGGTCAAATGCATTGCCTAATTTTAATGTATCATCTGTGCAACTATGATATGTAGCAATGCATTTGTTTTTGTGACATTTTTCGGCATAATCATGGCATTTACCATTACAAAATGGCATTCGTTTTTCATTTTCATTTTGAGCCAAGTCCTCTTTTCATTTCTGGGCTTTGTAACTGAAACAACAGTCCTACCTCTATTTTGTATGTTTACTTATGACGATTCTTTTGCACTTTGCACTTTGTGTGACCAAGACCGCTTTGACGGTTGAAACGCGTCACGTTGTGTGTGGATTTATGATGAAATAAATCCCCCCTTTTGATACCGCTATCCTTGTGGATTGTTTCCTTGAGAGCGCGCTAAATACGTATTTGCTCTTGTGGATTTAATTACCAGTGGCTCTGCCGGGAGCGCGCCACCTCCCACGGGTCTCCTGGTGCCCGGAAGGAGCGTTTGCCTGCAGGATATATATATATATATATATATATATATATAGACACACATATATATATATATATAAATATTCTCATATCCCTTGTTGAGGCCGCCGCGGCTGCAAGGAAGCCCGCACACCAGGTATAGAATCCAAGGAAAGTTTATTTTCGCTGACGCGTTTCGGCCTGACGGTCTTCTTCAAAGCTGGGGATACATTGTGGCAGTGTTCTCTATATAGTCAGAGAGACACTGTTACATAATTAATGAACACAGGGAAAAGACTTAAGGCACTGTTACACAAGTGAAGTGCCACGCAGTTCATAAGAAAACAGACTCAAAAGTCAACAAAAGTACAGAAAACAAAATGAAATGTTTCTCCCCCTAAATTAAACAGAGACATTGTATATCATGTAAAATGAATTAAAATAAAAATAAAAGTGAAAACAAAGTGTATATATGACATTGATCTAACGAAGTCCAGGAGTGACTATGTTTATCAACCTGGTTTTAATTTTTTTTAATGCCAGTGCATGTGCAACAGTGACCCCAACATGGGCCCTCAATCGATTGTGCCAGAACGGAAATACAGGTCCAGTGACCGAGTGAACACACAGGAACCGCCACATGGGGTTCTGTAGAGGTGTAGTCTCACATATACTCGAGACAATATAGGTGCATAGGATGGGATTCGGGGAGGAAGACCCGTAAGATTGGTTGTGGGAGAGAGGGGTGGGGGGGAGAATAAGAAGGAAAAAAAAAGGAAAAAGGAAAAAAAAAGGGAAAAGCGGGGGGGGGGAACAGAGGAAAGAGGGGGGGAAAATGGGGGGGTTAAGATGACATCAAGGGAGTACATAATTGTTGAGTGCAAAATTCTTACGAGTGGGAGACAGAAGCAAAACAAGGATATCTAGCAAGCAAAGGATATCAGATCGCCAGTTGATTCCAATCTAGTCCAGAACTATCCCAAATGTACATGAAGCTCCTCATCCTGGTTGAGGCCTCCTGGGGTTTTGCTGCATAGGTAGATTATATACCGGGATTCCATCCTTCTGAGGGCCCGTTCCCTGTCACCACCTCTGATGTTAGTTGGAACCCTGTCAATTCCAAAAAATGAGATTCTCAGATTTACAAATTCAATGGAGCTATGTGAGGTGTTACAGTGTCTGGCCATGGGATATGTTCTATCATTGTTCCGGATGGCCCTCAGGTGTTCAAGAATGCGCTTCTTAACGGGGAAAATGGTGCTCCCCACGTATCTTTTTCCGCATACACATACAATCACATAAACCACAAAGTCACTGTTACAAGTAATAAAAGGCTTGATTTTGTGTTCCCTACCACTGGGCAAAGGGACAGATCTGATGTTGGAACTGTGCGTGCAGGCCTTGCACTTGCAGCATTTGTGGAAACCCGGTAGTTCTCTGAGCCAAGTGTTACCTTGTGATTTACCTGGTTCCATCACAGTGTGTACTAAGATGTCTTTCAGGGACCGACTCCTGCGGTACGTGATATGTGGGTTGGTGCTGACCACTTTGCCTATGACCTGGTCCAGCCGGACCAGATGCCAATGTCTCTTCACTATGGCTTGGACCTCAGTGCAACTAGAGTTGTATGTTGTTATCAGTCTAATCTCGGGTTTGGTATGCGTGTGTGGTTTAGGTTTGAGTAGGGCCTTTCTGTCCGCCATCCTGACCTTGTGTTTGGCATCATTGAGGACTTTGCGAGAATACCCCCATTGGAGTAATCTATCAATCATCTTCCCTTCTTCCAGCTCGTAGTTTGCCAAGGTACTGCAGTTTCTCCTGGCTCTGAGGAGTTCCCCGTACGGGATGCTGCATTTGAGTTTGGGTGGGTGGTGGCTCCTAGCGTGCAAGATGCCATTCCCAGCAGTTTCTTTCCTATGCAACCTTGTTTCAAATTTGCCATCCTGAACCATGACCTCAACGTCTAGGAAATCAATCCTCTCTGCACTGGTTTTGTTGGTGAATTTAAGGTTGAGGTCATTGATGGAAATAACGTCAAGAAATTCATCTAGAATGGCTTGGGGGCCATCCCAGATGATGAAGATGTCATCAATGTACCTAGTCCAATGGACTAGGTACTGGGTGTATTTGTCAAAAGCCTCTGACCACACGCATTCCGACTCCCACCACCCCATAAAAATGCAGGCGTAGCTCGGCGCAAGGCAACTAACCATGGCAGTCCCTGTTAGTTGTCTGTACCATTGTTTGCCGAAAATAAAGAAATTATTTTCTAAACAGAACTGTAGGATCTCAAGTAACAGATTGGAGTGGTCGAAAGTGGCAATAGGTCTATCCTTAAAGAAATGTTTGCATGCCTGGATCCCCAGTTCATGTTGGATGCATGTGTAGAGTGATACCACATCTGCTGTACAGAGGATATAGCCCGGGTGCCATGGTATCTCAGAGATCTTAGCGATAAAATCCATGCTATCCCGACAGTAGGAAGGCAGACTGCAGACATAGGGAAATAAAAAATGGTCTAAGTATATTGATGCATTCTCTAAGATACTGTCATTAGCAGAAATTATGGGCCTACCTGGTGGGTTGGTACTATCCTTGTGAACCTTAGGTAGCATGTAGAAACAGGGGCTAACTGTTTTTTGACTGTTAAAAACAGAAGTTCCTCCTGGTTCAGAAGTCCTAAAGAATGCCCTTTACAAATCAAATCATGAAAACAATCAATGGTAGCAAAGTACTGTTCAATCCTGGCCTTAGTGTAGCTGCCAGAAAAATCAAGCTGTCTCTTAGCTTCCGCCATGTACTTTTTAACATCCCACAGAACTACATTACCCCCCTTGTCCGATGGCTTGATGACAAAAGAGGTTGCCTGCTTCAGGGAGTGGAGAGCTGCTCGTTGGCCCTTAGATAAGTTCAAGACAGCATTTGCTGTTGAGAAAAGTAAAATGTTAGATATAGACATCACTCTCACTAAGATCGAATCAAGAAGCATTTGAATTAGAGTACTGTCGCAGATATAATGTGAATCTTAAATCATGTACTAACTGTATACTTTACACTTTGTTCACAGGAACACTGAGCTGTGTTTCTTCATTCGAATCACTCACCTTTCGATAAAGTTATGTGCACCTGGAGAAGAAGGAATCGGTAGTCACCCTCTCATCTCCTAGACACCATAGTCAACCAATATCGCCGAAAGGTGAATACCACATGAGATTAATTGGGTACTATACCACAATTTTCCCGTTTGGTGAATAGGATACGCTATAAATCTGGTACTATACCACGAATCCTACTTACACAGGTAGCACTAAGCCATTATCACTAGATAGGACTCCGCCCTCCCCTTGAACCCACGAGACCAGTATACAGACAGTAGCACCAGTCCAAACCCACACAAGTACTATACACCAGCCATAGTACAAACTACTTATTAACAAACATCCTTAGCGTACTGCAGTGACCACAGGACCATGTATCTGTCCCTTCTAACACATTCACCAACAGCTTAAACCCAATCAAACCGCTTTAATGTGTACACTGCCATAGGTACATGCAACCAAACAACATGTTATGTTATGTTATATATATTTATAGCGCGCACAGATACTCAGCAGAGTGTCCCGGCGCGTACTTGAGAAAAGAAACAAAGGCCAGAGCGTCAGCTAGAAGAGAAGAGTTTTTAGCTTTTTCTTAAAAATCGCCGGGTCCTGGATGCCACGCAGCTCTAAGGGCAGAGCATTCCAGGCTAAGGCAGCTTTCCGCACAAAGGAGCTCCCTCCAAGCCTTTGGCGGTTGAACCTAGGGGTCAGCATTAAAAGTTGAGAGGAGGAACGCAACTGTCTTACTGGATTATAAAAAGCAAATCTCTTCTGTAGATAAATAGGACCCAGGCCATAGAGAGCTCTATGGGCAATGGTCAAAGTTTTAAATTTTATTCGAGACTCAACAGGGAGCCAGTGCAAAGAGCGCAAATGAGCGCGTACACTACACCTGCCAGACAAACCCAGCAGTAGTCTGGCAGCAGAGTTTTGAACTACCTGCATTTTATTCAAGAGATAGCCAGGGATGCCTACATAAAGTGCGTTGGCATAATCAAGGCGGGACAAAATCAAGGCACGAACAACAGTTTCTTTGGCTGGTCTAGGAAGGAGAGGGAGAAACTTCCTCAAAGCTTTCAGGGTGCCAAAACAAGTCCCAGCCAACTTCTTAACCTGGGATGAAAAGGTCAGGTTCTCATTGAACCAGACCCCCAGATTTTTAGCGGCATTTCCCCCTGCACTAGGCAGGGGGAAGCCAGGAGGCCATAGCCTCTCTCTGAAATTGGCAGGAAATGTGCCATACAAGAGGACCTCCGACTTCTCTTCATTGCACTTCAGCTGTGCCTGAGCAAGCCAATGAAAACGGAAGCCAGACAGTGCTGAGCAGAGAGGACTGAATCATCGTCCCTTCCCCACGAAAACAGGAGCTGAGTGTCATCCGCGTAGGCCAACACCTTAGCCCCTAATGACTCCGCTAAATAAACCAGCGGAGTAACATAGATGTTAAAAGAAGGGGACTAAGGGATGACCCCTGCGGAACACCAGTGACCACCCGCTGGGGCACGGAGGCACATGGGGGAAGCCAGACCTGCTGGGTACGGCCTTCCAAAAAAGACCTAATCCAGCCCCAGACAGACCCGGATATACCAATCTCCAGGAGGCGGTCCAGAAGCAAGGAGTGAGGCACTGTGTCGAATGCCGCCGAGAGATCCAGCATAACCAGTGCGGCTCTCCCGCCGGCATCCAGACACTCACGAATCGCCTCTGACACCTCTAACAATACTGATTCCGTGCTATACGAAGCGCGAAAACCAGATTGGGCCGGGTGTAACAAACCCGATGCCTCGATGAACTTAGTAAGCTGATTAGTGACCACCTTCTCACAGACCTTAGCCAAGCTAGGCAGAAGCGAGATTGGACGGTAATTTCCAGGGATCAGCGGGTCAAGGGATGGCTTCTTAAGGAGAGGGAGAATCTGAGCCTGCTTCCAGGACGCCGGGACTGAAGCCTCCCGCAAAGACATGTTAACAATTGAGTTAACTTCGGGGTTGATGGTATCAGCCACAGCGGCCAGAAGTCTTGCAGCACAGGGGTCAGTTGGAGAACCTGACTTCAAAGCCTTAAGAATTTTGAGGGAGCAGGACAGATCTATAGGCTCAAAGGTTGACAGCGTGTTAGCAGGGCCAGCTGCAGTCTGGCCAAACGGAAAGGCCGTAAGTACCGTGGAACCGGAGGAGAAAGTAGCTTGTATCATACAGATTTTGTCCAAGAAAAATGTTGCCAGAGTATTACACCAGGATTCCGAGACTGGCGCAGCGTGGGCCTGAGCACTAGGAGACATAATCACAAAGTATCCATTTGTATATTTTGTTGGGATATCTGTAAAGCACCACCAATTGTAAATATTTCTTGTATGTTTATCACTTGTCACGTGATGAAAAAAGTCACCATGTTATTATTTAAAGAGGTCAGACCCAGGTTGGGGTCAAATGACCAAGACCACGGACGTGGTCGAAACGCGCCGTTTTGTCATGCACAAATAGATGAATTTGATACCTGATCAGTGGGCTCGTGGAGTGCTTTCTTAATCACTTCGTTTTGTCTGGAATATATATATATATATTCACTGAAAAAACCATAGGTTTTAGGGACAGTTATAGTTAGTTGGACATTGCACTCGTACAAAACCCGTGAAATTCCCCCGTTATAGTTAGTTCAGCTAACTATAACTCGCGCCCCCGCAATGCACTGCTGATGACGTCACATATTACATCACTCATGACATGGTCAGTGACATCACTGATGACATCACTGATGACATCTCAAATGACATCATCCAGTGACTGTGTGTTTCTGTAAAGTTTAAATATTTTTAATATATATAGGGAAAGGCGTATTGAAGAATGAGTGGGTGTATAAGTGTCTGTATGGATGATTTAGTAGGTGCGTGACTAACTCTATAAGTGAGTGATTAAACGTATCTTACTGAATGCATGGGTTAGTGACTAAACTGGGTGAATGTCTGTATCCATCTGTCTGTTGCTGTGTAAGTGGCTGCATGGGTTTGTGAATAGCTACATGAGTGTCTATATGAGTTATTGATTGGTTGTCTGAGTTTCTGTATGGGTGCCTGAGTGTTTGTGTGGGTGGGGTGTGTGCGACTCTGTGCATAGATGTGTGAGTGGGTGATTCACTGGGTGGATGGTTTCAAGAGTGCATCTGTGATAGACTGTATGGGTGGGTAAGTGTGTGTAAGAGTGTGTTAGTGAGTGAATGTATGTCCCAGTGGTACATGTGTGAGTAACTACATATGTGAAAGGCAGTATATATGTGTGTTGGAGTATATAAATAGCTATAAGCGAGAGTGTGTGATTGTGAGAGTGACTGTATGGATGAGTGTGTGCTTGTATCAGTGATTGTATAAGAGCGTAAGAATGTGCTAGTATTTGTATGAGTAAGTGAGCTGGTGTGTGGATAACTGTATAGGTGAGTAAATGGCAGTGTGTTTAATTATTTGCATGACTGACTAGGTGTGTGAGTACCTCTATGGATGAGTGGCGGTGTTTGTGTGTCTATATAGGAGTATGAGTGCATATGATAGTCCTGTACTGAGTGACTGTAAGTATGAGTGACTGTACGGGTGAGTGAGTGGATTGTGTGTAGACCTAAGAATCAGTGAGTGGGTATGTAGTTATTGGTGTTGGAGTGTCTATGGTTTTGCGAATGGCAGTCTGTAATTTAGAGTGGGTGTATCAAAGGTTATATTAGGGTGTGAGGAGGTTCATCAGATTATCACGTGGATGATGTCATCAGTGATGTCATCAGTGATGTCATTTGAGATGTCATCATTGATGTCATCAGTGATGTCACTGACCATGTCATGAGTGATGTAATATGTGACGTCATCAGCAGTGCATTGCGGGGGCGCGAGTTATAGTTAGCTGAACTAACTATAACGGGGAATTTCACGGGTTTTGTACGAGTGCAATGTCCAACTAACTATAACTGTCCCTAAAACCTATGGTTTTTCAGTGAATTTGTAAGGTTTTTTAAATGCTAATTTCTAACTATAACGTGCCTGAAACCTATGGTTTTTTCAGTGAATTTCAAAGGTTTTTAAATGCTAATTCCTAACTATAACATGTCTGAAACCTATGGTTTTTTTCAGTGAATTTCAAAGGTTTTGTAAATGACAATTTTTAAATGTATTAATTGTTATATTTATTTTTTGATACTGATTTACTACATTTTTTAAAACTATTTATTTTTAGATATTTTATTTTTTAAATTACATTGTAATTACATTATACATTACATTACAAAATATACTTTCTCAGAATGAATTACTTTAGTTTAAATACTTTGCAAATAGGCAATAGACTTTTAAGTACAGTAGTTACAGTTGTTGCAATGGGCAACACAATTTCAAACACAATGCAACATTGAGCTCAATGTGAATTTCTAGTTAAATGCAATTAGTTACTTTATGGATTACTTTTCTAACCACAGGACTGGATCCTAGATTCAGTCCTGGGACATCTCCTGTAAACAGTTGAGTAAAAGCGTTTTGGTTACAGTAGTGATTTTTATGGAATATTATTGTATTTTAAAAGTTGACACTTAGAAACTTTTTCACATAGAATCACCAATGTTATCCTATGGGAGGAAATTCACTTAGCAGGTAAGTAGTGTTATCGTTACTTTTTCTTACTCAGTGGTGGATCCTGGATCCAGCACTGGTGCATCTCCTGTAAACAGTTGAAAGAATGCGTTTAAGTCATACAGGCGATTTTTAAGGGATATTTGTAGTTTGTGAAAATCGACACTGAAACTTTTCTGCTGAAAACCAGACAATGGATTCCTATGGAAGGAAATACAAGTTACTGGTAAGTATGGTTAGAATTACTTTTCAGGATCTGTACTGGGCTCAAAGATGCAGCACTGAGGTCTCTCCTGATAACAGGTGAGCAAATTGGAATTCAGTAGTTCAGCTGATTTTAGAGGAATATTATAAAGTTCCAAAACTCCACACTTAGAAGAATTTCCAAGTGAAACCAGTCAATGTTAGCCTATGGAAGGAAATTCAAGTTACTGGTAAGTACGGTTAGAATTACTTTTCAGGATCAGTACTGGGCTCAAAGATGCAGCACTGAGGTCTCTCCTGATAACAGGTGAGTAAATCGGAATTCGTAGTTCTGCTGATTTTAGAGGAATATTTGTATGTTTCAAAAATCGACACTTAGAAACTTTTTCAGCAAAAAGCAGGCAATGATATCCTATGGAAGGAAATTCAAGTTACTGGTAAGTACGGTTAAAATTACTTTTCAGGATCAGTACTGGGCTCAAAGATGCAGCACTGAGGTCTCTCCTGATAACAGGTGAGTAAATCGGAATTCGTAGTTCGGCTGATTTAAGAGGAATATTCTAAAGTTCCAAAACTCCACACTTAGAAGAATTTCCAAGTGAAACCAGTCAATGTTAGCCTATGGAAGGAAATTCAAGTTACTGGTAAGTACGGTTAAAATTACTTTTCAGGATCAGTACTGGGCTCAAAGATGCAGCACTGAGGTCTCTCCTGATAACAGGTGAGTAAATCGGAATTCGTAGTTCGGCTGATTTTAGAGGAATATTTGCACAATGGTGAAGGAAGGGGGTGGGGCCTGAGATGACATGTCTGCAAACACGCCCTGTGGCGCGTTTTAAGTTGGAGAATTAATTCCTCCTCAATCCAGAGGGTCCCTAGGGGCCAACTAGCCCACCAGATACCTCCAGTATGCGCCAGAGAGCTGCGTTGCAGAGAGGTGTTCAGAGTCCACGCCCCTTTTTACAACACTCTCCAACGCAGCTCCGTGGCGCTTACTGGAGGTACCTGGTGGGCTAGTTGGCCCCCAGGGACCCTCAGGATTGAAGAGGAATTAATTCCTGAACTTAAAACACGCCACGGAGCCTGTTTGCACACATGTCACCTGAGGCCCCGCCCCTCCCTTCACCACTGTGCAAACGCGCCCCGTGGCGCGTTTTAAGTTGGGGGATTTCCCTTGAATCCTGAGGGTCCCTGGAGTCCAAGTAGCCCACCATGTACCTCCAAAAGCGCCACAGAGCTGCGTTGCAGAGAGGTGTAAAAGGGGTGTGGCCTCTGTACACCTCTCAGCAACGCAGCTCCCTGGCGCATACTGGAGGTTCCTGGTGGGCTAGTTGGCCCCAGGCACCCCCAGTATTCAAGGGGAGTTCGTTCCCCATCTGCAAACGCGCCAGGGGCGCGTTTGCAGACTGCTGCAGCGAGGGCGGGGCCTCCGGCACGATGCCGGTCTTTTTACTTTTTTTTTTGTATGGGAGGGGGGCTGCGTGGCCCCCTTTCCTCGGCCACTTTTGGCCCCGGGGACCCCATCCCCGGGGCCTGAGCATTTTCTGTTTAAAAAAAAAAACGGGAAGCTGGCCGCGTGGCCCCCCTTCCCTGGGCCTCTATTTGCCCCGGGGACCCCATCCCCTGGGGCATGCCCTCTTTTTTTTAATTTTAAAAATATTTGGAGGGGGCTGCGTGGCCCCCTCCTCAGGCCATTTAAGGCCCCGGGGACCCCATCCCCGGGGCCGGCCTTGCCCTTTTTTGGGGGGAGGGGGCTGCGTGGCCCCCTCCCGGGCCACTAATGGCCCCGGGGACCCCATCCCCTGGGGCCTGGCCACTCGTTGGGGACCGTGGGGGGGTCCCCAATCCCCGCACGGTCCCGCCGGCTCCCCGCGTCCTGCGGGAGCCGGCATTGCTTTTCCATAAGGGGAGCTGCTGACATGCAGATCCCCTTATGGAAAAGCAATCTGCTTTGCTTCATTGAAGCGAGAGCAGGTTTCCCTGCTCTCGCTTCAATGAAGCAAAGCAAGTTTGCAATGACAGGACGGGAGCCGCGAGGCTCCCGTCCTGCCATTGCAAACAGCAGTGTCCCGGGGGTAGGCACTCCGGGACACTGCAGGAGCCAGCCCTGGGGGCTGGTGGTCCCCAGGGCCATCAAGGGCTCCAGGAGGGGGGCCGCGCGGCCCCCCTCCCATCCTGTGCACAGCCCCGGGGAGGTGGTGGTCCCTGGGGCTCGGGGGTCCTAAACGGACCCCCACATTTTATTATTTAGTGCCCCGGGGAGGTGGCGGTCCCCGGGGTGTGTGGGTGGGCTCAAGCCCCCCCACACAGGTAATTTAAAAATAAAAAATAAAAAGCCCCGGGGGGTGGCGGTCCCCGGGGCTGCGGGGGGGGGCTGTGTGCCCCCCCGCCACCATTACGTTTATAAAGCCCCGGGGGTTGGCGGTCCCCGGGGCTTGGGGGGCCTTAGAGGCCCCCCCATGTTATTTATTAAACCCCCGCCTTGCCCCCGGGACTTGGCCCACCCGGGAGCCAATTAACCATGAAGCGCGGGAGCCCGCGCTTCGTTTTTTTTTTTATCGGCAGAATCCTTGCACCCAGCACGTTTTTTGCCGATTTTTAAAAAAATAATAATATTTTTTTGGGCCCTGGGGGTCCTTGTAGGACCCCCTGAGCAGGCCTAGGGGGTCAGGGTGTTTCTACCCTGCCCCCTTTTTGCGTTTTGCGCAGTTGTTTTACTGGTTTCTTGTTCCTCGGTTCTACCGAGGAACAAGATGGCTGCCAACACTTCCTGATTTGGAGTGTTGACAGCCAATTACCATACAGCTCGTGATCGGGAGGGTACGCGGACCCTACGCGGCCATAGATATATATGTGATTTTACTTTTGATTTTCTCAGGAACTACTGAACGGATTTACACCATTTAAGCAAAAGGCACGACTCTGAACCAAGGGCTACCTTTTTGCCAAATTTGGTGTAATTCCGTTCAGCAGTTCGGGCTGTAGCTGCAACTAAAGGTTCCTATGGAAAATTGCATGGGGAAAACATGTTTTGGGACCCCCCTTTTTTCTCAGCCCCCGCTTGACGAATCACCCCGAGACTTTCAGGATAGGAGCGGACCGGAGCGCCCCAACAAGTTTGAAAATTTCGCGAAGATTCGTCAACCGGCGCCAAAGTTATTTCAAATAGAATGTTGCGGATTTCCTATGGAAAATAGGTCCTAACTATAACTATCTACTGGCGACCGCCAGTAGATATATATATATATATATATATATATATATATATATATATATATATATATATATATATATATATATATATATATATATATATATATATATTATTCACAATCTCCATACTCCCACTTTCGGAGAAAGAACGCACACCAAACAAGGCTTCCATCAATTTACTAGTGCAACTGCACGGCACACTGCATGCCTCCCCAACGCGTTTCGGTGGATTCACCTTGATCACGGGTACTGTCGGCAAAATTATAACCAGCAGGTGAGTCTTTATAACACGAAATTATCCTCCAATGAGTTCATAGTATTTATAACACGTGATTATCCTCAAATGAGTTCATCATAGGCAAAGCATTCTGGTATGGTTAGTTCATAGATCGCAATGTTCCCATAATAAAATTCGCCTGTTTGCCAATAAATCCAGCCTTCCCAAAAGCTGATAAAGGCCCCCGTAAGTGCGTAAATCTGCTAGAGCGACCACCGCCCACAATCTTCACAGGTTGTTAGGCAGCTCGTCTCATGGAGTGGTGCAGATCTGTTCGGCTTTGGGCAAGCTGCCAATATTATTCACAATCTCCATACTCCCACTCTCTGAGAAAGAACGCACTCCAAACAAGGCTTCCATCAATTTACTAGTGCAAGTGCACGGAACACTGCGTGCCTCCCCAACGCGTTTTGGTGGAATCACCTTGATCACGGGTACTGTCGGCAAAATTAAAACCAGCAGGTGAGTCTTTATAACACGTAATTATCCTCCAATGAGTTCATAGTATTTATAACATGTGATTATCCTCAAATGAATTCATCATAGGCAAAGCATTCAGGCTTGGTTAGTTCATAGATCGTAATGTTCCCATAATAAAATCTGCCTGTTTGCCAATAAATCCAGCCTTCCCAAAAGCTGAAAAAGGCTCACATAAGTGCGTAAATCTGCTAGAGCGACCACCGCCCACAATCTTCACAGGCGGTTAGGCAGCTCGTCTCATGGAGCGGTGCAGTTCTGTTCGGCTTTGGGCAAGCCGCCAATATTATTCACAATCTCCATACTACCACTCTCGGAGAAAGATACGCACTCCAAACAAGGCTTCCATTAATTTACTAGTGCAAGTGCACGGAACACTGCGTGCCTCCCCAACGCGTTTCGGTGGAATCACCTTGATCACGGGTACTGTCGGCAAAATTAGAACCAGCAGGTGAGTCTTTATAACACGTAGTTATCCTCCAATGAGTTCATAGTATTTATAACACGTGATTATCCTCAAATGAGTTCATCATAGGGAAAGCATTCTGGTATGGTTAGTTCATAGATCGCAATGTTCCCATAATAAAATTCGCTTGTTTGCCAATAAATCCAGCCTTCCCAAAAGCTGAAAAAATGCCCCCATAAGTGCGTAAATCTGCTAGAGCGACCACCGCCCACAATCTTCACAGGTGGTTAGGCAGCTCGTCTCATGGAGTGGTGCAGTTCTGTTCGGCTTTGGGCAAGCCGCCAATATTATTCACAATGTCCATACTCCCACTCTCGGAGAAAGAACGCACTCCAAACAAGGCTTCCATCAATTTACTAGTGCAAGTGCACGGAACACTGCGTGCCTCCCCAAAGCGTTTCAGTGGAATCAACTTGATCACGGGTACTGTCGGCAAAATTAAAACCAGCAGGTGAGTCTTTATAACACGTTATTATCCTCCAATGAGTTCATAGTATTTATAACACATGATTATCCTCAAATGAGTTCATCATAGGCAAAGCATTCTGGTATGGTTAGTTCATAGATCGCAATGTTCCCATAATAAAATTCGCCTGTTTTCCAATAAATCCAGCCTTCCAAAATCTGAAAAAGGCCCCTATAAGTGCGTAAATCTGCTAGAGCGACCACCGCCCACAATCTTCACAGGCGGTTAGGCAGCTCGTCTCATGGAGTGGTGCAGTTCTGTTCGGCTTTGTGCAAGCCTCCAATATTATTCACAATCTCCATACTCCCACTCTCGGAGAAAGAACGCACTCCAAACAAGGCTTCCATCAATTTACTAGTGCAAGTGCATGGAACACTGCTTGTCTCCCCAACGCGTTTCGGTGGAATCACCTTGATCACGGGTACTGTCGGCAAAATTAAAACCAGCAGGTGAGTCTTTATAACACGTAATTATCCTCCACTGAGTTCATAATATTTATAACAAATGATTATCCTCAAATGAATTCATCATAGGCAAAGCATTCTGGTAACGTTAGTTCACAGATCGCAATGTTCCCATAATAAAATTCCCCTGTTTGCCAATAAATCCAGCCTTCCCAAAAGCTGAAAAAGGCCCCCATAAGTGCGTAAATCTGCTAGAGCAACCACCGCCCACAATCTTCACAGGCAGCTAGGCAGCTCGTCTCATGGAGTGGTGCAGTTCTGTTCGGCTTTGGGCAAGCCGCCAATATTATTCACAATCTCCATACTCCCACTCTCAGAGAAAGAACGCACTCCAAACAAGGCTTCCATCAATTTACTAGTGCAAGTGCACGGAACACTGCGTGCCTCCCCAACGCGTTTTGGTGGACTCACCTTGATCACGGGTACTGTCGGCAAAATTATAACCAGCAGGTGAGTCTTTATAACACGTAATTATCCTCCAATGAGTTCATAGAATTTATAATACGTGATTATCCTCAAATGAGTTCATCAGAGGGAAAGCATTCTGGTATGGTTAGTTCATAGATCGCAATGTTCCCATAATAAAATTCGCCTGTTTGCCAATAAATCCAGCCTTCCCAAAAGCTGAAAAAGGCCCCCATAAGTGCGTAAATCTGCTAGACCGACCACCGCCTACAATCTTCACAGGTGGTTAGGCAGCTCGTCTCATGGAGTGGTGCTGTTCTGTTCGGCTTTGGGCAAGCCGCCAATATTATTCACAATGTCCATACTCCGACTCTCGGAGAAAGAACGCACTCCAAACAAGGCTTCCATCAATTTACTAGTGCAAGTGCACGGAACACTGCGTGCCTCCCCAACGCGTTTCGGTGGAATCAACTTGATCACGGGTACTGTCGGCAAAATTAAAACCAGCAGGTGAGTCTTTATAACACGTTATTATCCACCAATGAGTTTATAGTATTTATAACACATGATTATCCTCAAATGAGTTCATCATAGGCAAAGCATTCTGGTATGGTTAGTTCATAGATTGCAATGTTCCCATAATAAAATTCGCCTGTTTGCCAATAAATCCAGCCTTCCCAAAAGCTGAAAAAGGCCCCTATAAGTCCGTAAATCTGCTAGAGCGACCACCGCCCACAATCTTCACAGGCGGTTAGGCAGCTCCTCTCATGGAGTGGTGCAGTTCTGGTCGGCTTTGGGCAAGCCGCCAATATTATTCACAATCTCCATACTCCCACTCTCAGAGAAAGAACGCACTCCAAACAAGGCTTCCATTAATTTACTAGTGCAAGTGCACGGAACACTGCGTGCCTCCCCAACGCGTTTCGGCGGAATTTCCTTGATCACGGGTACTGTCGGCAAAATTAAAACCAGCAGGTGAGTCTTTATAACACGTAATTATCCTCCAATTACTTCATAGTATTTATAACACATGATTATCCTCAAATGAATTCATTATAGGCAAAGCATTCTGGTAAGGTTAGTTCATAGATCGCAATGTTCCCATAATAAAATTCGCCTGTTTGCCAATAAATCCAGCCTTCCCAAAAGCTGAAAAAGGTCCCCATAAGTGCGTAAATCTGCTAGAGCGACCACCGCCACCATGTTCACAGGCGGTTAGGCAGCTCGTCTCATGGAGTGGTGCAGTTCTGTTTGGCTTTGGGCTGGATTTATTGGCAAACAGGCGAATTTTATTATGGGAACATTGCGATCTTGCACTTGCACTAGTAAATTGATGGAAGCCTTGTTTGGAGTGCGTTCTTTTGCGGAGAGTGGATGTATGGATATTGTGAATAATATTGGTGGCTTGCCCAAAGCCGAACAGAACTGCACCACTCCATGAGACGAGCTGCCTAACCGCATGTGAAGATTGTGGGCGGTGGTCGCTCTATCAGATTTACGCACTTATGGGGGCTTTTTTCAGATTTTGGGAAGGCTGAATTTATTGGCAAACAGGTGAATTTTATTATGGGAACATTGCGATCTATGAACTAACCATACCAGAATGCTTTGCCTATGATGAACTCATTTGAGGATAATCACTTGTTATAAATACTATGAACTCATTGGAGGATAATTACGTGTTATAAAGACTCACCTGCTGGTTTTAATTTTGCCGACAGTACCCGTGATCAAGGTGATTCCACCGAAACGCATTGGGGAGGGATGCAGTGTTCCGTGCAAGTGCACTAGTAAATTGATGGAAGCCTTGTTTGGAGTGCATTCTTTCTCCGAGAGTGGGAGTATGGAGATTGTGAGTAATATTGGCGGCTTGCCCAAAGCCGAACAGAACTGCACCACACCATGAGACGAGCTGCCTAACCGCCTGTGAAGATTGTGGGCGGTGGTCGCTCTAGCAGATTTACGCACTTATGGGGGCTTTTTTCAGCTTTTGGGGAGGCTAGATTTATTGGCAAACAGGCGAATTTTATTATGGGAACATTGCGATCTATGAACTAACCATGCCAGAATGCTTTGCCTATGATGAACTCATTTGAGGATAATCGCGTGTTATAAATACTATGAACTCATTGGAAGATAATTACGTGTTATAAAGACTCACCTGCTGGTTTGAATTTTGCCGACAGTACCCGTGATCAAGGTGATTCCACCGAAACACGTTGGGGAGGCACGCAGTGTTCCGTGCACTTGCACTAGTAAATTGATGGAAGCCTTGTTTGGAGTGCGTTCTTTCTCCGAGAGTGGTAGTATGGAGATTGTGAATAATATTGGCTGCTTGCCCAAAGCCGACTACGTACATTACCTCACGCCCCTGTAACCCCTACCTCTTACCACCTTTATCTGTTAACTCTTCTTTTTAAGAAGTATTTTGTTTTCACATTTTAACACAAATTGGATTAGTTTTTGTCATACTGATGTTGTTTTGATATGGTTGTATATATAAATATAAGGGATTTGCTGTTGAGAAAAGTTAAATGTTAGATATAGACATCACTCTCACTAAGATCGAATCAAGAAGCACTTGAATTAGAGTACTGTCGCAGATATAATGTGAATCTTAAATCATGTACTAACTGTATACTTTAGACTTTGTTCACAGGAACACTGAGCTGGGGTTCTTCATTCAAATCACTCACCTTTCGATAAAGTTATGTGCACCTGGAGAAGAAGGAATCGGTAGTCACCCTCTCATCTCCTAGACATCATAGTCAACCAATATCGCCGAAAGGTGAATACCACATGAGATTAATTGGGTACTATACCACAATTTTCCCGTTTGGTGAATAGGATACGCTATAAATCTGGTACTATACCACGAATCCTACTTACACAGGTAGCACTAAGCCATTATCACTAGATAGGACTCCGCCCTCCCCTTGAACCTACGAGACCAGTATATAGACAGTAGCACCAGTCCAAACCCACACAAGTACTATACACCAGCCATAGTACAAACTACTTATTAACCCCTTCGATGCTCATGACCGAACCATTCCGTCATGAGGCCAGGGGCACGAAATCCCTCTGCTGCAGACAGCAGAGGGATTTCTATTTCTCCCCTGTGACCTTGGGAGCTGGGGAAGAGCTTCCCCAGCTCCTGAGGCCCCCTCCCTGGTTTCTGTGCCATGACGATCAGCGCACACGTCGCGCTGTTGTCATTGCACAGAAACCGAAACTGAAATGAGCCTTTAGGCTCATTTCAGTTTCACTTTCTATGTGCTCAGGGGGCTATCTCAGCCCCCCGGGCACGTAGAAAGACGGGAGAGGTATCATTGGAAAGGGGAGAATCTCTCCTTTCCAATGGTACCCCTCCCCAGTGGATCCCTGCTTGCAAGCAGGGATCCATCCACGAGACACCAGGG
The DNA here is from genome assembly GCA_963921515.1 of Calotriton arnoldi. Classification (NCBI taxonomy): domain Eukaryota; kingdom Metazoa; phylum Chordata; class Amphibia; order Caudata; family Salamandridae; genus Calotriton; species Calotriton arnoldi. Next base: position 1,339,429 of record CAWUFW010005136.1, on the reverse strand, counting down.
AGGGGGGAGCGGCCCCTTGGGCAAGGGCCTTCGCTCCCCCCATAAAGAAATGGGCACAATTCAGTCTTTCTGCCCCCCCGGGGGGGCAGAAAGGCCACTGAACGCCAGGGATTTTTTTTGCACCATTTTTTCTAGGGTGGGGGCTGCCCAAAACGGGCACGCCAATGCCCCCACCCCCCGCCACCATTACAGCCTTTCTGCCCCCCCTGTGGGGCAGATGGGGGCGGTAGCCCCCAATCTGCCCCCCCGGGGGGGCAGAAAGCCCACTTGATGCCAGGGATTTTTTTCGCGCAATATTTTTTAGGGTGAGGGCTGCCCGAAACGGGCACGCCAATGCCCCCACCCCCGCCACCATTACAGCCTTTCTGCCCCCCCCGGGGGGGCAAAAAGCCCACTAGACGCCAGGGATATTTTGGGGCAAATCTGAATTAGGGTGGGGGCTGCCCAAAACGGGCATACCCATGCCCCCCCCCTCCCCCGCAAAAATTACAGCCTTTCTGCCCCCCCCTGGGGGGCAGATGGGGGCATTAGCCCCCAATCTTCCCCCCGGGGGGGCAAAAAGCCCAGTAGACGCCAGGGATTTTTTGGGCAAATTTTAATTAGGGTGGGGGCATTGGCATGCCCGTTTTGGGCAGCCCCCACCCTAATTAAAATTTGCCCAAAAAACTCCCTGGCGTCTAGTGGACTTTCAGCCCCCCCTGGGGGGCAGATGGGGGCATTAGCCCCCAATCTGCCCCGCAGGGGGGCAAAAGCCCACTAGATGCCAGGGATTTTTTGGGGCAAATTTGAATTAGGGTGGGGCTGCCCAAAACGGGCATGCCCATGCCCCCACCCCTCCCCTTCAAAAATTACAGCCTTCCTGCCCCCCTGGGGGCAGATGGGGCAGTAGCCCCCAATATGCCCCCCGGGGGGCAAAAGCCCACTAGACGCCAGGGATTTTTGGGGCAAATTTTTATTAGGGTGGGGGCATTGGCATGCCCGTTTTTGGCAACCCCCACCCTAATTAAAATTTGCTCAAAAAAATCCCTGGCGTCTAGTAGGCTTTCTGCCCCCCCTGGGGGGCAGATGGGGGCATTTGCCGAGCCCCAGGCCAAAAAGTCATGGGACTCCCCTTGCAAAACCAGGTCATTTTGTGATAGGCAATTTTGATGTCGCCTCAATACGTTTTGGGCCCTTGCCTGTCGCGGGTACTTGGGCCTCACACCCGAGTGAGGCACCATTTTTATTGGGAGACCTGGGGGAATGCTGGGTGGTAGGAAATTTGTGTCAGCCCGGTGATGCCACAACTTTCCCACACACAAATGTGTGAAAAAGTGATTTTTTCAGCAAAATTTCAGGTTTGCAGGGGATTCTGGGTAAGAAAACGTTGGGGGATCCACGCAAGCCATACCTCCCTGGAATCGCCCGGGTGTCTAGTTTTCAGAAATGTGTGGGTTTGGTAGGTTTCCCTAGGTGGCCGCCGAGCCCCGGGCCAAAAAGTCATGGGACCCCCCTTGCAAAACCAGGTCGTTATGTGACAGGCAATTTTGATGTCGCCTCAATACGTTTTGGGCCCTTGCCTGTCGCGGGTACTTGGGCCTCCCACCCGAGTGAGGCACCATTTTTATCGGGAGACCTGGGGGAACGCTGGGTGGTAGGAAATTTGTGTCTGCCCGGTGATGCCACAACTTTCCCACACACAAATGTGTGAAAAAAGTGATTTTTTCAGCAAAAGTTTAGGTTTGCAGGGGATTCTGGGTAAGGAAACGTTGGGGGATCCATGCAAGCCATACCTCCCTGGAATCCCCCGGGTGTCTAGTTTTCAGAAATGTGTGGGTTTGGTAGGTTTCCCTAGGTGGCCGCCGAGCCCCGGGCCAAAAAGTCATGGGACCCCCCTTGCAAAACCAGGTCGTTTTGTGATAGGCAATTTTGATGTCGCCTCAATACGTTTTGGGCCCTTGCCTGTCGCGGGTACTTGGGCCTCCCACCAGAGTGAGGCACCATTTTTATCGGGAGACCTGGGGGAACGCTGGGTGGTAGGAAATTTGTGTCAGCCCGGTGATGCCACAACTTTCCCACACACAAATGTGTGAAAAAAGTGATTTTTTTCAGCAACATTTCAGGTTTGCAGGGGATTCTGGGTAAGAAAACGTTGGGGGATCCACGCAAGCCATACCTCACTGGAATCCCCCGGGTGTCTACTTTTCAGAAATGTGTGGGTTTGGTAGGTTTACCTAGGTGCCGGCAGAGCTAGGGTTCAAAAACTACAGCTAGGCACTTTGCAAAAAAAGGGTCATTTTTCACTGTGAAAATGTGGTGTGTCCACGTTGCGTTTTGCGCTGTTTCCTGTCGTGGGCACTAGGCCTACCCACACAAGTGAGGTACCATTTTTCTCGGAAGACTTTGGGGAATGTGGGGTGGGTGCAATTTTGTGGATCCACGCAGATTCCAGAACTTTCCACCACAGAAAAGTGAGGAAAATGTGTTTTTTTGACAATTTTTTAGGTTTGCAAGGGATTCTGGGTACCAGAACCTGGTGAGAGCCAGTCAAGTCACCCCATCCTGGATTCCCCTGGGTGTCTAGTTTTTAAAAATGTATAGGTTTGCTAGGTTTCCCTAGGTGCCGGCAGAGCTAGGGTTCAAAAACTACAGCTAGGCACTTTGCAAAAAAAGGGTCATTTTTCACTGTGAAAATGTGGTGTGTCCACGTTGCGTTTTGCACTGTTTCCTGTCGCGGGCACTAGGCCTACCCACACAAGTGAGGTACCATTTTTCTCGGAAGACTTTGGGGAACGCGGGGTGGGTAGAATTTTGTGGATCCACGCAGATTCCAGAACTTTCCACCACAGAAAAGTGAGGAAAATGTGGTGTTTTTTTGACAATTATTTAGGTTTGCAAGGGATTCTGGGTACCAGAACCTGGTGAGAGCCAGTCAAGACACCCCATCCTGGTTTCCCCTGGGTGTCTAGTTTTCAAAAATGTATAGGTTTGCTAGGTTTCCCTAGGTGCCGGCAGAGCTAGGGTTCAAAAACTACAGCTAGGCACTTTGCAAAAAAAGGGTCATTTTTCACGGTGAAAATGTGGTGTGTCCATGTTGCGTTTTGCGCTGTTTCCTGTCGCGGGCACTAGGCCTACCCACACAAGTGAGGTACCATTTCTCTCGGAAGACTTTGGGGAACGCGGGGTGGGTAGAATTTTGTGGATCCACGCAGATTCCAGAACTTTCCACCACAGAAAAGTGAGGAAAATGTGGTTTTTTTGACAATTTTTTAGGTTTGCAAGGGATTCTGGGTACCAGAACCTGGTGAGAGCCAGTCAAGTCACCTCATCTTGGATTCCCCTGGATGTCTAGTTTTCAAAAATGTATAGGTTTGCTAGGTTTCCCTAGGTGCCGGCAGAGCTAGGGTTCAAAAACTACAGCTAGGCACTTTGCAAAAAAAGGGTCATTTTTCACAGTGAAAATGTGGTGTGTCCACGTTGCGTTTTGCGCTGTTTCCTGTCACGGGCACTAGGCCTACCACACAAGTGAGGTACCATTTCTCTCGGAAGACTTTGGGGAACGTGGGGTGGGTGGAATTTTGTGGATCCACGCAGATTCCAGAACTTTCCACCACAGAAAAGTGAGGAAAATGTGGTTTTTTTGACAATTTTTTAGGTTTGCAAGGGATTCTGGGTACCAGAACCTGGTGAGAGCCAGTCAAGTCACCTCATCTTGGATTCCCCTGGGTGTCTAGTTTTCAAAAATGTATAGGTTTGCTAGGTTTCCCTAGGTGCCGGCAGAGGTAGGGTTCAAAAACTACAGCTAGGCACTTTGCAAAAAAAGGGTCATTTTTCACTGTGAAAATGTGGTGTGTCCACGTTGCGTTTTGCGCTGTTTCCTGTCGCGGGCACTAGGCCTACCCACACAAGTGAGGTACCATTTTTCTCTGAAGACTTTGGGGAACATGGGGTGGGTGGAATTTTGTGGATCCATGCAGATTCCAGAACTTTCCACCACAGAAAAATGAGGAAAATGTGTTTTGTTTGACAATTTTTTAGGTTTGCAAGGGATTCTGGGTACCAGAACCTGGTGAGAGCCAGTCAAGTCACCCCATCCTGGATTCCCCTCGGTGTCTAGTTTTCAAAAATGTATAGGTTTGCTAGGTTTCCCTATGTGCCGGCAGAGCTAGGGTTAAAAACTACAGCTAGGCACTTTGCAAAAAAAGGGTCATTTTTCACTGTGAAAATGTGGTGTGTCCACGTTGCGTTTTGCGCTGTTTCCTGTCGCGGGCACTTGGCCTACCCACACAAGTGAGGTACCATTTTTCTCTGAAGACTTTGGGGAACGCGGGGTGGGTAGAATTTTGTGGATCCACACAGATTCCAGAACTTTCCACCACAGAAAAGTGAGGAAAATGTGTTTGTTTTGACAATTTGTTAGGTTTGCAAGGGATTCTGGGTACCAGAACCTGGTGAGAGCCAGTCAAGTCACCCCATCCTGGATTCCCCTGGGTGTCTAGTTTTCAAAAATGTATAGGTTTGCTAAGTTTCTCTAGGTGCCGGCAGAGCTAGGGTTAAAAAACTACAGCTAGGCACTTTGCAAAACAAGGGTCATTATTCACTGTGAAAATGTGGTGTGTCCACGTTGCGTTTTGGGCCGTTTCCTGTCGCGGGCACTAGGCCTACCCACACAAGTGGGGTACCTTTTTTCTCGAAAGACTTTGGGGAACGCGGGGTGGGTGGAATTTTGTGGATCCACGCAGATTCCAGAACTTTCCACCACAGAAAAGTGAGGAAAATGTGTTTTTTGGACAATTGTTTAGGTTTGCAAGGGATTCTGGGTAACAGAACCAGGTGAGAGCCAGTCAAGTCACCCCATCCTGGATTCCCCTGGGTGTCTAGTTTTCAAAAATGTATAGGTTTGCTAGGCTTTCCTAGGTGCCGGCAGAGCTAGGGTTCAAAAACTACAGCTAGGCACTTTGCAAAAAAGGGTCATTTTTCACTGTGAAAATGTGGTGTGTCCACGTTGCGTTTTGGGCCGTTTCCTGTCGCGGGCACTAGGCCTACCCACACAAGTGAGGTACCATTTTTATCGGGAGACTTAGGGTAACACAAAATTGTAGAGCAACTGTTATTATCTATTGACTTTCGATGCATTTCTGCCTTCCAAATGAAAGACAATGTGTAAGAAAGAAGTCATTTTGAAAAATGACCTATAATTCTCATGCTAGTATGGGTACTCCCAATTTCGGAAATGTGCAAATATCTACTGTTTCTAATCTCTATATTTTGTTCCCATTTCAGAAATACATAGGTGTCTTTTATACCGATTTTTCCATGTATAAATTTTCCCAGAATAATTGCTATATACCCGGGACATAATAAAAAACCATTGCAAGACGCTGCTCAGTTATTGGCTCTGGGTTCGTCGGGTTCTTGGTGAACCTACAAGTCCTATATATCCCCACAACCAGAAAGGTCTAGCGGATGTAACGGTATATTGCTTTCAAACAGCTGTCACAATTAGAAGAGGTTACAGGTGAAAACGTTGACACAAATGGCTGTTTTTTTCAACTAATTTTCAATTTTTCCTATATTTAACTGTTTGTTTCTATAAAGAAAACTTGAAGGATCTACACAAATGACCCCTTGCTGAATTCAGAATTGTGTCTACGTTTCAGAAATGTATGGCTTTCCAGGATCCATTATTGCTTTTGTACCCATTTCTACCATTAACTGGAAGGAGGTTGAAAGCACAAAAATAGCAAAAATAGGCTATGTCCCAGAAAAATGCCAAAACTGTGTACAAAATTTTGTTTTTCTGACAAAAGTCTGCTTGTCCCTGAAAGCTGGGAAGATGGTGATTTCAGCACCACAACCCCTTTTTGATGCCATTTGCAGGGAAAAACCAGATGCTTTCATCTGTAGCCCTTTTTCGCATTTTTCCCCAAAAACCAAAATGTAGCTGTATTTTGGCTAATTTCTGGGTCCCCACCAGGGGAATCCACAAACCCTGGGTACCTTTAGAATCCGCATGATGTTGGAAAAAAGGACGCAAATTTGGCATGGATACCTTATGTGGTCAAAAAGTTACAGGGGCCTAAGCGCGAACTACCCCAAATAGCCAAAAAAAGGCTTAGCACAGGAGGGGAAAAGGCCTAGCAGCGAAGGGGTTAACAAACATCCTTAGCGTACTGCAGTGACCACAGGACCATGTATCTGTCCCTTCTAACACATTCACCAACAGCTTAAACCCAATCAAACCGCTTTAATGTGTACACTGCCATAGGTACATACAACCAAACAACATAATCACAAAATATCCATTTGTATATTTTGTTGGGATATCTGTAAAGCACCACCAATTGTAAATATTTCTTCTATGTTTATCACTTGTCACGTGATGAAAAAAGTCACCATGTTATTATTTAAAGAGGTCAGACCCAGGTTGGGGTCTGATGACCAAGACCACGGACGTGGTCAAAACGCTTTGTTTTGTCATGCACAAATAAATGAATTTGATACCTGATCAGTGGGCTCGTGGAGTGCTTTCTTCATCACTTCGTTTCGTCTGGAATATTGTGGCTGCGTCATCTGCCAAATGAAGCCCCGACTCAACTGGAAAGGGCGTTCCCGTCCGACCAAACTACAATTGGATATATATATATATGTGATCAAGGTCGTGGTGACACGGCCGAAACGCGTCATGCCGATTTGCACGGAATAAAGTTGCACTTAAATATCTACTAGCAGCACGTTGTGGACTGTACCTGCGTTTCTTCATCTAATGTGAAGTTGGGACTGTGTTCTCATATATATATATATATATATATATATATATATATAATATATATATATATATATATTCACTGAAAAAAAAATAGGTTTCAGGGACGTTATAGTTAGTTGGACATTTCACTCGTACAAAACCAGTGAAATTCCGCCATTATAGTTAGTTCAGCTAACTATAACTCGCGCCCCCGCAATGCACTGCTGATGACGTCACATATTATATCATTCATGACATGGTCAGTGACATCACTGATGACATCACTGATGACATCTCAAATGACATCGCTGATGACATCACTGATGACATCATCCAGTGACTGTGTGTTTCTATAAAGTTTAAATATGTTTTATATATATGCCAAGGTGTATTGAAGAATGAGTGGGTGTATAAGTGTCTGGATGGAAGATTTAGTAGGTGCGTGACTGACTGTATAAGTGAGTGATTAAATGTGTCTAACTGAATGCATGGGTTAGTGGCTAAACTGTGTGAATGTCTGTATTAGTCTGTCTGTTGTTGTGTAAGCTGCTGCATGGGTTGGTGACTAGCTACATGAGTGTCTATATGGGTTATTGATTGGTTGCCTGAGTATTTGTATGGGTGCCTGAGTGTATGTGTGCGTGGGTGGGAGGTGTGTGACTCTGTGCATAGATGTGTGAGTGGTTGATTCACTGGGTGTATGGGTTCAAGAGTGCATGTGGAAACAGCTGTATGGGTGGGTGAGTGTGTGTATGGGTGTGTTGGTGAGTGAATGGATGTCTCAGTGGTACATGTCCAAGTAACTACATATCTAAAAGGCAGTGTATGTGAGAGGTGGAGTATATAAATGACTATACGTGAGAGTCAGTGATTGTGAGAGTGGCTGTATGGATGAGTGTGTACTTGTATCAGTGATTGTATAAGAGAGTAAGTATGCATTAGTATCTGTATGAATAAGTGAGGTGGTGTGTGTATAACTGTATAGGTGAGTAAATGGAAGTGTGATTGATTCTTTGCATGACTGACTAGGTGTGTGAGTAACTCTGGATGAGTGGCGGTGTGTGAGTGTCTGTATAGGTGTATGAGTGCATATGATAGTGTTGTATTGATGAGTGACTGTATGTATGAGTGACTGTATGGGTGAATTAGTGGATGTGTGTGTAGACCTAGGAATCAGTGAGTGCGTAAGTAGTAACTGGTATTGGTGTGTCTATGGTTTTGAAAATGGTAGTCTGTATTTTAGAGTGGGTGTATCAAAGGTTATATTAGGGTGTGAGGAGGTGCATCAGATTTTCACATGGATGAAGTCATCAGTGATGTCATCAGTGATGTCATTTGAGATGTCATCAGTGATGTCATCAGTGATGTCACTGACCATGTCATGAATGATGTAATATGTGACGTCATCAGCAGTACATTGCGGGGGCGTGAGTTATAGTTAGCTGAAATAACTATAAAGGCGGAATTTCACTGGTTTTGTACGAGTGAAATGTCCAACTAACTATAACGTACCTGAAACCTATGGTTTTTTCAGTGAATTTCAAAGGTTTTTTAAATGCTAATTTCTAACTATAACATAGCAGTCGCGTTTGCAGAGTGGTGGAGAAAGGTGAGCGTGGCCTCCAAACACCTTTTAGCAATCCCACTGTGTGGGATTTAGCGAAGGTAACAGGAGAGATAGTTAGCCCCCAACGTCAACCTTGGGGGCCAACTACCCCTTTTGTAACCTCCAGTAAGTCCCACACAGCAGGATTGCTAACTTGTTATATCAGGCCCGCCCCCTCCCTGCACCACTGTGCAAAGGCGCCCCCTGGTGCGTTGTAAGTTGGTGGATTAAGTCCCCTTGAATCTTGAGGGTCCCTGGGGGCCAAGTAGCCCACCAGGTACCTCCAGTAAGCACCACAGAGCTGTGTTGCAGAGAGGTGTTCCGAGTCCATGTCCCTTTTTACACTACGCTGCAAACACGGCTTCTGGCGCACTGCTGCTCGGAGGATGAAGTCCACTTGTGTCCTGAGGTCCTCAGGACAGAAGAGGACCTCATCGCCCCACCAGCAGTGCACCAGAAGCCGCGTTTGCAGAGTGGTGTGACAGGGCGTGGCTTCGGACCACCTCTCTGCAACGCAGCTCTGTGGCGCTTACTGGAGGTACCTGGTGGGCCAGTTGGCCCCAGGGACCCTCAGGATTGAAGGGGACTTAATCCCCAATTTACAACATGCCAGGAGGCACATTTGCACATTTGTTATGTCAGGCCCCGCCCCTCCCTGCACCACTGTGCAAACGCGCCCTGGCGCATTGTAAGTTGGGGGATTAAGTCCCCTTGAATCCTGAGGGTCCCTGGGGGCCAACTAGCCCACCAGGTACCTCCAGTAAGCGCCACAGAGCTGCGTTGCAGAGAGGTGTAAAGGGGCATGGCCTCAGACCAGCTCTCTGCAACGCAGCTCTGTGGCGCTTACTGGAGGTACCTGGTGGGCTAGTTGGCCCCCAGGGACCCTCAGAATTGAAGGGGACTTAATCCCCCAATTTACAATGTGCCAGGGTGTGCGTTTGCACACTTATGTCAGGCCCGCCCCCTCCCTGCACCACTGTGCAAACGCGCCCCCTGGCGCATTGTAAATTGGGGGATTAAGTCCCCTTGAATCCTGAGGGTCCCTGGGGGCCAACTAGCCCACCAGGTATCTCCAGTAAGTGCCACAGAGCTGTGTTGCAGAGTGGTGTAAAAAGGGGGCGTGGCCTTGGACCACCTCTCTGCAACGCAGCTCCCTGGCGCATACTGGAGGTACCTGGTGGGCTAGTTGGCCCCCAGAGACCCTCAGTATTCAAGGGGAATTAATTCACCAACTTACAATGCACCAGGGGGCGCATTTGCAGAGTGCTGCAGGGAGGGGGTGGGGCCTCCGGCGCGATGCCGGCTTTTTTTCTTCTTTTTTTTTCAGAAGGGTGCTGTGTGGCCCCCCTTCTTTTCCCATTTTTGAGGTCCTGGGGACCCCATCCCCCAGGGCCTGACCCCTATTTTTTAAAAAAATAAACGGGAAGGGGGCCTCCCGAGGCCAATTTCTGCCCGGGGACTCCATCCCCGGGCCATGGCCACATATTTATTTATTAAAAAAAAAACATTTTTTAAGTAGGGGGGCTGCGTGGCCCCCCTCCTGAGGCCTCTATTAGCCCCGGGGACCCCAACCCCCGGGGCTGGCCCTTTGTGTTGGGGACCGTGGGGGGAGCCCCAATGCCCCCACGGTCCCGCCAGCTCCCCGCCTCCTGCGGGAGCCGGCATTGCTTTTGAGCAAGGGGAGCTGCTGACATGCAGCTCCCCTTGCTCAAAAGCAATTCTGCTTAGCTTCAAGCAATTCTGCTTAGCTTCATTGAAGCGAGAGCAGGTTTCCCTGCTCTCGCTTCAATGAAGCAAAGCAGAGTTTGCTATGACAAGGCGGGAGCCGTGCTCCCGCCCTGCCATAGCAAACAGCAGTGTCCCGGGGGTGGACACCCCGTGACACTGCAGGAGCCGGCCCTGGCGGGTGGCAGTCCCCAGGGTCTTCGAGTGCTCCAGGAGGGGAGGAGCGCGGCCCCCCTCCTATGTGTTTAAAGACCCGGGGAGGTGGTGGTCCCCGGGGCCAGGGGGTCCTCTACGGACCCCTGCATTTTTAATTAGTATGGGCCCCGGGGAGGTGGTGGTCCCCGGGGCATGTGGGGGGGCCTCTTCTCCCCCACACATCATTTTAATTTTTTTACTGAGCCCCAGGGAGGTGGTGGTCCCCTGGCTGTGGGGGCCCCGTGGACCCCCGCAAATTAATTGGTGAGTGCCCCTGGGGCTTGGCCCACCCGGGGGGCTTTTTGAAAACGAAGCACGGGAGCCCGCGCTGTTTTTTTTTTATTTTCACACAGGATTCGCGACCCCAATGCAAATTCTGCCGTTTAAAATTATTTAAAAAATGCTTTTTTGGGCCCTGAGCAGGCCTAGGGGGTCAGGGTGTTTCTACCCTGCCCCCTTTTCTTGTTTTTGTTGTCTTTTTTCCACTCTTTTCTTGTGACTCGGTTACCGGTGCTCAGATATCGATATTTTTCTTTTTCTAATTTCTCAGGAACTACTGAACGGATTTACACCATTTAAAAAAAAAAGGTCTCTTTCTGAACCAAGGGCTACCTTTTTGCCAAATTTGGTGTAATTCCGTTCAGCAGTTCGGGCTGTAACCTGTTTCAAAATTCCTATGGAAATTAACATGGGGAAAACGTGTTTTGGGACCCCCCTTTTTTCTCGGCCCCCGCTTGACGAATCACCCCGAAACTTTCAAGACAGGAGCTGACCGGAGGGCCCCACTAGTTTTGAAAATTTCGCAAAGATTCGCCAAACGGCGCCAAAGATATTGGCAAAAGAAAAAATGCTATTTGAATAGAAACAAGGTCCTAACTATAACTACCTACTGGCGACCGCCAGTAGTTGTATATATATATATATATATATATATATATATATATATATATATATATATATATATATATATATATATTGTAAAGCTCAAAAACAGGCACGGAGCACTCACAGGGCAATAATGATTTATTCTGAGCAAATGCATTTCGGCCCTCTGCCTTCTTTATTGCTCATTCAAACTTAATTGAAAGTAAAGCATGTTTAAATTACTTCAGAGATGATTTCATTGGTGCCACGTTAAAAATGGCATGCAACAAAGGACTGTCAGAGTTCTTGGTGCAAGTGCCGATATTTGTGGCACCCATGTCAGCATGTGTATTTGCTGCTCAAACCAGATGGAAAACACTTTGTTTTACCTTCCATTTAAAGTTCTTAAGTCTCTTATAGACAATGCAATGTTCAACCTTGCATAGGGTAATAAAATGAAATGTTCATAATGTAGCTTACATGCAGGCAAATCCACACAGTCCTTTGTGAGAAACAGCCATCGTAGCCCCAAACAAAGTGCCTTCTTAACAATCTCTCTGAAGATGAAATTGCATTCATTCCCACAGGTTTTTGTCTGGATGACTGCATCCATCCAATTCAATAATATATATATATATATAGATATATATCGCCAAACAAGAGAAAGTTTCTTCTAGGATCGAGCCCGTAGTCAGGTGGTGCGCAAAGCCGGCAGAACCGCAACCGGACAAGTTAATCCAAAGAGAAATCCAGTAATGCACAAACTCGGAATGATGTTTTGCTCGTGCAAAAACGTTATTACTCAGTTGCTACGCATTTCGACAGTAACACTGTCTTGATCACACACCGAGTGATTGCATGAAAGTGCATTACATAAAATAAGGTAACACAAAGAAAGGACTTCTGGCACACCATTTTTCAAAATCAATGCAGAAAGGAAGTGCAAAACTGGCGGCCATCTTACAACATGTACATTTAGTTAAACATACTGTGTGGATGTTGTAGTATTATTTCTTAATGCCAGTGGCACATCATATGCATACAGTTTGCTGGCCAAGTGCGACAAAGAAATAGATATAATCCTTGCAATAAACAAAGGAAGGGATTCGAAACGGCGGAAATGCTGCGAGTGACCATCACCCAGTGGTACCTGAAACAAACCCTGAGCTAATAAAGCGTACTAACATCAGGGCAATGTCCTCAGCAAAGTATACAGACCAATGTCCGCCCCGCATGACCATCTGTATAAGAATATATTTATTTTAATCAAGGAGGGGGGGGAGGTAGAAGGAGCTATGATCGATTCAGCTTCCTTTAGTTCAGTCAAAATCAAGGGGGAATGGATCACTTGTACCAGCAGCCAGGGTCCGCTGTGTACTATCCGTCAGTACTAATGAAAGTACTTAAAAAACCCTCATTCACGTAAGCAGGTCGTATGGCGGTTTATCTTGATTCTCCGTCTATGTTATATACGTGACAGCATCATCATCGGGTCTCTTTTTTGTATGCTTCCTCCACCTGGAGGGAACCACTGGTTCTCGCAGTTGTGATCAGTGATAGGTGATGGGTGAAGTGAGGTGCTTTGTTAAAAAGTGATCATCATACTTCCTAAAAATACAATTTTATTCCATAGGTGTATGCGAAGACTATCTAAAAAAAGTGAAGTGTGTGCAGGGTAGACTATTTATGAGTCCATTGCACTTTTGTAGTCCAATTCAATTGGTCGACATGTTTCAGCCCTTCTAGCTGCCCCTAGTGGGTCGTAGGGCTTTCTTCAGGACCTAAAAGATCTATAAGAATTGGGTATTGTCCAATTCAAAAGGAGAGTGGGTGGGTCAGAGTGTAATAACTCTGAACTTAAGGTCGTTAGTACCTGAAATACAGTTGAGAAAAGAGACAAGCAGTGGCAATTGTGAGTTTAAAACAATGTAAAAACATATGGCACTAGATGATTGCCTTTGTTCAACTTGAACATGTAGTACGAGATATAAGCAAATAAATTAAAATGGCAATTCTTTATACGCTGTATTAGGTTTCGAAAGTGAAGGATTTCACAATCTGACACAATGTGTACAATCCTCTTATTATGTGGTAGCGACTCATATTGATATGTATGTGGTAGATGAGATGCTGACCAGTTAGTTATGTATTTGGAAATGGTAGTTTTGTGCCGTCCAGGCAGTTGTCAGCATCTGAGTGGAGTATGGCTATGTGAGTGTTTTTAATCAGCCTTGTTCCTCTGTTGGCTTGAGGTCCCAATCTAATGTGCTTCAGGTCGACTTAGGTGAAGACAAGGGCGTTACTTGACGAAAAGTCATACGTGCAAGAACTTGCATATATTCATAAAGCAATGCACGTAGCATATTGTTAAGACGCATGTTCGGTTAGTTGTATTAAAAAAGCCTATACGTTGCGCGTGGGTAATGGGGGGAAGAAGAGGTGATTTAGTAACTAGCAAGTGTCTTTATTAATGCGTGTCTTATCCCAATAGCGGGCAATTTAAACCCTCTATGTTAAATGTGTTGCAAAATGCTGTTACATAATGCTAATAGCAATGCGCGAAGCCACGGTATGGAGCGTTGCGGTCAAAGTATATTGGCATATTGGCAGCGTACCTTGCGAAGTCCAAGTTGGGCCTCGACGGGGCGTCTGGAAGCACTAGTCCTACTGTAAGGATTAAGCAAAAATTGAGCATACAGTCAGTCGATGTCTCGGCGAGGTATACATTACGTGTCTTGACGGGCGCGGTCCAGCGTTGATCCTACCTCGTTTTGCAGGATGCACGACTTGTGCTGGCGCTAGTTTCAGAGTCCCAGGTGGTGCGGGATTTGTCACGTAGCCATTAAGTGCTAGTCTGCGTGATGAGAAGTGTAGAAAGACTAGCGTTTATCCATTTCGGAAAAAGAGACTATAATGATTTGTGGACAAAAAACTGTAGTGATTTTTGATATTAAAAAGGAGGTGTAATAAGACGTCCACAAAAAGTTTGAAAGGATTAAAATCAAAATTAAAATTAAAACTGCCAAGGAAAGAAAAATGGAGAAACGGCTCTAGGTAGTGTTTCAGTTCATGAGCCACAAGGGTTGCGCCAAACCGTTTTTAGGATAAATATATATCTCTTCGTAGATATGTCGGACTGGATGGATATCATTTAATACTCAACCACCAGACGTGTCTGTTTTGAGACGATGTACCCATCTCTGCTACTTTTCGAAAAGGATCTTCTCTGCATTGTGGGTTGTCCCTGTTAGTGTTTCTATAACCACCCACTTCAGGTCATTGATGGAGTGATTTTGTTGAATGTAATGTGTGCTCATTTTTGTGGTTTCGCGTTTACATTTAACGTTGCTCCTATGTTCGCAGATTCTCTGCTTTATTTTGCGACAGGTCATGCCAATGTACCTGAGGCTACATGGGCACGTAATCATGTAGATGACATGAGTGGTATTGCAGTTGGTGTGTTGCCTCATTGTCCTACTCTAGTATTAAACGTAATAGTTGTGGTTGTATACCCCTGTATTTTTTTACGTAATTGTAGCTGCAGAACCCAGTATTTAGTGTAGTAGTTGCAAACCCCAATAATACGTATTGTTATTGTATTTGTATACCTCAGTATTGAGTGTAGTAGTCGTAGTTGCCTACGCAAGAATTGAATGTAGGATTTGTAGTTACATACCACAGTATCTAGTTTAGTGTAGTAGTTGTAGCATCATACCCCAGTAGTTGCATACCCCAGTATTAAGAGATGTATGTGTAGTTGTATACCCCAGTATTTAGTGTAGTGGTTGTAGTGGCATACCTCAGTATTTAGTGAAGTAGTTGTAGTTGCATATCCCAGTTTGTAGTGTAATAGGTGTAGTTGCATATCCCAGTCTTTAGTGTACTAGTTGTAGTTGTATACCCCTGTATTTAGTGTAGTAATTGCATACCCCAGTATTGAGTGTAATAGTAGCAGTTGTACAACCAAGTATTTAGTGTGGTTGTTGTAATTGCATACCCCCGTATTAAGTGTAATAGTAGCAGTTATACAACCCAGTATTTAGTGTGGAAGTTGTAGTTGCATACCCCAGTATTTAGTGTAGTAATTGCAAACCCCAGTATTGAGTGTAATAGTAGCAGTTGTACACCCCAGTATTTAGTGTAGTAGTTGTAGTTGCATACCCCAGTATCCTGTGTTGTAGTTGTAGGTGCTTACCCCAGTATTAGGTGCAGTAGTTGCATAATCCAGTATTAAGAGTAATAGGTGTAGTTGTATAACCCAGTAGTTAGAGTAGTAGTTGGCTTGGCATACCTCAGTATTTAGTGAAGTAGTTGTAGTTGCATGCCCCAGTTGTTAGTGTAGTAGGTGTAGTTGAATACCCCAGTCTTTAGTGTAGTAGTTGCAGTTGCATACCCCAGTATTTAGTGTAGTAATTGCATACCCAGTATTCAGTGTAATAGTAGCAGTTGTACGACCCCGTGTATTTAGTATGGTAGTTGTAATTGCATACCCCAGTATTAAGTGTAATAGTAGCAGTTGTGCACCCCAGTATTTAGTGTGGTAGTTTTAGTTGCATACCGCAGTATTTAGTGTAGTAATTGCAAACCCCAGTATTAAGTGTTATAGTAGCAGTTGTACACCCCAGTATTTAGTGTGGTAGTTGTAGTTGCATACACCAGTATTTAGTGTAGTAATTGCAAACCCTAGTATTAAGTGTAATAGTTGCAGTTGTACACCCCAGTATTGAGTGTAATAGTTGTAGTTGCATACCCCAGTTAGTGTAGTAGATGAATATCCCAGTATTAAGTGTAATAGTTCTGGTTGCATACCCCAGTATTTTTGTTTCTCCCGGATCAGTCTGAGTTCTATTAAATAACCTAGACACACACCATCCTGCCCATAGCAGTGCAGTGAATTATACCCACCTTTTGTTACATTATGTATTTTTAATCAGTGAATTCCCAGATATTGTCTTAGTCTAGGAACTGCAGCTTGTTTATCTTTATGATGCACAATAAGGACACTTGAGAAACCTAGCTTGCAAATCCTCTCAGTAAAAAATTGTAGACACAGCATTCGATCCGCAGATAACAGAATTGAATTAACTTAAACATCACTCAACAGTTTCCCATTTGAAGATACAGCCTATGTGGCTCTTGATCCCTTATGTGTAACCCTGCGCCCAAAAAATAATAACATAAAAAAAGATTTAGTTAGCCCATTTAAATGTACAAAGGCCAAAAAAAAGAACTGAAGTTAATGTGGAGTACACAGGCCACTTTGGTATGAGATGATCTATCTTTAGGGCTTTATCCTAGGTACAACAGAGGCTGACATCCGTACTCTTGATTTTGAGTGGAGCAGCAGCATTTTGATGTAGTAAATGAGTTATAATGTGAAAACACAAAGCTTTGAGATACCTTAGTTGTCCTTGACAATACCATTTACAATAACAAATGTCTATTTATTTCTATTGTGAATAATGCAACCTAATTTCTAGTGAGTACTCTGATTTCTGATGATCATTGGGAGTGAAGACTTTCTCTTAAATAGTCTTTTGTTTCAGTGAAGAGAAAGTCTCTAGCACTTTAAACCTAAAATCCTGTTTTGGGACTTTTAAAAGAAAAGTTTACTTGTTATTCATGAGTGGATACCTCAGAAGTTCAGGAACAAAACTTACACATATGTATCAATGATATGTATTGATATTGTTTACTATATGAAACCTCTGCAATTACAGTTGTCTCTTCTCTTACAAATAACATTAAGCCAGCTTGTATAAAGAAAAATATGTATTGGGATGTCACGATTCATCAATGTTTTTCGAAATGTATTTATATGAAGAATGGGAGGCTACTTTTGCCAAGGATGTATAACTGTGGCTCATCATCTAGGATCAGTGGGCAATTTATAATTATTTGTTTGTATTTATCTACCTGTGGAATTCACATAAAGTGAACCTACCTGGATGGCTAGTGGAGCATTTTTTTAAAAGTGCAAAAAATAAATAAAGGGTACATTAGCAGAAGTGAATAAGGTAAATCAAGGTCAGTTAGCCCGGGATGTATCATCTGAAGAGGTATGTCTTCAAGTTTTTGTTTTCCCCGACAAGACAGCGGGATTTAGGCCCTCATGTATGATGCCATTTTACGGTTGGTAATTCTCCGATTCGTAAAATCAGAGCCTATCCGACTGCAAAATGGCATTTTTAAATTCACCAAACTCAATTAGCGATTCGGTAATATGTTACCGAATATTACCAAATCGCTAATTAGGTTTGGGAATAGAAACGAAATCGGTATTTAGAAGGGACGTCTTAAGAGAGTCCCATTCAAATACAAATCCTCTTAGGGATTTATTAATGATTTCCTACCGAAATCTGGTCCCCAAAAATGTGTATTTTACCACCTCCTCAAAGGAGGTGGTATTCCATTCCCAAATGAGAATGATTCCTCAAGGAGCCCATACTCCTTTGTGAATGTTCATTAAATCTTTTTTGTATGAGCAGGCAGTGGTCTGTAAGACCACTGCCTGCTCTTTGAAAAGATTTGTGCAATTTTGTTTAAACGCATCCTGTTTTCCTCTAAGGAAAATGGGCTGCATTTAAAAACAAAATTGCTTAATTTAAGAGCAATCACGGACATGGTGGTCTGCTGACCCCAGTAAGCCATCATGCCTGTCATTGCAACCAATCATAGTGGGTCTCAATGTATGACCTACCTCATGCATATTTATGCGGTAAGTTGAATTTCGACCCACTACAAATTGGTATTTTGAGAACCAACCTATTAATACTTAGGTCAGTTCTGAACAAACCTATGGATTTGTTAGAAGTCGGTGCGGAAATTGCAACCACTTCTAACAAATCCATTTTGTACATTCCATTTAAGGAATCGCAAATTGCGACTCGTTATTTGTTGCAATTTACGATTTCTTAAATGGAATCTTTGTACATGAGGGCCTCTGTCTGATGTGTACATTTCCACCACCTAAAGGGGCTATTCAAGAGAAGTCTTGATTTAGAGTTTTGCTTTTTTGGCCTAAGAACTCTACAGGCTATGCTTTTATTGTTCCTTTTACTTCTTGTGATGTGGAATTTGTTCTTTAGGTAGGAAGGTGAACCAAAGTGGATTGCTTTTTGTGTTATGCTACTGTGAGTAAAATTCTTGCCTCTATGTCTGATTTACTGGTGCTTTTGACCAATTGGGCAGCTGCATATAGAATGGCTGTGACAGGTGCAACATTGAATTTCGGCAAACATACACATAATACATTGCCTCAGTCGATATTCATGGGTACTAAAAAAGGCACTGCTGTTGTGGAGTTCGGGGAAAAGGAGTGAGGTGAATATCCCTCATCGCACCTACAGACGACATCAGAGCCCTAGAAGACCGAGGAGAGACTGCGGCTCTGATACTCCTAGACCTCTCTACAGCTTTCAATACGGTGTCCCACCACACACTCATCACAAGACTGCACAACATAGGCATCCAAGGAGTCGCTCTCAGATGGATCTCATCTTACCTCACTGGAAGAACACAAAAGGTCTGCCTTTCCCCCTTCACCTCCAAACCCATGGAAATCATCTGTGAAGTACCTCAAGGATCCTGGCTCAGCCCCACCCTTTTCAACACTTATATGACACCTCTGGCCAGCATTGCCAAAACCCATGGACTCAACATCATACCCTACTCTGGCTACACATAAGTCATCCTCTCCGAAGAAACCACCAACACCAACACCAATGTTCACAACTGCATGACAGATGTCACCATCTGGGTGAATGACAAATGCCTCAAGCTCAACACAGACAAAACAGAGGTACTGATTTTCAGAAACAAAAGCTCTCCATGGGACGCATCGTGGTGGCCCTCAGAACTCGGACCTACTCCAACCCCCACTGACCATGCTAGGAACCTTCGCATAATTCTGGACAACAATCTAACCATGACGACTCAGGTCAACTCCGTCTCCTCCTCCTACTTCTTCATCCTCTGCATGCTTCATAAGATATTCAAATGGCTACCCCAAAACTCGAGACGCACCATCACACAGGCCCGCATATCCAGCTTACTGGACTACAGCAACGCACTCTACACAGGCATCATAGCTCACCTACTCCGACAACTACAGACCATACAGAACGCTGAAACCTGACTCATCCTGGATATCCCTAGATGAATCCACATCACACCCTCCCTCAGGGAACTCCCCTGGCTCCCTGTACAGAAAAGATTCCAGTTCAAGCTCCTGACCTGTAGTGTAGTTCCTATTTCCCTAATAGGCTCTGCGCATTGGAATAATATACCCTATAGGTTTGACATAGGACTGAGGTCAGTATGTCCCTATCGAGTATATTAAACTTAATTTACTTTGTGCTAGCTAACTCAGAGGCCACTAGAAACTCCTTGTAATCAAGAAGGGAGTAGTTTCTGGCAACCGCATAAACATGACAACTTTGTTTCCCTTTAGAATCGGAACACTCTCAGAATCGTGGAAACAATAGATAACAGTTTCACCCAGCTAATCGTGCATGCTTAGTTTCTTCAGAGTTACACAGAAAGAGTAGACAGGCGTTTCAATAAAAAGAATTTATTGAACAGTCTTGTTTCTCGTGTAAGAGATATGAGCTGTTATGATCACAAGACAGTATGCAAGATATATAATGTACAGCGTAAGCAGTAGAAAGAAATAATACTGAGCTAGCATTATCTTTTAGCTATGATACATATATTCACATACATAAATAACATGAGCTAAAAATGCGAGCACTCATACAATGCTTCTCTAAGCTAGTTCTACCCCAGTGTACCTAACCTAGCCTAGGTGTAGGGCAAGGTAAGAAGTAGGTGTAGTATTCTATAGTATGGTATAATAAGAGTCTAGTATGCCAAGAGTCCCTCTAGGTTCTAGTCAGCTCCATACCTTGAGAATGAGAGAGGTGGGAATCTCCTTCCGGATCTCCGAACTCTAACACCCCGCGAAGGGAGTCAGAACACTGGGAGCTGGATTCTCTGCGAGCAGGGATGACAGCGTCTCTTGTCAGTGCGTCAGGCCGGGATACGGGCTCCTCTGAAGTCGAGGTCTCCTCTAACTTGCTTGGGCAAGGGAAGGTATATTTATACCTGGTAGGTGCCTTGGAACGTTAGCATTGACGTGAAGTCGGACAGAGGAAGACGTCAGGAATGAACCCTTAAGGAATAGTGGTTCATGCATAATAGATAAGTTCTTGGAGAAATCAATAATCCTGTGCTGGGCTTAGGGTTTGGTTTCTAAGAACTCGTTGTGACGTTAGGGTGGACGGATGTCGGTGACGATGCCTGTATTTGGAGTGCATGGCTAATGCCTAAATAAGGACTGGGATCTTATGCCTATATAAGGGCAATGCAAATTGTGCCTATATAAGGACATGTTTCAGGAAAACATATATACGGACACCTAAAGCGGAATATAACACCCACTCCACTTTCGAATGAACAATAATATTAAATGCTAAACATTAAACTGAGTACCACATGTTGCTAAAAACATTTCTAAAAGCATTTTTTTAAAAGAGCTGTTGCTAAAACATGTAATGCAATAGGTACTGTACATTTTAAAGCATTTTTTCATTCTAGGCATATATCATAAATAAAATGCAACCTGAATGAATAAATAGAAATATATACATATGACGAAATGGTTGACAAGTATTTCAAAAATCAAAGCCACTTCATAACATGGTTCTAAAATGAAATTATAGTAAAATAAGGTGACATTGTGTCCCTGGAAGTATTCAAAGAAGTCGGGTTTATATGAATAGTTCTACTGTAAGCAGATTGAGTTGCCATGTATTTTCAAAAAATAAAGAAAAAGAAAAAGTTAAATTTTAGGAAGAGTTCCAAGTTTTGAAAATATGAAGGCCAAATTCATTGCGTCCCTGGTACACTGTGAGCCGAATCAAAGTCAGTGTTTTGGTCTGGTGTAAACCTGAAATCATCTATTTCTGTAGAAAAAATATCATCTACCGATGTTGGTGACATTTGGAACACCTCGTTCAGAAGGTTAACTGCACAGAGATGAGAAGCATTGCCTTCAGCATAAGATGCCGCAGCAATGTTCGCGTCCGTTGTTACCTGTGTGCCTGTTGATCCATCTCGTACCTCAGCAGCAGCAGGAAGCGTCTGTGAGATCTCAATGAATGCCGTCATCAGGATTGGTAGCCTCTGGGGACAACACAGAGCATGGGCCGTTATCGGGTCCAGCAGAGTATCGATATCCGTTGGCATGACTGATGGGAGTGTTAGACAGGTGTCTAGCACGCATTCTTCACCGCAAAGCAGGCAGCGTAGAACAGGTAAGATGCAATCTTGCCAGATTGGTCTAGATGACAGGAACCATGTTGTATTAAGTTCCCGTAGATGAGGCATGCCCAAAAGTTGCACTATGCGCTCACGGCACTTCCGTTCTAGGAGAGCTTTCTCCACATCGCTCGGAGTGACGCCGGTGGATAGGCTTGCCATAGCGTAGTAGTAGGAATAGGAACAGGATTCCTGCAACAAGTGCTAGAATTAATGGCACACCACCAAACACCGAATGTGCGAAGTTTGGGATGATTCCGAGGACTGCCTGGAAGGGTGCTAACAGTCCTGAGCAGATGGTCTTAAATACATGTACAATTCCGCTCGTATCAGACAAGTTTAAGATACGATCCATCATTTCTACGAAATGTATAGGGCAGTTTGTACGAATTAAAGCCTGTATCTCAGCCAAAGTCCTTGCAATTTGTAAATCATAGATTTCTTTGGCCGAGGTCAAAGGCACGGTCTGTTGCAAAAGCATGGCTTTCATTCTGCTTAAAGTATCAAAACGTATAAAAGAAACATTTTATTTATTTTATTTATTTGCAAAGTTTTATATAGCGCTGGCTAGACCCGTAGGTATCAGAGCGCTTTACATGAGGATCAGCGAGTTACAGGTTACATAGTTACATAGCGAGTTACAGGTTACATAGTTACAAAGCCAAGTATAGACATAGGAGAAAAAAAACATGAAATAACACAATAATGTGAGTTATTAGCGCATTACACATGTCTTATGCGGAGGGAGAGGGTAGGGTGGGAATGCTGAACAGGGATAAGGGAAGCAGGTAGGAAACACAACGGGGAGGCGAGGAAAACAGTGACTGATGTCCGGCTGGGTAGGTGACGGCCGAGGGGTGAACCAGAGCCAAACTCCTCTATAGCTGCATAGGACAGCTCCACCGGGCATCGGTCAAGGTTGCTCGGGCACCGCTGTAAGTACAGACAGTTAGGTTTCCGCCCAGGGGGCATCGTCAAAGTTCCATCGAGAGCACCGGTCACGGTGTTGCTGGGAAGCTCCTGCCTCAACCTCCTGCTCGCCACCAGGTCAAGGGTCAATACTGATGTCGCTACCCGGACAGAGGTCAGCTGCCGTTAAAGCCTCCTTGCCTCCACCAAGAACCGGGGTCTCAGAGCTCCCAGAGGACGGAGGTGGAGATCGCTGGCGGCGGCATAGGAGAAATACCCTGGTGGTAACTGGTAAGGGGTCATCTCGCTCAGAGGGGTGTTTTGTATACAGAGGGATGGTGCGCAGCTGCTGCAAATGTCTAACATACCTCCCAGTCACGGACTCCGTCCCCGATGAAAGGCCTGGTCTCGGGGGCTGTTTTGGGTCTGAGTCACGGGCGCCATTTTGGTGACAGTCACTGCCGGCATATATGAAACATTTTTGACGCGGTTTTCTTGGTCCTAGCAAGAATTCCCTAAGGTCTGCGTCTTCTTTAAGTAAAGATAAGTGTTGTTTCACATCCTCAAGTGTAGATTTTGTAACCAGTCGAGGCACAATTTTCCTACACTGTATGTTGTTACTACCCCCGGATGTTGTCGTTGAACATAACGTGGGTCTGGCCTATGGATAGTAAAGCCCTGTATTCTATTCAGGAATATTTCTTGACAGATGTTTGTGTCTGTGGGCCAGAGTAACCATTTTTTCCAACCAGGATCTGTTCTGTTGGTTTGTAGTATTGTGTCTACTGTGACTGCTCCCTGTGTAGTGCTATTACTTGCAGGTGTTGGTACAGAAGGTGTGTTCATGTCCTTGATCTTAGCTAAACCAAGGCAAGACGTTTGTTGCACAGTGTCATTCAAAAACATTATTTGCTGAGGGATGATACATGCGCTAAACAAAGCTTCTATCCCCTGTATTTGCCAATCTTTAGAACCCCAGACAGATTTTGTGTCTATTGTGTCTTTCCAAAAGTCAAATCCATGTCTAGACAGTTGGGTAATAAAGGCTGCAGAGTAAATCTGTTTTGTATTAGTTAACATAATTTTCTGTCCTGTTTTGTTTACATTTTTATAGTAAAACGTTTCTGGATCAGATGTATTGTACCCTGAAAAATAGGGAAACTTTTTAGCAAACGTTTTTGAACTACCTTTTGGTGGTGTAAAACAATGTTCCCATTGGTTAAACATAAACACATTTCTAGGTGTTGCAGATTTATGCAAGAAATGATGACCATAGTGGTTGTAACAATAAAGCTGTTCGTAGTCTGATGAACCCTCTAAGTATTCATTGTTAGAGAATGCAGCAGACTTTTCCAGATCAGACATCATATCATTTACAGTCTCAAAGTCCCAATCATCAGAATAGGTACTGGAGGAAATAAAATCACTTAATGAAATTTTAAATAAATGTGGAATGTTCAAAAGTTCCGTCGGGCCGAATATATCGAAATCGGTTTTGTCCCACACTATACCATCCTGTATAGGAACGGCTGTGATGTTCACTGCTGACAAGTCTCTTGCTTCACGATGGGATGATTTGTGTGGTTTCAAAAGTAAGTTCACATTTTTACTTTCAGTGTCCAAATGGATGTATTTGCCATTTATAAGCAGGCTGATAGTCATAACCAAAGCTAGCCAAAGCAGAAAGAAAAATATTCCAGAAATAATCCATAGTTCAATCTATGGTGCAACCAGATAAGTCTCTTTCAGGAAATGAAAAAGGTCTTGTACTTGCTGTTTGAAAGTTTTTGATGCTGGCGTCGTTTCAGGCTCACTCAGATCCTCAGAAAACGTATCAAAGTTAATGAAATAGCCAGAAGCAGTTCGGTCAATTGTTGGAATTGCATCAGGATTTGTTGAAATCGCTGGAACCAGTTGATCACTTGTTACGTTGGTGTAGACAGGTGTATCTGGACGAACTGTTACTTGAGTTTCAAGAGGGATGAGTTCCATAGCATTATTGCTTAGTCCTTCATCTGTTACTGCTGAATTCTCGATGGTTATGAGTCTTTCAGTCTGAACCTCTTGGATAGTAGCGAGAGGAGTGCGTCTGCTACTAGGTCGGAGTCCACAAGGCCTACTATTTAGTATTGGCCACATACTGTGGTTTGATGAGGTCGATTGACACAAATCTTTTCTCCTTTTTTCCAGCAAGGGGCGGCAGAAGTACTGTTCTTGTTCCGTGGACAGCTAGGACAGGTACTGGTTGTCTGTAAGAAGGTCCAAATTCCTTCTTGTCCACAATCTTTTCTCTGACTAGATCCCCAACTTTTGGGATCCAGACAGGCCTTGGTGGGACTGCCGGTGTTTCCCCAGTGGTCGTTGGCTTCAGGAACACGTTGCTTTGTTTCGATCTTAGTTCATTTAGATCCTGTAAAACAGCCAAACGATCTTTGATATCAAAGGGTTTATTTTCCACCATTGTGCCTTTACATTCGAGACCAGGAACCCACATTCTTGTCCCAAATAGGGCCTCATATGGAGTGACCCCCCCCTAGAGAACTTCTTGGCAAATTATTTAATGAGCGTTGGACCCCATAAAGATGTTTGACCCACCCATCACTCGAACCTAATACTCTAGCTGTTATAGACTGCTTTATGTCCCGGGTTTTTCCTTTCCACAACAGAATTTCCCTCAGGATGAAACGGAGAGGAGTACCGCAATGCTACGCCCAAACTGGCCATGGCTTCTTTGTAAGCCCGAGAGCTAAACACAGGGCCCTGGTCAGAATGTAGTGTGCCAATTGCGTATGTGTCGATAAAGACTCGCAAATCTTTTATAACAGTTCGAGTGTCAGCCGAGCGCTGAGGCCATATCCATAGGAACCTTGAGCACAAATCCACTGTGACCATTATATATTTATAGTTACCGTCCCTTTGCAAGGGACCGCAGTGGTCCAGGTAAACACAAGCTAATGGTTTGTCTGAAATCAACAGGGGTTTCTGCGCAGGACGTTTCACTGTGGAGACTTTCATCTGTTGGCATATTTCACATTCCAAAACATAGTTCTTGGTCTGTTTCCTAATGCCAGGCCACCAATATCTTTGTTTAAGTAAAGATACTGTTGCAGAAACACCTGCATGGGCAGAGGCTATCCCTTCATGTGCTGCTAGGATCAGTCCTAATCTACGTTCCATGTTTGGAATTACCCTGTCCCCCACTCCAGGGATTCGAGCAAAAGGAACGTTGTTTGCATCAATTACATAAGAGTACTTGATTGGAAATTTCTTTGGTAGCGCTGCACCACTGCCTTTGCTTGAAGCATTGACAGCCAACAATATCTCACTGTCTATTCTCGTTTTTGAACGAGTGATCGCAGCTACGGAAGCCGTCTGAACAGCCCCCTTTGCGGCTTCATCAGCCAATGAATTCCCTGCAACGTGAACGCCATCACGTTGATGACTCAGCGTGTGTATCACGTGAGCTTTTGGTAGTTTGTTTTTTAACTGAACGACTTGTTCCCAAAGCGTTTTATGCTTTATTGTGCCACCTTTTGCATCTTTGAAACCGTTTTCAAGCCAATTCTGTATATATTCATTATACGACTGGACACAGTAAAAGGAATCGCCCACTATGAGTGTGGGGAATTCGCGATCTGTACTTTCAAGTGCCAGTTTGAAAGCTTGTAGTTCAGCTCGCTGAGCTGTACAATCTCCTAGAGATTGAGTTTTAGTGACCATTGGTCTGAAGTTACCATCTTGCATGCGACCTTTAACGATTGCGCATGCTGCACTGTAAGCTTGCTTACTCCCTGTAGCGGGTTGTGCGGATCCATCAGTGTAAATTATAAATTCATACTGATCTAGAGGCAGAATTTCAGTGGGCAGAGGACATTCATGTTCATATTGCAGGAACGCTTGTGTTTTAAAATCAGGATCAAAAACATATTCAACATCTGTTGCAGCAAGAGAATTAACCCATTGTATCCATCTAGGATGTAAAGCTTTTGCATTTGGAATGCTCGCTTTTGTGACCGCCTCTAAGGCTGTTACTGGAGTTACGGCAATAATGCGTTTCTCTTGGGCCAGAGCTCTTTCTTTTGCTACAGCGGTTTGAACTGCTGTCAGTATTTTTTCTGTTGAAGTGAAGCGCATTTCTGCTTGTGTATACAAATGTGATTTGTATGCTATTGGTACTTTTTCACCCTCATTAAATGTTAAATAGGTGAATCCGCATTGTCCCGAAATTATTCGGATCACTAAATTGCGTGTATTTACGCGTGTTTGTAAGTGATTTGTTGCTAACATGTTAGCTTGGAGTGAACGCAGGATTTCTGTGTGTTCCTGTGTCCAATGTTTTGGTGAAAAATCAGGTTTGATTAATTCGTAGAGAGGTTTAACCCTTTCTGCATAATTTAGAATGTAAGTTCTTCCAAAGTTTAGGAAACCCAAGATGGATTGTAAATTTTTCAGCGTTTTTGGAGGTTGGAGCAGCGCGCACTTTTCTAAAAGTTGTCTGCCAGGCTCTTGCCTTCACTTGAAAGCTCATATCCTAGGAAAAGGACATTGAGATGGGCAATTCTGGATTTTTAAAGTTGAATTTATAGCCCTCAGAGGCGAAGCCCAATATAATGGTACTCACCCTGTTCAAGTGCCTATCTAGGTCATCTTCTGTCAGATAGATGTCATCGACATATGACAATGCCTCATTATCATAAATTTGTAGTAACTCTGTTACTCTTGCTGAGAATAACTCCGGGCTGCTTTTGAACCCTTGTGGGAGTCTACAAAATTGACGCTGGGTCCCCATTATTGAGAAAGCTGTTAAGTACCTGCTTTCAGGTGCTATGTTTTGACAAAAGAAACCATTTGAAATGTCTAATGTGGTTTTATATTTTTTACGCACAATGTTATTCATTAATGCTGTACTATGTGCATTTTGCACTGCAAATGTTTTTGAACAAGTGTTCAAGTGTCTGTAATCCAAAACTAGACGATATGTATTGTCTGGTTTGGATACAGGAAACAAAGGATTGTTCATTGAGGAGGTGCATGTTTCAATCACCCTTTGGTATTCAAGTTGATCTAAGATCTCCCTGACCTGTTTTTTAGCTTCTTGCTTTATTGGGTACTGCCTTTGAGCAGTAGGTTCATTTTTTAGATGTATTTTGTGGTGAGGTGAGTCCTCATCCCATCCTACATGATTCTTATATAATGCTGGGGCCTGGGCAACTGACCATTTCCTGGCATATGTATATTTTAGGTGAATTGGAATATGGTTGGAGAAGGCAGGCATAATGATGTCCTCACCATTTGGGCACTCTCTGACAAAGTGTGGTGGCCAGTCTTTTTCTGCTAGAAGTATATCATAACCCCTTGAAAGTTTCTCCCAAAAGAGTATTTTCACTTTTCTTGGTATGTCTCCCTCCATGCGGAGTGTTATTTCATATAACTTTTGTGGAGTACTAACCCTGGTGTCTACAGTCTCTACTGTGATGTACTCATTCAAGTCCACTATCTCCAGAAGTTCCTTCAGGTTCTGGCGAGCTATTGTGACTTCTGCTGCACTGTCCAGCATTGTCTGAGCCCATTCTCCGTTCTTGAGCTGTGTTCTCAGTATTCTCGGCATGTCTGATTTTTAGACCTGTACCTTCTTTTTTGTGAATTGAGGTTTTGATTTATTTTTCTGAACGTGTTTGTCGTCTTCGGATTTCACGCGTTCTTCTCTATGTTCTGACCGTCCTTTTCTTTCCGATGTCTGTGACGATATCTGAAAGGTACGAGAGGAACGTGTATCAGTATCTTGATACCTGTCAGGTTTTCTTAAATTATCCCTATTCCTGAGGTTATACCTCCTTTCAGAGGGCTCCTTTTGAGGAGACCTACCTCGGGATTGATTACTTGTCTCTCTTGAATTTTGCTTATTAGTTTCCCACTTCTTTTTAGAAGATGTAAGACTTTGTTTAATAGAGTCCTTCTCAGGACTTTCAGATAGTTTTGGCTTCAAAGGTTTTCCACCCAAACTATCTCTGCCTAATTCTGCATAAGATTGTTCTATTATTCTGGGTAGTTCATGTTGATGTTCTGTAACATCAAATTCCCTTAAGCGTTGGTGGATCGCCACTGATGCTGCCTCTCCTTTAATATTAGATAATATTATTGTTGAGACCTGGTCGAAGTTTTTCAGTAATTTCATACCTAAATTCAGAGCAGGTTCTGCCCCGTATTGGTTTTGAATTTGTTTCAGGACATCTGGTATTACTGCAATTGACGGAACACCATGTGTTTTAGTATAGATGGCAGCAAAGACTGCGCCCCAAGTGGTGCAATCTTCCAGTTGTGGTGTGATCCCCATTGGTAAACAGATTGTTAGGGTTCTGTGTTTCTCATAAGGGCTAGTATTTGGAAATACTGCTTCGATTTGAGTAATTTTTTGAGCTATCCAGAATGGAATTTGTTCACGTTTTGTGGGCATTTTACCCATGACTGCGTGTAAAGTCTGTGGAGTAATTTTTAGTGTATTCCCCTGTTGAGGTGTTTGATTTGGAATGGTCATTGGTGGTTGGACTGTGAAAGTCCGCATGACATATTGGACTAATTGTCTGTACATTTTTATTAACTCTTGTAGTTGAGTAAGTAATTCCTCGTCTGACATTACATCGATATCAGGATGAGGTGTGTAGCCGGCTAGAATCGGCCATGTTGCTCCTGGTCTACCTAGTGGATTGAGCCTGGTAATGTTTTTGTGATGTTTAAGGGCGCCTTTAAACCAGAGATGATGCTCCTGGTATGTGAGTGGAATTTCAATATCCTCGAAAGGAATATATTCCTCTGGTGGTTCATCTTCTTTAAAGAAGTGAAACACTTTTGTTATTGGATTTGATTCTGGGAATACTATCCATGAATAGAATACCTCTGTCTGAAAGGATTCGTGTGCCTCTATCACGAAAACTGCTCTACCTCCTCTTGGTGGTAGGCCGTGTTTTATAAGTTTTAGAGTGATGGCTCTCCTTAAGTTTGGATGGATGTTTATAACACCCTCATTGGCTTCATTTAAACCGGTAAAGTTAAAAGCTGTTACGACTGGGTCAGCCGTAGCTACACCGTTCTCGGTGCCATTGTCCTCGTGTACGAACATTTGTTTTTTGAAAAATGTAGAACAAGTTTCAAGGAAACAAAAGATAAGGTGCACAATATTTTGGAACACTGTATCCTTCAACGTTGAACAAACCAAAATAGCTAATCTATAGGTTTTTTGTCCTATTTAGCTTTGGCGGATATTTAACCCTACCCACTCCAGACGTCTTATGGAGTATGTGAGTAGGGGTCTCTGAGAGAAAAGCACGACTGAGTTACTCAGTATCTAGCGTTAAATTAGTGCCTTACCAAACCGTTGGGCACCATGTAGTGTAGTTCCTATTTCCCTAATAGGCTCTGCGCATTGGAATAATATACCCTATAGGTTTGACATAGGACTGAGGTCAGTATGTCCCTATCGAGTATATTAAACTTAATTTACTTTGTGCCAGCTAACTCAGAGGCCACAAGAAACTCCTTGTAAACAAGAAGGGAGTAGTTTCTGGCAACCGCATAAACATGACAACTTTGTTTCCCTTTAGAATCGGAACACTCTCAGAATCGTGGAAACAACAGATAACAGTTTCACTCAGCTAATCGTGCATGCTTAGTTTCTTCAGAATTACACAGAAAGAGTAGACGGGCGTTTCAATAAAAGGATTTATTGAACAGTCTTGTTTCTCGTGCAAGAGATACGAGCTGTTATGATCACAAGACAGTATGCAAGATATATAATGTACAGCGTAAGCAGTAGAAAGAAATAATACTGCGCTAGCATTATCTTTTAGCTATGATACATATATTCACATACATAAATAACATGAGCTAAAAATGTGAGTACTCATACAATGCTTCTCTAAGCTAGTTCTACCCCAGTGTACCTAACCTAGCCTAGGTGTAGGGCAAGGTAAGAAGTAGGTGTAGTATTCTATAGTATGGTACACTAAGAGTCTGATATGCCAAGAGTCCCTCTAGGTTCTAGTCAGCTCCATACCTTGAGAATGAGAGAGGTGGGAAGCTCCTTCCGGATCTCGAACTCTAACACCCCGCGAAGGGAGTCAGAACACTGGGAGCTGGATTCTCTGCGAGCAGGGATGACAGCGTCTCTTGTCAGTGCGTCAGGCCGGGATACAGGCTCCTCTGAAGTCGAGGTCTCCTCTAACTTGCTTGGGCAAGGGAAGGTATATTTATACCTGGTAGGTGCCTTGGAATGTTAGCATTGACGTGAAGTCGGACAGAGGAAGACGTCAGGAATGAACCCTTAAGGAATAGTGGTTCATGCATAATAGATGAGTTCTTGGAGAAATCAATAATCCTGTGCTGGGCTTAGGGTTTGGTCTCTAAGAACTCGTTGTGACGTTAGGGTGGACGGATGTCGGTGACCATGCCTGTATTTGGAGTGCATGGCTAATGCCTAAATAAGGACTGGGATCTTATGCCTATATAAGGGCAATGCGAATTGTGCCTATATAATGTTTCAGGAAAACCTATATACGGACACCTAAAGCGGAATACAACAGACCCATGCATACAAGGCCCTACATAACTGCAGACCAGCTTACTAAAACCCTTGCCTGAACTTCTATCAGCTCACCAGACACCTCCTCTCCGTGTCCCTTTCTCTAACCCTCACCCCCCGCATCCGATGAAGCAGATGCGGAAGCCGCTCCTTCTTCTACCTAGCAGCAAAGACTTGGAACGAGGGACCCTTTCATCCATGGACCTCCCCATCTCTTCCAGAGTTCCGAAAGTCCCTAAAAGCCTGGCTATTCAGCTAATCAACTGGACCCTGCCAGTGCCTGGATACCCTCACGGGTGACAAGTAGCGCTCTACAAATCTACTGATTGATCCTAAGCAGATGACATTGAAAAGATGCTAAATTTGTAAGTATGCAAAGCACACAAGATGATGGACGGAATGTTGCACATTGGCAAACATTCACCCCCAGTCACAGATCTGGGTTTAATCCATCGTTATTTTGCTTCACCACGCCACCCCAGTTCAGACATAGCCATATGCAAATCAGTCTTGACCCTGTGCCTCATGGGAACAGTCCAGACCGAACTGCCAAGCCACGTCTTCCCTGGACCGGAATCAAGCATCCTAGGACCGGTTTCGGGCTTTCAGCCCTCATCAGCCAGGATAGCTTTACTCCAGTGGCGTAGTGAGCACGGGACCCACGTCTAGGCATACCCTTCCCACTTAGGGCCAAATGCAAAACACACAAGATGATGGACGGAATGTTGAACATTGGAAAACATTCACCCCCAGTCACAGATCTGGGTTTAATCCATCGTTATTTTGCTTCACCACGCCACCCCAGTTCAGACATAGCCATATGCAAATCAGTCTTGACCCTGTGCCTCATGGGAACAGTCCAGACCGAACTGCCAAGCCACGTCTTCCCTGGACCGGAATCAAGCATCCTAGGACCGGTTTCGGGCTTTCAGCCCTCATCAGCCAGGATAGCTTGACTCCAGTGGCGTAGTGAGCACGGGACCCACGTCTGGGCATACCCTTCCCACTTAGGGCAAAATGCAAAACACACAAGATGATGGAAGGAATGTTGCACATTGGCAAACATTCACCCCCAGTCACAGATCTGGGTTTAATCCATCGTTATTTTGCTTCACCACGCCACCCCAGTTCAGACATAGCCATATGCAAATCAGTCTTGACCCTGTGCCTCTTGGGAACAGTCCAGACCGAACTGCCAAGCCACGACTTCCCTGGACCGGAATCAAGCATCCTAGGACCGGTTTCGGGCTTTCAGCCCTCATCATCCAGGATAGCTTGACTCCAGTGGCGTAGTGAGCACGGGACCCACGTCTGGGCATACCCTTCCCACTTAGGGCGAAATGCAAAACACACAAGATGATGGACGGAATGTTGCACATTGGCAAACATTCACCCCCAGTCACAGATCTGGGTTTAATCCATCGTTATTTTGCTTCACCACGCCACCCCAGTTCAGACATAGCCATATGCAAATCAGTCTTGACCCTGTGCCTCATGGGAACAGTCCAGACCGAACTGCCAAGCCACGTCTTCCCTGGACCGGAATCAAGCATCCTAGGACCGGTTTCGGGCTTTCAGCCCTCATCAGCCAGGATAGCTTGACTCCAGTGGCGTAGTGAGCACGGGACCCACGTCTGGGCATACCCTTCCCACTTAGGCGAAATGCAAAACACACAAGATGATGGACGGAATGTTGCACATTGGCAAACATTCACCCCAGTCACAGATCTGGGTTTAATCCATCGTTATTTTGCTTCACCACGCCACCCCAGTTCAGACATAGCCATATGCAAATCAGTCTTGACCCTGTGCCTCATGGGAACAGTCCAGACCGAACTGCCAAGCCACGTCTTCCCTGGACCGGAATCAAGCATCCTAGGACCGGTTTCGGGCTTTCAGCCCTCATCAGCCAGGATAGCTTGACTCTAGTGGCGTAGTGAGCACGGGACCCACGTCTGGGCATACCCTTCCCACTTAGGGCGAAATGCAAAACACACAAGATGATGGACGGAATGTTGCACATTGGCAAACATTCACCCCCAGTCACAGATCTGGGTTTAATCCATCGTTATTTTGCTTCACCACGCCACCCCAGTTCAGACATAGCCGTATGCAAATCAGTCTTGACCCTGTGCCTCATGGGAACAGTCCAGACCGAACTGCCAAGCCACGTCTTCCCTGGACCGGAATCAAGCATCCTAGGACCGGTTTCGGGCTTTCAGCCCTCATCAGCCAGGATAGCTTGACTCCAGTGGCGTAGTGAGCACGGGACCCACGTCTGGGCATACCCTTCCCACTTAGGGCGAAATGCAAAACACACAAGATGATGGACGGAATGTTGCACATTGGCAAACATTCACCCCCAGTCACAGATCTGGGTTTAATCCATCGTTATTTTGCTTCACCACGCCACCCCAGTTCAGACATAGCCATATGCAAATCAGTCTTGACCCTGTGCCTCATGGGAACAGTCCAGACCGAACTGCCAAGCCACGACTTCCCTGGACCGGAATCAAGCATCCTAGGACCGGTTTCGGGCTTTCAGCCCTCATCAGCCAGGATAGCTTGACTCTAGTGGCGTAGTGAGCACGGGACCCACGTCTGGGCATACCCTTCCCACTTAGGGCGAAATGCAAAACACACAAGATGATGGACGGAATGTTGCACATTGGCAAACATTCACCCCCAGTCACAGATCTGGGTTTAATCCATCGTTATTTTGCTTCACCACGCCACCCCAGTTCAGACATAGCCATATGCAAATCAGTCTTGACCCTGTGCCTCATGGGAACAGTCCAGACCGAACTGCCAAGCCACGTCTTCCCTGGACCGGAATCAAGCATCTTAGGACCGGTTTCGGGCTTTCAGCCCTCATCAGCCAGGATAGCTTGACTCCAGTGGCGTAGTGAGCACGGGACCCACGTCTGGGCATACCCTTCCCACTTAGGGCGAAATGCAAAACACACAAGATGATGGACGGAATGTTGCACATTGGCAAACATTCACCCCCAGTCAGAGATCTGGGTTTAATCCATCGTTATTTTGCTTCACCACGCCACCCCAGTTCAGACATAGCCATATGCAAATCAGTCTTGACCCTGTGCCTCATGGGAACAGTCCAGACCGAACTGCCAAGCCACGTCTTCCCTGGACCGGAATCAAGCATCCTAGGACCGGTTTCGGGCTTTCAGCCCTCATCATCCAGGATAGCTTGACTCCAGTGGCGTAGTGAGCACGGGACCCACGTCTGGGCATACCCTTCCCACTTAGGGCGAAATGCAAAACACACAAGATGATGGACGGAATGTTGCACATTGGCAAACATTCACCCCCAGTCACAGATCTGGGTTTAATCCATCGTTATTTTGCTTCACCACGCCACCCCAGTTCAGACATAGCCATATGCAAATCAGTCTTGACCCTGTGCCTCATGGGAACAGTCCAGACCGAACTGCCAAGCCACGTCTTCCCTGGACCGGAATCAAGCATCCTAGGACCGGTTTCGGGCTGTCAGCCCTCATCAGCCAGGATAGCTTGACTCCAGTGGTGTAGTGAGCACGGGACCCACGTCTGGGCATACCCTTCCCACTTAGGGCGAAATGCAAAACACACAAGATGATGGACGGAATGTTGCACATTGGCAAACATTCACCCCCAGTCACAGATCTGGGTTTAATCCATCGTTATTTTGCTTCACCACGCCACCCCAGTTCAGACATAGCCATATGCAAATCAGTCTTGACCCTGTGCCTCATGGGAACAGTCCAGACCGAACTGCCAAGCCACGTCTTCCCTGGACCGGAATCAAGCATCCTAGGACCGGTTTCGGGCTTTCAGCCCTCATCAGCCAGGATAGCTTGACTCCAGTGGCGTAGTGAGCACAGGACCCACGTCTGGGCATACCCTTCCCACTTAGGGCGAAATGCAAAACACACAAGATGATGGACGGAATGTTGCACATTGGCAAACATTCACCCCCAGTCACAGATCTGGGTTTAATCCATCGTTATTTTGCCGGGGGAGAATGTTTGCATTGTCAGCATTCCGTCCATCATTTGTTTGCTGTAACACTTTTCGCCCTAAGTGGGATGGGTATGCCCAGACGTGGGTCCCTTGCTCACTGTGCCACTGGATTCAAGCTAGCCTGGCTGAAGAAGGGTGACATACCCTGAAACCGGTCCCAGGATGCTTGTTTCCGGTCCAGGGAGGACCTGGCCTGGCAGTTCGGTCTGGACTGTTCCCATGGGGCACAGGGTCAAGACTGATTTGCATATGGCTGGGTCCAAACTGGGGTGGCGTAGTGGGCAAAAGAATTGATGGATTTAACCCAGATCTTTTGACTGGGGGAGAATGTTTGCATTGTCAGCATTCCGTCCATCATTTGTTTGCTGTAACACTTTTCGCCCTAAGTGGGATGGGTATGCCCAGACGTGGGTCCCTTGCTCACTGTGCCACTGGATTCAAGCTAGCCTGGCTGAAGAAGGGTGACATACCCTGAAACCGGTCCCAGGATGCTTGTTTCCCGGTCCAGGAGGACCTGGCCTGGCAGTTCGGTCTGGACTGTTCCCTTGGGGCACAGGGTCAAGACTGATTTGCATATGGCTGGGTCCAAACTGGGGTGGCGTAGTGGGCAAAGAGCGATGGATTTAACCCAGATCTTTTGACTGGGGAGAATGTTTGCATTGTCAGCATTCCGTCCATCATTTGTTTGCTGTAACACTTTTCGCCCTAAGTGGGATGGGTATGCCCAGGCGTGAGTCCCTTGCTCACTGTGCCACTGGATTCAAGCTAGCCTGGCTGAAGAAGGGTGACATACCCTGAGACCGGTCCCAGGATGCTTGTTTCCCGGTCCAGGGAGGACCTGGCCTGGCAGTTCGGTCTGGACTGTTCCCATTGGGCACAGGGTCAAGACTGATTTGCATATGGCTGGGTCCAAACTGGGGTGGCGTAGTGGGCAAAGAGCGATGGATTTAACCCAGATCTTTTGACTGGGGAGAATGTTTGCATTGTCAGCATTCCGTCCATCATTTGTTTGCTGTAACACTTTTCGCCCTAAGTGGGATGGGTATGCCCAGGCGTGGGTCCCTTGCTCACTGTGCCACTGGATTCAAGCTAGCCTGGCTGAAGAAGGGTGACATACCCTGAAACCGGTCCCAGGATGCTTGTTTCCGTCCAGGGAGGACCTGGCCTGGCAGTTCGGTCTGGACTGTTCCCATGGGGCACAGGGTCAAGACTGATTTGCATATGGCTGGGTCCAAACTGGGGTGGCGTAGTGGGCAAAGAACGATGGATTTAACCCAGATCTTTTGACTGGGGGAGAATGTTTGCATTGTCAGCATTCCGTCCATCATTTGTTTGCTGTAACACTTTTCGCCCTAAGTGGGATGGGTATGCCCAGACGTGGGTCCCTTGCTCACTGTGCCACTGGATTCAAGCTAGCCTGGCTGAAGAAGGGTGACATACCCTGAAACCGGTCCCAGGATGCTTGTTTCCGGTCCAGGGAGGACCTGGCCTGGCAGTTCGGTCTGGACTGTTCCCATGGGGCACAGGGTCAAGACTGATTTGCATATGGCTGGGTCCAAACTGGGGTGGCGTAGTGGGCAAAAGAACGATGGATTTAACCCAGATCTTTTGACTGGGGGAGAATGTTTGCATTTTCAGCATTCTGTCCATCATTTGTTTGCTGTAACAAATTTGTAAGTATGGGCATGCACTCAACCATTTTGAAGGTTTTGTGAATGATAAAATCACAAAGATTTGGTGAAAGCCGGAAGGGGCAGAGAAAGAGAGAATAGGATTGTGGAGTTCTTGGAGTAGGAGAGTAGAAATTCTTTTTTGGTGCGGACCATTTTTTAGAAGAATGAGCTTATCCAATTAAATACCTTTTTGAGCAATATTGAGCACAGTATTTCCTTCTATTGTCATTATAAATAAGAGACTATGCAGTAATTCTGATTAATGTTGCCGAACACAGCTTACAGTAGAACAAGTAGAGAAGAGCTGCCATTTCCATAATTATACATGTCATCCAGCATGGGAAGCAGAACAGTCTGCTATCTTTACGACAAAATCCTCAAATGTGTTTAATGGGTAATTATTGTAGATGTCGACCAAAAATTTCTCAATAATTTTCCCTAGATTTGGGAGCTTCAATACAGTCCTGAAGTTTTATAGATTTTAAGGATCAATTTAAGGTTTCTTGAGGCGTTGGTAATTTGACCAATTTCAAGCAAAGAGCGAAGTATACTCTCTTTTGAGTGAGAAGTTGATGTATGGCCAGGGCCGGACTGGGAACCGAAACCGGCCCTGGCAAACTGCTCAGCCGGCCCCCCCTGGAGGGGTAGGGGGGGTGCGGCCGAGCTGTTTGCGAGGGCCGGTTTCTGCCGATTTTGTTACAGGGAGCCGATATTGCGTGCCCCCTGTAACAAAAACAGCCCCAAGGGTTCAAAACTGGCCCCCACCCTGGCGGCCCACCGGGGAAACGCCCGGTGCCTGCTACGGCCAGTCCGGCCCTGTGTATGACAATGGATTACTGAAAGATATAACCTTCACAAGGGTTTTTAAGTCAGATTTTTTGACCATTTAGTGATGGTCTTTCGGTTTATCACAGAATAGTGATTATGGGGAATTCACATTAAGGTCTATTGTGGAGTGTCTCTTTTTCTAAAAGAAGTTTGCACTATTGTTTACAATGACAGCTGAGATGCAAATGTTTAGCTGTAACGTTAGGTTTGTGTGGGTCAAGCAGAAAGACTTAGGTTGGTCTGTAGCTTATTTGATCTTCTTAAAGTAATTTGATTTTACTTAATAGGGCGATTCTTTATATATATTTCTATGATGTTTTTAAGCTTGGAGCTGGTGTTTTTGTTTTTCTCTAAGATTTCTCAGTTTATCTTCTTATTCTTTTAATGGTGCATAGTTCTCTAATGAACCACAAAGTTAATGTCCATCACTTAAGGATTTTTACCTAACTGGGGTGAGTTGCTTTATGACAACCCGAGAGATTCAATGTAGATGATGGGGAAAAAAGTAGTCGATCAAGAGTATTACCTTTCATCTGATTTGTTCAGGAGAGAGATTGGGTAAAGTCATATTACATGCATAATTATTTTAGTGTTAATTATAGTGGTTTTTTTATGGTAATTCACAGTTGGTAGTGTTTATTGTGACCTTTTTTATGATGTTTATTACGTATCAATGGAGCTCAATCATTAAAGAAGATTGGTAAATTAAGGCCAGACCCAGGACTTGGGTCTATCTCTTGGCCTCTTCCCCTCTGCTCTTTCTCTCTGCTGGCTTCTGGGGCTCAACTAAGTGGACCGATCTGAGGCTTTATGAGCATTTCATAAGTATTTCTTCAACTTAGCTGTGAATTTTGTCAACACATGGCAATATCTTATAGAGTAAGGGAATTTGAACTTACCCAACAAATATATTTCAGTGGACTCTAGTTTTTTTCAAAAACCCATGTTTCAAAATTTCTGTTGCCAATGCTTTGTACAGCTCACCACTTCTGTGCACGGCATTTTGCAGAGTGCAGTGGGTATTGGCTGCATAACCTTTGCCCAACCTCAGAGACGGTCCAGCCCTGCTGCCCAAGAGTTGGCTGCTGGCCCAGGTCTGTAGTCATGCCCTGTCACCAATCCAATTTTCTTATGTCCTCTGGGCACACCCTTTAGCCATGTCCTGCGTGGTTGGCATCAGGGTTTGGCCTGCACCTGCACCAAAGGCTCTGCGCCGAGGGTGATGGCCACAAGATGAGTTGGGCACATGGCCTGCGCTCAGCCCACTCTATGGCCAAAGCTCGCTGGCAACAGCCATTGATTTTGTGCATTGGAGGTTGGCTGCATGGACTGAGTCCAGGCCAAGTGCCCAACTCATCTTGTGGCCATCACCCTCGGCGCTGAGCCTTTGGCTGTGTGCAGCAAGGGTTGGGTGCAGTACATGTCCGTAGTCCACACGACCAGATTGACTTGTCACTGTTGCCTGTGTGGGAGTTATTTCCTGGTTAGAATCATATATGCATATTAATATGAGTCATTTGTAATTAAAATGAAAGCATTGGGATGTATAGAACTATGATTTCCTGACTTAAGTTAAACTAGGCCGTGATTAGGCCTAAACTCTATGTTGAAATCCCGCCAGACTTGAAGTGTTATTGGGCTTCATTTAGAACCTTTGAAGTTGATGCACAATCTTGCCCTCCATGAGTCTGGCTGGAAATCGAAGATTAGAGCTGGATGATCCAGGGTACAGACATATATTTTTCATCCTCTGAGTTGTAATGCAAGTGTAGATCTGTGGGTATTATGCCCTTTTGGAAGTGTGCATTAATTGTCCCCGTAAGATCCAGACCAAGTGCATTGAAATAATCATCTATGGAGGATATTGGGCCAGGCTTGTTTGGGACATTTGAAGCTGCTTTGCAGACTTATTTAAGGCTCAGCACTGTGATGGATAATAAAGATGCCTAGAACTTGGGGAGCACAACAGAGATGAAGAGGGGTGTCTTATGATGATCATGGATCTTGCTCTGAATCTTCTAAATCTCTTTCTTGAAAAAGGCAAAGCAGGTTTCCTCAGTATAGAGTAGATATGAGAGGTCCTTATTATCTGTCTCTTCTTCATTTACTTTTCCGAAAACTTTGAGCATCTCGATTGTTTTACAGCTTAACTCTTGCTTTTCCCTTTGTACTACCTTGTGGTTTACCCTTTCTGACCGGGCTCTGTCACTTGCGCCAGAAGTGCTTCTGTTCATCAGCCAGCCTTTTCATGCTAGCCAAATCACTTATTGGCTGCATTTTTGCCCAGCTTTTCGTTGCTTGTGGGAGAGATATTGGTTCAAGAGTGGTTATTTAATATATGCATTTGTATCTCCGAAATACAATGAATAAATTCACTGAAATAAAAAGAGCCGTCTAGTACATCAACATTTGACATCTAGAACGTTAAGTCTCTTTAGTAGGGAGAGACTACTGGAGCGACTTATGTTTCATTTCTTCTCATGTTAACCAACAGTGCTTTGAAGCAGCTGGTGGCGACATAACAGCTACATAGCAACCAACACGAGAGGACCCTCCATTTATGTCTTGTAATTCTTCTGTTAACTGTAGGCCTTTGAAGGAAGCTATGAACAACCTTAGCATTCCTGTTTTAGAGCTACTTACAAACAGAGCTTCACTTTATTATTTATCTGTGTATCAAATTACATTTTTATAAAGTAAACTTCCTTTCTGCAATATTCGATAAACTCCTTCAGCCAGGTGGGCCCTTTAGAGATTGACAATGATTTAAATGGTTATTTAAAATTACAAGAAGTCTTGTGATGGTATTTATAAAACCTTTCTTTGTTCTCCCTAATCAGTCTCAGAAAGCTCATTTTGCATTTGACTTTGGGTGCCTTTAAGAAAAGGGTGAGAGGAACATCACCAGTGGTAAATAGTAATTACCATAAGCAATAAATGCTATCCGTTATAGATGGATGAAACACTACCCAGTGACAAAGCCCACTTTGTTAGGAGTAAAGCAGGGATTGCTTTACCAAAGGCAATCTACGTTCCATTAAAAAAATCTAACCAAATGATATTACCCCGATGGTATTTTTAGTTGGGAAATGTACAGATTTGAATGGCAGGAAAGTTTGCAAATTTCTGTAGTTTCAAAATTTGTGATATTTACAAATTTTACTGTTGAAAATAGCACTGTAAGATATCAATCTAGTCAATCCCAGTTGCAATGTAAGATGCATGTAGACTTTTTCTAAGCAACTTTACCTTTTTGTAAAGTTTTCCTGTGCACATTGGCAAGTGTATGCAGAATTGTTCTCTGTTACTTTACCTTTGTGACATGAATTGTCAGGACAATCATGATTTTCACATGTGAGGGGAAAGCTTAAAACTTTGGGTCATATGTACAAATTTTAGAAATAGCGATTACCTAATTGCAATTTTCTGCTATTCCCTACTGTATGAAACACATTGGGCCAGATGCACGTATACCTTTAGAATAACAATTCCCAAATAGCATTTTCTTTCTGAATTGCTAATTGGCAATTGGTATTTTAAGCGTATGAAATGTTTATCTCTCAATTTGCGAGTCCTAGTAGGTTGCAAATCGACTTACCTCATGAGTATTAATGAGGTAGGTCCCAATCTGCGACCTTTTAGGAATTGCAGCCATCACATGGATGGTGGTCTGCTGAGGTCAGCAGATGACCATGTATGTGATTGCTTTTTTAAAACACGCGCCTTCCAAATTCCGAATTTCAAATGCAAACTGCGAATTGGTAACAAGTTACCGAATCGCATTGGGCACATTTGAAAAAGCAATTTCCTGTCGCTAGATTCTGCAAATGGGGCTGTATGCAACCAGAAAAATGATTTGTACATCTGACCCATTGAGTGTCATTTAGCGATTCTTAGTGGGCCAAAAATTGACGACTTCATGAATACTAATCAGGTAGGTCGCAGTTTCGGTTGCAAAACAGTAATACATACCATACCGATTCAGTTTTGGAAGGGGCGCCCAAAACTCACCCCTTCCAAATACTGATTTGCAAATGCAAATTGTGATTTGGTGACAAGTTATTGAATTGCATTTTGCATTTTGTACATTTGAAAAATCATTTTTCTGGTCGCAAAGAGCCTGAGTTTCCAACCAGAAAAATGATTTGTACATCTGCCCCATTGAGTGTCATTTAGTGATTCCTAGTGGGTCGCCAATCGACCTACCTCATGAATATTAATGAGGTAGGTCGCAATTTGCGACATGTTAGGAACTGCAGCCATCACAGAGATGATGGCTTTCTGGGGTCAACAGATCAGCATGTCTTTGATTGTTTTTTAATAAAGCAATCTTTTTTTTTTTTTTAATGCAGCTTGTTTTCCTTAATGGAAAATAGGATGCGTTTAAAAAGAAAAAAACGAAATGTTTAAGTTTTATTTTTTAAGAGTAAGCAGTGGTGTGTAGGGCCACTGTCTGCTCTTAAAAAATATTTGCATCAGCATTCACAAAGGGGAAGGGGTCACTTGGGACCCCTTCCCATATGCGAATGGTTACAATCTCCTCTGAAGGGTCGGCAAAAAAATTAATGTTTTGCGACCATAGTTTGGTTGCAAAACATACATGGCACTGCGAATTGGTAGGTTACTGATTAGCAATTTGACTTTGGTACATTTAAGAAAACTTTTTTGTGGTCACATGTGGCCTAATTCTGTGAATTGGGCCGTTTGCGACATCAAAAAAGGTTTTCTACATATGGCTCCAAGGGCCAGATGTACGAACACATTTTCCCATAGACACAGAATGGGTAAAACTGTTGGATACATCTGGCCCCAAGTGCTGTAGCAAACATTTCCATAGAAAATTTAAACTTTGAAATAAAACTTTGCAACTTTTGGCACCCCTAATCTCTATACCCAGTGGTAATTTAACAGACAGTAATTCACCCCCCTCCACCGCACTAATGCTAAAAAAGCATTAATCTCAGCAGAGCTCTGCTTTGCATTTTTACATAATCAGGGTATATGGTTACATTATACAACTGTACGTAAGCCACAGAACAATTAAACATCCTTTTCTGCTCACCATTCCCACCTTGTATTTGGTCATGGAGTCCACAAAATACTTCCATCCATTATTTCTGAGCCAGTGAAGTTAAAGTTATTTGCTTCCATCTTCTAGCTTTCTGTGCCATAACTTTCACTAACCCCTGCACCCAGGTCATTGATATTGTTAATCGGCACGTGTTTAGCGCACATCTGCTGTTTGTATGGCATCGCAGCGCCTTTCGGTTGTCTGGGCTATGACTTTCCAAATGCTTCAGGCTGTGTGCAGTGAGCAGCGTGTGTTTGCCAGGCACCTCCTTTTACATCGACAATCATGTGTATATACTTGCAGCGACGTAGCAAGGGTGCCTTGAGCTCTAATGCAAGCATAGAAATGCCCCCCACCTCCCCCCAATCACCTGATCGGTACTAAAAATGTCCATAGAACCGGACGCAGAAGGCCTCAACAGCGCTCGGCTCCGGTGCCACTGCACCTGCTGTACCATTGATTTGCTTTAAAGTACAATTTAGCACAATACTGTTTGGAGACAGTGACTCATCTTGTGCTCTTTGAACATTCTGTCCACATTGCCGTCTGCAGTCATCTACTTTTAACACATTTCAAAAACAAAGACGTCAGGTGCAATTGAGCAGAGCGGCAGGGAACACTCTGGTTATGT
This sequence comes from Calotriton arnoldi, assembly GCA_963921515.1. Taxonomy (NCBI): domain Eukaryota; kingdom Metazoa; phylum Chordata; class Amphibia; order Caudata; family Salamandridae; genus Calotriton; species Calotriton arnoldi. Next base: position 1,296,282 of record CAWUFW010005136.1, on the reverse strand, counting down.
TCCCTGTTTGACACCTATTGCTGGTTGAAAGATGAACTTAAGCCCTTTGATAAAACCCATTAGGCACAGTTTTTAGCAGCCAGTAGACATGGCGTTATGAGGGAGAAAATACAGACTGTGCTGCAAGCTGGCAGACATCTGTCCCATGGCTGTTTCGTTTCGTGTCCAGAGGCAGCGACAACTTGACCTGGCGCACTAGTAAAGTACGCCATGGCCTCTTGCGTTCTGCGCTCCAGCTGTGCTGCATGGCTGGAAGCGCTGAGCGAGAAGGCCAGCCTCATAGGACCCTCAGAGCGGTGACGCAGCAGCAGCGCGAGTCATCACTGTCTATTACTTAGCTACATTCTGTGTGAATTTGGGGCCGTATGTACAGAAAATAGGAATTGTGATTTCATAATTGCGATCCTTTCTGAATCGCAATTAGGAAATCGCAAATTCCTAATGTACAAAATAAGCATAAATAAAAATAGCTATTCCGAATGGATCTGCAAATTGTCCTACCTCATGAATATTAATGAGATAGGTCGCAATTTGCGACGCACAGGGAACCATAGCCATCAAAGGGATGATGGCCTGCTGAGGTCAGCAGTGTAAGAAACTGGCTCTATATATGCTGCACCAAAGTGAGGTACAGTGTGTATAGAGTCCAAGAGTCCCCAAAGGTAGGCAGAGGTTAAAGTTAGATAAAACCTTACTCTCTTTTTGTGGTAGTGTGGTCGAGCAGTAAGGCAGTATCAGAGGACAGTGTTAAGCATTTGATGTACACACTCAGGGCCTGATTCACAGAACTAACTTACGTCAAAATCCTAAACTTACAACAATTTTGGTATTCACAGAATGAACTTACACATTTGGGTATTCACAGAATGAACTTACAACAATTTTGGTATTCACAGAATGAACTTACACATTTGGGTATTCACAGAATGAACTTACACATTTGGGTATTCACAGAATGAACTTACAACAATTTTGGTATTCACAGAATGAACTTACACATTTGGGTATTCACAGAATGAACTTACAACAATTTTAGTATTCACAGAATGAACTTACACATTTGGGTATTCACAAAATGAACTTACAACAATTTTGGTATTCACAGAATTAACTTACTCATTTTGGTATTCACAGAAGGCACTTACTCATCAATGAGTAAGTGCCTTCTGTGAATACTCAAATATGTAAGTTACACAAAATGTGTAAGTTACACAAAATGTGTAAGTTACACAAAATGAGTAAATTACACAAAATGTGTAAGTTACACAAAATGTGTAAGTGTCTTCTGTGAATACCAAAATGAGTAAGTTTATTCTGTGAATACCAAAATGAGTAAGTTCATTCTGTGAATATCAAAATGGTAGTACGTTTAGGATTTTGTCGTAAGTTAGTTCTGTGAATCGGGCCCTCAGTCAGCAAATGAATTCACACACTCAAGAACTGAACTCTAGGCCAATTGTTTTTGTATAAAAAATATACTGTTGTTTTATTTCTAGAACCAAGCAAGCCTGGCACAGGTAAGCATAAAATACTTTGCAGTAATACGTTACTTGATTGAAATACAGTTCGAAAATGCAGTAGAAATTGTACTTGGTTTGATTTACAGATAATGAAGTAGATTGCAACACTCAGCAAATACAGTACATTGGAATGAATGGGCTTTTTCAACAAATTGCAGGTAAGTTACTTTTACATTACTTTTTCTAACTCAGTGCTGGATGCCTAGATTCAGCACTGGGACATTTCCTGCAAACAGGTGAGAAAACACGTTTTGGTTATTTGTACGATTTTTAAAGAATATCTTTAGTTTTCAAAACTCCACACTTAGTCGTTTTTTGGAAGAAAAATTCTCAATGTTATCCTATGGAGGAAAAACGGGTTATCGGTTTACAGGTAAGTAATCGTCTGTGGGAGTTAAGGTTCTGGGGTTAGACTCAGGGGTCCCCCAGGGTCAGTGATGCACTTTTGTTTCACCCCCAGCGGCACTAGGGCGGCTGGGTGCAGAGTGTTGAGGCCCAATGTTATCCTATGGAGGATAGGCGGCCTCCGGTTGGTGGCTGCTGGCAAGCAGGCCACACGGCTGTGGGAGCAAAGCTCCTAGGGTTTAGGTCAGGGAAAATTGGGAAACAAGCCAGCACAAAAGGTGCACCCTCAGCGGCGCTTGGGCGGCCGGGTGCAGAGTGCTGTTTTGGCGTCGGGTGCCCTGTTGTATTCAATGGGGATTTTCGGTTTTGGTTTTTAGCTGCAGGCTCGGTCCAGGAAGACTTCCGGGAGGAACCAACAGCTGGGCAGGTAAGTTGGAGGGCTCGGGGACGTAGGTGCACCTCGGGTTCTTTTCTCCAGGGCGCAGGGCGGCTGGATGCAGGGGTGTCTTTTGAGGTCGGATTTCACCTTACCAGGCCACTCGCGGTTGGGGGGGGCTCCGTGCAGAGGCTGCAGGCGACATCGGGGAGTCCTGGAGGGGTCAACCCATGGTGGACTCGGACTCTGGGGCGCTGGGGGACCTCGCTGGAACCGGTGGGCCACTCGAACTCGGGCCGTAGGCGACGGGTGCAGTGGTGTTTCCAGGCGTCGAGTTTCTTTGTCCTCAGCAGGCTCCGAGTCTTGCTTTGGAGTTTCTTTTGAACAGAACTGCTGTTTCACAGGAGATCCGGTCTTTGTTGAAGGCAGCCAGTCCTCCCAGGGGTTCTGGAGGTCGCTGACTGCAGGACAAGGCGACTTTTGGTGCAGGATCTCTGAAAACTGCAGACGGGCCGGTAGGGCTGGGGACAAGTCAGTTGTTCTCTGCAGTCTTCTCTGCTGGGCGTCTTCTTTCGTCCTTCTTCTTCATAGGTTGCGGGAATCTGAGTTCTTGGTTCAGGGCTGCCCCCTAAATACTGTATTTAGGGGCGTTTTAGGGGTCTTGAGGTCAGTAGCCAATGGGCTACTGACCTTAGGGTGACTACACCCTTGGTGTGCTCACCCCACGTAGGGGAGTGAGCACAATCCCTAGTCCTGATTGGGGAGTGCCTGCCATCTGCAAGATGGCGAGCACTGGAGAGTGGGCTTCACCTCGCCTCCCCCACCTGAGGGGTGGAGTTGGCAGAGGTGGGCACACCTCCTGGGCTGGCTAGTTTTCCCGCCAGTCTTCCCGCCGAAAGGAGGGGAGACAGGAAGGGGGCCTGCTCCTGATAGCAGGAGAGGCTGGGGGTCGCATTACAAAGGCTGCCAGGCCTTTGAAGCTCCCCTGCCACAGATGGCTCTTCCTGGCCTGGGAGGTGTAAACACCTCCGCCCAGGAAAGGCTTTGTTTCTGGGCTCAGGGAGCGTAGGCTCCCACCCTAGGGGTCCAGAAACATGTCTCGTGGTGGCAGGCTGGTGTGTACCAGTCAGGGGAACCCACCAGAGGCTGGTCGTTTTTCAGGGGGCATCTCAAAGATGCCCTCTGTGTGCTTTTTTCATTAAATCCCACACTGGCATTAGTGTGGGTTTAATGTGCTGAGAAGTTTGATACCAAACTTCCCAGTCTTCACTGTAGCCATTATGGTACTGTGGAGTTCGTAATGACAAACTCCCAGCACCATATACTCTTAATGGCAGCACTGCACTTACAATGCCCAAGAATGGACTTGGGCACTGTAGAGGTACAGGGCTCATGCACCTGTACCCTCACCACTGGCATAGTGCACCCAGCTGGAGGGGTGACCGACCTAGGCCAGGACAGTGGGTTGTTTAGGCAGGGCACACAGGGATGTGTGCCCTGTCAACTCTTCACTTTGTTCTGCACCAAGACACGCAGCCTGCAAAGGCAGTGTGTGTGTGAAAAGGTGCAGGGCCTCTAAGGGTGGCACAATAAGTGCTGTAGGCCTTAGAGGTCTTCCCTGGTCACAGGGCCCAGGGTACATGTGGTGCCATTTACCAGGGGTTGACCTGTGGCCAGAGATGCCAATTGGGCTAGTTTTGGGGAAAGAACACAGGCCCTGGGAACCTGATTGGCAGGGACCCAGGGCACACCAAGAAAAAGTGCATCAGTAGTCTGGCAAAAAGTGGGGGGGTTACTGCAATAGAAACCCACTTCCTTACATGTGGTTGCTGTTAAATTAAGCAATCTCTTTTTTTAAATGCCGTCCTTTTTCCTTAAAGGAAAACAGGATGTGTTTTAAAACAAAAAATTAAACTTTGAAGTTTAATTTTTGAAGAGCAGGCAGTGGTCCATAGGATCACTGTTTGCTCTTAAAAAATATTTTTTTCAATTCTCAAATGGGAAGGGGTCCCATTGGAACCCCTTTCGATTTGCAAATGGGTTCCCACCTCATTCAAGCAGGTGGTAACGTATTAGGGGCTGATTACGACTTTGGCGGTGTAGGATCGGGGCGGAATGCCACTGCCCTACTCCCGCACCGCCAAAGTCGACCGCCGGCTACCCGCCAGATGAGGAGTTTTCTCCTGGTCTGGCAGGTGGTCCTTTGATATTCCCACGGCGGTGCCTTTGAAAATGGCACTGCAATGGGAACGCCAAAGCAAGTTCCTGCACGGCCTGGACTGTTTAGTCCATGCCGTGCAGGAACTGGGTGTGCATGCACATAGGGGGGCACACCACGTGCCCCCCTGCATGCATCCCAGTGTACAGGGGCAACAGGGCCCCCTTTGTTTCCCCATCACCAGCCTTTTCATGGCGGGATCTCCGCCATGAAAAGGCTGGTGGTGGGGAAACTCAGAATATGCTTGGCGGTGCCTCAGAGGCACCGCCAAGCATATTAATGCCCCAAACTGCTGAATGACTGCTAGGGAACGCGGTTCCCTGGTGGTTGCGGCAGTCCTAAAATGGTCCAACCGCCATATAATACTGCGGTCGGGCCACTGGTGCGACGGTCCCCGACCGCCACCGCACCTCCACCACGGGTTTGGCGGTCCAATGGACGGCCAAATTCGTAATCAGGCCCTTAATGTTTTGTGACCGGAATACAGTTGCAAAACATTAATATATTCCTTTCATATTCGGTATTTGGAAGGAATGTGTTACAGAATCGCAATTTGTGCTTTGAACATATGTAAAAGCATTTTTGCGGTCAGAAAGCAAAAACCCTCATCCCTCTGTAGCCACATGTCTGCTCAGAAAAGCTTGTGCCCTATGGAACGACCATTGTTTGCCATGAAAAAGAACAGGAGAATTGGCCAAAGATTAATCCGAGCAGATTTGAGCCCAACCATAAAGAAGAATACCCTAAGGGCACAATGGAATCTACAACCCATTGAGGGCCACCACAAATGTGGCAATTGCTCAGCCTGCAGCAGCACCATTGAAGGTAACAAGTTCACGTTCGATTCCATTAAATGGATTCACAAAGAGTTCACAAATTGCGAAACCAAAAATACTGTCTATGCAATTCAATGCCCATGCCCCAAGCTTTACATTGGGAAGACTAATCAACAAATTAATCAAAGAATTGTTCAACATCGATCTCGAATTAAAAACCAGGTATTAACAGCACCAATGATGTTACACTTCGTTGAGAACAAACATTCTGAAAAAGATTTTGTATGGACTGTACTAGCTGGATTAAAACAACCACCCCGTGGTGGTAACGTAGAAAATCTATTGTTGAGAAAAGAGGCGTACCTAATTTTAAAATTTAATTGTACTCAGAAAGGTCTCAACAAAATGTCTGAACTAAACCAAGCCATCAACTAGCCTGTTTGTGATCCTACAGACCTCAACAGAACCAGCACGAAGAGAAATCACCACAAAACATAATGACCAATCCAATAGATGAGCCATGTTTCACATCAAGAACATACTGATTACTACATCTCCCATAAATCAACAAACGGAAACACTTCCTGCTCTTGAAATAAAAAAGTGCATCCAACCGGAAAAAGGAACAGAATGACCGAGCGGATAGTGGGAGCCCGCCATAGACGATCAACTACGTGAGTGCTTAAAGAACTCTTGCATAAAACCGGCGTGTACAAAACCGCCTCGATAAAGAAACAATCATCTGCTCTTCTCATTGCAGAATTCAAACGCTGAATGTATCTACTGATCAGCGCTAGCAATCAAGACCCAAAGCGTTTCTAAGTAAGTCCTCAAGGCTCACCTCGTTTCGCTTCAACTAAACGCGCTAGAACTGTTTTTTGAAAATATTGCGATACATTGTGGCTCCTTACCCCTACAGATACAAGTTTCCGAAACATTTTGAAAGTGGAACGAAGGCAAAATAAGCCGCACGATGTCCTGAACTGAACAAGGAGGTTCCTCCACTTCATGTTTTCGACCCAAACAAGCACAAAGTTCTTCAAAGAGTACGCCTTTCACTGAAATTTATCACACGCAAATGTTCTAACCGTCCTTAAGGCCCGCTTTGTTGCGATTTAACCAAACGTGCTAGAACTGTTTTTTTGAAAAGTATTGTGATACATTGTGGCTCCTTACTCCTACATATCCAAGTTTCCCAAACATTTTGAAAGCGGAACCAAGGCATCATACGCCTCACGAAGTCCTGAACTGAACAAGGGAGCTCTTTCACTTCACTTTTTCGATCCAAACAAGCTCACAGTTTTTTTAAAAAGTAAGCGTTTTCCTCCGAAATCTTTTACACGCAAATGTCCTAATTGTTGTTTTTAGACATTTAGAAACCCCATAAAATCATGTTCGGTGTTTCAGATTCAATCCCACTTAACGGCACATCGAAGAAAACTCCTAACGCAGCTAGGAAGAACATTCCAAGTTTCAGGTACAATTATTTCACACAGAAAAGGTCACATTTTGGTAGAGAGAAGGGACTCATAATACTGAACGTTTTTTCCTCCATTTATTGCAGATTACACCGTGTCTCTGCCCTGGCGAAAATCCCTTAAGTGCCACGGGGATTGGAAACGCGTCGGCATTTCCTTATATCCATGAGGGTGTTAATTTATCTGACCATATAATCTGGAGAGGGATGTTGTATAATGATTGACCCCCACAGACATTATTTCCTTGCCCCATGGAGAAGCATCTCTCTAGAAAAAGCGACCCATAGGCGTGTATGAGAGCGCTTATTGTTTGACTCAGTGTATTAAAGATAAGCTGGTGTAATTTTTCACTTATGAATGCAATGTATTGAAATTCATGTTGCATAGTGTTCTTTCATTTATAAGAGTTTGCACAATGTATAATCACACTTTTATTATTTGTGTATCTTTGAATGTCTCAGACATAATTGAAATGTTTAAAACAAATGTTTTGTGAATATGTTAATCATGGCGAAATGATTAAGCCAGGTCCAATGACTATATGCATAGGCCCTTAGTCTGCTGAAATAAATAGCAGCATGTTTAAAATGGCAGCCAGGTTCTTTTTGTCTCTTTAAAACTTTAGTACGTCCTACCTGGCTACCTGTATGGATGAAACCCCCCATTAGATACTCAGAAAAGCTTTAAGGCATGGGCAAAGTGGGCTCTGACCCAGGGCCCCAGACCTCTGTTCTGCAGAGAGTCTTGTTCTGATGACCTTTAATAATTCTTAAATAGATTGTTTTAAATCTATTTTAAATGTGGGTAATGTGTGAGAGTCTATTACAGACATTTTGCAGCGAAATGTTGTGTTTATGTTTCATGCAACATCCATAAAAAGTTTCTTTTAGAACAAAACAGGACCTCACATATGCAAAATGGGAGGGTGTCATAGAGATTAGTAGCAGTACTATTAGTGAGAACCTGCTGTGTTACAATATTGAAAACACACATCACTATCCCTGAATATTAGATGCAAAGACATTTAGAGTTTGGATGAGTGTGCCTGTGCACTCTCATTGACCTGGCCAAAAACAGCATGAAAGAGCTGAAACTAGATAACAAATTCAAAGCTGTTCTGAACAAGGACCCCCAAAATACCTATATATATATAGAGTAGCGGCTCTTGGAGGGAGTGCTGCCGGGTGGTGACGCAGGGCGGGGGGTAGTAAACTCCGGAATATGGCCGAACAGAGGTAAGTAAACAAATAAATAAATAAAACGAATTTCGTTGTGCGCGCTGCATCGCATGACGATGCAGCGCGCACAACGAAATTCGTTTTATTTATTTATTTGTTTACTTACCTCTGTTCGGCCATATTCCGGAGTTTACTACCCCCCACCCTGCCCCTCCCCCGCCCTGCGTCACCGCCCGGCAGCACTCCCTCCAGGAGCCGCTACTGTATATATATATATATAGAATATACGCTAGGCGTGTGTAGTGGCAGTATAGATGTCCACATCAGGCATGCCAATCACTCTCCTGCTCTGGAGGGCTGTTCAGATTGTATATTCCTGCAACTATTGCTCTTTATCTTGAGAATAGGAAGACATGTCCCAGTGATGGTGGTTAGGACAGTGTATCTATTCTTTTGTTTTAATTATTTTTATTTTCTAACGATGTGGCAGCAGATGAGACATTTCATACATAGCACATTCCAGTTGTATCAAAAAGGAAAAAAAAGCAAGAGTACAACAAACTTCCCAAATTCATTCCCCAAGTTAATTTTACCATCTATGTAAAATAAAGTGCTTTTCAGTAATGTTCTCACTCCTAGATTTCCATTTTGCAACATTAAAACAAATTCATTACAGACTCCACTGTACAATAAGTCTAGCAGCAATTACTTATAAAGTGCATAAGCAGTGAGCAATCAATAATAAAGTGCTTCTCAAACTTGTTCTAGGGCATAAAAACTCTAACTGTAGATCAAAAAGTTATATAATCATCTAAGTCATATTCCTATACAGTTTATATCTAGCTCATTTCATTGTATATTTGTAATGCTAACTATCACTTCTTTAGTTGTTCAATTCCAATTCTCCCATATTTTATTTAGTTTAACTAAGGAGCCCACCCTTTTAGCGTGCAGAGCTTCTCGAGTATACACTCTTTGCATTTTCAAGAACCATTGTGAAACTGTCGGAATTATCTCTGATTTCCAATTTGCTAAAATTAATGATCTTGCTACTAAGGTGGCAATAAAAATAAATTGGCACTGTCCAATAGTTAGTTCTTCCACTATTTCTGTTATACCAAACAGACCGGCCGATGCTTCTGGACAAATGCTGATTTGCAACTTTAAACTAATTTCTAAAAAGATGTTTTGCCAGAATTTCATTAGATGAGTACATGTAAAAGCAATATGAAGCCAGTCTCCATTAGCTTGCCTGCATCTAAAGCATTTAGCATCCACCCCATGATAATAAATCATCCATTTACTAAACAATGCTATTCTCCTTAAATCAGCTGCTCCTACAGCCTTGCAGCTCCATTTATTTTATCCCTGCCATTGTGGAATGCTTATACAGTAGCCTGTGTTAGTTTGAATTTTTCCAAATTATCTGAAATCTCCAGTTTATTTCCTGCAGGTTGGAATAATCTATACCAATTGCCTACCACTTTAATTCTGGAGACAAAATATACCATCCCCAGATGCATTACACTAGTTTTCTCTCTCCCTGTTATTCCTGGACAAAACTGTTTAATTTCAGCATAGCAAAAAAAGATTAATATTGGAATTACGATTTACTATTTCTTGCCATAATAGAAGGGTCCTGCTACTGAACAAATCCTGTATTATATGAAACCCAAACAAGACCATTGAATAGATGTTTGCTGAGACCACCATGGCACTAATGGAATACAATCCAATATTTGTAGGTGTAAATGGAGCCAGGGGATTTCATATGTTTCCCAGATTTTTTGAAAGCGTCCGTTATAACCCGACGAGTTTTATATCTTGATTTCTTGGGTAACTTAAGAATTCTTAAAAATGGAAAGAGGCCTACCTCTGAGTCTTTTAACGTAACATTTATATAGAAATTGACTGCCTGGGAACCCCAGAAGAATTATAAGTTAGCCAATTAAGCAGTGACGCCTAATAATATACTTCGAAATTGGGAAGGGCAAGGCCTCTATCAACATCCAGCTGTAGAGCTTGGATTTTAAGACTCAGCTTTTTCCTTTGCCATATAAAGTGTCTAACTTCCATATTGATAGCATCAAATAAAGACTGGGGAACCTTAATCATAATATTGGAAAATAAAAATAGTGGGAGAATACTAATTTTATTAATTACCACTTGCCCCATAATAGATAGAGAAAGGTTTTGCCATTGTTTTAAAAGATTATGCATTTTATTTAATGTTGTAGTAACATTTATTGCAAATACATCTTCTGGTCTAGGAGTAACAAAGATCCCCAAATACCTTGCTACTGAAGTTGGTGAGTAGTGAGCATGCATAGAAAGTGGTAGTATTTCTGAAGTGCAGGTAAAAAGTAGCGCCTCTGATCTCAAATGGTTTATTTTGTAACCCCTATTGCAGTGTATTCACTTGTTTTGAAAAAGGCACGCAAGATATTATCCTTGTCTGCTACTAAATACAGAGCCATATCGACAGTGTATCTATTCATAGTCATAGTCTATTGGACATCTGCTACAGTAATAACAACAACAACACCTACGCAACACACATTCCAACTTGAGTCAGCTCAGGTGCAGATACTGGGTATTACACATTACCCATCTAAATAGTACTTAATTTATTGACGTCAAAAGAATGAAAGGCTGAGAGATGGCTCTGGGATTCACACCTATGACCTTTAGAATACACATAGCTGTCTACAATAGATGCATTAGTGCAATGGGCTATCTTACGGTCAATGGGAACATTATCTTTGTGCACACTGATGTGCTAGCAAGTTATGAAGGTATTTGACCGCTACAGACCCTTGCAAGCCTAAAACCTAAAATTTGTGGTAACAGGGTATTAAACCATGTTCCAACTTTCGCAAAACCTTGGTCATGTCTTCATCATAGGACATCGGTAGATTTATATGCAAGGCATCAGGGGCCATCTACTTCCATCAATACATTTAAAATGAGCATTCAGTCAAGAAACAAGATTAATAGGTAGGTCTGAAAGAGTAATTTAGAAAAAATGATTTTTTTCTAGCCTTTGTGGCATAAAAGTAATTTTGAAGATGCTTTAGGTAGCACACCATGTCACTTGCTGAATGATGCCCTGTGCTGTTGGCCTTGCAGATCATTGCACTTCCCTGTCTTTGGTGACACATGAGGTGAAGAGATTCTGAAGTCAAGTGCTAAACAGGTGTCAGGACGCCAAAAGTGGTGCAAGAATTTAAGGCACTCCTGGCAAAGTGATATTTTGCGGCCCCCTACTCCAAGCACTGTAGTCATCTTCGAAGCTTCTGGGCACAACCTGGCTCTACTGTGCTGGTGAGTCCTAGACAGCTGTCTGGAATTTCTATGCTATGAAACTGACCCTGGACAGAAGAAGCAACCCTCTGACTGATCACTTCTAAAGTGCATTTCAAATCCCCCTGGAGATTAAAATGGATTAAATATCTCTGCTAAATTAGCTGGGTAGGGAGATTGTGTATGATTAATATTTTAAAATAGCTAGAGTTACCCTTTAACATTTCCCAACAGGCAAACTGTGAATGTATATGTGTTTTATATGCAAAGTCTATTTATATCTCCACAAATATAAGGGCCTTATTACGAGCACAGAGGTCCTCAGGACCGCCGTACTCGTGATGACGATCCAACCACCGCCCCACTGCAGGTCCGCCTGCAGTATTCTGAGTGTGGTGGTTGGACCGCCTCGAGACTGTCGGCTCTGCTGGAATCAGGGATCCCGCTGGGCCGGCGGTCTGCAAATGGCCTGAATATGCTGGCGGTGCGATTGCCGGGACCGCTGTACACATTACCAGTTGCCTTTTCACTGCCCTTTTCATGGCGGTGAGCCGGCCATGAAAAGGGTGGTGGAGAGGCAATTAAGGGAGCTGTAACAAGGCCCCCTGCCGGATCTGGGCCTGGGAGTGCATGCTGATGGGCACATGTTGTGCCCCCCTGCATTTGCACCCCCGTTCCTGCATGGTGTGGCATGCATGCCACCCGTGCAAGAACGTGCTGCAGGCGCTGTCACGGTGGAAGTCTGCTGAGGAGGCTCTTCTATGGGCCTGACACAGCCGCTGCCGTGAGACCACCGCAGCACCAACTGCCCGACAACACGTCTTGCAGAGTTCGAGTGCCAAAGGCTCTGCTCAATGGCACAGAACTTTGCCAACCACCAATCAATGATTGACACACATCTCAAGAGCAGTGCCACTCTTCCAACATATTCCAGCTGCAAAGATTGCTGAGTTGGTGACGAGTTAGACCGCCCAGTGAGAAAGGTACCGGTGTGAAGGTCAGAGAAATGTGGCTTGGTGTTCACCTCACAGCCTGTGATTGCATGTAACAAGCTATCATCACCAGGACATAGTGAATCTTATGCGTTTTGGTGTGGAACATCATCATGCCATAATGGAATATGGCGGTCACCTTTATTGCTATTTGCTTTGACTCAGCGGGTGAGAACTGATTAGCAATAGTTCCTTCGGTGACCACAGTGAGGAAACAGACAAGAGTTGAACTAAGGGACCTAACAGTAAATCTGTCTGAATGTTGTATTTAATGACCTTGAAAAATAAACGTAAAGTGGAAGGTATTTTATTGTTTGGATATAACGACTGATTACAGAGATTGAGCTACCATTCTAGGTACCAGAGGAGGGTCACATCATTGGGGGCTACCATACTTAGTACACCAGCTTGGTTATTAAAGACTCATAGAAATCTTACAAACCTGAACTAGTTGAAATATTGTTACTAAGTATACTATGCAAACATTGTTAGGTAATTGGTCAATAGATTTAAAGTCTTTTATTATCTCATATTGGTCGTCTCAGTTAAGATCTAAATCAATAAACCTGAATTGAATTGAATTGTTAGGTAGGCAACAACCCCTCTATAACCTCAGTGTACTTTACTTAAACAGCACCTATAATATCAAATTTGATAAAACTTATCCACTATTGGACAGCATCAATTCACATCACGGAAGGTGGTGTTCCTTCTCCATCCTCTTTAGCAGCTCCGGGTATGCCACCATTGAAGTGTGAACAATGGAAAAAGACTTTTGAAGCATATCAGGATGCAATCGATGGTGTTGTATCCACTTCTATGAAACACAAGGCCTTGCTAATTCATAAATTCAGTCTATAGGGGACAAGCATTTTATAAACACTCCCAAACCAGGTGGTATACATTCACTCCAGTAATGAGGACGGATGCATAGTAGAGGTGGCGGATAAGTATGCCCCTGCCATTAAAACATCAGATAAGAGGTTAAGACGTTGTGCTAGAGAGACACACATTCTTCTAACATACTCAACAACCTGGTGAGCCAGGAGATGCATTTGTAGCAGTACTTGGCAATCATGTGGGGACTTTAATGATCTGAGGGCCAGCTGGAGTCAAAGCCCTTAGTCCATCTTTGCAGAGCGTCAGATGACTTTTCCTCCCAGCTGGGCATCCCTTTCGCTATCGTCGCTCCCAGGATCTTCTCAGTTGTCTCTCCCTTTTGCAAGAATTTTTAAGGGAGATGGAAAGTTTTAGGGGCCAGACACACCTGATCAATTCAACAATGCAGCATCATCCCTCCCCCCGTCCCAACCCTCTTGCACAGCATTCTGGGACAATCCAAAATGATGACTTCAAGCTGTTTCTGGTAAGAACTTCTCTAAGATCCTCGACTCTCCCCCAGCTGACACAGAAGCCTGACCCCTTCCCACCAAAACTTCAAAGGCGAGTGTAGGAAGGTAGGATCTGACTGCCTGGTTACCCCCACTTTTTTTCTGGTGTTTTGCTGGTTATTGACTAGTCTGACTGGGATCCTGCTATCCAGGACCCCAGTCTCTGCTTTCTCCCTTAAATTGCTATGTTTGTACTTTAGGTACACTCCAGATTGGATACTGGGGTACCCTTATCAGTCCCTAGTATATGGTACACCATGTACCCAGGGCATAGGTACCCCAGAGGCCTCCCATGGGCTGAAGCATGTATGATGCCACCCATGAGAGGCCATTCAAAATGACACACCAGGTCTGCTACAACAACCTGGGTAAGCTGGTGCTTGCACCACTTACTTAGATATAGGTTCACTATATCTATCTAAATCACTACACTTAAAAACCTATCAGTCACCCCTATGGCAGGCCTTATCAATCCTGAAGGCAGGGTGCTGGGTTTTACGTGAGAGGGTGCCCCTGCATGAGCAGAGCCCCTCTGCAGCCTTCGGAGACCATTCTCCGGGGTTGTCTGTGATGCAGCCAGACATATAGGTTAAGTTGCATTATAACCTCGCGGTAAATGCTAACTTTACAACGGCTGCTTAGAAACATGTCGTGTTTGGTGTCAAACACCTTGGAATCATACCTCCACACCAGTAACTGGTGTGGGAGGTATGATTCCACCCTTCTGAAACCACTACTGTGGGTCACCGGTATACCCGGTACCAGCTTTCTCGACCCGGGCAGCACAAAATGGACGCTGCCAGCCACAGACACGATTCTGCTCTCCTGCTGCTGAGCCAAGCTCGAGTAGGGGAAGGCATGACAATAGGCATCCTGTCACAGGGAGGTGTGACCCCCTCCCAGACAGTGTTTAGTGTATTGGGGCTGGGTGGGTGCACTCTGAGAGTGCCAGAAAGTCTGCACTGGGGGCACATTTGGTGTCCCTGTGCATAGTCCAGCTCAAACCAGTTCTGGGAGCCATTGGCTCCTGCTCTGGTGTGAAATTGGACAAAGGACATGGGTGTAGCCACCCCTCTGTCCTGCCCCTCCCCTAGGAGGGTCCCCTGAATCTGTCCAACCCTTTCCCTTTGGGTATAAAATGGGTTACCTGGCTACAGGACTTTAGATTTTACCTGGACAAGATTCTACTAAGAAGAAACCAAGTACTTTGACTGTCTGCACAAAGCTGGACGACTGAAGAATCTCCCTTGAAGTAAAGGAGTTACTCCCCTGCACTAGCAGGCACCTAAGCGCATCTGACCGGCTTGCATCTCCTGAGATTCTGAGGACTCCGAAGATTTCAGCAACACAGGAGGTGGGTTTCCGAAGGTCCCTGAGGTTCATCCGCCCTCTCAACGATTCTGAGACCAGTATCCCTCGTGGGGACCGCGTGACCCGAACCCCTGTGCATCGCGTACATTTGCAAGTGCATATGCTTGTGGACAACCCCTGAGCTTGTGCATTGGACTCCGAGTAGTCCTAACCCCGAGCAGTATTTGCACTGAAGAAATTCGGCCTCCTCACACTGAGTGCTCCGTGGGCTGGTGCTTTGCAAACTTGCTTGAGGTCTCCTCACGATCCCTGGCCCATTGGCCTGTGGGTCCTGGCGAGGGTCACCTTGTTTGTTCTTGAG
The DNA here is from genome assembly GCA_963921515.1 of Calotriton arnoldi. NCBI lineage: Eukaryota > Metazoa > Chordata > Amphibia > Caudata > Salamandridae > Calotriton > Calotriton arnoldi. The sequence goes on along the minus strand of CAWUFW010005136.1, from coordinate 1,281,033 downwards.
CTTCCCTGGTTCCTCCAGACGTGCCCTGACTTCCCATTGCTTGGAGAGTCCCCTGGACCTTGCTGGTCCACACCGTAACCTGTTTGTCTTTCCTGCATGGGTTGCATTTTCCAAGGCTTGTTGGTGCTCCAGCCGGACATCGACCCCTCAGCACTCGACATCCTTTGTGGGACAGCTCACCTCCAGATCCTGGTCATTCTCAACATCTCCTGGTCCCCGTGGCTGCAGAGTCAAGCATCCCTTCTTCACACCTGAAGCACCCGACAACGGTGGGCATTCGACTACCGAGCCTCTGGTCACCTGAAGTGATCCAGACTCTGTCCCCTCTGCTTTCAGGTTCCTCTCACCTAGAATCCAGGAGGATTCCACTTGACACTCTTCACCTTCCCGGCAGCAGTACTTCTTTGCAGCACTCCATTGAAAACGACGAAGGTTTCCGACACCACTTGACCCCTATGCACCCGGCTCCTCTGGGCTAGGTAACATGGGTACCTCGGTACTCACTGGTGGGTTGGCTCTAGAACCTCCTATGTTCCAAAGGGTTTGCTTGAAGACCTCGTAGAAGTGCCCTTAAACTATAACTTTGTAACCGCGACTTTCCCATAGAGTTGTACGGAGCACGCGGTCGTGTTTCCTCACTGCACCCGTCCTCCGTGGGTGCCCTGTGTCACTACCTTGGGTGGTTCCTTGGGGTCCCAGCGATTCTACGTGCTCTAGGCACGGTGTCTAGTCAAGTCGTTGTTGTTATACCATTTTTTTAGTATATGGTTCGGTCTCCCCCTGGAGCCCGCTGTGTATTGTGCTACTTACGAATGTTCTATTGATTCAGTATTATGTGCTTTGTGTTCTAATCTCGTGTGGAGATTAGTAGAGAGTGTTATATTAATAAATATATATTTTTATATAACTACTGTGTGGTTCTCCTTTCATTTTGTCATTCAGGAGGTGATATTCTGGTAAAACAAGCTGCTTTACATTCATTCAAGATTAAGCCTGAAGGCTGCTCTCCACAGCTACCACTAGGCTAGCTTTCTAAAGGTTATCTTTGACCTCAGACATCATAAGGGTCGTGTGTACTGGTGAAACACAAGGCCTTGCTAATTCATAAATTCAGTCTATAGGGGACAAGCATTTTATAAACACTACCAAACCAGGTGGTTTACATTCACTCCAGTAATGAGGACGGCGGATAAGTATGCCCCTGCCATTAAAACATCAGATAAGAGGTTAAGACGTTGTGCTAGAGAGACACACATTCTTCCAACATACTCAACAACCTGGTGAGCCAGTAGATGCATTTGTAGCAGTACTTGGCAATCATGTGGGGACTTTAATGATCTGAGGGCCAGCTGGAGTCAAAGCCCTTAGTCCATCTTTGCAGAGCGTCAGATGACTTTTCCTCCCAGCTGGGCATCCCTTTCGCTATCGTCGCTCCCAGGATCTTCTCAGATGTCTCTCCCTTTTGCAAGAATTTTTTAAGGGAGATGGAAAGTTTTAGGGGCCAGACACACCTGATCAATTCAACAATACAGCATCATCCCTCCCCCCCATCCCAACCCTCTTGCACAGCATTCTGGGACAATCCAAAATGATGACTTCAAGCTGTTTCTGGTAAGAACTTCTCTAAGATCCTCGACTCTCCCCCAGCTGACACAGAAGCCTAACCCCTTCCCACCAAAACTTCAAAGGCGAGTCTCTTCTGTGTTGGCACTAGAGGTTTGGACTCCCAGGTGCAGTGTAACAAGCTAATTATTGGATGCAGATTTTGTCCCCACTCCTTTCCTTTCCCAGAAATTGAGTCTAGCACTGTTAGTTACCCTTTCATGTAGGGAGGTCTTTGATACCTCTGCTGGAGGGATCAAGCATGAATTGGAGCAGAGTAATTAACTTGCCCCAGTGTCGTGGCGGGCGGGGGCAAACACCTGTACTCTGATGGTGAGCTGAGCCAAAGTAAATATGACAAATACTGAAGTCCCATAAAATGAGTATTATAGGGGACTGTAAATTCAGACTCGGCCCGCATGCTTTGCTCCATTTTGGAACCTTGCTGGACCCTGTAGGCCTAAGTGTAGCGAACCTGTACTATAGGGCACATTTCGCCTGTATGTATAATTCAGCGAAAACATCACAGATTTTCCAGTAAGCACTACAGACCTACACTATGAATGCCCATTCATATTATACGGCCTATCCCGGGTCAAGGATCACTGACACAATATCGAGGTAAATAATATCATTTGACCCAAATATCGTGTCAAAAATATTATTCATCAAAATATTATAACCCTATACTTCTAATGGTAAGTACAAAAATATCAGAACTAAAATATGGCTATACACTAATATTATCCAAAAACATACAAAAACATAGTTTTTTAATATATCTATATATATTTACATCTATATTTGTTTGGATAATCCCACTTACTCCACATCGGACCACATGTCCCAGCATGCAGCAGTTCGAAGTGCAGCACAAGGTGTAATACAGCTTTAAAGCAGAGGAGGGGCTGAGACATCAAGCCATTGGGAGTGGTTACAGCAGCATCACAAGATCAAAATGACCCCCAGGTGAAAGGACCTGCTTTGAAACCGGCACTGATGAAAGCCTTACGGCTAAAACGCGTCTTCCATAGCGTTTCTTGGACTAATAGAACCACGCGCTGAGAATAAGTTGCTGAATGAATCCATTTGTTTTACCCTGAGCAGTATCGGACTCATTCGGATTTGTGAGTGAGTATTGGACTTCATGTTTTGGCCAGTATTGCAGGCACTGGCAACCGGCACGCCCTCTCGGTCTGGTACGATGCGTGAGCCAGCAAGATTGGATACTGTATTAAATACAACGCGTTGCCGCCCCAAGCGGATTTACCACCACAGTGTATTATTTACTGCATGGGGAGAGAGGAAGCAGTACCTACTGCAGGGGTTACAAGTGGTTCCAGCCCTGGTACCTTCTCTCATGGAGATCGGCAGCTGCAGTGGAATGAGGTCAGTGAGCCAACAGGATTGGGACACCACTGGGTGTTTGGATAATCCCACTTACTGAATGGATCTCCACATCGGACCACATGTCCCAGCATGCAGCAGTTCGAAGTGCAGGGCGAGGTGTAATACAGCTTTAAAGCAGAGGAGGGGCTGAGACATCAAGCCATTGGGAGTGGTTACAGCAGCATCACAAGATCAAAATGACCCCCAGGTGAAAGGACCTGCTTTAAAACCGGCACTGATGAAAGCCTTACGGCTGAAACGCGTCTGCCATAGCGTTTCTTGGACTAATAGAACCACACGCTGAGATTAAGTTGCTGAATAAATCCATTTGTTTTACCCTGAGCAGTGTCGGACTCAGTCGGATTTGTGAGTGAGTATTGGACTTCATGCATCTATATATATATGCATACATATATATATATATATATTTATATTCACTGTTAAAACCATAGGTTTTAGGGACAGTTATAGTTAGTTGGACATTTCACTCGTACAAAACCCGTGAAATTCCCCGTTATAGTTAGTTCAGCTAACTATAACTCGCGCCCCGCAATGCACTGCTGATGACGTCACATATTACATCACTCATGACATGGTCAGTGACATCACTGATGACATCACTGATGACATCATCCATGTGATAATTTGATGCATCTTCTCACACCCTAATATAACTTTTGATACACCCACTGTAAATTACAGACTGCCATTGTCAAAACCATAGACACTCCAACACCAATTACTATATACACACTCACTGATTCTTAGGTCTACACACACACATCTACTCACTCACCCGTACAGTCACTCATACTTATAGGCACTCAGTACAGGACTATTATATGCACTCATACACCTATATAAACACTCACACACCGCCACTCATCCATAGAGGTACTCACACACCTAGTCAGTCATGCAAAAATTTAAGCACACACCCATTTACTCACCTATACAGTTATACACACACCAGCTCACTTACTCATACAAATACTAGCACATTCTTACGCTCTTATACAATCTCTGATACAAGCACACACTCATCCATACAGTCACTCTCACAATAACACACTCTCCCTTATAGCTATTTATATACTCCAACACACATATATACTGCCTTTCACATATGTAGTTACTCGCACATGTACCACTGGGACATACATTCACTCACTAACACACTCTTACACACACTTACCCACCCATACAGTCTATCACAGATGCACTCTTGAAACCATCCACCCAGTGAATCACCCACTCACACATCTATGCACAGAGTCGCACACACCCCACCCACACAAACACTCAGGCACCCATACAGATACTCAGACAACCAATCAATAACTCATATAGACACTCATGTAGCTATTCACAAACCCATGCAGCCACTTACACAGCAACAGACAGATGGATACAGACATTCACCCAGTTTAGTCACTAACCCTTGCATTAAGTAAGATATGTTTAATCACTCACTTATAGAGTCAGTCACACACCTACTAAATCCTTCATCCACACACTTATACACCCACTCATTCTTCAATACACCTTTCCCTATATACTATAAATATTTAAACTTTACAGAAACACACAGTCACTGGATGATGTCATCAGTGATGTCATTTGAGATGTCATCAGTGATGTCATCAGTGATGTCACTGACCATGTCATGAGTGATGTAATATGTGACGTCATCAGCAGTGCATTGCGGGGCGCGAGTTATAGTTAGCTGAACTAACTATAACGGGGAATTTCACGGGTTTTGTACGAGTGAAATGTCCAACTAACTATAACTGTCCCTAAAACCTATGGTTTTTCAGTGAATTTCAAAGGTTTTTAAATGCTAATTTCTAACTATAACGTGTCTGAAACCTATGGTTTTTTCAGTGAATTTCAAAGGTTTTTTAAATGCTAATTTCTAACTATAACGTGCCTGAAACCTATGGTTTTTTCAGTGAATTTCAAAAGTTTTTTAAATGCTAATTTCTAACTATAACGCCCCTAAAACCTATGGTTTTTTCAGTGAATTTCAAAGGTTTTGTAAATGACAATTTTTAAATGTATTAATTGTTATATTTATTTTTTGATACTGATTTACTACATTTTTTAAAACTATTTATTTTTAGATATTTTATTTATTAAATTACATTGTAATTACATTATACATTACATTACAAAATATACTTTCTCAGAATGAATTACTTTAGTTTAAATACTTTGCAAATAGGCAATAGAGTTTTAAGTACAGTAGTTACAGTTGTTGCAATGGGCAACACAATTTCAAACACAATGCAACATTGAGCTCAATGTGAATTTCTAGTTAAATGCAATTAGTTACTTTATGGATTACTTTTCTAACCACAGGACTGGATCCTAGATTCAGTCCTGGGACATCTCCTGTAAACAGTTGAGTAAAAGCGTTTTGGTTACAGTAGTGATTTTTAAGGAATATTATTGTATTTTAAAAGTTGACACTTAGAAACTTTTTCACATTGAATCACCAATGTTATCCTATGGGAGGAAATTCACTTAGCAGGTAAGTAGTGTTATCGTTACTTTTTCTTACTCAGTGTTGGATCCTGGATCCAGCACTGGTGCATCTCCTGTAAACAGTTGAAAGAATGCGTTTAAGTCATACAGGCGATTTTTAAGGAATATTTGTAGTTTGTGAAAATCGACACTTTGAAACTTTTCTGCTGAAAACCAGACAATGGATTCCTATGGAAGGAAATATAAGTTACTGGTAAGTATGGTTAGAATTACTTTTCAGGGTCAGTGCTGGGCTAAAAGATGCAGCACTGGGTTCTCTCCTGATAACAGGTGAGTAAATCGGAATTCGTAGTTCGGTTGATTTTAGAGGAATATTATAAAGTTCCAAAACTCCACACTTAGAAGAATTTCCAAGTGAAACCAGTCAATGTTAGCCTATGGAAGGAAATTCAAGTTACTGGTAAGTACGGTTAAAATTACTTTTCAGGATCAGTACTGGGCTGAAAGATGCAGCACTGAGGTCTCTCCTGATAACAGGTGAGTAAATCGGAATTCGTATTTTGGCTGATTTTAGAGGAATATTATAAAGTTCCAAAACTCCACACTTAGAAGAATTTCCAAGTGAAACCAGTCAATGTTAGCCTATGGAAGGAAATTCAAGTTGCTGGTAAGTACGGTTAAAATTACTTTTCAGGATCAGTACTGGGCTGAAAGATGCAGCACTGAGGTCTCTCCTGATAACAGGTGAGTAAATCGGAATCCGTATTTCGGCTGATTTTAGAGGAATATTATAAAGTTCCAAAACTGCACACTTAGAAGAATTTCCAAGTGAAACCAGTCAATGTTAGCCTATGGAAGGAAATTCAAGTTACTGGTAAGTACGGTTAAAATTACTTTTCAGGATCAGTACTGGGCTGAAAGATGCAGCACTGAGGTCTCTCCTGATAACAGGTGAGTAAATCGGAATTCGTATTTTGGCTGATTTTAGAGGAATATTATAAAGTTCCAAAACTCCACACTTAGAAGAATTTCCAAGTGAAACCAGTCAATGTTAGCCTATGGAAGGAAATTCAAGTTACTGGTAAGTACGGTTAAAATTACTTTTCAGGATCAGTACTGGGCTCAAAGATGCAGCACTGAGGTCTCTCCTGATAACAGGTGAGTAAATCGGAATTCGTAGTTCGGTTGATTTTAGAGGAATATTATAAAGTTCCAAAACTCCACACTTAGAAGAATTTCCAAGTGAAACCAGTCAATGTTAGCCTATGGAAGGAAATTCAAGTTACTGGTAAGTACGGTTAACATTACTTTTCAGGATCAGTACTGGGCTCAAAGATGCAGCACTGAGGTCTCTCCTGATAACAGGTGAGTAAATCGGAATTCGTAGTTCGGCTGATTTTAGAGGAATATTTGCACAATGGTGAAGGAAGGGGTGGGGCCTGAGGTGACATGTCTGCAAACACGCACTGTGGCGCATTTTAAGTTGGAGAATTAATTCCTCCTCAATCCCGAGGGTCCCTAGGGGCCAACTGGCCCACCAGATACCTCCAGTATGTGCCAGAGAGCTGCGTTGCAGAGAGGTGTTCAGAGGCCATGCCCCTTTTTACAACACTCTGCAACGCAGCTCCGTGGCGCTTACTGGAGGTACCTGGTGGGCTAGTTGGCCCCAGGGACCCTCAGGATTGAAGGGGATTTAATTCCCCATCTTAAAACGCGCCATGGGGCCTGTTTGCACACATGTCACCTGAAGCCCCGCCCCCTCCCTTCACCACTGTGCAAATGAGCCCTGTGGCGCGTTTTAAGTTGGGGGATTAAGCCCCCTTGAATCCTGAGGTCCCTGGGGTCCAACTATCCCACCAGGTACCTCCAGTAAGCGCCACAGAGCTGCGTTGCAGAGAGGTGTAAAAGGGCGTGGCCTCTGTACACCTCTCTGCAATGCAGCCCCTGGCGCATACTGGAGGTTCCTGGTGGGCTAGTTGGCCCCCAGGGACCCCCAGTATTCAAGGGGAATTGTTCCCTCGCTGCAAACACGCCAGGGAGCGCGTTTGCAGAGTGGTAAAGGAAGGGGGCGGGCCTGCGGCACGATCGTTTTTTTTGGGGGATTTTTTTCCTTGAAGGGGGCTGTGTGGCCCCCTTCCTTTTTCCTTTTGGGCCCTGGGGACCCCATCCCCCAGGGCCTTACCCCTTTTTCATTTTTTTAAAAAAAAAAGGGAAGGGGGCCGCGTGGCCCCCCTCCCATGGCCGATTCCGGCCCCGGGGACCCCATCCCCGGGGCATGGCCACTCTTTTATTATTTTTTAAGGAGGGGGCTGCGTGGCCCCCTCCTCAGGCCTGCCTTTGCCCCGGGACCCCATCCCCGGGGCAGGCCTTTATTTTTCTTTTTTGGGGGGAGGAGGGGGCCGCGTGGCTCCCTCCCGGGCCACTACTTGCCCCGGGACCCCATCCCCCGGGGCTGGCCCTCTCCGTTGGGGACCGTGGGGGTCCCCAATCCCCCACCGTCCCGGCATTGCTTTTCCACATGGGAGCTGCTGACATGCAGCTCCCCATGTGGAAAGCTATCTGCTTTGCTTCATTGAAGCGAGAGCAGGTTTCCTGCTCTCCCTTCAATGAAGCAAAGCAGTTTGCAATGACAGGACGGGAGCCGCGAGGCTCCCGTCCTGTCATTGCAAACTACAGTGTCCCGGGGTAGGCACCCGGGACACTGCAGGAGCCGGCCCCTGGGGGTGGCGGTCCCCAGGGCCACCACAGGCTCCAGGAGGGGGCCGCGCAGCCCCCTCCCATGTCTTTAAAGCCCCGGGAGGTGGTGATCCCGGGGCTCGAGGTCCGTTACGGACCCCGCATTTACTATTAGTGCCCCGGGAGGTGGCGGTCCCGGGCGTGTGGGGGCTCGAGCCCCCACACAGGAACTGTTTTTAAAAAAAAAAAAAGAAGCCCCGGGAGGTGGTGGTCCCGGGGCTGCGGGAGGGCCGAGTGCCCTCCCGCAACATTTTTATTAGAAAGCCCCTGGGGTGGCGGTCCACGGGGCTAGGGGGCCTTAGAGGCCCCCCATTAACTATAAACCCACCCCCGCATGCCCCGGGGACTTGGGCCACCCGGGGCAAAATAACATCGAGCGCGGGAGACCGCGCTTCGATTTTTACGGCGGGATTCGTGCACCCTAAGCGCATCCCGCCGATTTTTTTTTTTTTTAAATGCTTTTTTCTGCCGAGCAGACCTAGGGAGTCAGGGTGTTTCTACCCTGCCCCCTTTGTGCGTTTGCGCACTTGTGGTTTTTTTTTATCGGCGGGATCCGCGCACCCTAAGCGCATCCCGCCGATTTAAAAAAAATAAAAATGCTTTTTTCGGCCCAGGGGGTCCTTTTGGGACCCCCTGAGCAGACCTAGGGGGTCAGGGTGTTTCTACCCTGCCCCCTATTTGCGCTTTGCGCACTTGTTTCTGTCCCTCGGTTCTACCGAGGGACAAAATGGCTGCCAACACTTCCTGATTTGGAGTGTTGACAGCCAATTAGCATGCAGCTCGTGGTCGGGAGGGTACGCGGACCCTACTCGGCCATAGATATATATGTGACTTTACTTTTGATTTTCTCAGGAACTACTGAACGGATTTACACCATTTAACAAAAAGGGTTCTTTCTGAACCAAGAACTACCTCTTTGCCAAATTTGGTGTAATTCCGTTCAGCAGTTCGGGCTGTAGCCGTGGCTAAAGTTTCCTATGGGAAAATGAATGGGGAAAACACGTTTTGGGACCCCCTTTTTCTCGGCCCCCGCTTGACGAATCACCCCGAAACTTTCAGGGTAGGAGCGGACCGGAGCGGGCCATAAAGTTTGAAAATTTTGCCAAGATTCGTCAACCGACGCAAGAGTTATTTCAAATAGAATGTCGCGGATTTCCTATGGAAAATAGGTCCTAACTATAACTATCTACTGGCGACCGCCAGTAGATAATATATATATATATATATATATATATATATATATATATATATATATATATATATATATATATATATATATATTACAGTAGTCAATCTTAAATATTTTAGTATATAACAATAATATAATGTAAATTACATACCTTCTACTAATACTTAGCACTGTTTATAAGTATATACTTATAGAAACACACACACACACACATATATGCGTAAGTGTGTTTAAATATATATATATGTATATATATATATATATATATAAGAAGAAATATATATATATATAAAGAGAGAGAGAGAGAGTAACAGTTATTAAAAATATATATTTGACATTATATTAAATTTGTTTTGTTACTTTTTTATTTACTACTATGAAAAGCATATTTATATATGTATATACATATATACTTATTTACCTATCCATATAAATATATATTTAAATAAAACTTAAAAATATTAAAAACTGAATTACAAACTATTAAATACATTACCAAATAAAATATAATAAAATGCAAAACCCAAAAACATAATTGCAAAATATGTTATAAAATCTTTTAAAAATTAAAAATGTAAAAAATAATCTAAAATAAGAAAATAAAATTAAAAAATATATGTAACCAATAATAGAAAAAGTATTGGAGTTTGGGAATATATTAGATATAGAATTCCCACTCCAGTTCATCCAACAGTAGGGAAAGTGTTAAAATTCGAAGGGGTTACATTTATTATTCCCACTCCAAACAGCACTACAGTAGTGAAATTGTTGGACCTGGGAGGGAATAGATTTACTATTCCCACTCCAAACAGCGCACCAGTAGGGAAAATATTGGACTTCGGAGGGGTTAAATTTACTATTCCCACTCCAGTCTAAGCAACAGCAGGAAACGTTTTAGACTTTGGAGGGGTTACATTTACTAGTCCTACTCCAGTCAGCGCAATAGTAGGGAAACTGTTGGACTTCGTAGGGGTTACATTTATTATTCCCACTCCAAACAGAGCAACAATAGGGAAAGTGTTGAAATTTGGACGGATTAGATTTACTTTTCACATTCCAATCAATGCAACAGCAGAGAAAGCATTAGATTTTGGAGGGGTTACATTTACTATTCCCACTCCAGGCAGTGCAACAGTAGGGAACATTTTGGAAGTGGGAGGGGTTACATTTATTATTCCACTCTAAAGAACACCACAGTAGGGGAAATGCTGGACTTCAGAGGGGTTACATTTACTATTCCCACTCCAAACAGCACAATAGTAGGGAAAGTGTTGAACTTGGGAGGGGTAAAATGTACTATTCCCACTCCAGTCTATGCAACAATAGGGAAAGCGTCGGACTTCGGAGGGGTAAGATTTACTATTCCCACTTCAGTCCGTGCAACAGTATGGAAAGCATTGGGCTTCCCAGGGGTCCAGTCTCAGCAACAGTAGGGAGAATACAAACACATTGCATATTTGAATAAGCATATTAATTTTGAAAAAATTTAAAACTCTTAATATAGACATTATTATTTGAAGGTGAAAAAATATATTTATTTATAAAACATAAAAAACAAACAATTTTCATAGTTAATAATCAATTACATAATTATTTATCAATTAAACATGATTAATTACTATTTTAAGAATAATTATTTAATATTTAAAAAAATATTTACTATGTTAAAAGAATTATCATTAAAATAATTATTTAATTATTACTTAGTTTACTTCAGAACCTAAATCCCTACAAACCTAGCATCCCACACATAAAATATAGCTAAAATATATAAGTATTACACAATTTACATAATTAGTAATTAATAACTAATTCTAAATAATAATTAATTGTTGATTCATTATTACTTATTTGATTATACTTCTACAAATCTAGCATCGTACCTATAATATAGCTATAATAAATCAATTTTACATAATTTACATAATTAATATCAATCACGTAATTAATTAAATATTATTAATTATTATTATTGAATTTACTTCCCACTCTATAACCCTACAAAACCAACAACTCATTGTGACACTATAAAATACTAATAACAATTACATTAAAAAATTCTAAATCACTTAAAATTACAAACTATATTAAAAAATGTACAATTATACAAACAATAGAAACGCATAAATTTGATATATGAACTAAAACACATTAAAATAATTAAAAATAATATTACTGAAAACGAAATTATAAACAATATTCTTAAAAATTGCTTTACTTACCTAAAAAATGATGTTCTTGACAACGATATTTTAGCATCACGGTATTTTTGTATCATGATATTTTAATTCGATATTTCTGTCTCCAGATATGTACAACTCAATATTTTGTCCAAACACCCCAGGTCAGTACCACCAATCCTCGTCAGTCTCACACATGCAGCCCAAACACGTACCCACACTTGTGGGCTCACACGTTCACATGTACCCAGTCCTGCTTCTTACCCTGGCGTATCTTAACAGGCAGACATTGGTGGTTAGCATGCTCAGTTCAATTACAGTGATTTTTGTTTGAGTGAGACTCACAGTAAAAATCCAAAAACGGGGTAGTCAAAACCGAAAAAGTCTGGTGATTTAAATAGACAGAACCCATTTGCTACAATTAACAATAGGGTGCAGATACAAAATCACCAGGGTCCTATAATAGGAGAGATAGGAAGGTTGGTGGAGGGAGTTTTTGAATAAGATGCAGAAGTAAGTCTCATATTAGCAATTCAAATTCATTCCTGCCACAGTCTGAGACATGTTTAAGTGTATTGCAAAAGTCAACTTCTTATGAGTTTTTAGGTCAAAACAGAGTGTAAAGGTAAATGTGAGTAGCATAATCATGTGGAAGGACGATGAAGGCGTGCTCACCTCACTTGACATGTTGGTGACTATCACCAGCTACAGTTACACCAACACAGTGGCATAACGAAAGTTGAGGGGGCCCCCCTGCAAAGTACATGGAGGGGCCCCCTCTGGACTCACTCAGGACCGCTCAGGCTAGGGTAATGTGCTGAGGGCCCCCCTGGAGCTTAGGCCCCCGCACTGCGGGAGCTGCAGGGACCTTTGTTACACCACTGCACCAACAGTCTCAGCACCTCACTTCATTATCACAACAGGGTCTGCCTGTTGTTACGGATTTAGGCCGTTTGGTTTGGGGGTCTTTGGTTATTCAAAGGGTGATGAAGATCCTGTTTAAGAACATATCGTGTGTAGTATACTTGCAGGATGATATGCTTGTGTGTGGAGATGGAGCAGAAAGATGAGAGATTAACAGAGGCATTAGACATATTAAACACAAATGGTTTGACCCTAAAGAAAGAAAAAAAGCAGATTTGCCATGTACAGTGTGAACTATACTGGCCATCATGTGTTGAAAAGAGGAGTGGAGACAGATCAGAGACTATTGAGGGTGATCATAGAGGCTTCATGGCCATCTAACAAGGGCCTTCATTGGACTGGTGGAGTGTTTTGTGACATTCATTCCTCACTTTGCTTGTAAAATATCCCCTTTGGAGGAACGCTTGAAAAAGTATGTGAAGTTTGTGTGAAATAATGAATGTGAAGAGACTTTGGTGGTGATCAAAAAGGGGATATCAGCTGCCCAACCCCTTTAATCTTTTGACACTCATTATCGTAGTATCATTATGACTGACACAAGTTGTCTGGGTTTGGGGTGTTCTCAATGCAGAAGGGAAGGAATGGTTAAGAGAATATTGTAGTGTTTATATCAAGAATGTTATGAGGAACAGAATCCTCATTCTTGTAATCTGTGATTGAAAAGGAGATGCTACCAATGTGGGGGAGTAAGAAGTATTTCAAAACATATGTGTTTGACACACAGTTAGCATTGAGAACTAAGAACAAACCCCTAGTAGATTTATTTAGTGACAAATGTTAAAGAAGGGCAACACTACACATTGCAGGATGGCAATACTTACTTATTCTGGAAAGAGCTTGGAATATGCCCCAGAGGGAGGAACTTTTCAGCCAATTGCTTCTCTCCTGTGCCACTAGGTGACAATGAGCAAAGGGAAAGTATGGATGTTGAATGCGAAAAGGTGGTATGCATGGTAAGCTAAGCTTGCCCAGTGTTTGAGGGTGCTCTAAAGGAAGAGGATCAGAAGAACTAAATTGAAGATAATGAGGTTTTAAGTCTGGTAAAAGAACATATGAATCACTGGTCTGGTGTGAAGCATTTGGAGAGTAAACGAATGGCATATGGTCAGATTGCCAATTAGTCAACGTGTTAAAGAGGTCTGTTAAGATGGAAATGGTTACTTCTGAAGTAATGCTGAGCAGAGAACTAGAGCTGGCACAGCAGGGTCACATAGGGATTAAGGCCATGATGTAGAAACTCCATGAAGTTTATTGGTGGCCTGGGATGCACAAGGGTGTGGAGCACTTTGTGAGAGACTTCAGTGCCTGCATATTGAGCGACAAATCTCAGCATACCATTCCATCACCAATGGAGCTGCTAAAGGTACCAAACTGCCTCTCTCCAGATTAGCTTTAGACATAAGCGGACCATTTGGTGTATTGGGGTACACCACCAAGTATTCAATAGGGATGACTGACTGTGTGTCCAAATGGCTGGAGTTAAGGTTTGTGGAGAGTGTGCATATTAAGTGTGTCAGGATGTTTTCAAGAGAAAGGGGTATCCCGAAGATCTGTTGCTATATTCTGAAATGGAAATGCACCTGAATTTGATTGGTGTCAAACATGTCAAATTCTCCTAGAATCATACCAGGAGTTATGGTCTTGTGGAATGCCTCAACCAGATGGTCAAGGAACAGTTGCAATTGACCCTGGTAAATACCCTTAGGTAGAAGGAAACTGTTGTCAGGGACAGTAGCTGAGTGTAGGACAAGACTGGATAACAGGGTGTGTGTTAGGGATTCTGTTGAGCTCGGGACAGGGCAAGGTTCTTGCTGTCTGCAGGGACAAGGGAATTCCAGAGAAGGTGTTTTTAATATAAATATGAGCGTACATGAAGGCTGGAAAGGAGGTATGACAGAAGCTGAGGACTGAAGCACGTTGGAACAGGCAGTGATTATGAGATTAGAAAGGCCTCAAGGGAAACTTTGAAGATAACACAAGTACAAACAACAGGAAGTACAAACAGAGAAACAATAGACAATCTATCTAATCTGATAGTTTGTCTGCTTTTTGTAGGTGATGTCTCTGTGAGGTGAAAAAGATTTTAAAAGAAACAGATGAATATCACAGAAGCAGATTCATCTCACAGAGTTCGGAGAGACACCCAGCAGCTCTTATGGAAAAAGGTGGGTGGGTCTCTGTGCAAGGGACACAAAGCCTCAGAAACCCACTGGCACGCTTGGTGACAATTGATAATCAAGATTATAATGCAAACACAAGAAAGGATAACAGGGAAAAGAACAAGGAACAGCAAAACAGAAATTGGGCTCAGGGAAAAGCAGGACTTGCACCAATCAAAATCAAGAACAGGACTGGTATACACAGAAATGTGAATACCGACAACAAAACTAGGAAAAATGTAATAAAAACACAAGAAAAGACACAAGGGAACAGAACACCAAAACAGAAACTGGGCTCTGGAAAAAGCAGGACTGGAATCATGATCAGGAACACAGAACAATGAATACTGAACATAGGACTAGGAAAAATATGCACCCTAACAAGGCAGGACAGAGATATGGAGACAAACAGGGACACAGAACACAAGACAAGTAGCCTACATAAATCAGGATAAATTAGGAAGAGTACAGGCAAGATTAGGAACAATGACTATTACAGAAACAGAGAGGCAGGATAACAAGATAAAGGAAAAGGTACTACTAAGTAGATAAAAACTGAAAAATTGGCTCAAGAAAAATAAGGGAAACAGAAAAGAGCAAGCCTGGAAATACAGCATCAGGACCGCAACAGAGCACAAGGTGATCCAGAAGACAAGTCAGTTGGGAGCCACTGCACTTTAGGCTCACCAGGCTGAAATACAAGGAGGAGAGGAGAAGAGCATAGCTGCAGAGAAAGTGTCTGGTGCAAGGAATAAACCAGGTGCAAAAAATTGGGGAACCACCAATTAAAGGAAGGCTGAACTGGGACTTGAGAAAGGAAAGACCAGGAAAACCAGGAGGCACAAGACAGGAAACAGGAAGGCCTGGAACAGAGTACAGATTGGAGACAAGAGAGTGAGAGAATTGCAGAATGCAGGTAAAACAGGCTCAGAAAAGTTACAGGATTCAGGAATCAAGACAGAACAAAGACTCACCAGCAGGACATAGCCGAGGCAAGGTTTGGCGACAAAAGGACGACTAGAACCATGATTTATTACGACTGTGGAGAGAAAACTGGACTGGAGTGCCAAGTGGATCTAAGAATGCAAGGAGTAGGAGAGAGTTCTGTTACATATAGGTGTAACAGCTGCATCCCACAGGGTCTTCATGAGACCACCTAGAGGCCGGATGGTAGAATCCCCACAACCGTGGACAATAGGTTGTGGGCAATCAGGAGCACTCTCTATACCATTTTTTACCCTACTGAGAGGAAGAGTTGCAGCTCCGCATTAAACAAGGAGTGGATAGAGCCCAGAGAAATTAATGTTGATGGTTTGTCTCACCACGGATGTGGGGAGTGAGGTGAAGAAAAAGTACAGAGGAAATGTGAAATGCAAGATGAAGATGTAAGTTGGAGAGATCGCCAGGGTTACAAAGTTAGGGCATGTGAGGATTCTGATGTATCTTCTAATTGAAGGTTGCAAGTGCAGCCTGAGGTGGAGAGCTGGCAGGTTACTATTGCACTTGTTCCTAATACAGTACACTTTTATGATCCTGAAGTGCTTCCTGAAGTAAAGGTATGGCTAAGTAAAGTGCATGTGTACCTAAATATGTCTAAGTGAATGTTGAAGTAAAGATAGGTGATGATGATGAAATAAGTGCATGGAGAGGTATTTGTTGTGAGGTAAAACAAGATTGATTTACATACGTCTATGTTTCATGCTCCATTCAAGAAGATCCTTGTTGAGGCAAAATCACTACAGTAGTAAACTCCTCAGAGTATGCCGCCAAACATTGCACAGGCAGCCAAAACTGACTCGACTGATATATGACTGACACCTCGCTGGACGTACTGACCTTCCAAAGGCACTCATGTCTTGGGAAATTTCTGAAATTCCTGGCAGACCACTCTCCTATTATAAGAATTATTTGATATCAGAAATGAACTATGCTATAATTACCCAGGAGGGGATGTGCTTTTCAAGATAGCCTTGGCACAGAGGACGCAGGTGGGAGATGGCATCCTCTCAGCTAAACGTTCCAGAAGAAACTCCCAGCTGTGACAAGACAGATATAGGGACAAATGTCAATAAATGATTATAACACAAGAGGACTGAATGAAGGTGTACACCCTAAATTATGCTGCCCTATAACTCTACGTTCATGCTGATGAGCTTTGGAGGAGTACAAAAGGAAGCAAGTAACTTAAAAATATTCAGTCTCTCTCTTTAGAAGAAATTCAGCCTGTGGCTTACATGAGAGAGCAAGCAATAGTAGCAATTTCTGAGGATCCGGTAATGCCACAGGGAATGCTTTGAGTAGGATGTATGACGTTACAATGCAAACTATTACAATGCATACCTTTACAACGCGGTTTTTACAATGCAACTTCCATTAAAACGCATGCCATTACAACGCAAGCCATTACAACGCATGTTCCATTACAACGAAAATGACTATTCTAACACCGCTGGGTGCTTACCTCAATCAAGGTGCTGGTCAGTGAGGGATATGCGTTGTAATGGCATGCATTGTAATGGAACTTGCATTGTATTGACTGCGTTGTAAAGGCATTGCGTTGTAATGCCTGTGTTGTAATGAATGTTTCCCCTTTGGGCATGTTCTCTCAGTTGAGCTGTTCGGTTGGGTTATGAGTCTAAAGGGTGAGCAGTATGGATAAATCCCAGCTTAGAGTGGACCTCCCATGGTCATTTAAATCTAGGAACAGTTGTGCATTGGTTACAAAAATACCACAAGTCCTATCAGCCATTAAAGGTTTGCAGTGCAGAGGCAACAGTGCCCACCTGCCACCCAAGTTCATTCCCAACCAATAGTGTGTCCTTAAACCTCTCTTCTATCGTTGGTAATGCCTCCCTTTCCAAAGCACTAGTTAATATACCCCGCCCTTAATGGTCTTGTTCTCCACACTCTAAGAGATTGACAAATTAATCTGGCATGCACCCTTTTTCGGGGCAAATTTACATTATTATGAGTTTGTAACTTTTCTCCCTCACGAGGCCCAATATACCTTACTCCTCTGTGCCACAATGAAGACATAATTTTAAGGTAGGGCTGGGGCTCCATTTCTATTCGTCAATACTTTTTTATGCTAATTAAGTTAGGATGTTCCATCAATCGGAAGTCAACAGTATACAATCACATTAAAAGGGGACGTCGCTTGATGGATACAGCATTGCATCCCTGGAATGTAGCACTTTTGATGAGACTTCCCAAAGGCCCACCTACCCCCCAACTAAGCGTCAGTGACATTAATAACATGAAATAGAGCCAATCAGATGTCAAAGAATAAATAGGAAAGGATCAGCAGACTGTGGCATTCCCAGATCCAGGTCTGTGGTAAGGCCTGGGCCGTCTCCAGCATGCAAGGTGCTAGGTTGTCCCAACATGCCTCTTATGGTCCCCTTGCTAGGGGATAGGGTTGGCAAAGTAACTTTTGCATATGGCATTCAAAATCATGTGCTAGTCCGAGTTACCTAGAGGAAACCTCAGCTGAAAGGAACAAATGTAAACAAATACTTACAGATAAAGTTCTGTTCCAGAAAAACTACCCTCTTAACTAAAGACCTTTCCATACTCAAGTCACGTTTTATTCTATCTTTGCACTTCTTTTGTCAGTCCACTGAAAGCTATCAGATACTGCAGCACACAGATGGCTTTGTTAGACCAGCACGGCGGCAAATTAGCTTTTTTAACAGAAGATAAAAGCAATACCTAGCTCTGTGATCCCAAAGATAAGAAGACGCAGGCGCCACAGAGCCCGCCAAGAATCCATAAGGGAAATATTAAAAATGAGCCTAAAAGAAACGTCAGTAGGCAACAGATTGTGACAATAACTTTCGGGAAAAACAAGTCTAATTTTAGAAAGTGTTATACAGTGTCCTTCAAGATGTAACACTGAAGTGGAAGGAGAGCTTTTCCTTCACGCAAGTTCGAAGGATGATACAGATGCGTTCTTTGAGAACTCTTTTGTCCTCTCTTAAGAATAAACGTGGCTTTTCTTCACATCACGCTATTCTGAAAGATGTTTTATTTGCTGAATGGTTGCAGAGCTGCTTCTAGGACTCACTTAGCCAGAGGGCGCTCTTTGGTGCCTGCTAATACCCTTCCTTTAAATTCACTTCTTGTATGACGCACAAGGCATTACATCATAAAACGCCATGCTACCTAGCTCAGAAACTGGTACTCTCCTCTGGTAATAGAGCCTCCAGGAGCTCCAGGAATCTTCTACTGAGACCACAATGATTTGCCAAGAAGAAAACTTACAACCGGTCCTTCTCTGGAATGGCTCCCAGGATCTGGAATGCTTTGCCCGCCGAAACAAGACTGAACCCTTCCACGGCCTCATTTAAAAAAGAAGTGAAAGCGATTCTCATGGCTAAATTCACTTGATTTACTTACTTATTACTGTAATATAATTACTAGTCTGTATTATTGAGCACCTTGTATAAGAATCACCTATATTTAGATTTTTTATGCTTGTACCTGTTTTCGTCATTTGCCATGTAAAGCGCTCTGATACCCGCAAGGGTCTTGTTCGCGCTATATAAAACCTTCAAATAAATAAATAAATAAACTTCATCCAAGTCAGCAAATTATAAATGACTGTGTTACTGCATTCACGTGTTTGTGTTGTTGTGATTTCAACCCTTAGATCCAGGGTATTGGTACTGGGGAATTTTTACTGCACCCGGAAAATACTGATTTTCCACAGTGAGGGCCTCATTTATGAGAAGTGTCGCATCGCTGCGTGAAAGCAGCGATGCGACACTTCTCAGTGCGCCTTCCTTGCGACCTCGAATGATGCGTCATATTTACTGTATGACGCATCATGTCGCAAGGAATGACAGATACGTCAGTTTTACTGACGTATCTGTCAGCGCAAAAGTGGCGCATTGCTGGAGTTGTGTCGGAAGCGTGATGCAACTCCAGCAATGTTCCTGTCACATGGGGCAAGCCCCATGTGAAAGGGCCTGCGTCACCCTTACGCCTGCATGAGGCAGGCGTAAGGTTTTGATGCATTGGCATCCTAGAAGTGGCGCAGCGAAATCTCATAGATTTCACTGCGCCACTCCTACGACCCTTTCTTGTGGGGGAACGCCCACCCTGCATACATTATACCTGATGCAGGTATAATGTAGCGCAGGGGTTTACGAAGTGACGCATCTACCTAGATGCGTCACTTCGTAAATATGGCGCAACATGGCGCATTATTTACGCCGCTGCTTCGTCACTAAAAGTGACGCAACGGCGGCGCAAAAGTGATGCAGGCCTTCATAAATAAGGCCCTGTGGGGCAGATTTACAAGCCCCTTGTGCCACTTTTGCGTCACTTTTCCCATGTTAAAAGTGACGCAAAAGTGGCGCAAGGGGCTTGTAAATCTGCCCCTGAGTATTTAATGGGCATAGTAAATACCTCTGATAGTGAGTTTGCCAGGGAAAATGGGAATTCCAAGCAGAAAGGAATGCTTACTGTTTACATTTGATCAGATTATTATTTTTATGCATTGTGTGTCATGAATATGTCTGAGGTCTTTTTATCGTGTAGAGTGTGCGTGTGTATTGGCTGTGTATATCACCTACAGTGTGCATCGAGTCAGGGGTGTTTGAATTTTAAGACTGTGTGAAAGTTAATTCAGGAGTGTGAGTCTTTGAGTGTGTATCGGGAATCGTGGCGAGTATATCTCTGTCATGCAGAGCAGATGTGTATCAGTGTATTTAGAGTGAGGAGTGTGTCTGCTTTATAAGTGTGTGTGTGAGTGAGGAGTATGGGGTTCTTTTAAGAGTGCGTAGACTCAGGAGGATGCATGGGCATCGGCATTTCATGAACTGTGTGACATATGTGTGTACCATGTGGAGAGTGTGTATCAGGTGTTGAAGAGTGTCTGCATCTATCAAGAGTGTCAGGTGTCTCTATCAGTGTGAGTGTTTATGAAGTCAGGAATGTGTGAGTTTAAGGGCTGTGTATGTCAGAGGTCAGGAGTGTGTAACAGGTGTTGTGGAATATGTGTATCCATCATGTGTGTTGGAGTTTCTTTATTAATCTGGAGTGTATATAGAGTCAGGTTTGTGGCTGTTTTATGTGTGAGCATATTAGGAGTCAGGAGTATGTGCATTTCAAGAGTTTGTAGGGTCAAGAGAATGTAGCCAGGAGTGGGGCATCTGTACCGCGTGGACTGTGTATTATGTGTGTTTCCTATGCAGAGTATATGCACCAAGTAAGTGTATGAAGTATGTTGACAGTTTTTCTTATGTATAGGCTATGTAGTGTTCACAAACTCAGGGGTATATTTATCAATATTTCATGCAAAGCAACGCAATGCAGCAAGACAACTTGGTGCGCTGCGGTACGTGAAAGGGAGACAGCAGAAATGCTCCATATCTACTAAGGTAAGGCACATTTCTTCTGTATCCTAGCACTGGCGCACTTGTGGCAGCCTAGTGCCGATGCAGGCACCCTTGCGCCATGCTGTACGGGTTATGGGCAGGATTGTTTTTGTGCAGGAAGGAATGCCTTCCTGCACAAAAACAATCCTTTGAGGCATTTTCCTCTTTCTATTTGTGCTGCAGAATGCAGCACGCATAGAAAGAGGAAGGAAGTAACAAGGACAAATAAAGATATTTCTCCTGTTACCCCTTGGTCAGGGAGGTGCAGCATTTTGGTTTACTGACTTTAGTAAATCTGGGATTGTGTCAAAAATCATGGGTGGCTGCGTGGGAACGCCCACACTATACCCATGGAATGCCTCCCTGCCACAAAGTAACGCAAAGCAGCGCAATGCGATGCCTTGCATTACTTTGGATTTACTAAACCACGAAGACCCACGCAAGGCAGCTTTGCATGGCTTAGTAAATATCATTTAAGAACTTGTGTTGTCTTGTGATGATCACGCAAGGGCAAAGCGAACCCTTTGTAAATATACCCTCGAGTTCTCAAAATTCTAAAGGGTCCTCATTTCAGTACTGTTTCTGGACTTTGAACATAGTTCATGCACTTTGAAATATAGTTTGTGGACTTTGAATTAAGTTTGCAAACGTTTTGAATTTTAAAAATAAAACTCAGTTTGGAAACGTATGTGACTAAATATATCAACTGACTTGCACACTAGACACTGTGGGCCCGATTCACAGAACTAACTTACGACAAAATCCTAAACTTACTACCATTTTGGTATTCACAGAATGAACTTACTCATTTTGGTATTCACAGAATAAACTTACTCATTTTGGTATTCACAGAAGACACTTACACATTTTGTGTAACTTACACATTTTGTGTAACTTACTCATTTTGTGTAACTTACACATTTTGTGTAACTTACACATTTGGTATTCACAGAAGGCACTTACTCACTGATGAGTAAGTGCCTTCTGTGAATACCAAAATGAGTAAGTTCATTCTGTGAATACCAAAATTGTTGTAAGTTCATTCTGTGAATACCCAAATGTGTAAGTTCATTCTGTGAATACCAAAATTGTTGTAAGTTCATTCTGTGAATACCCAAATGTGTAAGTTCATTCTGTGAATACCAAAATTGTTGTAAGTTCATTCTGTGAATACCCAAATGTGTAAGTTCATTCTGTGAATACCAAAAGTGTTGTAAGTTCATTCTGTGAATACCCAAATGTGTAAGTTCATTCTGTGAATACCAAAATTGTTGTAAGTTCATTCTGTGAATACCCAAATGTGTAAGTTCATTCTGTGAATACCCAAATGTGTAAGTTCATTCTGTGAATACCAAAATTGTTGTAAGTTTAGGATTTTGACGTAAGTTAGTTCTGTGAATCAGGCCCTTACTTTTTGCCTTACATCTCCAAAATCACTGAGCAAATATTTACCAAACGCCACAAAATGACCTACAGACTGTTGTGCATAAAAATTGATGCCCACCCAACGAGCGGCTTCACGAATACACACAGAGAAATATTTCCTATCTAAATCCGATTTCGTTGGCAATTAAAAATGAGTTTGGACAGCCCGTTTCACCAATCTACACCAAATTTGGCAACCTCCTACAAATGCCCTTCTGCAATGTAATTTCCTAATTTGAGGGACATACGTCAAAGGCACCAAAGTAATTAGTGATCCAAAAATCACATTAAATTGTTGCCTATTCATGTACATTTTCTTGTGATTCATATGCTAACTGTGCATATCTTAATTCACGTCCAAATCTGTACAGTATTCAAGTACATGGGTGTCTAATGCTTGTTACTCTAACCTGACACTTCAGTAATGTATTCTAGTCTAGTTGCAAAGTCTGTGTATTTTTCTGCTACTGTCTTTACCTGACACTCTCCTTTTCATGCTCTCCCATTGCCTATCACTATTTTTAAACTCTGTTGCTGTTATAGCTGCAGTCTCCCATTTCAGCTTTTTGTTTTTCTTCTTCCTTGCTTCATTTCTTCATTGTAATCTCCCTATTAGTCACTCCTGTCTAGCTCTAGTCCTTTGAGAATCCATTTGCTATCCCCTTTCAACTCTTTCTCTCAACATGTTCATGTTGCTTGATGTTTTACTTATTTTTGTTGTCTCTTTTCACATATTTGGTGTCCTAGCTCAGATCTTTTCTGCATTTCATTTTCCTTGCTTTCTCTAAGTTTTTTCCATTTCTTTTATTTTCTTAGAATCGTTCTTCCACTCTCCTTTTCAGATCGCAGCCTACCAGACAGCGCAGATGTCTGGCTTGTTAAAGTCATCTTGGGGACATTCATAAAGTTGACCAAGGAATGCATTCCGCCCGTTGCTTACCATTGGCTTTGTGGTTTCTAACTTACATTTTCTGACTTTCTATTTGCTGGCTTTATTTGCTTTAAGTTGCTTAACTCGAGTTCGTCCCTCCCCCCCTTGCCCAAACCTTGTTTACTGTATTCTTCCACGAACTCGCTTTCTGTAAACAGGCCTTTAAATCTTGTTCTTATCTTGTCACATTTGCTATGCATTCAAAGACATAGGTCAAATGTCAGGCTGTGTCTTCCACAGAGCGTGGTGTTTATTTTTCCTTCTCTGATTTCAAAGTGAGAGGACTTATGTGACAATCATGTTGGCTAGTGGGGGTCTGCTTGAGGAAGTGTGCAGATGTTAT
The DNA here is from genome assembly GCA_963921515.1 of Calotriton arnoldi. Classification (NCBI taxonomy): domain Eukaryota; kingdom Metazoa; phylum Chordata; class Amphibia; order Caudata; family Salamandridae; genus Calotriton; species Calotriton arnoldi. The sequence continues at coordinate 1,257,285 of CAWUFW010005136.1, read as the reverse complement.
TTCTTTTTCTAGCACACACCAAAATGTAAATGTCTGTAAATGAACTGTGCTGACCATTAACTCAATACATTGGGTGATGCCATTCCCACACATTACCGTTTGTGCGATGTATACTTTTATTTATCAGTAAAACTGTATGCGAGTGTAAATGTAATGGTCATTTCAATTGAAGATGTGTTGTCTGTAATGGCAGTACGCTACCATACAGCTACCATACCATGCATACTTCACATTACCCTACTCCACTCTACTGTGCACCACTCCATGTCACTACCATCTACTTTGTACCACTCCACACTACACCACTTCATCCACATTGCGTCACTGCACTCTTCTCTGCACCACTCCACTCTATGCATCTCTTCTCTTCACCACTTCACTCTACTCTATGCCACTACACTCTACCCCACACTACTCTACTATCCACCACTGCACTCTTTGCCACTGCACTCCGTGCCACTCCACTCTATGCTACCCTACTCTGCAACATTGCACTCTGTACAACTGCACTGGACGCCAATGCACTCTACACCACTTTACTCAAAACCAATGAACTCTGTGCCAATCTACTCCGCACCAAATCACTCTACTCCACTATATTCTATGCCACTGCACTCTATGCCACTCTATTATACTCTGCATCACTGCACTCTACGTCACTCTATTCTACTCTGCACCACTGTACTCTATGTGCCTGCTCTTTATGCCACTCTTCTCTGTGCCACTGCACTCTACGCCACTCTACTCTGCACCACTGCATTCTACACCAATGCACTCTTCACCGCTCTACTATACACCACTGCACTCTACGACAGTATACTCTGCAACACTGCACTCTCTGCCACTCTACTTCATGCCACTCTCTGCCACTGAACTCTATGCCACTGAACTCTACACCACTGAATCCTACACCACCTAACTCTAAGCTACTGAACTCTAAGCCACTGCACTCTATGCCAGTCCACTCTAAGCCACTCTAATCTACTCTGCACCTCTGCATTCTATGACACTCTATTCTATACCACTGCACTCTATGCCACTTCACTCTACCCTGAAACAATCTACTCTGCCACTGAAGTCTACACGACTCTATTGCACTCTGCACCACTCCACACCATGCCACTCCACCATACGCACTGTACTCTGTGCCACTGCAATCTATGTCAATTCACTCTACACCACTTTACTCAAAACCAATACACTCTACACCACTGTACTCTATGCCACTGTACTCTATGCCAATCTACTCTGCACCACTGCACGGTACGCCACTATACTCTACTCTAAACCACTGCACTCTATGCCACTCTACTCTACACCATTGCACTCTACATCAATTTACTTTGCTCCACTGTAGCCCACTGCACTCTACTCTATGCCACTCTACTCTTCACCACTGCACTCTGCTACACTCTACTCTGCAGCACTACACTCTCCGCCACTGAACTCTCTGCCACTAAACTCTGCCACTCTACTCTGCGCCACTCTACTCTGCGACACTTTACTCTATGCCACTGCACTCTACTCTGCATCACTCTAAGCCACTCTTCTGCACCCACACCAATGCACTCTACACCACTCTAATCTACTGTGCCACACTGCACTCTGACACTGCACTCTACTCCACTTCACTCTACGCCTCTCTACTTTACTCTATACCAGTGCTCTCTACCTCACTCTACTATGCACTACTGCCCTCTTCACCACTGCACTCTACACCACTCCATGCCTCTCTACTCTGCAAAACTGCACTCTACGCCATTACTCTATACCACTCCACTCTATCCTGCACCACTCCACTCTCCACCACTTCACTCTACTCTGAAACAATCCACTCTACGCCACTGCACTCTATGCCACTGCGCTTTACGCCACTCTACTCCACGGTACACCACTGCAATCAACGCTGCGCAACTCAACTCAACGTCAATCTACTCTACACCACTGCACTCTATGCCAGTACTCTATGCCACTGCACTCTACCCTGCACCACACCACTCCATTTCACTCTACTCTGAAACAGTCTACACTACGCCACTGCACTCTATGGCACTGCTCTCTATGCCACTCTGCACCACTCCACTCTATGCCACTGCACTCTACTCTACACAACACCACTCTACTGTAAACCACTACACTCTAAGCCAATTCACTCTACCCTACTTTACTCAAAACCAATGCACCCTGTGCCAACTACTTTGCACCACTGCACTTTACCCCACTGTACTTTACAACATTCTAGTCTATGCCACTGCACGCTACATTACTCTAAACATTGTGCTCTACGTCACTGCACTCTACGCCACTCTATTCTACTCTGCACCACTGTACCCTACGTCACTGCTCTCTGCACCACTCTACCCTGCACCACTTTACCCTGCACCACTCTACTTTACAATACTCTATGACCCTGCACTCTGTGTGCGATCCTGCACTCTATGACGCTGCACTCTGACACTCTACTCTGCATGACTGCACTCTATGCCACTGCACTCTACTCTGCACCACTGTACTCTATGCCACTTCACTGTATGCCACTCTACTCACTCTGCGCCACTCTACTTCACTCTGCGCCATTCTACTCTATGCCATTGCATTCTAATCCACTGCAATCTACTTTGCACTGCTCTACTCTATGCCACTTCACCTTACGCTACTCTGCGTCACTGCACTCTACTTCAATGAACTCTACACCACTTTACTCAAAACCAATGCACTCTACAATCTACTCTGCACCACTGTACTTTACGCCACTTGACTCTAGACCGCTCTACTCTACTACTCTACTACACTCCACTCTATGAAACTCCATGATATTCCACTCTATGATGCTCTACTCCATTAAACTCTGCTCCACTTACACTCTACTCCACTTTATGCCACTCCACTCTACAGCACTCTACTCCACTATATGCTATTCTATGCCACTACTCTACTCTACGACGCTCTAGGCAACTCCATGCCATTTCACTCCACTCTATTCTATAACATACTACTCCACTGTATGCCACTCCACTCTATGACTATCTACTTCGCTGTAATCAATCAATCAATCAAGCATTTGTATAGCGCGCTACTCACCCGGAGGGTCTCAAGGCGCTTGGGGGGGGGGGTCCGCTACTGTTCGAACAGCCAGGTCTTGAGTTGCTTCCTGAAGGAGAGGTGGTCTTGGGTAAGGCGGAGGTGGATGGGTAGGGAGTTCCACGTCTTGGCAGCCAGGTAGGAGAAGGATCTTCCTCCCGTTGTGGCTCTTCGGATGCGGGGGACGGCGGCGAGGGCGTGGTTGGTCGATCGTAGCTGGCGGGTGGGAGTGTAGAAGGTCAGACGGTCGTTGAGGTATCTGGGGCCTTGGTTGTGGAGAGCTTTGTGTGCGTGGGTGAGGAGTCGGAACGTGATTCTCTTGCTGACGGGGAGCCAGTGCAGGTCTCTCAGGTGTCCGGCGATGTGGCTGTGTCGGGGGATGTCCAGGATGAGTCCAGCTGAGGCGTTCTGGATGCGTTGGAGTCTTTTTTGAAGTTTGGCTGTGGTTCCGGCGTAGAGGGAGTTGCCGTAGTCCAGTCGGCTGGTGACGAGGGCCTGGGTGACCGTCTTCCTGGTTTCGGTGGGGATCCACCGGAAGATCTTGCGCAGCATGCGTAGGATGTTGAAGCAAGACGAGGAGACGGCGTTGACTGGTCGGGTCATTGAGAGGGAGGAGTCCAGGATGAAGCCCAGGTTGCGTGCGTGGTCCGTTGGTTTGGGTGCGTTGCCCAGGGCAGGGGGCCACCAGGAGTCGTCCCAGGCGGAGGGTGATGATCCTAGGATGAGGACTTCCGTCTTATCTGAGTTCAGTTTCAGGCGGCTGTTCCTCATCCACTCGGCTACGTCCTTCATCCCTTCATGTAGGTTGGTTCTGGCGGTTGTGGGGTCGTTGGTGAGGAGAGGATCAGCTGGGTGTCGTCGGCGTAGGAGATGATGTTGAGGTTGTGTTGGCGTGCGATGGCTGCGAGAGGGCTCATGTAGACGTTGAAGAGGGTGGGGCTGAGTGATGATCCTTGTGGTACGCCGCAGATGACTTCGGTGGCCTCGGAACTGAACGGGGGAGGCGGACTCTCTGGGTTCTTCCGGCGAGGAAGGAGATGATCCACTCCAGTGCCTTCTCTTGGATTCCCTTGGATGCCACTCTACTCTACAACACTCTACTCCACTCTTACCCAACACCCTCTACATCACTTCACTCTGCTCTACACCACTCCACGACACTCCACTCTACAACACTTTATTTAACTCTGACATTGTGCTCCACTCTACACCACTCAACTCTATGGCCTTCCAGTCTACAACACTTTACTCCCTCCACGACACTCCCCAACATTGTATGCTACTCCATGCCACTCCACTTCACTGCTCTCCAAGCCACTGAACTCTACTGTACGCCACTTAATGCCACTCTATAACATTCCACTCTACTCCACTTTACGACACCCCACTCCATGCCACTCTCCTTTACCCTACTAACTTTTAGCCATGCTAAACAGCAGCCACTCTGGTGTACAGCATTGCTAAAACATATTGGCAAAGCCAATAGCCCTTGCATAGGCGAGACCTATTGGCGTTACCAATGCTTGATCATTCTTATCACTGTCCCTGCTTTTCCCCATGTTTTAGGTTTTGCCTGCACATCGCTTGTGCTATGCCTGTGAAATCTATTGTGAATAATGTAAATCTTAAAAGGGGATTACATTCCACCTTTACTTTTTTATTGGTTCATGTGCTTGCCACTTACTTTTCCTCAGTTTCTATTGACTGTTGCACAATGTTTCCTATTGTTCTACATGTGTTTGCTCTTATCAGTGTCCCACGGCCCAAGTACACCTTTTCATTCACCAAACTTTTGTGAGGCTACTTTCTAAGGCGTGCTTGTACAGACTGTTGAGCCGACACCAAGACTCGAACCCGGCTCCAATGTCGGAAGTTCTGCCCGTTACGCCACATCCTCTGTCCTGTCCCTTCTCTCCTATTTTCGGTACTCTTGTTTAACAATTGCGAATGGGTTACTTCGCAGCCGCGCCTCGCAAACCCCCCTCAGTGTGGCCCCTCTCTCAGTTTACAGCTCATGTTCTGACTGCCCCCCTCGCATTAGCTGCTTTTGTTACGGATAAACCATATTGTATCTTTTGTTACAGTCTAAAACTCTCTTACACCTTAATTTTTGTGTGAGTGCCGCACAAAATTGTTAAGTAAATATATACATAGATAAATATTAAAGCTTGTTGTAGTATTCTCATGTTATGCTGTAATGTTCCCTTACCAGCCCACTACACTCGTGTTGCCTTCTCCTCAGAGGAGGTACAGCCAGCCGCACTGTGAATACCTCCCTCAGTGTGACCCCCCTTCCTTCAGCAATAGCGGCTGGGTCAGTTCGTCACAGATCCTTGCAAACCCCCCTCAACATGGCCCACCTCTCAGTCTACGTCTGCTGGAGGTGTCTCATTCTCCTTGGAGGAGGTACAGCCAGCCAGAGGAGCAGGACCCGGGAGCCGTGCTGTGAGCCACCAGTCATTGCAAGTGGTTCAACTTCAGTTTCATCCCCCATGAACAGTCTCCAAGGCAGCCCCTTGACAAACCTGTTGCATAGTGCAGCAGGTGCAGTGGCACAGGGGTCAAAAGCTCAAAAGAATCCACTGAACATCTACTATAGCTATATGTTGCTACTAAGCAAGCAGTCTCAAGCGCAGTTACCTTGCAGGCACCAGTGCCATGATTTGGATGGTGCAGCAGGTGCAGTGGCACAGGGGAAAAAGGTCCAGGAAGCCCCTTGAATATCAATTATTGTTATATGTTGCTACTAAGCAAGCAGTCACAAGCTCAGTTACCTTCGGGCACCAGGGCCATGATTTGGATGGTGCAGCAGGTGCAGTGGCACAGGGGTCAAAAGTTCCAAAGCGGCCCCCTGCTCATTCTACGGCTCTTGTTCTGACTGCCCCCCTTGTATCCACTGCTGTTGTTACAGATAAACCCTATTGTATCTTTTGTTGCTGTCTAAAGCTCTCTTATAACTTAATTTTTGCTTGACTGCCACACAAAATTGTTTAAATACATATATAAATATTAAAGCTCATCGTGTCTCGTGCTTATCAGAGGAGGTACATCCAGCTGCACTGCAGAAACCTCCCTCAGTGTGGCCCTCCTTCCTTCAGCAATCGCAGCTGGGTCACTTCACTGCCACTCCTCACAAACCTCCCTCAACCTGGCCCCCCTCTTAGTCTAAGGCTGCTGGAGGTGTCTTGTTCTCCTCAGAGGAGTTACAGCCAGTCAGAGGAGCAGGACCAGGGAGCCGCGTTGTGGTGCACTGGTCCTTGCAAGTGGTTCAACTTCAGTTTCATCTCCATGAACAGTCGCCAAGGCAGCCCCCTGGATGACCATGTTGCATGGTGCAGCAACTGCAGTGGCGCAGGGGCTAAAAGCTCCAGGAAACCCACTGAACACCGATTATAGCTATATGTTGCTATGAAGCAAGCAGTCACAAGAGCAGTTATCTTGCTGGCACCAGGGCCATGATTTGAATGGTGCAGCAGGTGCAGTGGCACAGGTGCAAAAGATCCAAGGAACCCATTGAACACCAATTATTGCTGTAAGTTGCTACGAAACAAGCAGTCATAAGCACAGTTACCTTGCAGACACCAGGGCCATGATTTGAAAGGTGCAGCAGGTTCATGGCACAGGGTCAAAAGCTCCAAGGTGTCACGTGTTCGCTAGGGGCATTGTCGACATCTTTAAGTTAGCATGAGCCCGGTAGCCATGATGCTGCTTTTGCACACAACACTACATGTCTTTATTTTTACAAAGCTCTGTTTATGCCTTTCACATGAGAACTCTCTGCTGTGCTCGTTCTCTGCCTGTTCCTGGAGTTTAGTCTGAACATTGTGAGCAAGGTCGATAAACACTGACTATTGTTATTCTGTTCTGGTCAGGCCCTAGCACTTAGACAAAACATACCAATGCAGCTGTTTTTGCTGGAGACTCGTACTTTGTTATTATGGGGATGCATGTTTAGGTAACACACACTTGTAGAGGGACCTTTCCAGGGAGAAGAGCAACCCGCACCTGTGATGTAGAAATACGATCTATGGCCTGCTGTATGGGATTTGCTGACAAAGCCCAGAGATCTTCTATTATATAATAATACTTCTGCTTACCAAGGGGAGGATGGTTAGGCCTTATAATCCTTTATCCACTGTCTTTATAAAATGACATCTCCCTTTATGATATATGGCCTTGCTGCAATGCTAACTGTATTGATATTATGCATTTTGCTGCTGGTTGTGGCACGTATACTGCATGTTAGAGCACGTTAGTTAAAATAAATATTTTAAACTATCTTCTTGTCTCTGTCAGATCTCATTGTGGACAAGTACGAGAGTGTGAGCGAAAAGGTGTGTCTTGTTACCGAGATTCCTGAGAGATCCAGGAGTGTTGTGTTCTGGGGTGTCTAATCATTAGTTTCTCCGTTTGTGAGTAGGACAGCAAGTGAGACACTATAGCTAGTCGGTCCTGGGCTCATGGGCACTAAGGTGGTAGGAAGGCTTAGCCCCTATACACTGAGGTCCCATAATCCTGGCATTGTTCTGTGTATGTGCAGAATCCCTGCAACATGGCGCCCAACGTTTGGTCTGGAACTTATTCACGAGGCCCCTAAGTAGCACTTGTGCTTGTCCACAAAACCCTCTCACCATTTATCGGAGACGTTCGTGGTGCGAGGGAGTTACCTCCTATATTAGAAATTATAGGTTTTTCAAGCTTGGAGTTTAAAAGGTTTTGTTTTTCTTCTTTAATACCCAGTGTTGCTCTACCATTTTCCTTCTTTTCCACTCAGTTTCGATAATGGCTATTGCTATTGCTGCTCATAATCTCCCAGCAGTAAGTGCTCATTTGACTCAACATGGAGTCCCGGCTACGGGGGCAGACATTATCTTTGTGGTTGAAGCGAACGCTACTTTTCGCTTCGAGGTTTTTTACTCTTGGGTTACGTTTCCGGCGGTGGAAGGGAATGATAATTTCTTTCATGAATATGAACATACCACGGTTTCCCTGGAATTAGAGACCTTATCAGTCACTTGAAGTTCCGTTGTCAGCTTGGGAGCACACCATCTGATTTAATGGCTCCCTACCTCACCCTGTCACAATGGTCCGCTTAGGCCCTTTATCGGTCGACGGAGCCACATGGCCCGTGTTGGCGGGTTTTACACCACACCCAAATTATCGTGGTGTTACACACACAGAGCTGCAAGAAATACATGAATCTCTAGTTCATATTCACAGAAGCATTATACAATATATGTCACGCATGATCCAGGTGGCTCCGGCTGGAGCACCTCCTCAATAACCAGGACATGGAGGAATGATGATTAGCCCAATCATGATGAATTCAGTGATGGGAAAGCGTCCTCGAAATAGGAATGATTTGCCATTCTGGTTGGCCGAGCGATTTGAGCAACTCGAAGCAGTATTTCTCAATACTACTCCTTTGGATAAACACAGGCAACTTACAATGAATTTACCAAAAGGTCTTATTCCCAATTTGGCTGACTGCACCACTTGAGGAAAGGTGTTTGCAGCGCTGTATTCTCTATGCTTTGGCACCCCCCCATGACAGTGCTTCCGACAGTTTTTAAGAAAGTTCAGGAGGAACACTGGGCGGAGGCCGCCCTGGAGTTGGGGATGAGACTGGTTGGGGTATTCCCTATAGTCTCTGATGTGATACTGGCCAATATAAAAGGAGAAGCAGTTAGTTTGCAAGTGAGTCAGCGCCTTGAGGCAGTAGCTGATGTAGATAAACAACACAAATTGCCTAAGATTATAGCTAAAGTGTATAAATCGTTAGGGCGTAATAATTTGGGGATTAAACCTTTTACTCAACCGCAAAATAAACCCCCTCCTGAAAAGGAGGGGCGTCCATTCTTTCCTAAAAAGAATTGGAACAAGAATAAGCAACAACAACAGCCACAGCAGAAGCAGGGTTTACGTGCTAGTTCACCGACACCTGATGCTTCCGAGCGTAGGTATGATTTGCGTGACCGCTCTAAGATTAAGACGCCAGAGAGGTTTCAGGTTCCTGATCCTCGTTCTCCTCATTCCTTCCAGGACTCGTCGGATCAACAGTCCGGTGGATAGGAGCGTCAAGATCGTAGACAGGGCGAACCACGCGACAACGTCGTGACCTGCCATACCAGTTTTACGTAAAAGCCAAACCGGAGGGACAACTGCCATACCGGGCCCCGTTTCAAAAGAAAAAAGTTGCCACTTTAACACCGAAATATGCCTCAGACGGTGAGAACCCTGCTCCTCGATTGGAGATGGGCTGTGACACTCCTCGACAGCGCGGCGGAAGTTACCATAGTACGGGAGGTCCTCTGTCCTTGTCTGGAGGCAAGAGCAACTGACACATTTATTACAGTGGAAACTGCTGATACAAGAGTTGCACCCCCTGATAGACTTTATGAAATAGTCCGCCAAATTGAAGGTGATATACAACGTGCAATTAAGGGTATTTTTTGGGATAACCTTAACTCGTCATATGACATTTTGTTGGCGGAGGCAGATTGGCCTCCTCCCGAGGTGAGGACATGATACTTCCAAGTTTTTTGCGTTACGTCTCTGAAGAGACTAAACAGGCTTACGCATCGGAACGGGCGTTAGCCCTAGCGCCGGCTGTGTATGGCAATCAAGTGGGCTGAGATAGAGATTCACCGGCACATGAGATTCCTTTGCGATCAATGCCACAGCCTCAGGCACAATATCTGATCACACGAGAGGCGAAAGCGTCAGTTAGTGACATTTTGGCCTAGTTGGAATATCAGGGTGTAATTGAGCCCTGTGTTTCATCCATGAATAATCCTCTTTTTCCAATATCGAAACCGGACGGTTCTTATCGTATAGTTTTGGATTACAGAAATTTAAACAGTCATGTTAGTACGTTTTCCGTACAGAACACACACAGCTCTGCTTTAATAAATAACATTGTCCGAAAAAAGTATAAAACAACTTTAGACATTTCAAATGGATTTTACAGTTACAATTTGGCTGCTGAGAGCCGTGACTGGACCGCATTTACTGCGGTCGGCAATCAGAAAAGATTTACAAGATTACCCATGGGCTATAAGAATAGCCCTGGTGCGTTTGCTGCGCGTGTTGTGTCACTTTTACACAACATAGATCCGGATGCTTTCTCTTATGTCGATGACATTTATTTGACGGATGACAAATTAATACCGCATCTGGTGCGTGTTGACCGCATCATACTGTCATTTGCAGACTTAGGGTATAAATTCAATTTTGCTAGGTCTCACATCGCCTACTTGGAGGTTCTGTTTTTGGGTTACGAACTCAACAATGAAGGGAGGGGGTTGCCCCCCACTTTCTGGAGAAATGCGCTCAATTGCAGCCTCCTTCTACTCTTAAGAAGTTACAATCTTTGCTGGGTTTTTTGAATATCGGGAGGACCTACATTCCTGATTATGCTCAGCGTATCAAACCGCTTTACGCATTGACACACCCCTCTTTTTCGTCTTCCAGCTGGCTTCCGGAACATACAGAAATTCTTCGGTCTTTGCAGTCTGATCTGCTTGCAACCAACTTCTTGTTGACTCGTGACAACACAACTTATTTAGTCATACGAATTGTACCTGGTACAGTGGGTTTCACTTACCATACATTCAATGAGGGCGATACCGTCCCCATTGCCTGCAAATCGCATTTGTACACATTAGCGGAGATGCGCTTTCCCCCATTGAAAAAATTCTTACGGCAGTACAGATGGCGATCCTGAAGGAACGCTCTTTGGCTCAGGGGAAATGCATTCTTATGGTATCGCCTGTGCCTACTCTAGAGGCGGTCTCAAAGGCGAGCGTACCGAATTCTAAAGCCTTACACCCGTGTTGGATTCAATGGGCGAATTCTTTGACATCGGCTGATGTCACTTTTATCTTTGACCCATTGTTGCAGACGCAGGAGTTTTTACAGTACGAACAAGTTCATCCTGCGCCACAGTTTTTACTTCCTCTTGACCAGTACAAGTGTATAGTTTATACCGACGGATCTGCGCAGCCGGCCGTTGGTTCCAAACATGCTTACTCGGCCGCCTGTGCTATAGTGGCAGGTTCTATGGTTGACGGTGAGTTTAAGTCTTCCTTAGTCCACACACAGTCTCTTGGGGACTGTATGGCTCAGTTGGCTGAGCTGCGGGCTTTAGTATTGGCTCTCGAATTCGCTGATGTACCTACTCTTATAGTGTGCGATTCCTTCTATTGTGTACAGTCCTTTAATGACAATCTATTCTTTTGGTCTCAAAACGATTATTGGGACTCTGAAGGTAGCGCAATCAAGCATAAGACGCTTGGGTTCAAGTGTCAGCTCTTAAAGAAAGCTTGACGCTCACACATGTTTTACATACTCTTGGCCATCAGCGTGTGGGAGCACATGCTGTTGGTAATTCTTTGGCTGATGAGGCTGCCAAATCTGCAGTTGCCATGTGTTCAGTAGCAGCAGTTACAAGGTCCATGATTAAAGTTGATAATGACATTCTGGCAGCTATAGCTGCTACAAGGGATGGGATGGCGTTCCCACAAGGTTTCCCTTCTAAGTATTCTTATCATTTGTCACCGGAACAAGTTCCCTTCGCATCCATTCCGTCCATTGGGGATCGGCTGATTCACAATGAGGACCATAGGCTTCCGTTAATCGTTGCCGCGCACGAAGGCATGGCATCTGCACATGCTGGAGTTTCAGCAACGGTGTCTCTTTTGCAGCAGCGTTATTGCTGGCATGGTCTGTATAGACAGACTCGTAATTATGTACTTTCTTGTGACATTTGTCAACAGATTAGGCCATCCACGGTTGCACGTCCACCTCACACGCAGCTATACATCTCAAATCAACCATTTGGATGTATTTATCTTGATCACTGCGGTCCTTTGATGTCCGACACTGCCTATAAACATATTCTCGTTGCAGTGGATTTGTGCACTAGATTCCTTTGGGTTTGGCTGCAATGTAGTGCTAACGCTTGAAATGTCATTAGAGATTTGCATGTCTTTATCGGAACATTTGCGTGTGGTACCTTCCATTCTGACCAAGGTCCTGCATTCGCCTCTAAGGCTTACAAGGATGCGATGAGGTCGCTGGGGGTGCTACTGCAATTACCATCTCCATACAGGCCTGAGGGCAATTCTATAGTGGAGCGAATGAACCATGACTTAAAGCAATCTTTGACAGCTAGAGTCTTAGGTACTGGCAGGGGTTGGCTGACTCCTTTATATGGGGTTCAACGTGCACTAAATAATCTCCCGAGAAGATCTCTGGGTGGGCGGACCCCATATGAAATGCTCTTTGGCATCAAAATGTTTGTGCCAGACCTTTATCATCTAGACGTTGTGGCAGCTGCCGCAACATTTGACGTAGATAACCATTGTGCTATGTTACAGGATCTACAAAAGACTCGAGACACTCTTGCTAAAGCTGAGTTGCACTCGTCCGAAAACACAGCGGTGCTGATCCCAATTATAGGGTGGCTTCCTAAAGTTGGAGATCTGGTCCGAGAGAAGATAGAGAACAAAAAATAATTTGGTCCCTCCTACCATGCACTAGTCCCTGTTCTTGGATTAAAGGGCACCCAAACTGTGATTTTGCCTCCACTACCTGGACGCAAGAAAAATTGATGCATTTCCATTGAGCATGTCAAGTTGCACCATTTTGCTGATACTGAATAGTATGCCTAAACCCGTCCTGCGGAGAGATGTTCCACTTCCTGTGAGGTCCTCGCCAGCAACTACCGTACACCAGGAGCGTGAAGTGGAAACCTCAATTGATGTGCTGCTTGTTTTGTCATCAGCTTCAACGACTACTCCTCGAAATCAAGTCTCGCCGCCTATGGAGCTTACGGTGTACATTCCTACACGGGCGCTCCAATCATCTTTTAATGCTGAACGACCACCTTTGTATCGACTGGGAACTGTTGGTTATTACTGGACAGAGACAACTTTTCTTTAACTTCATCGTCCTCTTCATCGAATTCTACTGTGGAGGAACCCCCCCAGTCGATTTTTCATTTTATTTTCCTGGTTTCGCAGAACATATCTGGTTCCTCCTTGGACCTACATTTGGATGGTTCTTACAATGGTATTTCTCTTCATGTGGATTGGATTTGTGACTGTCTTTTTCCTTTTGATTAATGGTCATTATTTGCCTGAACTCTCTGATGTACATTTGGTTGATGGTGTTTTAGCCCCACAGACCTCGTCTCATATAATGAAAAGGTATCAATCCCATGTTAACATTTCGGCTATGCCAGTAGTAGATGGCATTGTTTGGGATAAAGTTCAATATGAAATATACGGCCCGACGGAGACGATTCGAATGCCATACGTCTTTCGTGTCTCATTAAGTGACGTCATCACACCAAGGATGCATTCCGACGACTGGGATGTTAATGCCGTACATTCATCATTTTCAGATTTGAAATATTACACTGCTTTTGAAACTGAGGATTTGTATTTGAATTCTGCCAATTATGCTGATTTATTCTGTTTCCAACAATATGGTCATAATTTTTTATATAAGTCAAACACAGTACGTAATCAGGTTAATTATACGCAATGGGAACATTGTCCTGCCCCATTTCAAGGTAGTTCGGAAACACAGAAAAATAAGTTTGTCTACTTCTCTGGCTATAATTTATCTCACCCGAGATTCTATTATTATAAATTGAGTGCACAAACACACACGAGATTCATGCTGACCCATTCTAAATTGGTCTATTCTTCAACTTTCATAACCGATTTATCATTAAGAGGTTATGATTATTGGAAAGACATGATTGATTTGAAATCAATATGGGGTACCAAAAATTGGCAGGTGCAGGGAACTGAATCATTGCATCGTGCATGTTTGATACCGTCACAGCTGTTGTTCCTGAATCAGACTGTGCAACAAACTACATGTTTTGGTTTAGCTACTGCTAAAAATGTTAATTCTCCCTCGTTCCCGTCATTAGCAGCTTATGACGACTGGCAGCAATATACAAATTATTCTCTAGAGGACTTACACAGTATGGTCCGAAATGGTACCTTTAATTCGTCCGCTATTACTCCCTTGGGATGGTTAATATGGCCGCTCAGTACTAATGCTTGCCAGTTGCGTTTTTCAAATTCGAAAAGGGGGTTAATGCTAAGTCGACCTGACCCTCGATTTCCACAAACACATACAGTTACTACATATTCTGTGGGTAAATTGTGTCAACAGTGGTTGGGACAGTCATCATTATCATCTGTGAAACAACATCTCTCACGTTTAAATGAAGACATTGATCTGGCAGATTTCCTTTTAGGTCCCAGGTCTCCTCTTCCAAAACGTTTTGCTTATTCAGCATATAATGAAATCTGGAAGCTGTCCCAAACGGAAGCAGCTTTCAGGTTGCGTCAAGTAGATCAAGACAATTTGCGTAAAGTTTTGGATGTGGTAGACAACAGCATTAATACTTTGTCTTCTCGTATTTACACTTTGGACAATATTGTTTCATCTGTTATTGACATTGTGCAGAATAATGTGTCTGTTTTGTATCATGGTCAAAATCAGTTGCGCTCTGTAATGCAGTTTGGCTGGACTTTGCAAACATTGAAAAATGGGAAAGTGCCTTGGGATTATTTGAACACAACTGCACTGTTTTTACCCTTTAATTTGACCGATAAACAGAAGCTTATGTCGATGAAGGATTCCACATACACCATGTTACATATTGAGAAGTTAGAACTGCCGTTCTCAATAGCAGAGACTCATTCCTCTGTATGATTAATCCATGGGGTGATTTCTTTGCCCATTTCCCTCTTTCAATTTACTGCATGTATGAAACATTATCCGATAGGGAGATTTGAACCCCTGGGTAGTACTTTTCTGCATGAAATGTGGTCTTTACCTTTTACGTTTCAATGTCTATGTGAAGATAAGGAGGTTTTCCTGACAGGGGAGGACTGTGATTCTACAGTAGGACATGCGTTAGTCTGTACACAAGTTCAGCTTCACGGCGCTTGCAACGTATCAGTGCCCAATTTGGCCTGTTTTCTAAAAGGAACACCAGTTTCCTCAATAATTCCCACACTCACATTGCTTTCTAACTGTAGTTATCTTATCCTGAATAACCACAACTGCTGCGGGTTAAGGGCAGGCATTCCGTATATAGTAACGGTTTCCGAAAGGGTGACTTGCTGCAGCAATGTTCTTTTTCCTCCCCCGCATGAGATTGTAGATAGCTCTCTGTGGCCTTCCATTCCCACTTTGAAAACAGACTTCAATAAACTAAGCAGACTCAAAGTGCTATTGTTTCAACAAGAAGTCGCTCTCACTTCTGCTCGAGAGACCTTCGAATTGCAGGTGGCTAGACCATCTAGTGAGATTCAGTCACTGCTCAATACGAATCTCCCACTACATTTTGGGGAACTAATTCATCTGATCTTTAATGCGTCTGATACTGAAGGCCTTGCCCATTTTTTTAAACTTGCGGGTTCCGGCCTTGTTTCATTCTTTCAGACGATTTTTGGAGTAATACCGGCCTATATACATTCTATTTTTTCTAGCGCCTTCGGTGGTTTTCCACTTATCCTCTGGCTGGTGTGTGGAGTGCTGGTACTTCTACTCCTGTTACGCAATGGATGCAGATCCTGTGGTACTCCACAGACCAGGCCTATGGTGCCTATACCATGAACGAATGCAGCAACTTTTTGGATGCTTGCCGCTGGCAACGCTCAGTGTGAGCTATGGGCTTACCTTCGCTTCGCTTACTTCACTTGCATGCAACCTGTGTTCCACTGCAGACTGTGCCCTTTCTATTGGGCCTTGGATATCTGCCTCTCCACAACATCAGGCGCTGACCCGGATTATGATCTGTTGGTGGGTCCCTTGCTGGCCCATGACCAGGACTGTTCTGGTGACGCTCGTATGATGCCTGCGGCTGCACTTGGAGTATTGGCATGTTGGAATACCTGTGACGCTGCACAGCACCTCTTGCAGGAGAGTTTCATCGAATATCACGCAAGTTGCCCTATTCTGCTGCTGGATGCACTGGATCACAAGGAACATCAATGTTCATTCGCTCTGCTGAATTGGATGGCATCCTTCTTTTTTATTAATGATAATCATGCCCTTTCGGAACACCTTGCATTCCACGGTGTGCGCAATCTTTTGGATTTTTCTGGCTAAACTACACATATATTACCTACTGGCGGTCGCCAGTAGGTAGTTATAGTTAGGACCTCGTTTCTATTCAAAAAGCTTTTTTTGTTTTCCCAATAATATATATATATATATATATATATATTTTTTTAAATTTTTTTATTTGTATTTTTCGATTGACTCTATTTGGGTGGAACAAAATGCGATTTGGCTCTGCTTATCATTTACATTGTCTATGCGCTACAACCTGGCCAAGGGGAGGGTGTTACGTGGTCGATAGGGGCATTGTCGACATCTTTAAGTTAGCATGAGCCCGGTAGCCATGATGCTGCTTTTGCGCACGACACTACATGTCTTTATTTTTACAAAGCTCTCTGTATGCCTTTCACATGAGAACTCTCTGCTGTGCTAGTTCTCTCCCTGTTCCTGGAGTTTAGTCTGAACATTGTGAGCAAGGTCGATAAACACTGACTATTGTTATTCTGTTCTGGTCAGGCCCTAGCACTTAGACAAAACATACCAATGCAGCTGTTTTTGCTGGAGACTCGTACTTTGATATTATGGGGATGCATGTTTAGGTAACACATACTTGGAGAGGGACCTTTCCAGGGAGAAGAGCAACCTGCACCTGTGATGTAGAAATACGATCTATGGCCTGAGGTATGGGGCCTGCTGACAAAGCCCTGAGATCTTCTATTATATAATAATACTTCTGCTTACCAAGGGGAGGGTGGTTAGGCCTTATAGTCCTTTATCCACTGTCTTTATAAAATGGCATCTCCCTTTATGACATATGGCCTTGCTGCAATGCTAACTGTATTGATATTATGCATTTAGCTGCTGGTTGTGGCACGTATACTGCATTTTAGAGAACATTAGTTAAAATAAATATTTTAAACTATCTTCGTGTCTCTGTCAGATCTTATTGTGGACAAGTACGAGAGTGTGAGAGAAAAGGTGTGTCTTGTTACCGAGATTCCTGAGAGATCCGGGAGTGTTGTGTTCTGGGGTGTCTAATCATTAGTTTCTCCGTTTGTGAGTAGGACAGCAAGTGAGACACTATAGCTAGTCGGTCCTGGGCTCATGGGCACTAAGGTGGTAGGAAGGCTTAGCCCCTATACACCGAGGTCCCATAATCCTGCGCATAGTTCTGTGTATGTTCAGAATCCCTGCAACAAAGGAACCCATTGAACACCAATTATTGCTGTATGCTGCTACTAAACAAGAAGTCCCAAGCGCAGTTACCCTGCAGGCACAAGGGCCATGATTTGAATGGTGCAGCAGATGCAGTGGCACAGGAGCAAAAGCTCCAAGGAACCCATTGAACACCAATTATTGCTGTATGTTGCTACGAAACAAGCAGTCACAAGCGCAGTTACCTTGCAGGCACCAGGGCCATGATATGAATCATGCAGCAGGTGCAGTGGAGTGGCACAGGGACCAAAAGCTCTTGGAAACCACAGAACACCCATTATTGCTGTAGGTTTCTACTAAACAAGCTATCACAAGCGCAGTTGTGACAGGTACCAGTGCCATGATTTGGATGGTGCAGCAGGTGCAGTGGCACAGCGGCCAAAAGGTCCAGGAAACCCACTGAACAGCAAATATTGCTATATATTGCTACTAAGCAAGCAGTCACAAGCGCAGTTACCTTGCAGGCACCAGGGTCATTATTTGGATGGTGCAACAGGTACATTAGCAGAGGGGCCAAAAGCCTTAGGAAACCACTGAACACACATTTTTGCTATATTTGACTACTAAGAAGCTGTCACAAGTGCAGTCATCTTGCAGGCAGCAGGGCCATGATTTGAATGGTGCAGCAGGTGCAGTGTTACAGGGGCCAAATGGTCTAGGAAACCCACTGAACACCGATTATTGCTTTATTTTACTACTTAACAAGCAGTCACAAGCGCAGTTACTTGCAGGCACCTGGGCCATGATTTGAATGGTGCAGCAAGTGCAGTGGAGTGGCACAGGTGCCAACAGCTGCAGGAAGCCTACTGAATACAGATTATTGCTGCATGTTGCTACAAAACAAATGCAAAAACAACAATTGATGGACAGAATGCAGAACAATGTCATACATTCACCCCAGTACAGAGATCTGGGCCTAAATCCATCGTTTTTTTGCTCACCATGCCATTCCAGTTTGGACCCAGCCATATGCAAATCAGTCTTGACCCTGCGCCCAATGGGAACAGTCCAGCCCGAACTGCCAGGCCAGGTCCTCCCTAGACTGGAAACAAGCATCCTAGGACTGGTTTCGGGCTTTCAGCCCTCATCAGCCAGGATAGCTTGACTCCAGTGGCATGGAGAGTACGGGACCCACGTCTGGGCATACCCGTCCCACTCGGGGTGACAAATGCAAAAACAACAATTGATGGACAGAATGCATAACAATGTCATACATTCACCCCAGTACAAATGTGTGTCTTTTGTTGCTACAAAACAGGCAGTCAAAAGTGCAATTACCTTGCAGGCACCAAGGCCATGATTTGGATGGTGCAGCAGGTGCGGTGGCACAGGGGCCAAAAGCTCCAGGAAGCCCACTGAACACCAATTATCGCTGTATGTTGTTACTAAACAAGCAGTGTCAAGTGCAGTTACCTTACAGGCATGAGGGCCATGATTTGAATGGTGCAGCAGATGCAGTGGCAGAGGGGAAAAAAGCTCCAGCGTGCCTGTTTGTGGCATGTGTTTTTTTCCTTTGCCCTCCACCCTTTACCTTATCTCCTTATGGACAAGTACGAGAGTGTGAGCGAAAAGGTGTGTCTTGTTACCGAGATTCCTGAGAGATCCGGGAGTGTTGTGTTCTGGGGTGTCTAATCATTAGTTTCTCCGTTTGTGAGTAGGACAGCGAGTGAGACACTATAGCTAGTCGGTCCTGGGCTCATGGGCACTAAGGTGGTAGGAAGGCTTAGCCCCTATACACTGAGGTCCCATAATCCTGCGCATAGTTCTGTGTATGTTCAGAATCCCTGCAACAAAGGAACCCATTGAACACCAATTATTGCTGTATGCTGCTACTAAACAAGAAGTCCCAAGCGCAGTTACCCTGCAGGCACAGGGCAATGATTTGAATGGTGCAGCAGATGCAGTGGCACAGGAGCAAAAGCTCCAAGGAACCCATTGAACACCAATTATTGCTGTATGTTGCTACGAAACAAGCAGTAACAAGCGCAGTTACCTTGCAGGCACCAGGGCCATGATATGAATCATGCAGCAGGTGCAGTGGAGTGGCACAGGGACCAAAAGCTCTTGGAAACCACAGAACACCCATTATTGCTGTAGGTTTCTACTAAACAAGCTATCACAAGCGCAGTTGTGACAGGTACCAGTGCCATGATTTGGATGGTGCAGCAGGTGCAGTGGCACAGCGGCCAAAAGGTCCAGGAAACCCACTGAACAGCAAATATTGCTATATGTTGCTACTAAGCAAGCAGTCACAAGCGCAGTTACCTTGCAGGCACCAGGGTCATTATTTGGATGGTGCAACAGGTACATTAGCAGAGGGGCCAAAAGCCTTAGGAAACCACTGAACACACATTTTTGCTATATTTGACTACTAAGAAGCTGTCACAAGTGCAGTCATCTTGCAGGCAGCAGGGCCATGATTTGAATGGTGCAGCAGGTGCAGTGGTACAGGGGCCAAATGGTCTAGGAAACCCACTGAACACCGATTATTGCTATATTTTACTACTTAACAAGCAGTCACAAGCGCAGTTACTTGCAGGCACCTGGGCCATGATTTGAATGGTGCAGCAAGTGCAGTGGAGTGGCACAGGTGCCAACAGCTGCAGGAAGCCTACTGAATACAGATTATTGCTGCATGTTGCTACAAAACAAATGCAAAAACAACAATTGATGGACAGAATGCAGAACAATGTCATACATTTACCCCAGTACAGAGATCTGGGCCTAAATCCATCGTTTTTTTGCTCACCATGCCATTCCAGTTTGGACCCAGCCATATGCAAATCAGTCTTGACCCTGCGCCCAATGGGAACAGTCCAGCCCGAACTGCCAGGCCAGGTCCTCCCTAGACTGGAAACAAGCATCCTAGGACCGGTTTCGGGCTTTCAGCCCTCATCAGCCAGGATAGCTTGACTCCAGTGGCTGGAGAGCACGGGACCCACGATTGGGCATACCCGTCCCACTCGGGGTGACAAATGCAAAAACAACAATTGATGGACAGAATGCATAACAATGTCATACATTCACCCCAGTACAAATGTGTGTCTTTTGTTGCTACAAAACAGGCAGTCAAAAGTGCAATTACCTTGCAGGCACCAGGGCCATGATTTGGAAGGTGCAGCAGGTGCGGTGGCACAGGGGCCAAAAGCTCCAGGAAGCCCACTGAACACCAATTATCGCTGTATGTTGTTACTAAACAAGCAGTGTCAAGTGCAGTTACCTTACAGGCATCAGGGCCATGATTTGAATGGTGCAGCAGATGCAGTGGCAGAGGGGAAAAAAGCTCCAGCGTGCCTGTCCGTGGCATGTGTTTTTTTCCTTTGCCCTCCACCCTTTACCTTATCTCCCTGCCTTATATTACCACCAGTTACTGCACAATATATTGGCCTTCTCAATAAACAAGTAATAACACTTTTAAGGAGTTTCAGTAACTTATATTACACAACTGCTCACCAAGCTACAACTTACAACAAAAACCAGCTGATTACGAATTACATAGGCGAAACCTGTTTCATTTGCCAATGCTTGTTAATTTCTGCACCCGGATGTGCAGGTGAAGTGCCAATTTCATTTCACCATCAGATTCCATACATCCTCTACACTACTGTGTATGTGCAGCACCCTGATCTCCAAGGAAGTGCCTGATGTTGCTCTTATTACAATCACTGTAGAGTGCACTGGTATGTAACAGAGTGGGAGGAATCAACTGAGCCATAGTCCTGGAAGTCATGACCGTCACCTATGGTAAATCTGCTTCTGGTGTAAGGTAGGTTCTAAGACAAGCCTGAAACTGCATTCTTAAATGTGTATTGATAACAAAAAAGTTACTACTTTGTGGTTCCTAACCGAATTTGCATTTCATTTCCCTGGCCACTCCTTTGGCAAAGTGATATGCCCACATGTGTAATCTGTTTCAAAATGAATGCCTCTGTGGTAAATATGTCCTATGTACATTGCTCATTCCTACATCTCATTTCACTTAGACTCCTCACTTCACTGACTCAAACATAATGCATATGTTTTGACTTTCACCAAGGTTAAGTTTGACCTAAGTTTTCTGACATGAGTCCTCGTTAAAAATAACCTGAAGGTTTGCAAAAATGAGGACATTGACAATAAACACTTGAAATAACCTTAACTTGACCCACTATATTTAGAGATGACATGTCTCAAGGCATTATTTTACACAAAAGTGTAGGGGTGAGGGGTTAAGACCCCTCTACTCCGGCCCCCTAGCCACAATTTAAACACACCAAAAGGACTACAGAGTGATAAAATATATGTCTCTGTGGTGGCACGTGCTCTGTGTGGAAAAACTGCCCTCACTCACACAGTTGTGTGACATGCTTCATCATAGGGCTGCTTCAGTACACCCCCGTGCAGACCAACGCCTGGGGTGGAGCAATAGGGTAGGGGAAGACAAGACACAACATATAAAAAATATATAGAAACAGTTAGACTGGGATCAACGAAAGAGGAAGTGCAGTGTGGATTAAAACTAGCTAGGAGGTGTCGCTATGCGTAAATTGTATTCCTGGACCCTCCGGCCAGGGTTAAAAACGTGAAGGATGGTGGTGACTGGAAGAGATTATGAACTCCTTAAGCCCCTCCTTACTGCCAATTTGTCGACATGTTTCAGCCGTCGGTATGAGCCCAAAGTATAGGGTCACGCCGGTCTTCGTAAGGACCTTTCTGATCCCAAATACACAGTCACCTCGTTACCTGGAGTGTGGTTGTCCAAGAACAAATCGTTCCTGCACCGAGGTATCCCCTAAGTAACACTCTCCCGCAATACGAGATACACTAGAACATTACTAGAACTGGCGAGAGACAAGGAGAGACCCCCTGTAGTCACACTTTCATCAAGGTAGGTGCTCTTCCCTAAGACCGCTTGTCTGTTCTCGCCATGTCTCAAGGCATAACAGCAGAGGTCGGAAGTGAGATCTCTGCGATTAAACATGGCCCGCTGCTTGCACACAGTTATGATCACTGTGCATTGGGCAAACCATGCAGGAAAACAGGATGCTCCTGCCTGGGAGCCTCTCAGGCCTGCATACCTATTTCGTGTAGATACCGTATTGTTTGCACAGTGTGAGAGGATGGGTGTAATGGCCAGAGCTGCCGACTGTGGAACTGGGGAATCAAGTTCGAGTCTCTGCATGGGCTCAACATCCTGTGATTCTGGGCTAAACACTTAAGGCCTGATTACAAGTTTGGCGTTGTGTGAGCAGGCTGCCACACCAGCGCCCCGCTCCCACACTGCCAAAGTCGTCTGCACACCGCCCACCAAATTACAAGTACATTTGTGGTCTGGGGGGCGGTGCTTTGGAGGTCCCACGGCTGTGCCTGTTAGAAAGGTTCGCAATGGGAGCGCCAAAGCATATTCCTGCACAGCATGGACGGTTAAGTCCATGCCGTGCAAGAACTGGGGGTATGTGCAGCCAGAGGGGCACACGATGTGCCCCCCTGCATGCATCGCCTGGCCCTGAGGGAAGAGGGGGCGTTTCTTCACTGCCACACTTTCATGGCGGGCTCACCGCCATAAAAAGGGTGGCATTGAGGAAACTTTTAATATGCTTGGCAGTGCCGCAGAAGCACCGCAAGCATATTGCGGGCATCAGACCGATGCGCCACCACTGAGGGATCACGGATCCCTGGTGGTTGCAGCGGTCCAATGGCAGTCTGACCGCCAAAGTCATAATACGGCAGTCGGACCGCCAGTGCAGCGGCTGCTGCACCGCCACCATGGGTTTTGCAGTCCATCGGACCGCCAAACTCATATTCAGGCCCTTAATCTCCCCATGCTCACAAAAAATGAGTGTAATGTAACTGGTGCTCATGTAAGCGCTCCAATACCTTCGGGTCGGGTTCACGCGATATAAAACAGCAAAGAAAATAAATCTGGCCTGCCTCCACTCTGTTTACAGGGACCTTGGTTGGGTCTGGCTTATGTAAGCAAGAATATTAAAAGGGGTTCACCCTGCAATTCAGGACAGAGACCTAAAACGAAAGTGTATGTTGTGTCCACCTGCTTTTTAGCGCCTCTTCTTACACCCTGCCAGGGACCTGCGCCCGACCTGACAGACATCCTTTGGACACTGGGTGCGGGACTGCTGAGGAAAGATCACCAGAACATAGTGGCGTAATGCAAAATGCTGGGCCCCCCAGCAGAAGGAGAAGAGGGGCCCCTGACTCTCCCACATCTCACAGATATTCATTGGCCTTGAACTGACTGGGGCCCCCTCAAAGGGTTGGGGGTCCTAAAAGACCTGGGGCCCCTCTGCGCCGCCAGACAGAGCAGTGTGGACTCTTGAAAAAATCAAAAGAAAACAAGAACTTGTTACTAAATCAGCAAATGGTGAATGTCGACAGCCCTGACAGAACGTCTGGGGGATTCAGCCCCGGTTGGTGTGGAGGAGAGCGATGCTAACGTTTCCCATCCCACCTCCATGCCCAGGGGGCACGATGCCACTGCGAGCAAATTACATGTTCACAGAGTGAGTGGGAGATAAAAGAGTGTACGGCTCCAATCCCACATTTTTATGTGCATTACTAATATACTGCGCCTTCCCTCAGCTCTCCTGCCAAGTAAATAAATCCGCGGTGCGCGCATTACACGAGTGTTTCTCGTACAAAATGCATTAATCGTCAGACAATGCTTTGTAAACTGCTTTCTTAATGAAGCCCCGAGGCCCCAGGAAATGTTTCAGCATATTTTACATTCTTAAGTACTCCTTTTAGAATATGAAATGGGTTAGCACATAAAGAAGTACTTTCATCAGTGATTTTGGCTGTGGCAGGCAGAAGAGGAGTGGAATAGCAACGAAAATGAGAATGTCGGCTGCCCGTGGTCCACGAAGGGGACCCTCCTAAGAGGGCGGCCGCCTTAGTGCCACATGAGGGCACACGAGTCAGTCCAGTCGTTAGGGACCCCCGATGGATCCGCGTGCCTCATCACTTCCGGTAAGGGGAGGGCCGGGGGGAGGCAGTATAAGTGCTTCTCCCCACCTATCTGGCGGCCTCTTTGTGGCTGCCCGTTACGCTGTTGGTTGCGCCGGACACGAGACCGTATTGATCAGCAGAGCACCCGTCTCTGGGCGCGCTGTCTTTGTGACCCGCTGGACACGCTGTCCAGTCCCGCCGGTATCGTCGGGTTCAACTTTAGTCTTGTTTGCGGTGAGTGCGGGCCAGGAGGGGCTATTGCCGGGTTTAAACAGGGACTCTGTGGCTCCGACCTCCTGGTGTTGCGTACAGTGACGCACGAGATAGGGAGGACTGCACTGGGGGCTGGCATAATTGGGAGCTTACAGCAAGCGCGTGGCTGGCCAGGTGTCAAGCACAACATCCCACTTAGGCTACGCCGAAATACTCATGCTTTGATGTGATTTACCAATTTATGTGAAAATTGTTTATAAGGGTTGCGTATTGACCCTAAGCTGTTGTTGTCCCAACGTCGCGAAATGACACCCTGGCCTCGTAAGCGTAACTGCACTGCCAATATTTCCGGTCTGGGAGCCTGAGGCTGTCCAGTGTGCTCGGGTCCCTATGTGTTCTGTGAGGGGGTCGGTATGTTTGCAGCGTGAGTTGTGACGTGTTCGGCACGCAGAGTTGGCGCCGTCAGCAGAGGAAGAGCAGAGTCTGCTGAATAGGTGAGCGGGTGCATAGTTGCGTTTGCCCTGCTCATGTCTTGCTATGGGTGATGTTTGGGTGAGGAGTCACCGTGACCTAGTGGTTAGGTCTCTGACTCTTACTCTAAAAGTTTATGGGTTCAAATCCTGGTAATTCAATGGTTTTGGTCCCTGAGTTAAAAAATTATAAGCCGCTGTGGCGGGTCGAAGGGCTTCGCCACCCGCTTGGCAGCCGCACCGCAGGCTGGTGGTGCAGGCAGCATCGATGTATTAGGAGGGAGTCCGGGGCCCTTTGAGCCGCCCCCCCCCACGCTGGTTTGAGGCCGAATGCTTCTGCCTCAGGACTTATGAGGCGTGAGTGGCGGTGAATGCTGAGGCATGGTCTTGTCTCCCGCCCCCCCCCCTCACCTGGAGCAGTCTGCCTTTTCAGCGGACTGTTGGGCACCTCGCGGCTGTCCGTTCTGCTCGTCTGTCATGGGGGGACGGGGCAGTGTGTTGTGTGCCCCTGCGGGCCTGCTTGTGCTCCTCGGTTGGCGCTGATGGGCACAGCGTGGAGAACCGGTTTGGAGCCTCCCCCGGACTTGTCGGTAATTGTTGTTTGTTAACTGCCTCAGAACCAAGAGTTTCTGCGAACTGGACTAGTAACGGTTTTTTCCATTTCACCTAAAATGTGGAAAACAGCTGAGCGTTTTGGGGTGCCACGCGGTTGGCGGGCGAGACGGAGACGTGTTGGAAGCACGCTTCGGACAGGGGCTGTCTGGGGAAGTTTGTGCCTGACGCGGTGTGTATGAGCGGCACACTTTCTGCGCGGGAGTTGCGGCTCCGAGGCGGTGTTGTTGGGTGGTGTCGCGTTCGTGGAGCGCAGTGTTTTTGGTGGCAGGCATGCTTGCTCGGCACCGGCGGATGTAGACGTGCTCAGAGCGAGTTAGTCTGGATTTTCCACGGATGGTTCCAGCTGATTGTAATCACGGGAGCGTTCGACTGTCAGGGAAACAAGGTTTGTGTCTCTTACCCTAGGCATTTGGCAGAGGACCGGCAGGCTTGATGGGCACTCGGAAAGGGTACTCTTTAAGTGCTTTAGGGAAACTTGTTGTGAGGGAGAGGATGTGGCACAACGGCCAGAAGTGCCAATTTTGGAGCGGGGAATCCCGGTTCGAGCCTCAGTTCCGGCTCAACATCCGGTGAGTGTGATAAATGCAGCCAATCTTCCCGTGCCTATTATCAGCACCTAAAGCTTGCTGGAGTGACTGATTAGGCGAGCTGCAGAAACCCAGGTATTATGGGGGTAACGGATTCCACATGTAAGCCAATGAGCCGTTGGTGACCGGTAAACTTGCTTATCCGGTGTATCACATTTATTTGCAGCCCACTGCAACCTCAACGAGGTTTTCATCAAGGGGCGCAGGGGACTGTTTTCCTTTTACACGATTGTTAGTAGAAGGGCCAAGATACATGGGAATCCACCATTACAATACGGGTACACAGGATTGGTTAGCAGTCCGGGTGTCTTCTGTTTTGTTCACTAGAATGGTTTCGCCCACGGTTCGGGTAGCGCTTCCGGCGTAGGTGCGGTGACTCCGGAAGTGACTTTTGATTGGCTTGTTGTTGCTGGCAGTGTGGTGCCGGTAGAATAGTCTGGTCGTATTGGCTCCCCATTAAGCGCCTTGTTCCGACGGTCATCATGCCGGAGTTCGCCGTGGAAAGAATGGTGGTGCATCCTCGGGTGCTTCTAAGCATTATGGACCACTTTAACAGGTGAGACCCGGCAAACCTGGCTCAGCGCTGTCAATGTGGAACCCGGAAGACAAGCCGCCAAAGCAACGCAGCAAAATAGGGGTGGAGAGAACGGCGCCATGAACTTGACCTCTCAGGAGGTGTGTGAGTGGCCCGCGGTTCGAGCTGTCATGATGGGTGGGGACCATGCTCGAGTCCCGATGCCGGTTAGCCACTTTTAGGGCATACAACTGCAGGTTCCTTTCGCCCAAAGTCAGCCTGGCCTTGGGCCCTGTTTATGCATGTGTTGGTTCGTTGCAGCACAGGTTGTATTGGGGCGTTCGGGCGCGGCAGATTGTCCTCGCTGGCTTCACCGTGCTAGAAAGGAATGCCAGCCACAAGGTTTCAGTTTTGATTCGGTAAAGAATGTGGTTAGGCTGAGTCGGTTTGGTGAATGTGGCTGGGTTAGGGACGCAGTCCCGTTTCCTCCCTTTCCATCAAGATAGTGGAAAACCACAATGCCCCTAGGGGTTGCCCTTCCTGATACTTCCCGGTCGGTGGTCCGGGGTAAGAACTGTGTGGCAGCAACCAGACACGGAGGGAAGTCTGGTCATTATTAAGCTATGAGCCAGTTGGGGTGCTGTGACCACTCCAACCATGATTCCGTACATGCTGCAAAACATTTGCGTTTGGAGGGACACACCTGGATCGGTGGGCGTAGCGCATTTCCAATGATGGCCATGCTTTTCATTTGCTGTGAGCATGAGGATAGTTGTGCTGAATATGTAATGTAACTGGCGCTCATGTATATTGCACAACAGTTTAAATGAGTGTGGAGCCAAACCTGTGCCAGGTTGTTGCGGTAAGGGCCCGAATTGTGTTGCAAAGAGTTTTAACGCTTTGAAAGTTAAAGAGTTTCTAAATATTGTTATTTCTCTGGCATTAGCTAGGGCAAGTTAATTTTTGTCCCGCTGGCACAGTGCTTAATGTGTAAAACAAGAAGTGCCAGGGCTGTGGGCAATTTGTAAAACAATACACCTGGGGCCCAAAGTCCCCCGGCCTGCTCTAGCAGTATTTGGGGTGCAGAATACCAAGGCTGCGTAGTCTTGATTCCGCCTCATGATTCTTTTATTCACCACCAGTCCCTCCCTGCTCATTGTCTCACTCTTGCCGGTCTTTGTCACTGTTTTCGTCTTTCTCTTCCATTCTGTGGTTTGTGTTTTTCTCGTTGTTGCAAATGAAGCACTGCACTGACACCAAAGAACCAGGAATAAGTACTACATTTCCCATTAGCACGGTGCTCCTCATCCACAAAAAGTCTTAGCACCTGGGTAAGCAGACACATTGATCTAATATTGCGAAATAATTATGGGACAGTTGTCCCACTTACTATGGCAGAACAGATCACCTTTATGAAGATGGATGCCTCTACCTAAACTCTTAGGCATGTTTGTGAATATTCTTATTTTCCTGCCCACTCACTTGTTTGGTCATCTCAGGTCAGTAATGGTCAAAGTAGCCTAGGCTGGCATTACCCAATGTCATATCAACCCCACTTAGCAGCTGAAACAGGCACAGCTCATCCCATATCCACAACCACCACTTTACGCTCTCTAGTGAAGCGTCCAATGACAAGAATAGATACTGACTGGCACGCACAGTGTGGGCCTGGGACAGACTTGACTCTCGAGCATAATAGAACCAGGTTCCTACACCTGACCTGAGCGCCCTGCTTCTCAGCATGTCGGATAGAAAACTGTTGTTGGGGAAACTTCAACATGACTTTATGTAAACAACAAGACCGTTGGCCCCTCAAACTAACAGGACCCACTTGTCGTCCTCTACCTGATTTCCTATCCTACTTTGGCCTGACAGATATATGGCGTGCTCATAATTCCAGAACACAGCAATACACGTTCCATTCGGGAGCACATGGCAGCCTAACTTGAATGACTACCTTTTTACCCTCAGACACCAACTGCAGTATTATTCAGGGGTCCAGCACTTGGCAAGAGGAATAACAGATTACTCCCCCACAGGGGCTGTAGTTGCTCTGTACAAGGGGTCAGTGCGACAAATCATAGTGCTTAGTCCCTGGTATCTTAAGGTGCCTCACATTAAGGAGGGTTTTGTTGACAGAGCAATAGTAGTCTGAAAATGAGAATTTGGTTCACTCCACTCAGACCATAGGTGTATGAGCATGTCATAAAAGGCAGGGCCTTTCCCTAATGTGGGCCATAAACGAGATAATCTGGCTAAACTAGAGACACTTGAGCAATATATTCAAACATTAGAATGAGACCGTATTGATCAGCAGAGCACAGATGTCAAGCATGTCCTACAACTTAAACAGAAAGAATACAAATATGTCGCTACTGATGCCGCCAAAGCAGGCCACAGGGACACGCACCACCGCCTCCATGAGGTGGGCAATAAAGTGAGCAAACCTTTAGCGAGGTTGGACAAGGTAGAACATGCTGGGCGATGGGAATTGGATTTTAAAACCGATAACAACATCACTGTTGGGTACAAACAAGGTGCAGCAGATGCCTTTGCCACCTACTATACTCTGCTCTATTCCCCAGCTGTGTCTGCCACAGTTGAGGAATCCCGAGAACTGCTGGCTGATATTCGCTTAGCCTTGCGGCTGTGTAGAGCCATACTCATTTAGAGGTACGCCCAGGTGAAAATTGTGTGCTTCTTAAGGTTCTCATGACCAATGCGGTTTGTGGTATCTTTTCAAGGGGAAGAGATATAAGTTAGGCACTTTATCACTTACAACGTTGCACATTAAGGCGGGCGGTGTTTTATTGCAAGTTGCAACCGGGAGAATCCCTCATTAACGTCAGCAGCTGTGCACATGGCCAGCAGTACGCAGCCTGGGAGCGAATACCACAGATTAAACTGTAAAGACAAAATTCCTGTGCGAAAGGAGGGATAAATAGCAAGTACACGAGGACTCCCGGGCTTACTGTCACATTTCCATGGTGGGATAGTCATCAAGGTGGGACAGGCTATCAGGTATGCCTTGCCAGGACAGTGACACACACTTCACATGAACTGGAGCCCCTATAAAGGATAAATGCTGGAGAAACAGACTGGGGTACGTTGGGCTCAAAAATCCTCTTCACCAAGCTGCTGGGCATTTCATTGCCATGTGTCGTTGAGTGACAGGCAGGGGCATTAAGGGGCGGTATTAAGTAACGAGGTCATTTGCAGGGATGCAGAGTGATCTCAGTGGATCCACTGTGGTGGGCTGCAGCTAAACATGAAACTGGGAATCTTGGATTCCGACACTCTTGCTGGTTTAAGCATCTAGGGTCACAGCTGGATAGCAGGTACTGTGCATCTGTGATCGGACGGCAGTTAAGCAAGCCTGGTGAGCTGCGTATGTTGTCACTCCACGAAAGGGTGAGGTGTCGTCAATAGTGGGCACAATACATATATTCTTTCAAACCAGATTTGACACCATTAATGTGTTCACCAGGGTTTAGCAATCAAAGAGGTCTGTGCAATTGTCTGGTCAACAGGGCGGAGTAAGTGCACTCCAGAACCGAGGGTAGGTGACATGTTGCTTCAGTTAAGCTCAAATGCCCCGTACGGATAGCTACATTAGCCAGGCTGGGTGGGGACGATGTCAACAACATATTGTGCTGCTGGCCCAATAATTGGGAAAGCAAGGTGTAAAGCACAAAAGGCTACTATGTAAAAAGAACATTTGGCACGTCCAGTATTCAAGAAAATTTTAATTTAACGGAGCAGGTAATTTCCCACTGCTGGGGCTGCACAGGGTGGGCAGTGTGGTGTGGAGCCGTAGGTATTTATACATATGGTTCACCTCCGGTTCACTGTCTTGTCTGCTCCCTGGTGTACTAGCAGAAGTTTGGGAGGGCAAGGCGTCACCTAGGGTGGTGACTGGCTGAATTCGAGGGACATGCTCCGACAAGCGTTTACACAGATAACTGGGTGAGAGGAAGTAAGGCGGGCTTGAGAACTCTTACTTCTACCCGCATTGGCACATCTTGTCTGGAGTGGCTGGTCAAAGGTATTGCTCTTCATCCAGGCAATGTAACACCTAACCAACACCAAACTAATGGTTTTAGGTCATCCTGGGCGCATATACACTCGCTGGGGGTAGGGACACCAGGGTGGCACCACAGTACCGATTGGCAGTTGCCATTATACTAAATGGGGGGGCCAGGTCGATCCTACTATGTCTCTCCTTTTCAGGGCAGCACTGAAGGGCTGGGCGAGTGCCCCGGATACTGGGTCCCCCTCGAGTGTCAGACTCGGCAGGACATGCTTGCAGGTTGGGCGATGGGAATCCCAAGGCGTCTAAGGGTACAGCCGGCCGTAAGCCACCCTGGAGAGGGGTAGTGTTATTGTGCAGGCACTGGAACAGCTCCTGTAAGAAGCAGCGGCACGGGCAGGGGGGGTGTCTCCCCTCCCATCACTGTGGTCTGACACCTGGGAAGCAATTATTTGACTTTCCAGGGTAGGAGGGTCATGCTGCCAGAATTGAATTCCTCCTGGTGTAAGTTATGCAACCATTGGGGGGCATGTGAGTTTGATGGTCAGAGATACCCAATGTAGATGGGGAGGGGCCCGGCCAGGGGTTGCCGTGGAAAACTCACGCAGGAGAGTTAAGAATGCCAGGTGTAGAGGCCCTGAACAGAGGGGTTTGGTTCTATCAGTCATGGCCGGCCGCATACTAAAGTCCACAGGGAGTTTTAAAAGGATAGGGGCACCTGTCCAGAAGGGGCATGCTGGCCTCTGGTCCAGTATGGGCTTGGACTTGTTTTGCGGGACCTGGGACAGGCCCTCGAATCATCAGGATGTAGGTAAGAATGCCTACCTTGGTGGGGGGCCCTGGTTGTGACGGTGGCCACACCCAGAGCTGTGGCGGAGTTACAGGGCGATCCAGAGGCTGTAAGGTACAGACGGGTACCCTCTGCAGAAGCACAACAAGGGTGCAAAAGCCAAGTGTACCCAGGGATGTCCTAGCGTTGTCCCCTGGAAGAGCGATGGCGCCCCATTAGTCCTACAGGCGGTTGTCGGCCTGAGCAACCGGGGGCTCCCTGGAACGCTCCGCCCCCCTTTTGGGGGCGTGAGTAAGGGCGTGGACTGGCGGTCCACCGCTGGGAGGGTTGGCCCCTCCCAAAATTGGTAAGCACCGAATGGCGACGGCCACAGTGTAACTTGGCTCATCAGGCGGCGTAGGGGGGCTTGCCTGCCCTTGGATCACCCGTAAGATAACCCACCATGTTGGCATATTGGTTATGCAAATAAACCTGCAGCAATTTTCTCCACAAACAATGTGTCGTGTGTTTATTTACTAATGATATTGCTGTATGTGGTATGGGGAGTGTTGCTGATATTGGCACTATGTCGGCTGCCCGTGGTCCACGAAGGGGACCCTCCTAAGAGGGCGGCCGCCTTAGTGCCACATGAGGGCACACGAGTCAGTCCAGTCGTTAGGGACCCCCGATGGATCCGCGAGCCTCGTGACTTCCGGTAAGGGGAGGGCCGGGGGGAGGCAGTATAAGTGCTTCTCCCCGCCTATCTGGCGGCCTCTTTGTGGCTGCCCGTTACGCTGTTTCCCTCCCTACCGCTTACCCGGCGTACGTGCAGGGTTTGGGGTGGGAGAAGTGTACTAACGTGTTATTTTGTGTTGCAGGCGGAGTTACAGGGCGATCCAGAGGCTGTAAGGTACAGACGGGTACCCTCTGCAGGAGCACAGCAAGGGTGCAAAAGCCAAGTGTACCCAGGGATGTCCTAGC
The DNA here is from genome assembly GCA_963921515.1 of Calotriton arnoldi. NCBI lineage: Eukaryota > Metazoa > Chordata > Amphibia > Caudata > Salamandridae > Calotriton > Calotriton arnoldi. The sequence continues at coordinate 1,224,770 of CAWUFW010005136.1, read as the reverse complement.
GTTGTCCCCTGGAAGAGCGACGGCGCCCCGTTAGTCCTACGGGCGGTTGTGGGCCTGAGCAACCGGGGGCTGCCTGGAACACTCCGCCCCCCTTTTGGGGGCGTGAGTAAGGGTGTGGACTGGCGGTCCACCGCTGGGAGGGTTGGCCCCTCCCAAAATTGGTAAGCACCGAAAGGCGACGGCCACGGTGTAACTTGGCTCATCAGGTGGGCAGGCGGCGTAGGGGGGCTTGCCTGCCCTTGGATCGCCCGTAAGATAACCCACCATGTTGGCATATTGGTTATGCAAATAAACCTGCAGCAATTTTCTCCACAAATAATGTGTTGTGTGTTTATTTACTAATGATATTGCTGTATGTGGTATGGGGAGTGTTGCCGATATTGGCACTATGACAAATGCAGTAGGTTTGACGTGATAATAGTGAAATGCTGAGCACAAACGTATTTTGTGTTTTATTTCTGAAAGAGGAGAGCAAACCTCGTAATATTTTTTCCCAGGGACGCTGTGTAATTCTATTGAAGACAAACAAGGCGTTTCTAAGGATTTCTATAGTTTATAGTCCAATTGCAAAAGCAGAATTTCAATACGAACACACTCCCTAGAGGTTAGAGCAGTAAAAGGCGCTCTCCTATATGACGTGTCAGAAGTCTTCTCTACTGTGAGCAGAAGTTGCTATTGACGTGGGTCAAACAGTAATATCTTAAGTGTATTTAATTGATGCAGATGTGATAGTTGTCTAATTATTGATGATGACTATTGATGGAGTTTGTCTGCCTTCAGCACAAAAACTGTCAGTGCAAAGTGCACGCCAAGTGCTTTGGCAGCAGCAAAATCTTGGAAATGTAATGCTCACCATGGTCTACAGGCTCTTCTGCATGTGCTGGATCATACATCAACATGTTGTGAAACGTTTAAACACATTGCCTTATTTTAATGTACTGTAATCTGCTGCAGCCATGTTTACTTGCTCTTGCTAATTTTGCCAACCAGATGTATCCGTCTCTGAGGCTTAGACGCATGGCTTCCTGACACCTGAGAAGAGAAATCTGCAATACGATCTTGCTCAAAACTGTTCTACCAATTCTCATGAGCTCAGCAAGCCACCTGCATGTGCCCTCGGTGAAAATTGAGTCTGTGACTGATACTAGACACCATGGGGCATATTTACAAGTGAATGGCGAAGCATGGCGTTAATCAAAACTTGATAACGCCGCGCTCCGCCATTCTGAAAACTCAGGAATGCACCGTGTTTACAAAGATATGGCACATCCCTACATGGCGCTAAACTCAGCTGCCTAGCACCAAAGCAGGCACCCTTGCACCATAGTACAAGGGTGTCTGCGTTGAGGGAATGATTGTTTATGTGCAGGAAGGTGTCCCTTCCTGCACATAAACAATCACTAATGGTGATTTGCAACTCCTATGTGTGCTGCACAAAGCAAATCGTCATTTTTTTAATGATTGTTAATGTGCAGGAAGGGACACCTTCCTGCACATAAACAATCATTCATGGCGATTTGCTATTTCTATGTGTGCTGCACAATGCAGCGCACATAGAAACAGCAAAAGCGAGGAGAACATTAAAAATTTCTCTTCGTTTTGCCATGTTAAGACCAGGTTTTCCCTGGTCTTAATTTTGGCGCTGCCCCATATTTACGCCACCCTTGTAAATAGGGGGCAGCGTCAAAATCAATTGCCTGCCACTTTCACACTAAGGGGCCGATTCCGATCTCGGCCGGTAGGGCACCGAATCGGATTCGGCTTAACCGGATCCGATTCGGAGCCCTATTTCCCGACCGAGTCATACGTGCGTCCGGGCGAGCGAGTACGATGCGTGCGCTCGCGAAATCTCCGACCGACTCGTTCGCAGGACCCGACCGCTCCGACCGACTCGCACGGGGACGACGCGCACCGCGCAATGGAGACGTTCCCCGGCCGGGTAAGTACGATGCGCACCTCGACCGCTCCGACCGACTCGCGCAGTCCGGCTCCAAGGAGCTGTCGGAGCCGCACTTTGGGGGTCCGTGTCAGACCCCCCTGGAAGCGTAGGTGCGCGAGTCGCACACAGGGGGGACCCATGGGTCCCCCCTACACGTGCATGTACGGTGCGACCCGCATTGACGCGAACACGCTGTAGGGGGCGCCCTTGTTCGCGTCGTGCCCATTGAGTCAATGGGAGCCCGTGTAAGCGTCGTACGACTGGCTCCCATTGACTTCAATGGGAGTCTGACCGAATCGAGTCCGATAGCATACGTGCGCATCGTACTCGTTCGGTCGGACTGCTAGGGTAGACAACTACCACATCTGCATCAACTAAATACACTTAAGATATTACTGTTCGGTCAGAAATCTCTCCGGGTCCGGCTCGGTCGGGGAGATTTCCGGCCTGAATCGGAATCGGCCCCTAAGTGTAGCGTGAAAGTGCGCCTTATTTAGAAGGCAGCGTTAAGCCACCTTGTAAATAAGGCAAAGGGCTTATCGCCACAGGAACGTCGCAAAAAGTGACATTCCTGTGGCGATAAGCCCTTGTAAATATACCCCCATATGTGTAGTAGAGTATGTCTAAGGATCCTACCTTCTGGTGAGGCGTGCAGCTCTGTTGTGGATGTTTGGGGGATCCATTTGTTGGTAAATTCACAGACTAACAATTTTTTAAATAAACACGTTCCAGACTCAAAGAAAACATAAGACGGACTTTTCTTCAATACTGTGCACCCTGAAGAAAGACGACGACTGTTGCCATCAGGGGTGTAGCTGTCATCGATGTAGCAGCTGCAGTGGCACTGCGGCCCACAGGCCTGAGGTGCCCAATGAATCATGATTATTTCAAAATGTTATTATCAACCTAGTGATGAGGGGCGCCATTTCCCATAGGGGCCTTGCTATACCACTGGCTGTCATGGCAGGACAGATATAGAAATAGAAGTTCATCTATGATGCCACTGGACAATTTGCCTGATAGAGGAAGAGGCTTAGATAGATGGAGAACTTGAGAGCAAAACATGGCAAACACTCAAAAACAGACTCTGGGCAAAATTACTGAAAAGATTAATGCAATTCACCCCTTGGGCCCTTCAGGGTCACCAGTGATTTAAACATTGGAAAAGCCTACATCTCCCGGTTAGCCAACTTCTACCTGACCACTGCCACCCGAACATGCATGTGCTGTCCACTCCTACACATGGCTAACCATTTCCACAGTCATTGATCACTTCTCCTCCAACCACCTCGTATCCAATTAACATGGCAGTCAACATCCCACCACCACCACTCTCCTTCTTAACCTCGGAGTCCAAAAGGGAAATTCCTCCTGATTTAATCAATGAGCCCCATGGTCAGAATCCCCAGTAGAAAGAATCGAGGAATACTATATAAATCCATGCACAAAGCATAAAACAAATATACTGCATAGTGAGTCATTGCACACACACGTATACATCAAACCAAGAAGTGAAGTAATTATGGCACATATGTGTGCATCATGTCCAAAGTTCTGCTTTCTTTTACCTACTTAGTACTATGATGATACCCCAAACACGGAGATCAGCAAGTAATCACTGCACTGCCATGATAAGTGAAATAACAGAATTCTTTTGAGTGTTTCGGAACTTTTATGGGCTTACCTGCAGGAATGCATAAATCACAAGATTTGGCCAACTCTCATTTTTGTATCCAAACAATACCTGAACCATCTTGAAGTCCGTGGGGGGCCTTGAATTGAGACACCACTGACAGAGAAGACCATCAAAGCGACTTCTCTGTGTACCCCGTTGAGGCTGCACATCACCTATGGGAGTGGAGTGAAGACTAAATCCGGCCCCACTCACAGCTCACTGTTATTCACAATTGCAGCATAGAGGAATTTTGAGAAAAACACACTGGGCCTTTCAATGCTAATGACTGACTGTGGAGTAGAAGGCACATTTACAGCTGCCAAGAATATCAGGACGGGACAAATTACACGTGAACATAGTACTAGACAGGGGAGATGTGTTTCTATCTCACCCCGGCTCTCCTAGGGGGTTTAGGACTTCTCTTAGTGTTCTGAGGAGCACGTCGTGTACAAGACAGAGCCATGGAATTTATCAATCAATCATGAGTTTGTTGAGCGTGACTACTCACCCGTGAGGGTCTCAAGGCGCTGGGGGGGAGGGGTGGTGCAGGTTCCAGTACATCAAGGAGGAGGTCTGTCGAAGAGCCATGGTTTGAGGTTTTTCGTGAAGATGGGGAGTGATGTCGTCTGTCTGAGGTGGAGCGGTAGGGTGTTCCAGGCTCTGGCCGCGAGGAAGGAGAAGGAGCGGCCTCCCGATCTGGACTTCCTGGTGCGGGGGACCACGGCGTAGGAGAGCTGGGCTGATCGTAGGGTCCTTTGGGGTGCGTGGAATTCGAGTCGGCTGTTCAGGTATGCTGGTCCGGTGTTGTGGAGGGCTTTGTGTGCGTGGGTGAGAATCTTGAAGGTGATTCTAGCCTCGATGGGGAGCCAGTGGAGTGTGCGCAGGTGCTGGGAGATGTGGCAGTGTCTTGGCAGGTTGAGGACCAGTCTTGCGGCGGCGTTCTGGATGTTTTGTAGCTTGCGGGTGAGGTTTTTGTTTATTCCGGAGTAGAGTGCGTTGCTGTAGTCAAGTCTGCTGGTGATGAGGGCGTGAGTGACGGTCTTTCTGTGCTCGAGGGGGATCCATTTGAAGGTCTTGCGTAGGAGGCGGAGGGTGTGGAAGCAGGAGGATGCGACGGAGTTGATCTGACGGTCCATTTTGAGTTCGGAGTCAAGGATGATTCCGAGGTTGCGTACGTGGTCCGTGGGGGTGGGCGGGCGGGCTCCCGAGGGCGGGGGGCCACCAGGTGTCGTTCCAGGCATCGGGGTGTGGGCCCATGATGAGTACTTCTGTTTTGTCAGTGTTGAGTTGTAGGCAGCTGCTTTTCATCCATTTGGCGACTGCTTCCATGCCTTCTTGAAAGTTGTGCTTGGCTGTGTTGGGTTCGTTGGATAAGGAGAGGATGAGTTGGGTGTCGTCTGCGTATGAGACAATGTTGAGTCTGTGGGTTCTGACGAGGGGGGCGAGCGGAGCCATGTAGATGTTGAACAGCGTGGGGCTGAGGGAGGATCCCTGGGGGACTCCGCAGTTGGTTGGTGTAGGGTCCGAGAGGAAAGGAGGGAGTCTGACCCGCTGCGTTCTGCCGGAGAGGAAAGAGTGGATCCAGTCGAGGGCCTTGCCCCGGATCCTTGCGTCGTGAAGTCTGCATGTTAGGGTGCGGTGAGAGACTGTGTCGAAGGCCGCTGAGAGGTCGAGGAGGATGAGGGCTACTGTCTCTTCTCAGCGACCCCTGACCTTGACTGGTAGGTCGCTCCCCCACCACACAGCTCCGTCTGTGTGCCCTGCTGCTGCCCCTGATTGTGCTCGTTTTTCCTTTCTGTGCCCCCTTGCTGCCCCTGATTGTGCTCATTTTTTCCTTTCTGTGCCCCCCTTGCTGCCCCTGATTGTGCTCGTTTTTCCTTTCTGTGCCCCCTTGCTGCCCCTGATTGTGCTCATTTTTTCCTTTCTGTGCCCCCCTTGCTGCCCCTGATTGTGCTCGTTTTTCCTTTCTGTGCCCCCTTGCTGCCCCTCATTGTGCTAGTTTTTTCCTTTCTGTGCCCCCTTGCTGCCCCTGATTGTGCTCGTTTTTTTCCCTTTCTGTGCCCCCTTGCTGCCCCTGATTGTGCTCGTTTTTTCCTTTCTGTGCCCCCCTTGCTGCCCCTGATTGTGCTCGTTTTTCCTTTCTGTGCCCCCTTGCTGCCCCTGATTGTGCTCGTTTTTCCTTTCTGTGCCCCCTTGCTGCCCCTCATTGTGCTAGTTTTTTCCTTTCTGTGCCCCCTTGCTGCCCCTGATTGTGCTCGTTTTTTTCCTTTCTGTGCCCCCTTGCTGCCCCTGATTGTGCTCGTTTTTCCTTTCTGTGCCCCCTTGCTGCCCCTGATTGTGCTCGTTTTTTTTCCTTTCTGTGCCCCCTTGCTGCCCCTGATTGTGCTCGTTTTTCCTTTCTGTGCCCCCTTGCTGCCCCTCATTGTGCTCGTTTTTTTTTCCTTTCTGTGCCCCCTTGCTGCCCCTGATTGTGCTCGTTTTTCCTTTCTGTGCCCCCTTGCTGCCCCTGATTGTGCTAGTTTTTTCCTTTCTGTGCCCCCCTTGCTGCCCCTGATTGTGCTCGTTTTTTCCTTTCTGTGCCCCCTTGCTGCCCCTGATTGTGCTCGTTTTTCCTTTCTGTGCCCCCTTGCTGCCCCTCATTGTGCTAGTTTTTCCTTTCTGTGCCCCCTTGCTGCCCCTGATTGTGCTCGTTTTTTTCCTTTCTGTGCCCCCTTGATGCCCTGATTGTGCTCGTTTTCCCTTCTGTGCCTGTTTCCCGCCGCTGCGCCCTGCGGCCCCGCCCCCTCACTGCCTATTCGCTGCCCCATTCCCTGCTCCTCCCTCCCACCTCCCCATTTATGGCGGCCGCTGCGTGGTGAAGAGAGCGACCCCTGACCTTGACTGGTAGGTCGCTCCCCCACCACACAGCTCCGTCTGTGTGCCCTGCTGCTGCCCCTGATTGTGCTCGTTTTTCCTTTCTGTGCCCCCTTGCTGCCCCTGATTGTGCTCGTTTTTTCCTTTCTGTGCCCCCTTGCTGCCCCTGATTGTGCTTGTTTTTTCCTTTCTGTGCCCCCCTTGCTGCCACTGATTGTGCTCGTTTTTTCCTTTCTGTGCCCCCTTGCTGCCCCTGATTGTGCTCGTTTTTCCTTTCTGTGCCCCCTTGCTGCCCCTGATTGTGCTCGTTTTTTCCTTTCTGTGCCCCCCTTGCTGCCCCTGATTGTGCTCGTTTTTCCTTTCTGTGCCCCCTTGCTGCCCCTCATTGTGCTAGTTTTTTCCTTTCTGTGCCCCCTTGCTGCCCCTGATTGTGCTCGTTTTTTTTTCCTTTCTGTGCCCCCTTGCTGCCCCTGATTGTGCTCGTTTTTTCCTTTCTGTGCCCCCCTTGCTGCCCCTGATTGTGCTCGTTTTTCCTTTCTGTGCCCCCTTGCTGCCCCTCATTGTGCTAGTTTTTTCCTTTCTGTGCCCCCTTGCTGCCCCTGATTGTGCTCGTTTTTTTCTTCCTTTCTGTGCCCCCTTGCTGCCCCTGATTGTGCTCGTTTTTCCTTTCTGTGCCCCCTTGCTGCCCCTGATTGTGCTCGTTTTTCCTTTCTGTGCCCCCCTTGCTGCCCCTGATTGTGCTCGTTTTTCCTTTCTGTGCCCCCTTGCTGCCCCTCATTGTGCTAGTTTTTTTCCTTTCTGTGCCCCCTTGCTGCCCCTGATTGTGCTCGTTTTTCCTTTCTGTGCCCCCTTGCTGCCCCTGATTGTGCTCGTTTTTCCTTTCTGTGCCCCCTTGCTGCCCCTGATTGTGCTCGTTTTTCCTTTCTGTGCCCCCTTGCTGCCCCTCATTGTGCTAGTTTTTCCTTTCTGTGCCCCCTTGATGCCCTGATTGTGCTCGTTTTCCCTTCTGTGCCTGTTTCCCGCCGCTGCGCCCCTGCGGCCCCGCCCCCTCACTGCCCATTCGCTGCCCCATTCCCTGCTCCTCCCTCCCACCTCCCCATTTATGGCGGCCGCTGTGCGGCCGCGCCGCTGGCGCGCCAAAGGCGCGCCTAAGGCAAGCCCGTCTGCGCCCGTCTGCGCCCGTCTGCGCCCGTCCGCGCCGTGACCGCGCCCAGCGCCAGACCCCCTGGTCCGGGCATCCCCCGCGCCCGCCACATCAACAGACGCCGATACGACGCCAGCACCCTCCACGCACTCAACCCCGGAAAAGATCACGCCTGCTACCAGGCCACCCCGAAGCGCACCGAAGGGCCCTTCACCTGCCGGAACTGCAGCTTCGCCAGCACCCGCCCCGCCAAACCACCGCCCAGGAAAGAACCCAACTACCTCAGATGCATCCTCCTCAACACCCGCTCCGCCCGCAAACACGCCATCGAACTCTGGGACCTTCTCGACTCAACCTCCCCAGACGTCGCATTCCTGACGGAGACCTGGCTGAATCCCGCTTCAGCCCCGACATCGCCATTGCCATCCCGGACGGATACAAGATCACCCGCAGGGACCGCACCAACGGAGTCGGAGGAGGCATCGCCATCGTCCACAGGAACACCCTCAGAGTCTCAACCAACACCGACGACACCCTCAGCACCGCCGAACACATGCACTTCCAGATCCACACCGATCCCAACACCACCCTCAGAGGAACCCTCATCTACAGACCCCCGGACCCCAACCACAGTTCAGCGATTCCATCGCTGACTTCGTCAGCACACACGCCATCGCCTCCACGGACTACATCCTCCTCGGGGACCTGAACTTCCACCTCGAGAACAACAAGGACACCAACTCCACCACCCTGATCGACAACCTCGCCACCCTCGGACTCAGACAGCTCGTGACTACACCCACCCACGCCGCCGGCCACACGCTCGACTCCATCTTTTCCGCAAGCCCACACGTCTCCTTCAACCACACCTCCGAACCCCACTGGAGTGACCACCACTGCATCCACTTCACCTACAGGAAGCCCACCACGCACCACCGCACCGAACAAATGCCTCGCCGCTGCTGGAGCAGAGTCACGGAAGACCAGCTAACCACAACCCTCGCGCTGAGCCCACCCGCCGAACCCTCCGACCCCGACACCGCCGCCCGCAACCTCAGACAGTGGATCGACGACTGCGCCAACACCCTCGCCCCGCTCAAGAATCCGCCCAACAGCCACACCAGCAAGAAAGCCACCTGGTTCACCGAAGACCTCCAGGCCTCCAAACGAACATGCCGAAAACTGGAGAAGATCTGGCTCCACGAACGGACAGCAGACAGCTACGCCGCCCACAAGAGCGCCACCCGCAGTCACCATCACCTCATCAGATCCGCCAAAAGGGCCTCACTCAAAGACCGCCTAGACAACAACGCACACAACAGCAAAGAGCTCTTCAACATCGTGAAGGAACTCTCCAACCCCAGCTCCAACACCAACGACATCCAGCCGTCGCGAGACCTGTGCGACTTACTGGCCACCTTCTTCCACCGCAAAATCGCCGACATCCACGACAGCTTCAACACCACGACCGCCCCGGCAACCACCGAGACCACTGCCCCCACAACCACCAACCGCCTGCTCTCCTGGACCAACATCAACGACGAGGACACCAGCGAGATCATGAACACCATCCACTCCGGTTCACCGCTAGACCCGTGCCCTCACCACATCTTCAACAAAGCCAGTACAGCCATCGCGCCCCATCTCCGGAAAATAATCAACATCTCCTTCGAGACAGCAACCTTCCCGGAAAGCTGGAAGCACGCCGAGATCACCGCTTTACTCAAGAAACCCAAGGCAGACCCCAAGGACCTCAAGAACTTCCGACCCATCTCTCTGCTCCCGTTCCCCGCGAAGGTCACCGAGAAAATCGTCAACAAACAACTGACCCGCTACCTCGAGGAGAACAACATCCTGGACCCTTCCCAGTCCGGCTTCCGCAGCAACCACAGCACCGAAACCACCCTCATCGCTGCCACCGATGACATCAGGACCCTGCTAGACAACGGAGAAACAGCAGCCCTCATCCTCCTGGACCTATCAGCCGCCTTCGACACGGTCTGCCACCACACACTACGAACACGCCTTCACGACGCCGGGATCCAAGAGAAGGCCCTGGACTGGACCACATCCTTCCTTTCCGGCAGAATACAAAGCGTCCGCCTCGCCCCCTTCCGATCCAAGGCCACCAAGATCATCTGCGGCGTACCCCAAGGCTCCTCCCTCAGCCCAACGCTGTTCAACATCTACATGGCACCCCTCGCCCACGTCGCCCGACAGCACAACCTCAACATCATCTCCTACGCCGACAACACCCAGCTGATCCTCTCCTCACCAAAGACCCTCACACCGCCAAAGCCCACCTCCACGAAGGAATGAAGGCCGTCGCCGAATGGATGAGGACCAGCCGCCTGAAGCTGAACTCGGACAAGACGGAGGTCCTCATACTTGGTTCCAACCCTTCAGCCTGGGACGACTCCTGGTGGCCAACATCACTGGGAACAGCCCCGCCACCCACCGACCACGTACGCAACCTAGGGGTCATCCTCGACCCCACCCTCTCCATGACTAAGCAGGTCAACGCCGTTTCCTCATCCTGCTTCAACATCCTCCGAATGCTCCGCAGGATCTTCAAGTGGATCCCCACCGAAACAAGAAAAACAGTCACCCAGGCCCTCGTCACCAGCAGGCTGGACTACGGAAACGCCCTCTATGCAGGAACGACGGCTAAGCTCCTGAGACGGCTGCAACGCATCCAGAACGCCTCTGCACGTCTTATCCTCGACATCCCCCGACGCAGCCACATCACAACCCACCTGAGAGACCTGCACTGGCTCCCTGTCAACAAGAGGATAACCTTCAAGCTCCTCACCCACGCACACAAAGCACTCCACAACTCCGGACCAGCCTACCTCAACAGACGACTCAGCTTCTACACCCCCACCCGCCAGCTCCGCTCGACCAGCCTCGCCCTCGCCACAGTCCCCCGCATCCGGAAAACGACCGCTGGCGGCAGATCCTTCTCCCACCTCGCCGCCAAGACCTGGAACACCCTCCCCACCAACCTCCGACAGACCCAAGACCTACTGGCCTTCAGAAGACTCCTCAAGACCTGGCTCTTCGATCAGTAGCAGCACCACCCCCCTCTTCCCCCAGCGCCTTGAGACCCTTGCGGGTATGTAGTGCGCTTTATAAGTGACATGATTGATTGATTGATTGATTGTCCAGGAGGGAGCGGATGTTGTCTGTATCGGCGAAGAGGGCGGTTTCTGTTCTGTGTTTTTTTCTGAAGCCGGATGGGAGGGGTCGAGGATGTTGTGCTCTTCGACGAAGGTGGCGAGTTGGCTGTTGATGGCTTTCTCGATGACTTTCGCTGGGAACGGGAGCAGGGAGATGGGTCTGTAGTTTTTGAGGTCGGTGGGGTCTGCTGAGGACTTCTTCAGGAGGGGGTTGATCGCGGCGTGCTTCCAGTCGTCGGGGAAGGAGGCGTTCGCCAGGGAGCGGTTGATGGTGTGGCAAAGCATGGGTGCGATAGTGTTGGAGGCTCTGTTGAAGATTTGGTGGGGGCAGGGGTCCGTGGGGGCACCGGAGTGGATTGACTTCATCGTCTTCAGGGTATCTTCGGTGGTGAGGGCTGTCCAGCTGTCAATCGTTGGCTTCAAGGTGTCGGGGGTGGTTGGTGAGGGTTCAGTGTGTTGGCTGTCTTCGTCAAAGTTCTCGTAAATGTTCTTGATTTTGTGGTGGAAGAAGGTGCTGAGTTTGTCGCAGAGGTCTTGTGAGGGAGGGATGTCTGTAGACTCGCTGGTGGGTTGGGCGAACTCCTTGATGATGCTGAAGAGCTCTTTGTTGTTGTGCGCGTGTGTGGAGATTCTGTCTTTAATCGCTGTTTTTCTCATATTTCTGATGAGTTCGTGGTGGGCGTGGGTGGTGGCTCTGAAGTTGTTGTGGGCCTCTGTGGTTTTGGAGTTCCTCCAGGCCTTTTCGAGGCGGCGGCATGTGCGTCTGGACTCTCGAAGTTCGGTGGTAAACCATCTGGCTTTCTTGGCGCGTGTGTTGTTGTTCTTCTTGAGGGGGGCTATGGTGTTGGCGTTGTCGGAGATCCATCTGTGCAGAGTTCGGGCTGTGGTGTTGGGGTCGTCGTCTTCCGCAATGGTTGGCGTGGAGTTGCCGAGTGAGGTGGCGAGCTGGTCGTCGGTGATTTTGGTCCAGTTTCTTCATGGGGGCAGGTGCTGGGCTCTGTGGATGGTGGGTGTTCTGAAGGAGAAGTGGATGCATCGATGGTCTGTCCATGGTAGTTCGGTGGTGTGGCTGAAAGTGATGGAGTTTCCTGTTGTGAAGAGGGGGTCGAGGGTGTGTCCTGCTGAGTGCATTGGTTCGGTCACGATCTGGCAGAGTCCAATGTTGTGGAGGTTGTCCAGGAGGGATGTGGTGTTGGGGTCTAGTTGGTTGTCGAGGTGGAAGTTGAGGTCTCCCAGCAAGGTGTAGTTGGTGGACGTGATGGCCTGCGGGGAGATGATGTCCGTGATGGAGTTGGTGAATGGTCTGCGGGGCCGGGGGGTCGGTAGATGAGGGTTCCTCAGAGGGTGGTGGTGGGGCTGGCCTGTATCTTGAAGTGTAGGTGTTCCATCAGGTCTGTGGGCTCGTCGGGGAGTGTGCTCAGTTGGAGGGTGGATTTGTGGACGATGGCGATTCCTCCTCCAGGGCGGCTGGGGCGGTCCTTCTGGGAGATCTTGTATCCTTGGGGAATGGCGATGGCGCTGTCCGGTCCCGAGGTGGTGTTGGTCCAGGTTTCGATGTAGAATGCGACGTCGGGGGTGGTGCTGTCGAGGAGGTCCCAGATTTCGGTGGCATGTTTGTGGAGGGATCATACGTTGAGGAGGATGCATTGCAGGGTCCTCGGTGCGGTTATGTTCTTGCGGGCGGGTTGTGCTGGATCCGTGGTATTGGCGGTGCTGCAGGTGTGCCGGCAGCGTTGACAGCTGCAGGGTCCGTGGGTGTCGGCTGGTGAGGCTAGCTTGCAGTTGTTGTTGCGACCTGGGTTGAGTGCGATGAGTGCCGCTGGGTTGTAGCATTGGCGGTGCGGAGGTCCAGGGTTCCTGGCGCTGGTCGCGTTCGAGTCACGGACGGGCTTGCCTTTGGCGAGCCAGCGACGCGCCCGCTGCGCGCGTCCGCCATTAAGTAGGGGTCGAGGAGGGCTGGACAGCTGGGACGCGGGAGCGGGGAGGGAAACTGGCTTGGGCTGGTCGCGCTGGGGGGGAGGGGCCGCGGGGGCAGAGGCGGCGGGAAGAAAACCGGCGCAAAATTAAGAAAAAGGAAAAGTGAAGAAAAGTGTCAGAAAGAGAGTGAAAGGGTGAAAATAGAAGAGAGTGAAAGGGTGAAAATAAAAATAAAGGGTGAAAAACGAGGAAAAAACAGAGCAGAAAGGATAAAGCCGAGCGAGAGAAGGAGTCAGAGGTCCACTGGACCACCAGGGATGAGGCGCAGGTATAACCTGCGGGTGGATGAGGGCCTCGAACACCAACACTACGGGAGTGCAGGGGCTTAGAAGGGCCTCACTTAATGGTGGAGCTGCGAGGGTGGGAGAGTAGTTTCACTGACAATGGGTCAGTGGTCTTGCTCGCCTGTCCCCGCAGCGGCCGCCATTAAGTAGGGGTCGGGGAGGGCTGGACAGCTGGGAGGCGGGAGGGGAAACTGGCTTGGGCTGGTCGCGCTGGGGGGGAGGGGCCGCGGGGGCAGCAGCGGCGGGAAGAAAACGGGCGCAAAAGTGGGAAAAAGGAAAAGTGAAGAAAAGTGGTAGAAAGAGAGTGAAAGGGTGAAAATAGAAGAGAGTGAAAGGGTGAAAATAACAATAAAGGGTAAAAAACGAGGAAAAAACTGAGCAGAAAGGATAAAGCGGAGCGAGAGAGGGAGTCAGAGGTCCACTGGACCACCAGGGATGAGGCGCAGGTATAACCTGTGGGTGGAGGAGGGCCTCGAACACCAACACTACGGGAGTGCAGGGGCTCAGGAGGGCCTCACTTAATGGTGGAGCTGCGAGGGTGGGAGAGCAGTTTCACTGACAATGGGTCAGTGGTCTTGGAAATGACTTCCGAGTCATGGGGACAGGACGTCCGGGATCACGAGGAGCAGACTCAGGATTTTAACACACACATGCACTGAACAGATGCCTTGCAATGTCCCTTGTTTTGGCTGCTCGGTGCTCTACTAGATCATCATTTGTCTCTGTGCTCTGTATACTTGTGTTCTTCTTACTGGTACTCCCACCTTTACCTTCCTAGACTGGACTTTGCTGCTGGAGCTCTGATCCATTTGGCTCCACTGTCCCACCAGCTTCTCCTCAATGCCCCGGTCTTGGGCCCTGTACCACATGCTGCTTGTTTCTGCATTGCGGAGTTGCTTGAAGGGAAGGCTATATGATGTAGGTGCTCTGGGCTTGTGGCTTTCTCTGAACTAGTGTCTCCAGTGTCTTCCTCTATCCTCCTTGTTCCTAATTGAGATATATGCTTCAAATACTGTCTTGGAACGGGTGGATGACGGGATTAGCACTGAACATGCCCAGTTGTTCATGAATCACAAACATGAGAACTACTGCAGCTGAACACATGCTTTGAGGGACCTGACCAAGCAGTGTCTTGCAGCCGGGCAAACACTGCACAATAATTGTTGTAAAGCCTGTCGCCACATTCATCTTGTGTTCGGAGTTGTTTTGGGTTGAGAGCACTTATGTGACAATGTGAATGGCTGTTCTGATGAGCTGTTCTCTCATAAAGAGCCCAACAATGTGTTTTTTTAGCAATACTTGTCATAATATTCCTGCAATTCCTTTTAACTCTTTCGTACCATTTGTGAGTCTATATATTCATCTGCCTTGGAAGGGGCTTCCTAAGCTGAGTTGTTCGCTGTAAGACAAGGGGTAAGGTGAAGATTGTGAGTAATTGTACGAGCATGAATCTGAAATATGTTTACATGCCGTGTAGACAACATAAACAAGAGCAAACAGGGGCGTAAGGGAGGCCCCTGCAGCTTCTGCGGTGCAGGGGAGACCTTAACCATTCAGTGGGGCCTCCAACTCTTTAAGGGGGCCCCATTCAGCCCAAAGCCAATGAACAGCTTAAATATATGGGAGACTCGGAGGGCCCCATCACATTTGCAGGGGACCCCATCATTTGGCGTTACGCAACTGATAAATCATGTTGATAAAAGGCATTTCCCAGCTAGGAGATAGCTTCAGGCATTTACATTTCTACACAGTAGTCATTGAAAACACTTGTCACAACTAATGAGAAAAGTGATAGAATTGTATTTCTTTTTACACGGGTGCAAGTGTATGGTGTCTCTTCAGTTCTTTATTTTACTTTATTATTTTAGTTTCTTCATCTGCACCCTCCCCTGGGCCTATCAGTTGTTAACAGCTTATACCATTTAGTGATGGTTTTGATCCAGCGCCAAACCGGGGGTCTCTGAATGACACAGCAGAAAACGGGCCCCAAACATACAATACACAATTTCTCACCATTTAACAGACCCTACGAGAATGACACTGAAATGCGGTTTGTGTGACGTTGATTATGTCTTTACTCATCTAAGGGAAAAAAAACTGATTATCTAATCGTTTCTTCTTTATTTTAGCCCTTTAACCTATAT
This sequence comes from Calotriton arnoldi, assembly GCA_963921515.1. Taxonomy (NCBI): domain Eukaryota; kingdom Metazoa; phylum Chordata; class Amphibia; order Caudata; family Salamandridae; genus Calotriton; species Calotriton arnoldi. Next base: position 1,209,575 of record CAWUFW010005136.1, on the reverse strand, counting down.
CGTCAACCACTTTCCTCTTGGGCGATGAATCATATTGATTGAGTAGTGTAAATTATTGACATGACTAATTAACCAAAATCTTAACAATTGTCATGAGGAAATATTCACAGACTCAAAATATCGTTAATCTGTTTATCTTCAGTAATTATAAGAAAATCTCAGGTACAAAGTTACAGGGAAAGAAAATACACATTATAGGAGAAATATCATAAAATATGCAGACAAGATCACAAACATCTGAATCACAGTGAATATTATGGAGTGGATAGATGAAGAGACATAAGAGTCATGGAAGGAAAACATTTGCAGACATTGCAAATTTCCCTATTGATACATACCTATCGATTAAAGATCAGGAAAAACCACCACCCCCTGGCCACGAGGATAGTGAAAAGGAACCGGATAAGGAAAATCGGGATAAAGATAGAATCAGGAAACAGGTAGGCCTCTCACCGACGGACAGCGACGATCACCCTCTGACTCTCTGGACCTACGAAAGCTGACTTAACCACTCCCCCTAAGAGCATCCCAATTATACCCTAACTCAACCTGACCATCCCACTAATCTGCAACATTCGGGAAAATCTCAACTTTTCATTGGTCAATTTGTGGGGTGTTACACCACACCTCCATTACTTCATTTGGCTTTACATACTTTCTTTGTTCTTAACTCATTCTCACGATTTACTTTACTGCTTATAAATCGATTCTCTATCCCCCACCACGTCACATTTTCTGATGAATAGCTTGTCCCTGTATTAGCAACTTTATTTCAAACAATGTATCGGCTAGACATAAAATGTTCATCAATTTGAGCTTTCCCAGGCATCTCGACGTCCTCAAATATTGCACGTCTTTCTTTCACTCTTCAAGGTTTCCTTCATCCGCCGCTGACACCCACCAAAGTTCATGTACGGGTCACATTTTCACAGCCTTTCTTCTGCCTTATGTCAACTTTAAACACCCAACTAACTGCTCACTATAGGCCCATTTTTAAAACTACGATGAAAGAGAAATATAAAGAATATTAATAACACAAAAATGGAAGTTACACTGTTTCCCTCCCACCATTGCACTAATCCCATGTTAATTTATATGTGCATTAATGTGCAAAGCATTATTATTTGCAATAGCATTATTCCACTTTGTCGGTTTTAATATGCAAAAAGCGATATGCGGCCTAAGCATTTCATGCATTAATCTTAATTGCAATGCACGCGTGCGCAAAGCATTTCCCCGTGTTTGTGTGTATTAATGCATATTAGTACAAAAGACACAATTAATAAATGTTATCTTGGGGCGTTGATCCGAGCAGGTTTACTTGACGCAAACCCTGCTCCATCAATTCCCCCCTTTGATGGCTTTTTATGCCATCATAAAATATCCATCACCCATTGCCATTTCCTGTTTCTTCAGAAACTCGTACTTTTTTCGCTTTCAAGTTTCTTCTTTTCACCTAAATCTTTCATCAGTTCATAATATTTGCCTTTCATGTTTTCTAACTCTATTTCTTCTAATTTCCTTTTTCTACCTTTACATTTGTTATCTACCCCTAGCATACTTATCTTCTCTCTTCTTTTCTTGCAATATTTGTAAGTCATTATTATTAGCATGATCACTATCACTATTGATACTATTGGTATTATTACTCCACCTAATAAACTCTTACCAAAATCAGTGAACCATTTACCTATATTTGAAAAACTCTTACTCATTTTCTCCCAGACACCATCAACCACTAGTTGTGTTAAATCTCTATGTAAATTCGTAATATTTTTAATATACCCTTCAATACCTTTGCTTTTGTCAGGAATATAAGTGCAGCAATGTTGCACCTTTAGCATCCCACAGACTCCACCCTCTTTTGCCAATAATATATCAAGGGCAAGTTGATTTTGCATAACCATTGATCTAATTGCAACCATTTCTGTATCAATCAATAAGAACCCTCCAGCAGTATCAGTTGATAATCGATCAACCACTGTGGATAATTTTCGAATTTTGTGTGAATTAAGAACCACTCCAACTGAAGGTATTAACGCACCAAATATATCACCCACTATTTCTGAAAAACTTGCTCTCTTACTACGTATTAATCCATGTTTCATCTCATTAATCTTATTATTGCTATCTACGTGGTATACTTTAGGAAATACAATCCCAGAGTAACAACTACCGTACCAGTGAGCAGGCAGTCTATAATAAGCATTCCTCCCACACACATAATATACACCTGGGAAAACAGGGTCAGTTTCTCCCTTTAATCCCCATCCTCCTGTTATTAAGAAATTATGTTCACATTTACTAGTACCTAAATAATAGTTGTTATAGTTAGTCTTTAGTCTTAGTAAGCAAAGCTTCCCCTTGTGATTCCAATCCAGAGACATTGCAGCATAAGTCTCGCCTTTATTATAATTTCCTTCTCTAAAGCCCAAGGTGGTATATTAGTTTTCTGTTCAGCAGCCTTTTTATGGAATTATTGTCTTCTATTCTCTACCATATTAATGAAATCCTTTTCTTCTATTTGTAAACTACAGGTGAGATTATTTTTGTGGGCATATATTAAATCCAAAGTTTGTGTAGTATGAAAGAACTCTCCCATATATTCAGCTTCTAAACTACTAGATACTTTATTTAAATTCTTTCTAATAGGAAGTTCGGAAAAGACCACATCTAGGTTAGAATAATAAAATTCTAATTTTCCTGTTACATAAAATAGACTAGTTAGTACACTACACGAAACACCATATGTTAAAGGAAGGTGGTGATATGTCACACCCTCCGAGACAGACGATGGTAATTGCATGCAAACATAACAGTCACTCACATTCATCATATTAATATATTCATACAATAATTTAGTAAAAACGTTTAATGAGAAATCAGTAATTGATCTATCTTGATGATAAATACTTTCATCATTACGAACTATATTAGTTAGACTTTTAGTAATAACTTCCACTCTCATACTTATTGTATTATTAGTCTGATTTTTGTCATTAGTCACCATCAAGACAGGAACAACAATTGTTAGTATTAACCACACTGACATAGTTAATAAGACGCCACATAAGCAAGCTCTAATACATTTACGTTTTGGACTAGGTTTCGGACGTTCAGTCACTGTAGATTCTACCATTTTTCCTGATTAAAAAATTATAAAAATCTAACTTCACTATTCATTTCTTATAAACCTAATTCTATAAAAAAAATATGTAAAGTCAATCTTCTTTTGTACAACCATACACTTAGATATTTTTTTTTTGTTCCCCCTTTTAAGGTCTTTCTCGAGTCTTTTTCAAATCTTCTTGATGTATCAACTTAATTTGACTGGATTATGATGCACCTTAATTTTTCTTACAGTCTCTTTTAAGGTGGTTTAAATTTGCTCTCATCAATTCGTTCTGTATCATTTGTAACTTCTCCTTCTGTTTGATCAGGGCTTTCAATTTCCTTTAAGATAACGTAAATCCACTCAGGTCTGGTATACTTTCGACTTGCAACTCTTGGTCTTGTTGTTCTACGTACTATTTTCTTTTGAGAATCTTCTTGATCTGACTGACTTGAAATTTCATTTATTTGCTCTGGCCCTTTTCTTTCTAGAATATATCTCAGTCTTTTTGCTCCATTTTGCCAGTTATCATTATATCTCAGTCTTTTTGTTTGAACTTCTTCTTCACCCTGTTTTTCTGATTCTACAGTTCTTTTGCACAACCGCTTTCTTGGCTGTTCTTCCTTTCCACTTTCAAAGTCCCTTTCTATTTCCGGTTGACTAGTACCCTCTTTTACTTCTTCTCTCTGTTGACTTTGTTCTTGGCTTTCGATAGCTTTTTCTGTCAGCTGATTGTCTTCTTCAATCAACTCTTTTTCTTGTTGGCCTTGTTCTAGGCTTCCAGCAACCACTTCTTCTGTTTGGATATCACTCTCAATCCATTACCCTGTATGTTGGCTTCCTTCTTGATTTTCGGAAGCTTCTTCCTCACTCTCTCCAACAGCAGTCTTTTCAGTCTCAGTATCTGGTGCCCACTCTACTCGGCTGGTACTTGGTTGACCATTATCCACAGGCTCAGTGACATCTGCCTCTCTGGATTTCTCAGGCTCACAACCTCTGGCTTCTGGTCTCTCTTTTTCTTTTTCCAGTTGCCGTTCAGCTTCTTCAAGTGGACTTGGGACTCTTCTGGTATGGCTGGTGTGTATCCAATTTGGTAGGCTGCCACACTTTACTGCAGTTGTTATCAATATGATCTGGTATGGTCCATGCCACCTGGGTTCTAAACACGACTTCCTCACGTATTTCTTGACAAGAACCCACTCTCCTGGACTTAGATCATGCACTGGATTCAGCTGTATTTCATTTGCGTCTGCTCCAACCTGATAAGACACAGAATGCACCATATCAGCCAGTCCTTTGCAATATTCAAGAATCAGATCATCAGATATGCTCATCAGTTTGTTTGCTGGTACAATTGCTTGTCTCATGACTCTTCCCATGAGAACCTCTTGTAGACTCAATCCAGTTTTTCTGTCAGGAATGCTTCTGAGACTCATAAAGATCAAGGGCAAAGCATCAGGCCATTTCAGTGTTGTGGATGCACAAACTTTTCCTAATGTAGATTTTATAGGGCCATTGATCTGCTCCACAATTCCAGAAGCCTCTGGTCGGTAAGCACAGTGCAGCTTTTGTTCAATTTGCAATGCTGCGGAAATTATTCGAATTATTTCATTATTAAAATGTGTTCCCCTATCTGATTCTAGAGTGACTGGAAATCCGTACCTTGGTATTAATTCTCTCAAAAGCAATTTAGCCACAGTAAGGCTATCATTCCTCCTTGTAGGATAAGCCTCTACCCAGCGAGAAAAAGAGACACACAATGACAAGTACGTATTTCAAACCATTACACGGAGGCAACTCAATAAAATCAAGTTGCAAACGTGTAAATGGTCCTGCAGCCTTTCCGATAGTTCCTGTACCCACAACTGTCCTTCTCCCTGGATTCTGCTGCTGGCAAACAACGCACCTTTGGCACAAACTCTCTGCAATGTACCTGAACTTGGGATTAAACCAGGTCTGCTTAAAGAGTCTAATCATTGCATCCCTTCCAACATGAGTGATCCCATGATAGACTCTTGCAATATGAGAAAGCATGCAATTGGGCATAACTGGTCTGTCATCTACATATACCCAAATTTCATCTTCTGGTGTTTTTGTACATCCTGCTTTTCTCCAAAGCTCCCTTTCCTCTTTACTAGGTTCTTCCTGTAACTGCTTAATTTCATCCCAATTGTTTATTGATGTAAACATTAAATGGCAATTGGTGATTTCTCTTTCTGTTTTCCTGTTAAGTGCAGCTGAATTTTCTGCACAGAAACGCGCTAACTGATCTGCGTATCTGTTGCCACTTGTCACATAATCATTTCCTGATTTATGCGCAGAGCATTTTACCACTGCAATTTGTTTTGGCAATTGCAGGGCATCCAATAAATCTCTCACAATTTTCCCATTTTTAATAGGGGAACCTGATGAAGTCATGAATCCCCTTTGCATCCATAATTGGCCGAAATCATGCACCACCCCGAAACCATATTGGCTGTCCGTTAATATGGTTACCCTCAAATTTCGGGAAACTTTACATGCTCTAATCAGAGCGTATAACTCTGCAATTTGTGCTGATTTTACCCCAAATAGGCAGGATGCTTCCACAGTTCCAGTTACCGTGCATACTGCATAAGCAGCGCTCAACTCTCCTCTTTTATTCCTCAAACATGATCCATCAACAAACAGAACATTGTCAAAGGCACATCTTGGATGTCGGCCCTAGATTTTGTACAGAATTCTGTCACATCCAAACAATCATGATCTGCTTCTTCTTTTACCTCCTCCCCATAAGGATTTGGTAGTAATGTTGCTGGATTTAAGGTGGTACACCTCACAACTGTCACATTTTCAGCACCCAAAATCACTCTCTCGTACCTAGTCAGCTGACTGGGAGTCATGTGCTGAGTTTGTGTTTTGGTTAAAAGAATCTCAACAGAATGTGGAACATACACTTTGACTGGATAACCCATCACAATTGCTTCACTTTGTTCCAAACTCACACATGTAGCAGCAACGGCTTTCAAACATCCTGGTAATGCTGCTGCCACAGAATCTAACACAGCAGAAAAGTATGCCACTGGACGTCTAGTAAATCCATGCCTTTGAGTTAACACTGCTAACGCACATCCATCTCGCTCACAACAGAACAATGCAAATTCTTTTGTATAATCAGGCATTCCCAATGCTGGTGCTTGGCACAAACTGTCTCGCAAATTTACAAAAGCTTCCATACTCTCATCATCCAAATCAATCGGATCAGTCACATCTTTATGCGACAACCTCTGTAAGGGTTTTGCAATCACTGAAAATCCATTTATCCATTGTCTGCAGTAACCAACCATTCCCAAAAACATTCGCACTTCTTTCTGGGTTCTTGGAGGTTTCATCTGTTGAATTGCCTCAATTCTTTCTGGTGTCACTTTTCTAACTCCTTACTCAATCCCTTGTCCTAGGTATTGTACTTCTTGTTTACAGAACTGCAATTTCGCAGGTGACACTTTATGTCCCCCTTCTGCCAGATGGTTCAATAAGGCAATAGTATCCATCACACACGCCTTTCGAGTTTTTGATGCCAACAGTAGGTCATCAATGTATTGAACCAAAACCGAATCTTCTGGCATTACCAATGTCTCCAGACATTTTTTCAGAATTTGATTGAAAATCGAGGGGCTTTCTGTGTACCCTTGAGGAACTCTGCACCATGCCAAGACACGGTTTCCAAACCGAAATGAAAATAAAAACTGACTGTCTGGGTGTAGAGGAATTGAGAAAAACGCTTGGCACAAATCAATTACTGTGTACCATTTGGCATTACATGGAATCTGGTAAAGGATCACTGCTGGGTTTGGCATGATTGGACAGCAAGGTACCACTATCTTATTGATTTTTCTCAAATCTTGCACTATTCTGTATTTTCCACTTGGCTTTTTAATTCCCATAATAGGTGAGTTACAAGGACTGCTCAGTATCTCTCTAAGAATGCCTTGTTCGATCATTTGATCGATCACAGGAGCAACTCCTGCCATTGTCTCAGGACTCATTTTATATGGAGGAGTGTTTGGGTAATGAGCACCAGGTTTCACTATAACCTGAATAGGATCCACATTTTTCATTAACCCTATTTCCTTTCCTGTAAAATCCCATACATCTGATCTTACTGTCTCTCTCAGCTCATCAGGCAAATTCTGTTCTGTTAAAAGTGAATATAGTTCATCCACTTCGTCCCTTGCTTTGCTAGCATCAACTTAAATTCGACATCCTCATCAGGTGTCTGAAATTCAATACCATCAGGCGTACAAAAGATGGTACAATTCATTTTGCATAGTAGATCTCGTCCCAATAGATTCACTGGGCTCGAATCGCATACCACAAATCGATGCATGTCTTTGAACCTTCCAATGTGAACCTCAATTGGTTCTGTAACTGGAGTTTTAATCTGCTTATTTGACACTCCCACATCTTGGATAGTTTCTCCTGAGAGGGGTAGGTTAGGAATTTCTGCTGCTCTCACAGTAGAACGGGTAGCACCAGTGTCCACTAAGAATGTAATATTATTACCTTCCACCTTCCCATCAACAAATGGACCTGACTGATCTACCTCTAGAGTTGCGCCAAGCACGCACTCTTCCTCCCCCCTCAGGCACCGTCATTGGCTACTCTCCGAATCACTCTCATTACACTGCAACCAATATTGTGGAGTCATCTGCACATTTGGGTTCTTACCGTGTTATTCCATAGGAGTAAATCCAGTATTCACACTGTATCTCTGTACCTGAGCACCTACATTACTCTGCATAGGAGCTTGGGGCACCTGTATCTGTGGTGTAACTATCTGCTGCGGCTGTTGCTGTTGTTGGGTCACAACCACTTCATTCTGCACCTGTGAATTTAAATTTTGGGTTGTCCCATTAATTTTTACAGTGCTTCTACACTCGTTCTTCCAATGTCCAAGCTTACCGCAGGCATGACAAGGAAATTTTCTTTTCAAATCATCTTTAACAAATTTTCCTTTACCCTTTCCAACACCTGGTATATGACCATTTTGATTCTGATTATTCGTCTGCTCAACACTATTTGCTTCCTGTTGCTCTGCTACCTTAACTTGCGCCCACATCATTTTTTCCTTAAGCTTTTTGTGTCTTGAATCAATGTCGTCGCTGCAGTACTTTGCATATCTCAAAATTTAATCTACCGTTTTATTCTGCCAGCAAATCAGATGCTGTTGAATCATATTACTAATCTCTGGTTTCAGTCCAAACACAAAACGATACACAAAATGTCCCATATCCTTGTCACCTATATTCTCAAATCTGCTATACTGCTTAAACACCTGTAACAATCGCTCATAGTATGCATGCACCGACTCTTTCAGCTCCTGTGTTGTCCTGTCTATTTTTACCCAATCAGTTTCCTTCGGGGAAATCTTTCCTTTCAAGAAAGTAATCACCTGATTGTACTTTTTCATCACCTCATCCGAAGGTGCACAAGTTTTAGGGTCTCTTGGATATTCTTCTTTAGGCCAATCGACAGTTATCATACACTCTGTTCACAAATCAGCTGGAACTACAATCTCGAATAGACCATCTAAGTCTTTCAGCAATACCTTTGAAACCTTCACAAACCTTTCTACCTGTTTATACCATTCCACGGGTTTTTCTCTCAATCTGGGGAAATCATTCGTAAAGGACAAGATGTCCTGTCTACTCCAGGGAACATGAACATATCCACCACCTGGAACTTCCCTCATTGGACACACCATTTCAACCTGTCCATTTGTTTTTAATGGATACACCGAAGTACCTTCTATAGGGTTTAATTCATTTTTTCTTTTCGACCATCTACCTTTCCAACGATCAACATCTCCCCACTTTCTCAGAATCAGCATCAATTCCTTTAACTGTAACCTTTTACCAGAGACATTCAAACCTTCCAAGTCCGTCAGTGAAATCCATCCTGTATATTTTCTGCAATACCTTCGATGTCTCAATATCTATTCCGTAATCAACAGCAGCTTCTGCTATCTTCTCATGCAAATTCCTTGCTTCCATGTAATATTCTTACACAAAAACAATAATTCCTCATCTCTATAAATATTTAATCTATCTGGACTGATCGTACCAATTATCATTTCCTCCAAATCCACCTTCAATCTACACACATCTATACTTTGTGGTAGGGGTTTTCATTTTTCCATTCCCTTTATCCACTCATTCAGCTCTTCTGGTGTGGGACCTACTGAACTCTCAGATGCGGAATCACCACTCTGTGCTAATCTCCTAGGATCAATTTGAACATTTCTTCTTGGAGTTTCATGTACTACTTCTCCTACGGGAAGATCTATTAAGGTAACATTTTCTTCCATTCGTTCAACTGGACTAGGTACAGTCATTGTCTCATTCCTCATACTACTTGTTGGAACTGTCAAAGCATGTACTCCTGATATACTCTGTTTATTCCCATACAACGGAACTATAGGACGCATTGTTACGGGTACTGATAATGCTTCTGCATTCAGGTTTAACTGTTTAACTTTCTGAATTAATCCTTCTCTTGCTTGGTTTTGTAACTCTGTCTCTTTATCCGGTACTACTCTCGTAATTACTGGAATTTGGGGAACTTGCAGAATCAGTGGAGATCCCATTATCGGGGCATTTGGAACTACTTCTCTTGGACTTTCCTGATATGGTGGAGGTCTTTTTGTTATAATATCCTCCAATAACTCATCATCTGAATCATTCATGTTACAACTCCCTCTTTGCATTTCAATATTATTCTTTTTCTCCTTACTTTTGCCTCCTATTGACTCATCATTGACCAAGACAGGATACAGTCCTTCCGTCACTACAGCTCTTCTCCATCTTTTCACTCTCTCTTGCCTACTCTCAAAGGGATATCTGGTCATGATATTTCTGTATTTTCTTCCACCCCTGTATTTCTCTCGCTCAAAAGCCTCCTATTCCCATTCCTCAAGTGCCTCATACTGAGTCGGTCTAGGTCTAGGCTCCAACACATTCATCCGATCTCTTAAATTTTGTACAATTCTCACATTAAATGTTCCATCGCTCTCAGTATATTTCACCCAATTCTCCAACCAAGTGCACGTATGATATCCACATTCTAGCATCATATAGGATGCGGGTGTTCCTGGAGGCGGAATAAGAATTCCCTCCCTTGTCACTATCGGTCTGTCTCTTCTGAAGAAATTCCTGATTTTATTAATAAACTTCATTTTTCTCAACTGTCCCTTCAGAATGTGACTCAAAAATGTCAACAAACCCTTCGTTCTTCTGTAGTCTCTATTAGGCAACTGTCGTCCAATACCAGCGCGACTCACACCAACCAACCAGTCAGAACACTGCTATGTCAGCAATGTCTCAACCAATAGAGATGCAGCTTACAATAGCTCATCCAATCACAGCTCTAGAAGCTCCCGCTGCCTGACCAATACCAGCGCGCTGTTTTCTGACGTCAGTATTACTCCTTCTACTGACCCTCCCTTTACAAAATGACTCAGCAAAAAAATTCCTTTTCTTAAGTTTTTTTTCCCTCAAAGAAATCTTGTTAATAACGACATAAAAACAATGCTACCTTGTCTGTTTTCTAAATAAAGAGATAGTTTTCACTTTTCCAAAAATAATTTTCTCTACGAGCAAGAATAACGACCCAACGCTATCTCACCCTTTAATCAAGCTCCGGGAGGACCTGTTACTTCTCCAGGGGTAAGGCCAAAGTTTCTCAAGAGGACTTTTTGGTATGAAAAGGAGTCTTGGTACTTCTCTGGGGATAAGGCCAAAGTTTCACAGGTGGACCCTTCGCTATCGCACTCCAAATCTACTCTCATATGAATATTCCCTAATGCAACACCTACAGCCTTTCACTGTTCAGTGTTATGACTTACAGACAAAGTACTTCCGTAGTGGGATACGTCTATCCACACTAATTCCCAGCCTACTTCAGGCTATGACTTTACCCCGGGCAACCTTCTCGCCCGTATATTCAAGACGACATAAAACGCGACATTAACTTTTCGGGTTAGAACACATATAATCAAATCAATAATCAATAATCAACTAATCAATAATAAACCATCATACTGCTACCAAAAACTGATCCAGCGCCAAACCGGGGGTCTCTGAATGACACAGCAGACAACAGGCCCCAAACATACAATACACAATTTCTCACCATTTAACAGACCCTACGAGAATGACACTGAAATGCGGTTTGTGTGACGTTGATTTTGTCTTTACTCATCTAAGGGGAAAAAAACAGATTATCTAATCGTTTCTTCTTTATTTTAGCCCTTTAACCTATATCGTCAACCACTTTCCTCTTGGGCGATGAATCATATTGATTGAGTAGTGTAAATTATTGACATGACTAATTAACCAAAATCTTAACAATTGTAATGTGGAAAAAATCACAAACTCAAAATATCGTTAATCTGTTTATCTTCAGTAATTATAAGAAAATCTCAGGTACAAAGTTACAGGGAAAGAAAATACACATTATAGGAGAAATATCATAAAATATGCAGACAAGATCACAAACATCTGAATCACAGTGAATATTATGGAGTGGATAAATGAAGAGACATAAGAGTCATGGAAGGAAAACATTTGCAGACATTGCTAATTTCCCTATTGATACATACCTATCTATTAAAGATCAGGAAAAACCACCACCCCCTGGCCACGAGGATAGTGAAAAGGAACCGGATAAGGGAAATCGGGATAAAGATAGAATCAGGAAACAGGTAGGCCTCTAACCGACAGACAGCGACGATCACCCTCTGCCTCTCTGGACCTACGAAAGCTGACTTAACCACTCCCCCTAAGAGCATCCCAATTATACCCTAACTCAACCTGACCATCCCACTAATCTGCAACATTCGAGAAAATCTCAACTTTTCATTGGTCAATTTGTGGGGTGTTGCACCACACCTCCATTACTTCATTTGGCTTTACATACTTTCTTTGTTCTTAACTCATTCTCACGATTTACTTTACTGCTTATGAATCGATTCTCTATCCCCCACCACGTCACATTTTCTGATGAATAGCTTGTCCCTGTATTAGCAACTTTATTTCAAACAATGTATCGGCTAGACATAAAATGTTCATCAATTTGAGCTTTCCCAGGCATCTCGACGTCCTCAAATATTGCACGTCTTTCTTTCACTCTTCAAGGTTTCCTTCATCCGCCGCTGACACCCACCAAAGTTCATGTACGGGTCACATTTTCACGGCCTTTCTTCTGCCTTATGTCAACTTTAAACACCCAACTAACTGCTCACCATAGGCCCATTTTTAAAACTACGATGAAAGAGAAATATAAAGAATATTAATAACACAAAAATGGAAGTTACACTGTTTCCCTCCCACCATTGCACTAATCCCATGTTAATTTATATGAGCATTAATGTGCAAAGCATTATTATTTGCAATAGCTTTATTCCACTTTGTCGGTTTTAATATGCAAAAAGCGATATGCGGCCTAAGCATTTCATGCATTAATCTTAATTGCAATGCACGCGTGCGCAAAGCATTTCCCCGTGTTTGTGTATATTAATGCATATTAGTACAAAACACACAATTAATAAATGTTATCTTGGGGCGTTGATCCGAGCAGGTTTACATGACGCAAACCCTGCTCCATCAGCTTAATGATTAAAGAGGCTCTTACGATCCATGCTGCCTTGGCGATTAGATACAAAACCCAACACCTTGTCTTAGACAACATCTCTTTTAATGATTTTAATAGTACTTTACTTCCCACTCTCCATCACATCATTCACTTCTTTGACCACATTCCCTCCATCCACATCTTTACATGACACCAACCATGAAGAACTGAGGACACAAAAGCTCACCCACATGCACAGGTGGAGATAATCCCACTGCCTAAGAGCATTGCAAAAACATTAACGAGGTCCTAAAAAGAAAAAACTACCACTCTTGACTCAAACAAAACTGAGTACTACTGCAACCCAACTTACTCACTCGAACCTCATCCTAAAGAATTATTCCACACAGCCAGCTCACTCCATCATAAGGGGTAAGCCATACCTCCTGACATGCCCTGACACTACCATAGCTGAATGCAAGAATGAAGGAGCGCTCCATCACCTCATCTGTCACGGTGCAGCAGGGCCAGAAAGTATCATTGAAAGGGCGAAAGGCACCATGCTGTGAGTAGTGCCATTATGTAAGTGATGTTGCGTAACACATCACGTTACCTGGACTTCCGGCTGTAGTGAATGAAGACGTTGGGAGGATGTGTTTCAGGACAGGGAAATTTAAAAGTCTGTTCAATGAAAGGTGAAGGAAGAAAGGGTGTTCTCTGGAATGGAGAGGGTGGTACGGAGTGAGAGCTGCTGGACGATTTTCAGTTTCAAATCTGGACAACTTCATTTCATGAGAACTTGGGTGCTTATTTTAGGCTCAGGTCATCCAGATCTGCAAAATGAAAAGTGACTATCGTGGCCATGATAGGGTCCGGCTTGCACTTCAGTCCTCAGAAATGCATTAAAAATGCCTTTTGCAGATATAAAATAGTCACTCATGCAATGCAATGGGCTCACTCGCCACGCAGCAAATGATACAACAAACAACCAATGGCATAAGTGAGCGATATTTACTTCTTTAAAGCCCTGTATGCATATTTTTAAGAAGAATAGTGACAAAACTCTAGCAAACCAGATTAAAAAAAAAGTAATGCTAATGTGGAAATGACAACGGTATCTAATGTAATTTATTTTACAAATGTTTTAAATAAAACATGTATATTCACACAACACTAATTGCACCTGTAGAATTTTTTTCACCAAGATAGTGTTTTGTATTTTTTTATCCCACACTGTTTCTCAGAAGGTAGCGCCTTGACACCCCAGGGTATTAGTAGCGCTTTATAAATCTTCATTTCATTTTATAACCTCTCCTACCAGGTGAAGGGTGAAGTCAAATTTGAATCTCTCTAGGCAAACTTGAAGGGAACCTGGGTGAGCACAATACATTTGAACACATTATTTTGCAAGCAAGGAATGACTGACGTTCTGTAGTCTTCTAAGCAATCTCTGTAACTTATATTGACAATAGGAAAGAAAGCCCAAAAGCAATATGTTCATTGAACCATCAGTCTAATAGCAGAATGCATTTCCAGCAGTTAGCACACACAGTGATGTCAACAGACTATGTGGGCTTCATGCAAACCGCATGTAACTTTAAGTGCAGGCTCGTGTCATGCAGATCAGCCCATCCACCATCAGTATACACAGTTTGTAGGTATCCTGGACCTTTTCCACTAAATGCCCTGTGGATAATGGAAAGTTCTTTAAGTTAGACCCTAGCGTCTACTGGGAGCCGAGTTCCAGCTTGCAAGGCTGGATTTATGCAGTTTAACCCCTTTTATTCAGGCTGCCTAACAGCCTGGGGTTGGAACGTTTGCATTCTGGCAACGGCATTTTTAGGGAGCTCAGTGTACAGGATGTTGCAATACTCTGAAAATGTGTGCTTAGTGCACGCACCTTGTATAATTTGATATAATAGGTTTATTTGTCAAAGTAGACAAGAAACCAATGAATGAATCAGCTTTGGGTGTAATGTTTTTATCCCCTTTATGAGTCTCCCTGACAATTTTTCGGCCAGTTATTTAAACTATCCCAATATTAGTAACTGCGTTGAAGTGTCAAAAGGTCATCGAAAAGGTAAATGGAACTCAAGTAGCATTGCCAGTGGCGTAGCAAGGGGGGGGCGGAGGGGGCGGTACGCCCCGGGTGGCACGAGTTTTGGGGGCGGCGGCTCTCCCCCCGCTCTTCCATGCGTTTGCAGCGGGGCGGTAATCGCTGGAATACCACCAGCACCAACGCCCCTCCCCGCTCTTAAGGCCGCTGCAGGTGGCAAAAGTAGGGTCCGCCACTGGCGGCAAAGTGGCTAGCTACGCCACTGAACATTGCTCCACACGATTTACCATTGTACGACTAAATTCCTCATTGTACGAATTCTTTTATAGCTGTATTTGTCCTTTTTGTTGTAAAATACAAATGAGCTGAGTCATTAACCTGCAGGTGCAGCAGTCACACACTCGCTTGCTATGGCTGTCCAAGAAGGCATGCACCCATACGTCCAGCTCAAGATATTCTTGCGAACTCCATTCCATGCAGAGCCGGGCACTGTCTGTGCTCACAGGGGCGGGACAGGGAAGGCCGCGGATGGCGAGATGTGAAGGCAGCACAACATGTCTCAATGTCTCAGACCTGTTTGTGCATGGAAACCAGGATGCACTGAATGAATACAGGGCACTGTGATCTCGCGAGATTCAGTATTCCCAAACTCTCGCAAGATCGCCAAAATCTCAGAGCTAAAGTAAGACATACTATCATAAAACCTTATTTCGGTCCTCAGACCATAAAAAAGTGCAAATGCATACAGTACAGTAGGAATTAAGGTGCATTCAGTAATAGGTTAGGATTCTATTAATAGATAAACTCTAGAGAGTTGGATCTAAACAGTAATTAAGAAAGTTAAAAAGAATAATCGTTAAGGACACCTAAGACTGAGGCAACAAGAACCTATGTCAAACAAAAAGTCAGCAGAATGACCCGCTATGCTGTCTCAATAGTGAGAGTGCCACGGTGGTCGAAACTAAATGTAAATCTCTATTGCACATGAGCTGTATAGCATTTGTAAAAGACACTTTTTAACCCCTTCGCTGCTAGGCCTTTTCCCCCCCTGTGCTAAGCCTTTTTTTGGCTATTTGGGGTAGTTCGCGCTTAGGCCCCTGTAACTTTTTGACCACATAAGGTATCCGCGCCAAATTTGCGTCCTTTTCTTCCAACATCCTGGGGATTCTAAAGGTACCCAGGGTTTGTGGATTCCCCTGGAGGGGACCCAGAAATTAGTCAAAATACAGCAAAATTTTGGGTTTTTGGGGAAAAATGGGAAAAAAGTGCTGCAAATGAAAGCATCTGGGTTTTCCCTGCAAATGATATCAAAAAGGGTTTGTGGGGCTGAAATCACCATTTTCCCATATTTTAGGGAATGCCAGACTTTTGTCAGAAAACCAAAAAATTTTACACAGTTTTGGCATTTTTCTGGGACATAGCCTATTTTTGCTATTTTTTGTGCTTTCAACCTCCTTCCAGTTAATGGTAGAAATGGGTATAAAAGCAATAATGGATCCTGAAAAGCTATACATTTTAGTAAAGTAGACAAAATTCTGAATTCAGCAAGGGGTCATTTGTGTAGATTCTTCAAGGTTTCTTTATAGAAACTAACAGTTAGATATAGGAAAAATTAAAAATTAGTTGGAAAAAACAGCCTTTTGTATCAACGTTTTCACCTGTAACTTCTTCTAATTATGACAGCTCTTTGAAAGCAATATATCGTTACATCCGCGGGACCTTACTGGTTGTGGGGATATATAGGACTTGTAGGTTCACCAAGAACCCGACGAACCCAGAGCCAATAACTGAGCAGCGACTTGCAATGGTTTTTTATTATGTACCGGGTATATGGCAATTATTTTGGGAAAATGTATACATGGAAAAATTGTTATGAAAGACACCTATGTATTTCTGAAATGGGAACAAAATGTAGATTTTAGAAACAGTAGATATTTGCACATTTCCGAAATTGGGAGTACCCATACTAGCATGAGAATTATAGGTCATTTTTCAAAATGACTTATTTTTTACACATTGTCTTTCATTTGGAAGGCAGAAATGCATCGAAAGTCAATAGGTAATAACAGTTGCTCTACAATTCTGTGTTACCCTAAGTCTCCCGATAAAAATGGTACCTCACTTGTGTGGGTAGGCCTTGTGCCCACAACAGGAAATGGCTCAAAATACAATGTGGACGTACCACATTTTCACAATGAAAAATTACCCTTTTTTTGCAAAGTGCCTAGCTGTAGTTTTTGAACCCTAGCTCTGCGGGCACTTAGGGAAACCTAGCAAACCTATACATTTTTGAAAACTAGACACCCAGGGGAATTCAGGATGGGGTGACTTGACTGGCTCTCACCAGGTTCCGTTACCCAGAATCCCTTGCAAACCTAAAAATTGCCAAATAAACACATTTTCCTCACTTTTCTGTGGTGGAAAGTTCTGGAATCTGCGTGGATGCACAAAATTCCACCCGCCCCGCGTTCCCCAAGGTCTTCCAAAAAAATGGTACCTCACTTGTGTGGGTAGGCCTAGTGCCCGCGACAGGAAGCAGCGCAAAACGCAACGTGGATGCACCACATTTTCACAGTGAAAAATGACCCTTTTTTGCAAAGTGCCTAGCTGTAGTTTTTGAACCCTAGCTCTGCCGGCACTTAGGGAAACCTAGCAAACCTATACATTTTTGAAAAGTAGATACCCAGGGGAATCCAGGATGGGGTGACTTGACTGGCTCTCACCAGGTTCTGTTACCCAGAATCCCTTGCAAACGTAAAAAATTGGCAAAAAACCACATTTTCCTCACTTTTCTGTGGTGGAAAGTTCAGGAATCTGCGTGGATCCACACAATTCCACCCACCCCGCGTTCCACAAGGTCTTCCGAAAAAATGGTACCTCACTTGTGTGGGTAGGCCTAGTGCCCGCGACAGGAAGCAGCGCAAAACGCAACATGGACGCACCACATATTCACAATGAAAAATGACCCTTTTTTGCAAAGTGCCTTGCTGTAGTTTTTGAACCCTAGCTCTGCCGGCACTTAGGGAAACCTAGCAAACCTATACATTTTTGAAAAGTAGACACCCAGGGGAATCCAGGATGGAGTGACTTGACTGGCTCTCACTAGGTTCTGTTACCCAGAATCCCTTGCAAACCTAACAAATTGGCAAAAACCACATTTTCCTCACTTTTCTGTGGTGGAAAGTTCTGGAATCTGCGTGGATCCACAAAATTCCACCCACCCCGCGTTCCCCAAGGTCTTATGAAAAAAATGGTACCTCACTTGTGTGGGTAGGCCTAGTGCCCGCGACAGGAAGCAGCGCAAAACGCAACGTCGACGCACCACATTTTCACAGTGAAAAATGACCCTTTTTTTGCAAAGTGCCTAGCTGTAGTTTTTGAACCCTAGCTCTGCCAGCACTTAGGGAAACCTAGCAAACCTATACATTTTTTAAAAGTAGACACCCAGGGGAATCCAGGATGGGGTGACTTGACTGGCTCTCACCAGGTTCTGTTACCCAGAATCCCTTGCAAACCTAAAAAATTGGCCAAAGAAACACATTTTCCTCACTTTTCTGTGGTGGAAAGTTCTGGAATCTGCGTGGATCCACAAAATTCCACCCACCCCGCGTTCCCCAAGGTCTTCCAAAAAAATGGTACCTCACTTGTGTGGGTAGGCCTAGTGCCCGCGACAGGAAGCCGCGCAAACGCAACGTGGACGCACCACATTTTCACAGTGAAAAATGACCCTTTTTTTGCAAAGTGCCTAGCTGTAGTTTTTGAACCCTAGCTCTGCCAGCACTTAGGAAACCTAGCAAACCTATACATTTTTTAAAAGTAGACACCCAGGGAATCCAGGATGGGGTGACTTGACTGGTTCTCACTAGGTTCTGTTACCCAGAATCCCTTGCAAACCTAAAAAATTGGCAAAAAAACCACATTTTCCTCACTTTTCTGTGGTGGAAAGTTCTGGAATCTGTGTGGATCCACAAAATTACACCCACCCCGAGTTCCCCAAGGTCTTCCGAAATCAATGGTACCTCACTTGTTTGGGTAGGCCTAGTGCCCGCGACAGGAAGCAGCGCAAAACACAACATGGACGCACCACATTTTCACAGTGAAAAATGACCCTTTTTTTGCAGAGTGCCTAGCTGTAGTTTTTGAACCCTAGCTCTGCCGGCACCTAGGGAAACCTACCAAACCCACACTTTTCTGAAAAGTAGACACCTGGGGATTCCAGGGAGGTATGGCTTGCGTGGATCCCCCAATGTTTTCTTACCCAGAATCCCCTGCAAACCTGACATTTTGCTGAAAAAATCCCTTTTTTCACACATTTTTGTGTTGGTAAAGTCGTGGCATCACGGGGCTGACACAAATTTCCTACCACCCAGCGTTCCCCCAGGTCTCCCGATAAAAATGGTGCCTCACTCGGGTGGGAGGCCCAAGTACCCGTGACAGGCAAGGGCCCACAACGTATTGAGGCGACCTCAAAATGGCCCATCACAAAACGACCTGGTTTTGCAAGGGGGGTCCCATGACGTTTTAGCCCTGGGCTCGGCGGCCACCTAGGGAAACCTACCAAACCCACACATTTCTGAAAAGTAGACACCCGGGGGATTCCAGGGAGGTATGGCTTGCGTGGATCCGCCAACGTTTTCTTACCCAGAATCCCCTGCAAACCTGTTATTTTGCTGAAAAAATCACTTTTTTCACACATTTTTGTGTGGTAAAGTCGTGGCATCACGGGGCTGACACAAATTTCCTACCACCCAGCGTTCCCCCAGGTCTCCCGATAAAAATGGTGCCTCACTCGGATGGGAGGCCCAAGTACCCGCGACAGGCAAGGGCCCACAACGTATTGAGGCGACCTCAAAATTGCCCATCACAAAACGACCTGGTTTTGCAAAGGGGGGGTCCCATGACGTTTTGGCCCAGGGCTCGGCGGCCACCTAGGGAAACCTACCAAACCCACACATTTCTGAAAAGTAGACACCCGGGGGATTCCAGGGAGGTATGGCTTGCGTGGATCCTCCAACGTTTTCTTACCCAGAATCCCCTGCAAACCTGTTATTTTGCTGAAAAAATCACTTTTTTCACACATTTTTGTGTGGTAAAGTCGTGGCATCACGGGGCTGACACAAATTTCCTACCACCCAGCGTTCCCCCAGGTCTCCCGATAAAAATGGTGCCTCACTTTGGTGGGAGGCCCAAGTACCCGCGACAGGCAAGGGCCCACAACGTATTGAGGCGACCTCAAAATGGCCCATCACAAAACGACCTGGTTTTGAAAGGGGGGTCCCATGACGTTTTGGCCCGGGGCTCTGCGGCCACCTAGGGAAACCTACCAAACCCACACATTTCTGAAAAGTAGACACCCGGGGGATTCCAGGGAGGTATGGCTTGCGTGGATCCTCCAACGCTTTCTTACCCAGAATCCCCTGCAAACCTGTTATTTTGCTGAAAAAATCACTTTTTTCACACATTTTTGTGTGGTAAAGTCGTGGCATCACGGGGCTGACACAAATTTCCTACCACCCAGCGTTCCCCCAGGTCTCCCGATAAAAATGGTGCCTCACTCGGGTGGGAGGCCCAGAGTACCCGCGACAGGCAAGGGCCCACAACGTATTGAGGCGACCTCAAAATGGCCCATCACAAAACGACCTGGTTTTGCAAGGGGGTCCCATGACGTTTTGGCCCGGGGCTCGGCGACCACCTAGGGAAACCTACCAAACCCACACATTTCTGAAAAGTAGACACCCGGGGGATTCCAGGGAGGTATGGCTTGCGTGGATCCTCCAACGTTTTCTTACCCAGAATCCCCTGCAAACCTGTTATTTTGCTGAAAAAATCACTTTTTTCACACATTTTTGTGTGGTAAAGTCGTGGCATCACGGGGCTGACACAAATTTCCTACCACCCAGCGTTCCCCCAGGTCTCCCGATAAAAATGGTGCCTCACTCGGGTGGGAGGCCCAAGTACCCGCGACAGGCAAGGGCCCACAACGTATGAAAGGCAGAAAGGCTGTAATGGTGGCGGGGGTGGGGGCATTGGTGTGCCCGTTTCGGGCAGCCCCCACCCTAAAGAAATGGTGCAATAAAAAATCCCTGGTGTTTAGTGGGCTTTCTGCCCCCCCGAGGGGCAGATTGGGGGCTACTGCCCCCATCGGCCCCCAGGGGGGCAGAAAGGCTGTAATGGTGGCGGGGGTGGGGGCATTGGCGTGCCCATTTCGGGCAGCCCCACCCTAAAACAAATGGTGCAATAAAAAATCCCTGGCGTTTAGTGGGCTTTCTGCCCCCGGGGGCAGAAAGGCTGTATTGGTGGCGGGTGGGTGGGGGCATTGGCGTGCCTGTTCCGGGCAAGCCCCACCCTAAAAAAACTTCAAAAAACAAATCCCTGGTGTTTAGTGGGCTTTCTGCCCCCGAAGGGGCAGATTAGGGGCCAATGCCCCATCTGCCCCCAGGGGGCAGAAAGACTGTAATGATTGCGGGGGTGGGGGCATGGGCATGCCCGCTTTGGGCAGCCCCACCCTTATTTTTACTTCCTTAAAAATCCCTGGTGTCTAGTGGGCTTTTGCCCCCGGGGGCAGATTAGGGCTACTGCCCCCATCTGTCCCCCAGGGGGCAAAAGACTACATTTTGCAAAATTAAATTGGGGGAGCAAAGGCCCTTGCCCAAGGGGCCGCTCCCCTCCCTGGTGTCTAGTGGGTGGATCCCTGCTTGGGGATCGCCCTCCTGTGGCGATCCCCAAGCAGGGATCCACTGGGGAGGGGTACCATTGGAAAGGGAGATTCTCCCCTTTCCAACGATACCTCTCCCGTCTTTCTACGTGCTCAGGGGGCTGAGATAGCCCCTGAGCACGTAGAAGGAAACTGAAATGAGCCTCTTGGCTCATTTCAGTTTCAGTTTCACTGAAATGACATCAGCGCGACGTGCGCGCCGATCGTCATTTCAGGGAAACCAGGGAGAGGCCTCGGGAGCTGGGAAGCTCTTCCCCAGCTCCCGAGGCTCTTGTGGCATTAAGGGAATCCCTCTGGTGCCCGCACCAGAGGGATTTCCCAGGCGATGTTTCATGACGAGCTGGACTCGTCATGAGCACACGAGCACTGTGTGCCATGACGAGTCCAGCTCGTCATGAGCATCGAAGGGGTTAAAACAAAAACATAAAAAAGTAATAATTCGATAAAAGATACAGTCAATTTACATTTTCAACAGGGATCTTCTGATGGCCCACATTTTACCAAGAAACTTAGCAACTGCGCAGGCTATCAGCAAACTGGTGTCAGATTTTAAAATGCACAATGCTTCACGATGGCAACGGGTGCCGAGACGCTTACAAAGAGGGGTTAGCCATGTAGATCTCGGGGACCGATAGATCGGACAAGCAAAGAGTATGTGGCCTATTGACTCAACAGCTGAGGGACATCCAGGACAGAACTGAGGTGAAGTAACAGACTTTCACCAAGAGGCTATGAAAGAGTTCACTGGGATGGAGCCAAATCTGAATTGCATATAGAGCTTCCTGTCCTGCGGGATCGTTATGGCCTCCAGATAGTGCTCATATTCACTTCACAATTTGAACCCAAAGAAGTCCGATGTGAGACGGCCCCAGCACGGATAAGTTAATGAAGACTGGGCCACCCAGTTCCAGTATTGTTTCTTAATTAGATCCTTGCTGGGCAGCAGTGCTGAATCCCTAGCATCCCACAATCCCTCTAGCCCTATTGCAGTGAGTAGGACTACTATCAATCAGCAGCAATCAGCAGAGATTTGCTATGAATTTACAGAGCCCTGCACTATAAGTTGTGGGAGAAACCAAGCTAAATAACAAGCAAGAAAAGGACAACTAAAGACTTGGTAGGTGCCAACGGGCTTCATGGTTGACATACATAGGGGCATATTTACAAGGCCCCAGAGCCACTGGAGCGTCACTTTTTTTGACTCTCCAGTGGTGCACAATGTTGAGCCATATTTACAAGGCCACTCAAAGCCACCCTGCGTGGCTTTTCATGGCTGTGTAAATATGGCCCCCTTTCACGCATTACTCTGTGTGAAAGGGATGTTCCATGGGTGTTGCTGTGGGTGTTCCCATGCAACACACATGGATTCTGACGCATTCCCAGATTCACAAGGTTTTGTAAACCTGGGAATGCACCAGATTCTAATGCCTCCCCAGGGAAGTCTTTAATGTGGCGCAACGAGGAGAAATACCTTTATTTCTCCTCGTTTTTTGCCCTTTCTATGTGGGCTGCATTCTGCAGCACACATAGAAGGAGGAAAACGCCATCAATGATTGTTTTTGTGCATGAAGGTATCCCTTCCTGCACAAAAACAATCATCCCTGCAATGCAGGCACCTTTGCACCATAGTGCAAGGGTTCCAGCGTTGGTGCTCGGCAGCCAATTGTGCAACAGCGGAGAGGAAAGCACAGGGATGCGTTGAATTGCTTTATATAACGCATCCCTGCACTTTCTTAATGACGCAGCTTGGCGCAGCAAGAAAGCTTGTAGCGCCGTGCTGCGCCATTTTCTAGTAAATATGCCCCAAAGTTATGAGGCAATATATGTGAGATAGTAATCCTGCTCCTTCCTTGTAGAGAATATCCCAAAGTATCAGCACAGGAAAACAGAGAAAGAAAAAGAGAAAGGAGTGATTAAACACTCAAGAATATAGAGGAGCAAGCAAAGGATATTTAGGGGCCGATTCCGATCTCGGCCGGTAGGGCACCGAATCGGATTCGGCTTAACCGGATCCGATTCGGAGCCCTATTTCCCGACCGAGTCGTACGTGCGTCCGGGCGAGCGAGTACGATGCGTGCGCTCACGAAATCTCCGACCGACTCGTTCGCAGGACCCGACCGCTCCGACCGACTCGCACGGGGACGACGCGCACCTCGCAATGGAGACGTTCCCCGGCCGGGTAAGTACGATGCGCACCTCGACCGCTCCGACCGACTCGCGCAGCCCGGCTCCAAGGAGCTGTCGGAACCGCACTTTGGGGTCCGTGTCGGACCCCCTGGAAGCGTAGGCGTGCGAGTCGCACACAGGGGGACCCATGGGTCCCCCTACACGTGCATGTACGGTGCGACCCGCATCGACGCGAACACGCTGTAGGGGGCGCCTTGTTCGCGTCGTGCCCATTGAGTCAATGGGAGCCCGTGTACGCATCGTACGACTGGCTCCCATTGACTTCAATGGAGTCCGACCGAATCGAGTCCGATAGCATACGTGCGCATCGTACTCGTTCGGTCGGACTGCTAGGGTCCGATTCGGTCGGAAATCTCTCCGGGTCCGGCTCGGTCGGGGAGATTTCCGGCCTGAATCGGAATCGGCCCCTTTGTAGTGTATTCTACTCTTATCTAATTGAGCCAACAAGTAGAGTGGAGGGCCTTAGTTGGAGTATGTACATCAGTCGGACTGTTTCAACACCAGCTCTGTTTCTCTTTCCCCTCCTATTTCCCCTTTCCCCTAGGCATACCTCAGCACCAGTTTCACACTGGGGTGTATTTTCTGTCACATCACCTATGTCTGGTCTTTTCTGTAGTTACTTGAGCTAGAATACATTTTTATATTTGATATCAGCAAATTGTGGAGCAGAGGGTGGATTATGTAGCAAGTGCGATAAACCCATAATTATACATCAAACTTCATGGACACAGTATTGCATTATTTCAGTGGCCATGCATATATGTTCAGAGAAGTGAGTGAAAGTTGTGAACTCAAACCAGAAATGACATCTGCACCCAGAATTCATTACCAGGCAACCACATAATTCACCAACAGAATGAATAATATATCCAAATAATAGTCCTGCACAATAATGCAAAGAACAAAAGTTTAGTCCCTGTACCTTGAACTGAGTTAGGATAGGGATAAACTTAGTTTGTGAAGTAACTGCCAGGTTTACCATGGTGTCATGGTTGATAGTGAACTTGTCAAAGAATCAGGAATAAGTTGAAACAGACAAACAGTGCTTTCTTAATAGAGGAAGCAAATGAGAAATTTAATGACTTAAAGAATCTAGACAAAACCTCATCTGTAAAACATGACATCTTAATATACTGAACCAATTTGCAGCTCAAGAGGTTGTCGTAAGAGTTGCATAGTTCTTGGTTTGATCTATTCCTGTTGCATTCTCTAGGCCTAGTCACACAAGTGGGGGTACCATTTATATCAGGAGAAGTGTGGGAACACTGGGTGGACCTGCGCAGACTCTGGAAGTTTCTTAAACAGAAGTATGAAGAAAATGCATGATTTTAGTCAAAGTTTGATTTTTGCTGGGCATTGTGAGTACAAAAACGTAGTGGAATCTATGCAAGGCATACTACCTAGGCCTCGTTGAGTGTCTAGATAACAGGACTATCTGGGTTTGGTAGGCTTCTCAGGGTGCAACCAAGCCCAGGCCCAACTTCTTTATTTACCCAATTCTCCAAAAAGGTTGTTTATCATGCAAGAAATTTGATGTCGCCACTTCAAGTTTTGGGCATTTACTGTTGTTGGCGATAGGCTCATCCACACAAGTGTGGTACCGTTTTTATCAGCAGAAGTGTGGGGAAAGAATTGTAGAACATTTATTATTGCCAATTGGATTAATCTCCATTTTGGCTAACAAATGTAAGCCATTGTGCAATAAAGAACACATTTTGCAAAATGTACGTAGGCTCAAATAATAGTATTGTTTACCTCAAATTCAGAGGTGTACAAATACACATTATTCCTAATCTCTGTATCCTGTGCACATTTCAAAATACTTAGGTGTTCTTCATATCCAGTTTTCATTCATTAGATTTTGCCATTTGAATTGCTGCATAGTTGGTATGCAATGAAATATCATTACATGCTGCAGTTCAGTTGGTATCGCATTTTTTGGACAACAAACAAACACTATGTATCCCTCTGACCAGAAAGGTCTGATGGACATAATGGTATGCTGCTTTGATGAAAACGTTGTCACCAATTGCTATTTTATCCTACTTATTTTCATTATGTTTTGATTTCAATGATTAGTTTATTTTATGAGCAATCTACACAAATGACCCTTTGCTGAATTTAGAATTTTGTCTGTTTATCAAAAGCGTATAGCTTTCTGGGTTATCCAAGGGTTTCACATCTGTTTTCACCACTAACTGCAAGTAGGATGAAACCGCAACCAATAGAAAAAACTGGACCATCAGTTAGAGAAATGGAAAAAGTGTGGTAAAAAAATTGGGTTTCTTTTACAACTCTACTTGTTCCTGAAAGGTGGGAAGATGGTGCTCTGACCATAGCAAACCATGGGGCATATTCTCAAGGAACTATCGCCAAGTTAACGGCACTTTATCTCAGCCAAAGTCACGATAAATTCATCGCCCCATTCACAAGCTGGTGCAAACAGCCGATATCACCAGTTTACCTGCGATAGCACCCACAAAAAACATCGCCACAGATGACCCCGGCAACTAACGCTAATGATATGCAGAGTAGGCGTTCCCGTGCAAAAATCTGCGATTACACCACAACGCAACATTCTCAACGACCAGCCAGATCGGCGATAAGATCACAAAACATGCGATAAGGCGCGTTAGCAGCAGGAAATTAACACCTTCTCTGACCTGGTGCAAAGTCGGACGACAACCTGCACCAGAAAAGGGAGCCCAACCCACAGCCACACCTGAAGAACAACAGATGCCATGGAGCTACTCATCATGCAGCTCGGAGCCCCAACAGGGCCACAACACCCACCGCCACCACACCCAGGCCCGCCACCCCCCCAGACCACCACGGAGGCAGCGCAGACAAAGACAGCGGACCTTCAGGAAACGCACCAGCCTCACAGACTTGACACCAGAGAATGTCATTGCCCACTACAGACTCAAAGGTCAACCATCCTCCGCATCCTGACCATCATTGCCCACAGGCTGACGGTACCAACACAGCGGACAACCAACATCCCACCTCAGACAAAGCTGCTGGCTGTGCTGCACCTGTTGGCCTCTGGGACATTCCAACCAACAACCGCCAGAGTCGGAGGAGTCTCACAGCCAGCCCTATCCAAGTTCCTCAAACCTGTCCTGGATGCCATCATCAGCTTGGTACCCCAGTACCTATACTTCCCCCACAATGCGTAGAAACAGCTGGAGAACAAACAAGGCTTCTACACCATAGCAGGCTTCCCGCACGTGTTGGGGGCAATTGACTGCACACATGTCCTACTTGTGCCCCCTGCCGACACTGCACACAATTACCGCAACAGAAAGCACACGCATTCCATCAATGTGTAGGCAATAGTGGACCACCGGGGACTCTTCACCAATGTCGTCGCCAACTACCCAGGCAGTGTGCATGATTCATACATCTTCCGACAGTCCATCATCAACCGGCGCTTCCAGGATGGCACCTACGGAAATGCAGTGCTCATTGGTAGGTACCAAATGAACATACCACACACCTCAACTCCACAATCATGCAACTCACAACTCTGGGAATGCACACGTTACAAACTCACATATAACATGCCCACCCACCATACACGACAGCACAACGTACTGCGGAAACCTGGGCTAGCCATGTACACGAGCCATCAATGGCATGGCACCTCAGCCACACAATAGCAGTATGTGGGGAGAGGTGGGAACCAGGCATGTGCGAAGGAGGCAAGTGACCCATGAATGAGAATGCACACAATGCCAAGTGTGGAGTGGAAGTGCTGGACAGACTGCAGTATGCAGACCACAGACATATCCATGTCGACATATACTGCTGGTAGTTGTAGTGTTGTGGACAGTGGACGCAACCATGTCACCCCAGCCAGTGGGGAAGGTCTCGGAAATGTAGCTTGTGACGTCCCCCCTGTAAGCGTGTGCGGATTGGGCTGGCCCGGCGTATGCCAGGCCAGCGTAGGGGTGTGAATAAAAAGCACGTAGCTCTGGGCGTGGTTTTCTTCCGGAATGCCCAACGTGTCTGCCAGGGCAGTGCTTCCCACCCCACCATGAGGCCGATGCCGTCGCCATGAGCGGTGTGGCCTGCGATCCTGTGCGCCTGCCGCAGCCCGGGCTGCTGGTCCCCAAACAAGGCTCGTCCGCCCCTGCGCATCCAGGCCTCACTGCTCACCTGCCGACACCGGCGTGTCTCCAAGAGGGCCCACCACGTGCCGGTGCTAGCTCAAAGCCAGAGGCCCGCGACCTTGGCAGCCTCCTCAGACCATCACGGCCACCGCAAGCAAGGCCCGCAGTACTCCTTTCACGTTGACATACTCCACCGACATACACAGCGGTCAAGTAGGTCACACATTTGGAACTGAGTCTTGATTACACAATGGCAGAGTACATATTTATGGCATCGTTTATATCCCTATACTCCCTTCGATGTGGTGCCACCAACTCTGTGCATAGCAGTCCGACCACACGTGTCTGTGGGCCCTTGCGGACTTCTGCCTTCGGCCTACACAGCGGTCCAGCAGGCCTCACACCAATCCAATACAGTCCGTAACAGGCAGGACACGGCATCGTCGCTGGCTAAACACCCGCTCAGCTCTGGTGCCTCCACCTCCGTCAACCAGGAATCTTCTCCACATGCCACTTCAACGCCGTGTGTTAGAGATCCAGGAGGAGCTGGCTGCACAGCGGGTGCGCCGCGCTGACCGCTGCCTCCAGCACCCACTGCGGTCGAGTAGGACACACAATTGGAACAGAGTCTTGATTTGTTCATTGCAGATTTCATATCATTGTACAGGCCTCATCGCAGACTGCATCCCCTTCCGGCTCTGGTGCCACTGACTCTGTGCCACGGCAGTCATGGACACTCTCTGGTTGAACTCTGGTGGCGTCTGAGTCTATGGCCTGGGGTTTGTCTTCATCATCATGTAGCTGATACTGACATTGTGGGAAAAAGGAGACTGTAGCATTCAACTCCTCCATATTGCCTGTTTCTGCTTGCTTCTGCCCTCTGCATCATGCCCTGGATGGACACCTTCCACTGTCCCCCGTAACACTCAGCGACATTCTCCTTGGACATCAACTGGGACCCGCTCAGCTCTCGTGGCCCTACCTCAGTGCATCGCAAGTCACCGTCCCGTGGCGGTGTGCCTGTGCCGGCTGCTGTGCATCCAGGGCAACCAACTCTGTGCAGCTCAAGTCATGGGCCCTTGCTGTTTGTACTTTGAACTTCTGATTGTCTGATCACTGTTGTAGTTGTTGCCAGCACCAACCAACCCCTGAGGGGTGGCTTACACTACCCAACACCCATCCAGCACAGGCGTCACTGGACATGTGACCCTGGCAATAAAAGGTGCTGGGCGCACGTGCCCATAGCCAGTTCCACGGATAATCTCAGTGTGTCCGTGTGGTCATTATGTATGCATGAGGGCCCCGGGCCATACCACATTACATTGTGCTGTGTACAGCGGGCGCAACCTTGTCACCTCAGGCAGTGGGGTAGACCTGGGACATGTAGCTGTGTCGGACCCCCCTGTGAGTGTGAGGGAGTGGACCGGCGTACGGCAGTATGGCGTAGGGGTGTGGTCATTCAACACGTGGCTCTGGGCGTGGTTAAGTTTAGGCCTTGCCAAGGAAGTAACTAATGCGTGTGTCTCAGGTGTAGTGTCGGCGCCACCCGTCACGCAATATACACTGTTGCTATGTAGCATGCACCCGGAGTACGGGCTCGGCCGAGGAGTAAATGAGGGTGCGCAGGCCCGCTCGGGGTCAGGGATCAGACAGGCCAACTGTTGTGTGTGTCGCTATTTCCGCAGCATAAGCCAAAGGTCTACCCTCAACCGCATGGCGAGTTCAGCCAGGCATGAACTCTACATCTGTGTCCGCCCTGTCCTTACCATGGGTCTACATACACGTGTCCGTCCACCTTCAGCACACGACATTACTGTGTCGTTGTCAGGCTTGTGGACATGCACAGACAGGCATGACAATAGTGTGCCGTAGGGGTGCAAGTGATGCAACTGCGCTGCGCACACTAGTGAATATGCTTGGGGGAGGGAGGAGCGGCATTGAGGCTACGTAATACACATTGATGCCGCTCATTTGCAACAAGCAGTACATGTCATGCAGGAATCACAAAGTCACACATATCACACACCAATGTACCAGTGAGCCTGCCAACACATCATGCACCACCAACTATTGACTTATGTCTCTCTGCACTGTCACAGGTGATCAAGGATATGCACTCTGTGCTTGGATGATGACACCCCTCCGAGCCCCGAACACACAGGCCCAGAGGCAGTACAATGCGGCCCACAGACGCACCAGGGGCATCGTGGAACGCACATTTGGCGTGTTGAAGTCACGTTTCATGTGCCTGGACGTCACAGGTGGAAGGCTCCTGTAAAGCCCAGACATCGTGTGCAAGATGATCGTTGCATGTTGTGTGTTGCACAACATATGTGTACGCAGCAAGGCACCATGGATACAAGTGCCAGATGCACCGGACGATGATGATGAAGATGAGGAAGGTGGACCACACCCCACTGCAGCCGCAGCAGGAATAGCTCGTAGGAACACCATCATTGACAATTTCTTCACATGAGCACGTCATATTGTGACAGTCCTTGGCAGTAATGGGACAGTACAAAATGACCACAGGCACAGCATGTGCAAATAAATGCATTCAAAAAACACATTCCCTGAGTGCATGTCACTCATCTGTACAGGCACATCACTCAGACAAGTGTGAGTGCGACATGTATTGCTAACAATTTTATGATTTGTTCATGGATGGTGGGTGTGTCACCTCTGTGCAGAGAGGCTGTTTAGGGTGTCACGTATTTGAACTGCCAGTTCTGTGTGTCGCAGTTAGTAGGGAATCCCACTCTTCGGCGTTTCACATGTGTCCAAATTCATTCCATTTTGGCTGCCATTTGTGTCCTACAGGTGACAACAGGGCTCCTTTTGGGGTCAGATATGTCCCACCATGATGCAGGGATGCCCCCTGTGACTCAAGTCCCACAACATGGGCAACATGTATGTAAGCGGGAGTCACTGCCCCTACATTCGTCCACGCTTTCATAATTGATTGATCATGGTTAAGCCTGGGCGTAGTTCGCGTAGTCGCGCTACGCGAAGCTACGCGAAGACGTCGGAGCGCTACGCGAGCTACGCGTAGCTTCGCGAGCGCGCGTAGCTGCTTGCCGCGCCCGTTCGCGATGCGTTTTTCTTGCTCGGGAACGCGTTGTGGTTGCTCAGGACGCTGTTTGCATGCTCGGGGCGCGAACTTACCCATGCGGTCGCCTATGGGCGCGGCCATTTTGTTTTTCACTTGTCCCGCCCATTCGCGATCCCTTATTTCCTGTTCTGGGTCGCGTATAGCGTGCTCACGCTGCGCATTCCTTGTTCGGGAACGCGTTGTACGTGTTCGCGATGTTTTTTGCGTGCTCGGGGACAAATATCGCGCGAACTTACCCACGCGGTCGCGATGGGCGCGGCCATCTTGTTTTACCACTCTATGCTATGGTTCTGGGCCTGCTTTTCTATCCTCCCTCAATCTTTGCAATCCTTAGTTTTTTACACTGTTTTTCAATTTGTCTTTATTTCTTATCTATCTCACTCTCTGCTTAAGTCTATATTTTGCATTTTTTTATACTTTTTACTGTGTTTTTTTTAATTTTCGACTGTTTTATATAACTTTCTTCTTTAAGCTCCTACTTCTTCCCCTAACTTTATTTTTCCCTTCTAACTTTTCTTTTTCACCTCCTCCCACCCCAGAACCATGGCGAAGGGTAGCAGCAGCGGCTCAAAGGGCAAGGCGTGTGCGCCCAATCGCCGCCTGCCTTGCGGCAGACTGCGCCCTGCAGGGGTGCAAGCCCGCCAGCTGTTTAATGAGGCGGAGGTGGCCGCCCTTGTTTTTTTTATTCAGCGCCACCTCCCCTTGACCTTGGCAGCAGGCGGCAGGCCAGGCTCCGGGTACCCGACCCAGGAGCGTCACCGCCGGTGGGCGAAGGTGCGTCGGGCAGTGTTTTGCTGCTCCGAGGTCCGGCGCACCCATAACCAGCTGGCCCACCGGTGGTCAGACATCCTTGACCGGGAGCAGGACCTGTTGGACCTGCTAGGTGTCGAGGTCATGGGGCTTGGTGAGTAGCCAATATATATATAGTAGTATAAGTATTGTGATTTGTGTATATATTTTTTACAAATAACAAGAATACTGCTGCTTACATTGCAGGTAAATTCCGTTTCAAAATCCTCTGTGATTGTAGGACACAGGTGCTGGGCGGTACTCTTACTTTTTTGCAACTTTGCGCTCGCTTGTCATCATTATGTAAGAGTTTACTTTAGAGAACTTCAGTTAGGTAATGTGTTGGGATCTGAGGAACGCTGTCTCAGGCTCGTGAGGAGCTTGTGTCGCTGGGGGGATTCTATTCTGGAATGTGGAGTTCTAAGGCAGGCAGTTGCTGCCGGGACCCGGAGGACGTCAGATGGATTAAACTAGACACCTACCTTATTCCCGTGTAGTGTCTTCATTTCAGTGGCGACGAGGATGCAGAAATTCCTCAAGGACATAGGTGTTAGTCACATTCTTACTTCTCTTTATCACCCCCGCAGCAATGGCCTGGTTGAGCGCTTCTACCGCGTAATCAAGGAACATCTGCAATTGGCTTTGGTGAATGGGTTGCATTGGCGGCAAGCGGTCAGCAACATGCTTTGGGCTGTGAGGACCACTCCCCATGTTAGTACCGGCATTGCCCCGTTTACCTTACTTAGGGGAAGGGTTGCTGGTTCTAAATTAAACAAGGAATGGATGTCCAGGAGGGAGGTGGACACTAAGAAATTGTCTGTTGTAACTGACGTCAGGGCTGCTGTTCAGGCTAAGTACGACACCAGGCCTGGAGTTCGTTATCCTTTGTCTGTTAAGGTGGGGGATTGGGTGAGGGTCAAGAGACCGGGTTTTCTTCGCAAGGGGGAGTCTCGGTTCTCCGCTCCCAAAAGAGTGTCAGCTCAGTTGCAAGAAATCACGTGGTGGTGTTGGAGAGTGGGAAAGTTTGGAACAAGTCTGCTATTTTCATTGTGCCTGAGTCAATGCTGGTCTATGTCAACAAGAGACTTGGTGTTGTTTCTTCCCCAACATTGGTGCCCACCAATACCCACGGGAGGGAACCTGTGCATTCCGATCATGTTTCTTCCAGAGCTGTTTCCACCAGATTGAAATTTGTTCCTGCAAGATTTCAAGATTACAAAATGTAGTGATGTTGTTCTTCTGTATACCCTGTTTCCTGTTATCTTCTTCTTATTGTTTTTTTATCTGTGTCAAACCTTACTTTTCTGTTTTCATTGTGAAGGAAGGGGGTGTGTTGGGATCTGAGGAACGCTGTCTCAGGCTCGTGAGGAGCTTGTGTCGCTGGGGGATTCTATTCTGGAATGTGGAGTTCTAAGGCAGGCAGTTGCTGCCGGGACCCGGAGGACGTCAGATGGATTAAACTAGACACCTACCTTATTCCCGTGTAGTGTCTTCATTTCATAATGCTATTGCTAGAGAGACTGTAGTCCTTCCTTTGTCCTCCTGTCAAATAGTGGTGGATGCATTTGATACTAGGTTTAGTTACTATTAGTTGATACTTTTTGAGCGGTCTGCGTGACGCATCCTCTGTCACTGAGTGCTGCTTACCCCAGTCCTTAGAACCTTTTGTAGTTTGTTTAGTGAGTGGTACTGGTAAGCTTAGCTTAGCAGTGTCAGTCAGCTGCAGAACATCAGACGCAACCAACCAACAATTTGGTGTATGCATTATGCACTTTATGCATGTGTCCTCCTTCTCATCTATGCATTTTTGATGTCAATAAAAAATGGAAATGCAGGCTTAATGAACAATTGGCCCGCCTGGAATAGGTGGGCTAGGTCAGGTGGTACTTAGGCTTAGTTAGTGTTCTGGATTTTATTTGAATCAATCAGAATGGAACACTGAATTAGTGTTCCCAAATAAGTAGACTGTCCGTGAATCCCGCAAGGCAGTAGTCGATCGGATTAGATAGGTCAATTTTATTGCAATTTTTGTTTCCTAAAACGTTTTTTGAGCGTTTTTTTAGATAATTTATTTGTTTCACAGCAATCATTAATGTTTGTGTCTTTCTTTTTCTTTATTATATCTTACATGATCACTGATGTGCAGCACCCAGGGGCAAGAAGACGGGGTCAGATTCGGCGGGACAACCACCAGAGGACCGCTCCTCTACCGAGGGCCCTGCTGCTGGTCCCAGTAAGTCCTCCAGTGGTTAATATTAACAATTATATTGCCCTAACTTTTACTGCACCTTATTTTTTCAGAACTATTAATTCTGGCTCCACTCCCTAATTCTATTTTTTACAAAAGATTCTTTGATCTTGACTTGACTATCTGTTTCTAAATTCAGGTTATCCCTGCCTCTAAGTTCTAACTGCCTCTGCTATGAATGTCTGTACTCTGTACTACTAATATTAGTCTGTCGCTAAGCTTGCCCAGTTTGCATTGCCACTCTTTATTGTACGGTTTTGTATAAAACTCAGATTGACCAATACTAATAGCTCTAGCCACTGAGTCCAGTCCTTTCGGTTGTCCTCTTCTAGGCTTCTTAATCTTGAGGCTTTGACAATTACCACAAACAAAATGCCCAACCAGATATTAGACTATTTTTGATAGGATATAGTACATACTACTTGGATTATGCACAGCCCCATGCAGAACTATGCACAATGAAATAGGATGTTGGTGATGCGAGTTTGGAACTTGGACGTTCCTCACACCTCAGTCAGAAGTGAACCCACAATCCCCTGAACGACTAGCTATAGTGTCTCATTAGGTCCCCGAACCCCCACCCGAAGATACCCAATGATTATGATTACACAACCCAGAACATAACACCCTTTCGCTCACTCACTCGTGTAAGTCCACCACCACCACACAAAATACCACAGAGTCTATGTGTAAGTTCAAAAGGTTTATTTTTCAACTAACAAGCTCTGTATGTATGTTCTATAAAATTCAGTGTACTCCAGCCAGCTCCAACAGCAAAATGCATAAGATTAAAACAATAAACAGTGTTGCACTTGCAACAAGTGCATGATCATTGATGATATATAAGACAAAAGATCTGTGCGAATTCTGAGCGACTCCTCACCGTAGAACGTAGAATTACTGGTTACATGCATCATTCATAAGCTCTGCAAATCTCTGGTTCGTAGAAGGGAATCCTCTGCCTGAGAAAAATGGTGCGTGTTATTATAGTATAATGCAAGCATTTCTCAGTCCTGCCCAAAAAGTGTAACATGTTACCTATGGCTAAGCAATACGGACTAACCGAACTCCATAACAAAGTGGCTTGTTTTTCGACCTCTTGTACGCAACGCTCAGACAGTAGCTGTATGTGCTCATGTGGGCTCAAAAGGCGTCTTACTGTTACTGCGCAACAAGCTGCGAGGTAACATGCGCAAAAGACATGAAGCGGAAAATGGTTGCATGGCTCAGGCTAACTTTGCAAAGAGTAGAGTATAGTATAATAATGACCCTAGGGACCATAACACTACTAGTGTCTACTGACTGTACTCTAGTACCCGATTTGGACTATTGAATGTGATTTATAATAATATGTATGTATTAACTTTTTTTTCAATCTTGCTAATGAAAAAGAATAAATAGGGGGAGGTGTACAGGCATCTAAAAATGTGTCATGTTTTTATCTAGGCGGACTAGCAACCACCAGTGGCGGCGGGGCCACCGGCGATTCGAGCCTTCCGGAGGGGGCAGGAGAAGATGCGGCACCTGCAGGAGCTACAGGGGGAGCCAGCAGCGGTGGCGGGCGGTGGTAAGTTATATTCATGACTTATTGACATTGCACTAGCTGGAAGGGTGTGTGGACTTCACTCACTGTACTGTTGTTGAGACTTATTATTAGGTATGAAGTTGTAGTGAACATTATACAACGGTTGAAGAAGAGAAGACACCCTTTACTTAGCATTAGCAATGCAGTAGCAATAGCATTACCAGCGTGACTTGATTAACCAATGGCCTCTTCTATCTGACTCCAACTCAGCTGTGAAAGTTTTATGGAGGAGACTAAAAGTCAGATCAGATGACCTTGATGGATGTGTTGAATAAAAAGGGAAAGAAGGGTGGAAGGAGGAAGGACGGGCCAGATTTAATATGATTGATGACTGGCAGAGAAGGATACGTTGGAAGCATGGATATAGGTGGCTGATAGGAATCAGATGCATGTGTTGTTGAAGGATGGGTGGAAGGTGAAAGAAGAATGGATGCCTGCCTGGGTGGGCGACACAGTATGGGTGGATACTGTGGATAGCAAGAATCATCAGCGGTGTTTGGGTGAAACTCTAAGCCAAGGCAAGCAACGGAGTGAGTGGACGCATGGGTTGTTGTTGGCGAAACAAAGTAAGGTTTGTGGAGAGATTAAGAAGAATGATTGACATTTACTTAGAATGGATGGATGCCTGTATGTATTCATCATAGACAGCATAGGTGGAGACTGTCACGGGATGCACAGTTTTAGTTTTAAGGGAATGTAAAAGAAACCGCGCCACAGTAGCAAAGCCGATGTGGGTAGGGGCAGGGTGGGGGGTAGCAGTAAACAATGTATTACACGGCCAAATACAGGTAAGTTTACTGTAAACATAAAAATAAATAAAGCTAATTTCATTGTGCGCACTGCACCGCCAAAAGCGATGCAGTGGGCGCAACAAAATTACTTTTATTTCTTTATATGTTTACTTACCTGTAATTGGCCGTAATCCATAGTTTACTACCCCCCACCCTGCCCCTCCCTACGTCACCGCCCGGCAGCACTCCCCGAGTCCCACCACCGACCGCTACTGACCTTATGTCGTCGTCCCATAAAAGCAATGATCATTGGATCAGATATATAATCTGCCTTTTTGTAGTAGCCAGGGCACTGTTAAAGTGAAATTGACCAATTGCCCTGCTTCATGTAACAGAGAGAGTATGGCCAGTGCCACCCGTAATAGAAAAATAAATACGAGCTTCCCCACCTGCATACAGTAGTAAATCAAACTAACGTGAGTCTGCGTCATGATGACTCGTATGTTTGTCTTGGGTGCAAGCATAGATGACCGAGCTGGCATGCCGGCTACAACCAGGTTATGTCATTTCGCTAAACTAGTAGAGATAAGAAGAAGACTGGTGTACTGGAGTCCATAGTGCTAGTATAATGCCTGAAACTCCCACAAATGTTACAGGCCGAGGAAGTGGGAGGATAGATAGATTATTATACCAGGAATGTTATGTACTGTGCTTCTTGCTAGTGCTACTGTGCCATTATGTTTATGTGTTGAATTAATTTTGTGTTACTGTTTTGCTAAGAGTACTGGTTACAACAATATTCTTTTTCTTTCTTGATATAGATACTCCTTCCCAAGGCAAACCATCCCGGAAGGAGTTGGCAGCCAGGGCCCGGCACCGGAAACTGGAGGCCATCTGTGCCGAGTACCGGCGGCTGGTGGCTCAGGCGGAGGAGGAGGAGGCGGCAGCAGCAGCAGCCTCGTCCGATGCCCCGGGCCCCAGCCAGGCCAGACCTCCAGTGGTACGGCGCCGCAGTCTGGCAGCCGCCCGCCGCAAATCGATTGCAACCAGCACTGCTGTCCCCCACCCTGGATGCCACTGCAGGGCATTTCGACGAAAGATTCTCCTCCGGGTGGCACGGCTAGAGGAGCAACTCGAGGAGCGGGTTAAAATTCTGGTGGACAAACACCTTAAAGCCCGCCGAATATAATAGGACCCTGTTGCATTGCCCCTTTTTTATTCCTTTTGTTGGTGGGTGGGAATTGGGCGTTGGGGTTTGGACATTCTTTGGACTTTTTTCGTTTTGGACATTGGTTGGGGTTAGGGAGAGGGGTGGGTCAGGTGTGGGATAGTTTATTTTTGTTAGGGTAATAAATTATATTTATACTTCAACATACAATGTTAATGTTTTGTGGGGGGTTACTGTTTTACAAATTAACGTCACATGGTTTCTTTCATTGCTGCTGCAGGGCCGCAGCCAGTGTTTGATTTAAATAATCTGCTGATGATGTAACACAAACAGATAGATGCGGTACCCCTCACTGAGTGATTTGTCCTACTAGTACTGTCAGTCTCTCCTCCTAGTCCATTATACCTCCCACCAAACTTATCTTACCTGTGATTGATGATGATTACGTTCGGCACAGCGATGGCTGCATGGTTTCCCAAGAGAATGGAGAAGATGCCATGGTTGTGGTGGTAGTAGTAGAGTAGACACTGCCAGCAGCATTTGCTAAAAAAATAAAAAAGAGACAGTCACTTGCCTGAAAGCGACTGTGGGAGGAGTAGTAGAACGAAGTCAAATACAGTACAGAAGAAGACTGCCAAACAAACAATATTGCATTTGCAACTGCTAAAGTCAAATAAAACATAATGTTGGCGGGGACAGCCTAGTACAAGAAGTTACAAACTGTAGTTGTGTCGAGTGAGTCACTTAACTTAACACAATCGTAATTCGTAACCTTTACTGCTGTGTGGTAGGAGTTTGATGATGAATCCAATC
Organism: Calotriton arnoldi; assembly: GCA_963921515.1. Lineage (NCBI taxonomy): Eukaryota > Metazoa > Chordata > Amphibia > Caudata > Salamandridae > Calotriton > Calotriton arnoldi. Next base: position 1,171,335 of record CAWUFW010005136.1, on the reverse strand, counting down.
AATGCTGGCAATTAATTATGATGTACTATTAGCCGGTGACGGCATGCACATAGACTGAGCATGGGTGGGCAAGCAGAAGAAGCTCCTCGCCCTGCCTTGAAATTTAATTAGTGTTGCTTTTACCACATCTGCCCCAGCAAGCGTGTGATCAATTGGTGTACATTTTAGGTAGTCACATCACACCTCAATATAAATCACAGCCCGGGGGAAGAGGGTTAGGGTTTGATGAATGGATGGGAAGGGGAGTTTGGGGAAAGGTTTGAGAAAGAAAAACAGTACGCATGGACAACAAAAGCAAAGCGCAATCTTGGCAGACGACCATGATCTTATCCCAAAAATCTATAAAGGGAGAAAAAGGCAATGCATGCATGATGAAGATAACTTGATGGTTAATGAGTAGTACTTACTAACTCCTACTAGACAAGACAGTACAGGGCAGCAGTATATTCTATGCAATTTGCCTTGCCTGTAATATATGCCCTCAGACAGAGACCCAAATTCCATGTTGTACTGGGCTTACTTTTAAAGATAGCAAAGAAAAGTAAAAAATAGTTGTAGGGATCAATTAGCAAACAAACAACAACACACAACACACAGTCGTAATGATTGAAGAGAAAAAAGGATTCCAATTAATTAAAAGATGAATGATACTAAAGTTACTGTATTATCCTGGTCAAATTGTGGAGTTGAATCTCGTCCTTCCTCTTGGTCCTATCTTCCATGGACGCTCCGCACATCAATCTTGGTTGCCTTCCTGATGCGGATTGGTAAGGTAAATGTGAGTTGAGTCTCCCAGTATAGCACAGGGTAAAGGCCGGCCTGTAACGTCTAGATGGAAAAACAAAAGGGGTATTGAAAAATCAATGAATATAAAAAAGCATCAATTACGGTGGAGTCCAAGAAGAGAAGAGAGAACACTTTCAGACTGAGGCGGCTTGGATATATCGTGTATATTCCGTTTACAGCATTAAGCTACAACAACAACAGGACAGAACAGGCCCACCACAGCACCAGCCTGTGACCCAACCTCCATTTACCTTAATTTTTGACAGAGCCAGACAAAAGGCATATATACAGCAACTTAGCATTTTCAAAATTAAGTGACAAAATCATTGCGCCGCTGTCAGTCATAACTACACTGACTCGACTCCACCACTACATGGACATGTAGGTCTGCTGTGTTTACTTTCTTGTTGAATTGTTGTGTTTATGTTTACCTTATGCCACTTCATGAAACGCAGTTATTCCTTGAATCATCTCCGATCCAACTGACTGACTGCGTGCAAAGATAGTATGGTCATCATCATGTTGTGGTACGTGTTGTCCAACTCCAACTCAGTCTGTAGTGACTCCGATTAAGTCCATATTCCATATTAAAAAATTGCAACAGATATTGGCCGGCACCTGCAGTAGTAGGAGTACAATTTGGTTATTAAACAACAAGAAGGGAAACATTGACTGTCACTGACTTGACTTGAGTCACTTTGTAGATTAACTAGTAGAGTAGAGTTCGACTTCATGCACAACATCAACAACAAACAACAGCAATCGCTCAGACTCTGCAAGCATCCAATGCATTCCATCATTACCTGTCTTGCTCTTCTCTTTGGCTGTCAGATCATCAGATGCCTAGTTCTGACAGTTGTTATTTTTTTTTACGGGGCAGTGGCCTCATCATTACTCCAGTCCACATTCATTTTGAGTGTTAGTCGCTGTTTTGGTTTTCGTCTTATTCTTCTGTGGCACTTTGTCACAGTTTAAGTTGCTTCCCATGGTCAGCACTGTGATGATGGGCCGCGGCCTGGGTAGCGCTCATTGATGGTCATTTGAGTTTGCACAAATGTCAGCAAGTTTCTTCGAAGAGTCTCTTGTCTTTCTCTGCCAAGTACCTTCTGTCCTGACAGTGAGGACCTTTGGATGCCTGCTGAGGCTGTAGCCTTCGGACACTGATGAGTTTCGGCTCCAAAACAAAACGGAGGATAGCTATAGTCACGTTTCACTTCTTATGGAGGCGGGACTGGTAAAGGCAACATTTCTTGTACTAATGTCTGGCTTGATGGAAATGTACTTGTGCGAGACAGGAAGATGAAGCAGGACTTTGAAGAGTGGACAGTTAAATGCACAGACATCCAACTCCAATAGGGAAATAAAAAGAGAAGACGGTGGTGATGGATTTGTTGTGATTTGAACCAGAAAGACAGATACACAGACACATAAAGGAAGGAAGAAAGTAACAATTTGAAAGCCTAGTTGTCAGGGAAGAGGAGCTCGTCCTCAAACTCTGGTGGTTCGGACAGAAGTAGGTCCTGTAACGCACTATTTACGTCATCCAAGTTGCTCTCCTCTTCCTGCTGTGATTCACGTATTTTGTAATCCGGTGGTATAAAGTGCTGATTCATTTTGATCATGGTTAACCTCTCCACGCTTTGGGCCGAGAGACTGGTCCTTTTCGAAGTTACAATGGCACCAGCAGCACTGAAAACACGCTCAGAAGAGACACTTGCGACAGGGGAAGCCAGATACTTTATCGCCAGCCTGCTGAGCACTGTCCATTGGCTTCTTTTCCCATACCAATACACCAATGGGTTTCGATCCATGAAGACCTCTGTTGGGTCATCCAGATAGGCCTGGACCATCCGCTCAATGTTCAGGGGTGCTCCGATGTGCTCGGCCTGTTTTGCCTTTGCATCAGCACTGGACTTACCATACCCCTGCTGTAGAAACCAATCAGTTGCACATTGTGCGGTGGATGATCCTGTTCTTGATGTTATTGTTGGTGTAGGTGACTGCTGGGAGGCAAATGCACTGCCCTCAGGCTCCGAAGTAGAACTTGACTCTGGATGCCCTGTAGTACTGGTTATGGTGGCCTGGGGTGGGGGGCCTGTAATTAACAGCCGTTCTCTTTCGAAAATAGTGGCTTCCTTAGCTATCAAAGTTTTGTAGTTGGCAACATCCACTTCCGAAAAAGGAATTACTGCCTTGCTGTTCAGAAATACTTTGTACCGTGGATCCAAAATTGTGGCACTAATGTAATGTGGTTGTGACAAAATTTTATTTTTAATCCTTGTATTTTCCGATAAACGAGCGGCTAAGGTCTCCGCCAAATGATATGCGTCTTGTTTGTCATCCACACCTGCGTACGTTTCAGACACATCCTTCAGCTGTTGCTCTAGCATGTGCAACAATGGGATAGCTTGGCCCATAGTACAGTCCTCCCTGCTGACTTCACGTGTGAAGATCTCAAAAGGAAGTAGCATCTCAGTCAGGCATTTAATGAGGTCCCATTGAGCCATCTCAACGGTCATGCCTTTCACAGTAGGTTCCCCTAATCTTTGCATGACATAAGCATTGAGTGGTATGTACAGTTCAAACAGACGATCAAGCATGTAATAAGTTGAGTTCCAACGTGTTGGCACCTCCTGGATGAGCGCTTTGACTGGCATTTTATGCTCACGTTGAATGACCCTCAGCTGCTTCCGGGCTTTAAAAGAATGGTTGAAATGTGTGCATATTCTTCTGCAGGTGACCAGTAAGTTGCTGACTTTGGATTCATTTTTCAAAAAGTCTTGAACAACAATGTTAATGCAGTGTGCCAAACACGGGACCCTGAAATAGCCACCATTGCGCATGGCCAAAACTACATTACTGCCGTTGTCCGTGGCAACAAAACCAATCGTAAGCCCTCTTGGGCGCAGCCACTCAAAGACCTTGGTGTTAAACTCTTCCAAAATGTTTGCAGCAGTATGAGATTTCTCCATGGCAAACATGGCTACAGTTGCATGTTTGCGAGTGGCATGAAAAATCTCTGCAGTATCAACACCAGCAGATACCTGTTCTCTAACCCCCGCAAAACTGATCCAGTGTGCAGTGATGCACATGTAATCTGTGGCTTGGCAACTGGTCCACATGTCTGTAGTCAGGTGGATACTGTGAACAGCACTCTGCTTCAAGGCCTTTCCTAGCAATTCCAGCACGTCGTGATGTAGTGCTGGAACTGCAACTCTGGCAAAATAGTAGCGGCTGGGAACATGCCATTTTGGGCAGATGGTTGACACAAATTCCACAAAACCCAACCCTTCAACAAAAGAAAAAGGGAGAAGGTCCAGTGCTAACATTTTAGCCAGCTTCGCATTGTACAAACGTGCTATTGGGTGGTTGCGTTCGTACTGCCCCTCACCCCCAAACATGCTGATAATGGTAGGCTGCATGGTTTTCCTTTCTCTTAGGCTCAACGCACTTTTTGGTAGTGCGGACCTGGTACTTCTTGGTGTCTCCGGCTGACTCTTACTCTTGTGCCACTGAGATGTTGCTGAAGATGTGTGCAACGTTAAGACTGCACTGCTGGGGTCAGGGACACCTTGTGTACCACTACCAGAGAGAATGTCTCCCTGTCCTTCCTCTTCCACCGTGATCGGATCTTCTTCTTCTACTCCTTTATCCCCACCAACACCAATGGTTGCAGTTTTTTTTCTGGCGCGAAGGTGGTCCTCCCAGCTGATCAAGTGGTGTTTTTTCAGATGGGTCATTTGGCCTCCGGTACCATAGTTTGTACCAAGCTTACCACGACTAACAGAGGTATTACAAATGGAGCATATAGCAATGTTCTCCTCCTTTTCGCTAACCGTAAAGAAGTCCCAAACTGGGGAGCTTAACTTTGGCCTCCTGCTGGAGGTGCCACTTCCAATGCCGGATGATCTGTAGGGTGTGTGTTGAATTTGACTCTGTGCTGCTGTACCACTACCTACTCCTACAGAGGTGGTGGTTGTGCTGGATGTAGGTCGCTGCCGGGCCTTTGCTAATGCAAATATGGAAGCTGTAGGTCGTGTTGGTGTTACCTGTGGAGGTATGCGTGCTACATCCCTCGCAGCGATTTTGGATAGGGTAAGAATGTTGGTCTCCATCTCCTCGGGGCCGGGAGTGATGTTCGTGATGACTGGCTCGTCGTCATCATCATCATCATCTTGCTGTTCTACATCGACCTCCATAAGTGTAAGGCTTTCCGGAACCTTCCTTTTCCCTAGCTTGGTCTTGGAACGTGGCTCCCTCTCAGACTCAGTTTGTGGCTTCCAAGTGGCATCTAGATCATCAGAAGGGGGCTTGGCGAAGAACTTGATGGACTACCCCTCCTTTTCCTTGCTGGGGATTTGGAAGACAATGGATCTTCTGAATGAGTGGCTTCTTCTTCTACCTCTGCATGAGGCTCAATTTCCTGAACTGCCCCTACTTCAGGAGGAACAACAACTACTATTGCGGGCGGTGGTTGCGGCTGTTGTTGTTGACCACTTATCTGCTGTGTTTCCTCCTGCGTTGATTGGGTACTACTTTGAGATAGCGATAAGTTTATCTCCGGCTCAGCATCACTGCTTTCCACCATTAGGCTGGCTACCTCTTCCCCACTCATGTGCTTGGGCCTGGGTTGGTGGGTTGGGTCCACTGATGCGGAGGTGCTGCCCCCAGCTTGCCCCCCGGACACCGCTGCTGCAGGCGCAATTTTTTTTCTCCCAAAAAGGTATTGGCCGGCACACCAGACTTCAGTGTCACTTGCTTCTTCTGTTCCTTCTTCTTCTCAATAGCAACTTTCTTGGTACTGGAGGACCTGGTACCTGCTTTCTTTGGGCCCATCTTCTTCAGATGTCAGCAGCACTCAGTTGCAGAGATGTCTGGTCAGGTCACACGTCACGTTGTGTTGTGTGTACAGCAGCAGGATGTCTGTCTGGAAGTGCAACAGGCAATGATGAGAGACACACCTCCTCCTCAGTCTTTGTGCACCTAAAAGCAAAAAAGCCAGAACATCAGTCAAACATAGCACAAATCAAACAAATAGAATATAGAACTTAGTGTGTGGTGGCCTCAATTATTAAATTTCAGAAACTCTGTGAACAACAACACACAGTGTAGCCATTTATGAGACGTTGACAACAAGGCCAGGGCTTTCCTGGCTACTGTGTAGTGCTAGTGTACACTCTGGAAGAATAAGAATAGTAAAGAACAAAAACTAAAATGTACTGGAGCATGTTTGGCCTAAATTTGTGCATCACGTGGGATGTATTATATAGCAGCATCAGGGAGCTGCAGCTGGCAATGGGGATGGATTTGGAAGCAGTAAGACAAGAGGAACAATGGAAAGACACGCAGGCCTATGTGGCAAAAACAGCACACTAATAACTACCACAACAAAATGGCCCCCAGAAACATGGTGACTCACAGGCACAAGGCACGGCAAACAATGAACTCAAGCAGGCCTATATATGGGCAGACAAAGGATGCCTTATAAAACACACACAGCTTTAATGCAAAAACTAAAATCCACATGGCTAAAAACACTTTGGAAAGTTAGACAACCACTACAACAACACAATTATAATTACACAGTACACACGCAAAAAAGGCATTTATTTAACACACCCAAAAAGTGAAATAGTCAGACCCTCCAAAAAAAACCACATTTCGCAATTCAATTGAATCAATTCAATGCCATCCATGGCCTAAATGATGTCAAAATTCCACAGACTACACAGAAACAGTTTTATGCACCCATGGTGACTACCTCTGGGCCTACTGGCATACTGGGCCGCAAGCTTGGAGGCCTATGGCAAAAGCACAGTGGCTGGTTTAACAAAATGGCCGCCGCCCACATGGCCAGGCCACCAAAAATAACAAAAAAGTGAAGACAAAATACAGGACCAGGCAGTTGGAGACTCTGGGCAACTTGCTACCTCTTGGAAAAAATGGTAAAACAAAAAAAAAAAGACTCCTTGCTCACCAAACTACATCTAAATGACAACCTGAGGAGTTTTTTGTGCAAAATGAACTAAATCAACATTTTCGAGAAGGTTTAATGATGCTCGAGAGATATTGTTCGCCAGATTGTAAATTCTGCGTGTTCGGCATCGCGATCGTCACAAAAAGTCGTTATCGCGCGCGCGAAAACGTACATTGAGCGCGCGAAGAAGATAAAAAGTGTAAGTCCGCGTTGTCGCGCAGTGCGGACTTGCCCAAAGTCCGCGAGCTGAACGCCCAGGGTTACCTACTGGCTGAAAAGGCCTATTTATTTAACAAACACCCAAAAAAATAAAATACGCCCCAAAACCAAAAGCCACATTTTGCAAATCAATCCAATGCCATCCATGGCCTAAATTATGTTACAATTCAACAGACAACACAGAAACAGTTTATATGCACCCATGAGGATGACTACCTCCGGGCCTACTGGCACACTAGGCCGCAAGCTTGGAGGCCTATGGCAAAAGCACAGTGGCTGTTCACACAAAATGGCCGCCAACACATGGCCAGGCCACCCAGAACAACAAGAAAAGGAACACAAGACAGACAATGCAGGCCTATGGCAAAAGCACAATGCCTGGCTTTACAAAATGGCCGCCACCCACATGGCCAGGCCACCCAAAATAACAAAAAAGTGAAGACAAAGGACAGGACCAGGCAGTTGGAGACTCTGGGCAACTTGCTACCTCTTGGAAAAAATTGTAAAACAAAAAAAAAATGACTCCTTGCTCACCAAACTACATCTAAATGACAACCTGAGGAGTTTTTTGTGCAAAATGAACTAAATCAACATTTTCGAGAAGGTTTAATGATGCTCGAGAGATATTGTTCGCCAGATTGTAAATTCTGCGTGTTCGGCATCGCGATCGTCACAAAATGTCGTTATCGCGCGCGCGAAAACGTACATTGAGCGCGCAAAGAAGATAAAAAGTGTAAGTCAGCGTTGTCGCGCAGTGCGGACTTGCCCAAAGTCCGCGAGCTGAACGCCCAGGGTTACCTACTGGCTGAAAAGGCCTATTTATTTAACAAACACCCAAAAATATAAAATACCACCCCAAAACCCACATTTTGCAAATCAATCCAATGCCATCCATGGATGCCCGGCCTACATGATGTTTAAACTTTAAATTCAACAGACACCACAGAAACATGCACCCATGGGTACCTCTGGCTCTAGTCCGGGCCTACTGGCTGAAATTCCAATCAAAGAAAAACAACTAGGCCCCTGCCGAAACTACAGGCCACAACAATACATTTTAAAAACTATGGAAATCCCACAAAAAAATGTAGGTACAAACAAGCCCCAATCAAACAAACAAGTACACCAATTCTCCAACTTACTTGTAAAATCTCAAATCCAAGAGTCCTCAAATCCAATCCAATGATATGATGCAGCAGACAGACACAAAAAGTGATCCTTCCAGCTCCAAATCCAAATGAAAGTGAACAGCACATGGACAAAGCACTGGGAGGAGCCTGCTGGACAGGAACAGGAAGTTTGAGAATCAGGGGCACTTCCTTCCTCTTGGAAAAAAAGAAAAAGGACTCCTTGCTCACCAAACTACATCTCTAAATGACAACCTGAGGAGTTTTTTGTGCAAAATGAACTAATTCATCATTTTCGAGAAGGTTTTATGATGCTCGAGATATATTCTTCGCCAGATTGTAGTTTCTTCGTGTTCGGGATCGCGATCTTACCAACACTGCCGCCGGAAGTCAGATCGCGCGTCCGAATGACGTGTTCGCGTTCGCACACTCTCGCGGGATCGTGCGGCCGGATTCCAAATCTCGTGGCGCCCGCGAACGGATAGGAAGTCGCATCGGCGAACGCAGAATCATGGTAGGTCGTTACCGCGCGCGCGAGAACGTATATTGAGCGCGCGAAGAAGAAAAACAGCTTCGCTACGCCGCAAATTGCGTAGTGCACGGTAACTTCGCGTTCTACGCGAATCGCGAAGTTACCGAAACTTCGCAAATTCCGCGAGCGTAGCGTAGTTCACCGCCCAGGGTTAATCATGGTCATGACACGTCTGTGTGCAGGAGGGGTTGCTTGTCCCTCTGCAATGTGAGGGGGAGATGCGGTTTCACTGTGTGTTACATGCATGTTTCAGCATTGGCGCAGTTTACATGCAGACTGCATGTCAATGTACATTGTGACTGTGAGGAGATGCCTATTTGATGCGGGACAATGGTCATTTGTTCTACGTCACGGATGTGGTGTTGTGCTCGTACATTGTCATCTCACCGTTTTTTTACTCTGCTTTTATGGTGCATTTTCCCGCATGACGCGTGGGAATTGCAGGCCTCTCGCTGGTTATCGCTGATTTTTGTATCGCGATTGGCCTCATCGCTACTATTTTTGCGTTCGTGTTTCGCGTTGCGTTAGTTTTAACACGTTCTTTAGACGCGTTATCGTGGGACTATCGCATGGGGCTGCCGTGTTGTGAATACCACGTTAACACGGAGTTGTTTTCCCGCGATAGCCTGCGATGTGAAGAGTTGCGTTAAGCTACTTTTGCGGTAGTTATCACACGTTCTTGAGAATATGCCCCCTTGTGTTGATACCATTTTTAGGGACAACTCATACACTTTCTTGCATGGCACCTTTTCCCCACTTTTCCAACAAAAAACAACATTTTGTTGTGTTTGGCTATTTATTTTGTTCCCACCAGGGGAATCCAAAAATACTGGGTTCCTTTGGATTACCCAGGATGTAGGAAAAAAAGGACACAAATTTGGCCTGGATACCTCTTGGAGAAAGAAAGTTATGAAGGCCTAATCAAGAAGCGCCTCACAAAAAAACAAATGGGCCCAGCACTGGAAGTAGACAGTCTCAGGATCTAAGAGGTTAATATACAGAATCAATTAGCCGCTTGAGGTGTGGAATAGCCTGCTATTAACAGTAGTTGACAGAGGCAACATACTATACATAGGAACATGCAAAGATCATTTTTTCCTTCATTAATACTCAGGTGTGCTTGAAAAATACAGCAGAACTGCTCTAATGTTCATTATCCTTTTATCCATGAATTACATTCTTATCTCAAGGTCCGAGTAGCAAGATGCTTTTTGACCACTACATACTCTTTTACTCACAGTAGACTTTAGCCCCCAAACAAAAGACCCATATGAAAACTCGCCTGAGCAATTGTTTCACACCAGAATTAAAATTACGTTAAATAATGACAGGAAATAGATTTTTTGGGTAATTGGATACTCCCTCCCTAGTTTCTTCATAAAACATTAGGGTATCCTATAGCCCTCTTATTTTTCTCCACACCTTGGGCTCAAAGAGAAGGAATGAACCAAAGAGAGGAACTTATTTCTAGTTTTTTTGTAGACGCTCACCCACTCTTTTAGTGATTTGTTTCATCATCAGGTCTCATCTTGGTCCCCATAAACCAGGATGGGTTCAACTATATTCCAGGAAGCACTTTTGATATTTATCTGACAGCGTCTCAAGAATAAAAATACTTCAGGAGCACCCCGCTTTCCCTTTAATTATGGTTAAAATTAGTACACACAGTTGTCAATGAAAATTAGTGTCCCCATACCCTCTTGATAGTCGGTATTGTTCAGCCTACTCTATGTGGCCTCTGTGAGTCCAAGGCTTTCGTGAGGGCTGATTATATGCCCTGTGCCTAAGAGTAGTTCTTAGTTGGTGCCCTATACATATTTAGGCCGAACATATAACGTACAACAAGTATACAAGGCTTCCTTGCCCTTTTACCAAAACATCTATTAATGCTCTGATCCTGTTTATTGTAGTGCTTCATAAGAAGTGGCGGGGAACATGACTTTGCAGTCACACTAACATCCAGGGTGCCATGTTGCTATTTGATCTTATATTTTCCCCACTCAGTTCTTGTCTACACTAGCGCTAGACTATGATCCCACCCCTGTATGTTTGTTGCATACATTCCTTGAACTCTTTGCTCCCACTATCTCTTCCATCATTGCACCCTCACTAATATAGTGGTGGCATCATCTCTATTAAAGTTCAACCAGTTATAATAGACCCTTTGTAAGCAACCTTTTAGGAAAAGTCTTTGAACTTCAACACATCCTAACCTCCACCACAAGCAGTTTGGGTTTCGGCACAGACAAGAGACTTAGACCAGAGTGTTAGATAAAGCTGATAATTACAAGATACATTCGATGAGGGAGTGTTAGGATTGTTAGCTCTACTTGATTTGTCAAGAAGTTGCAATACAATTGCTGCACAAATCAAAGGCAGGAAGACAAGAATTAGTGGCAGCATTCTTAAATATTGCTGTTCTTTTTTGATTCTAAAGAATCAATTAGTCATGCTCAGGTCGTTATGATCTCCTATACTTTGACTGTGACAGATGGGACATCATCCACGGCCATGATAGTGTTCTTCAATCCTTTAACTAGGTCACTAAATTCTATTAAAAATCAAGAGATCTCAAGGAAGAATAGCACACTCCTCCAGCTTTTTTGAAAGACGTGGAGAATTTATTGGTCCAAAGCTGGTTAAAATTGAATGAAGGTGTTGGACTTCGCCCTTTCTACAGGGTCCTCCCTAAAATGTTTGCCTTCACCCTCCTGTTTCCTGGCCCCGTTTTTGTTGGCTTTTGGGACTCTGTGCACTGTGCCACTGCTAAAGTGCTTGTGCTGTCTTTTTTAAACATGGTTTACACCCAATTCGCACATTTAATTTACTTGTTAGTTCCTGGTAAAGTGGTACTACATGTACCCTGGGACTGTAAATCAAATGCTACTAGTGTGCATGCAGCACTCATTGTGCCACCCTCTTCAATAGACCTTTAAACATGTTTCAGGCCTGCCATTAAAGCCTCTGTATGCAGTGTGTGCTGTTTTAAAATACCATTTCGACCTGGCAAAATAAACCTTTTTGCCAGGCCCAAACCTTACTTTTTAATACATATAAGTCACCCCTAGGGTAGGCCCTGAATAGCCCAGAGGGCAGGGTGCAGTGTATTTAAAAAAGCTGGGCATGTACATGTAAGTTTTACATGTCCTGGTAGTGAAAAACTCCTCAATTTGGTTTTCATGACTGGAAGGCCTGCCCCTCCCATAGGATAACTTTAGAGTTACTTTATTACATTTAATAAGCTGTAACTTCCAATTGGGAGCAAGTAGGTAAGTCGAGTTTACTGTCTGAAGAATTGTAATTAAAAGCCCTCTTTAATGGTAAAGTCTGATTTTTAGTCCCAATTCTGAAAATGTCAGTTTTAGAAAGTTGGCATTTTCTTGTCCTAACCATTTGATGCGTGCAGTCTGTTCCTGGGTCACATGACTAGGTGTAGCTGGCAGTTGGTCTTTGTGGATTGCTCTCAGACAGTGAGACAAAGGGAAGATAGGCATTGGCAGGATGGACCACTCTGAGTTAATGAGGGGGAGGCACCTACCATAAGTGCACACCACTAAGGCTTTGGCTGAGATCGCTCACAAAAGATTTGACACTGGTCTTTTGTGACCCCAGACAAGTTTGGGCCAATACAGGGAGGAAGGGTAGGCCTGACACCTCAGGAGATGGAACCCTCTAGAAGCTTTCTCTGCTTCAAAGTGGGCACCAGGTATAAATATTGGATCTTTAGACCCAACTCTTCAGTACACTTCTGGACCTGAGGAAGACTCTACCAGGATGAAGGACTGCTGTACTTTGGATAGGACTGCCACTCTGCTCGACTGCTGACCTGAAGGACTGCTGCTTTGCTGTGCTGATCTGCTACCCTGTTGACCTCTTGCCTGGGTGAGAAGGACTGGACCTGCAGCCTGTATCCAGGACCACCAGAGTGACTCCAAGGGCTAGTTTCTTATATCTAGCACCTATACCTGCAGCTGTACGTCCTACCCAAGCGGTGCCACCCCAGTCCTGGACCCTTGGAAGTGGGCCTGAAGGTGCTCTACCAGCCCATCTGTGGACCCAGCAGAACCGACTTATCTCCTCTGCTGCATGGCGCAACCCTGAGCAGAACCAATGCATCGCCTCTGCTGCATGGACTTTCCCCTCGCAAGGACTTCGCATCCCCATCAAACCCTGCAGCTTCATCTGAACCGCCATTGTGTGACGCATCCTCGATGAAGGCCCTCACATCGCAAGCCCCTTGTAGATGCTATCTTCTATGATGATGCAGGACTTCACATCGCAAGCTCCACAGCTTTTTTGCGACCTCCCGGTATGCGACTCATCCTCAACGCATGACTTCGCATCGCAAATCCCCTTCGTCCCCCCACACCACCAAGAAAACCGCATTCAAGGAACGACTGGACAACAACGCCCACAACAGCAAGGAACTCTTCACCATCGTCAAAGAACTCTCGAACCCCAGCGCCGGAAACAACGACATCACTCCCTCGCAAGACCTCTGCAACTCGCTCGCCTCGTTCTTCCACAGCAAGATCGCAGACATACACTACAGTTTCAGCACACAGCCGACGTACCCTACGACCGTTCCAACGCCCCCCACCTCCACCCTCCGAGCCTGGACCCCTATCAACACCGAAGACACTATCCGCACGATGAACTCCATCCACTCCGGATCACCAACCGACCCCTGCCCTCACCACGTCTTCAACAAGGCCGACGCCTTCATCGCACCCCACCTCCGGGACATCATCAACACCTCCTTCGCCACCGCCACCTTCCCAGAGAGCTGGAAGCACGCCGAACTCAGCGCCCTACTGAAGAAACCGTCAGCAGACCCCACCGACCTCAAAAACTACCGCCCCATCTCGCTCCTTCCTTTTCCTGCCAAAGTCATCGAGAAGACCGTCAACAGACAACTGGCCGCCTTCCTCGAGACGAATGGATCCCTCGACCACTCGCAGTCCGGCTTCCGGGCCAACCACAGCACCGAGACCGCCCTCATCGCAGCTACCGATGACATCCGAGCCCTGCTCGACAACGGGGAAACAGCGGCCCTCATCCTCCTGGACCTCTCCGCAGCGTTCGACAGTCTGCCACCGCACCCTAGTGCAACGCCTGAACAACGGCGGAATCCAAGAGAAGGCACTGGAGTGGATCATCTCCTTCCTCGCCGGAAGAACCCAGAGAGTCCGCCTCCCCCGTTCAGTTCCGAGGCCACCGAAGTCATCTGCGGCGTACCACAAGGATCATCACTCAGCCCCACCCTCTTCAACGTCTACATGAGCCCCCTCGCAGCCATCGCATGCCAACACAACCTCAACATCATCTCTCTACGCCGACGACACCCAGCTGATCCTCTCCCTCACCAACGACCCCACAACCGCCAGAACCAACCTACATGAAGGGATGAAGGACGTAGCCGAGTGGATGAGGAACAGCCGCCTGAAACTGAACTCAGATAAAACGGAAGTCCTCATCCTAGGATCATCACCCTCCGCCTGGGACGACTCCTGGTGGCCCCCTGCCCTGGGCAACGCACCCAAACCAACGGACCACGCACGCAACCTGGGCTTCATCCTGGACTCCTCCTCTCAATGACCCAACAAATCAACGCCGTCTCCTCGTCTTGCTTCAACATCCTACGCATGCTGCGCAAGATCTTCCGGTGGATCCCCACCGAAACCAGGAAGACGGTCACCCAGGCCCTCGTCACCAGCCGACTGGACTACGGCAACTCCCTCTATGCCGGAACCACAGCCAAACTTCAAAAAGACTCCAACGCATCCAGAACGCCTCAGCTCGACTCATCCTGGACATCCCCCGACACAGCCACATCGCCGGACACCTGAGAGACCTGCACTGGCTCCCCGTCAGCAAGAGAATCACGTTCCGACTCCTCACCCACGCACACAAAGCTCTCCACAACCAAGGCCCCAGATACCTCAACGACCGTCTGACCTTCTACACTCCCACCCGCCAGCTACGATCGACCAACCACGCCCTCGCCGCCGTCCCCCGCATCCGAAGAGCCACAACGGGAGGAAGATCCTTCTCCTACCTGGCTGCCAAGACGTGGAACTCCCTACCCATCCACCTCCGCCTTACCCAAGACCACCTCTCCTTCAGGAAGCAACTCAAGACCTGGCTGTTCGAACAGTAGCGGACCCCCCTCCCCCAAGCGCCTTGAGACCCTCCGGGTGAGTAGCGCGCTATACAAATGCTTGATTGATTGATTGATTCGTCCACGGCCTCCTCGATGACTATGCAGGACCTCGCATCACAGCCCCAGAGTTCCCTGGAACTGCGTGATGCATCTTCAACACAGACGTCGCATTGTCTTAGTTGCGCGAGGCATCCTCCATGCAGGACCTCGCAACGCTCGGTAACCAAGATTTAAGGTGTTCTTGTTCTTGTTCAGCAGGCCTAACTGGGTCCCTGCAGCTGGCCCATACTCCATCGCTGTCAGCCTGAACTTGTGACTTTGTCCCTGTCTGGCACGAGCAGATATCTACAGTTGGTGCTTTGTGCTTTTTGGTGCTATTTTCACAGAAACTTTAAATTTGCATATCTCCGGTTCTACTGATTGGAGTTTTGTCATTTTGGTCTTGTTTTAACTATTAAAATGTAATCAATTTTTCTAATTTGGTGTGGGATTCTTCTTGTGTTGTGTTTTCACATTATTACTAATTGAAGAGTTGCACAAGTACATTATACATTGCCTCTGAGTTAAGCCTGACTGCTCTGTGCCAAGCTACCCGAGGGTTGAGTACTTGTTAATTTAGGGTTTGCTTGTAACTTCACCCTGACAAGGATTGTGATTTCTGCTTGAGTAGGGTTACCCTTCCCCAACCAGTAACCCAATTACTTACTGAAGGTAAAACTGAGGTTATCCTCTTTGAAAAAGAGCAAAGTGCCACATTCAGAAGGGGAAGCAGCAGCAGGCCAGTCTGCTCATATTCCAGAGCAGCAGTCTGCTCGCATCCCAAGAATGTAGAACCCCAACACAAAGGTTCGCAGGATTGGCAGCCAACTCCCTGTGTATGCTGGCAGGCCTGGAGATGCATTGAGATGCGCTCCTATGAGTATCAATGGTGCTCGAGTCTTCTGCTACAGAGGACGACGGCGGTAAACCCAGAGTGTAGGCACCACTTGATGTGAAGCTTCACAGTGGTAATGCCTGCAGAATGCGAAACATACATGTGGAATAAAGACAATATTACATTTCCCCGATTGCCAGAAGACACTCTTGAGACTTGCAATGGTGACGGTCCATCTTTGGTCTACTGAGCATAACTTCTTTTGATACAGAGCATTTCTTGGTAGGCACTCTTGATATTTATTTGCTGCAGTCAGAATCTTGTTGCCAGGAGATTGGAATTCATGACGCTTTCATCAAGAACTGTCAAGGACATTGTTCTCAGAAAAGAATACTGGATAAACAGTAGAGCCTGACGATTTAGACTTTGATATGCACTTTAGCATTGGAGTCATCCAGTCAAGGATTACAAACTCTATAAACCATGCACCTATTCAGGAGAGGAGCTAATGAGTAATCTATGTCGTACAGACTCTGTTTAAATCATTTGGAATCCCTTATTGTATTAGTGTATTACCAGTAGTGGGGACGTGAATTGCTGAGAATGAAAGCACATTACTAATGAGTATTCATTATGTTACAGTTGAATTACGTGTTTTGAGAATCATCCACATCACAAACTTGATTTTTAACTTGCTGAAGGTAGTTATGAATGTAGGAATGGTTATTACGGGTAGGTTATTCCATACATTATTTAAAAAGTTTGTTTATATTCTTCAGGCCTAGGAAGTCATGGAGTTATCACCAACCACAAAGAGTGGATTACAGAGAGATTGCCACACGTTAGGTCACATGTTATAGAAGAAATATTAAACTGTAATATTAATGACCAAATTCTAAATAAATAATTGTTGGTGTAGATATCAAGTGTTGATACTAGCATCACCTGGTTGGATATGGATTGCCAGGTTAGAGCAATTGTAATAATGGAAAGAGAAAATAGATGCAGAATGGTTTTCCAGCTTGAAATGCTTGTCCACTTAGGCTTGCTCATTAACATAAATGACAATTATACAAGGTTATCTCCTAATGTGAAAAGCATGATAATATAACAAACAGAACATGACTTATCACCACACAGTAGATGATTTATATCCTGAAAGGAAAGGTACTTACCAGTGTGGCAGCCAGGGAGAATGGGGAAACTAGATGCAGCTGTTGTCCCGAATGAACTCTGGAAGTGGAAGACACGGACAAAAAGAAGGAACAGGATAGAGAGAAACCGTAGTTGAAAAAACAAACAATCAAGAAACTAGCCGGAGACCCATAGGAGGCAAAGGGAGGAAAACAACACAGTTGAGGAGTGAAAGACTGGGCCACAAAGTGGTAGCAATGGAAGTAAAACCCACAAAAACATTGAGTGTCACTAGGCAGCCAGGTGTGTTTGCTGAGTCCTAAAATACTGTTATGCCCTGAAGGACTCTAGCTATGACCTTGAAATCAAAAGAAGGAAAGAACTGATAACGCAGAAATCTCAGGGTGATCTCTCTTTGCAAAATGTAGTAAATGTGGCACCATTACCTTTAATTACCACTACCCTTGTTTCTGCTCAAGTTGATAAATCTTTGCCACCGTATTTTGACCAAAAGAAGTCCTTCATAAACACAGCCAAGAAATCAAATGCAAATAAACTTTTTAGCCAATAATGAGAGTTCAATCAATCAATCAATCAATTAGGGAATTGTAAGCGCGCTACTCACCCGTGGGGGTCTCAAGGCACTGCAGATTTACAGGGATTTGTTTTCTAATTAAAGTTTAAGATTCTCTGACACTTCATTCATTAGTCGGGTATCAACCAGGTTAGAGAATTGATAATAGAAAACAAAGTTAGTACAGAGCATATCATAAATTGCATACAGCGCGTTCCATAAAGGAAAGAATCCCTATTCTTAGATAATGAGGCACAAATGATGTCAGTCAGAACTCATGAAGAGTTCAAGAATAGAAACTAGAGTGACATTAGCATAAAGCTAAATCAATAAGTAATAATTGTAGAATCGTCCATAAAGAAGAATAAAGCATAGAGCAAATAAGCCTTGGCAAAGCCAGTTAGTCAAAGCATAAAACTTGGGGATTTTAATAAAAGTCAGAATGCTTCTAGTCTGCCTTCGCCTGTGTCCGTTCTGCTCTCCATCAAGGTCTGCCTTCTCCTTACCTGCATCTGCAAATCACAACTGCTCTGCTCCCTTCAGTTCTGCATCGAAGTCTGAAACTCCTCTGCAGCCTCCCGTCTCTAAAGAGAGTCTGTCTCTCGCAAAGGTCTCTGCAAGGGTTTTGAAACTCCTAAACTAGGAACACATTTATATAAAAAATAATGTTACAAAGCATGTGGCGTGATTTTCGTTCTGCATCCAATTGGATTCCAGCATTCTCCGAAAGTACACCTCCACCCCTCTGCTGTCCGCGCACGTCATTCATCAGGCAGGCGAAATCCTTCACACGACATATTCTGCATCTTATTTAATATAACTTCATCTCCTCACCTTCCTTGAAAGAAACATTTTATTTTTAACTAAACACATAACATTAGCTGCAAAAGAACTATGTTATTTAAGCAAGAATCATTAAAACATAACATGATAATGCATTTTTAAAGTATGTGTGTTTTCTATTTTCTCTAAAGTAAAGAATTAACTGAGGCTTTGTTTAACATTTCCAGCAACTAAATAGATGATGTGGTAAATTATGTGAGGCTGTTTCTCTTTCACAGGAGAAATTCCTACGTTATCTGAAGGTCAACTGAAGCTCTGAGAGTAAAGCTAAATCATGAACTGTTTCTGTGTTTCTACATTTTAAAATGTGTTCATTCAATACAACTATATTTTACTACTTCACACATTTACCATTTTTTGCAAATTAAAATCACGAGGACAAAATCTAAACTTGCCACATTAATCAAATTATGAATTAATTGTGCAATGGTTTACATAATTTATTAAGGAGAAAGCGCCTAACTTAAGCCTGTGAATATCAAAGCCTCATGTCTTCATTTTGCAGCACCAAATGTCTGTGTGTCACTTTTTAAATGCAGTTTTATGTCTGAAGCCCAAGGCAGGTTTGCCATTAGTAATGCTTAATTCTAAAGGAAATGTTTACTCTCTTTCGGAACTTACCTCTCAAGTGCCAGAATCCTGCATCCCAAATCCACCATCCAGAATATTACCAGATCTGAATCGACTGAGTACTGAACCACCCACCCAATTGCATGTACTGTCCTGGACCCTAACAAGAACTCAGTTGGTTCAAGCCTCCTCCCTGCATCGAGCTTGCATTCCTAATGCAAAGTCACATAAATATTTACCTTCAATGCCAACTCCCTTATATTTTGGTCAAGAAATTACAATTAGGTCTCACGTAAATAACCTAGAACTTTTCCTTGATGTCACCTGTGCCTGTGGACTATGTCATGAAACAATGTTCAAATTGCTTGCCTGACAATTTTACACAACTATGGGCCAAGTTTACAAAGCGCATTTCTATTTGCAAGCTCACGATTTTCAATATCACAGGATTTGTGACCTCAGAAAGGCTTTTTGGATATGCTAAACTACCTTTGCAAGTTGGAAAAACCTTTCCGCGGCTCACTAAATGGGTTTTATGATTCGTTTTGAATCTCATATGGGGGGAGGGAGGGGGTGAAAGGGGCAAATCAGTGATCGACAACTCAAAAGATAGGGTAACTGATTTGCAAATTGGAAGGTGTCCCCATGAGCCAACTTCCTCTTTGTGAACTTTGTCAGCAGCATTGGGGTCAGGGGGAATAGACAGTGTCCAGGGGACCACTGCCTACACCCTCAGTGTTTTTCCAAACAGAATTATTTTTTTGTATTTAAAAGCAACATGGTTTCCTTTAAGGAACTCAGGCTGCTGCAACACAGGGATGGTGGTACGCTGTTCCTTTCAGGCAACCATCCCTCTGTTTGTAGCCAATCACAGGGGGCCACATATAGACTTGCCTAATTAATATTCATTAGGCAGGTTGTTCTTCGACCCCCTACAACTGAACACTTCGAGATGTGATCTATTAGTACACAGGTTTCATTACAAAATTCAAGACTGGACACAAAAGCTGTGCACAATTCGTGACCACTTCTTGCAAGCAGTCTTTTCATACATCTGGTCTTAAGATCCTCTACATAAAACGGTAGTTTTAGTTCGGAGTTGTAGTCACCTCATAACTGACGTATGGGACTGAAGTATGTGGCAGGGTTTTCTTGCTATCACATAAATGTTACACAGAAATCAGGCAGACTTGTATGGCAAATTTTAGAGTGCACATGTGCCAGGCTTAGAACTAGAGAACTAATGCTTTGAATGGTGATAATATCTAACTGAGTGTGCAAGATCACTGTCCTATTTTAGCAGCCACTTGACATTAGTCACACTAACAACAATAACAGAAGCACAGTGGAGGTGAATCTTCTATTCTGCTGTCCGGAGGGCTTCGTATAGTGAGCAACATTGCAAGGCCAACAGGCCTTGCATAGAGGCACTATCTGTCCGCGCTAGGCAGGGTTTAGACTTATTCATTATGAATAGTGTGGGTGTGTGATGTAAAATAATTTTGGTTCATCTGATGTTTATTTTATTGTATATTATGACTCCTGAGCTTACTGTAATGATTTTCATTGTTCTAATACACAAGGTTTATGTGCTGATTGTACATAATTAACAACCTTTTGTTATAAAACACCAACAGCTGTGTGTATCTACTGATTTCAGAGGCCACTGTGAGGGTTTGCACATGCACATAGAGCTCCTGCAGATTTGAGCTTCTCTGGCAGGGTTGTCTGACTCATAACACTCTGGATCTATATGAGCCTAACTGATCACAGAGTGAAGGGAGAGGCATCTGTCAGTTTTTCTTTTCAACAAAGGGTGCGAGAAGCAAGAGCCCCTTGCAGATAAGGAAATGTTTCTGAGTGTTCCCCTCAAATTGGGAGATTCACAACAGGACTACCCTTTGTATAGTCATGAAAAAAGTAGGATTGTCTTAATTAGAAAGTCACAAACCAGGGAGGTGCATCTAGCTCATGAGTTCAGGTTAATTGATCACATCATCGGAGCTGGATGAGCTCTTCTTGGCTATCCTTAGAAGCAAGAAACTAGATGAAATGTTTGTGAGCCTGATTTAGATGTGGGGGTAAAGGGATATATGCCTTCCCAATGGTGAAGCCACTGCTGACTCTGCCATCTGGAATGCCATGTGTGAAGGTGAGAGATTGCTGACCATGGTTGTGGATTCGTCCTCGTTTTAGTGTTGTTGGTCCACCGCCATTTTTAGTGGTGCTTCCTCAGTGGCAGCATTAGTTTGTAAGCAATGGTAGTCTGTCATGGAACAGCACCAAACTGTACCTGATAAGCTGGGGGGAACTCCCAGAAAATAATGTGTGATGGGGGTGTTTCTTTGACTAAACCATTAGTCCATTGTTTGTTCTGATGCAGGCATGGGCGTGCCCCATGATGCTGCAAGGCAGGAGCCTCATATATCTGCCTTCAAAGGGACAAGTACCATAATTTCAAAAATAATCTTATTGATCAAAATGATAAAGTAATGTAAAGAGTATATTTTCAACTCAAACAAATAATTTGAATTACAGTGGATTTTGACTATTTGCGTCGGAATAAAACAAGTAATTCTAGAATAACATATCACACATATTTAAACATCCCCCTTGTGTAGGAGCTTCATTCCCCTACTGTTATAATTGCTCAGATTAAGCAGATTTTCAAGGGGTTCAAATTGACAGATGCATCAGGGCTAGAGCATGAGTTAAACAAGCACCAACAGATTATTAGTCTGCGTAACTCAGAACTAGGGGCACAGCATCTTAGCCTAGCCAAAACATTATCTAGGATACACAAGAAAAAATTACCGAAGCTCAATAAATCAGGTAAAGCTATAGCTTCTGCATCCGTGATGAGGGGCCCAGTAATGAAGCAGATAGATCAAAACCCATTCCCATTTTTTTTAAATCAATGCAAAAAAAATCCCAAAAATCAAGGATAAAATCTAAGACTGATGACCACAGTTTTGTATTGTGTGGGAGAAGTCATGTTCTTTCCCTCCCCAATACCCTTCCAGGTACCTTCTTTTTTCACTCAGTCTCCTGTCCACACACACTCCAACTGAACCCTCTTGCTCAGGCACAAGGTGATGTTTAACACCAGCAGCAACCAGATATATGTTTCCCACTATTTACATGCTAAGTTGCTTTGCTGTTAGAGGCGGTAAACCATCTCAATTACTCCACAAGTTAAACACTTGGCAGCATTGGCTCTCAGAGTAGTTGGTGCTACCAGGCGACCATGTCCAGTGAAATACTCGCGGTGGCAGTATGATGTCACCATGCTGTTGTGCAAGCGATGTGATGGTGTTGGGTGTTCAGTATTACCTTCGCCATTACTGGGTGCTGTATAGAGCTTATGAAATAGAAAAAAGTGCAACATTGATTGAGCTGATTTTGAATCACAGGGGCACAAAGCGAAGTCTGAGTCTCTATACTTATCTTTAGGGTAGAACACCAGAAGATAGGCTATATTAAAACGAAACCGCACCAAATAAAATGTGTGCCAGGGATTCGGTATAAAATGTAAAAATGGTTCCATGAAAATTCTGGTAGATAAAAGTTGATACCTAGCCACCATCCGTATACTGCATCAAAGTGTTCTCTTTTGTTCATTAACATGGATAAAATTCAAATGTATCTGCATCTTTCACAGAAGAAAGAATACATTTAGGGTTAGAAACAAGTTCCCACCTCCCCAGTATTGGAAAGTGCTCCTTAAATATGAGTCAACTGGGGGATTTTTAACGCATCACCATGCCTCAAGCAATCTAGAATCAAAAGTTGATAAAGATTAGTTTCCCTTTTTGATCAGACAGAAAGCAATAACATTGAAGGGGATCACAACATAATCCTCAAGATTCGGAACCCCTAGTTCAGAGTAGGATACATACGTTGGGGAACTAGTTGGAAGGGACAATAATCTTTTCAAAAAGTCACTTTCACTAACTTGCAAGGGAGACGCATCACTAGTTACCCCAATACCTGCACCATAAGTGCCACAGATATACCCTTTGCTTTATAGATGTTAATTAATGTATCCAGGGGTGTAGAGCCCAATTTTGCAGTAAACCTAAAAAATGCAAAAATGGACTGTTCAAATTGGGTCTTCTTTACTTTCGTAAGGTGTGACCAAGTACCTTTATTGTAGAATGCAACTCCCAGGTATGTCAAGGTCAGGACACATAAGAGTCTAGTCTCTTTAACAATATGTGTTTTCGACTTGCCATTGAACTGACCACAAACCATGGTATATGATTTTGATACATTTGTGGACAAACTAGTTGGCCCGTAAACAGGGTAAATTCACACAAAAGCTGACCGCCATTCTTGCCATTGGGACACAGCATATAATAATACTGGGAGTAGCCTGTTCCCCGATTTGGCAATGAAAGACCCAAGTCCTAATAAAGAGTGTTCTAACTAATTAATATATAATGTAAAAAGAAAGGGGCAAGTACACACCCTTGCCTGACCCCCACCCCCAATCTTAGTTGGAGAAGTGCATTCACCATTGGAACCATATCTGACACATGTAACATCACAGTAAAGTTGTCTGAGAAAGTACACTACAGAGAAAAAAAGTGTGTCAAGTTTACTACTCCATGCTGCTCATCAAAAACCTCCTGACTACTATGAACTCTCAAATATCAATATTTCACCCCTCATTTTAGCCATGCAAACCATGAGCACACACGTGTTACTTGCAAAACAACTCACTACTTCTCCTTTTCAAATCCACTCCTATCATTTCATCCCTACCCCAAACTTTAGTGAACACACAAGAAATCAAGAGCACAATCCTAGCACAACCAACTAATGCAAAAGAAAAAACAAATCAAACTAAATTGTACTAACCTACTAACCCAGGGTTCTGGAGTAGCATGCTACCCGCAAAAAGAAATCACTTCAATGTGTTGTCAGGGGTCGTAAGTGCTACATAAACACATTTACAGTTGCAGTGACCCCCACCCTTAGTATCACTTCCCCCAACCCACACAAAATCCCCTTGGGCTTGATTCCTGCTGGGCAGGAGGTCAAAAACCTCGCCTAGAGTCTGCTGTACGAATGTCTCAAGGTGAGCGGCGTCTTAATGACTTGTGCATGACCTGGAAGGGAAATGAACACGAGGATAGGCGTAAAGAGAAATATACATCACGTTAGGCATAAAGAATAGTCAAATAAAAGAGTGGGCAAGCCGGAAAATAATGCGGTTTCACAGGAGCCGATCTGCAGAGGCCATGTGAGGGAAAAGTAATGTTCCTTTATCCCCACAAAGGTGGAAGCTTGTTCAAAAA
The DNA here is from genome assembly GCA_963921515.1 of Calotriton arnoldi. Lineage (NCBI taxonomy): Eukaryota > Metazoa > Chordata > Amphibia > Caudata > Salamandridae > Calotriton > Calotriton arnoldi. The sequence goes on along the minus strand of CAWUFW010005136.1, from coordinate 1,147,233 downwards.
TAAATTCTTCCAAGGATTTTGGGAAGAATAGCATGGATGGAGTAGGGGGCTTCAACTCAAGTAGGAATCTGGGCTTTCCCATACTTTTGGCTCTAAATCACCTCTGCCTAGCCCAGCTTTGAATCCCTCTGCTACAAAGTTTAAACGGCCAGCGCTGGTGCAGCCAAGAGAAATCCTAATGGAATCTAAAAGTGTGACTATGGGCTCAATGCAGTGCTTAAGCTGTACAAAAATAAGTGCCAGGACCCTTGTCAGGAGTCCACTGTAGCTTACAACTCCCATTGCCTGTGCCAGCGCTGCTGATGACAGTACGAAAACACCTGCTAACCATCACATCCCTAAAGTGTGACAATTCAGACTATTCCATGACACCCAAAGCAATAGGAATGGCAAGGGTGGTGTGTATTAGTCTATTTTAATATATATTGAATTATTAAATAACTATTGTTGTGCTCATCTCTACATTAAATTAACAGCACCACCATGTGGTTGACTGTCATAAGGGCCTGTGTTGACAAGCCAGTGCCAGTTCTGAGCACCAGGAACCACGGGCTCAAATTAAGTACCGGCTCAATGACATTTAAAGCTATTCTGGGGCCCTCAATTTTGACAAATATACATACCCGGAGTCTCCAAGTCAACAGTAGAAGATTGGCAAGCAGGAAAAATAGCTTGTCCTTTGGGACGAATTTCAGACAATCTAAAGCAAAGGATTGGAAGTGGCTACCAGCAGCATTAGGCGCCAAACCATTGGCATAGGAAATGCACATTCACTCCCCTCAGTGAATCCTCAACAACACTCCACACTGCATTACTGGAATGTGGCAGGATAGCCGAGGGTCCTTAAGGATAGCACCATTTTCAATTTAATGTTGCAGCGTGGCATTTCGTGTATCCAAGAAACACGGGCAAGGGAGCCGATGACTTTACTCGTGTCCACTCTGTCAATTCACGGCAGGGAAAAAAGAAAGGTGGCGCAAAAGGTGGTTTGGAATCTATATTTCAAAATCACTAACAGTGTGCCCAGGGCTTTAGACTCACACTCAGAAACATTCAGGTCATAGAATTAAACAGTCAGGGTTTCTTTGGCAGTAGAGGTACTCTGATAGTGAAAATCTATTTATAACCTTCAGACAAAGATAAACAGTGTATGATCGAAGTACTGGTAAGCGGCCTGAATGCTTTTTCAAATGGTTTGAAAAATGTGTACACACAGCTGACATGCGATTTTAATCTCAATCTGAAACTTGTATGATGATGAAGCTACTGTCTTTGCTGGTTGTGTATGGGATATTCCTGCTCTGATGCACCCAACCAAGTGTCAGGATGCCCAGGAGATTACATTTTTTACTTTCTTGGTGCCAATTAATTAAAGAACGTTAAATGGGAGTCGTGCTTCTGACACTCCAATGAATTTCACCAACTTTCTAGCCACAAGAAGGGCGTTTTGGAGCGTACTTTTCGTGCCCATTCTGCTATTTGGCCATTTTGATAGATTAGGAATTATAGTGACAATTGTACGCGTCCACTTAGTTTACATCAATTCATCAGTTAAAACACATTTAGTGGTGTCATCTTGTAAGGGAGATGGTGATGGGCTGAATGTCCTCCGATCATGCAAGTGTACTGCATGACTGTTTAATAATGTTTCAGTCTTGTCCGCCACTATGCTGTTCTTAATGGGGGCAGATATGCCCAGCGATAATCTTTTTGAGACCCTATTAAGATGGATTTAATTTTGCTTTGCTGACTATAATTTTATATATATTTTTGATTTTATGCTTGGTGGCTGCTTTGTAGGAAATCTTATACTCAGTGCAGTAAGCCTGAGGTGATAATGGTGATAAATCGATGATGAAGGCTAGATACCTGATTGGTTCATTAGGAAAAGTTATATCAGATGCCTTTAGTTAGATCTATTTATTATACAACGTTATGACAAGGGCTGTAGACCTGACTTATTTATTGTGAAAAACGTGTTGAAGTCAATAGGCTTTTAAGGGTGGAATGTTAGGATACTGTGTTAAAGGCTGTAAGCTGGTATTTTGCTGCATGGAAACTCACTGATTACTGTCCTACGCAAAGGCTTTGGTGTTAGCTACCCACCCTTACAATCCTTGAGTTTGAAGATTTGCAGTGTGGCAATCACATCCCTTTTGAAAGGTGTTGTATACTATGTTTCCAACTGTAATTTAAAAATATTTTTAATTTTATGGCTTTATGGTTTATGGTTGCCAGCTTACACTCAATAGTGTAGGGTTGACTTGATTATGGTGACAAGCCAATTATAAAGGTTATAGGCTTGGCTGGGAACTTGGAAGAAATTATATTTATTGCCATAGGTATGATCTGTTTATAATGAAAAGTTACGACAAAAGCAGAAGTCCTGCCTTAGTTTTTGTGAAAAGCATACGTTAAAGACAATAGGTATTTAAGAGTGGATTGCTAATCTACTGTGTTGAAACCTATAAATAGATATTTTGCTACATGGAATCTCACAGATTACTGTAGTCTGCAAGGGTTTTGTATTTGTGACCCTCTGTTACAAACCCTGGGAGGAGGAAGCTTCGCGCTGTTAGAATCCCATAAGGACCTTCCTAAGAGGGGATGTATATTGTCTTGCCAACTGTAATTTTGTACATATTTATAATTTTACTTCTGTATACCTGATGGTTGCTTTGAGAAAGCTTGTGCTCATTTTTGCAGCCCTGAGTTTGTTCTGGTGATAAGCCACACAGGCCTGATTGGCTCATTGAGGAATGGTATATTGTATACCATAAATCTGATCTGTTTATTGTGAAAAGTTACAACAAACATAGAGGCTCTGACCTATTTATTATGATTATGAAAAACATATTTTAAAGCTTACAGGCCTTTAAGGGTGGATTGCCTTAGCGCCGTGTTAAAGCATGTAGACAGGTATTTTGTTAAATGGAGTGAGCAAGGTTTTTGGTGTTAATAATCACTGTTGGAAAACTCTGTGGGTGGACTGTTTGCACTGTGATATTCCATTCAAGAACCTCTGAGGTGAGCTTGATGGGTTTAGTTGCCTATAAATATGTATGTTGTACATGTACATCTGAATATATATATATATATATATATATATATATATGTAAATACACATATATGTGTGTATCTATATATATATAGATGCACACACACACACACATATATATATATATAATATATATGTGTGTGTCTGTGTGTTTGTGTGTATAGATAGGTAGATAGATCGATCGATAGATTGATGGATAGATAGATAAATAAATAGAGAGATAGATTGATAGATAGATAATAAGTAAGTGTGGTCAGCCATTTTAATTCATATAGTGGACATCAGTCATTACGAGATGTCTAACTATATAGTGGCTGTACCGAACCCGGTCATGTTTGGTATCAAACATGTTGGAATCACACGCCAACACCGATCCCAGTGTTGGAAGTATACTCTCATGTACTGGGGGGCTCCCTTAGGGTACCCCGTTTACTCCCAGTTACAGCCTTTCAGGGTCTGACATCAAGCTAGTGCTGCTGTAGACCACAGACACAATTTTTCCCTCCTGCTGCTGAGCCAAGCTTGAACTGGAGACGGTAGAACAATAGGTTTTCTGTCACAGGGAGGTGTGACCACCTCCCAGACATGACTTAGTGTATTGGACTGGGGTGAGGGTGCTTGCCAGCGCCACTAAACTGCTTTGAAGGGCACATTTGGTGTCCTTCTTGATTACTCCAGTTGAAACCAGTTCTGGGAGCCCTTGGCTCCCGCTCTGGTACGAAACTGGACAAAGGACATGGGAGTATCCTCCCCTCTGTCCAGCCCCTCCTCTGGGAGGGACCTCTGAGTCATTCCAACCCTTTCCCTAGGGTACTTAAAGGCATACCTGTGGGTGGCTCTTGAGATTTGTCATGGGATAAGACTCAAGCCTGAAACCACATCACTCTTTGACCATCTGGACACTTGGACTTGGCCTGGAGCCGAGACTGCATCAAGGAAGACTCCGCTGCTCCTGGTCTCGCTGTTCTGCAAGTCTTCGTTGTCGTCTGTGTCTGTGCTTCTTCCATGATCTTCAACAGACCTGTGAGTATCAAGAACACCCAAATTAATCTCCCTTGGAGTGAAGGAGTCACTCCCCTGCATGTGCAGGCACTGCAATGAAGCTGACCGGTCTGCTGCTCCTGACATCCAACGGACTTCGAAAAACTCAGCAACACAGGTGATAGTTCTGCAACTTCCTCAAGGCCTGACCTGTCCTCTCTGCAATTTTGAGGCCAGTTTCCCTCGTCAGAGCCGCTGGGACCAAACCCCTGTGCACCGCATTGACTTGCCATTGCCAGTGCTTGTTGGCTCTGTGCTCCAAAGATCTTCAGGTTACAAGAAGCTCCAGCCTCCATCATCTCTTCCTGCCAAGTACAGCATCTTCACTGCATCCTCTGCACGTGGGCCTTCCTTCTTGGAGAGCTGCTCGAGGTCCTCTTGTGACTCCTGTGCCTTCAGCCTGCTGGTCCTCCTGAGGGTCTTCTCCTGCTTGAGTGGGCTCCCCTGCTTGATTGGGGCCTGCTCTGACTCTCCTGCTTGTGGTGAGTCCCTTGGACCTTGCTGGGCCCAATGCTGCTCCTTCTTTGCTTTCCACAACTGTTGCAGCTGCCAAGGCTTGTTGGTGCTCCCACCTAACACCGACCCCCTGGTTCTCGACTTTCAATGTGGCATAGCTTGTGCATGGCTCCTGATCTTCCTCAGCATCGCCTGGTCCTCACAGCTGCAGTGGCAAGGTCACCGTCATCACTTTGGAACCTTCTGTCATTGGTGGGCATTGCTCTTCCGTGCCTCCTGTTCACCTCAAAGTGGCATAGACACTGTCCCCTGTGCTTACAGGTTCTTCACTTCAAGAAAACACCCTTGGATTCCACCGGAATCTTGCAAAGTCTTCTCCAGCAGCATCTTTCCTGAAGTCCTCCATTGTAGCCTACGGCGGTTTCCGACGTCACTTTGCACCCTGGTTCCCTGGTGTAGGTATCCTGGTTCCTGGGGTATCTACGGGTGGGGTGACTCTCCAACCTCTGTCTTCCACTGGGTTTCTTCATTGTCCACTGGGAAGGGTCCTTCTTCTTCAAAACTGCAACTGCGACTTGCCATTTGATTTCTATAGGACACGCGGCTGTGTTTCCTCTCTGCACACTGCCTCCGTGGGGTTCCTGAGTACTTACCTTGAGTGGTTCCTTGTGTCCCCAACTCCTCTGAGTCTCCCGGTCCAAGTCCCGACTTCGGTCGCAGTTCGCATTCCACTTTTTTAGTACATGGTTTGTTCTCCCCCTGGAGACCACTGTATTTTGTGCTTATTTACCTCTTTGCAATTGAAGTATTATGGTGTATTACTGTTATAGGGTAGGAGATATATCAATGCGTTAGTGAGCGTTGTGTAATAAATAGAACTATTTTTATATATACACTGTGTGGTTCTTTTTCATTTAACCTACACTACAGGCCCGATTCACAGAACTAACTTAAGACAAAATCCTAAACTTACTACCATTTTGGTATTCACAAAAGGCACTTACTCATTTTGGTATTCACAGAAGGCACTTACTCATTGATGAGTAAGTGCCTTCTGTGAATACTAAAATGAGTAACTTACTCATTTTGAGTAACTTACTCATTTTGGTATTCACAGAAGGCACTTACTCATTGATGAGTAAGTGCCTCCTGTGAATACCAAAATGAGTAAGTGCCTTCTGTGAATACCAAAATGGTAGTAAGTTTAGGATTTTGTCTTAAGTTAGTTCTGTGAATCGGGCCCTACATGATTAGATCTGGTAAAACAAGCTGCTTAACATTCCTTCAAGATAAGCCTGAAGGCTGCTCTCCACAGCTACAACTTAGAGAGCTTTCTATTGTTCTCTAAGACCACTAAAATCACCACAATGGTTGTCTGGATTAGTGGAAGGTGCTCCACTTAAATAGGTGTGCACCATATACTAAGCCAGCCTCCTAAAGATAGATAGATAGATAGATAGATAGATAGATAGATAGATAGATAGATAGATAGATAGATTACCAGAGTGGCGATCGCCACTGGGTAGTTATAGTCAGGACCCCCTTTTCATAGGAAAACCATTTTTTGGTCTGGTTATAACTTTGGCACTGTTTGACAAATCTTCACCAAACATTACAAAAAATGTAATCCACCTCAGCTTCTTCCTGGATGGTTTCGGATGATCCGTTCAGTGAGGCTGATAAAAAGGGGATGGGGGGAAGGTTTCCCAAAATGCTTTTTCCCCATACAGATCAGTTTAGCAGAAAACTAGGGGCCAGATGTACGGCCGTTTTTTGCGGTCGCAAAAGGGAGATCGGCCCGTTTGTTACCGCAAAAAAGGGTCCTGGCATGTACAAACGCTATTTTGCGAGTCCCTGACTCGCAAAATAGCGTTTGCGACTCTCGCTAATAGGAAGGGGCATCCCTTCCTAATAGCGAGTGTCAATGCAATGTACCATTGTTTTGTGACCTCATTTGCAGCCTCAAAACACTGGCAGTTTACCACCTACTTTAGGTAGGTGGTAAACCACTCGCAAACGAGAAGGGGTCCCCAGGGGACCCCTTCCCCTTTGTGAGTGTGTGCGAAAATATTTTTTAAGACCAGGCAGTGGTCCATGCCCTTAAAAAATTAAACTGAAAAGTTAAATTTTCTTTTTAAATGCATCTCGTTTTCCTTTAAGGAAAACGGGCTGCATTTAAAAACAAAAAAAACTGCTTTATTTTAAAAGCAGTCCCAGACATGGTGGTCTGCTGACCCAGCAGGACACCATCCCTGGGAGTGCTAGCCATTCCCAATGGGGTCGCAAATCGCGACTGCCTCATGAATATTAATGAGGCATGCAATTTGCGACCCCATTAGGAATCGCAAACAGTGTCTGAGACACTGTTGTACATTCAATTTTGCGAGTCGCAAATTGTGAGTCACAATTCGACGCAATTTGCGACTCGCAAAATTGAATGGTCGTACATCTGGCCCTAGGTCCAGAAAGCATGCTTTTTGTAATTTGGTGTAAATCCTTTTTGCAATTTTGGAGAAAAAAGGGTCAAAGTTTATATGTATATCAGGCCACAGAGGATCCGTGGACCCAACAGATCTTAAGATAAAACCTGATTGATTGCCACCATATCAAAAAAGAGCCATTTTAGGACTCAGGACTCTGTCCCCAGTCCTGAAACAAAAACAAAAAAAATATTGGGGGGTAGGGTAGGGATATTTATTTGTGGGTACCGCAGGCAGGATAATAAACCTATAATGATGGTATTAAGGCATAGTCACCCTACCATCCACCCATGAATGCCGTCTACATGTTTCGGCCCATTGTTTAATGCCAATACGGGTCAGTGGCCTTCGTCAGGACTGAGAGATCCTTGTTCTGAGTCACTGACCCTGTTAGTCTGTCAACCTAAGCAATGGATAGTTCAAAAACTGGTTTCAATACCATGTAGTGACCTTACTTGTCACCCAGATAACGAGCCAAAGGTGGTATTCCGTTGGAAACAAAAATAAAATTTAGTGAATAATTCCTGTGAGGGGTTATCTGTCAATTGACATCACGGTTTGCTGTGTCTCAGTTTAACAACCAATTGAGCTACATGTAGCATTATGTATATGTAATGTCACCATATTAGGTCAAATGTCAATTGACAGATTACCCGAAACATGTAGACGACATTCATGGGTGGATAGTAGGGTGATTATGCCCTAAGGTCATCTTTATAGGTTTTTAATCCTGCCTGAGTAACCCACAAATAAATATACTAATAAAAATAGGGTATCCTTAAGACAGTTTTTAATAATTATTTGCAATGAGAAGATCCCTATCTACTATCTGAACAATACATATTGCTCCACTCCTGATGCAGGTAACACAGGGTGTGTTATAGAAGCCTTATGATGAAGTATGCCACTTATTAGTGGGCAAGGGCACTTTTATTGCCCAATTGGGACTCCTGAAGGGGTAACAAATCTGGAACCTTTGCTTACCAACCCATTGGTGTGTTACGTAGTGTACTTTGGGAGGATGGTTGGTGAGTTGATACCTCTCGCCTCTTTTTGTGTGTGAAGATTCATTGATAACTTCACTTCAACACCTAAAATGACATAATTGATGACAACAATGTGCATGGCGGGATCACTGACAAAATATCGTGTTAAAAATATCGACTTACAAAAATATTGTGGGTCTACACTTATAAGGCAAATTACAAACATATCATGTAAAAATATTGTATACAAGAACATTGATTAAAAACAGGTAAATATTTTTTTATAAACAACATCTTTAAAGTAGTGTATTTAAACCATTTCACTCTTTAAATGTAATATAATATTTATTTAATTGTAACTATTTTTTCAAAGTATATCTATCTATCTATCTATCTATCTATCTTTGCATCTATGTATCTATCTATCTATGTATCTATGTATCTATGTATCTATCTATGTATCTATCTATCTATCTATCTATCTATCTATCTATCTGTCTATGTATCTGTCTGTCTGTCTATCTATCTATGTATCTATGTATCTATGTATCTATCTATCTATCTATCTGTCTATGTATCTATCTATCTATCTATCTATCTATCTATCTATGTATCTATGTATCTATCTATGTGTCTGTCTATGTATCTATCTGTCTATGTATCTGTCTGTCTATCTATGTATCTATGTATCTATGTATCCATCCATCCATCCATCCATCCATCCATCTATCTAGGTATCTATCTATCTATGTATCTATCTATCTATCTATCTATGTATCTATGTATCTATGTATCTATCTGTCTATGTATCTGTCTGTCTGTCTGTCTGTCTGCCTATCTATCTATCTATCTATCTATCTATCTATCTCTCTCTCTATATATATATATATAGAGAGAGAGAGAGATATGTGTGTGATCAAAACTGTTCACAGTCGAAACGCGTTACTGAAATAAATTGAATTTTGCTGTGTATATCTCCCCTGAGAGTGTGCTTCATTCGTCATTGTGGATATATATATATATATATATATATATATATATATATATATATATATATATATATATATATATGTATATATAGATATAAATATATATCCAATGACGTCTCTCTCCACGCTAATTCTGACCACAGTTCTTCTGCACAGTGCCAAGAACCCAAGTACAGGCAGCACAACCGAGTAAGGTACTGCAAATCGTTTTTATTTTCTTTTTAAAATTTATATCCTCCCAGTGCGGGCACACACGTGTGGCAACGCGCTTCCCCTCAAACCTTTTTAAAACCAAATTTCACACGTGGGAGGCAATGTTACAGACTATGTATCACTATGGAGTCCATTATTGCTTGCACATGGCAGGACATAAGTTTAAAATATTTTTTTTTATTAAAGCACTCAAACAATTTACAATGTTGACATTTTTTTTCTTCCTTCCTCATGCTTTATCAAAAACATGTTTAGGACAATACTTATGTTTTTGCAGGATTATTCTTTCTTTCTCCTAGCTTTTTTTCCTTGTAAAACACATACCACTCCTGAAGAGACCATATAACCCTCCAAGTTCCCTCAAAGTGACCAGTGCTTTCCAATGCAATTCTTACATAAAGGTCATAGTGCAGAATCCAGCACATGTGTCAGCACAATACAAGGTACCAAAAACATGGAGGGGTCTACACTTATAGACTATGGTACATAAGTCACAAATTATTTTCTTCTCTTAACAAAATTCAGATAGAATACATCCTAAACCCCATTTCTTTTCCCTCTCGTACTTTTTAGCAACAAAGTTTTACCATTCACCTTTACCTTGTAAAAGTGCTGTCACATAATGTTTTATCCTTTCTCTTTTCCTTGTAAAGTACATGTGTGACAATTTTCAAGGTTCAACCTCATTGTTTTGCAAGATAATAGTCTTCATAATCCCGCTCTTTCAGTCCTAATCAACATTGCATCTTGTCTAATGTACCTCCATTGTTTTCCTTTGTATTTTGTATAGTATTGTTCAGCCATGTGCATCATCCCTCTACTTAATAGATTTTTCATACTGCACATAAGCCCTATGTCTCTCTAAGTTCTTTTAAAGTGACCTGTGTAGTTTGATGTAAAGTTTAAACTAAAGTGCAAAGTGCAATAAAGTGCAACATGCATCAGTAAAGTGCAATATACAATTACAAAGTGCTTTAAGTAAATTCTAACACAGGTATCTCTAAAAGTTTTACTTTTTTATATCCTATTCTTGTTGAGATACCGTGAGAGGACTATTTTTTCCTCTAGGGTCAAATGGTTCAATGTGCAAACTCGCGATCCTATAAATAACACAGACTTAAGACACAAATAATATATATATGTCCGCACCTAGTGCAATCAACTCCTGGTTACCTCCTCTGGTACCATAATACCTCATTTGTGACATATTTCCCTGATGGTCCTCCCACATGTGCTTGGCCATGGCATATGTAAAATCCTTATTGGTGATTGCTCTCATATGTTGTAAAATGCTCAGTTTTAACTTGGTCACTGTACTTCCTATATATTTCATACCACATATACATTCCAGAACATAAATCACAAAGGTGGTTTCACGTGTGATTTTTGCCTTGATTTGTTCCATCTTGCCATTTTGTGGTGGGAATGATGTTTTATTTTGTCCATAACCACAGGCTTTCCATTTTGAGCATCGCCAAAACCCTTTCTGATTTTTTGACAACCAGTTCGAGTTATCACCCTTAAAATCACTCATGAAGCTTTTAGTTAAAAGATCTCTCTGGGGTGCAGTTTTTTTTATATGTAATCTGAGGATGTTCTGGTAATGTTTCATTGACATCTTTATCCATTTTTAACAATTTCCAATTCTCTGTGATTCAACTCTTGACTACATGGATTGAAGCATTGAAGCCCATGATATATCTTATGCTTTCCTTTTCCTTCTCAGTTTTTTCCTTTTTTGGTAATGCGGACCAGGAGCTCAGATCTTTTTCGCTGCCCTGCTCTTTTCCTTGCATCCTCCAATACCGACACTGGATACCCTCGGCTCATAAATCGTTGATACATGTCCTCCAATTGTATGGCGAATTCCTTATCCTCTGAGCAATTCCTCCTTTCTCGTAGGAATTCGCCAAATGGTATACTCCATTTTAAAGCACGAGGATGTCGACTATTTGCATGTAACATACTATTTGTGCTCGTCGGTTTCCTACAGATCTTAGTACAGATCTTGTTCTCCTATATATATACTTTTACATAAAGAAATATTATTTCTGTCTCTGGGGATTATAATTTAACGATTGAATAAAATTGGTTAAATCTTCTTCACTCCAATCCCTGATTAAAAACAAGTCATGAATAAAACGTACCCATAAAATTACATGTCGCAAATTAGACAGATTTTGTTCTGTCTACACTGTCTTTGCTTCCCAACACCCCATTGTCGAGTTCGCAAAGGTTGGAGCGAATGATGTAACCATCGCAGTCCCTTTCTTCTGTAAATAAAAGGTTTTATCGAAAAGGAAGACATTGTGTGTGAGACAGAATCCCAACATTTTCATTAACTTTCCTGTATGCTCAAGTAAACTAACCGATCTAGATCTTAAAAAGTATTTACATGCTTGCAAACCATCCTTATGTAAATATATACATCAGTAATTTCTTCCTTCAGATTCTGGCACAGAGAAGAAAGCAGCACACAATGAAGGTAGTGATGACTTATTTATTTTATCACAAAGATCTCCATCCGTGTAAGCTTAAGGAAAGGTAACCGACGCGTTTCGGCATTTAAGCCTTCAGCTGGACCATAGAGTCCTAGCGCGTAAACACTCCATTTAAAATCCCATGTGCATGTATAGCAACAGTGCCTATTAAAAACATCTAGAGCATTCACGTTCTCAAATTCACGACTCTAAGCATGCCGCAATTTTTATTCTGCATGAGTTAGTGAATGCACTCAGTAGTTCAAACTTATTTCTATAGTTTCATCCTCGTTTGTCAGGCCTGTCTGGGGCCATCCTTTGTGTGCGGCAGGGGGCGATGAATGCGCTCTATTTAAGCCGCGTTATATGGAGGAAGCTGCTTGCCGTTCTAGTTGTTTTGGCTAGTAGCTTCCTGCCATCGCATCACGATCCTGCTCTTCTGGTTTTCTCCTCGCATCTTTCGGCGTCCTGTCGGCGGTTCCCTCATCGGGTTCTTGCATTCCTGGACTCCGTTTGCCACATCTATAGGGGACATTCACCTTCTTGCGGCACTTCTTTGATGCAGCACCTGCAACATAAAGAAAGTAAGATTCTGGATTAAGCCACGTTCTGTTTGGGTAACGCACTAGAAGCGTGCTTTGCATTTTCAGTAAAAACGTTGCTGATACTTATCTGACTTGTTCAGGACTGCCTCTCTGCTTCTGATCTCGATGGTTTATTTCTGTGGAGGTCACAAGAGAATCAGTAATTCACATGTTCATGAATAATACTGGGGTTACAGTATATCTGATATTGCTATGTACCTTTGATGGCTATTAATTTTCATCTTTTTTCCTTTTTGACTACTCTGAGGTGGCTCATGACAGTGTGCATGAAGTAATGTATTTTATGTCGTATGGTGTTATCACTTTTCTCTTTTACAGTCCCTCAGTACTAGCCTTATGTTAAGACGCTGTTATGAATGCTAAAGGTATGCTACATTACAAATGCTTATTTGCTTAAGGAGGTGCAGTAACTTTCTTTGAATGCCCTATACATCTATTCTTCTCTCTCATCTTAGATGCATAATATTTACCAGTTGACCCAAAACACACTACTTGCAGATGGAAGAGGGGACACTTACAGATATTAGGACGTTAGGTATTGCATGTAATTCTGTAAGAGCTAGGGATACACTCAGAGAAGAATTTCTGCTGATATATTGTTAATTCTTCCATACAGGGAGAACCTTAGATGAGTCACAACAGTCAAGCCTTCTACTGTGCAGTCAGCTGTGGACATTTGTCTCTTCCCGTCCCCTCTGCTTAGATCTGACTTTGACTAAGTTGGGTCATTCTAGGCAGTAGGGAGGTTGGGACCTTGCATCTTGGTTACCTCTCGCTGAAAATCCAGGTGAGGATTCTGACATCGTTGTAAAGTACATTCTTATTATTGTTTTATCCTTACAGTAAAATATATATAACCATATTATCAACTCATGAGGAATATTCGGAAATATATCCCAAACATTTTGACATGCTTAGAACAGAAAAGTCACATGTCATACAGTCTGAAAATCAAGCTTCTCAACTGAGAAAATTATCAAAGAGTAACAATTACATAGAATTTTGCATACTGGTATATTTCCGCACCCCAGCCTTGATGGGTGAGAGAATGTTGAATATAAATATAAAGTGCAGTTTAAAAATTTTTCTATGATCCTCGCAATTTATGCATAAACATACAGTGCTAGTTACCATAAAGAAGATCTTATTATTTTGTGTCTGAGCTGCCATCCTCAATTTCAGAGATGTTTACATATCCACCAGTTGCAGAGTCTAATATTTGCATAACCTATTATTGTTTAAATGTAAAGTACAAATATATGAATCAAATCAGCCCCACAGGGTATGTATATGCATAAAGTGCTAATTACCATTTCAGAAAAAGGAAGGTGGAGAGGAGGCTACAATTTAAATGTGAAGTACAATTAAGGAAATAAAGTCACATCCCTGAACTATGTATGCATGTAAGGTGCTAAGAAAGGCTTTGTAATGAACCATTCTCAGTAGTCCCTTCTAGATAGTCTTCTCTCCATTGAGTAAATAACCTTAAAATGCATCTTTCAATAAAGTGCTTCCAAGAGAAATATATTTATTGCACCATGGCCACCTAGTTTGATAAAGGGCAAATTCAGTTAGCTGTGGCTGTCTTGGATAGACTATTGCTATCTTCCTATTTGGCCTGTTAAAGTGCAAAATACAGTCAGTTACTAGATGTTTATTGCACTTAGGACCTCATTAGGATGTGGGCGGACCGCCACCGAAAGGCTGTTGGTGGCGGTCTGCCCGAAATCCGGGGTAACGGTCCGACAGCTGGATTACAATACCGGCGGTCGGAGCGATTTGGGCGGGGGAAAGACCACTGCCTCCAACAGGCTCAAGGAGCCTGTAGGGGTGGAGGCCATAGCCTAATCACTAGAATGGAGGCAGTGCCTGTGGAGGCACCGCCGTAGAGATTTGGATGTCCCTTCCACTCAGTCTTTACATGGCGGTCCCGCTGCCATGTAAGGGCAGATGGTAAAGGACTTTCCCCCTGGAGTGGAGGCCCCCTGCCCCCCGTGGGCCTCCACTATTGGGCCAGGGGGGCACATGTGGTGCCCCCCAAACATCCATGTACCGTGTGCCAGGCACAGCATGGTGCCTGGCACACGGTGCATGGATGTTTTAAAACATCCCTTTTTCAATTGCGGCTTGTGCTGCTCAGTTTGACTTTGTTTATAGTGCTTTGTACGTATGATTTTCTAAATGTGTATTGTAAAACATAAACTACATAATTGGTTTCAAAAGTTATGTGTTCCATGACTTTCTGTTCTTTTCCATTATGCTGTTTAAATTATGTTTTGTTATGCCCGTGTTTGCATGCTTTGAACTTCGTGCATTTCCAAAAGCCAAGTGTCTGCAGTCAGTTGTTAATTGGTTTATTTTTGGTTGATAAATGGCTCTGCACAAGTATATCTCTTAGGGACGATACTTTTCGATATGTTATTTTTGGGCAGTTAGATCAAATTCTTTTGAAGGTCTCATCACATAATAAGATTTTCCAGTTTCTTTGAAAGATTTTCCTCAGTTCTCGATACCTGATGGTATAGTCTATAATCAATTGTGATTCATTGTCTTTAATTTCTTTTTTCTTTGTCACCAATAGTTCTTCTTTTCTTTTTCTCATTGTTCTATCTTTTGCACTCAATAGTACTTCTGCAGGATATCCTGTATTTTAAAATCTGAATTCTCCGAGCAGTTTCTTCTTGCTCTTAACACATCCCCATATGGGACGCTCCACTTTAATGTTTTGGGGTGGGCACTGTTAGCATGCACTATGCTGTTACTAGCTATAGCTTTTCGATGAATCTTACTGAATATCTTGGATTCTTTTATGTATATTTCAATATGCAGAATGTGTGTTGGACTGATCATATATGTGAATTTCAGATTATATACAGTGTTGTTTAGTGATATAATGAACTGTTCTAAACTCCTGGGGCCTTATTATAGAATGCAGCACACTCTCCTCGCTAGCGTCAAGCACACCTTTCAAAAGGAGAGTGCGCCTTATTATGTTGAATGTGCTGCTAATCAATTGAAATGTCGAGCGGCTTTGAAGCAGCAGCTCTGTGTTTTACTTTGCAGGCGGCAACCCACCTGTACTTTTAAGGGAGATTAGAGATCCCCTTGCAGGCGGGTGCAGTGAGCGACTGCACCCACCTGCAAAGGGATGACTGGGGGGTCCATGAGACCCCTTACCCCCCTCCTGAGGGCTGCCATCAGGGTGCGCACTGACAGTGCACCGTCTTTTAGGTGGCGCACTGTGTGTGCACCTCCTGACAGCTTCTTTGCCTCTGCGCCCACGTCTATAATATGGTGCAGAGGCAAAGGGATTACCTCATTTGCATGGGGCCACGCCGCCATGCAAATGAGGGATCACCCTCTGGTGATAGCGCTGGCGCTATATGTGCACCAGCACTATCCGTATTACAGATGCTCTGCGGCCTTTCTGTAATACCAAAGTGCCCCAGAGGTGCACAAAGTGGGAGCACATGTCTGTTGCGCCCCCAGGGCACTTTGTATAATAAGCCCCCTGGTGAATAATGTCCATAGTTTTATATATATATATATATATATATATATATACAAACACGACACTCTCGGAACCTCCTTACGGCGAACTGAGAGAAACGAACACCAGGATAAATTTGGCAAGTTCTTTTATTTTCTCACTCCTTCAGTCCTCCATGACGCGTTTCGAGCACACAGTGCCCTTGATCACACAAGGAGTCAGTACGCCATACTTTTTTATATGCTTAGTGAACACCCCTTTTCCCCCTTCATCACGTGATAATTAACATAAAGGAAACACTTTCAATTCAAGTTTGCTCGTAAACATATATACTCTGTTTTACATCGAATTTTTCTAGTATTCTAATACATTTACGGATATATTGAATACTCTCTCATTTTCATTTCAAGTATTTCAATATTTCTGTTTGTTTGCAATAAATACATTATTAAATATTTTAAATATGCATAAATAGTTAAAATATACATATTATCACACAAATATAAATACTTATATATAAAAAGAACTGTAAACATATTCGATAGTATCACTGCATAAATGCTCGTACATTGTCTAAATTCATTAAGATATTCTCTAACTGCTTGAATGCTGTTTTCTTCTAATAATATTCCAAAACTGTGGAACCTATTTCCTTCGTTGTTGTTAAGCAGCAATTTCTGATTTAAAGTGCTTCCTGTATATCATGTGCAAAACTGTGTTACCTATAAGGTAAAGTGCATAGTGCTATATAAATTAATTAACCATAAAGTGCTAAAACTTGTGCTATTTCTCTAAAAATAATTGGTCGGGTATTAAAAACAATTTGTAATGTCTATTTACAATTTATCAGCAGCAGATGAGTTTTATCCATTCATATTTTGATTATAAACCTGTTTGTAGCTTCAAAAGCATTATCTTTCCAAATCACTCAGTTTAAATATTCAATTATTGTGAAAGATTAGGCCAGTAGGTCTCTTAAGTATATTAGTTTTATAGTCCATATTTTACAGTACTAAAAGATATTTTATCAAAGATCTGTAAAACATACTAAATTGATCAGTAAACGATTGATCTGTAAAAGATTGATCTATAGAAAGGTGTGCATATCCTCAGTGTTATTCAATCCATTCGGTGTTTTGCTATCGAGTTCTAAGATGAATCTTGTTTCTAGCTGCCTTAACATTCGTTCCCTGTTCCCCCTCTACGGAGGACTGAAATCGCATCAATTACATAATATGTTAGGCACTTGACATCTTTGTTGTGTACATCCTTAAAATGTCGAGCTACCGGGTAGGATGAATCACTGTTCACGATTGCCCTTAAGTGCTGCAGTATTCTGACATGCACCTGCAGCTTAGTACTTCCCACATATCTGAGCCCGCAGGTGCATGTCAGAACATATACTGCATAATCTGTCCTGCAGTTGTAATTTCCCTTTATGGCAATCTCATCCTTACAAAATGGAGTCGTATAGCCTGTCATGTTGACTCCAAATTTGCAAGCTCGACACGATGAGCATCTAAAAAAGCCTTGCCTGGGTTTTAACCAAGTGCCGATGGTGCCTAGCTCCGGACTGTTCTTAACTAATTTTGACCCCATGGAGTATGTTTTTCTGAATGTGATATTAGGGTTGGTGGGAAGTCTAGTTCCAAGGACATTATCAGTAAGGACAATTGGCCAATTTTTCTTAATTATGGCTCTTATTTTCCTTTCTTGTAGACTATATATTGTTATTAATCTTGGCGTTTCTTTACTAGCAGGAATTTCTATCTTCTCTTTTACTTGTGATAGCAGCGATATTCTAGGTCGTTTCTCAGCTTTATCAACTGCCTCAGTCAGTATCCTTGCACTATAGCCTCTATTTTTTAATCTTGTGAGGGCTTCTTGTTTGCAACTCTCAATGTCCTTAGCTGAGCTACATATACGCTTTAATCTTAACATTTCGCCATATGGGATACTACTGATGAGGTGCTTTGGATGCGCACTACTCGCATGTAATGTTGCATTTCCTGCTGTCGGTTTTCTATATAAAGTAGTTTCCAATTTTCCTTGACTTACATAGACACTTACATCTAAAAATTCAATATTAGAATTACTTATCTGAGATGTAAAGTTCAAATTCATAGAATTAACATTGATTGTCTCAACAAAATGCCTAGCACTCCCTATGTCACCATTCCATACAATAAAAACATCATCGATATAGCTTAGCCAATGAACCACATTTTGGGCAAAAAGCTCCCGGTGATTTTTCTTGAGGACCTGTTCCTCCCAATAGCCTACGTGCAAACACGCATAGCTAGGAGAGAAACAGGCCCCCATTGCTACTCCTCGTATTTGTCTGTAAGTATCTTTGCCAAACAGAAAATAATTGTTATGTAAACACCAGGAAATAAGGGAAAGCAACATCTTATTGTGTTGATGATATTCACAAGGCCTGGTATCCAAGAAATGTCTGACCGCATTGATGCCTGTCTGATGCTCAATGCTCGTGTACAGTGACTCTGTATCCAATGTAATTAACAACAAGTCACCTGTCACTACAATGTCACTGATCTTAGTTATAAAGTCACCTGTATCCTTCACATATGAGGGCAAACTTTTGACCAAATCCTGCAGAAAATAGTCCACATATTCTCCTACATGTTCGCCCATGCTGTTTATGGCCGAAATTATTGGGCGTCCTGGTATTGGTATGACATTTTTGTGGACTTTTGGTATAAAGTATATAAATGGGAGAACGGGAAATTCATTGTACATGTATTGGTATTCTGATGAGATCAGTCCTTCCCGTTTCCACTGTTGCAGATCTTTTTTTATGGTGTCCTTTGCTTTATTGTATTCCCTCAAAGTGGTCTTCTCATAGCATTGCTCGTTATTTAGCTGTCTCATACCTTCTTGGATATATTCTTTTTTAGGCCACAACACTATGGGGCCGATTCCGATCTCGGCCGGTAGGGCTCCGAATCGGATTCGGCTTTACCGGATCCGATTCGGAGCCCTGTTTCCCGACCGAACCGTACGCGGGTCCGGCCGAGCGAGTACGATGCGAGTCGCCGACCGACTCGTCCGGGCGTCCCGACCGCTCCGACCGACTCGCTCCCGGCTCGAACCGCTCCGACCGACTCGCTCGGACTCGACTCGCACCGCGCAATGGAGACGTTCCCCGGCCGGGTAAGTACGATGCGCGCCGCGAGCAGTCCGACCGATCCGCGCACTCCGGCTCGAAAGAGCTGTCGGAGCCGTACTTTGGGGTCCGTGTCGGACCCCCTGTACTCGTAGCCGCGCGAGTCGCACACAGGGGGACCCATGGGTCCCCCCTACCTGTGCGTGTACGGCGCGAGTCGCTTCGCCGCGTACCCGCTGTAGGGGCGCACTTGTCCGACTCGCACCCATTGAGTCAATGGGAGCCCGCGTACGCGTTGTACGACCGGCTCCCATTGACTTCAATGGGAGTCCGACCGACTCGAGTCCGATAACATACGGACGCATCGTACTCGTTCGGTCGGACTGCACGGGTCCGATTCGGTCGGAAATCTCTCCGGGTCCGGCTCGGTCGGAGAAATTTCCGGCCCGAATCGGAATCGACTCCTATGTTTCCGCCCTTGTCGGATTTTTTTATAACAATCTCCACATTTTTTCCCAATTTGTTCATTAGTCTGTCATATTGTGTTTTGTTATATTGTTTACTCCATTTTTTATGGTTCACTTGATGGTATAGCTTTTTAATGTCGTCAGTCACTCTTTCATGAAAGATGTCAACCGCATCTTTCGGCATGACAGGCAGAAATGTGGATGTTGGTTTGAAAGGGCTTCTTCCTGCCCCTCGTTGTATTAAATTGATCTTTTGTAGTCTAGTTTGAGTAGAATCCACAGTGTCGTGCTCCTGATTCGTCACGTTGGGCTCATTGCTTAAATCATGCAGTGTTAACAGAGTTGGTATGTCTGCAACCTGGAGTCTTTGCGGATTACTGGCATAGCATAGTCTAGTCCATTTTTAATGGTGAAGAACTTTTTTAACTTAAGTTTGCGTATAAAGCAGAATACATCAATCCTTGTACTTGTGCAATTAAAATTACTCTCAGGACAGAAATTCAATCCCAATGCAAGTAATTGTTCTTCAGCCTTAGTTAGTGAAATAGACAAAAGATTGATTATAGTTTTGTCTTCTGTTGTCACTTCCTGCGCCATTGATTCTTCTTCTTCTTTGGCTTTACGTTGCCGCTTTCTGCGCCTTGCCCTTCTGATTGTGTTCCGCCTTTTTCTGTTGGCCTCTTTTCGTTCCTCGGCCTTAGGGTCTGCCTGCCATCCAACACTAAAAATCCACCTCTTCTCCCAGACTGAGTATGGTTTTGTTCGTTGTATTATCCAGACTTAGACCTTCTATACTGGATTCACTGGTTAGTGACTCAGTATCTGTACTTGACATTTCCGCCCTGTTATTAGGTATTTGGGTCTCTCTGGCAACATTAGATTTTGTTTTATTGTTGAATATATATGTATATATATATATATATTCACTGAGAAAAACAAAGGTTACAGGGATGTTATAGTTAGGTTAACCTTTCACTCGTACAAAACCAGGGAAATTCAGCAGTTATAGTTAGCTAAGCTAACTATAACTTGTGCCCCCGCAATGCACTGCTTATGACCTCGCATCTTATATCACTTATTACATGGTCAGTGACATTGTAGTGTAGCTCCTATTTCCCTAATAGGCTCTGCGCATTGGAATAATATACCCTATAGGCTTGACATAGGACTGAGGTCGGTATGTCCCTATCGAGTATATTAAACTTAATTACTTGTGCCAGCTAGCTCAGAGGCCACTAGAAACTCCTTGAATAACAAGAAGGGAGTAGTTTCTGGCAGCCGCAAAACATGACCACTTTGTTTCCCTTTAGAATCGGAACATGTCCCAGAGTCGTGGAAACAATAGATAACCGTTTCACTCAGCTCAATTGTGCATGCTTAGTTTTCCTCAAAGTTACACAGAAAGAATAGACGGGCGTTTCAATAAAAGATTTATTGAACAGTCTTGTTTCTCGTGTAAGAGATATGTGCTGTTATGATCACAAGACAGTATGCAAGATAAATGATGTACAGCGTAAGTTGTAGAAATAAATAATACTGCACTAGCATTATCTTTTAGTAGATATTTACACACATAAATAACATGAACTAAAAATGCGAGTACTCATACGATGCGTACCTATGCTAGTTCTACCGCAATGTACCTAACCTAACCTAGGTGTAGGGAAAGGTAGGAAGTAGGTGAAGTATTCCTTACTACGGTATACTAAGAGTATGTTAAGCCTAGTATGCCAAGTATGCCAAGAGTCCCTCTAGGTTCTAGTCAGCTCCATACCTTAAGAATGAGAGAGGTGGGAATCTTTTCCGGACTCGAACTCTAACACCCCGCGAGGGAAGTCAGATCACTGGAAGCGGGACTCTCTGCGAGCAGGGATGACAGCATCTTCTCAGTGCGTCAGGCCGGGATACGGGCTCCTCTAAAGTCGAGGTCTCCTCTAACTTGCTTGGGCAAGGGAAGGTATATTTATACCTGGTAGGTACTTTGGAATGTTAGCATTGACGTGAAGTCGGACAGAGGAAGACGTCAGGAATGAACCCTTAAGGTATAATGGTTCATACATAATAGATGAGTTCTTGGAGAAATCAATAGTCCTGTGCTGGGGGAACTCCCGAAGCTTAAGGGTCTGGTTTCTAAGAACTCGTTGTGACGTTAGGGTGGACGGATGTCGGTGACCATGCCTGTATTTGGAGTGCACGGTTAATGCCTAAATAAGGACTGGGATTCTATGCCTATATAAGGGCAATGCGAATTGTGCCTATATAAGGACATGATTCAGGAAAACCTATATACGGACACCTAAAGTGGAATACAACACCCACTCCACTTTCGTATGTACGATAATACTAAAATGCTAAACATTTAAATGCTAAACATAAAATTGAGTACCACATGTCGCTAAAAACATTCTAAAAGCATTGAAAAGGAGTAAAAACCATTGAAATGCAAATGGTACTGTACATTTTAGGCATTGTTTTCATTTCAAGCATATATTGAAAATAAAATGCAACTTGAAAGAATAAACAGCAAAATTTACATATGACGAAATGATTGATAAGTTGTTCAAAAATCAAAGTCATTTCATATCATGGAAATTAATAAAAAAAATATTTAGACAAATAAGGTGACAATGTGTCCCTGGAAGTACTTTGAAGTCCGTACTATAACAATAGTTCTACTGTAAGCAGATTGATTTGCCATGTATTTTTAGGAAAAGTTTAATTTTGGGAATAGTTCCAAGGTTTGAAAACATGAAGGCCAAATTCATTGCGTCTCTGGTACACTGTGAGCCGAATCAAAGTCAGTGTACGAGTCTGGTGTAAACATGAGATCATCTATTTTCGTAGCCAAAATATCGTCTACCGAAGTTGGTGACATTTGGAACACCTCGTTCAGAATGTTAATTGCACAGAGATGAAAAACATCGCCTTCAGCAGAAGATGCAATGTTCGCGTCCGTTGTTACCTGTGTGCCTATTGATCCATCTCGTACCTCAGCAGCAGCTGGAAGCGTCTGTGAGATCTCAATGAATGCCGTCATCAGGATTGGCAGCCTCTGGGGACAACAAGGGCATGGGCCGTTATCGGGTCCAGCAGAGTATCGATATCCGTTGGCATGACTGATGGGAGTGTTAGACAGGTGTCCAGCACGCATTCTTCACCGCAAAACAGGCAGCGTAGAACAGGTAAGATGCAATCTTGCCAGATTGGTCTGAATGACAGGAACCATGTTGTATTAAGCTCCCGTAGACGTGGTATGCCCAAAAGTTGTACTATTCGCTCACGGCACTTTCGTTCAAGTAGAGCTTTCTCCACTTCGCTCGGAGTGATGTCGGCGAACAGGCTGGCCATAGCGTAATAGCAGGAATAGAAACAGGATTCCTGCAACAAGTGCTAGAATTAATGGCACACCACCAAACACCCAATGTGCAAAGTTTGGGATGATTCCGAGGACTGCCTCGAAAGGTGCTAATAGTCCGGAACAGATGGTCTTAAATACATGTACAATTCCGCTTGTATCTGACATGTTAAAGATACGTCCTATCATTTCTAAGAAATGTATAGGGCAGTTTGTACGTATTAAAGCCTGTATCTCAGCCGAAGTCCTTGCAACTTGTAGATCATAGGTTTCTTTGGCCGAGGTCAAAGGCACTGTTTGTTGTATAAGCATGGCTTTCATTCTGCTTAAAGTATCAAATCTTATAAAAGAGACATTCAACGAAGGCCACAAAGGCGACTCCCTGACTGTGTCTATTGGGGCAAACAATACTTGCATACAGCAAGTGACCCTGGAGTTGACCGTTACTAGATATGGGATGCCTGGCAACATGCCACAGCAACTTTGATCATTCAACATGAGGTAACTCCCATTACAAAGTTGTCCAAACGTTGGATTAATCACAGCAGCTGGTGTACCCTGCTGATGGCAGGACAAATTTGCCACAGAACCATTACAAGCCCTGTGTAAAGAAATGTCCTGACAAATTAATGAACCGCTTAGTGCACTTTTACAGTGTATACCGCTCAGAAACACTTCTCGATCCTCACTCCTACATCTATATGTGTACGGTAAAGTCCAGGATGTCTTAATGTATTCCTTACCCAACCTTTCATATTTGCCTGCTTGCATTTGTTTGAGGCAATACTGAAACTGAAAAGTAGTCACAGGTAGAGTGATTTTGCCATGAATAAGCCATTCTGTAGCTGGTTTTTCTGCCACAGTGAATGGTAATTTTTCCAGTTTTTCAATGCTCAGCACTGTATACTTCGCTCCCCTTTGTGCCAGTTCGATCTGTTTATCAGTTAGATTGTATTCTGCAAACAGAGCCGACGTGTTGATAAAACGCAAAGGCACATAGCCCGCACGCAAAGATTGTAGCGTCCAGCTTAATAACACAATAGAACGTAACTGAGATTGGCCTTGTTGTAACATGGCTAAATCTTGTTCTAGTATGTCGATAGCAGAGGATACAATGTTGTCCAATGAATAAATTCTGGATGACAAAGTTGTCAACCCATTATCAACCACAGTGAGAGTTTTCTCTAAGTTAATACGATCAAGTTCACGTATTCGTTCTGCGGCCTCTATCTGTGACACCTTCCATGCTTCATTATAAGCAGCATAGATGCCGGCATATATGAAATGTTTTTGACGCGGTTTTCTTGGTCCAAGCAAGAATTCCCTAAGGTCAGCGTCTTCTTTAAGTAAAGATAAGTGTTGTTTCACATCCTTAAGTGTAGATTTCTGCAGCCAATCGAGGCATAATTTTCCTACACTGTATGTTGTTACTACCCCTGGATGTTGTCTTTGGACGTATCGTGGGTCTGGCCTGTGAATAGTAAAGCCCTGTGTTTTATTCAGGAATCTTTCTTGACAGGTGTTTGTGTCTGTGGGCCAGATCAACCATTTTTTCCAATCAGGATTTGTTCTGTTGAGTTGTAGTATTGTGTCAACTGTAACCGCTGCCTGTGTATCGTTATCACTTGCAGGTGTTGGTACAGAAGGTGTTTTCATGTCTTTGATCTTGGCTAACCCAAGGCAAGACGTTTGTTGGACAGTGTCATTCAAAAACATGATTTGCTGAGGGATGATACATGCTCTAAATAAAGCTTCTGTCCCCTGCACTTGCCATTCTTTAGTACCCCAGACCGATTTTGTGTTTATTGAGTCTTTCCAAAGGTTGTATCCCTGTCTAGACAATTGGGCACTAAATGCTGCAGAGTAAATCTGTTTTGTATTCGTTAACATAATTTTCAGTCCTGTTTTGTTTACATTTTTATAGTAAAATGTTTCTGGGTCAGATGTATTGTATCCTGAAAAATATGGAAACTTTTTAGCAAATGTTTTTGAACTACCTTTTGGAGGTGTAGGACAATGCTCCCATTGGTTAAACATAAACACATTTCTAGATGTTGCAGATTTATGCAAAAAATGATGACCATAGTGGTTATAGCAATACAGCTGTTCACAGTCTGATGAACCATCTAAATATTCATTATTAGAAAATGCAGCAGACCTCTCTAGATCAAACATTATGTCATTTACAGTCTCAAAGTCCCAATCATCAGAATAGTTACTTGACGAAATAAGATTACTTAGTGAAATTTTAAATAAATGTGGAATGTTCAATTGTTTTGTCGGGCCGAAGATATCGAAATCAGTTTTGTCCCACACTATACCATCCTGTATAGGAACGGCTGTGATGTTCACTGCTGACAAGTCTCTTGCTTCACGATGGGAAGATTTGTGAGGTTTCAAAAGTAAGTTCACATCTTTTCTTTCAGTGTTCACATGGATGTATCTGCCATTTATAAGCACACTTATATAACCAAAGCTAGCCAAAGCAGGAAGAAAAATATTCCAGAAATAATCCATAGTTCAATCCATGGTGAAACCAGATACGTTTTTTTCAAAAAATGAAGAAAGTCTTGTACTTGCTGTTTGAAAGTGTTTGATGCTGGCGTCGTTTCAGGCTCACTCAGATCCTCAGAAAACGTATCAAAGTTAATGAAATAGCCAGAAGCAGTTCTGTCAATTGTTGGAATAGCATCAGGATTTGTTGAAATCGCTGGAACCAGTTGATCACGTGTTACATTGGTGTAGACAGGTGTATTTGGATGAACTGTTACTTGAGTTTCAAGAGGGATGAGTTCCATAGCATTGTTGCTTAGTCCTTCATCTGTTACTGCTGAATTCTCGATGGTTATCAGTCTTTCAGTCTGAACCTCTTGGATAGTAGCGAGAGGAGTGTGTCTGCTACTAGGTCGGAGTCCACGAGGACTACTATTTAGTATTGGCCACATACTGTGGTTTGATGAGGTCGATGGACACAAATCTTTTCTCCTTTTTTCCAGCAAGGGGCGGCAGAAGTACTGTTCTTGTTCCGTGGATAGCTAGGACAGGTACTGGTTGTCTGTAAGAAGGTCCAAATTCCTTCTTGTCCGCAATCTTCTCTCTGACTAGATCCCCAACTTTTGGAATCCAGACAGGCCTTGCTGGGACCGCCGGTTTTTCCCCAGTGGTGGTTGGCTGCAGGAATACGTTGCTTTGTTTTGATCTTAGTTCATTTAGATCCTGTAAAACAGCCAAACGATCTTTGATATCAAAAGGTTTATTTTCCACCACTGTGCCTACGTGTTCGAGGTCAGGTACCCACATTCTTGTCCCAAATAGGACCTCATATGGAGTGACCCCCCTAGAGAACTTCTTGGCAAATTATTTAATGAGCGTTGGACCCCATAAAGATGTTTGACCCACCCATCACCCGAACCTAATACCCTAGCTGTTATAGACTGCTTTATGTCCCGGTTTTTCCTTTCCACAACAGAATTTCCCTCAGGATGAAATGGAGAGGAGTACCGCAATGCAACGCCCAGACTGGCCATGGCTTCTTTGTAAGCCCGAGAGCTAAACGCAGGACCCTGGTCAGAATGTAGCGTGCCTATGACGTATGTGCCGATAAAGACTCGCAAATCTTTTATAACAGTTCGAGCGTCAGCCGAGCGCTGAGGCCATATCCATAGGAACCTTGAGCACGAATCCACTGCGACCATTATATATTTATAGTTACCGTCCCTTTGCAAGGGACCGCAGTGGTCCAGGTAAACACAAGCTAATGGTTTGTCTGAAATTAACAGGGGTGTCTGCGCAGGACGTTTCACTGTGGAGACTTTCATCTGTTGGCATATGTCACATTCCAAAACATAGTTCTTGGTTTGTTTCCTAATGCCAGGCCACCAATATCTTTGCTTGAGTAAAGATACTGTTGCATAAACACCTGCATGGGCAGAAGCTATTCCTTCATGTGCTGCTAGGATTAGTCCTAATCTACGTTCCCTGTTTGGAATTACCCTATCCCCCACTCCAGGGATTCGAGCAAAAGGAACGTTGTTCACATCAATTACATAAGAGTACTTGAGTGGAAACTTTTTGGGTAACGCTGCACCACTGCCTTTGCTCGTAGCATTGACAGCCAACATTATCTCACTGTCTAGTCTCGTTTTTGAACGAGTGATCGCAGCTACGGAAGCCGTTTGAACAGCCCCCTTTGCGGCTTCATCAGCCAATGAATTCCCTGCAACGTGAACGCCATCACGTTGATGACTCAGCGTGTGTATCACGTGAGCCTTTGGTAGTTTGTTTTTTAACTGAATTACTTGTTCCCAAAGCGTTTTATGCTTTATTGTGCCACCTTTTGCATCTTTGAACCCTTTTTCAAGCCAATTTTGTATATATTCATTATACGACTGAACACAGTAAAAAGAATCGCACACTATTAGTGTGGGGAATTCGCGATCTGTACTTTCAAGTGCCAGTTTGAATGCTTGTAGTTCAGCTCGCTGAGCTGTACAATCTCCTAGAGATTGAGTTTTTGTGACCATAGGTCTGAAGATACCATCTCGCATGCAACTTTTAACGATTGCACAAACTGCACTGTAAGCTTGCTTACCCCCTGTTGCGGGTTGTGCGGATCCGTCAGTGTAAATTATGAATTCGTACTGATCAAGAGGCAGAATTTCAGTGGGTAGAGGACATTCATGTTCATATTGCAGGAATGCTTGTGTTTTTAGATCAGGATCAAAAACATATTCAACATCTGTTGCAGCAAGAGAGTTAACCCATTGTATCCATCTAGGATGTAAAGGTTTTGCATTCGGGATGCTCGCTTTTGTGACCGCTTCTAAAGCTGGTACTGGGGTTACGACAATAATGCGTTTCCCTTGGGCTAGGGCTCTTTCTTTTGCTACAGCGGTTTGAACTGCTGTCAGTATTTTTTCTGTTGAAGTGAAGCGCATTTCTTCTAATTTGTTTCCAGACTGCAAAAGCAGCCTTAAGTATCTTGAACTTGGTTTTTTTGTAGTAGCTAGGCTCTACTATCCTAACTAAACAGCTATTAATATCTGCACCCAACCCAAATTCATAAATAGATGGTCTGTTAGAAAATGGGATCTCAGCCTTAGCACCAACTAAAAGGGGACCCATATATTGCAACATACTGGCCCAGTAATAAACCAAAAAATATGGAACACCCCATCCCCCACGATTTCTTGGTAAAACCATCCTTTTAAATGCCCTTCTCGGTCTCCGATACCCCCAAAGAAATCTAGAGCAAATCCTCTCTAGCTTGATAAAGCAAGAGGTGGGGAACTCAAGGGGGACTGTTCGAAATATATATAAAAATTTAGGGAGGACAAACATTTTTAAAACATTACACCTCCCATGAAGGGAGAAATGAAGGTGATCTAGTCTTTCCAATGTTGTGTTCACCTTGTCCATCACTGGGGTGATGTTCAGATCAGGAATCCTTTCCACTTCAGTTGTAATTCTAATCCCGAGATAAATTACTTCCGAGACAATTGGTAGGTTTACCGGAGCATCAGAACCTGAATAAAGCATCTGAGTTTTATCTACATTTAATTTATAGCCGGAAAATCTACCAAACTGCCCTGCCAAAGTCTTTATTGTGGGGAACGCTGAAGATATATCACTAGTGAGTACCACAATGTCATCAGCGTACGCCAGTGCTCTGTATTCCATGTCATAGGGGCTTACCGGCTTAATATTTGTACTCGAATTTAATTTATTAAGAAATAAATCAATATATAATGCAAATAATAAAGGGGAGCATGGACACCCCTGCCTAGTACCTCTACTAATACAGATAGGTCCGGACTCCTGTCCCGAGATGTGTATAGTTGCTTCTGGACATAAATATAAAGTTCTCACTGCTTGAATAAATTCGGAACAAAACCCCTTCCATCGCATAACATCCCACAGGAATTGCCAAGAGATCCTGTCGAACGCCTTCTCGGCATCCAACAGGATCACCCCCAATGAAGATTTGGTTGCTTGAGCCCAATCTAAAAGGGCTATTACACGTCTCACGTGATCGGTTGTATCCCTGCTTGGGATAAACCCTTGCTGATAAACTGATACTAGCGAGGTGATGACTATTCCTAGGCGACAAGCCATGATTTTTGAAAATTTTTTACTGTCAGAGTTGATAAGCGAAATGGGCCTATATGATGAAGGGTTCAATTCGGGTTTATCCTTTTTTTTAAAAACAATAATGGTAGTTTTCCGCCAAGAGTCGGGAACAGAACCACGCTGTGCAGAGAGAAATAGTACCATAAGTTCCGGCTTAAGCACCTCCCGAAACGTCTTAAAAAACTCGAGGGGAATCCCATCGGGCCCTACCGCTTTCCCTATGGCTAAGGACAATATTGCTCCCTCTACTTCTTCCCAGGTTATACTTGCAGCCAATTCCTCATTTTGATTCTGTGTAACCTTGTTGGTTTCAATCTCAGCTCTGAACTCCTGTATCATATCTTCTACACCACTTATCTCTTGTTCAGTATATAGCTGATGATAGTACCTACGAAACACACCCAGAACTTCACTTGGGGAGTCTTGAATCCGACCAAGATGGTCCTGAATTCTATAAATTTGATTAGCGATTTCTCTTTGCTGCAGTCTCTTTGCTAAAATCCTCCCAGTATTTTCCCCAGATTCATATATTTGAGTCCTGTACAGGGCCAGTTTCGCCGCAACCTTCAAAGCAAAATGTTGGTGAATTTTCATCTTTAAAATTGCAATAGCTTTTAAGGTTGCATCACTGTTTTGATGACTAGTTATTTCCCCCATTAGATCTATTTCTAATATTCTTAGCTGGTCAATCCAACCCTTCATTTCCCCATAGTTTTCCGTTGTTTAGCAATAGAGTAGCTGAGTGTTTCCCCCGAACCCCAGCCTTGAAGGCAACCCAAACAATGGGGTCTGAGGCAGTCCCCTATTGATTTGAAAATATTCTTTAATCCAATCACCCATATAGGCACAATATTCAGAATCTAACAGTAATTTGCGTTCAAATGTCCAAATCTTCTGTTTAATTCTGGGGCTAATGGCTAATTCCAGAATAACCGGATTATGATCAGAAATGATCCTAGGAGTAATCTCCATTTTAGCATTAGATATTATTTCAGCTGAGATAAAAAAATAATCCAAGCAGACATATTGTTTATGTGGGGCTGAATAAAAAGTAGCCCCGGGATCATTAATCTTAAGGGTATGCCATACATCCAATAGCCCAAGTTCTCTAGCTAGACCTTGGGTAGCTTTAAAAACTTTAATTTTCTTACCCCTATAAGAGAGATTACTAGTTATATCAAAATTACTCTCTAAATGTAAATTAAAGTCTCCACAAAAGATTAGAGGGGATGACCATGATGCTAATTCCACACTCAAATGGTGCATCACTACAGGGTCGTCTAAATTAGAACCGTAAATAGAACAAATCGATAATGGGGAGCCATTAACAAGAATTTCAACGATAGCCCACCGCCCCAAGATATCCTCTTTCACCCGTTTACATACTCCCAAACGGTGTTTAGTCAATATCGCCACACCCCTAGTTGTAGTACTCTGTCTGGTACTGGCAAGCACTTCCATACCTAGATCATTCAACCACCCACGATTATTCCAGGGGATATGAGTTTCTTGTATACAAAGCACATCAATACACATACCTTGTAAAATTTGGGCCATCACCCCTCTTTTTTTCTTATCGTTTAAACCACATATGTTCCATGAACATATACGTAGTTTACCTATCATCATTATTTCTCAAGATTATCACATCCGGTCCACCCAACCCACTCCCGGAACTAAGTTTCGTAGCATGAAAAAAGACAAAGATTTTTACCTTCACATAAGAATTAGTACCATACCCATAATACAAAGCAAATAACAAAAACCAACAATGCCTCGCCCCACCCCCTCCCTCCCCCTCCCCTTGACCCCCCCAACCAAC
This sequence comes from Calotriton arnoldi, assembly GCA_963921515.1. Taxonomy (NCBI): domain Eukaryota; kingdom Metazoa; phylum Chordata; class Amphibia; order Caudata; family Salamandridae; genus Calotriton; species Calotriton arnoldi. The sequence goes on along the minus strand of CAWUFW010005136.1, from coordinate 1,116,535 downwards.
CCCCCCTTCCACCCTTCCTACCCCTCCCACCCCTCCCATCTGAGGCATAAGGACTGGGTCCTCTGAGATGGCAAGCGGATAGTTGAACGCCCTCCCGGACCCCCCGTCCCCCCAAATCACAGCTCAGACAATATAAAGGTATCCCTCCGTCCCTTTTAAATTGTATTCAAAAACTCTTGTGCTGAAATTTCAGACACAAAGAATTGTGTCTGACCCTTGTAAATAACTTTTAATTTTGCTGGATTGAGTAAAAAGGCCTGAACCCCCTTTGCCTGAAATAAGGAAATCATTTGACGGAAATGCCACCTTTTTTGAACAGTAACCTGACAAAAATCAGGACGAACAAAAAAATCACATCCTTTGCCCTTTCTTTTCCTGTCTGGACGGGCTAAATCATAAATTGCTTCTCTTAACACAAAACTATTCAAACAAATCAAAATCATTCTAGGCCTTTCGTTTAAGCCCGCTGATCTGGTCCGCTGATTGAAAGGGAACCTATGAGCTCTCTGAAGCTCCGCTTCCCAGTTCCACTGCTTGAGTTCTGGGAAAGCTTCTGTGAAAAGTTCAATAACAAACTGCCGGATATTTTGACCCTCCAGTTCTTCGGGTATTCCCAGGATCCGTAAATTGTTTCTTCTAGAGCGGTTTTCTAAATCCGTCAATTTCCACGTGACATCTTCTTTCAGAGACTGCAAGGAAGCAATGGTGGCCTTCTGTTGCACTGTTTCGTCCTCCAATGCTGAAATCCTCATCTCGGCTTCACCAATTCTTGTAGAGATCTCCGTACATGTCTTTGCTACTCGGCGCACAGTATTCTGCAATTTTCGTACTGCACTCTGCATCCGAAGCCCTTCCACCCTGGTCTCCTCTCGATGAGCCATAACACTTAAATAGATGGTGGAAAGGGTAATTTCTTCTTGTAAAGGCTTATCTGGGCCTACAGCTTCTCGAGAGTTTATTCCTTGCTCCGGGTCCACATCCAGCTGAGGCGAGAACGAGTAATCCCAAACTAGTGATCCAGCTGGACCGTGAGAGCTTTTTGCCACAGATTTATGTGTTTCTTTTTATTTACGAACAGTCCCCTTATCAGAAGCCTCATCACTCATCTCTTCTTCGTCCAACCGTAAACTACTTATATCACTTTTATCTTCAGCCCAATCTTTCCCAAGGCTCTCATTCTCTGAAGAAAAAGAGGGATCCGACATGGAGTAAAACTTGTCACCAGAATCTATGTCTTTAGCACCCTCCATGTCTAGTTGATCTAGATTTTGTAGGCCCAAGGTCTCCTCCCCTCTTGCCAAAAGATTACCATCCCCATTATGTTTTCTGGGTTCAAGGGCCAAACTGTCACCTTGGGACATGATAAAAGGTATTGCTGTTTGCGCAGGGTATTGTACAGGTATTGCCCCTCTAATACCTATATTGCTGGTCAGGGCAGTTTCACTCAGCAAAGAGGAATCTTGCGTAATGCCTGTTTCCACAATCCCAGTCTCGATACTCTGCTTATCCCCGCTCGTATTCCCAAGGCTGCCCTGCATAGCAGTACTACAATCTCTCTCTTCGCATATAGTTGCCTCAAAGTCCTTATTATTATGCTTTACTGATATTCCCGACATCAATGGCACAGCAGTAGCAGTGATATTCCCCGGGGGATTCATGGTTTTATCGCCGCCTTCGACAGAAGAGTCTTTACTGTTTAATAACAAAGCCGGCGGCGCAGCGGCAACATTGTTGCAAGGGAGAGTCACTGCCTTATTTGAAGAATCCATTGAAGAGTCGATCCCCCCGGTCTCCACCATGCTCTTACCTTTTCCGATTTGCTTTTTAAATAACCCAGGAACCGTTTGCGGTTTCCGGGTAGTGCTGCCTCCTCTCACCGCTGGACCTGAAGGAGAGCCGTTCACACCGCGACGTGTTCCACCTTCTCCGCTTCTACCTGAATTCAGCTTCGGGCTTTCAGCAGAAGAGATTGCAGTCGTCCCAGGCCCCCGGGTCTTAGCGCCCTTAGTAATGCTCTTCGGAGCCATTGTAAGCGTGGGTGAAAATGGGGAGAACTCGGTCAGCCGCCAGCTCAGAGAGCCAGTACACCGCCAACACAATGAGCCAATATGCCGCAAATCCCGAAGCCCAGTTGCAATCGGGAATTGTAAAAGCGGAGACCGATACTGCCACAGCATTTGCAGGGTTTCACATTGTCCAAGCCACCGTCCTGGCTAAAAAGAAAAGCGTAGAGTAGGGGAGAGGGAAAGTTACTCCGGGAGAGCGTCGGTATCCAGCTTACTCGGCCGAGCAAGCGGCCGCCATCTTGCCTTTGAATATTTATACCCCCTTCTCTGCATCTGGTTTGCTTCCTATAATATTTCGGGATCAAACTACATTTAGATGGGGTATGAAAGACCTATTGTATGTGGGTGATCTGTTTGACAAGGGACAATTGTTGTCCTTTGTAGATCTTCAGGAGAAATTTGGTCTTGGCACACAAGAATTTTTTAATATCTTCAAATACGTAGTTTTTTTTGGGTAGGAAGGGGTCAGGAATAGAGGTACAGTTTGTTAAAATTCCACTGATTGAAAAAGTGAGAAAAAAAACTTCTATAGGATTGTTGTATCAACTACTACTGGAATCACTTCCGGATGATATTGACACATGGAATTTAAAGTGGGCTAACAAACTGGAAATAGCTGGTATAAAATTAGAAAAGTCTCTTGATTTGGCAAATAGGATTTTAATGACCGGTAGATTAAGAAGTCAGCATTATATGTCCCTTTATGATTTATATTACACACCTGGTAAAATCGCTAAATGGGGTGTCAAGAGGGGGGACAAATGCAATAGGTGTGGGCTGCAGGCTGCCGATTCGATCCATATGTTTTTTTCTTGTCCAAAGCTGGGACTTTTCTTTCAAGAGATTGAGAATTTTATGGGTGCTATTCTCGGAACTCCAATTAGTATCACTGGGGATTTAGTAATTATTGGTGTGGGTTTTGATAGGGAGGGTAATCTAAGATCGAGATCAGTCACTGCTACTTTGTTTATAGCAATGGCGTTGGTTCGTGCATGTATAACCAATGAATGGATCAGCCCTGACCCACCCACCTTCATTAATTGGCGGGCAAGACTATTAGCCACTTACAATTTAGAGTTTTCAATATATAAAACCAAAGGGAGAAGGAAAAGGATTATGGGATGTAGAATCTGGGCTCCAATTATTGATTGGACCCAGCAGATTAACTCCCCATAAAAAATGTAAATAGCAATGGATTTAAATATATATTTTTTGCTTATCCTATTTTGGTAAAGGTCTATGTTTAAAAATTGAAAAAATCTGGGGTTCTCTGATAATGTTAAAAAATGTATTATTTGAATGAAGTATCAGGATTTTGTTTTCATCATCCAGCCCACATCGGGCCGGTTAACTCTTTTGCCTCTTTTTTTTTGAATTTTTTGGCCTTTTTCTGTCTACTCTTTTTTTTTTATTATGTCGTTCTTTGGCTTATATGAATTATTGTCATGATTGTACCATAAACATGATTTAATGTACAGTGCCTTGTTTTTAGGGCAAAAAAAAAAAACTCAATAAAAATATTGAAAAAAAAAGAAGTGAAGCGCATTTCTGCTTGTGTATACAAATGAGATTTGTATGCTATCGGTACTTTTTCACCCTCATTAAATGTTAAGTAGGTGAATCCGCATTGACCCGAAATTATTCGGATCACTAAGTTGCGTTGACTTACGCGTGTTTGTAAGTGATTTGTTGCTAACATGTTAGCTTGGAGTGAACGCAAGATTTCTGTGTGTTCTTGTGTCCAATTTTTGATTGAAAAATCAGGTTTGATTAATGCGTAGAGAGGTTTAACCCTTTCTGCGTAATTTAGAGTGTATGTTCTTCCGAAATTTAGGAAACCCAGGATGGATTGTAAGTTTTTCAGCGTTTTTGGAGGTTGGAGCAGCGCACACTTTTCTAAAAAGTTAGCTGCCAAGCTCTTCCCTTCACTTGAAAGCTCATATCCTAGAAAGAGGACATTGAGATGGGCAATTCTGGATTTTTGGAAGTTGAATTTGTAGCCCTCAGAGGCGAAGCCCAATATAATGGTATTCACCCTGTTCAAGTGTTTGTTTAGGTCATCGTCTGTCAGGTAGATGTCATCGACATATGACAATGCCTCATTATCATAAATTTGTAGTAACTCTGTTACCCTCGCTGAGAATAACCCCGGGCTGTTCTTGAACCCTTGTGGGAGTCGACAAAATTGACGCTGGGTCCCCATTATTGAGAAAGCTGTTAAGTACCTGCTTCCAGGTGCTATGTTTTGACAATAGAAACCATTTGAGATGTCTAATGTGGTTTTATATTTTTTGCGCACAATGTTATTCATTAATGCTGTGCTATGTGCATTTTGCACTGCAAATGTTTTAGAACAAGTGTTTAAGTGTCTGTAATCCAAAACTAGACGATATGTATGGTCTGGTTTGGAGACAGGAAACAAAGGATTGTTCATTGAGGAGGTGCATGTTTCAATCACCCCTTGGTATTCAAGTTGATCTAAGATCTCCCTGACCTGTTTTTTAGCTTCTTGTTTTATTGGGTACTGCCTTTGTGCAGTAGGTTCATGTTTCAGATGTATTTTATGGTGAGGTGAGTCCTCATCCCATCCTACATGATTTTTATATAATGCTGGGGCCTGGGCTACTGCCCATTTCCTGGCATATGTATATTTTAGGTGAATTGGAATATGGTTGGAGAAGGCAGGCATAATAATGTCCTCGCATGTGGGCACTCCCTGACAAATTGTGGTGGCCAGTTTTTTTCTGCTAGAAGTATGTCATAGCCCCTTGAAAGTTTTTCCCAAAAGAGTGCTTTCACCTTTCTTGGTATGTCTCCCATCCGGAGTGTTATTTCATATAACTTTTGTGGAGTACTAACCCTGGTGTCTACAGTCTCAACTGTAATGTACTCATTCAAGTCCACTATCTCCAGAAGTTCCTTCAGGTTCTGGCGAGCTATTGTGACTTCTGCTGCACTGTCCAGCATTGTCTGAGCCCATTCTCCGTTCTTGAGTTGTGTTCTCAGTATCCTCTGCATGTCTGATCTTCAGACCTGCTACCTTCTTTTTGGAGAATTGAGGTTTAATTTTATTTTTCTGAGCGTGTTTATCTTCTTTGGATTTCACGCGTTCTTTTTTATGTTCTGACCGTCCTCTTCTTTCCGATGTCTGTGACGAGATCTGAAAGGTACGAGAGGAACGTGTATCAGTATCTTGATACCTGTCAGGCTTTTTCAAATTATCCCTATTCCTGAGGTTATACCTCCTTTCAGAGGGCTCCTTTTGAAGAGACCTACCTCGGGATTGAGAACGTTTCTCGTTTGAATTATGTTTATTAGTTTCCCACTTCTTTTTAGAAGATGTAGGAGTTTGTTTAATAGAGTCCTTCTCAGGACTTTCAGATAGTTTTGGCTTTAATGGTCTTCCACCCAAACTATCTCTGCCTAATTCTGCATAAGATTGTTCTATTATTCTGGGTAGTTCTGTAACATCGAATTCTCTTAATCGTTGGCGGATCGCCACTGCTGCTGCCTCCCCTTTAATATTAGATAATATTATTGTTGAGACCTGGTCGAAGTTTTTCAGTAGTTTCATACCTAAATTCAGAGCAGGCTCTGCCCCGTATTCGTTTTGAATTTGTTTCAGGACATCAGGTATAACTGCAATTGATGGAACACCATGTGTTTTAGTATACATGGCAGCAAAGACTGAGCCCCAAGTGGTGCAGTCTTCCAGTTGTGGTGTGATCACCATTGGTAAACAGATTGTTAGGATTCTGTGTTTCTCATAAGGGCTAGTATTTGGAAACACTGCTTCGATTTGAATAATTTTTTGAGCTATCCAGAATGGAATTTGCTCACATTTTGTGGGCATTTTACCCATGACTGCGTATAAAGTCTGTGGTGTAATTTTTAGTGTAGTCCCCGGTTGAGGGGCCTTGTTTGGAATGGTCAATGGTGGTTGGACTGTGAAAGTCCGCATGACATATTGGACCAATTGTCTGTAAATTTTTATTAACTCTGTAAGTTGAGTATGTAATTCCTCGTCTGACATTATATCGAGTTCAGGATGAGGAGTGTAGCCGGATAGAATCGGCCATGTTGCTCCTGGTCTACCTAGTGGACCGCGCCTGGTAATGTTTCCATGATGTTTTAGGGCGCCTTTAAACCAGAGCTGATGCTCCTGGTATGTTAGTGGAATTTCAATATCCTCGAAAGGAATATATTCCTCTGGTGGACCATCTTCTTTGTAGAAGTGAAACAGTTTTGTTACTGAATTTGATTCAGGGAATACTATCCATGAATAGAATACCTCTGTCTGAAATGATTTGTGTGCCTCTATCACAAAAACTGCTCTACCGCCTCTTGGTGGTAGGCCGTGTTTTATAAGTTTTAGAGTGATGGCTCTTCTTAAGTTTGGATGGATGTCTATAACACCCTCCTCGGTTTCATTTAAACCGGTTAAGTTGAAAGCAGTTACGACTGGGTCAGCCGCAGCTCCACCGTTCTCGGAGTCAGGCATTTGTTTTTTGAAAAATGTAGAACAAGTTTCAAGGAAACAAAAAGATAAGGTGCACAATATTTTGGAACACTGTATCCTTCAACGTTGAACAAACCAAACAGCTAATATATAGGGTGCTTCCCTATTTAGTTTTGGCGGATACTTAACCCTGCCCACTCCAGACGTCTTATGGAGTATATGGGTATGGGTCTCTGAGAGAAAAAGCACGTCTGAGTTACTCAGTATCTAGCGTTAAATTACCGCCTTACCAAACCGTTGGGCGCCATGTAGTGTAGCTCCTATTTCCCTAATAGGCTCTGCGCATTGGAATAATATACCCTATAGGCTTGACATAGGACTGAGGTCGGTATGTCCCTATCGAGTATATTAAACTTAATTACTTGTGCCAGCTAGCTCAGAGGCCACTAGAAACTCCTTGAATAACAAGAAGGGAGTAGTTTCTGGCGGCCGCAAAACATGACCACTTTGTTTCCCTTTAGAATCGGAACATGTCCCAGAGTTGTGGAAACAATAGATAACCGTTTCACTCAGCTCAATTGTGCATGCTTAGTTTTCCTCAAAGTTACACAGAAAGAATAGACGGGCGTTTCAATAAAAGATTTATTGAACAGTCTTGTTTCTCGTGTAAGAGATATGTGCTGTTATGATCACAAGACAGTATGCAAGATAAATAATGTACAGCGTAAGCAGTAGAAATAAATAATACTGCACTAGCATTATCTTTTAGTAGATATTTACACACATAAATAACATGAACTAAAAATGCGAGTACTCATATGATGCGTACCTACGCTAGTTCTACCCCAATGTACCTAACCTAACCTAGGTGTAGGGAAAGGTAGGAAGTAGGTGAAGTATTCCTTACTACGGTATACTAAGAGTATGTTAAGCCTAGTATGCCAAGTATGCCAAGAGTCCCTCTAGGTTCTAGTCAGCTCCATACCTTAAGAATGAGAGAGGTGGGAATCTCTTTCCGGACTCTGAACTCTAACACCCCGCGAGGGAAGTCAGATCACTGGAAGCGGGACTCTCTGCGAGCAGGGATGACAGCGTCTTCTCAGTGCGTCAGGCCAGGATACGGGCTCCTCTAAAGTCGATGTCTCCTCTAACTTGCTTGGGCAAGGGAAGGTATATTTATACCTGGTAGGTACTTTGGAATGTTAGCATTGACGTGAAGTCGGACAGAGGAAGACGTCAGGAATGAACCCTTAAGGTATAATGGTTCATACATAATAGTTGAGTTCTTGGAGAAATCAATAGTCCTGTGCTGGGGGAACTCCCGAAGCTTAAGGGTCTGGTTTCTAAGAACTCGTTGTGACGTTAGGGTGGACGGATGTTGGTGACCATGCCTGTATTTGGAGTGCACGGTTAATGCCTAAATAAGGACTGGGATTCTATGCCTATATAAGGGCAATGCGAATTGTGCCTATATAAGGACATGATTCAGGAAGACCTATATACGGACACCTAAAGCGGAATACAACAACATCACTGATGACATTGCACATGACATCACTGATGATGTCACTGATGACATCATCCAGTGACTGTGAGTGTTTAAAAAGTTTATGAGTGTTCAATATATATATACACCAAGGTGTATTGATGAATCAGTGGGTGTATGAGTGCCTGTATGGATGATTCAGTGGGTGCGTGACTGTATAAGTGAGTGATTAGGTGTCTCAGTGAATGTATGGGTGAGTGACTAGGTTGTGAGAATGTCTGTATCAGTCTGTCAGTTGGTTTCTCAGTGGCTGCATGGGTTGGTAAGTGGGTACGTGAGTGGCTGTATAGGTGATTGATTGGTTGTCTGAGTACTGTATGGGTGTCTGAGTATCTGTGTGGGAGGGTGAGAGGGTGTGTGACTGCCTCATGGATGAGTGAGTGGGTGAGTCAGGGGCTGTATTGGTTAGTGAGTGCATAAGTGAGGGGCTGCATAGGTAACTGAGTGTGTATATCGCTGTGTTGGTAAGTGGATGGATGTGTCAGTGGTATATGGGTGAGTAACTGCATATGTGAAAGGCAGTATAGGTGAGTGTTAGAATATATGAGTGACTGTATGTGTGAGTGAGGGATTGTGATAGTGACTGTATGGGTGAGTGTGTGCTTGTGTCAGTGACTGTATAGGTGAATGAGTACGTGTTAGTATCGGTATGAGTAAATAAGCGGGTGTGTGTATCTGTATGGGTGAGTAAGTGGCTGTGTGATTGACTGTATGGGTGAGTGAGTAGGTGTGTGAGTAACTCAATGAGTGACTGACAGTGTGTGAGTGGCTGTATGGGTGTATGAGTGGATATGTCAGTGGCTGTATTAGTGAGTGAGCGGGTGTATGAGTGGCATCATGGGTGAGTGAGTGGATGTGTGTGTAGACCTATGAATCATTGAGTGGGTGTGGAAGTACTGGTGTGGGTATGTCAATGGTTTTGACAATGATAGTGTGGCAGTTGGAGTGCTTGTATTAATGGTTATATTGGGGTGTGTGTATCAGAGATACTGTGGATGATGTCCTCTGTGATGTCATTTGAGATGTCATAAGTGTTGTCACTGACCATGTCATGAATGATGTAATATGTGAGGTCATAAGCAGTGCATTGCAGGGGCTCGAGTTTAGTTAGCTCAGCTAACTATAACTGCTGAATTTCTCTGGTTGTGTATGAGTGAAATGTCAGCCTAACTATAATGTCCCTGTAACCTTTGGTTATTTCAGTGAATTTCTATGTCTATGGTTTTTTAAATTCTATTTCATAACAATTTTTCTAGCAAGTTTTTTAAGAAACTGTTTGAACTACACTTTCGCATTGACTCTGAGAGTCACAATGACTTCGGTAACTGCAATGATCGTGCCTTTTTTAAGACGTGTAAAACACATATATGCACACATTTTACAGTATTTGAGACACTAGGGGTTTATTACTGCACTGTTGAAACTCATGTTTTTATAAGGAGTTTGTATAAAACAATCTTTTAAACCGATTTTCCATATTCACGATTACTTCGAGAGTCACGATGACTTCGGTAACTGCGATGATCGTGCCTTTTTTAAGACATGTAAAACACATATATGCACACATTTTACAGTATTTTAGACACAAGGGGTTTATTAGTGCACTGTTTCATCATATTTTTGTAGGGAGTTTGTATAAAAACCATCTTTAAACCCATTAAGTGCCACGATGATATTGATAGCTGCAATGACCTCAAATACGTCCTGAAATGACAAAACAAAAGCAGACATTCAATAGCTACCACCACATACAAAACTTATAACTGCAAAATAGATTATAACCAGCACACTAAACACATTCCTATTTAAAAGACTCTATAATAGCTTGTATAACTCCCTTAATATCTCTATAACACAGTGTATAACTCTTTCAGTGGAATCTGTGACTGCATGCATCACTGTATCAGTAAGTCTCTCATTCACTGTTTAAGAATTTCAGTGGATCTGTGAGATGGTGCATCAGTCTATCAGTGGTTCTATAATGAACTGCGTGACTGTCTCAGTGCATCTATGACTGGGTGCATCAGTGTCTCAATGGATCTGTGATTTGATTGCATGAGTCACTCAGTCAATCTATGAGTAGGTGCATGAGTGCCTTTGTGCATTAAAAAGTAAGTATATGGCTGTATGACTGGATCTGTGAGTGGATACATAAGTGTCTAAGTCCATGTCTGAGTGGGTGAGTAAGTGGGTGCATGAGTGTCTGAGTGGGTCTATGACTGAGTGCAAAAGTCTCAGTGGGTCTATGACTGGGAGCGTGAGTGTCTGAGTGGTTCTGTGAATGTGTGCGTGGGTCTCTGAGTACAACTGTGAGTGGGTGCATGAGTCTCTGAGTGTATGAGTGAATGGGTGAATAAGTCTTTGATTGGGTCTGTGAGTGGGTGTGTGAGTGACTGTATGGGTGTATAAATGTCCAAGTTGGTCTGCAAGTGGGTGTATGAGTGTCTGGGTGAATCTGTGAGTGGGTCTACGAGTGTCTCAATGGGTCTGTGAGTGACAACACAAGTCTCTGAGTGGGTGAGTGAACAGGTACATGCATGAGTGGTTGAGAGGGTCTGTGACTGTGAGGGCGAGTGTCTTGGTGGATCTGTGAGTGGATGCGTAAGTCTTTGAGTGGGTGAGTGAGTGGGTGCATGTACATCTGAGTGAGTCTATGAGTGTGTGTGTCTCTGAGTGTATGAGTGAGTGACTGAGTGCATAACTCTTGGACAGGATCTGTGACAGAGTGTGTGACTGTATGGGTATGTGAGTGGGTGTATGAGTTTCTGAGTAGATCTATGAGTGGGTGTATGAGTGTCTCAGTGGGTCTGTCAGTGTGTGTGAGTGGGTCTGTAAATGGGTGCATGAGTCTCTGAGTGGGTCTGTACATGGGTGTGTGACTCTCCGAATGAGTTTGTAAGTGGGTGCATGAGTATCTGAGTGGGTCTGTGAGTGGGTACAAGACTGCCAAGGTGGGTCTGTGAGTGGATGTAACAGTCTCTAAGTGGGTATGCAACTGTGCGCATGAGTCTATGAGTGAGTCTCTAAGTAGGTGCGTGAGTCTTTGAGTAGGTCTGTACCTGGGCGCATCACTCTCCAAGTGAGTCTGTAAGTGGGTGCATGAGTACCTGAATGGGTATGTGAGTGGGTGCATGAGTAGCTGAGTGGGTATGTGACTGTATGTATGTGTGTGAGTAGGTATGTAAATGGGTGTATAAGTGTCTGAGTGAGTTTGTGAGAACATACGTGAGCCTGTGACAGTGACCGGCGAGTGTGTACAAATATTTATATATATTTTTAATATTTCCACCAATATTCGCGAATATGTCACGATGGTCTTGATGTCCCCATGATGGTACATGGGGGCTGCACTGGCGGTCGCAACGTCATCGTCAATATTGCATGTGATCAAAAAAATACATTTTGGACACATAACTTGTGTCACTAACACTCCCATTTCTAAAACATGGGGCCAGAGTACCTCCACCCTGACCCCTTATCTTAGCTTTCACAGAAATTTTCAGCCCCAGGAACCGTTCCTGAGTGATAAAATGGCAGCTGCAACTTTCTGTTCAGGTTAAGTCCAGCCAATCAAAGCATTCTCGCTGGCACGCTTTCTCAGTTTACCTCAAACACATCGCGATTTCACCACGATCACTGTGAAACCACTGCAACTTTCTGTTAGGTTTGCATACAGCCAATCACAGCATTCCTGTTGGTGTGTGCTTTAGCGATTTTCCCCGAACATGACGCGATTTCACCGCGATCACCACGAAACCACTGCGAAATATCCGCGACCAGAGATATCACTATATTGTTCGGTTTTAATTTCACAAAAACTACTGAACGTATTTGCATCAAATAACAAAAAGAACAATCTGCGTAACAACATCTACCTTTCTGCCAAATTTGGTGTAATGCCATCCAGCAGTTCGGGCTGTAGGTTCGACAATGCTTTCCAATGGGAATTAACATTACAAACGCACCCTTATTTTGCACCCATATTTCTCGGGCTCCACTGAACGGATCACCCCCAGACCATCCATGACACACAGAACCTACTTTGAAACTTTTTTGGGAAAATTGCATGCAGATTGGTCAAACGACACCAAAGCTATAGGCAAGTTAAAAAATGCTTTTCCTATGGAAACTAGGTCCTAACTATAACTACCTACTGGCAACTGCCAGTGGGATATATATATATATATATATATATATATATATATATATAACTTTCACATGAGATCAAGGTTCCTTTTGAGGCCGAAACGCACAGAGGAGGTTTATATTAAACTGTTGACACCTCTTCGCCATGAATGAACATTTTCTTACTTCAGTGATTGGAGGTTTTTGGATCTGTAACATTAGGTGCCTTGATGTGATATATATATCGCCAGTAGGTAGTTATAGTTAGGACCATGTTTCCATTGGAATCATTTTTTGATTTGCCTATAACTTTGGCGTTGTTTGACCAATCTTCACGAAATGTTCCCAAAAAAAAGTGTCAAGGGAGGTTCTGGTTATCATGGAAAGTTTGGGGTGATCCATGCAGTGGGGACCGAGAATTTGGGGTGCAAAATAAGGGTGCATTTGTAATGTTAATTCCCATAGGAACCTTTAGCCACACCTACAGCCCGCACCGCTGAATGGACTTACACCAAATTTGGCAGGGAGATAAATGTTGGTTCAAGGATGTGCCTTTTGTCTATTTGATGTATGTTTAGTAGTTTTTGCAAAATGTAAGCCAAAATATATAATGATATCTCTGGTCATGGAAATTTCGCGGTGGTTTCAGGATTAATCGCAAATGCACACGCCAACGGGAATGCTCTGATTGGCTGGATGCAACCTGAACAGAAAGTTCCAGCCCCCATTTCATCTATCGGGAACGGTTCCCGGGGCTAAACGTTTTTGTGAGAAAGCCCACATAAGGGGTCAGAGTAGAGGTACTCTGACCCCGTTTTTGAGAAATGGGGGTGTTAGTGACACAAGTTATGTGTCCAAACTTAATTTTTTTAATCGCGCACGATATTTGTGACGCAGCCGAAACCACCAGGGCGTCCCCCCGTGTACCATCGCGGGGATGTCGTGACTATTGACGAAGACGCGTATATTGGTGGGAGTGTAAAAAAAATATCAGTAAATCATTAATACGCATTGTTATAGAGATATTGAGATTTGATAAATGTTTTTATAGAGTTATTTATATAGTGAGTTATGTACTGTGATCATTAGAATTAATTAAATAGTTATAATTTTTTAATGTGCTGGTGGCTATTGAATTCTTGCTTTTGCTTTCTGCCTTCGTGACGTAACCGCGGGTTGGTCATCGCGAACACCGGCCTCACCACGAAAATGGAAAATATGTTTTAGAGATGGTTGTTCTAGAAATACACCAGAAAAGAATGAGTTTGAAGTGTAAATTAATAAACCCCTAGTGTGTAAAATACTGTAATATGTGTGTTTTCACTTTATGAAAAAGGCGTGATCGTCGCGGTAAATGACGTCATCGCACCATCCCAAATAACCGCGAAAACAGAAAATAGGTCTGAAAGATGGTTTTTGAAGAAACTTAGTAGAGAAATATGAGTTTAAACATGCTTTGAAAGAAGTTTGTATATAGTAATGTTCAGAATGAATTTCTTTACATATTATTTTTGTTTGCGTTGGTGGCCATTGAATGTCTGCTTTCGTTTACATGTTACCGACGTGTCCAGAGCAATCATGATTACCAACGTCAGTGCGATCTCTGGAGTAACTGCGAAAAGATAAAATAGGTTTTAGGCATGGTTTTCATAGAAACTCTCTACAAAATCATGACTTTAGAGAATACTGTAAGAAACTCCTAGTGTGTAAAATACTGCAGTATGTGTGGATATATGTGTTTTAAACTTTATGGAAAAGAAGCAATCGTTGCAGTTAACAGCATCATCGCAACCTCCTGAATATTGACGAAAACGGAAAATAAGTCTGAAAGATGGTTTTTAAAATAACTTTTTTTTAAACTCTTTTTATTAAACAGTAGCTCAGGACATTTTTGCACATACAAAACAAAGAATAGACATACATCAATACTGTATTTCCTTACTTCTCAGGTATACCCCCATCTCAAGCAGCTCACAGAGCTCAGGACCACCCTGGTCTACAGTTACGCACAATCCTATTTCTTCTTTTTCCTTCCCCTTCCCCTTTAATATCCCCTGTACACCCTCCAACTACCCCAAATTTTACTCCAATTTTGTGGACACCCTCTGGCTTTATAGACTACCTTCTCTGCCTCTGAACACCAGTCTAAATCAGTTTCCCATTCCCGCAGATCTGGTATCCGGCTTACTCCCCATTATTTGGCTATGTTCCTTTTAGCCACCATTGCTGCTACTTTCAGCCATATTAATGTATACTTGGGCCATTTTTCCTCTCCTGTAACACATAGTATGAACCATCTCGGCTCTGTTGGGATTTCCAATTCAGTGACTTCGGTCATAACTCTCGTCACTTCCCTCCAAAAGTCTTGGATGTATTTACATTCCCATATGATGTGAAAGAAGGAGCTAATTTCACCACACCCCCTTGCACAATATCTGGACACATCACGCCACATTCGGTGTAGCAGTGTTCTGGAAATATATGACCTATGGAGGATACATAGCTGAACTAGATGGAATAGGGCCCTTATAGCTACATCTCGTGGGCTCTGCACTGCCTCCTCCCAGTCATCATCCTCCAGAAGTCCTAGTTCTACCTCCCATGCCGCCATTAGGAGGACCACTGGGTTAGGCGAATTGTACATTATTTTCTTGTAAGTTAACAAAGTGGCCTGCGTAACCATTGGGTCCATCAATAATCTGTCTTCTAATGGTGAGTAGTCAGGGAGAGTCTCTCCCTCTCTGAGATATTGGCGTATGGCATGTCTTAGTTGCATCTGTCGGTATCTATCTGTGTCTGTTATTTCATTCTCACTTTTTAGGTCCTCAAAAGAGAGCTGTCTCTGCCCCCTTCATATATCTTCCAATCTTTCAATTCCCAGCATTTCCCATTTTTTAAAGAATCCCTTTAGGGCTCCCACTTCCACCAACTGGTAACTGTCCCACAGTTGAGTTCTCCCCGTCAATTTTCCTTCCCAGCCTATGTGTTTTAACGCTTCTCTCCAAGCTCGCACTACCGTCTGGGTGTGTGGATGGAACTGTTTTTCCTTACTTCTGCCGTATAGTGCTTCCGGGTACACCATTTCACCCATAGCCCAGTGATCTGCCCTGAAGACCGGGTCTGCACGGTCAGTGAATGCCCAGTCATTTACTACTATCAACTGTGAGGCCCAGTAGTATATGCATAAATCTGGAACTGCAAGCCCTCCCTCGAATACTCCCCGCTGGAGCTTACAGAGAGCTATTCTAGAGCTACCGCCATCCCATAGGAGTTTTCGCAGTTCACTATTTATATCTCGGAACACTTTCTTGGGTATTTTGTATGGGGTATTCTGCAGCACGTATAGTAGCCTGGGCAGTGACATCATTTTAAAAATAACCGCCCTGCCCATCAAGGGCACCAGTAGTTTCCTCCAATGCTCCACATCATTCCCCAGTCACTGTATTTGGGGATATAGATTATCTGTTAGGAAGTCCTCTTCCTTTATGGATATCTGGATACCCAGGTATGTGAACCTTGTCTTAACTACCAACTGAGCAGTACCTACCAGTCTCTCGGGGACTGTCCCCGTCAATGGGAAGATGAGGGATTTGTTCCAGTTTATTGTGTACCCCGAGTGGGTACCGAATAAGTGGAATATCTGGAGCACCCTGTGCACTGACCTATATGGTTTGACCAGATACAGGAGAATATCATCTGCATACAATGATATTCTATCTTCCCAGTTGCCTCCTCCCTGTATACCTTGTATTATTGGGTCGTTTCACACCCATGTGGCTAATGGTTCCAATGCAAGGGCAAAGATCATCGGCGAGAGGGGGCAGCCCAGTCACGCACCCACTGAATCATCCATACAGGCACTCATACAGCCACTGATTCACCAACACACCTTGTTATATATATTTAACACTCATAAACATTTTAAAAACACTCACAGTCACTGGATGAGGTCATCAGTGATGTCATTTGAGATGTCATCAGTGATGTCACTGACCATATCATGAGTGATGTAATATGTGAGGTCATAAGCAGTGCATTGTTGGGGCGCGAGTTATAGTTAGCTCGGCTAACTATAACTGCTGAATTTCTCTGGTTTTGTATGAGTGAAATGTCAGCCTAACTATAAGGAACCTGTAAACTTTGTTTTTTTTCACTGAATTTCTAAGGTTTTTAAATTCTATTTCCTAACTACAGCGCCCCTGTAACCTTGTTTTTTTTAGTGAATATATATATATCTATATATATATCTATATATATTATCTACTGGCGGTCGCCAGTAGATAGTTATAGTTAGGACCTATTTTCCATAGGAAATCCGCAACATTCTATTTGAAATAACTTTTGCGCCGGTTGATGAATCTTCGCAAAATTTTCAAAACTCGTGGGGCGCTCCGGTACGCTCTTATCCTGAAAGTCTCGGGGTGATTTGTCAAGTGGGGTCCGAGAAAAAAGGGGGGTCCCAAAACGTGCTTTCCCCATGCAATTTTCCATAGGAACCTTTCATCGCAGCTACAGCCCGAACTGCTGAACGGAATTACACCAAATTTGGCAAAAAGGTAGCCCTTGGTTCAGAGTCGTGCCTTTTGGTTAAATGGTGTAAATCCGTTCAGTAGTTCCTGAGAAAATCAAAAGTAAAATCACATATATATCTATGGCCGAGTAGGGTCTGCGTACCCTCCCGATCAAGAGCTGCATGCTAATTGGCTGTCAACACTCCAAATCAGGAAGTGTTGGCAGCCATTTTGTGCCTCGGTAGAACCGAGGCACAGAAACAAGTCGCAAAATGCAAAAAGGGGGCAGGGTAGAAACACCCTGACCCCCTAGGTCTGCTCAGGGGTCCCACAAGGACCCCTGGGCAGAAAAAGCATTTATTTTTTTAAATCGGCGGGATGCGCTTAGGGTGCGCGGATCCCGCCGTGATAAAAAAATCGAAGCGCAGTCTCCGCGCTTTGAGGCTATTTTGCCCCCGGGTGGGCCAAGTCCCGGGGGCATGCGGGGTTGGTTTATATTTTATGTGGGGGCCTCTAAGGGCCCCCAAGCCCCAGGGACCGCCACCCCCGGGGCTTTAAAAAAATGGTGCGGGAGGGCTCTCCGCCCTCCCGCAGCCCCGGAACCGCCACCCCCGGGGCTTCTTTTTTAAATTAAATAACCTGTGTGGGGGGCTCCAGCCCCCACATGCCCCGGGGACCGCCACCTCCCCGGGGCACTAATGAAAGAAATGTGGGGGTCCGTTTCAGACCCCCGAAGCCCCGGGGACCACCACCTCCCCGGGGCTCAGTTGATGTTGGGAGGGGGGCCGCGTGGCCCCCCTCCTGGAGCCTGTGGTGGCCCTGGGGACCGCCACCCCCCAGGGCCGGCTCCTGCAGTGTCCTGGAGTGCCTACCCCGGGACACTGCTGTTTGCAATGGCAGGACGGGAGCCGCGCGGCTCCCGTCCTGTCATTGCAAACTTGCTTTGCTTCATTGAAGCGAGAGCAGGGAAACCTGCTCTCGCTTCAATGAAGCAAAGCAGATTTCTTTTCCATAAGGGGAGCTGCAAGTCAGCAGCTCCCCTTATGGAAAAGCAATGCCGGCTCCCGCAGGACGCGGGGAGCCGGCAGGACCGTGCGGGGATTGGGGACCCCCCCATGGTCCCCAACGAGTGGCCAGGCCCCGGGGGATGGGGTCCCCGGGGCTATTAGGGCCCTGGGAGGGGGGCCACGCAGCCCCCCTCCCCAAAAATAAAAAAATTTAAAACAAAAAGGTAAAGGCCAGCCCCGGGGGATGGGGTCCCCGGGGCCTTAAATGGCCTGAGGAGGGGGGCCACGCAGCCCCCCTCCAAATATTTTTATATTAAAAAAAAGAGGGCATGCCCCGGGGGATGGGGTCCCCGGGGCCAATAGAGGCCCAGGGAAGGGGGGCCATGCGGCCCCCTTCCCGTTTAAAAAAAAAAAAAAAAAAAAATCCTCATGCCCCGGGGGATGGGGTCCCCGGGGCCAAAAGTGGCCGAGGGAAGGGGGGCCACGCAGCCCCCCTCCCATACAAAAAAAATTTAAGAAAAAAAAAAAGGACCGGCATCGTGCCGGAGGCCCCGCCCCCTCCCTGCAGCAGTCTGCAAACGCGCCCCCTGGTGCGTTGTAAGAAGGGGAAGTAATTCCCCTTGAATACTGGGGGTCCCTGGGGGCCAACTAGCCCACCAGGAACCTCCAGTATGCGCCAGGGGGCTGCGTTGCAGAGAGGTGTACAGAGGCCACGCCCCTTTTTACACCTCTCTGCAACGCAGCTCTGGGGCGCTTTTTGGAGGTACATGGTGGGCTAGTTGGACTCCAGGGACCCTCAGGATTCAAGGGAACTTAATCCCCCAACTTAAAACGCGCCACGGGGCGCGTTTGCACAGTGGTGAAGGGAGGGGGCGGGGTTTCAGGTGACATGTGTGCAAACAGGCCCGTGGCGCGTTTTAAGATGGGGAATTAAATCCCCTTCAATCCTGAGGGTCCCTGGGGGACAACTAGCCCACCAGGTACGTCCGGAAAGCACCACAGAGCTGCATTGCAGAGAGGTGTAAAAAGGGGCGTGGCCTCTGAACACCTCTCTGCAACGCAGCTCAGTGGCGCATACTGTAGGTACAGGGTGGGCTACTTGGACCACAGGACCCTCATGATTCAAGGGGACTTAATCCCCCAACTTAAAACGCGCCACGGGGCGTGTTTGCACAGTGGTGAAGGGAGGGGGCGGGGCTTGAGGTGACATGTGTGCAAACAGGCCCCGTGGCGTGTTTTAAGTTGGGGATTAAGTCCCCTTCAATCCTGAGGGTCCCTGAGTCCAACTAGCCCACCAGGTACCTTCAGTAAGCACAACAGAGTTGCGTTGCAGAGAGGTGAAAAAGGTGCGTGGCCTCGGAACGCCTCTCTGCAACTCAGGTCTGTGGTCCTAACTGTAGGTACCTGGGGGCTAGTTGGGCCCCAGGGACACTCAGGATTCAAGGGACTTAATCCCGCAACTTAAAACGTGCCACAGGGCGCGTTTGCACACATGTCACCTCAGGCCCCCTCCCTTCACCACTGTGCAAACGCGCCCTGTAGCGCGTTTTAAGAGGTAGTTTTAATCCCCCTGCCCTATTATGTACTAGGGACTTACAGAGGAGGTCATGCTAATCACAGGGGTACCCCAACGCATAGTGTTCCCTAGTGCATGTAGGTGTTTTAACTGTATTCTAAGTGTGTTTTAGCATAGCACTGGCTCTGGTTAGTCAGAGTCAGTTACCACCAGTACACGTCGGAAAAGTTGTGGGCACAGGATGATTTTGGAACAAGGCCTCTTTCTGCTCCTCTGTTGGTTCTTTCTGCACATCTTTTGCTTCTTCCTGCACTTTTCTTCGTCTTTGTGGACTTCTGTTGCTTCTTTCTGCATTTCTTTTGCTTCTTTCTGTGCGTTTTTTCTTCTTTCTTCACATGTCCTACCTCTGTAGGCATAGTTAGAAACTAGCATTTAAAAAACCTTTGAAATTCACTTAAAAACCATAGGTTTCAGGCACGTTATAGTTAGAAATTAGCATTTAAAAAACCTTTGAAATTCACTGAAAAAACCATAGGTTTTAGGGACAGTTATAGTTAGTTGGACATTTCACTCGTACAAAACCCGTGAAATTCCCCCGTTATAGTTAGTTCAGCTAACTATAACTCGCGCCCCGCAATGCACTGCTGATGACGTCACATATTACATCACTCATGACATGGTCAGTGACATCACTGATGACATCACTGATGACATCTCAAATGACATCACTGATGACATCACTGATGACATCATCCATGTGATAATTTGATGCATCTTCTCACACCCTAATATAACTTTTGATACACCCACTGTAAATTACAGACTGCCATTCTCAAAACCATAGACACTCCAACACCAATAACTACATACACACTCATTGATTCTTAGGTCTACACACACATCCACTCACTCACCTGTACAGTCACTCATACTTACGGTCACTCAGTACAGGACTATCACATGCACTCATACACTTACATAGACACTCACACACTGCCACTGAATCCATAGAGGTACTCACACACCTAGTCAGTCGTGCAAATAATTAATCACACTGCCATTTACTCACCTATACAGTTATACACACACCAGCTCACTTACTCATACAAATACTAGCACATTCTTACGCTCTTATACAATCACTTATACAAGCACACACTCATCCATACAGCCACTCTCACAATCACACACTCTCACTTATAGCCATTTATATACTCCAACACACATATATACTGCCTTTGACATATGTAGTTACTCACACATGTACCACTGAGATATACATTCACTCACTAACACACCCATACACACACTCACCCACCCATACAGTCCATCACAGATGCACTCTTGAAACCATGCACCCAGTGAATCACCCACTCACACATCTCACATCATCTCACACGAGAAGAACAGTCACCCAGGCCCTCGTCAGCAGCAGACTCGACTATGGGAACGTCCTCTACGCGGGAGCCCCGGCCAAGCTCATCAAGCGACTGCAACGCATACAAAACGCCTCCGCACGCCTGATCCTCGATGTACCACGCCACAGCCACATCACCCCCCACCTGAGGAACCTGCACTGGCTCCCCGTCGACAGGAGAATCTCCTTCAAACTCCTCATCTACGCACACAAGGCACTCCACAAGACTGGCCCAGCCTACCTCAACAGACGACTCCTCTTCTACGTCCCCAACCGCCAACTCCGCTCCGCCGACCTCTCCCTCGCCACCATCCCTCGCATTCGAAGAACCACCACCGGCGGCAGATCCTTCTCCCACCTCGCCGCCAAGACCTGGAACACCCTTCCACTAAGCCTACGACAGACCCAAGACCTGCTGACCTTCAGGAGGCTACTCAAGACCTGGTTGTTCGACCAGTAGCGGCACCCCCCCCTTTTTTCTCCCCCAGCGCCTTGAGACCCTCGCGGGTAAGTAGTGCACTTTACAAATTCTGTGATTGATTGATTGATCTATGCAGAGAGTCACACACACCCCACCCACACAAACACTCAGGCACCCATACAGATACTCAGGCAACCAATCAATAACTCATATAGACACTCATGTAGATATTCACAAACCCATGCAGCCACTTACACAGCAACAGACAGACGGATACAGACATTCACACAGTTTAGTCACTAACCCATGCATTCAGTAAGATACGTTTAATCACTCACTTATAGAGTCAGTCACGCACCTACTAAATCATCCATCCAGACACTTATACACCCACTCATTCTTCAATACACCTTGGCATATATATTAAACATATTTAAACTTTATAGAAACACACAGTCACTGGATGATGTCATCAGTGATGTCATTTGAGATGTCATCAGTGATGTCATCAGTGATGTCACTGACCATGTCATGAGTGATGTAATATGTGACGTCATCAGCAGTGCATTGCGGGCGCGAGTTATAGTTAGCTGAATTAACTATAACGGGGAATTTCACGGGTTTTGTACGAGTGAAATGTCCAACTAACTATAACTGTCCCTAAAACCTATGGTTTTTCAGTGAATGTCAAAGGTTTTTTAAATGCTAATTTCTAACTATAACGTGTCTGAAACCTATGGTTTTTTCAGTGAATATATATATAGATATATATATATTTGGATATATATATCTATATCTATATTCACTGAAAAACCATAGGTTTCAGACAAGTTATAGTTAGAAATTTGCATTTAAAAACCTTTGAAATTCACTGAAAAAACCATAGGTTTTAGGGACAGTTATAGTTAGTTGGACATTTCACTCGTACAAAACCCGTGAAATTCCCCCGTTATTTTTAGTTCAGCTAACTACAACTCGCGCCTCCGCAATGCACTGCTGATGACGTCACATATTACATCACTCATGACATGGTCAGTGACATCACTGATGACATCACTGATGACATCTCAAATGACATCACTGATGACATCATGCAGTGACTGTGTGTTTCTATAAAGTTTAAATATGTTTAATATGTATGCCAAGGTGTATTGAAGAATGAGTGGGTGTATAAGTGTCTGGATGGATGATTTAGTAGGTGCGTGACTGACTCTATAAGTGAGTGATTAAACGTATCTTACTAAATGCATGGGTTAGTGAATAAACTATGTGAATGTCTTTATCTGTCTGTCTGTTGCTGTGTAAGTGGCTGCATGGGTTTGTAAATAGCTACATGAGTGTCTATATGAGTTATTTATTGGTCGTCTGAGTATCTGTATGGGTGCCTGAGTGTTTGTGTGGGTGGGGTGTGTGTGACTGCGCATAGATGTATGAGTGGGTGATTCACTGGCTGCATGGTTTCAAGAGTGCATCTGTGATGGACTGTATGGGTGGGTGAGTGTGTGTATGGGTGTGTTAGTGAGTGAATGTATATCTCTGTGGTACATGTGTGAGTAACTACATATGTGAAAGGCAGTATATATGTGTGTTGGAGTATATAAATGGGTATAAGTGAGAGTGTGTGATTGTGAGAGTGGCTGTATGGATGAGTGTGTACTTGTATCAGTGATTGTATAAGAGCGTAAGAATGTGCTAGTATTTGTATGAGTAAGTGAGCTGGTGTGTGTATAACTGTATAGGTGAGTAAAAGGCAGTGTGATTAATTATTTGCATGACTGACTAGGTGTGTGAGTACCTCTATGGATGAGTGGCGGTGTGTGAGTGTCTATGTAGGTGTATGAGTGCATATGATAGTCCTGTACTCAGTGACCATAAGTATGAGTGACTGTACGGGTGAGTGAGTAGATGTGTGTGTGTGTAGACCTAAGAATCAGTGAGTGGGTATGTAGTTATTGGTATTGGAGTGTGTATGGTTTTGAGAATGGCAGTCTGTAATTTAGAGTGGGTGTATCAAAAGTTATATTAGGGTGTGAGAAGATGCATGAAATTATCACATGGATGATGTAATCAGTGATGTCATCAGTTATGTCATTTGAGATGTCATCAGTGATGTCACTAACCATGTCATGAGTGATGTAATATGTGACGTCATCAGCAGTGCATTGCGGGGGCGCGAGTTATACTTAGCTGAACTAACTATAACGGGGGAATTTCACGGGTTTTGTACGAGTGCAATGTCCAACTAACTATAACTGTCCCTAAAACCTATGGTTTTTTCAGTGAATTTCAAAGGTTTTTTAAATGCAAATTTCTAACTATAACGTGTCTGAAACCTATGGTTTTTTCAGTGAATTTCAAAGGTTTTTTAAATGCTAATTTCTAACTATAACGTGCCTGATACCTATGGTTTTTTAAGTGAATTTCAAAGGTTTTTTAAATGCTAATTTCTAACTATAACGTGCCCCGCACCCTACCTTCACCACTGTGCAAACGCGCCCTGTGGCGCGTTTTAAGTTGGGGGATTAAGTCCCCTTGAATCATGAGGGTCCATGAGGGTCCCTGGGGTCCAACTAGCCCACCCTGTACCTCCAGTATGCGCCAGGGAGCTGCGTTGCAGAGAGGTGTTCAGAGGCCACGCCCCTTTTACACCTCTCTGCCACGCAGCTCTGTGGCACTTTCTGGACGTACCTGGTGGGCTAGTTGGCCCCAGGGACCCTCAGGATTGAAGGGGATTTAATTCCCCATCTTAAAACGCGCCACGGGGCCTGTTTGCACACATGTCACCTGAAGCCCCGCCCCCTCCCTTCACCACTGTGCAAACGCGCCCCGTGGTGCGTTTTAAGTTGGGGGATTAAGTACCCTTGAATCCTGAGGGTCCCTGGAGTCCAACTAGCCCACCATGTACCTCCAAAAAGCGCCACAAAGCTGCGTTGCAGAGAGGTGTAAAAAGGGGCGTGGCCTCTGAACACCTCTCTGCAACGCAGCTCCCTGGCGCATACTGGAGGTTCCTGGTGGGCTAGTTGGCCCCCAGGGACCCCCAGTGTTCAAGGGGAATTACTTCCAGTTCTTACAACGCGCCAGGGGGCGCGTTTGCAGAGTGCTGCAGGGAGGGGGCGGGGCCTCTGGCACGATGCCGGTCTTTTTTTTTTTTTCGTCTATTTTTTCTTATGGGAGGGGGCTGCGTGGCCACCCTTCCCTCGTCCACTTTTGTCCCCGGGAACCCCATCCCCCGGGGCCTGAGGATTTCCTGTTTATTTTTTTATTTTATTTTTTAAACGGGAAGGGGGCCGCGTGGCCCCCCTTCCCTGGGCCTCTATTTGCCCCGGGGACCCCATTCCCCGGGGCATGCCCTCTTTTTTTTTAAAAATAAATATTTGGAGGGGGGCTGCATGGCCCCCCTCCTCAGGCCATTTAAGGCCCCGGGGACCCCATCCCCTGGGGCCGGCATTTTTTTATTATTTTTTTTTAAATAGAATTTTGGGGAGGGGGGCTGCGTGGCCCCCCTCCCGGGCCACTCATGGCCCGGGGACCCCTTCCCCCAGGGCCTGGCCACTTGTTGGGGACCGTGGGGGGGTCCCCAATCCCCGCACGGTCCCGCTGGCTCCCCGCGTCCTGCGGGAGCCGGCATTGCTTTTCCATAAGGGGAGCTGCTGACATGCAGCTCCCCTTATGGAAAAGCAATCTGCTTTGCTTCAATGAAGCAAAGCAAGTTTGCAATGACAGGACGGGAGCTGCGAGGCTCCCGTCCTGCCATTGCAAACAGCAGTGTCCCGAGGGTAGGCACCCCGGGACACTGCAGGAGCCGGCCCTGGGGTGTGGCGGTCCCCAGGGCCACCACAGGCTCCAGGAGGGGGCCGCGCGGCCCCCTCCCTTCAATTGCACAGCCCCGGGGAGGTGGTGGTCCCCGGGGCTTCGGGGGTCCGAAAAGGACCCCCACATTTGTTATCTAAGTGCCCTGGGGAGGTGGCGGTCCCTGGGGCGTGTGGGGGGGCTGGAGCTCCCCCACACAGGTGATTAAGATTAAAAAAAAGAAGCCCCGGTGAGGTGTCGGTCCCCGGGGCTGCCGGAGGGCGGAGAGCCCTCCCGCACCATTTTTTATTTAAAGCCCCAGGGGGTGGCGGTCCCCGGGGCTTGGGGGGCCTTAGAGGCCCCCCACATAAAATATAAACCCACCCCCCGCATGCCCCCAGGACTTGGGCCTCCCGGGGGCAAAATAGCATCGAAGCGCGGAGACCGCGCTTCGATTTCTTTTTTTATCGGCGGGATCCGCACACCCTAAGCGCATCCCGCCGATTTTTTTTTTTTTTAATGCTTTTTTCTGCCCCGGGGGTCCTTGTGGGACCCCCTGAGCAGACCTAGGGGGTCAGGGTGTTTCTACCCTGCCCCCTTGTTGCGTTTGGCGACGTGTTTCTGTGCCTCGTTTTTTTTTTATCACGGCGGGATCCGCGCACCCTAAGCACAACACGCCGAATTTAAAAAAAAAAAAAATGCTTTTTCTGCCCAGGGGGTCCTTGTGGGACCCCCTGAGCAGACCTAGGGGGTCAGGGTGTTTCTACCCTGCCCCCTTTTGCGCTTTGCGCACTTGTTTCTGTCCCTCGGTTCTACCGAGGGACAAAATGACTGCCAACACTTCCTGATTTGGAGTGTTGACAGCCACTTGACAGCCAATTAGCATGCAGCTCGTGATCGGGAGGGTACGCGGACCCTACTCGGCCATAGATATATATGTGACTTTACTTTTGATTTTCTCAGGAACTACTGAACGGATTTACACCATTTAAGCAAAAGGCACGACACTGAACCAAGGGCTACCTTTTTGCCAAATTTGGTGTAATTCCGTTCAGCAGTTCGGGCTGTAGCTGCGATGAAAGGTTCCTATGGAAAATTGCATGGGGAAAACACGTTTTGGGACCCCCCTTTTTTCTCGGCCCCTGCTTGCCGAATCACCCCGAAACTTTCAAGATAAGAGCGGACCGGAGCGGGCCACAAAGTTTGAAAATTTCGCGAAGATTCGTCAACCGGCGCCAAAGTTATTTCAAATAGAATGTTGCAGATTTCCTATGGAAAATAGGTGATAACTATAACTATCTACTGGCGACCGCCAGTAGATAATATAGATATATCTATCTATTTATCTTTATATCTATCTATCTATCTATCTATCTATCTATCTATCTATCTATCTATCAATCTGTCTATCTTTATATATTCTATTATATTGTTCTACCTGTTAGTAGGTTTGTCAGTCTCTAGTACACCATTTGACCTTACCTATTTTTGCCAACTCTTGCCTATTTTTATATTCAGAATTTTAATACTATTTGTTGCAGTATGTTAAGTGAGTTGAACATCTGTGATTGACATATTACCAGTTTTTGTCTATTTAATTGATGTATTTATACGCTATTTTGGATAAATCATGCTTAGTATTTTTCATATATTTTTAACATTGTAGCACTGTCCTTTGTTATCATGGATGCATTGAAATTATCTAATGTCTAGGCTTTTTTCTTCAAATTTATGACTAAATATTGTTTTTTTTGTATTTTTTAACACTTTGCTCTTATCATACGAACATGAGTCTGTCTTCTATATTCACATATTTGGTGTGGCTATGTTTCTAGCCAATCGTGCACGTTTTTTGGGGGTCTGTCTCTTTTATAAAAAGTTTCCCGAAAATGAAGCGCGTCATGTGATCAAGCTCGCTGTGTTGAGTGAAACGCGTCATGGCAGGCATTATGCCTGTGTTTATTCATGGAATAATTGGAAATAAACTGCACTGTTTTTCCACGACATCAGTCTGAAGTAGCTTTCTTCAGAGTATTTGTTGAGGTCCGTGCCTGCTGGTTCTGCCGGGGATAGGCAGACAGGATTCTGGTGTGTGAATATATATATATATATATACATATATATATATATATATATATATATACACACACATACATATATATACACTGAAAAAAACAACGTTTACAGGGACATTATAGTTAGGCGCACATTTCACTCAGCAGTTATAGTTACCTGAGCTAACTATAACTTACGCCCCCGCAATGCACTGCTTATGACCTCACATATTTATTACATCACTCATGACATGGTCAGTGAAATCACATATGACATCAGTGATGAGTTATAGTTAACTCCGGTAACTATAACTGCTGAATTTCTATGGTTTTGTACAAGTGAAATGTGAGCCTAAGCATAACGCACCTGTAACTTTTTTCAGTGAATTTCTACAATTTGTTAATTCTATTTCTTACCTATTACGTCCCTGTAACCTTTGTTTTTTTCAGTGAATTTCTAAGGTTTTTCGAATACTATTTCCTAACTATAAAGTCCAGGTAACCTTTGTTTTTTTTCAGTGAATTTTGAAGTTTTTTAAAATTTTATCTCCTAACTGTAACCTGTAACCTTTTAGAGTAGGTGTGCGAATTTCTGTATAGCTCGTTGAGTAGGTGTGTGAATAGCTGTGTGGGCCTGTGATTGGATCTGTGAGAGGTTATGTGGGTGTGTGAGTGGGTGTGTGAGTAGCTGTGTGTGTGTGTGTGTGAGGTGGTTTGTGAGTGGTTGTATGGGTATGTGAGTAGCTGTGTGAGTGGCTGTATGGGTCTGTGAGTGGCTGTATGGGCCTGTAAAGTGGGTGGAGAAAGGGGGCAGGGCCTCCAACGAGCTCTCAGCATTCTGCCTCTTTCTGCTCATTTCTGACCTTCATATTGCCTCTATCTGCTTGTTTCTGACCTTTATTCCACATCTGTCTCTTTATTTTGACTCTTTCTGCTCATTTCTGACCTTTATTCTGCCTCTTGCTGCTCGTTTCAGACCTCTATTTTGCCACTTTCTGTTCGTTTCTGACCTCTATTCTGCCTCTTTATGCTCATTTGTGACCTCTATTCTGCATCTTGCTGCTCTTTTCTCACCTTTATTTAGCAGCTTTCTGCTCACTGCTCACCTTTATTATGCCTCTTTCTGCTTGTTTCTCACCTTTATCTTGCCTCTTTCTGCTCGTTGCTGACCTTTTTTTGCCTCCTTCTGCTCGTTTCTCACCTTTTTCTGCTCATTTCTCACCGCTATTCTGCCTCTTGCTGCTCATTTCTGACGTTTATTCTGCCTCTTTCTGATAATTTGTCACCTTTATCTTGCCTCTGTCTGACCTTTATTCTGCCTCTTTCTACTCTTTTCTGACCTTTATTTTGCCTCTTTCTGCTCTTCTCCGGGACCGCTGGGGAGACTCAAGGCCCCCACGGTCCCAGCCGGCTCCCCGCCTCCTGCAGAAGCCGGAATTGCTTCCACACACAGGGAGCTGCTAAACATTTGCTCCCTGTGTGTGAAAGCAATTTGTCTGTTTCCCTGCTCACTTGACAGAGGGCGTGGAAACAGACGAAAGCTCTGCTTCCAGCAAGCAAGAGCATTTTCACAGCTCTTGCTTGCTGATAGCAGATTGTTTGCTGTGACTTAGCAGGAGCTGTTAAAGCTCCTGCCAAGCCACAGCAAACAGCTATGTCCCAGGGGTGGGCACCCCGGGACATAGCAGGAGCTGACCCTGGGCGGTGGCAGTCCCCAGGGCTATTTATGTCTCCAGGAGGGGGACCGCATGGCCCCTCTCCATTCTAATACTTAGCAACAGGGATGTGATGGTCCTGATGGTTGCAGGGATTCTCTGGGGCCCCCACCACATTAAATTGATGTTTAGCCCCGGGGAGGTGGCAGTCCCTAGGGTGCGGGCAGGCCTAGCGGGCCCACCCGCCTACATAATTTTAAATGCCCTGGGGAGGTGGCGGTCCCTGGGGCTGTGGGGGGCACATGGACCCCCCAGCATTTATTTTAGATTTGCCCTGGGTAGGTGGCAGTACCCAGGGCGGGGCTGGGTTTCCACATGGGCACCCCCGCATAAATCAAAAGAACTGCCCCGGGGAGGTGGCGGTCACCGGGTCTTTTATAACCAGAGGAGGGGGGCCCGTGAGCCCCACTCCTATTTTTATGTCATGCCCCCTGGACCTGGCCCACGCGGGGGTAATTTAAAAGCAAGTGTGTGAGCCTGCGCTTGTTTTTCTGTTCCTGCGAATGTGCGTATATATCAATTTCCCAATAATTAAAAAAAAATGTTTTTAAACTGTGGCGGGTATGTAAATCTATTTTAATATGTATTAAAACATTATAAAGTACATAGAAAATAATAATATTATATTGATTAAGAAAAAGATTTAAGAATTTAAAATATAATTAAAAAATTAAAAAAAGAAAAAAAACTTAAATTACATCAATTTACCTAAGTACAAAGAGATTACAATAGTTTAAAACAAATCAGTTTTTTTAAATTTAAATTAATACTGAAAAAAACAATTACTAGAACAAGTCATTCCACAGACTAAATTAAAAAATCACTTACAAATGAAGTAATGATTTAATCATAAACTGTACAATAATTAAAATAATTACAATAAAATTAAACATAATCAATTATCAATAAATCAATCACATATAAAAATATATTTGAATTAGTATCATAACTTTAACATCGTCCCACTCTATACCCCTTAAAAATAAAACTTAAAAAAACATAATATATTAACAATAAAATGCACACAAAAATAAACACTTCAGAATTTATTGAAAAAAAAACTACTTTAACAATTACCATTCAATTAGATATTTCATGACCATTTTTAATTCATTTTAATTTAATTAACTTCCCACCCTATTCCCCTACAAACCCAACCACACACTACTAAAATGTGACATACTATTATTAATAATAGAATTAAAATACCTTAAAAATAATAAAATTAATTGAAAAATATAATGTAAGAACTAAACAATTAGCATAATAATAATCAATCAAATAATTAATTTAAAGATACTTTCTGTTAAATTAAAATAAATACACATAAATTAACTTCCCACCTTATTCCACTACAAAACCCAACAACCAGGGTTCATGTCCTAAAAAAAGAAGCGGGGTGACTCAGGCAGAATGGGTGTGAGATTATGGTACATGACATCACTGTGTGTGACATCACAGGAATTGACATCACCACGTTTGACATCACAGGAAGTAACATCACAGGAAGTGACATCATGGTGTGTGACATTGCACGTGGCATCACAGGAAGTAGCATCACAACCCTTGACCTCTCAGGAAGTGACATCAGAGCTTAAGACTTCAGATATGTTTAGCAGGCCTATCATGAGTACTTTTGAGCACATTACAATATTAAACAAATTAGATTTTGCATTGGGGTTGTGCCAAAATATTGACTCAACCCCGGTGCAAAATCTGGGCCTCAACTTATACATTTTTTTTTTTTAAACCCTGCCAGAATGAAATTGGCAACAAGGAGAAATGTGGCAGTAAATATGTTCTGCTTAATTGGTTGCAATGTCTGTTTTTTAAAATATATCATGGGGTTAAGGCACCTTCTGCAGAGATCTTTGTGTGACAGCTAAATCTCAGGGAATAATCATAATGGTAAAATAACTGCAGAATAACATATTTGCTGGAGAGATCAGCATTTTGCCTAGTCTTAGTTTTGAATCAAAGTAACATGGCGGGTTAATATGTCTCCTGCAAAGCACATTATGTAATACGCAGATGACAGATTTTTAGTTTATGTAAATGGGTGAGTGGGTTACTGCTTTTAAGAAATAGATCCTTTTGTTACTTGCAGTTCATAAACTATAACCCTTCTAATATGGCACAATGAGGTATGAAAGACATGTGACTTCTACACCTTGTAACCCTCCCTGTCTTATGCAACACATCCTTTATATTGATGTACACACATATGATTTATTGTCAATGTATAATCTGTACGTGTGATGTAAAGCGCTCTGATACCCTGCATTGTAATGAGTAGTGCTAAAGCGCTATAAATTAAAAAAAAAAAATAGTGGTATTTTTAGTGCTTTTTGTGTGATTACTGGGGTGACCAGCACATCTGACATTCTTACAGTGTATGCATATCTCTTATATACAGGGACTGAACAGAATCAAAAGCATTTCTCTCTTAAGTACCTGTGAAGTGATAAGATGTGAGCCTTTGTTTCCCCTCCATTGCATCTAGGTGTGAGACTCCCGATAGTTCCCAGCCAGGATACTTCAACAAAGAGAGGCCTAATGGCCCCTTAACTTAGCTTTTGTTATGGGCAAGCTGGAATCTGATAAGCCCCTTCCCTGTCTGCACGTTGCTGCTCAGAACAAAAGCAGCCAATGTGCAGGCATTGATGAAAGTGTCCTGGTGTCAGAAACTTACACCGGGACGAGTTAAGCATATTTCTGTGAATTCCGGTAGACGTAGGAAAAGAACATGGCACTCTGTTGAAAGTGTTCAGCTTTGCAGCAGGGTAGACGGCATCTACCCTCTGAAAATAGTGGGTAGACAGCATCGACCTGCATGTACCCTCGACTCAAGCCCTGCCAACAACCCACTACTAAACTTTAAATTACTAATTAAATTTAAAAAAATTACTAAAACACTTAAGATTGCACACTATGGGGCCCATTACGATACCCGGCGTAAAAAAATCCGCCAGGCATGGAAGCGGCAAAAATCCGCCCGCACACACCGCCTGAACACCGACCACGCCATTACGATTACACAAACCGGAAACCGCCATCGGCGGAAAATCACACAAAATACCGCCCGCCAACGTCCGGAGTCGGAGTCAAACCGCCCGCCACGGACGGAAACACGCACGACAACACAAAACCGCCCGCCCTCACAGCCGACACACCGCACGTGAAATTACGATCGCACCGACATGAGCGCGGAAAACCACAAATATACCGCCCGCCAGCGCAAACAACGCCGATGAGAATCGACACGGCAGAAGCCATGGCGCCCACGTACCTGCACAGAAACCATCCGCACACTAAACCAATAGCACACAACATGGCCAACAAGTCCACACAGCAAGGCACGCACAAATACACAAGCACAGTACACATCCCGAAAACACCCCCCGGACAAACAAAAAATACAAAGGCCAGAACCCCAGACACAACACACCTGAAAACAACAGACCATGAGGACACACCCACATAGGTGAGTACAAAAGCAGCACTCCCACAGACCACAACCCCTTGCTACATTGCAAACCAGAGAGGAGAGGAGAGGACACAGTGACACAGCAAGGACAGCAGCACACCACAGAAACGCACACATCACAACCACCACCACCACCACCACCACCACCAAACACCGGCACCACAAACCCCCTGCACATTACACAACACACACCGCACCAGCACCACAAACACCATGGCACCACAAAGAATGCCCAAGTACACGCCCATTGAGCTGACGGTCATGGTCGACGAGCTCATCAAGGTGTACCCACAAATCTATGGGAACATGGTCCAGCACACACCACTAGCCACCAGAAACAGAATGTGGAACCGGATCGTAGACCAGGTCAATGCAGTCGGGACCCTGCCCAGGAACAGAGGTGAAATAAACAAACGTTGGAATGACGTAAAGAGCCTGGTCAAGAAGAAGGAGGGCAAAAACAGAGAGCTGGCTGCCGTCACTGGCGGAGGGAATCCCGCGCTCTTTAAGACCTTCAAAGCGTGGGAGGAGAAGGTGCGAGTCGTAATACATCCGGAGATCCTCGCCGGATTAGCAGGGGGAGTGGAGGCTGGTAAGTACAAACTAATGTATACCAGCACACCGCTATGTACTCACATGCGCAACCACCATGCCACAGCTCCCAGGGACAAACACCCCCATGTCCAGCACACAATACACAACACATCACACACACATGCAACAGACACCACCACACACAGCCCAAACCGAACAACTGTAACATACGTGGGGACATGTGTACACTCAGCCAGCCACGTAACCACCAACAGGTCCCCAAATATGCCAGAAGCGCCACAACGAGCACCCACCACACCCATGTGTCCGCCACAGCTGCACTAACCGACAAGTAACAGGTAAGTGGCAGGAACACAAAGTGCAGTGGGTGGGAGGGTGGACAGCCCAAGTACAACACACACCAGGCCCCAGTCCCACAGCACAGCAAGGAGGAGCATCCCCCACACCCCACAGCCACGTGTCAGCCACCGCAGTGCACAACGACAGCCGAAAGGCAGACATCACGGTCCACAGCAATCGGTGTCAGTGGGTGTCCAGCCACCCCCACGACCCACAACACCCCCCACCCCCACAGACCTGCAACATGGAGCACCCCCGCTTAGAGCCATGTGGCATCCAGTACAGTGCACGCACGAACAACTTGCAGGTGGGAAACTGGACAGGGCTGGATTACTGGAGGCATGAGGACCATAACACGACCAACACATGGGACATGTCACGTAGCAGACGAACACGCAGCACCGCCCACCATCACAAACAAGTGAACAATGTGCACACGGACATGAACAACAGACTCACACCCCACATGACCCATCACATACATAGCAACACCCAAGGAGCCACGTCTGCATGCACAAGCCACACTGAATATAGTACCACACGGCAGCCACTGTGCAACTCATCACACACAACCGAAACACCATTGAAGTCCTGTCCATGTAGCCCCTACTGCCTGTCAACCACACACCCCACAACTACGCCTATGTAAGACAAACAACACTAGACGCAACAGAGCGGAACAACATATATGCACACGAACACCACTGAACCCATCAAACACACAGACACACCATGCACATACAACATACCATCCATCCGTCAGCCCCAGTCTCATGAAAGGCATGTCATCCGCACAGCTGCCACACATACAGCAGTCACGCTAAGATACATGCCCATGACCAACCATGTGCCAGAAGTCAATGAAGCGCACGACACACTGTGAGCAACAACACACAACATGGGCCACACTCCCCGAGCACTGCAGTGATGCACATGGCACAGGGCAGCACGCACACCAAGGAGATGGGACAACTGCAATACGTTGGCTGGCACACAACCATCACTCACTCATAACGATGCGTCCAATGCCATGTCCAGTAATCACAACAGACAGCAAATATGCAGGCCTTGTCAAGCATGCACACACCTCAGACCATGCACTGTCATGCTGCCACAACACATGTCACGTTCGGCACCCATGGCTCACAGCATGTACCCCAAAAGCATATTCCCACCCAAATGCGAATCTGGGGCATGGCCCCCATGTTGCCATATGCGTTCCTAAGCGTTCCATTTGAACCCCAAAAGCATATCCCCTCCCAAATGCGAATCTGGGGCATGGCCCCCATGTTGCCATATGCATTCCTAAGCTGTTCCATTTGAACCCCAAAAGCATATCCCCTCCCAAATGCGAATCTGGGGCATGGCCCCCATGTTGCCATATGCGTTCCTAAGCGTTCCATTTGAACCCCAAAAGCAAAAGTACAAACCAGACCCAGGATGGGCCAGGAGCCCGCATACACCAGAGTCACAATAAGTAGGGGCACAGCAACACACCCATCGGCATGGCCAATCCGTCCCATGCCACATGTGCACAGCACACAGTCCCATTGCCAAGCACACACAACTACAAATGCTACAGCCACACACACGCCTCCGGGAAACCCATGTACGAGATTGCACGAACTGTTAATGTCAGACGACAACCACATACTTCGCCAGGTGCAACACAATAACAAATCTCATTCTCTCCACAGGTGACGAACTGCTGGATGCTGGGGATGGAGCCAGCAGCCAGCACAGCCAGCCTACAAGCCCCCAACGAGGACACACGGATCTGGAGGATCTGTCCTCCTCTTCGGACACGGACCACCAAGCAGGCCCATCTGGTGTGGCAGGGCCCAGCCGCTCCCCAGGACCCCTCCTACCCACCAACCCATCATCCAGGGCTGCTGAACATTCCCAGCCCCTGCTGCCACTGTCGTTGCGGCCACACCCACGGTCATTGTGGCCACTACCACTGCCGCAACCGCCACCATCGCCGCACCGACCACCACCGCCGCCACCACCACCACGTCTTCGCTGGCACCAGCCCCAGCGCAGGTGGTGGCCCGGCCGACTGGATCCACCCTGGGAGCCACAGCGAGGACCGTGGTGAGCAATGTGGCTAGTGGGCAGGCCGGTGGCAGCAGGACTGGTAGGAGGAGCAGGGCCAGGGAAACGCCAGCCTCCCCTGGGAGCCATGCCCTGCCTCAAATGGCCAGAGTCCTTGGGGCCTATGAAGAGGCCCAAGGACAATGGGTCCAGTCTGCTTCAGACACGCGTGAGGTGCTGGGGGTGCTGAGGTCCATGGACGCCCGTATGGGCCAACTCGTGGACCTCATGGGCCAGCTGGTGGTGGCGGTGAGGTCACTGCCAGGGACAGCAGCTCCCCTCCGCCACAACCTGCCGGGGCGCAGGGTGGAGCAGCAGTGTCCAGTTCCCCTGCGTCCACAGCCAGTGAGCACACCTCAACCACCAGCATGTCGCAAGCAGGCACCCCCTCGCAAACGTGGAAGGGGCCGTCCGAAGTGGAAACAGATCTCCCGGGAGGACTTCGCACGCTCCAAACGCAAGTGAGGCAGCCAGCCAGCCTTCCGCCAGCCTTCCTTGACCAGCCACTGCATTGACTTGGACTACGATCCCACTCCACACAGCCATCTGGATGGCATGTGTGTGTTGGACTATGGACATAGAACCAGTGGGTACACCCTGATCATCACGCAGCCATGACCGAAAGCTCATTGTCACTGCACGCACCACTTTTGTCATCACCTTACACACAATCACATGTCACAGTTTGTAATAAATGCACCTTTTTCACTAACTGCTGTTTGTGCCCTGTGTTTTATTTGTACGGAATACAACGGCCACCTTGGGCGGAAAGGCACCTGATGCGTGGCATGGCAATTGAATCCGGAGGACCTGTAGGGACCTAGGGGTGGGAGACAGAACAGGAGCACATTCAATGAGTGTGTCACACACCCATCACACAGTACATGTCAACAACTACAAGCAATGTACACACATCGCACAGAGCAATAGGGCACAATGCCACAGCCACCAACAGTGGCATACTACCCTGGCCATGGAGCGTTGACACACAGCACGCAGTGAACAAACGGCCACCCTGACACAGCACACACACCTGCACAGATACAGCCACATCAGCCGTCGTACATGGACACTCACCGTCAAGTGAAGTAGCGGGCGATGAGCTGCTGACGCACATTACCAGCTTCCTCCTCTCCGCTGTCCTCCTCACTCGAGCTGTCCTGGTCTGCGGGCTGGGGCCCTGGTTGATCTCCGTCATCCACGATGAGGGGGATCTGCTTCCGAATGGCCAGATTGTGCAGCATGCAGCACGCCACCACTATCCGGCACACCTTCTGTGGGGAGTACGCCAGCGCACCCTCGGTGCAGTCCAGGCACCTGAACCTGGACTTGAGGAGGCCAAAGGTACGCTCGACCACACGTCTGGTCCTCCCATGTGCCTCATTGTAGCGATCGTCTGCTGGGGTGCGAGGATTCCTCAATGGACTGAGCAGCCATGCCCCATTCGGGTACGCAGAGTCACCTGGGTGTGAGGGACACAGAGAACCGTTGCTATTCCAACTGGACAGGGGACAGCATCGCACAACCAGCACGCTACACCACTCCACATACTCACCGACAATACAGGCACGATCCTGTTGCATATTGGACATCAGTCGTGGCAAGATGCTGTTGCGCATTATGTGTGCGTCATGGGCCGAGCCTGGGAACTTTGCACACACGTGGGTGATCACCATGTCCGCAAGGCACACCACTTGCACATTCAGGGAGTGCGTGTGCTTCCTGTTGCGGTACAGGTGCTCAGTGGCCTGTGGTGGAACAAGGCCGACATGTGTGCAGTCAGTGGCTCCAACGACGTGTGGGATTCTGCCAAGGGCATAGAATGCACCCTTCACTGCCGCCAATTCACGAGCCCTGGGGAAGCGGATGTACCTGTTTCGGTACAGCATCATGGCTGCCAGTACATCCCTCAGCACCTTGCTGAACATGGGCTGGGACATCCCTCCTCCAATGCCCACTGTGTGCTGGAATGACCCAGTGGCGAAGAAATGCATGGCGGCCATCACATTAGCCGTGGGGGTGACAGCAGTCGGATACACCCTGCGGGGACGGAGATGGGGTTCTAACAT
Source organism: Calotriton arnoldi (assembly GCA_963921515.1). Lineage (NCBI taxonomy): Eukaryota > Metazoa > Chordata > Amphibia > Caudata > Salamandridae > Calotriton > Calotriton arnoldi. Next base: position 1,079,365 of record CAWUFW010005136.1, on the reverse strand, counting down.
GGCACACAGTCGATGCAGGCTTGGCCTGTCCAGCCGAAACTTCCTAATAACCTCTGTATCGTCCATGTCCGCCAGCAATTGGTATGGGCGGTCAATGTTCGGTCTCCGCCTAGGGTCAATGGCAGAGGACACATGTCAAAGCAACACGACACATAGCAATTTCGCATACACATCACTGACATGACTGAGCAAGCACATGAGCCACAGCCCAGCTGTCAAGCTGGGACGGCACGGCCACAATACACTTACACAGGTCTCCCAACAATGGCAATGGCTAGTGATACAAACCACTGCCATGTGCATGCACATGGGGATCTAGGCCCCAATGACTTGCGGGGCGTGCTGATGGGGACTGACTGCATATCCGTCAAGCGGCAACGCCACGGCAACATGAATGTCTGCTGAGCATGGAACTGCTTCCGCGGCTGGATGAGTATGGCACACGACGACGACGATGTGGGCACAGGCTGAGCGGCCAAAACAAGTGGGACCTGTGGCACGAGGGGATATGAGACAGTAGTAGGTGTCAGCACTGCACCCTATGTACAGCACTGTACGGATCACAGCTCCCGAAACATTGACAGGTGTCCACATTGACAGCCCCATGCCAAGACGGCTGTGTGCTTGCAGTCACACGTCACAGGTGAGAGGTTACATTGCACGTGCCAGGTGGCAGACGTACATAGTGGGAGCTGGCATGTGTGTGCATGTGTCTCCTGTTCAGGATCCACCAGATGGGCGCTGACTCTGTACTGACCATTGGACACAGCATGTTCCGTGGAAGGCTTGTGTGTGGGATGGTGGCACTGGATGTGCCTCCGTTGGGTGGGGGCCATGCACAGGGCGGGTACGTCGATGATTGCGCATTGTTGGTCACGGTGGGTGCACCAACTAAGATGTGTTGCCCTGTGTTCAATTCCTATGTCCGCATGATGATGGACTGTAGATGTGGGCAGACTACACATTGGTCGATGTGCTGTCTATATGCATGTGCCTTCACACCAGTCACAGCTGCCCCTGCACATGTGACCCCTGCTGGACTCGCTGCTGGGTCTGTGGAGCTGATGCACCTTCTGCGCGTGGGGCGGACAGCTCTCCTCACTTCCCTCATTGCGCATGTCATGACTTTGCCGCAGGTGACATGGATCATGGAGGGCCCACATGTACGTGTGGGTATGCTACACATGATTGTTCACTGGTCGCCACCCCCAGTCAGTGTTTCGAATGGGAAGGTTGTCGTGCTGGTGGTATATTCGATGTGGCGGATGGGCGGGCCTAGGTGCGGGCTTACATTCCGGACATGGGGGGTAGTTGGATTGGCGACTAGTTGCAGTACACACGGGACACGTCTCTTCCTTTCCACATCTGGGTCATCCCTTGTACTCACTGACAGTGATACAGTCATCTTCGCCCCAGCCCTCATGTCCTCCCCTCGCTCCCCCAATATGCATGCTATCCTGCGAGGCTAGCGCTTGCACAGGCAGCCCCAAGCTCGCACCAGAGAGGGCAAGGAGTGTATGTGTGGGTCCAGTTGCACGAGTGGGCTGTCTCAGGGTATGATGTGTTGCGGGACGCCGTCCACCTGCGTGATGCCCCAAATGGAGACCCGGCCTGCATGGACTATGCATCACAGTCTTCGCCTTCCGGATCCGCCACCTGCGACACCCAGTGGCTGTGGCTGCCCTTGCGGCCAGGCCGCGTCCGTCTGTGGCTGATGGCCCACACATTCACTCTTTGGCCTCTCTGGGGAGGGCTCGGGGGTGGTGGCGCACGCGCTTGCACTTAGTCGCAATGGCATGTGGCGTGGTTGGTATGATGGGCAATGGATGGGATGGTGCGAGCCACCTCCCGTGACGTCAGTGCTGCTCGTGCTGTGGTGCGTCCCCCTACACTTCCATCTGACTTGTGCCATGCTAGACGTTGAGGTTCTATTGCCTGCGTGATATGACCAGGAGGAGCGCGAGGAGACCTCTCACACACCATGCTCCACTGCCATCCCGTGCCCTGTATCGCCTGTGCGGATTGACTATGTTGGGGTTACACCTGGTCGACTGGGGCTGTGTGTGCCTTGTCAAGGGGCATGGTGGGCGCACAACAGGATCCAGCTTGTCCACAGAGGGTGGGCTGAGGTGCGCCTGGTACCGCTTTGAACGTGTGCCCGGCTGCTATGCACACACGTGTTCACTCCCCCCCGACAGGTGTCCTCTCACAATGCCCAGGGAAGCGGTGGTGTACTGTTCATGAGCCCTCCCAACACGGCGTGCTCCAACTTGGCATGTGCGCATCTACCCGTCGCACCCACCCACCTGAGCACTGCGTCCATACGACTTCACACGACACATGTGTGTCTTCCACAGTAGTGCTACTCATTTGCGTTGACATCCAATACCAGTGGACTACATGGTCATGTCACGACTGCCGTGTACTTCACATACTCTCATCCTCACTCATTCGTACTTGTGAAATGAGTCAGCGGAGACAGTTTTGGTTTCAAACATTATATTGAGTCTTCTGTCCTCTGTGATGCAGTATAGTGGACACTACTGGCAGCGGAATACATGTTGAGGATATACTGAGCATGATTGCAAATGGGATAGGGTGTGGGGTTACATGTGATTGGCTGTTGCATGTGGGATGTGGGCTTCAAAGTGACATCTGCTTGGCCAAGGCTGTGCTAATGTACATTTACGTATAGCTGCGGAGCTGCGGACTTTGACACAGACGGTATACATGTAGCCTACCAGACCGCTTGGCATCATGGGCACAGTCCATCTCAGTTCCATGTGACAGGTTTGCTGCGGTTGTTCCTCATGCACGCGTGCATGTGAGATGACATCAGGGCATGTGCTTGCGTGCATGCAGCGGCGTGCCACTTGTTGTTGCACTGTGGTGGTTACTGGACATGTCACGGTCACTGGGGTCGTGTTGTTGTTGTATGCACTTGTCGTCCATGCAAAGGTCCTGGTATGGGATTCCCGGGGCGGGGGTGGGAGGGGTGCAGCACCCACAGACTCCAGGCGACCTATTCATGTCCACTGAGCGGTGTGTGTGTCCATGGGCGCTGGATCCATGTCGTGTCCTGGTTGTTCGTGCAGTTCCGTCCATGTGGGTGCGATACACAGAGCCCATGCCACTGCCTCCCACGATGCATGCGGTGTTCCTGGATGTGATGGGGAACAGTGTGCATGTCCCGGTCATATCCGATGTCATGGCGATGTCGTTGATGGTGTGGTTACAGTTGCCGGTCGTTTGGTATGGCTGTTGTGGTGGTGACTGGCCAGTCCGTGCGGAAGCTAAGCATGGGTGCAGGGTTGGACATCATAGGTCACTCGGGGAACCTGCGTTGTGGTCCGACGAATTGACAGGTTGTCAGGTATGCGATGCCGTCCAGCAGGGCTTCCATGTCATTGGTGGTGTACATGTTTGCCAGCCAATGTAGCGGATGGTGGCTGTCAAGGTGTTGTTCGTAAGTTGTCCCTTGGAGGACCATGATGGGGCATGCTGGGTGACATTCGATGTAGCTGTTCTCGATGATCCGTCGTGTGGAGGCACAGTGGTCCCATTTCAGTGCGGGTGCGATGTTGGCCACATACGCTATGCCCCCATGGGCAGAGCAGGCCCTGTCGTGTGCGTCCAGAGGGAGGAGTAGTGGTAGCAGGTCCGCCTTCAGACATGCCGGGTTGGAGAGGCATATCTCGACGGGATGCTGGTATGGACACCTCCGACAGTAGAAGACGGGCATGACGCAGCTGAACAATGTGATGCGGTAAGTCAGTCGGTAACTTACGTTCAGCAGGGACAGGAGATCGCATCCCAATGTATGGAACAGGTTGGTTTTGTACAGCTTGAGCTGTTCGGCGTAGTTGGGTAGGTGTGTTGCGGTTGCCATTTCCCAGCGGTGCGTTGTGGTGGCGTGCTCCGGCTGTGTGTGCAGTCTGCAATGTGCACGCTCCGAGGTTGCTGTGAGCTCTGTGTAGTCGTAGGGAGACAGGACTTGTGTTCTGTTTGCTTGTTTGGAGGACACGGGCCCTCTTCCCACATGCTTCTCAGACAGTTCAAGGTCAGTGATGTGTGACTCCTTCCAATTAACTTGCATGTGGCCGACATGGGGGAGTGTTTTCTTCTTTCTTCCCCGTCCGTTGTGTGCTTCTGTGATATGCGCTATCTGCCCTGTGGTCGGTCTCCTCGGCATGCCTGTGTTGGTCTATTCTTGGACAATGGCTGTATTCACCGGCTTCTGTCGTAGGGCTGTGGTTTCGGAGTTGGAATGGAAGGTCATTCAGTGCTGTCTGCTCTCCCTTGTGTGGGCGGCAGGCTGCCTTTCCGCTCTGCGTTGGGCCTTGTGTGTGAATGTTATTCTTGGGCCACCTGTTGTCGGTCCCCGGGCTCTTTGGTGTTCCGTTTTATATGTCTTGTTCATATGTGCAGGGTGGTATGGGTGTTTCAGTGTGGTACTGGCGTTCCTCTTCCCGAAGGGGCCCTGCTTCTCCTAGTTGGTGTTGACGCCGCTGTGTGCTTCGCCATGTTTGTTACACTGGGGTGTGTCCTGCTGTTGCGTGTCTTCACTGACATGTGTGCGTCGGTTGTGTGGCGTTGGGTGTTGTCCGTGAATTGGGCGTTGGGGACATGTCTGTGGCCGGCCTGTCACGTGTCATGTGCGTTCGGGGTGGGGCTGATGTGTGTGCTGCTTGGTTGTGTCCCTGTGTCTGTGTGCGACGCATGCATGGCGCTGCGGTTGGCCTCTGCGTTGTGCGCATGTGTGGCGGCGTCATCGGCGCTTTGGGGCCGTGACGGGGTGGTTGGTTCCTAGTCCCAGGTGGTGTGTACACATGTGTTCCGCGATGTTACGATTTGGCCTGTGTGTCATATGTGGATGCAATGGTGGATGTGTTGTGTACACGCGCTGGTGGGGGGTTGTCCGCTTTTTCCGCCCTTGCACTGTGTGCGCTGTTTGCATGCACTTGTTGTGTGTGTGCCTACCTGCGTCTCCGCGGTACGTTGCGTCCTTGGTGGTGCATCAGCAGGAGCATGGGGAGGGCCTGCAGTGCTGGATTCATGCTCGGGGAGCCGCTTCTTCGTTGTCCGTGCTCGGCATCCGTGTTGCCGCTTCGGTTTGTCGTACGGTATCTCTTGGCCGTGGGAGCCGTTTGTTTGCGGCATCGTAATTTATGCGCCGGGCGGGACGTGTTTCGTCGGACGGTGTGTGTCAGTTGGGCTGCGCCGCTACGTGTACGGGCGCACTTTGATGGCGGACGGTGTTGCTGGCTTGCCGGCGGTGTTTGGCCTACTTTTCGCATCATAATTGGACGGGCGTGTGCACTGCTGCGTGCCGGCGGTAACTGGTGCTTTTTGCATCCGCAAGCACGGCGGTGGTGCTTCCGCCCGCCATCGTAATGAGCCCCTATATTTTTAAAAAATAAATAACAATTGTACTAACAATATTATTACCTAAAACTAACATATTAACTAAGCCATATTAAATTAATTAAAAACAATCTTTTTTGAACTATTAATGAAAATGATATTGAAAACAACGATATTTTTTTTAATGACATTTCTTACCAAAAAACAATATTCTTGACAACAATATACCATACCACAATAGTTTTGTAGTAACAATATTTTGTAGACGATATTTTAGAATCATGATATTTATAATTTGATATTTTGTGTAACTGCTTTTTAGGAGCACCATTTTTTGCTACTGTAGGGCACAAGGTATAGTTACTTCAGATAACTATAACTTGTGAATTTCAGTTGTTTTGTTAGTTTAAAACGATATGTTTCAACAGACATTTTATCGAACGTCTTTTTAACCTTTTGTTTTTTTCAGATTATATGTATATATGTAGAAGGACTTTGGATCAGCCCTCTTATGTCATTGTTCTGCTTGAGTGTTATTCACACTCTGCTCCCATCTATGACAGCATAAAGCATGGGACAATGGGTCAGCCCACTTCAGCCATTGGCTCTTTTGTTCTATGAGTGATAGCATTTTGTCAGACCACATTTGCACATCTGCCTTGAAATGAGTGTGCTTCAATGCCAGGCTTGTGGTATTTTCTCCTTTTATAGGTCACCCTTTTTTTCTTTATTAGGTCGAGCCTATAGCAGCAGCGCGCATGTGCTGCTCGCTTTGCGAGGCATGCAGTTATCTAGTATGGAGTGGAAGCTCAGTGGAAGCTCCGCCCACTCTCCGCCCATGTTTTTAATTGGCTTGTGTCATTGCCTTTCGTACATTCTGTCTTCTGATTGATAATGAGGCTTGTTAGTCCCGCCTTATTATGCCATGTCGTCATTTGTATCCTTCCATGGCTACTGGCCCCTTTACTTCGAGTGTTACACTGTAAGGTACATGATATTTAGTGCACTATTTTTCCCCCTCCCCCGCCCGCACTCCCGCTGTCGGTGCCTTTTCACCCCCCCTTCCCCCCGCACTCCTGTTTGCAATGCAATAGGTCTTGCGTAAATGCGAGTCCTATTGCATTGCAAATGCTTGTCTTTTTTTTCTTTATTTTATTTTATTAATGCGAAATGGGCTGCCAATTTTACACTCCTCTCATCTGCAGTGCTTCTCATCCCATGCAGACACCGCTTCTAAAAGGGTGGCCATCTTGGAATTACATTTTCTATAGTTTATCCTTGTTTTACCGTTTCAAGATGGCCAAACATTTGCTTCTAAATATGGCAGCCATGTATACACATTAAAAGAATGATGCACTATGTACAACACCATTGTAAGAGCCCCACCTGCTGCTATATATATATTTTTTGTTAATGGAAGCATATGCCTGCCACTTTTAGGCAAGGGAAGGTTTGATGTTTATATTTTTATTCCCACTTCCATATGCATGTTTAGTGTGCTGGTGTTTTATTGTGAAGGGGTGAGTGGACGAATACAAGCATGAGTCACTGCATGGATGAATGAGTGCATCCATGAATGTGAGAGTGCAAACATGATGACACATTGAGTGCCTAAGCTCCTCAGTGACTAAAGAGGCCTTTTAAGTTCTAAGCCAGACCTATTGGCATTTTGCGCACAAATCTACTGCAAAGCAGAAATATTCCCTTGAATAAAATACATCAATAAATTAGTGTGCCTTTGAACATATCATCTATGTAGGAAAGAATTGGCGGCTCACTATTTTCAGAATCCTGCTTTGACATCTAAAGCTGCTTTTCTGAATTTGACCTTGAAGCAGTTGTGAAAATATGCTTTACTGTGTAATAACATGTGGCAATATAATATCACATGGGGGTTTTTCAATGCCACTGCTGTAACTACAGGTTGGGAGTCTTTAAAAACCATTCATTGTGAAACCGTTTTAGGAACATTTAGTTTATAATATGAAACATAATGAGCAAACAGCAAGATAACTAGCAAAATGCCCTAATGTTTGAAAAGTATTATTGAAACATTCTAAAAGTTCCTCGGTTTCCAAGCAACTGTGTTCTTATTAGTTGCCATAGACACAGTAGGACAAGCGGATGCTTTGAGAAAAATAAGCAGTTTTAACATTGATTCTGAATGTTGCTCTCTGTTGAGGATTAAATGGTTCAGTCAAGTTAAACAAGATGGGTTTCTCTAAACTTCTGTGTGTGGGGTGGGACAACCCCTAAATTTGAACACCCCTTGCTCACAGAGAGACGAATGAGAGAATTCGTATGAGGCAATGTGTCTCTGAGGAATGGCCCCTTTCAACACAACAAAAATACAACTCATTAAGTAAGAGTCCACTCATTAATTGAGTTCTAGATCAGTGAAGTAAATTCAATTTTTTTATTACAAAAACACAAAAGATATAATAGAAAGATCATAAATTCAAAGCACAAGTCAATGCCATGAAGGCTTTTAAAATAGGGCATTACAGAATAATGTGCAGATCAGAGAAAACATTTAAGTCCCAAATGAGCAGCATAATCAATAGAGAAACAGACATAATCACTACTAGCATTGGAAAGCCTTCCGGCTCACCCTGAAAATGAGGAAATCTTCTAATAGAACAGAACAGAAAGTGCAGATTCATCATAGTGTGAGAAAAAGTTTTGCATTATTAGAAAATGAGAGCACAGTTTTATTAAGTGGGATATTGCCTAAGCATCTAAGCACTATTTCACTACAATATTGATTCTTCCCACTCTATGCTAATGTCATCCGAAGATGGCAGGACAAACTAGCTACATGAACAACAGCAAACTATTATAAATGAATCAGACACAGTGATCTATCCGATGGTCCTTGAAAGATGCAACATTTGTGGGAGCAAAATCGTACCTCAAAAATTGACCCCCCCCCAAAATGTTGACTCCCCAATGTTACCACATCTGTTCTTCCACAGAATAAATTGCATGTTAAGGCACTCCTAACATCAGTTACAGAATAAATAGTTTGAATAAGTAAGGGACGGGGTGAGGACCCTGCAGCAAAGACCTCACCCCGTCTTTTGATGGGTGGGGAGGCGGTTCATTTATTGACTTTATTCTGGTATCAACGCCTCTCCTCAAACAGATCTCGGGATTTACCATCAAGGCCAGCATACACAGTGACCATAACCCTTAAGGTGTTCACATTAGTGAGCCGCTACTAGCTCACAGAGGGGGGGGGGGGGGGCTTGGCAGAGTGGGGTATTGAAAACAGCGGATGGAGGAAAAAGGTTTAAATGGGCCCCTGAGTCATTCTATGAATCACTAACCACCACGTATGATAATGAGTTAGCATTGTGTACAGCACCATTAACGGCATCAGGGGAGGTTATTAAAGCTTTTAAGATTATCTCCGCTAAAATAAGAGACCATCTCAGTGCCCCCGCAGGGCGACCCTCTATTCAGGTCCCCAGATGGTTTGACTCTGATTGTTCCCATGTGTCCAGGAAATTAAAAGAAGCACTAAGCAAGAGCCCAAGAGATATCACTCTAGTCAGAATTTGCCAAAGGGAGTATAAGACAGAACTGGCCAGACGCAGGGCAACGTTAAAGGAGGAAACATGGAGGGAGTTAATTGAGGTTAGTACTCTGAAGAATAGTTCTAGGTTTTGGAGTATAATAAACAGCCCCTTTTTGAATGAAGATGTAGGAAACGTGGTGGGCACTTACATTACAGAGGAGGATCGGGTGCTCCATTTCAAAGTCATGTTTCAGTGCCCCCGACATAATTAGTCTCCCTGGACGTGAGGCAGGGAATTCAGCACTGGTTTTCAAGGTAGAAGAGGTTAAGAAAGGTATTGTCGGGTTGTCAAACAACAAAGCCCCGGGCCCTGACAGAATTCCGTCGGATCTCTATAAATCCAACCCAAATCTTTGGGCACCCGTCCTCACAGCAGTTATTAATGCCGCAGTAAAAACCGGCCCCCCTGAATCTTGGACAACCTCCACCATAGTGCTAGTATTTAAAAAGGGTACTCGAGATAGCACTTATTGGTATAGACCAATATCTTTGTTGGATTCTGTGGTTAAGGTGGTGGGCCGTGTTCTCCTGAACAGAGTGACTAGCTGGGCAGAGGATAAGGATATTTTAACTGACGTCCAGTACGGGTTCCGTCCTGGGCGGTCTACCGTAGCTCAGTGCCTTAACCTATTTATGATTCTTAATAAATATACGGTTGCCCGCCCCGGTACTATCTATCTGGCCTTCATGGTTCTGTTGTCTGTGTTTGACCAGAGTTAAGCTTTGGCAGGGTATGTTGTCCATCGGGGTGGATGGTGATATCGTTCATTTCTTGGAGGACCTCCACAGTGACATAAAGGCCGAGGTTAGATAGTCACAAGATCTTAGGGTCTCCCGCTAGTTTTCAATAAAAAGAGGAGTAAGTCAAGGGTGTATTCTAGCCCCTTTTTTGTTCAATTTGCATAGTAACAAATTGGAAAAAGTTTTATTGGAGACATAGGTGGATTACCTTCAGGTGAGTCGGCGTGGCCTGCCGGTTTTATTGTACACATACAACGCGATCCTTATGTCCCGGACCGCAAGAGGGGTGCAAGCACTGCTCAACTTTTTCCTCTTTTATGGTGGATTTGGACCTGCCAATAAATGATTCCAAATCCTACGTAATGCAGGTGGGACCTTGCTCTAGAAAGCTTTATCGGTTTATGGTTGGATCTGCTCAGGTTCCCCATACAGATGTCTTTTCGTATCTTGGGGTCCTGATAGATGAAAAGATGAAATAGGGGCCACTAAAACAGAGAAAGAGGGGAGACCTAGTGCGCGCTAATACGGCCATTTTTATTTATGCTTCCAGACTAGGCAGGAGACCGATCGCGGCACTCTTGCAGTTATATCAGGCTAAATGTGTTACTAAAGCTTCCTATGGTAGCGAAATATAGGGTTATGTCGCTATGGATGAATTACAAGTGGCTGAGAATACTTTCTTGAAATGTCTTTTATGCGTGCCACAGGGAACATCTAATATGGTGGTACATGAAGAGCTGGGGGTGCCCTACCTTTCCGATCTGTTGGCCCTTCGCCCCCTAACATTATGGTTGAAGATCTGGTTGAACGAAGGATCGTCCTTAAGTAAACTGATCTTGAAGGAGTGCATGGCTCTTGACCATGCTCACCACATTCCGTGGCTCAACCATATAAAGAGTTGTCTTGGAAAACTGGGAAGAGCTGATTTATTCACCAATCCAGTTTTTGTGACTAAGAACGACCTAGGTTGGGTGCGGGAGACTTTTTATAATCAGAGGATACTAGATAGGGAAGAGTGTGAACTGAGGAAACCTAGTGTCAATAAATGTATTATTTTGAAAACTGTGCAATCGACTGAGCCATATCTCCTAGGGCCACTTAGTACCTATGAACGTTTCTTATTGGCCAGGTTTCGTTTTGATCTTTTCCACCTTCTGTTGGCACAGCCACGTGGGTGTAGTAGAGATCAGATCTTAGAGTCCTGTGGCTGCGACGGTAAGTCTCCACAGGACATGCTTCACTTTTTAATGTTTTGTAAGTATTATGTGATTCCTCTGAAAACTTTTATCATCCCCATTTTAAAAAGTCTGGAGTATAAGCAGGTGCGACCAGCTTTTATTTTTTTACAATTGTTATCTGGTGATACTGTCTATTTTGTTCTTAATTTTTTTAAATCAGCGGTGAGGCTTAGAGCCTGCTGCGAGTAATTGAAAGTGGCCTTTAAATGACGGTATAGTATTCTGTTAGGCATGCCCGTGACACATGTAGCTCAGTTAGGGATCTTGTGCTTATTTCCCTCTTTGCTTTTTCTTTTTTTAAAGATCTATTGTATATGCGTTTTATAATATACCTTTATGTACTGTATGATATTTTTTAGCTAGATTTGGTATTTATGTTATTTTGTACAAATATATTGTATTAGATTATATTTTGTACTATGTACGGTTTTAGATTACTTTTATGGTTTTATGCAAAAACCGAATAAAGTGCATCTGATTGATTGATTGACCCACTCAATAACTGAGTTCTATATCAATTAAAAGTTAAAGGGTTTTAGTACAAGTAAAATTAAAAAATTAAGGGATACTGAATAAATGTCATAAAGGCTCTATGGTGCAGAGCTATACAGAGTATACAAAATTAAAAATTATTCTGAGTCCCAAATTAGCAGCAAAATCAAAAAGGAAGTTGGACAGCATCCCTATTAGAACATGAAAGTCTTATGGCTCAACTCCAAAATTAAGGGGTACTTATACACAATTTCCGCATAACAAATTAAAAAAACTGTAAAATCATTATGGTCTGAGAAAAATATAATTTATTTAGCAAATCAGAGCAAAAGGAAAATTACACATCATTAGCTTATGCAGATGTTTCATCCCATTTTCAAAAACGTAGTCAGCACCCTCTATGCTAATACTAAGCCTGGGCGTAGTTCGCGAAGTAGCGCTACGCGGAGCTACGCAAAGTGCAGTTCGCACTACGCGAGCTACGCGTAGCACTACGCGAACTGCGTAGTGCACTGTTCACAATGATTGCACAGTGCCGGATGCTTGTCCGCACTGTGCAATCATTGAAAACGGCATCTTGCACAGTGCGAGCTGTCTTTACTGCCGCTCGAGTAGATTTTTACTCGAGCGGCAGCTCTCAACGCGGACTGGTAGTTTCTCATCGCGAGCGGTCGCGAGTATACGCGACCACTCGCAATGAGAAACCTGACCTCCCCGCGTTGAGAATCTCGCCAGGAGGTTTATTTTCCACGCTCGCGATCGGCAACTTGATGTTGCTGATCGCGAACGAGGAAAAAGTCTCGCCGGGATGTCATTTTGCTTGCTCGCGGTCGCCAACTTGACATTGAGGACCGCGAGCAAGCAAAAAATGACCGCTGCACTACGCTACGCTACGCGTGTTTGCACTGTGCTACACGCAATTCGCGTTGTGCGAAGTAGCGCAAACTTCGCAAACCACGCGAGCGTAGCGTAGTGCTTTGCCCAGGGTTAGCTAATACCATCCAGAGATGTTCTAACAAATATGAAACATTTAAACAATGGAACTTTGATAATTTGATAATGTTCAAGTCATAGGAACTAGCAGAAAGTTAATCAAAAGCAATATGATCATAACAGTGGAACTAGCCCATTACATGTGAACTTGAACATACGCTGCAGAGCCACTGAGGAGCAGATGAATGCGGGGGGTTGAGGGAGAAGCAGGAGTGAGTGACAGAGATATCATCCAGTTTGTTTACGCATCATTTAAAATTAGTTTCAGCTGTAATCATGTTAATTTAGCCTATATTGAAAAATTCAATGTGAAAAGACATATTAATCGTCATTATTAATGCACAAAATATAAACCACGAAAAACCCTCCCCTCTAATTATTTTATGATCCCTAAAATAATTAATAAAACTTTAGTAATGGAAAGAGAATGTGGCGTAATGGCCAGAGCTGCCGAGTTTGGAACTGGGGAACCAGATTCGAGTCTCAGAATTGGATCAACATCCTGTGATTCTAGGCAAATCATTCAATCTCTCAGTGCCTCACAAAATAATGTATGTGTCCTCATTTCACATAACTGGGGCACATGCAACATGCTCCAATACCTTCGGGTTGAGTTTGCACTACATAAAACTACAGAAAACGAAACAAAAAAGAACTCATTATGTGTGCATCACTTATTGCTTCTTTCTGGAATTTTCCTCCACCATCTTTAACTGGCTTTAGAAATAATCTTTGATATTCTCAATCTTGAAGTTTTCAGACATTTTCCTCTTTGATTATTTCCCTTTACCTTTATATTTGCAACTTTTAATTAGACACCCAGAATATTTTCATGAAAGGATCAAAATAATTGCACAAATCATTATAATTATTATTGCGGTTAGTATGAGATGCAAAGTCTAACCTCCCAAATTATTAATCCATTCACCAGCCTTACTAAAACCATTCCCTGTCTCACTAACCCATTAACGTACAGTTTCCTATAAGCCATGGTTTTCAAAAGATTGAAGCTCGTGAGAGATATTAGCATACAAAACATAAGAGTTAATGACAGGACTGTGATCAGGAATGAAAGTACAGCAACTTGTACCTTTTAGTACTTTGCAAACACCACCTTCCTTCACAAAAAGGATATCTTATGCTAAGCGGTTCTGCATTACCAGAGCCCTAAACACTATTAGTTCAGAATTTATTTGAGTTAGTGCTCCCACTATATTTAAAAACAAGCCTCTCAACTAAGGTAGATAAATGTCAAATTTTCCCATCAATAATTGGTACGCCTATAAGAGGAATAATGGCACCTAATATATCCAAATATACCTGCCCACAACCTCACTTCACCTGTTTCAAACAAACTGCATCATCCATTTCACTCCTATGATAGACTATAGGAAACCCAAAGCAAAATAACAAGATCCAACCCACTTTTTTGGAAAATTTAAATAAGCAGTCTAACCAAACACATAATAAATCCTTCTCAGAACTGGTTCCCTACCAATCAAATGATCATTAAGCAGAACATAACTCCTTTCACACACACTCTCTCCCATATATTGAGCTTTTCCAACTTTAAGAGGGTCATGACGCACTATACACATATCACCTTATCTCTCCTGCTCTATTCTCAATCTAGGATGTAAATTTGACAATCTAAATTCTTTCTTTTCCTTAATTTTCTCTCTTATAGCCTTTTCGTCTCTAAAATCTGTTACAATCTTCACTCTTCCTTTATTATATTCTCTAAAAAAAGTAATGTTCTTCTTGACTTAAACAACACACACATATCCCCATTTAATGGTTTTAGATTAATTCTTAATTAGTATAATTTTTATCAACATCTACTATATTTAATACCATGGTTAGGCTCTCGATTTTCTGAAATATGCAAATACTCCTGTGACAAGTTAAAATCTGACAGGCAGTGTCAGGCTGGGACAGAAAATAAACCTCTGCACCAAAATAAAAGCAGCCACAGTAGTTAATTAGAAATCTAAAAAAGTGGCCCATGTTTGCAAATTGGGGCAGTTTTGAACTTGAAAAGAGGCTGTATAAATGTTTAATAAGGTATGGAAGTCTGAATGCATTTGAGCTTGTTGCAGGCAATGTTTGTTTAAATATCAGGAAATCAACAGTAAAAAGCGTCCCAGCATCCCATAAAACAGGCCTACAAACAGCCAAAAGAACAGACACTATTTAGTCAGACCAGCACCTTCGGGCACTGTCTGATTGCCTTATAGGTCAGTCAATCCCTGCCATCAGATAAGGGGTCATAATTTATTATTATTATTCATTATTATTAAATATGCTAACAAACACTGTACATGACAGGCCATATAAGATTTGAAACTGCGAATAGGTAACGCCTTCACCTGCAGAAGAAGGAAGAAAAGTGCAAACATAGTAGTTTTTAACCCTCATTGTGTCACATAATTTATGCACTATTTTAGTATAAATGTCACCTTGAAATCCACTAACTAAACTTTCCCAACGTTCAATCATATTATGTTTCAGTTCATTATGTATCATCGTTAATTCAACGTTTTTGGAGGCATGTTCGACCAGAAATAATAAGCACACTAAAAAACTAATAATTTTACAGCATTTACTGTATTCCATTTTCTATTAAGGGCCCGATTATGATGTCGTTAGGAAAGGCTCCGGATGGGATTCGGGATTGCAGAATCCGATTCGGAACCCTTGTTTCTGACCGAATCGTTCAGATTTCCCAACGACCGATTACGATGCCCGGAAACCGTTCGAGCAGTCTGAATCGGTTCTGAAAGGCATCCGGACAGCCCGAGTTTTTCAGAGCCGATTCGTACAGCTCTATGAACACGGTTTCCAGACGAGCGATTAGGATGACTGATTCGGACAGCTGTTCTGATTCGGTTGGCCCGAGACGAAACGGCTGCCGAAATCATTCTTTGGGGGCCCGTTGCAGGTCCCCCTTCATCTGGAGATGTACGAATGTAGCCCGTGGGGGTACCCAAGGAACCCCTCTTCCCAACCATGCACAATGCGGCAGGCACCCCATGGGGTGCCTGCCACAGGGTGCAAGGTTTTCCCTAACCACCCCTTTTTTCAATGGGAGCCTGTGTTCTCGTTCGGAACACAGGCTCTCATTGAAGTCAATGCGAGTCCGACCGAACGATGTTGGGAAGCATCGTAATCGGTCGTCCGGACTTGCAGGACACGATTCGTTTGGAAACTAGTCTGGAACCGATTCGTTCTGGACAGTTTCCTAACGACATCGTAAACGGGCCCTAAAAAAAAAATCTGATTGTGAAGCTCAAAAATTTCAAAAGTAACAAACATTTTCTTTAAGCAGTAATAAATGTCTTTTTTTCTTATTTCTTTGAAAAGAATAATCAAAACAAAATTTCAAAAATAGTATTTTTTCCTCAAAAAGGCTGTCAGTTCATGGTCTCAGGAAGTTTTCTATCATTTGATTTAAGTGGGTAGAAATTCAGATGTCACATTCTTTAAACCTTTTAAGGGGGTTCTTATTTTTCTACTGATTAAACTGTATTGGCAATGATTCACTTGACTGTGGATTTCTGTCTCTGATTCCTCTTCAGGTGAGGCATACACTTTGTTTGGTGCTCTCTTTCTCACTGGTAGTTTAGTAACAGGTGATTCACTCCCATGATTGTCAGTCTAATTCAATTATTTCAAGATTGTCATTGTTTGACTTTAGTCTCTTTCATTCCTCTGTTGTTTTGCAGGTTATTTTCAGGAATTTATTTTATTCTGCTTCTTCTCTATCACCTGCTTTTTCACTCAGTGATGACCTTGAACCTTCATCAATCTCAACTGTACAACTCACTGTGAATTGTTTTTTCCTATGGGGGTTCTTGTGATGTCCCAACTTTCAACTGTAGTTTTTAACTGTTTGGAACAAAGACTACTACATCTTCTTGCTGCCACTCATGTCTTTGACCTGGACATTGCAACAGTTCTTCACTCTTACACCTGCTTTGAAACTGGACGTTATAATCACTCGTAGAGGTACCATGTTCTTCAACAGAACTCTCACTGATCTGGACTTTTTGATTCCTTTTATACCAGTTTTAAAAGTTTCAAAAGTTTTACCCCCTCTTCAATATCCATGCTGTGAACTGGAGCTTGACTTTGAACCAGTGGTTGTTTTCACCACGTCTTTATCTGGTGCCTTCACTCTTTTCATGAGAGCAGTGTGGATCCACTGCAGTATTCCTGCACACTTTACTGAAGTCTTCATTGCCAATATCACCTGATAGGGTACACGCCAGTGCTCTTCACAACAACGTTTTCTGGTGTGTTTCCGGACCACTATCAAGTCTCCTGTGTTCAGTACATGGCACAATATGTCTTTCATTGCTTCTTTTGCCACATTTACCTGGTGAAAGAAAGATTTCACCATATCAGCTAACCCTTTTCAGTAATCTAGCACAATGTAATTAGTTATTGACACTAACACAGCAGAATGACCGACCATAAGCCAAACTCATTGCCCTGCCCATTATCAATTCATGGGGTGAGAGACCAGTCTTTTTGTCAGGTGTACATCAGATGTAAATTAAAACTAGAGGCAGTGCATCAGACCAGTTTAAACCAGTTGAAGAACAGACTTTGGCCAACTTGTTCTTGAGGGTCTCATTTACTTTTTGTACCACACTGGAAGAATGACTAAGGCTCCTCCAACTCGGGGGAGCCCACCCTATGTTGGCAAGCTGAGCCGAAGCTAGGGGTTGTGGTGCAGGCGCCGCTGCTTCCTGGCCAAAAACGGCCCGGGATTGCTGGCATGGGGGGGGAGCAATACCTGAAGCGCTTTCAGTGCTACCTGGGTCATTCTCCCTTTTGGGGAGTAGCCGCCACCGCACACAAAAGGGGCAGCAAGGTGGTGAGCAGGCCTCTTGTTCCCACTCACTGCTTCACCAGATAAATGTCACTCCCCGAGGGGCCCCCTGCTGAGCGCCAGTTGGACGGCGCTTTGTTTTTATTGCTTGTTTCCTTTGCCTGCAGGTCCATTGACCTCACACTCCGTACGCTGCGATACTCTGCATGACCGTAGCACAGCCGCCCTCCTGCTGGGGGTCACACAGGCTTGAGAGCTTGTTCTCGTCTGACCCTGTGGCCGCTCTGGTGAGGGCGTGCTGCTGCGGTGAAGGGTGTAAAGACATGTAGTAGACGGAATAAGTATAAAATAAGGTTTATTCCAAGTTAAAACACCATATAACAGGGGCTCTCAAGGCGCGATCCATAAGCTGTATCAGAACCTAAGAGGAGCATGCTCAGAGAACAAGGCACATACTTTTAACATAAAAACGTAGTTTTTATTAAACGTGAGAGATCACGTAAACATATATATATATATATATATATATATATATAAATAAATATATATATATATATATATATACTGGCGGTCGCCAGTAGATAGTTATAGTTAGGACCTAGTTTCCATAGGAAAAGCGTTTTTTCTTTTCCCAATAACTTTGGCGCCGGATGACGAATCTTCGCGAAATTTCAAAACTAGTGGGGCGCTCCGGTCAGCTCCTGTCTTGAAAGTTTCAGGGTGATTCGCCAAGCAGGGGCCGAGAAAAAAGGGGGGTCCCAAAACGTGTTTTCTCCATGTTATTTTCCATAGGAAACTTTAGACACGGCTACAGCTCGAACTGCTGAACGGAATTACACCAAATTTGGCAAAAAGGTAGCCCTTGGTTCAGAAAGAGCCCTTTTTGTTAAATGGTGTAAATCCGTTCAGTAGTTCCTGAGAAATTTTAAAAAAAGAGGTCGGAAAATCAATTTTCCATAGGAAACTTTAGACACGGCTACAGCTCGTGCTGCTGAACGGAATTACACCAAATTTGGCAAAAAAGTAGCCCTTGGTTCAGAAAGAGCCCTTTTTCTAAATGGTGTAAATTCGTTCAGTAGTTGCTGAGAAAATCAAAAAATAAAAGTTTTGATATCTAGAGGCGCGGTGGATCCGCGGACCCTCCCGACCACGAAATTTATTCTAATTGGCTTCCAACACTCCAAACCAGGAAGTGTTGGCAGCCATCTTGTGACTCGGTAGAACTGAGTCACAAGAAAAGAGAAAAACAAACGCAAAAAACAAGAAAAGGGGGCAGGGTAGAAACACCCTGACCCCCTAGGCCTGCTCAGGGTGTCCCACAAGGAACCCCAGGGCCAAAAAAAGCATTTTCTTTTAAAAATCGGCAAAATTTGCGCAGAATCCGCGAATCCTGCTGTGAAAATAAAAAAAACGAAGCGCGGGCTCCCGCGCTTCGTTAATATTTAGCCCCCGGGTGGGCCGGGGGCATGCTATATTGTAATTGTGGGGGCCCAGGGGGGCCCCTGCAACCCCGGGGACCACCACCCCCGGGGCTTTCCTTAAATATTTGCGGGGGCACACGGCCCCCCTGCAGCCCCGGGGACCGCCACCCCCCGGGGCTTGTTTTTTTTAATGTGTGGGGGGCCTCCAAGGCCCCCCCAAGCCCCGGGGACCGCCACCCCCGGGGCTTTTCTTGAATATTTGCGGGGGCACACGGCCCCCCCGCAGCCCCGGGGACCGCCACCCCCGGGGCTTGTTTTAAAAAAAAAAAGAACCTGTGTGGGGGGGCTCGAGCCCCCCCACATGCCCCGGGGACCGCCACCTCCTTGGGGCACTAAGTATGTAAATTTGGGGGTCCGTTACGGACCCCCGAGGACCACCACCTCCCCGGGGCTTTGAAACTGAAGGGAGGGGGGCCGCGCGGCTCCCCTCCCAGAGCCCGTGATGGCCCTGGGGACCGCCACCCCCCAGGGCCGGCTCCTGCAGTGTCCCGGGGTGCCCACCCCCGGGACACTGCTGTTTGCTATGGCAGGGCGGGAGCCTCGCGGCTCCCGCTCTGCCATAGCAGACTTGCTTTGGATATTGGATGCGAGAGCAGGGAAACCTGCTCTCGCTTCCAAAATGCAAAGCAGATTGCTTTTCCACAGGGGGAGCTGCATGTCAGCAGCTCCCCATGTGGAAAAGCAATGCCGGCTCCTGCAGGATGCGGGGAGCCGGCGGGACCGTGGGGGCATTGGGGCTCCCCACACGGTCCCCAACGGATAGGGCCTGCCCCGGGGCATGGGGTCCCCGGGCTACAAGTGGCCCGGGAGGGGGGCCACGCGGCCCTCCTCCCCCCCCAAAAAAATTAAATAAAAAAAAAAGGCCGGCCCCGGGGGATGGGGTCCCCGGGGCCAATAGAGGCCTTAGGAGGGGGGCCACGCAGCCCCCTTCCTTAAAAAACATAAATATATGTGGCCATGCCCCGGGGGATGGGGTCCCCGGGGCCGGAATTGGCCACAGGAGGGGGGCCCACGCGGCCCCCTTCCTGTTCAGATTTTTTTAAATTTTTTTTTAAAAGGGGTCAGGCCCTGGGGGATGGGGTCCCCAGGGCCCAAAAAAAGGAAAAAGAAGGGGGGCCACACAGCCCCCCTTCTAAAAAAAAAAAAAAGACCGCGATCGTGCCGGAGGCCCCGCCCCCTCCCAGCAACACTCTGCAAACGCGCCCTGTGGCGCGTTTTACATTGGGGAATTAATTCCCCTTCAATACTGGGGGTCCCTGGGGGCCAACTAGCCCACCAGGTACCTCCAGTAAGTGCCACAGGGCTGCGTTGCAGAGAGGTGGTCCAGGCCATGCCCCTTTTTACACCTCTCTGCAACGCAGCTCTGTGGCGCTTACTGGAGGTACCTGGTGGGCTAGTTGGACCCCAGGGACCCTCAGGATTCAAGGGGACTTTATCCCCCAACTTAAAACGTGCCACGGGGCGCGTTTGCACAGTGGTGAAGGGAGGGGGCGGGGCCTGAGGTGACATGTGTGCAAACACGCCCTGTGGCGCGTTTAAAGTTGGGGAATTAATTCCTCTTCAATCCTGAGGGTCCCTGGGGGCCAACTAGTCCACCAGGTACCTCCAGTAAGCGCCAAAGGGCTGCGTTGCAGCGAGGTGGTCCAGGCCACACCCCTTTTTACACCTCTCTGCAACGCAGCTCTGTGGCGCTTACTGGAGGTACCTCGTGGGCTAGTTGGACCCCAGGGACCCTCAGGATTCAAGGGGACTTTATCCCCCAACTTAAAACACACCACGGGGCGCGTTTGCACAGTGGTGAAGGGAGGGGGCGGGGCCTGAGGTGACATGTGTGCAAACACGCCCTGTGGTGCGTTTTAAGTTGGGGAATTAATTCCACTTCAATCCTGAGGGCCCCTGGGGGCCAACTAGCCCACCAGGTACCTCCAGTAAGCGCCACAGGCCTGCGTTGCAGAGAGGTGGTCCAGGCCATGCCCCTTTTTACACCTCTCTGCAATGCAGCTCTGTGGCGCTTACTGGAGGTACCTGGTGGGCTAGTTGGACCCCAGGGACCCTCAGGATTCAAGGGGACTTAATCCCCCAACTTACAATGCACCAGGGGGCGTGTTTGCAGAGTGGTGGAGAAAGGGGGCATGGCCTTTGTCTACCTCACACCAATCCCACTGCGTGGGGCTTACTGGAGGTAAAAGGTAGGCAGTTTGCCCCTAAAGGACCCCCAGCAGTGAAGGGGACTTCAATCCCCATCCAAGAGCGTGCCAGGGAGCGCGTTTTTAGAGTGGTGGGCAAAGTGGGCGTGGCCTGGTACGAGTACTTACCAGTGCTGCTGTGTGGGACTGACTGGAGGTAATAGTTTGGGAAGTTGGCCCCCAAGGATGTCCTTGGGGGCCAACTACCCCTCTTGTTACCTCCAGTAAGTCCCACACAGTGGGATTCCTAAGACGTCTTCGGAGGCCATGGCCCCCTTTCTCTACCACTCTGCAAACGTGCCTCGTGGCAAACTACGGGATGGGGGATGAAGTCCAATTTAGTCCTGAGGTGGTTTGGGGGCCAAGAATCCCTCCTGGTACCTCCTGTAAGTCCTACGCAGCGGAATTCCTGAGCGTTGGTTGGACGCCTAGCACCCTTTCTCCACCACTCTGCAAACGTGACTACTAGTTAAAGTAGCATATTTCTGCACCTCTGACTTAGAGGTAGTTTTAATCCCCCTGCCCTATTATGTACCAGGGCCTTACAGAGGAGGTCATGCTAATCACAGGCGTACCCCAATGCATAGTGTTCCCTAGTGTATGTAGGTGTTTTCACTGTATTCTAAGTGTCTTTTAGCATAGCACTGGCTCTAGGCCTGGTTAGTCAGAGTCAGTTACCACCAGTACCCGTCTGAAAAAGTTGTGGGCACAGGATGATTTTGCAACAAGGCCTCTTTCTGCTCCTCTGTTGGTTCTTTCTGCACATGTCTTGCTTCTTCTTGCACTTTTGTTCGTCTTTGTGGACTTCTGTTGCTTCTTTCTGTATTTCTTTTGCTTCTTTCTGTGCATTTTTTCTTCTTTCTTCACATGTCCTACCTCTGTAGGCATAGTTAGAAACTAGCATTTAAAAAACCTTTGAAATTCACTTAAAAACCATAGGTTTCAGGCACGTTATAGTTAGAAATTAGCATTTAAAAAACCTTTGAAATTCACTGAAAAAACCATAGGTTTCAGACACATTATAGTTAGAAATTAGCATTTAAAAAACCTTTGAAATTCACTGAAAAAACCATAGGTTTCAGGCACGTTATAGTTAGAAATTAGCATTTAAAAAACCTTTGAAATTCACTGAAAAAACCATAGGTTTCAGGCACGTTATAGTTAGAAATTAGCATTTAAAAAACCTTAGAAATTCACTGAAAAAACCATAGGTTTTAGGGAAAGTTAGAGTTAGTTGGACATTTCACTCGTACAAAACCAGAGAAATTCCCCCATTATAGTTAGTTCAGCTAACTATAACTCGCGCCCGCAATGAACTGCTGATGACGTCACATATTACATCACTCATGACATGGTCAGTGACATCACTGATGACATCACTGATGACATCTCAAATGACATCACTGATGACATCACTGATGACATCATCCATGTGATAATTTGATGCATCTTCTCACACCCTAATATAACCTTTGATACACCCACTCTAAATTACAGACTGCCATTCTCAAAACCATAGACACTCCAACACCAATAACTACATACCCACTCACTGATTCTTAGGTCTACACACACATCCACTCACTCACCCGTACAGTCACTCATACTTACGGTCACTCAGTACAGGACTATCATATGCACTCATATACCTATATAGACACTCACACACCACCACTCATCCATAGAGGTACTCACACACCTAGTCAGTCATGCAAATAATTAATCACACTGCCATTTACTCACCTATACAGTTATACACACACCAGTTCACTTACTCATACAAATACTAGCACATTCTTACGCTCTTATACAATCACTGATACAAGCACACACTCATCCATACAGCCACTCTCACAATCACACACTCTCACTTATAGCCATTTATATACTCCAACACACATATATACTGCCTTTCACATATGTAGTTACTCACACATGTACCACTGAGATATACATTCACTCACTAACACACCCATACACACACTCACCCACCCATACAGTCCATCACAGATGCACTCTTGAAACCATGCACCCAGTGAATCACCCACTCACACATCTATGCACAGAGTCACACACACCCCACCCACACAAACACTCAGGCACCCATACAGATACTCAGACAACCAATCAATAACACATATAGACACTCATGTAGCTATTCACAAACCCATGCAGCCGCTTACACACCAACAGACAGACGGATACAGACATTCACACAGTTTAGTCACTAACCCATGCATTCAGTAAGATACGTTTAATCACTCACTTATAGAGTCTGTCACGCACCTACTAAATCATCCATTCAGACACTTATACACCCACTCATTCTTCAATACGCCTTTCCCTATATATATTAAACATATTTAAACTTTACAGAAACACACAGTCACTGGATGATGTCATCAGTGATGTCATCAGTGATGTCATTTGAGATGTCATCAGTGATGTCACTGACCATGTCATGAGTGATGTAATATGTGACGTCATCAGCAGTGCATTGCGGGGCGCGAGTTATAGTTAGCTGAACTAACTATAACGGGGGAATTTCTCTGGTTTTGTACGAGTGAAATGTCCAACTAACCCTAACTTTCCCTAAAACCTATGGTTTTTTCAGTGAATTTCTAAGGTTTTTTAAATGCTAATTTCTAACTATAACGTGCCTCAAACCTATGGTTTTTTCAGTGAATATATATATATATATATATATCAACAAAAACCCTCCCTTTGACAGAAAGGCAGCCGCACTCCACAACGATTTTAATTCAATTTAATAAAGGACAGCATCGGCAGTCCTGACATGTTTCGGTCCTCATTGACCTTCCTCATAGGTGAGCCGTTGACATCAGTTTGGGGCAAAGAGACCAACAAGACAATTCCAGACATTTATAATATTCGCCCCCTAGTGGACGCCCAAATGGGTTAACAAATTGCATTCTGGTACTTGCGGTTCACTGTCCACATTTAATTTTCAAACCCTCCAGTGGGTGATGTCAAAAGGTGTTCACATTGCTGCTGCAATTCAAAGTTCGTTGCGTAAAATAAAATGCATCTTCCCCCTTTTGAATAAAATAAAAAAAATACAATATACAATACACCAACAAAACCAAAGAATGCAATAAAATATAGATGAAATAAAATACTAAACATTATTCTATAGTATCTTCACATACAATATCCGACATCCATTTAGGGCTTGTACGTAACCGCCTATTATGACCTTCTTTAGTAACACTACTGTTTGTAATGATAACTTCTGAATTATTTACTTCTGTTCCTCATTCTCTTCTCTCACCTTTCTCTCCACTCTCACTGTGATCTTCTGACAGAGGAACACCATAAATACTTACATCGTCACAACCATCAGTTCCACCTTTAGTTAATTCCTTTTCCCTACACACTTCCTCATTACTCATGTCCTCAAGGTTTCTAAATCTCTTCGCAAAGTTTGATCATCAAGTGCTCCCTTCAAAACAGCGATACGTTTTAAGTTCCATACCTTACCATCTCTTAATTAAACCGCATTGCGTAAAACCTTAACTACCTTCAGCGGTTCGTAGAATTGACTTTCCCCTTTCCTTACATTCCAAGGTTTTTTGACTTTGACCCAAAACCTTCCTTAATGTCACAAACCTTTGACCCTCTTTTGAGATCAAATATCTTCTTGTACTTTAGATGATTGATCACAATCCTAGACCTTACCACATTTACAGTCACCATGGATATAGATGTCTGAAACAACCATTCAGGGTTGCATTTGATCCTAGCACCTCTTTCTCTCATAACTTCAAATGGCGAGACTTCTAAAGCTTCATGTGGTGTGGTCCTATACCTCCATAGTGTTTTGAAAATGTGTACCTCCCAATCACTGCCATTCTTAATTGCCAATTGTATAGTGTGTTTTAGAACTCTGTTGAACCTTTCTATCATACCATTGCCGCTTGGATTGTAAAAAAAAGTAGTCCTATCTGATTTCTACCCTTTCAAAATAATCTTTAGCTAATTTTGATGTAAATTGGACACAATTATAACTAATGAGCTGTACTGGTAATCCCTCAACAATAAATACCTTATCCAGGAACTTCAGTACTTCCTCTGAGCTGACCTTGTCCACAATTTTCAACACAGGCCATCTTGAGAACACATCAATGAGTGCTATAATATATTTGTTTTGGATACCAATCGGCCCCATAATATCTACAGCTACAGTGTGCCAAGGTTTGCTGGGAATGGTGGGTTCACATATATTAGGTCTCAATGTGACCAATGCCTTATCAGAATTGACACACCATAAACAATTCCTTACAGCACTCTCAATACACATATGCATACCTAGCCACCAATACCACTGTTTCACTCTTCGTTTTGTTTGAACAATATTACTATGTTCTAAATGACATATTTTAACAATGTTCATTCTGAGTGATGAAGGAGGAATTATCTTCTCACCCCTGTGAACATTCCCATGGAACACCAACAATTCATTACGTATTTCCCGGAATGATTTTAAATCTTTAGGAACATAAAGTTTCCTAGGCCATCCATCTTCAATGTATTTGATAAGCAGTTGCAAGTTACTGTCTAAGGTATACAATTTATTCCAATCTTCTTTCTTAAATTTAGAAAAACCCTGGTCATGGAGCACTGCAACTTGCATGTTTTCCCATTCATGATCGGAAACATCCTGCAAATCTGTAGGCATGCATGACAAAAAGTCTGCAACAACATTCTTTTTCCCAGGCACATATACAATCTTATAAATGAAGTCCTGTAATTTCAATGACATTCTAGCAATCCTGGCATTAAATAACCCTTCCATGGTACAAAATGTGTCCAAGGGTTTATGATCTCTTCTCACTGTACAAGGTTTAACCCACACAAATGCACGGAAATGTTCTAACGCCCGCATGCATGCCAAAGTTTCTTCTCTATTACTGAGACTTTTTCTTCTGTAGGGGATAATGCATGTGAAGCATACACAATTATACACCCTTTACCCTCAGAATTCATTTGGGAAAGAACTCCACCTAATCCGTTGTTGCTAGCATCCACTGTGATGAAATTGTCTAATTTAGGATCAAAACTATTTAAAGCCGGAGCGTAAACAATGGCCTTCTTAATATCTTCAAATTCTCTGTTGCAATCATCATTCCACAAACATTTTGTTTTGTTTTGAAGCAATTGTCTAATCTCAACCACCCTGATAGAGAAATCCTTAAAAAATTTGGAATAGAATTCTACCAATTCAATGAAAGACCTCACTTCATCCTTGTTCCTAGGATGAGGGATACTAGTAATGGCTTCTACTAGAGCTGGTTTGGTAGTAACACCCTAACCACTACCAACATGACCCAGATAAGTTATCGACTTCACTGCAATTTTGCCTTTGGAATGTTCTACTGTTAAACCTTTTTCCTCTACTATCTTCAAAACATCCATTAAAACTTTCTCATGTTCTTGCTAAAGGTGGGCTGAGTTGGCGGAGTGCCACTATGCGGAATTCCAAGGAGCTGCCTAAAAACTCAGTGGAATCCCGCTCCGCTCTAACCTGCCTGCAGGCAGCAGACCTGGAGGGTTCCTGACCCCCAGACTGCCACCTGCTTTGCTTACCTGGTACGTTCTCCACCGGGCCCGTGTTGTCCTCCTCCTCCTGGCTGTCTCCTCGTCGGTGCAAAACCCCTACGCTGTACCTCTTGGGAGGAATCCAAGACAGCCAGGAGGAGGAGGACAGCCCGACCAGCTTTCCTAGGGTAGGTGGCAAGGGCAAACTCCACCACGCTGCGGAATTGGAGTTTTTGCTGAACCCCGTGTTCCCAGCAGAGCGCAGAGTTTGCAAAACTCTGCAAACTCTGCTGGTGGAGCAGAGTTCGCCACCCACCCTTAGTTCTTGCCTGTCGTTCCCAAAAATGTAAATGTCATCCTGCAAACAACGTACATTCTCATGTTTCCCAAATAGTTGATGCATAAGTCTTTGAAATATGGCAGCCGTTGAGGCCAGTCCAGAAGGTAATCTTTTGTACTGGAAACACCCTGCTGGAGTTATGAATACTGTAAAAGAATTAATTTCTTCACATAATGGAATCTGATGATACGCAGCTGTCGATGGTAGAAAACCACTTAGCATCTTTGATTAGCATCAACATCTCTGAAATTTTGGGAACCTATCTACTATTATATAATTGTTAAGATGTCGCAGGTAAATCCACAACCTCAATTTGCCATTACTACGTCGGGCTACGACGATTGGAGTAATCCAGTCTGAGGACTCTATTGGTTCAATAATATCAGCTTCCATCAACTTCTCAAACTCCATCTCGACTTCTCTCCTGAGGGGTATAGGTATATGTCTTACTTTATGAACTTTGGGACATGCATCTGACTTCAAAACAATAGGGGGCTTGCAGCTGTTTAGTTTATCAATATCCTTGCTGAACACTTTAGGACATTTATTAAAAATGTCCTTACTCAAAGACTCACTATCATCCAAAATCGTGACTGGATCAGGAGTGTTAGGGTTCAGAATGATTCCTACATTTCCCTGATCTCTCCATCCTGAAACAGCAGGAAAAATTTTTACCACATAAAGTTTCCCATAGGATTCTCTGCCTTTAAACCTGAATAGTAACCTCCTGTAACCTACAATATCAATCTTTTCCCCAGAAAAGCGTAGCAAATGATGTCCCAAACTCTTGACAAACTTTGCCATCCATGTCTCTTCATCTACAATAGTGTATGGAGAACCGGAGCCGCATACATTTGCACAGTTACACCACCTATGACATAGAACACAAAGGTTTTTTTCTTATTCTCATCCAACTTATCAGTAATGTTTAGAATAAACAACTCCTTTGAGTCAGAAACGTGGATCATCACGATCATCACTATCATAAGTAGTTGGTTTCTTAATCAAGTTCTCTTCATCACTGGAGGTAACTATATCTCCGTTCACACATTTGACTTTCATGCTCTTCTTTTTTTTACACACCTTGGCAAAATGACCTATGACACCACAATTAGAACATTTCTCCTTTAACCATGGGGCAGAATTTACTAGATGCCAAATGCATACTACTGTCACAACAATAACATCTGAAATTCCCTTTCCTAGTGTAATTCTGTCTCTTTGGACTCTGTTTCCTGTATTTTATGAATTCTTTATTTCTTATTTTACTAACTGTTTCTTCTAGCTCTACCTTTGTTTCTGATTTGAGGCCTTTCGCACTGCAACTAGACAACTCAGCTTTCCTTACTATAGCCAATATGTCTTTCAAATCAGAATCTCCATTAACCCATAACTTCTCTTGTATGGCAGGGTCTCCTGTGTGCATCACTACCTGACCCCTAATAAGTTGGTCTTCAAGATGATCAAACTTTCAGTCAGCTGCTAACTTCTTCAATGCAGCAGCATACTCATCTACTGATTCATTCACCTCCTGTTTCCTATGAAAAAACCTATACCTTACAATTCCTATACATACTTTAATTGCAAAACAGTGGTCAAAATCATTTTAAATAGCCTCTAACATATTGATATCACCACCCACCATCTCATATGCTTTTAAACCTCCTGGACACACAGAATGTAAAAAAATCCTTTTTTTCCTTTCTAGAGACATTTTATCCTCTTCGTCAATAGTACAGATGACATTTTAAAAATATGGCTTCCATTCGATCCATTTCATACATGGGCTCCCTCCTGCAGGCCAAAACGCTTGAGGTGGTTGCAAGGAAAAATTCTGTGTAGCCATAATAGCGTAGATAAAGTGCACAAGTAACTCTGCTAAGAATACAGTGTCCCTTCTTCACCCAAAGGGACTAGTTCACTATACTCCAAGTGATGTGTGGAGCAATTGAGGAGAATTTAATTCACAAAGGCACAACAAAATCCACACAGTAGGAATGTAGGAAGGAGATAGATGCACAGTAAATTCAGAACCAAAGATTTCTTGAACAGCAGGAAATCCCCCAAAAATCACCACCTTTTAAATGATTCCTCGAGCAACAGGAATTAGAGTAATTTCCCACCTTGCAATGTGCGAATTACTCCAAAAAGCAATAGATTAAATTTAAAAGTGGCTGCTGATCATGTAAAATCTGCTGCGTTTGTAATGAGCACCGTGAAGCACGTAGTAAATTCAAAATGGTGGCATGTTACGTAACCAGGGCACGTTGACCCCACGTAAGGACTCACAGACGCCGATGACGAAGCGTTCTGTTCTGGCGGCCAGTGGCGGCCGGCATGGCTCGCGGGTTGGGAGCCGGCGGCGGACGCGGAGGGGGGGCACAAAGGGGGTTGGCGCAAGGATGCGCAAAACAAAAACAAATGTAAAAAATTAGCTTACCTTCCCGCCTGGTCCCGCATCTCTGCCCCATGCTCACCTCAAGAATCAGGAAGCACAGCCAGGCCCCACTGACCAATCACAATCCTGCAATGCAGCGTTGTGATTGGTAGGCACCCAGGCTCCCCTGACCACTCACAATGCTACAATGCAGCGTTGTGATTGGTTTTGAGTGTCCTGGTTTGACTATCAAGTAGGGAATAGGGGCCTGGGCATGTTCTCCATGCAGGATGTAATGCAGCCTGCATGGAGAACGGGGAAAGTGTGCATGACTGGTTTGGGCAGCCCCAGAGGGCTGACCAAACAGTCATTGCGCACTTAGGAATGGGCAAACCACTCCTACCCTGCCCTGCTCCGAGAGCAGAGCAGCCCCGCCCACCAGCCCACCCGCAAAGCAGCACAAACATAAAATGATAATAACTGAAAGTTATCATTTTATGTTTCCTCTTCTCGCACTGCTTGAAAGCAGTGGGGTGATACTCCTCCGCCATAGTGGAGGAGCCGTCACTGCTGACGGCGAATGTGTGCGTAGAATCCTCCTTAAGAATTCTTCTCCTTGGAATGGCTGTGTAATTCAAAACACTCCCCGACCAAACAGTAGATGCCTTCCTCAGGTAAGAAACACTCCAGTTGTGTCCCTCGGCGAACTCCTGGCTGTAGCGAAAAGATTACGGGTAGAAACGTCCCGAAGTCGCATCAGGAAAAGCAGTGTATGTATATATATATATAAAATTCCAGCTGTTTGAAATCCAATTCATAAATCCGTGATAAAATCGAAGTACCGTGGGTTCTATTGTGTTCCAACACAGCTTGTTGCCAATTTCTAAAGACATGTAGTAGACCGAATAAGTATAAAATAAGGTTTATTCCAAGGTGAAACATCATATAACAGGATCTCTCAAGGCACACAGCTGATACGCCCTCTTCTCCAACGCTCTCCCCGCTCAGAGAACCAGGCGCATACTTTAAACGTAAACACTTAGGCATTGAGTGTAAGAGCGCACATAAACATAAATATATATATATATTGTTTGAACTGGTAATGTCCAATTTCGCGGGCTTGAAAAGGAATTTCCACAGGCCACGCTAGCATCGTCCAACATCATTTATAGGTTGCAGTGGAAGGGTGGTAAGTCTGTCAAAGCTCTCAACGATTTGGCGAGGTGAGTAGATAATAAAACTGGTAATTTCTTGTCAGCCAGACTGTCGACCATACCTCATGGCTGTCTAAAGGGTTAACGTTTTTTCTTGCAGGACGAGGTTCACTTGTCAAAGGTAGGCAATGAGATGTTCGTGGAGAACCTGATTGCCTGGATAATTCATCACCCACGGTAGTGTGGGTGGGTTTGGGGGCCAGATAGTATTTGAACTATGCTGGCCAGTGGTGGTGAGGTCATGATTGGTGGGACAGTTTGGGTCCATATAGGGCATCCTTTTTCCTTTAGACAAAGGTAACAGCGGTGTCACGGGACCATCCAAGGGGTGCTGGCAGTGAGCTGAATTGAGGTTACAGGGGAGCGATTGCCGGCAGGTGGTCCCTACCGGCCAACCACCTGCGCAGGCACAATGGGCGCCAAGCTGGCACAGGACCTTGGCGGGGGAGGATGAATGGTGTAGGGGGTGCCCGAGGTAAGTATCCTGGTGGGCAGGCGGGCCCTGGTAGGGGAAGTGATGTAAGTGGGTGGGGTCCTCCCCTAAGAAGAGACCCAACCAGGTCCAATTTTTGACTGGGCAGAGGAGGTTCAGACCAAGGGACACAGGGATCAGTTGTGATCTCACTTGAAGAAAATCATGTGGTTGCACAGGAACAACTTCAGGTTGTTAGATATGGTGAGGACAATTAATGTATTAGCGTCTCTGTTATGGTCCGGCACAAATATTTGTAAATAAACCGCAAACAATATGGGTTACTCGCATTAATATTTGAAATGTGTTTTGTGAATTTCTGTGTGAGAATAAATACGGTGGGGTTTTACGAACCCTAACCGAAAAAGAGTAAATGTGTGTTTTGCCCGTGTTGTATTCCGCTTTAGGTGTCCGTATATAGGTTTTCCTGAAACATGTCCTTATATAGGCACAATTCGCATTGCCCTTATATAGGCATAGAATCCCAGTCCTTATTTAGGCATTAGCCGTGCACTCCAAATACAGGCATGGTCACCGACACCCGTCCACCCTAACGTCACAACGAGTTCTTAGAAACCAGACCCTTAAGCTTCGGGAGTTCCCCCAGCACAGGACTATTGATTTCTCCAAGAACTCATCTATTATGTATGAACCATTATACCTTAAGGGTTCATTCCTGACGTCTTCCTCTGTCCGACTTCACGTCAATGCTAACATTCCAAAGTACCTACCAGGTATAAATATACCTTCCCTTGCCCAAGCAAGTTAGAGGAGACCTCGACTTTAGAGGAGCCCGTATCCCGGCCTGACGCACTGAGAAGATGCTGTCATCCCTGCTCGCAGAGAGTCCCGCTTCCAGTGATCTGACTTCCCTCGCGGGGTGTTAGAGTTCGAGTCCGGAAAAAGATTCCCACCTCTCTCATTCTTAAGGTATGGAGCTGACTAGAACCTAGAGGGACTCTTGGCATACTAGACTTAACATACATCTGTCCACCCTAACGTCACAACGAGTTCTTAGAAACCAGACCCTTAAGCTCTTGGGAGTTCCCCTAGCACAGGATTATTGATTTCTCCAAGAACTCATCTATTATGCATGAACCACTATTCCTTAAGGGTTCATTCCTGACGTCTTCCTCTGTCCGACTTCACGTCAATGCTAACATTCCAAGGCACCTACCAGGTATAAATATACCTTCCCTTGCCCAAGCACGTTAGGAGGAGACCTCGACTTTAGAGGAGCCCGTGTCCCGGCCTGACGCACTGAGAAGAGACGCTGTCATCCCTGCTCGCAGAGAATCCAGCTTCCAGTGTTCTGACTCCCTTCGCGGGGTGTTAGAGTTCCAGATCCGGAAAGAGATTCCCACCTCTCTCATTCTCAAGGTCTGGAGCTGACTAGAACCTAGAGGGACTCTTGGCATACTAGACTTAACATACTCTTAGTATACCATACTAGAGAATACTCCACCTACTTCTTACCTTTCCCTACACCTAGACTAGGTTAGGTACATTGGGGTAGAACTAGCTTAGAGAAGCATCTTATGAGTACTCGCATTTTTAGCTCATGTTATTTATGTACATGAATATATGCTAAAAGATAATGCTAGTGCAGTATTATTTATTTCTACTGCTTACGCTGTAATTATATATCTTGCATATTGTCTTGTGATCATAACAGCTCATATCTCTTACACGAGAAACAAAACTGTTCAATAAATCCTTTTATTGAAACGCCCGTCTATTCTTTCTGTGTAATTCTGAAGAAACTAAGCATGCACGATTAGCTGAGTGAAACTGTTATCTATTGTTTCCACGATTCTGAGACGTGTTCCGATTCTAAAGGGAAACAAAGTTGTCATGTTTATGCGGTTGCCAGAAACTACTCCCTTCTTGTTTACAAGGAGTTTCTAGTGGCCTCTGAGCTAGCTGGCACAAAGTAATTAAGTTTAATATACTCAATAGGGACATACTGACCTCAGTCCTATGTCAAACCTATAGGGTATATTATTCCAATGCGCAGAGCCTATTAGGGAAATAGGAACTACACTACACACGAGTAATTGTGTGTTTTGGTCAGTCCTGTGTATTTTGCCGATTGGGAAGGTATGGGTGGTAAGGTATGCTGAGGCATAGAGTCTACTGGTCCATATGAAGATGATAACTACTATGAAACTTCTGATTTATTTGAAACTTCATTCCTAAAGTGTGAGCCATGATCTGTCTCAATAGAAGTTGGAAGGCCAAATCTATGTATCGATTCCCTCGACAAAGGTTTAGCAACTGTAAGACTATCTGATGTTCTGGTGGGGCATGCCTCAACTCAATTAGAAAACAAGCAGACAATTAGCAAGATATATTTCAAGCTATTGCAAACTTGCTTGTCTACAAAGTCTGCTTAGAGTCTTGTAAATGCAAATGGGCCTTCTGGTTTGTAACTATCTTTCATCAGAGTTAATATCTTCATTCCCTGATTGTTAAGTTGACATGTTAAACATTTAAAACACAAATCTTAAGCAACGTTTCTAAAATGTCTATGTTCCCACTATTGTCTAAATGTACGAATCATGCTGTCTTGTCTTGAGTGTAATATGTTGTGGAAATACAATTCAATAGGATACAGAATGGCATGCTGGAAAATATATTTATTTCCAGGAGTAACATGCAAATCTCGATGATTTTACTTGTAACTCAATTTTTCCTATTTTCTTTTCTCATCTTCTGTAGTTTCCTCATGAAGATCTCTCAATTAAGTTAAAGAGGTTTGATTTGAATATAAAAGGAAACATCTCACATTTTCATCATTTTTATGGTGTTTCATCCTCAAGTGCCCAATTCTTGCTACTTTATCAGCATATTTATTTCCTAAAGTAACCAAATCTTTTCTAGCCATATGGGCAGCACACTTGACCACAACAATCTCCTTTGGTTGCTAAATTGCTTTCAAGAGAGCAAGTATATGGAGACTGTTCTTTATTGGAGCTGCAAAAGATGTCATGAACATGCTACTTGAACTGAAGTTACACTCGGCAAATAGAAGGCTTCAAGAATTCCAGAAATGGAACATACTGCATCAGAAACCTTCAATGCTCCATATTGGTATCTCGAACAAGAACCATTGACAAATAGAGTCAGATCAGCCATTTCCAAAATGAGTCTCTTTTATGTCCGGTCTTGGTTTAGTACATAATTCAGTAACTGCAGTATAGTAATGTTCATTCTCATTGTCTTCATCCTCATTTTCATAAGTGTCCTTGTCTTCATAATATAATGTTAGTCTAGGATCGGAAGTAGTGTTGCTAGGGTTGAGTGAACTGCACCTTTTAACTGAAATGCTTTCTGCTGCAAGAATGACTTGCTCATACCTTGTGAGTCTACTGTTTGTCCTGTGCTGGGCCCTTGTTCATGTTAATAGGAGTTCAACTGAATGTGGGACATATGTAATTAAAATATGGTCCATCACTATTCCCTCACTTTGTTCAATGGCAGAACAAAGAGCTGTAACAGATTTCAGAAAACCAGGAAGACTTACAGCTACTGGATCCAATACAGCATAAAGGTAGGATATCAGTCTCATCATCCCACCATATCTCTGTGTGAGAATGGATAATGTACATGCCAGTGAAAAAAGAAAGCCCGATTATTGTCAGGCATTCCAAGAGCAGGTGTATTACAAACTTTCCTAATATGTGAAATTCCTCTGAACGTTCTTTGTCAAATGGTACCAGATCTTTTCTGTCACTGCACATTAACCTTATTAAAGGATTCACAATCAAGGGAAAGTTTGGGATCCACTGACAGCAGTAGCCAAAAATTCCCACAAACATCGTCACCTCCCTTTGGGTGGTAAGAAGATTAATTTTTAAGATGGCAGAAATACATTCTTTTGCGATTACTTCCTTTTTACAGTACTCCATCTTTGTAGGAGAAACTTTATGACCACTGTCAGCTAAGTGATTCAGTAAAGCAATTGTGTAAAGTTTGGAGTCCTCTTTAGTTTTGGATGCAACCAACAAATCATCAATATACTGCACTGAGACAGAATTACAGGGCAATCTCAAATTGTCTAGGTCTTCCTTCCGAAATTGACTAAAGATTGAAAGACTTTCTGTATACCCTTAGGGGATTCTACACCACACGAGAAATTTATTTTGAAATTAAAATGAGAAAGAAGTTGGCTTTCCTCATGCATTGGAATTGAGAAGAAGGTTTGGCATAAGTCAATCACTGTATACCGTTCTGCACCTGAAGGAATGTAGAACAAACTCACTACTGGATTGGGTACCTTCGGACAACATGGAATGACAAAGTTATTAATTTTTCAAAGATCCTGCACAATGCGTCATTTCCCACTAGGTTTCTTTATCCCTATCACAAGCAAAATTGCAAGGATTACCAAGCTCTCCAGAAGGATTCCTTGCTTCATTCATTTTCTCAATAACAGCCTTCATACTGTTTTCAGCTTCTCTTGAAAATCTATAAGGCTTAATTCTTGGGAAAATAGTATCAGGTTTATTTTAATTCTAACTGGCTCTGCACTTCTAATCATTCCTATTTCTTTACAGAGAAATCCCACACCTCTTCTTTGACAGCATGTCTTAACTTCAGAGGTAGGTTATATTTTTGTTAAAGCTGAAAACAATTGGACTTTTGAGTCTTTTGATCTTATTTTCAACACTGAATGCCATCTTGTGTTTCAGTTGCAACACCATCCAGCATGCAGTAAATTGCACAATGAATTTTTTCAAAGGAAGTCCCTGCCTAAGAGATTCACAGGGCTTGAATCATGCAAAATGAATTGATGCTAATTCTCTATTTGCCCTATTTTGACTGGTGACATCTGCTGTAAACTGATTAACAATTTGTCTAATACTGATCCCTACAATTTGGACTTATCTTCCCGAGAGGGGTAGGTTTGTGACTTCCACACAACAAACTGTAGAACAGGTAGCCCCGGTATCAATCAAAAATGGAATGGGGTAACCATCAATGTATGGTCCACTCTTGTCTACCTCTAGGACTGCTCCATGGAAGCAGTCCTCCTCCGATCTGAGGCACCATCCTTGTGAATAATTGCCTGCAGAAAACTGGGAAGGATCATTATTTAGAATCAGTGGGTTCTAATAGTACCCTGCACTAAATAGCATTTTATTCTTAATGTTTTGCTGCAACACTGGGACTGAAGCCATTGTCAAGTGAAACAATATCTGATCATACACACCCTGCCGAGAAGTCTGGTCCATCAGCAATGCATTTTTCAGCATCTGGGGAATATTCATTCTGGATTCTATTGGGATCTTGCCTACATTCCTATTTCTGTTTTCAGTACCTAATTTTACTACAGAAGTGACAAGCAGTGTTTCTTTTTAACACTTCAGTAGTCACATTCATTCCAGAATTGTTCACCATGATACCTTTCCCATTTCCTTGCATTTGCCCACTTCCCATTCTCACACCTTGCATCTGAGTCATTCCACTCATGCCAGCATTTCCAGTTTGCAACTATTCCATATCTGAACCCATCAGCTGATTTCGAGCATTTATCTCATTTGTTTTGTTTGAGTTACCAACAACTTCTCCTTGAACGTTTCTGCTTCACATCAAACCAATCAATACTGTATTTCACCAGCTTTAAAATCTCATCTATACTCTTTGTCTGCCATCAGATTTCACTTTGTTGAATATGACAACTCGGCTCTGGATGCAAATTCATAACGAAAGCAGAAACAAAACTACTGACACCATCTTTCTCGGGATCATCAACTCCTTTATGCCTTTTAAAAATCTTTTTGAGTCTCTCATAATAAACATGCACTGACTCTTTGCATTCTTGTGAGGTTCTCAAAATCATCCAATCCTTTTCTGGGACCTTCTTTTTAATATGCTCAATCATTTGTCTATATTTATTTGCTACCTCTTCAGAAGGAGCATTATTCGAGGCAACTCTGGGTGGTTCTTTAGTTGGCCATGCAACAACAACCTTACATTCAGACCACAAGTCACTAGGTATCACAATCTCAAATAATTAATTTAAATCATTCCACAGCATCTATAAACCTCCTTGTGCCACCTCTCTGGCTTCTCTCTAACTTTTGGGAAATTTGTAGTAAAAGCATAAAGATCATTTCTCATCTCTTTTCTCTTAATGGAAGCTCCAGAATTGTTTCTGATCCTACTTCCAGCCAGCCGATCTCTTCGCCCTGCTCTGTGATTCCTTCACCTTCTTTTCACTTGCCGCCCCTCTCCTCCATCTTTCCCTGAATTTCTTCAAATCACTCAATTCCCATGTCTTTTCAATTAAATCCCTAATGTGAGTCCTTAAAGTCATTAATCCTAATTCTTTTATTTCATCATGCATTAAATCCATCTCATAACTTTTCCTCACATTTGTCATCTTACTGATGTCTTACTGATATCAACTTCACACTCATCACCTAATTCCTCTAGTTTATCATGGGCGAAGTTTGCACACCTGGTTGCTTCTTTGATCAGACACCTCATTTTATCAACATTGTAGGCCAATAGCATATTTAATTCAATTGTTCCTTGTAACAGTTCACTCAAATTTAATTTTTATGAGACCAACATTAGGAGTCTCTTCTACCCTGATTGTAGTAACAGGTGGATCACTCTGAGTCTGAGAAACAGCAGGTGTACCTCTGCTAGTACTCAGCACCGCTGCCATTGCAATTTCAGGTGGGGCACTCACTACTGAACCAGCAACCACATCCGTGGTTGTTCTCTGTCTCTGCACAGCTGTGCTATCTCCTGCTGCATCCATATCAAGTACCTTATGAGGACCAGCACCAGTTTGGGGTGCACTGTATATGGAGGAAGTCTAGAATTCAAAAGATCATTATAAAATTATCTTCCTCATCGTTATGATGACTTGGCTCCTTTTCCTTCTTTGTGTTATTCTTATCTTCAGTTTCTTTAACTATTGCAGAAAAAGCCCTCACATCTTTCATCATATCCTCCCCCCAACATTTCTCCTGTCTATCCCACTTGCCCTCCAACCATTGTCTAAATCAACCCTTGAAGCCATTTTGTTTCTTTCCTTCTCAGTGCCCATTCAATTCCATTTGTTTAATGCCTCAAATTGTGTGGGCCTGTGCAACAGCGTTCTCTCGTACATTGTTTCCCTCAGGAAATCTAGCTTTTTAATATTAAAGGTACTTTATAAAGAAAACTGCATTTTTATCAGAAGCAGTATAATCATGCCATTCAGAAATCCAGGTACATGTATAGAATCCAATGCCCATCATGATTTCATATGCAGGTAATTATTAACCCTCAGTAGAAGATATAACAGAAACTTTAGTTTTTTTCAATACAGCTGCCATCATTTTCACTCAAATCGATCTAAAAAATCACACAAAGCATCTAGCGACCATAACCAATTCTATTGCAGCTCTTTCAAAGGTCAACCTATCATAGTGTTGCTCTATCAGTAACCAACCAATGACAGTGTGACTTCATGTTGATGTCTGACCAATCCCTATGAAAGCCACAACGGTACCAGAAAAAATTGTATCACAGATATTAACTATAAATAAACCAGTGCCCACAAACAAAACAAATTTCAGAGTCGTTGAAATTATTATTAAAAATTAATTTGTCACAAAAATAATATCACATTACATTATGCAAACAAAAAAATTGTACTCACCATATTACACTAATCAAGCACATACAGACAATATACAGTGTAAACAAAAAACAGTAACAGTAGCAAAAGGTCTTAAGTTCAATTAAGTGGTTCACATAAAAAATGAAACCTATCACAACCAATGTTTCTTCCCAATTTGCCAATGATGCGCCAACAGAGTTTCAACCCTTACAACTTATTGGGTCATCATCAGAACAGAAAGATTTTGGAGCAAGCAAAAACCAAAAATCTTAAAACATAAATAATACAATAATGAGGGGCACCGTATAAGAATTAGAAACTAGAAAATAGAAAATAACCAAAGGCCAAGTGCTCACATTGTTGACCACTGAACAAAACACATTGAGTGTCTCAAGGGAATCTTCCCTATAAACCAAAGTCAAATCACCTCGATTGAATAGGGGGACACTAACAATATGTACGTCCAATGACAGCAGAAATCCAGCTAGTATTGACCAAGGGAAACGTGTCCACAACCAACACCGTGAACTCATCACTTTAGCGTAAATTAATAAAATCCAACACCACACGGAAAAATCCCTGTGTGATAGTGAAAAAATAACCAGAAGACCAAAAAGTGTGACCATTATTCTCACTGCGCTCGTGCTTGTTCAGAATCCTGCTTTTCACTTCTTTTTTGCTTAATTTTGCCACTGTTATTGAAAAGTTACGTACTTTGATACTGTAAGGAAATGAGTACAATTATAGAAATTAACTGGGTGATTCTTTAAATGGGAAGTCTTTCTTTTCCCTTTATGGGGATCAGTGCAGCTTAAAACACTGACCGAGTCTCTGTCTTGAGCTCATGCTGTTCCACCGCCGACAGTAAGGTTGTTTGTGGAAAACAGAGGAGAACTTTAAGTCGTGGTCCACGGTAAGTGTTCCATATGGTTGAAATAGCTGCACCCTATTAATTTGAGTTTACGGATTCTCTCTGTGATTATTTCTTTAGGTAATACTTAAATTTCTTGCATATTAATTGCCAAATCTGAATGTTTCTGAAATTGTCTATTGGTGAGCAACCTTATAAATAGCTCCACCACATTCCAATTCTGGTAACTTTTCATTAAAGGGACAAAATATATTGTTTTTTATGTTTCCTTCTAGCACGAGTAGACTGAATGAGCTAAAGGGTCCTAGGACCCATTGGTCTCCTAAGTTTAAAGAGATACACATGCTACAAGTATGTGGCATTTTTTATGCTTTTACTTTTTAATCACTTTGGAACCTCACTGGTTTTGGTGTATACATAACCTTGAGGGTATAATTTGGTGTTGTTCGCACGCCTTTTGGTCTTCTTGTTATTTTTTCACTATCACTCTGATTTTTTCACGTGGTGTTGTTTTTTTTAGTTTATGCTTAGATGATGAGTTCACAGTGTTGGTTGTGGATAAGCTTCCGTAGCTGGAATTCCATAGTCACTGGATGTACATATTTTGACTGCCCCCCTATTCGATCAAGGTGACTTGACTTTGGTTTATGGGAAAGATTTCCTTAAGATGCTCAATGTGTTTTATTCAGTGGTCAACAGCGTGAGTATGTGGCCTATTTACTATTTACTATTTTCTCGTTTCTAATTTTTATACTGTGCCCCTCAGTATTATATTTTTTATGTTTTCAGATTTTTAGTTTTTGCTTGCTCCAAAATCTTTCTGTCCTGATGATGACCCAATAAACTGTAAGGGCCGAAAGCCGTTGATGCAACATTGGCAAATTGGGAAGAAACATTGGTTGAGATAGGTTCAATTTTTTACATGGACCACTTTATTGATCTTAAGATCTTTTGCCACTGTTACTGTTTTTTTGTTTACACTGTATATTGTCTGTTTGTGTTTGTTTAGTACAATATGGTAAGCACAAATTGTTTGTTTGTATAATGAACTGTAATATTATTTTGTGACAAATTTATTTGTAATAATAATTTCAATTACTCTGATTTTTTTTGTGGGCACTGGTTTATTTGTAGTGTAGTATATGTGATACAATTTATTCTGGAACCGTTGTGGCTTTTATATGGTTTAACGGCCCCTGGTTTTGGGTTAGTAGGGCTGCCCCTGTTGTGGCTAACCATCTCACCAATCTCATCATGGCTCTGTGACTGACTATCCAATCACATCTCAACGTCTCTGTAAACAAGGAAAACGACTGCAAACCTTCCTAAATACTTTTACCAAAATGAACTCTTGTCGGCGCAATCTAAATAACAGAAAATCAGCAAATTAAGGTAGAAATAAATCTCACAATCAGATAGTGGCAAGAACAAAGATCTGCACCCTTCCCGGTAGAGTTTTAAAACATAATTCACACCAGGTAGACTCTTGTCCCGTGGTAATCCACCCTGGTTGACTCGCTCGCTCCCGTGCGCTAAGGAGCAAGGTACACCAACCCAAAGTAAACATGCAACCCTGAAAATTAAAGTTTAATTAAAAAAACTCTATCTGTGTGCATGCCATGTCTCGTACTACAAACTACCCGTATGAAGGCAAGTACAGCACAATATCTCGAGATCTTGTATTGAGACGAATCCGATAACAAAAACCAACCAATAGTAAAACAAATTCTTAGTAAACAAAATCCACAAACAACCATAATAAATCAGCAAAACAGTGCTCAAACCACAAGTCGAGCCCAGAATCAGTACTGCATACCCAAACACTTCACATTAAAGGAGAACAATCCATCTCACAAACTCAGACTTCAGTAATGCATCACAAACCTCATAAAAACTCACAACTCATAAAAACATAATGCCCTATTCATACTTTCTCTCAAAATCATTCAGGAACAGCACTGCAAGTAAAACTTCTCAGAAAAATCTCAGCACTGGGAATACCACTGAACAATTCACTATCTCCTAAAACAGGGTAAAAGACCAGAATATAATCTATAGGGAATCTCTTGGCATAAGGGAGTGATCTCTAACGTGCAACCATCCTCTGCTATCAGGATTTGTAGAAGCAAAACTGTACCACAGAAATTGGGCACCCCAAAATGTTGGTACCCCAGAATTTTACCTCATCCAATTCTCCCACAGATTAAATTGCGCATCGAGGCACTCCATAAACATCAATTAGCAGAGTAAACAGTATAAATAAGTAAATGACCCACTCAGTAACTGAGTTTTGTATCAATTAAAAGTTAAAGTGTTTTATTACCAAAAGAATTCAAAAATAAGCAATAGAGAATAATTGTCCTAAAGGTTCTCCGGTACAGAGATTTTCAGACTATACTTTATACTTTTATTTATTAAGATTCAGATCTACAATTAGATCCACTTAAAATTATACAATCAAGAATAATCAATACATGTTTAAAAACTTTTAAAAAATGTAAAAGATTAAAAAATGTAGACCATCACTTCATTAATGGAACTAAATAACAAAGTGTTGTCTCTTTTGTTTTACATACACCATATTTAAGAAATATGAGGCCAGATGTACAACCATTCCATTTTGCGAGTCGCAAATTGCGATGTTTTGCGACTCGCAAAATGGAATGTACAGCAGTGTCTGAGACACTGTTTGCGATTCTCAAATAGGTCGCAAGGGACCTGCCTCCTTAATATTCAGGAGGCAGGTCGCAATTTGCAACCCATTGGGAATGGCCTGCAAACAC
Source organism: Calotriton arnoldi (assembly GCA_963921515.1). NCBI lineage: Eukaryota > Metazoa > Chordata > Amphibia > Caudata > Salamandridae > Calotriton > Calotriton arnoldi. Next base: position 1,037,213 of record CAWUFW010005136.1, on the reverse strand, counting down.
AGGGCTGGTGGTCTGCTGGGGACAGCAGACTCCCATTTCTGTGTTTGACTTTTCAATAAAGCAACATTTTTTTTTCAAATGCAGCCCGTTTTCCTTAAACGAAAATGGGATTCGTTTAAAAAAATTGAAAAATTTTCTTTTCATTTTTTAAGGGCAGGCAGTGGTCCCTGGGACCACTGCTTGCCCTTAAAAAATATTTTCGCACCCATTCACAAAGAAGAAGGGGTCACCTGGGGACCATTTCCCATTTGCGAGTGGATTATCACCTACTTGAAGTAGGCGGTAAATTGCGAGTGTTTTGCTACCGCAAATACGGTTACAAAACAATGGTACATACCATTATGACTCGCTTTTAGGAAGGGATGCCCTTGGCACGCCTCTTCCTAATAGCGAATTGCAAACACTATTTTGCAAGTCACAGACTCGCAAAATAGCATTTGTACATACCACCACCTTTTTTTGCGGTCGCAAACTGTACTATTCACCGTTTGCGACCGCAAAAAACGGTTGTACCTCTGGCCCAAAGATTTCAAATAAAAACATTGGTTAAGGCAACTAAATAAAACATGATCTAAATTTTGCACTGACTTCATACAGAACTCACATAATCTCTCTTCTGGGGGTAAATTGGCTGAAGCACTAGTGACGTTTTTTTAGGTGAAATGTTCATACACAACACCATATAAAAGTGGCAGACTTTGTAACTTAAGTTTCATGATAAATATGGTTGAGGCTGCGCCTTGATGCATGAAGAAATAACAACATTCATCTCTTATTTCCCATATAGACTAACATATCTAATGTGGGCCTGTGCAACAGCTTTCTTTCATTCATTGTTTGTCTCAAGAAATCTAGCTCTACACTCATAGAGCTACTCCTAATCAGAGTTTTAAAACAATATTTCAGTTGGGCATAAGACAGCTCCGTTAAATCAGCCTCTTTCAAATTAAAATGTATGGGTGCTTGTTTAAAGCTTTTAAGGAGAGTATTCACTTTTCGATTCTGATTGAGGATTCCAGAGCACAAATAGCCTTTTAAAGTGGGCTCATTACTGTGCAAAAGCTGAGCAACCTAACGTCAAGTAGCAGCCAACCCATTGCCTAAGAACTTGCCAAGTAAATTTCTAAGCGTAGCCCTTCAATCGGTGCCAGAGAATTTAAATTACAGATCTTCCTAAAAAGCTTACCCTGTATTTTATGCATACAATTCCAATATTTTATATCAATTATTTCTATAGAATAGAACAATGTAGGTGGAATTGTAGCCCGATAAACCGTAAGCAAATGTTTAAAATGTGACACACCATAGCCCTGTAAAATGATAAGAGTACATTACCATGGGCCTTTAACTTACTGAAAATAGGCGAAATATGTTCACTCTCTTGTAAAGTGGTTGAAAATATTTCCTTAAAAAATGATATGAGTCAACTACTTCCATCTCTTGGTTCCCTAACAACGATCTATAGCTCCTAATCTTTTTACAATTTTTACCTCGTAAAGTCAGTACTTTACTTTTAGTGTCTTGATTTTCACATAATGTCTATCTGCATATTTTTTAAAACCTCTAACTGACTGTTCAGGCCCTTAGGAGTAAGCTCTAAAATCACTATATCATTTGCATATAAGAGTTATTTCATTTGCATATAAGAGTGAAGCTATGTGGCTGGGAGCCAATTTCAGAGTGGCCCCTCCTGCTTCCTTCAACAAATTGGCAAATCATAGAGAAAGCAAGGGGGGCTAGTAAACAGTCCTGCTTTAAGTAATTCTGTGTTGGAATTTTTTGTGAAAGTCCATGATTACCGCCAAGCAGGACATGACACAACGCAGAGGAATATAAAGCTATTATAACATTAAAACACAGAGTATACAAAATCTGAAATTATTCTGAGTCCCAAATGAGCAACAAAATCATAAAGGAGTTACCCGCCCTTACCTTAACACATAAGCACCATCCCATTTTCAAAAACATATTCAGCACCCTCTATGCTGATAATATACAGAGATGTTTTATAGTAAGCCTTATTAAAGGCTTTGCAGTCAAGGAACAGTTTGGAAACCAATGCCAAGTAGCCAACAATTCCTAGGAACATTCTCACCTCCCTCTGGGTGGTTGAAAGACCCGTCTTCAAAATTGCAGTTCTTTCGAGATTTTCCTTGCTCCTTTCTCAATGTGATGACCAAGCTAAATCACTTCTTTCTTACAACACTGCATCTCTGTAGATTAAACCTTGTGGCATTGTCAGCTAAATGATTCAGTAGTCTAGTAGTATTAAGTTTACAATCTTCTTTTGTCTTAAATGCCACCAAGAGGGCATCTATGTATTGCACCAGGACTGAGTTACAGGGCAACTGCAAACTTTCCAAATCTTTCTTTAGAATCTGACTAAACATTGATGGGCTTTCAGTATACATCTGTGGAATTCGCCACCAAACAAGAACTTTATTTTGGAACTGAAATGTGGAAAGAAATTGTTTATCATCATGCAGAGGAACAGAGAAGAATGCTTGGCCTAAGATGATGATTGAAAAGCATTCTGCATCTGTTGGAATCTGGAACAAAACACTGAGGGCCTGATTTAAATTTTAGGGTTCGGCAGACGGGCTACTCTGTCACAAATGCGATGGATATCCCGTTCACTGTATCACAAGTGCATTATATATAAAGGCACTTGTAATATGATGGACTGTCGTGTAGTTCCTATATAACCTATACGGGATCTGCACGTTTGGATGACATAAACTGTGGGATTGGTGGCGGACTGATTCCGTGCACCCCCACTGGATACGTTAGCCTGTCTGTATCAGCTAGCTCACAGTGCCACTATAATCTCCTCTTACCATGGAGAGAATAGATTCTGGCAACCTCAGAACATGACAACCCTGATCCCTCAGAATCGTGGAAACAATATACCACCTTTCGCTCAGTCACTCGTGCTTACTTAGTTTGTCTCAGAGAGATACACAGAATAAACAGTTCGGTCGTTTTCAATAAGAATTTATTGAACAGTTGTTATTCTAGTGTAGAATATATGAGCTGCAACAACTATTAGACAGTAGCAGAGATATATGATTAGCAGTACTACGAAAGTAAAGGGATGGTATAGTTCTACCATCTTGCAGAAATCATGAATATATACACGTACATAAAACACATGATAAAAAGTGAGTACTCCTATGATGTCTCCCTAACTAGATGTACCTAAATGTACCTAAATGTACCTAGCATCTGTGTAGGTGTTATGCCAAGAATCCCTCTAGGATCTAGTCAACCCCATTACCTTAGAATGAGAGAATATGGGACCCCGACCTGGTCTCGAGTTGGACACCCCGCGAGGGATGTTAGACCACTGCGAGCTGGAGCGTCTGCATGCAGGAACCTCAGCATCTCTGGTCAGTGTGTCAGCCGGGAAGGCACGGTCTCCTCTATCTTCCTAAGCAAGATGTGCTGTATATATACCCATAGGTCTCCCCAGGGGTCCTACCTTGCTGTGTTACTGTGTCGGCCTAAAGGATGACGTTGGGCCTGAACTTTATACAGAGACATTATACAGAAGATGGTAATCCTACTGTTAGTCCTGCTGTGCTTCCAAGAAGACTTTTGCATAATGTATGAGAATCGTACCAGGGAAAAACCCGCGTTCTGAATGCAGTGTCATCTCTAGGTAAAAGGTCAGTGCCTAAGAACCGTTATGTATGTAATGTAGGGAAGGATATAGGTGAAAGGTTGCAATGTTACCTGCGCCTATATAGGGTACCTATACGGAATATAACACCCACTCCTCTTCCGACTGGACGACATATGTAACCTATTACTGTATTACTAGCATAACTAGATAGCGGTACGCACAAAGTTTATAAAAACATCTCTTTAGATAAAAATGTTTAAAAACTTCAAACAAAATTCTAAAAACTTAAAAAATGTAAAAAGAAATTTTTTCAAGCCCTAGCTCTAAAAGAGTCCGTAATTATAGTCCGAACCACTATAAGCATTAAAAAGCCATGTATGCCCAAAAAATGAAAGGAATGTCAATTTAGTTTCATAGTTCCAAATTTGAGCTTGTTTAGAAAAGGGCGAATTTCTCCCAGCACACGACGAGTCAAATGTTTATGTGTCCTGGCTGGTAGACGCAACATTTCCGTTGCTTGCTTCCGCAGTAGACGGCCCCTGTAACACCTCGCAGAGTATGTCAATTGAGCACAGATGATGTTCCACGCTGTCCGCAGCCAGTGCTGGGGCAGCCTGTGCGCCGTCCAAAGCCTGGGTGTCAGTGGAGGAGCCGGTGTTCAGACCAACAGGTGCAGTTACCACCTGCGGTTGCTCAAGGAATGCCGCCATCAACATTGGAATACGCTGAGGACACTGCAGAACATGGGCCGTTATCGGGTCCAGTAACGCATTCACGTCCGGTTGCGCACATGATGGGAGTGTCAAACACAGGTCTAACACGCATTCTTCTCCACAAAACAGGCATCGGAGGACAGGTAAGATGCAGTCCATCCAGACTGGTCGGAATGACAAGAACCAAGATGCACTTAGTTCTCTTAGGCGAGGCGTGCCTAGATGTTGTACCATGCGGTCACGGTATTTATGCTCCAGGAGTGCTTTTTCCATCTCCTTGGTGACTGGGACGTCCATTGCGTAGCAAATATAAAACAATCAGGATACCTGCTGCTAAGAACAGGATGAGCGGAAGTCCTCCAAAGATACTTCCAAATACGGAGTGTATGAAGTTTGGGATAACTCCAAGTACCGTCTGAAAGGTGCTCAGAAGTCCAGAACCTATGGTCTTAAATAGGTGGACAATGCCTGTCGTATCAGAGATGTTAAATATACGATTTACCATTTCTGTGAAATGGAAAGGGCAGTTTGTATGATTGAGCGCCTGTATCTCTGCCGAAGACCTTGCGATCTGGAGATCAAAAGTCTGTCGAGCGGAGGTTAAGGGCACAGACTTCTGTAGAAGCATGGCTTTCATTCTGCTTAGAGTATCAAACCGTATTAAAGAAACATTCAGTGAAGGCCATAAATGCGCCTCCCTGACTGTATGTGTCGGTGGAAACAATACTTGCATACAACAAATAACCCTGGGGCTCACGGTTACCAGATATGCGATGCCCGGGAGCATGCTACAGCAGCCTTGACTGTTCAGCATCAAGTAACTCCCATTTGAAAGTAGCCTGAATGCTGGAGTAATCACTGCAGCTGGGGCACCCCTCAAATGGCAGGACAGGTTTGCTACAGAACCATTACAAGCCCGGTGCAGCATTATATCCTGGCATATGAGTGATCCACTTAAATCGTTCTCACAGTTTGTACCGTTTAGAAACACTTCTCGATCCCCACTCCTGCATAGAAATCTGTATGGTAATACCCATGATTCCTTAATGTATTCCTTACCCATTTCGTCATATCTGCTTACTTGCTTTTGTTCAAGGCAATACTGAAACTGAAAAGTAGTGACCGGTAGAGTTATGTGGCCATGCATTAGCCATTCTGTGGACGGTGATTCTGCCACTGTAAATGCTAATCTATCCAGTTTTTCGATACGCAGCATTGTATATTTTGCTCCCCTTTGTGCCATTTCTATATGTTTATCTGTGAGATTGTATTCAGAAAACAGAGACGTACTGTTGATATAACGCCAAGGCACGTAGCCTGCCCGCAAAGATTGCAGCGTCCAGCTTAATAACATAATAGAACGTAACTGTGATTGCCCATGTTGTAATATGGCCAAATCTTGTTCCAGTATGTCTATCGCAGAAGATACAATGTTGCCTAAGGAATATATCCTGGAGGTCAATGTAGTTAACCCATTGTCTACCACTGCTAGAGATTTTTCCAGATTTATACGGTTTATCTCTCGTAGTCTCTCTGCTGCCTCTTGTTGGGATATTTTCCATATTTCATTATAGACAGCATAATAGAAACGTTTCTGACGTGGCTTCCTGGGACCCATTAAAAAATCCCTAAGATCCACATCCTGTGACAGTAAGGATAAGTGTTGTTTCACCTGTGTGAGTGTTGAGGTTTTTAGCCAATCGAGGCACAACTTCCCAACACTGTAGGATGTCACTACCCCTGGATGTTGTCTCTGTACATACATGGGTCTGGCCTATGGATACTAAACCCTTTGGCTTTACCCATGAATCTTGTCTGACAACTATTAGTGTCTGTGGGCCAAATCAACCATTTTTTCCAATCGGGGTCTGATCTGTTGTATTGTATGATGTCATCTACTGTAATCACTTCCTGTGATGTTATGTTACCCTCGGTGTGTGATGGAGTCGGCAGCCGAGGTGTGTTCAAGTCTTTGTTCTTGGCTAGTCCAAGGCAAGACGTCTGTTGCACTGTTTCGTTCAAAAACATAATTTGTTGAGGGATAAGGCATGCTCTAAACAAAGCTTCTGTTCCCTGTACCTGCCATTCCCTAGTACCCCAGACTGATTTTAGGTCTATGGTGTCTTTCCACAAGTCGAAACCTTGTTCGGACAACTGGGCAATAAAGGAAGCAGAGTAAATATGTTTGGTGTTAGTCAACATATTTTTCTGTGCTGATTCTGGTGCAACCCTATAGTAATATGAGGCTGGACCAGACATTTTAAATCCTGAAAAATATGGAAACTTTTGTGTAAATGTTTTTAACTGCCTTTCGGTGGTGTTGGACAATGTTCCCACTGGTGGTATGTGAACACAGGTCTAGGATTTGCAGATTTATGTAAAAAGTGATGACCATAGTGTTGATAACAATACATACTCTCGAAATATGATGTGTCTTCCAATGTTTCACTATTAGAAAACGCAGCAGATTTTTCCAAATCAGATAACATGTTATTAACCGTTTCAAAATCCCAATCATCGGAAAATGTATTTGAGGTAATGATATCGCTTAATGATATTTTAAATAAATGAGGAATTCTTAAAATTTCGGTCAGACCAAATATATCGAAATCAACCTTGTCCCAAACTATATCATCAGGTATAGGAACTGCTGTAATGTTCACTGATGACAAGTCTCTTTGTTCACGATGAGATGATAGGTGTGGTTTTAAAAGTAAGTTCACTTTTTGGGCAGCAGAGCTTTGTCGAAGGTATCTTCCATTAACAAGCATGCTAAAAACTATTACTAAGCCTACCCAGAAAAGAAAGAAAAGTATCCCGGTGATTATCCATAGTTCTACCCAGGGTGACACCAGGTAAGTCTTTTTAAGAAAGTTCAGAAAGGCTTTTACTTGCTGCTTGCTTGATTTTTTGGCTGGCGTCGTTTCCGGTTCACTTGGATCCAAAGAAAACGTATCAAAGTTTATGAAGTAGCCAGAAGCAGTTCGATCAATTGTTGGTATTGCATCAGGATTTGTAGAAATCGTGGTTTGCTCTCGTCGAGGCATGTTTACGTAGACATCTGTATTTGGTCGAATAGCAATTTGTCTGTCATTTTGAATTTGATTTTGAAGTTGAACTTCAGGTTCCAGGGGAACGAGTTCCATAGCATTGTTGCACAGTCCATCATTCCGTGCCGGGGACTCTTCGAACGTGATGAGTCTTTCCGTTTGAACTTCTTGGATTGTAGCGAGAGGAGGGCGTCTGCTACTTTGGAGTCCACGTGGCCTACTACTCAGTATCGGCCACATAATGTGGTTTGATTAGGTCGATTGAGACAAATCTTTTCTCCTTTTTTCCGGCAAGAGGCGGTAGAAGTACAATTCTTGTTCCTTCAATTGCTAGGACCGGTACAGGTTTTCTGTATGATGGTCCAAATTCTTTTCTGTCCGCTATCTTTTCTCTGACCAGATCCCCGACTTTTGGGATCCAGACAGGTCTTGCCGTGACTGATTTGACTTCCCCAGTGGCGGTCTGCTTCACATGGACATTACTTTGTTGTGTCCTGGATTCATTTAGATCCTGTAAAACAGCCAAACAATCATGGATGTCAAACGTTTTTTCATCCGCCACTGTGCCTTCACAATCAAGATCAGGTACCCATATTCTTGTCCCAAATAGGACCTCATATGGAGTGACCCCCCCTAGAGAACTTCTTGGCATGTTGTTCAAAGCTCGCTGGACTCCATACAGATGTTTTACCCAACTTTCACCCGTGCCTAATACTCTAGCTGTTAAAGATTGCTTTAAGTCCCGTTTTTTTCTCTCCACAACCGAATTTCCCTCTGGATGGTACGGAGATGAGTACCGCAATGCTACACCCAATCCTCACATGGCCTCCTTGTAAGCCCGAGAGCTAAACGCAGGGCCCTGGTCAGAATGTAATGTGCCAATTGCGTATGCCCCTATAAAGACTCGCAAATCTTTGATAACAGTTTGAGCGTCAGCCGAGCATTGGGGCCACACCCATATGAATCTCGAACAGGAATCCACTGCAACCATGATATACCTGTAAGCCCCATCACATTTTAATGGGCCGCAGTGGTCCAGGTAAATGCACGCGAATGGACAGTCTAATGCTGTCTAATAATGGGATTTGCGCTGGGCGAGCTATGGTGGCCCCATTTATCTGTCAACAGATATCGCACTTTAAGACGAAGTCTTTGGTCTGCTTTATTAACCCAGGCCACCAATAGCGTTGTTTCAATAAAGAAACAGTCGCCGTAACTCCTGCATGGGCAGAACCTTTCCCTTCATGTGCTGCTAGATTTAAACCTAACCTACGATCCATGTTTGGAATTACTCTATCCCCCACTCCAGGAATCTGAGCAAATGGAATGTAATTGGCATCTAACTTGTAGGAGAACTTGAGTGGAAACCTTTTTGGTACTGCTCCGCTGCTTTTGCGACAAGCATTGATAGCTACCATAATCTCACCGTCTATTCTCGTTTTAGAACAAGTGATTGCAGCTACGGAAGCCGTGCGTACACCCCTTTGCGGCTTCATCAACCAATGAATTCCCTTCAACGTGAATACCATCACGCTGATGACTCAGTGTATGTATCACGTGAGCCCTCGGTAGTTCGGTTTTCAACTCCACTACCTGTTCCCACAGCATTTTATACTTAATTGTGCCACCTTTTGCATCTTTGAACCCGTTTTGAATCCAGTACTGCAAATATTCATTATATGACTGTACACAGTAAAAGGAATCGCACACAATTAGTGTGGGGAATTCTCGATCCGTATTTAACAGTGCCAGTATCAGCGCTTTTAACTCTGCCAGCTGTGCCGTGCAATCTCCTAGAGATTGCGTTTTTGTGCAACTTGGGTGGAACTTTCCATCCCGCATACGACCTTTAACTATTGCGCATGCTGCGCTATATTGTTGCTTACTTCCTATGGCCGTTTGAGCTGATCCGTCAGTGTAAATTATATATTCATACTGATCTAGAGGCATTATTTCGTTTGGTAGAGGATATTCTTGTTCGTATTGCAGAAATTATTGTGTCTTTAAATTTGGGTCGTACCTGTATTCTACATCTGATGCAGTGAGTGAATTAGCCCATTGTATCCATCTCAGGTGTAAAGCTTTAGCAATAGGAATACTTGCCTTTGTCGCAGCCTCTAAAGCTGGAACTGGAGTCACTACTATTATTCGTTTCCCCTGAGCCAGTGCTCTTTCTCTCACTACAGCAGTCTGTACTGCTGTTAGAATCTTTTCTGTAGATGCGAAGCACATCCCAGCATTTGTGTACAAATGTGATTTGTATGCAATTGGTACTGTCTCACCTTCATTATATGTTAGAGAGGTGTACCCAGATTGACCCGCAACTATACGGATCACCAGGTTGCGTACGTTTACGCGTATCTGTAAGTGTTTGGAAGCTATCATGTCAGCTTGTAAGGAACGAAGTGTATCTGTATGTTCCTGTGTCCATTGTTTTACTGAAAAATCAGGTTTTATTAAATCGTAGAAAGGTTTCACTCTTTCTGCGTAATCCAAAATGTATGTTCTACCAAAATTTAGGAATCGCAGGATTGACTGTAAATTTTTTAATGATTTTGGAGGTTGGCGCAGCGCACAGTTTTCAAACAAATTGGCTGCCAGGCTTTTTTCTTCACTTGAAAGCTCATATCCTAAAAACAGGATACTGAGGTGGGCAATTTTTGATTTTTTAAAGTTGAATTTGTAGCCCTCAGATGCAAATCCCAAAATTATGGTATTCACTCTGTTCAAGTGCCCCTCTAGGTCATCGTCCGTTAGATAAATATCATCCACATAGGACAATGCCTCTTCATCCAAATTTTGAAGTAACTCAGTTACTCTGGCCGAAAACAACCCCGGGCTGTTCTTATACCCTTGGGGGAGTCGACAAAATTGACGCTGAGACCCTAGCGCTGAGAATGCTGTTAGATACCTGCTTTCAGGCGCTATATTTTGGCAGAAAAATCCATTTGAGATATCAAGTGTCGTTTTATATTTTTTCCGCACAATGTTATTCATTAATGCGGCACTGTGTGCATTTTGGACTGCAGATGTCTTAGTGCAAGTGTTTAAGTGTCTATAATCTAAAACTAGACGATAGGAATTGTCAGATTTCATGACAGGAAACAAAGGATTGTTCATTGGTGACGTGCAATTTTTGATCACCCCTTGGTATTCAAGTTGATCTAAGATCTCCCTGACCTGTTTTTAGCTTCTTGCTTTATTGGATACTGCTTCTGTGCAGTTGGAGTATTTTTAAAGGAATTATGTGGTGGGTTGAATCCTCATCCCATCCAACATGGTTTTTGTATAATGCCGGAGCCTGGGCTACCGCCCACTCCTGCGCTTATGTATGTTGTAAGTGCCTGGGAATATGGTCTGAGAATGGCGGAAGAATTACCGTTTCTCCTTTAGGGCAATCCATGACGAATGCTGGTGGCCAATCTTGTTCAGCTAATAAAATATCATAGCCAAACGTCAGGTTCTCCCAAAAGAGACCTCTCACTGTTCTACATTTGTCCCCCTCCATTTGGAGCGTTATTTCATATACTTTATGTGGGACACTTACCCTAGTATCGAGTGTTTCTACCGTGATATAATCATTCAAGTCCGCTGTCACCAGAAATTCCTTCAGGTTCTGGCGAGCTATTTTTACTTCTGCCGCACTGTCTAGCATCGTCAGAGCCCATTCCCCGTTCAGTAGTCGAGTCCTCAGAATTCTGGGCATGTCTGATCTTTAGACCTGCAACTTTCTTCTTTTTGAACTGTGGCTTTTGCTTTGGTTTCTCTTCTTTTTTAGAAGTGTAATCCTGAGCGTGCTGCTTGTCTCTGGACTTTGTACGCTCTTCTTGTCTGTCTGACCGTCCTTCCCTCTCGGAGTTTTTCGATGAACCCTGAAAGGAATGAGAAGAACATGTATCAGTATCTTGATACCTGTCAGGTTTTCTAATATTATCCCTATTCCTAAGGTTATACCTCTTTTCGGAGGGCTCCTGTGGCGGGGATTTACCTCAAGATTGAGATCTGTTTCCTTTAAAGTTTTGTTGTTTTTTATTGTCCCACTTCTTCTTTGTTGAAACAGGTGTCTGCTTAGAAGTGTCCTTTTCAGGACCGCCCATCAGTTGTGGTTTTAAAGCTTTCCCACTCAAACTGTCTCTGCCTAATTCTGCATATGCAGTTTCAATTATTTTCGGTAGTTCGTGTTCTTGTTCTAAAGGACTGAACTCCCTTAGGCGTTGGCGGATAGCCACTGAAGCTGCTTCCCCCTTAATGTTAGCTAGTATTATGGCTGATACCTGGGCATAGTTACCTAGTAACTTCATCCCTAAGTTTAGGGCAGGTTCTGCTCCATACTCGTTTTGTATTTGTCTCAATACATCAGGTACTATTGCTAATGACGGGATACCATGAGTTCTGGTATAAATGGCAGCAAAAGAATGTACCCCAAGTGGTACAATCCTCTACTTGTGGAGTTATCCCCAATAGGCATGCAGATTGTTAGCATTCTGTGTTTTTCATACGGGGTGGTATTCGGAAATACTGCCTCTAGCTGTGTTATTTTCTGAGCTACCCAGAATGGTTTGTTCACATTTTGTGGGCATTTTACCCATTACCCTGTGTAATGTTTGTGGTGTAATTTTAGTTGCTGTACCCTGAATTTGAGTTCCATTTGTTGCAACTATTGCTGGTTGGACTGTAAGTGTCCTCATGACGAATTGCGTCAAGTTCCTATAGATTTTAATTAAATCTTTATGTTGTATGAGTAAGTCTCCTGGTGGCATTGTTTCAATGTCAGGATGTGGTGTGTAGGCTGCTAATATTGGCCATGTTGCCCCTTCTCTCCCGAGCGGGCCGAGTCTTACTCTTCTTCTTATGTGGGTTAGGGCGCCTTTAAACCAGTATAAGTGTTCCTGGTACGTGAGCGGAACCTCTATGTCCTCAAACGGACAGTATTCCGCTGGTGCATCTCCTTCTGTGTAGGAGTGAAATGTTTTTGTTCTTGCATTTGCTGCCGGGAATGTAACCCACAAATAAAATACCTCTGTTCTGTTTGATTCGTGTGCCTCAATCATGAAAACTACTATGCCACCCCTAGATGATAAACCATGCTCTAGCAGTCTCAGGGTGACTGTATTTCTAAAGTTTGGTGCAATTTGTATTGCGTCTGTATTTTCCTCATCTGTGAGGGGCAGTTCTTGTTGAAGTGGATTTAAGACCTGGTTAGTCATTGTTTTTAGTACACTAAATAACTTTTCAAGGGAACCAAGATAAGGTGTTATGCACAATTTTAGGAACACTGTGCCCTTCAAGTTTGATTAACCAACAGCCAAAAAATAGGATTTTTTAGCCTACTCAGCTGTGGCGGAGTTTGTGCCCACCCAATCCAGACGTCTCTGGTATTTTGTGAGTAGGGGTCTCTGAGAATAGCACGACTGAACTACTCAGATTCTACTGTTAAATAAGTACCCAACCAACATTGGCGGCACCATGTCGTGTTGTTCCTATATAACCTATACAGGATCTGCAAGTTTGGATAACATAAACTGTGGGATTGGTGGCGGACTGATTCCGTGCATCCTCACCGGATACGTTAGCCTGTCTGTATCAGCTAGCTCACAGTGCCACTATAATCTCCTCTTACCATGGAGAGAGTAGATTCTGGCAACCTCAGAACATGACAACCCTGATCCCTCAGAATCGTGGAAACAATATACCACCTTTCGCTCAGTCACTCGTGCCTACTTAGTTTGTCTCAGAGAGATACACAGAATAAACAGTCTGGTTGTTTTCAATAAGAATTTATTGAACAGTTGTTATTCTAGTGTAGAATATATGAGCTGCAACAACCATTAGACAGTAGCAGAGATATATGATTAGCAGTACTACGAAAGTAAAGGGATGGTATAGTTCTACCATCTTGCAGAAATCATGAATATATACACGTACATAAAACACATGATAAAAAGTGCGTACTCCTACGATGTCTCCCTAACTAGATGTACCTAAATGTACCTAATTGTACCTAGCATCTGTGTAGGTGTTATGCCAAGAATCCCTCTAGGATCTAGTCAACCCCATTAACTTAGAATGGGAGAATATGGGACCCCGTCCTGGTCTCGAGTTGGACACCCCGCGAGAGATGTTAGACCACTGCGAGCTGGAGCGTCTTCATGCAGTAACCTCAGCGTCTCTGGTCAGTGTGTCAGCCGGGAAGTCATGGTCTCCTCTATCTTCCTAAGCAAGATGTGCTGTATATATACCCATAGGTCTCCCCAGGGGTCTTACCTTGCTGTGTTACTGTGTCGGCCTAAAGGATGACGTTGGGCCTGAACTTTATACAGAGATATTATACAGGAGATGGTAATCCTACTGTTAGTCCTGCTGTGCTTCCAAGAAGCCTCATGCATAATGTATGAGAATCGAACCAGGGAAAAACCCGCGTTCTGAATGCAGTGTCATATCTAGGTAAAAGGTCAGTACCTAAGAACCGTTATGTATGTAATGTAGGGAAGGATATAGGTGAAAGGTTGCAATGTTACCTGCGCCTATATAGGGTACCAATATGGAATATAACAGGACGGGATAATGGTCACATTTTGGTCACCTGTCTGCCGAAATCTAAATCAGGCCCAGAGCCTTCATCTTGAGTTTCAATTGCAACACCATCCGATGTGCAATAAATCACACAGTTCATCTTGAAAAGACAGGAGTCTGCTCTAGTGTGAATTGAGTTTGACAAGTGCCACGGAGGTACTAGAATTATTACTATTGTTTGCGAGAATTAATTTATTCAAACCTACTGTTCATGTTTGGTATTGAATTCCACAGGGGTATAGTGAAAGTCCTTCACTTTTTAGTCAGATTCTAAAGAAAGATTTGGAACGTTTGCAGTTGCCCTATACCTCAGTCCTGGTGCAATACATAGATGGGAATCCACCTCTCACTAGTGTGTTTACTCCGGGCACAGAACAGCAAATGACACCAACCTAATTATACACACCAACCCTAGCAAGGAAACTCATTTATTCAGAAAAATCCCTTTCTGTGTGTATGCAGTCCCTCGCGAAACACACTACCTTTTCTGCAGACAATTTCAACAAAAACATCTCAAGATCTTGGATTTCTACGAATCTGATTACCAAACCAATGAATAACAAAACCAAAGCTTCTTTGATGTAAATTACAAATATAATATATCAAAATAACAGTAATCTCAGCACCAATTGAACCAAGAATCAACAACACATAACCTAAAAACTCACTCACAGCATAACAATCCAACACACAACACAGAACACAACACTTCATTAACACACCAATCGCAATCATCAGACTCATTCCATCCATACCATACTTAAAATATCTTTGCTCTGGAATAGCTGTGCAAGTCAGGAACTTGGCAAAACCCATCAGGGTCATCCACACTGGAAATCCACTATCACAAAGGACAGGGCACAAAATGAGATCCATTCCATTCCAACAAACTTTATTTCGATCAATGTAGACCATAAAAAGTACATGCATAAAAACAGTTTACACAGATAAAAAACACATAACATAGACCAATAATTTACACATAAATGGAAACACAGATTGCAAATTTTAGCAGCATTAGAATACATCGCAGTGATCACAGGGTGGGAGGTCCTGGGTCTTCAAGCCTTCATCCCAACCTCAACCAGGTACCATGTCAGTTTCCCTGTGTAAAGCCACTTGAGCCATAAATGGGTGCACATACAGTTTATCAAAATAAAATCTCAATTCATCAGTAAGCTGGGTTATTAAAACATGGAAGGAGTTAAAAATAGTTTAAGAGATTAAAAAAAGAAAAATGCGTGCACTATGGGCATTTTATAAGTGCGGTGGCGAGTTTATCAACACCCTACGGTTACGCCACATTGAGTTTAAGAATCGGGATACGGCAAAAACAATGGGTGGGTGGGTATCATACTTCAGGACTCTAAATGCCGCCACAAAGTGCATGAACCCTAAATTCCTACAGAGTGGGATGAGCCAGCGCTGTCTGGCTGGTTTATAGCCAGGACAAAAGAAAAAAACATGAAGCTCTGACTCATCCACACAGTTGCAGACGGGGCACCCAAGGGGTGTGGCTTTTGGCCATTTATTAGTGAAAGCACGGAGCGGCAAGGTCCCTATTCTAAACTGGATATATAATTTCCTTGCCAGAGTGGGTTGGATATCATCCAGACAGGACTCGATTAGATACTCGTCTTTGATTCTTAAAAAGTTGGCTGTCAGGTGGCCTAGGGCCGAGTCCCCCTGGATATCTGCTAATTTGAGCGACCTATAGGCTCTTGCCAATTCTGGACGTGAGATTGCCGGACACGTTTCCTCAGGGTTGCTCCATAAGCTAGGTTTACCCAGCCTACAGCATACGTCCTTTATATGCCGAAGCCATGGTATTCTACCCATACCCGGGAGACTCAGTAACTCCTTTAACTCTAACTGATAGACTGCAAGTTCCGGGCTCACCCACAGTCTGTGCCGAAAGGTTAATGGCCTGAGTCCAATCACGTCCGCGATTGGTCTGATTCCTAGGTTCAGGCGTAGGGGTTGAGGGGGGTGCTAGACGGAAGGCCTAACATTTGCCTCATAAAGTTATTCTCTATTTTGGTCAGTCTGCCAGAGGGGCAGTGACCCCATAATTCAGCCCCATACATTGTCGCGCCCCTAGCTTGCACTTTGTATATTATGGGAGGGGTTTCTGTACATTTTTGCAATACCCCCTGCAGTCTGTGCTAGCTTAAGGCTTGCTTAATTGCGGGCCCCATTCAAACGTTTCTTTCTTTTTTTTTTTATTAAGTTTTTATTATGATCTTCAGAAAACAAACAATACATAACACTAACAGCTCAGGTGAATGTAGTACACTACTTGGCGGTGCAGTTGACATACGTGTTTGTAATACACAGTACAATACAATACATTTCTCTTTGTTATACATTCGGAGCAAATTTGTTTACATCGTGGGGTTTGAGAACAAATCTGGATTCGATCTTAAGTAATTCGTTAGGGGTATCCAGTATTATTTAGGCCTGGACATTGTTGGGAGCTCTTCTTCATACGTTTGCAAAGTGTCTCTGCAACATGCCATATCTATTAACCATTGTTTTCTGCTAGGGGAGCGCTTACTGTCCCAGTGAATGGAGACTCGTCTTTTCACCAGTAGTAGTGCTATGACACACAACTTGCGTTTACTAGACCGTAACTGTTTTACTATGCCCAAGAGACAAACTGGCACCGAGCATTCTATTTTTGTTTCCAACACGTGGCTCAGTGTTTCCGTTATTTCCTCCCAATATTTGCTAATCTTGGCACACCTCCATGCCAAGTGCATGAAGTCAGCATTCTCCTCCCCACATCGCCGGCAGCAGGCCGTGTCTCGGAGACCGTACTTCTGCAATTTGAGTGGATTGTGATATGTTTGATGTATATATTTATAGTGGAGTATGCGAAGGTTACCATTTGGGGTAAGCATTGCTGTCAGGGCACAGCAACTTTGCCAGTCCTCCTCACTTAGGGGCATCTCTAGGTGGACATTCCAACGCTCTCGTGCTCTACTAGCATCCCTCGCTATATCCTCCTGCAGGAGTTTGTATAGTTTGGACACCAGATGGGCATTGCTTGGATTTGTGATAATCATTTGCAGCGCTGTCAGAGATGGCGGTTCAGTTGGGAATGTGGGGTTGAGAAGTCGCATTGCGCCTCTTAGCCTGTGATACGCAAATTTAAATAAGAGGGTTTGGTTACTTATTTAGTTAAGGTCTGTGTGATCTATAAATTTACCTTCTACATATAGATCTCCCATTGTGTCTATCCCCACTTGTTGCAGCATTGACATGCCATCTCCAGTGTGTGTCACAGATAGCGCGGGATGATGCTGCACAGGTAGTGATGGTGCATATAGTGGCATTCTTCGCGCCAGTGTTCCCATGCGCTGCCATGATGAGTTAGTAGTTTTTGTGGTATTGATTTCGTGCTTAGCTATGTGTTCGCGCTGGTGTGGCAATATGCAGCGCAGTGGGATCGGGTGTGAATCGCCATCCTCCACAGCAACATGTGGCATATAGTGTATCGGGTGAAACCAATAGTGCGCATACTGCGCCTGGGCACAGAGATAGTAGAGTAGGAAATCTGGCACCGTAAATCCCCCTTTGTGGTATGGCAGTGTCAATGTGCGCAATTCAATGGGTGCCTGCTTCCCCGCCCATATGAGCCTGGTTATATTTGTAGTTATTCTCTTAAAAACTGGTGTTGGTGGCGGTATTGGAATATTGTTAAATAAATAAAGAAGTTTCGGGAGGATGACCATTTTAACAATGGCCATTCTGTCTGCCAAGGACAGCGGTAGTCGGATCCAATGGTCAATTTGTTCTTCAAGTGTAGTTATAACTGTTCCATAGTTCTCCCTGATCACTGTCTCTGGGTCTCTATGGTACCAGATGCCCAAGAATTTTACAGGGCCTGTGTGCCATTCTAGCGGGTATTCTACTGGCTGTGGTTTAGTGATTTCTGTTAGTGGGAGTATCAAGGATTTTCTCCAGTTTATTTGGAGTCCTGACTGTCTGCCAAATTTGATATATTCCCGCAATAGTGGGGATAGATTCTCACATGGATCCCGTACATTCAGCATCATATCGTCGGCGTACAACGATATACTTATTGGACGCTGAACAAAGCGCAGTGCTGTAGTCGCATGTCTTTGACGTATTTTACACGCCAATGGTTCCAGCACTATGGTGAATAACAAGGGTGATAGTGGACCCCCTTGTCGCGTTCCGCGCTGTATTTGGATTATGCCTGATACGTATTGGTTTACTTTAATACGCGCCACTGGTTTGGTATATAGGATCTTAATCCATATCAGTAAGCTTGGAGGGAGTCCCATTTTTTGCAAGACTGTGAACAGGTATACCCATTTCACAGAGTCGAATGCTTTGGCTGCGTCTAGTAACACCGCCGCCGCCTCCAACTCCAGATTAAGTTGATGGGAGAGAGCAAATAAGGTTCGAATATTGTGTGCTGTTGATCTATTGGGAATGAAGCCCGATTGATCAGGCAGTATTATATTCTGCATCAATGGCTGAAGCCTTGTGGCTATGATTTTTGCTAAGATTTTAACGTCAGTATTTATTAACGACAGGGGACGGTAGGATCCAAGGTCCTTATCTGGTTTCAATAGGGCTATTATTAATGCTTCTCGAAGAGTGGGCGGCAGTATTTGTTTATCATACGCATCTCCGTACATTTCCACCAGATAGGGGCAAAGTAGCTCAATGTATTCCTTATAAAACTCCCCAGTGAACCCCTCTGGACCCGGGGCTTTTCCATTGGGGATCGTTTTGATAGCTTCCGACACTTCTTCAACTGTGATCGGCTGTGTTAAATATTCTCGTTGGTTATCAGACAGCCAGGCTATGGCTAAGTATTCAAGTATTTCTGGAGCTGTGGCCGCGTGGCGTGTCACATATAGGTCCGCATATGTTGTCATGAAGGACCTTAGTATATTCGCCGTGTCATAATGGTGGACTCCCTGTGTGTCTCTAATGTGGGTTACAATGTGCGTCTTGCGCGTGTTGCATATCTTTTGCACCAATATGCACCCTGATCTGCCTCCCTCCCCATATGCTCGGGCTATCTGGTGCTGTGATAGATATTTAACCTCACTTTCAGCGAATTCCTGGTATTCAGATAGCGCTTCCTTTATTTCACCTAGTGTGGCCGCATTGTGTGTGCGTTCGAATTCCGTTTCTAATTGCCGGAGTTTATCTTCACATTTTTTCAGTTGAGTGCGGATATCTCGCAAAATTCCAGCATTCGTACTTATACATACGCCTCGTATAGTAGCTTTAAAAGCCTCCTATAACACACTGGCATCTTGCACAGAGTTTTCATTTAGTTGAAAATATTCTTCTATTGCAGCGTATATCGTGGATTTGTAGAGTGGGTCTAGCAAGGCTCTGGCATTGAAGCGCCATATGAAGGGGGGAGGTGTGTAGTTGGGTAGGTCTAGAGCAAGTAGTACCGGTTTATGATCAGATAATGTTTTCGGGAGGTGCAGTATTGTACTCACCCATGTGCCGGCCAGTGCCGTTGTCAACCAGTAGTCTATGCGCGACCAACTATTGTGAATCGTGGATGCATGTGTGCCCTCTAGCGTGTGTGGATTTTGCAAGCACCGAACATCCACCACTCCAAATTCAGCCATGCCATCCTGTACTGCTTTAACTGCCTGTCTGTGGGGTTCTTTCGTTGTGCCCGATCTATCCTGTGTGTCGTTGAGGGAGAGATTTAAATCCCTGCCCCAAAGGATTTACATAGGTGGCAGGCCCCTCAGTTTACCCCAGATTGTGCTGAAAAAGACGGGATCGTCTATGTTCGGACCATAGGTGTTTACCAGTCCCACTCTGGTACCACGCAGGTACCCCGTGACTATAAGATATCTGCCTTGATCATCTGAGATTGTTTGGTCTACAATAAATTGTGTCCCTTTTTTAATAAGGATAGTTACGCCCCTGGAATAGGATGAATATGATGATGTCAGCACGGTGTCCGCCCATTTGCTCCCCAGTGTGCATTTTGCATCTTTTGCCAGGTGAGTCTCTTGCAACAGGGCTATGTCAATGTGATGTCTGTCCAAGTAGGCAAAGACCTGTCGTATTTTCCGCGTGTTATTAAGCCCTCGGATGTTCCACGTTAGTATACGAATCAGTGATGTTCTTTTTTTATTGTCTATTCCGGGATGGAGATCAGTGGGCATGTATTTGTAATATGCTCCTGCTCGTACTTATATTGTGTCCTGAGTGGTGATATCTAGTGCTCCAACATGCAGTGTATCTCATTGTTGCAATTAGCATTGTACATACATCTCTTGTTCCTGAGAAAATAAACAACCCCATTACCCCCCCCACCCACTTCAGCATCCCAATTATGCCAAAGACATGCCCCTTGAGACAACAGAACTAACATCTCAACTCTTATGGGGATTACCCACAGGGGGCCGCCAGGTGCTCGTGTTTACACCCGCAATGCGGATGCGGCCGGAATGCACACAGTGTATACGGCTACCATAGTCAATGTAATCCTATATTATGCTTAGGTACTGCTGTGGTGTTGTGTACATTCACTACCCATGCATGTTGGATTTGGTGTCAGCTGGATGATTGTCTAGTGTATTTCTTGCGTCAAGTCTTATATATCGGCATACCTGTCTTTATACAATTACGCAGTGGGTGGCAGTATACTGCGGCAATCTTTCTGCTATCGCACATTAGTGTATCAACAATATATGGTATTGCATAGTTCGTACATGAAGGCATGTGTAATGTCCCATTGTCCATGCATTGTTTTTAGTGCAGTCCATACAGTGGGAAAGGTATCCATCCTACCTTAAGAAGCTCTGGACCAAATGGCATTTGTTCATTATCAGCATCTCACTTGGGAAGACCTCGCCTTACCGTGTGGTGCAGTTGGATAGTCAGTTAACCACTTCCACCGTCCGACTGTGAAGATAAAGGTGTGTGTTCTGTAGGCTTCCTTTTGGATGACATTTGTTTAATGAAATTGTCGACGGCTTTTGGTGTAGGCAGTATTCTTGATTGCCCCTCGTAGGTGACACGCAGTCGCGCGGGGTAGAGCATCGCATATTCCGCGCCCATGTCCTTGAGTTTTTTTTTCACCAATGCAAATTCCTTATGTGCTGTTTGTACCGTTAGCGTGAAGTCTGGGTAAAAGGAGACATTATAGTTGTGGTATGTAATCTGTTGTTTGTCTCGTGCAAGGCGCAGAATCGTGTCTCTATCCCTATAATTCAATATTCGGGATATAATCGGTCGTGGCAGTGCTCCAGGCGGTGGTTTTGGTGCTAAAGATCGAAGTGCACTTTCAACGATGAGTAGTGGGGAAAAACTATCTGCTCTGAAGGTCTCGCGTAACATGTCTTCGACAAAGGTTTCTAAGCGCCCGGTGTTGGCGCTTTCCGGAATTCCCAATATTCGTATGTTGTTCCGGCAAGATCTCGCTTCTAAATCTTCATTCTTGTTTTTTATGCTTTCCAGTAGCTTTTCCATTGCATTGCATTTTTTGGCCGTCGCGCCAGATTCGTCTTCAACCGCTGATATGCACAACTCCGCTGCATGTAAGCGCTCGCCTTGTTTACCTAATTTTGCGGCCATATTGTCCACTCGCATCGTGAGAGTGTCAATTTTGCCGTCGATAGCTTGCAAGCTTTGTTGTATGGCGTGCAGTGCTGCTTCCATGTGTGATTCTTTGGTGCGCTCTGCATCCAGTTCAGTATCAGAGTGTGCCGAGGCCGTCCTGGGCGTGCGGCGCGCGTCGAATGATATTTTGGGCTGGTGTTTGTCCGTTTTGCCCATTTTAATGAAGGAGTTTCTCAGTATTTGTTCGTTGGGCGGTCACTTTGTTGTTGAGCCCCTGGATGTGGTGCGCGTTGTTGCTGAGTGCAGCAGTGGCGCTCTTGCTGTATCGATGCAGGCGGTCGTCTCGCAGTGCATGGTGCTGTATTTAGGCCAAGTGCGCCCTATTGGAGTCTCAGTTAGTGGTGGTTTGGGGCACCTCCACGTGGTAATGTTTCTTGCGGATTGAGAGCCACGTTCTCTTACTGAGCTACTGTAGCGTGTTTCCCACCTTTGAATGTGCACCACGGTTCCGCCCAGATCCCGTTACACAATCGTCGCTTTGTTTCTGGCTATCTATCCACGCAGGGGCAATTCTGCACAGTATTGACAGCGGGGGCAGGAAGTCGGCACCACGGCCGATGCCCGCCTTCGTATTGATGTGGATATGGGAGTCCTACACAATGGAGGTATGACACATCGCGCAGCACCGCACTCCCCTCATGCGTCCAGGATGCAGCACCCGCCTCTATACACGTTGCGTTCACTATGAGCGTTGGGTGTTGTGTGCTGTCAGTCGCTGTCACAATAAGCGCTATTATCCGACACATACCATATAATGTTGCGGTGGTTAGGAGAGTTGTTACACCATATTAATATTGCCGCTGTGCTCCGCCGCCATTTTCTTTCACCAACCGCGTCTCTTACCGCTGCAGATTGTGATCAGCACGGCGACAGTGGCGCATACAATCCGCACTCCACATCTGCAGATTGTTATCAGGGCGCCCCACATCTCATTCGTTTTGAGACACACAGCAGATAGGAGCACTGTGAATGGCGGTTATGTTCTACGGGTTACCTCGCTAATTCAGTGCTCAGTGGGAGTCGCCATCTTGAATCGATCGCCGGTCTCAGAGTGCGCTGGTTGGAAATGCATTTTCCTGCCAACTCGAGCTTTGAAAGTGTCCTCTGCTTACGTATTCTGGTAGCGCCGGTGTTCCGATGTGCAATTTTATATGTTTGGCATATTTTCGGGTGCCGTCTGCGGTCTTTCTCGCCGGATAATTATGCCGGACAGCGGAGCTGCACTAATGCGCAGCCATCTCGCAGCGCGCCCTCTAGCGCCCCCCCCATTCAAACGTTTCTGACACAGTAAGACCTAGGTAGTCAAAGACTGACACCCTCTCAAGCAAGGTACCATTTAGAGAGGGATACGGGCGGGTTGTGTTAGCTTGGTTGAAGACCATAAATTTGGTCTTCATTGTGTTGATCTCCAACCCCCTGTTTTTGCAAAAAATAGTGAAGCTATCAAGAACCCTCTGGATGCCCATGGGCAACTTTGATAGTAACAGTGTGTCGTCTGCAAACATCATTGCTGGCACCTTGCTACGTGCCAGCTTAGGGGCGTCATTGTCCTTTACTTCATTGAGTTGGGCAACCAAAGCGTTGATAAAAAGGCAAAACAGGGTAGGGGCGAGCACGCACCCCTGCCTTACTCCTCTATTAACTGGGAAGCGGGAGGTTAGTTCACCAAATTTCCCATACCTCACTTGGGCAAAGTTGCCCTCGTGAAGTCTCATAAGCAAACTCAAGAGGTAGAGGGGGATCCCCAGGTCTCTAAGTACAGCCCACAGTTTAGCTCTGGGGACCAGCGCAAAGGCCGTCTTCAGATCTATAAATATTAAATAGAGGCTGCCACCCTCTATTGACACAGTTTTCGAGTATAGTAATTGGAGTCTAAAAATGTGATCGATGGTGGAGATGTTTTTCCTGAAACGGGCTTGATATGGGCTCAGGATTTCATACTCCTCCATCCACACATGAAGGCGATCGAGGAGGACCCTAGCAAACAGTTTCTGAGTAACATCGATCAAGCTGATCGGCCTATAGTTGGTAGGCAGAAGGGGTGAACCCTTTTTAAAAACAGCGAAAATTTCTGCCCCGGCTCAAGTTTTCGGGATCACCATACCTCTCATAATAGCATTAAATATTGCCCATAGATAGGGTCCCCATATTTTTGGTTCTGCCCGGAAGAGGTCCCCCGGTATCTTATCCAGTCCCGTAGCTTTGCCGAGAGGGAGCTTACTTATAGCATTTAAAACTTCTGTCAGAGTAATCCTGGGGACCTCTTCATGGATGGTCCCTAGGGGTATTGAGGATGTTTCACCCTTTGTGCCTGCAGGTTCCTCTGTGGTGTATAGAGCATGGAAATGGGTCTTCCATACAACCGCTGCAATGTTTGGCTCTAAGGCTGGCTTCCCTTCGCTACTGCCTGTACACACTATTGACCAGAACGCCTTCATGTCCCTTTTAGATAGGGCAATTTTGAGGGCATCCCATCTTTCTAATTCCCAGCTCTTCTTTGCTTGTTGGATGTTTTCTCGGTAGAGCACCCTCTTTTGTTTGATTAAGTCCCTGTTCTTGAGTTTGATGGCATCTAGCAGAGCTTGCTTAGCCTTTTGGCAGGTGTCATTAAACCAGGATTGTTTGGCCCCCTTTTTTGCCTTAGAGGATACCCTGGGATAAAATATGTTAGCCAGATTGGATGTGAATTCTGCATGCAATGCCGCTATTCTGTCAGTGTTTGGGAGAGAACCCAGTGTCATAGCAGCCTCACCCATTTCTATTAAGGACGGAATAGTTAGGGAGTATAGTGTGGCGAGCTTGTCGGATGACTGCTCGATTGCCCCCCACCTTATTCTTCTTCTGTTATTAGAGAGTTTTAAACTACTAGCTAGGGAGGTACCGCTATCCATTGGATTTTCAAAATCCGGCAGCTCTAACTCCATGGTCAAGGCGTTGTGATCGCTGTCCTGTCGCGGCAGGACAGCGAAGTCAACAACCCTTTGCCATAGCCTAGTCTCCACTAGAATATAGTCCAGCAGGGAGGATTGGCCTGGTCTAGTAAAGGTTAACTTCCCTGGTCTGTCTGATTTAGTACGGCCATTACACGCTCTCAGGGAGTGGGTCAGTATGACTGAATTAATCTGGAGTGCCAGCAGAGTCCAAGCCTTAATCGGAAGGACTGGAGGGTCAGAAATTAGCCAATGCAGATCCTCCTCGCTGGGGAGTGTGTCAATAGGATCAGCAAAGGGCTCAAATTGGCAGTTAAAATCGCCCCTGATGACCAACCTCATATTCGTGGGGACTGTAGCAATGAAGGTGTTCAATTGATCGAAAGTCGGGGATTCGTGGCTGAGGCTTACGTGTCGGGAATAGAGATTAATAAAAGCTATTTTCAAGTTGGAGGAGAAAGTGAGTACAACGCACTGGATATCGTTGGTCAGGGGATTCAGCTGTTCCACTGTACAGCCCAGGTGCGTGGCGACCCAAATACATAAGCCCCCTGAGGGTCTACCTCTGCCCCCTGAAGTGGCGGGTACATTGAATGTTGCATACCCCGTCCTTGCAATGACGTCCCTTGCCCACGTTTCCTGGAACATGCACACCATGTTTCTCCACAAAAAGCCCCCAATCTGGGCAGTGCAGTTTGCTTTTTAGGCCGGCAATGTTCCAGGATAAAACCATCAGCTTATTATCTGGATTACAGTTGTCAAAAGGGGCGTCAAGCATATAGGTGTTAGGGAATTGGGTATCCTCCAGCTGGGCCGAGGGAAGAACTTCTGCTACTTTCAAGGGGACACCTTCCCTAGGTATACTAATGGTTAGGGGTGCAGGAGATGTGGGAGCTGGGGTTCCAAGCGACTCTACCCAAGCCCCAATTGCATCAGTGGCCACCAGTTGCGTTTCGGTTTGCAGGTCCATTAGGTCTACCCCAACCTCGTGGCAAGTGGTCTGACTCGGCTGACCGCTATTGTGCTCCCTTAGGTCTCTTCCAGACCCCAAGCACCTGGGTCCAGGGGCTGGGCCCTCTGTCATTGGAAGTCAATCCACCTCTTGTAGGGCCCCAAATCTATTCGTTACTGGTATGTTAAATAGTAAGGGTCTAGGGGGTGGGCCCGCTGTTTGGTATTCCCGTGGCCATCTGCCTGAAGCGCTGGTGTTGTGGGCCCTAGGTTGGCTATGACAGTTGGAGTAGAAATAGTCCAGTGGGTAGGCCCTAACCCCTGTAGATGGTTCCTGGGGGCAAGGATTCTGGCTTACTAGGGTGTGGACAGTCAGGGGATTACTAAAATTAATAACTACACAGTCCCCTTGTGTTGTTTTTGGTCTCTTGCCCACCCAGCCAACTCTACGAGCCATTAGGATCTCCTTTTGCGCTGTCATAAGGGAACTGCCTGTACATGGCCAGCCAGAAAAGGCATTTGTTCCTGAGGTCCAGTTGCGTTTCCCTCTGGCCATTATTAATTTCTGGTACTCCTGTCAATATAATGACATATGGAAGTGAGGCTGGGGGTAGATTTATAGTGGGGAGAGTCACTGCTTCAAGCCTTCTCGCTGTGCTCTCCTCGGAATCCACCCCTTCTCAACTTTCCCTGGGGCCTATTTGGGTGGGGCTGTTTTTATTTGAACCCCTCTTATGAGATACTGGGTTGTCATTCCCATTCTTGTTGTTAGAACTCCTGGGGCCGGTGACAATCCCGGAGACTTGGGCCTGCTGGTCACCTGGCCTTTCTAAGGGGGCCAAGATGGGTTTAGTTGTCTGGTTACTATGCCCGTCTACCCTACTGGAACCCGGTAGCGTGTTAGGGACTACATCCCTCGAGGCACCGTGCTTATCTGGGAAAGTCTGACCTGCGCTATCTGTCTGGTAGCTGCAGTCTCTCTCCCTGCCTGAGACTTGGGTATTAGTGACACTAGTGTTTGTATGCCTGTAGTGCCCCGTTAATGCCCCTTTGTCTATGCGATCTAATAGCTGAGCAAATTCTTCCTTCACAATGGCTCTCAGTTGGCTCTGTAGGTCTGCTATTAGGTTCCGCACCCAAGATGGACAATCAGCGTCAGTTCGAGGGTCGGTAAGGTGTCCTGCTGTTCTCTCTGGGTTGACTAGCTCATCGACACTAGGTATTGGCTCATTGATCTTCTTTCTTTTGGCTCCTGCCCCATTTGCTAGTTTATGCTTCCCATTCTTTGGGTTACTGGTGACGGTTCCACCTTTGCGGGTTACTGGTTTCGGTGGAATTTCTTTTTTTTTTTTTTATTGAAACATTTTTCAAATAAAACAACCAAATACAGGCAGATACATTATGACCAGGCATAACAGTGTAGAATACATCATCTGATCTGATACAGTACATGGGAGATATGCAGAAAAGAAACCGCCCCCCCCCCACGACCTCGAGCCACCTCCGCCTGAAACCTAGAGAGTACAATCATGATTATAGCAATCCCGCACATCCACTGTTAACTTTGGTTAGCAATAGTCTCAACACAAGGAGTTCACATCACTGCTATGGCTCACTAACCCCCTTCATCCGGAGCACACCCATCCCCTGATTACAAAGTGTTGACTGATACCCCCAGACTCGGTGATTCAACAGTGTCAGCGCCCTCTGTGGCATTGGAATTTGCATTGGAGTCTTTACTGAGAAGATATGTCTGGTAGGGCCCTCAACTGCTCTTGGGCCTGCTAGTGGGAGGAAGCAATTCGTTATACGCCTCCGACTGTGTGTTGCAATAAAGCATATCAGAGTGCCACTCTGTCATTGTTGGTAGGGGACCTCCCGCCCACCTAATTGCTACCTGGCGCTTGGCTAGGAGAAGCCCAATGGCTACCAAGGGGCGCACCGCTTTTTCAACACAGAGATCCCACCACAGCAGTGCCATCTTAGGATCGGGCTCTAAGTCAGCACTTATGATGACTCCCAGATCATGGAACACTGCAGACCAAAACGAGTAAACCCCTGCACATTGCCATGCAATGTGCCAGAATCCTGCGCCCTCATCGCCACATCTATGGCATCTAGAATTGTCTGATAGCCCATATCAAAACTGCTATTCGGGGGTACAGTAGGCCCTGTGCAAGAACTTATAATGAATAAGCCTGTGTCTCCCATTTAGAGAGACAGCCTTGGTGCAGGCACAGCAGTATTGCCACTCCTTATCGCTTAGGGGGGCACCCAGTTCCCGTTGCCACTCCTGTCTGACCTTTAACACTTCGGATCGATGGGTTTCTTGCATACTGGAGTAAAATTTGGTGATCAATTTGGAGGGGTCACTCAATTTAATGAGATTGGTGAGGGTGTCCATTGCCTGGGGTTCGATCATGTCATCCCCTAAGAGGGCATGCCTTGTGTGACGGGCCCTGAAAAAGTGAAACAGTGATGTGCCTGACGGTCATATGTCCGGACCCTGAAGATCTTCCCAACTACGTGCCGACCCATCTTTAAAGAAGTCTCCCAGTTTTCGAATACCTACAGTCTGAAGAGCCTGCCGTGCCCCACTGTCTTGCCCCAAGGGGAACCATAAACACCAATTCAGTGGAATCTCCGGCGAATACAGCAGGGGTCCCGCCTGCATATGTAGCAATGCGTGCCACGCCTGTGTTGTAATAGCCAGTGAATCAAATACTTGGTGTCGCCTACTTGGTGGTTTAAATAAAGTCTGAGGCAGGGTGAGCGGATCCGCCGCGTTTCTCTCCAAATGTAAATATGGCAAATCATTAGGGCCGTGTATCCAGTAATGTGCAAATGTACTGTGTGCAGCTCTGTAGTTCCTTTCGAGGTCTGGTGCTCCCAGCCCTCCCATGTCGTACGGTAATGTGAGGGAATCCCACCGGATACAAGACTGCTTCCCCGCCCAGGCTAACCTGATAAGTTTGAGCGCAATTGTTTGAAAAGAGTTTGCGATAGGGGGATCGGTATATTCTGGAATAGAAAGAGAAACCTTGCTAGAACCACCATCTTCATAATAGCGACTCTGCCCATCAGAGACAGTGGGAGCCTGATCCACCGTCCTCCATCAATTTCTGTGCGACTGTACCATAGTTGTCCCGAATGACCACTGCTGGATCTGTATGAAACCTGATGCCCAAATAACGTACTGAGTCAGTGGTCCAATGCAATGGGAAGTCTGACACCGGAGCTGTAGTAGACGGGGTAAGGGGGAATATGATAGACTTATCCCAATTAATCCGCAGCCCTGAGTGCCCACCGAACTGGACCACCTTGCGTAGCAATGGTGACAGATTCTCATCCGGATCTCGGACGTACAGCAAGGTGTCATCTGCATACGCGGAAATGTTGAGAATGTAACCTGGGAATCCCAACCCTCTGTGTGCATGATATTCGCGTATTGCACACGCTAGTGGCTCGGCCACTATCGCATACAGCAGGGGGGACAGAGGGCACCCCTGTCTGGTGCCTCTGGTGATGTTAAATATATTTGAGACTGCATCTCCAATTCTCACCCTAGCCATTGGGGATGTATATAAAATCGAGACCAGACGTAGGAATATATCTCCCACCCCGATCCTGCGCAGGACAGCAAACATAAACCCCCACTCCACGGAGTCGAAGGCTTTCTCGGCATCGAGAAATACCGCGGCAGCCTTGACCTCCGAGTTGATCCGCTGCACAACGCCAAACAGTGTCCTCAGATTTTGCATCAAATTTCGGCCCGTAACAAATCCTGCTTGTTCCGGCTGAATAATGCTTGGCAGTAATGGGGCCAACCTGTTAGCTAGGATCTTGGCATAGATCTTAGTGTCCACATTAAGTAGAGACAGTGGTCTATACGATGAGCAGTGATTAGGCTGCTTGCCTGTCTTCAATAATGTAACTATCACTGCCTCCCGCATAGAAGGTGGCAACATGCCAGCTTCTGCCATTTCTTCATAGAGAGTCTTAAGGTGGGGGATCAGGAGGTCATGAAACTCTTTGTAGAATGCCACCGATAAGCCATCCACCCCCGGCGCCTTGCCAGATGCCATACCCCGCAGTGCCTCCCTGATTTCATCTGATGTCAATGGAGCCATCAGATGCTCTCTATGCTCTGTCACCAACCATGGCATTTTAATAGAGGACAAGTAGTCGTCTAGTGCATCATCGTTAGCTGATATTTGCGACATGTACAAAGTTTGATCATAGTAGCGGAAATGATCGACAATATCCTCGGGAGCCTGTAAAGGCCTCCCATCGTCGTCTGTCATATCTGTCCTTTTGTCTATGTCCCTCTTTGGTCTCAAAAGTTCCGCTAGTGTGGCACCCGGTCTCTCCCTTTCCCCGTAACAACGTGCAGTAGCATACTTGCCCATGTGTTTAAGTTCATCGTTTGCCGTGTCTTGGAACTCAGCCAATTTCTGTTTAACTTCCGCGGCGACATGGAGCCCTCCGCCCTTGGCAAGTTCACCCTCCATCTGTCCTATGTCCTTCTCAAGGGTTGTTAACCGACTACGTATAGACCGGAGGATGCCCGCATGCTTAGAGATCACTACCCCTCTGATATACACCTTAAAGTTCTCCCAAATTGTGGCAAATAAAGGAACCGAGTCTAAGTTAATCGTGAAAAACTCTTCAATAGCGTTGGTCAGATCTGCCTTAAAGACAGCGTCTAACAGTGAGTACGGGGGGAATCGCCAGGTGAACGCCGCGACCCTCGGCAATCTGTATTTGAGTGTTAGTTGAACAGGGGAGTGATCAGAATAAGTTCTGGGGAGATGTGTACACTTCACCACCCTAGCACCCAGCCCCCTCGACAGCAACCAATAATCTATGCAAGTATGCGTGTTGTAGACTGAGGAGTAATGGGTTATAGCCTCTTCTCGCAGGTGATTTATGTCTCCATATGTCCAACAAGCCACCCCTGCGCATGATATCCATGATGGCCAAAGCTGCCGCAGCAGGGCGTCTGGGTTGGCCCGCCGACCTGTCCATGGTTGGATCCAGGATGCAATTGAAATCACCCCCCCCAAATCTGCGGGATCCCAGCCCACTGTGCCAATCTAGCTTCCAGAGAGTGATAAAGCTGGGGGTCATCCTGATTCGGACCATACACCCCAATTAGAAAGAATCTGAGGTCAGCCTTGGTGCATAGAGCAACTGCAAATCTACCTTGATGGTCCTTAAAGAGACCTTTGATATCGACCCCTGCCCTCTTATCGACCCACAGTAGTACCCCCCCTGGCATGTGAGGTATAGTCGGATGTGTAGCACTGCCCTTGTAGCTTGCATTGAATAATTTTACTCCTCTGGGCCGTAAGATGTGTCTCTTGTAAGACAGCTGCCCCTAACGAATGCCTCTTCAAGTATGCAAGCACCTTACATACCTTCCTGTTATCATTCAGCCCTCGAACGTTCCAAGTCAGTAGATGCAAGGACTGCACATTACTACTCTCTGAGGTCATCGAGACCGCACATCAATGGACCCAACTGAACCCTCATTTGTATAAAGTGCCTAGTGTACCTATGATGCCCGTTCTTCATAAATCTAAACAAAACAAAACATGCAAATATAAACAACCCACCCACGCCATGAATACCCACAACTACCATGGCCACGTACATTCCCCCCCACCTCCCCATAACCCATTAATACATAACACCCCCAAAAAAAGCATAGAGAAAAGTGTGATACACTTGGGGGCAGGTGTTGCCATTCCTCCCTTTTCTTGCCGCCACCCTCCGTCAGTAATTGCAACTACAGTGTACACGTAATCTTGTCACAGTCGAATTTCACACTTCGGCCCCTCTACCCCCGGAAAAGTATACAATCCGGATTAGCAGTGCAAATCCCACGTGCAGAGAACTGACTGCTTATGTTGCGATCTCTACAATCTCTGCTAGTATGAGTCACTTACAGTACTCTGCAGCTGACAAGCAGCAACGAAGTGCTGTGCTCCTCAATGTTCACACTCTGCTCACCATATCTTGCCACATTGGAATGTCCGTACTCCCCTTACGCGCCGCAGTAGGTCAATCTGGATGCCTCCGGGCACATGGCCCGCTTTAGAGCCCACTCACTCACCATGCGCCTCATCAGAGTCTTGTGCAGCGTCCACATTTGGTTGAGAACTGCTAGGCGATCCACGCTTCTTCAAGAATTGCTCCTTTTCTTTCAGGAATCGCAGGACAGCTTTAGGATCAGTGAAGAAATGTACCTTCCCATCCGTTTGAACTCTTAACTTGGCTGGATATTGCATGCTATACTCGAGGTTCAACTCTCGGAGCCGTTTCTTGGCTGGAATGAAGAGTCGCCTAGCCTCCTGGACCTGCAGTGTGAAGTCTGGGAATAGGGATATGTCTGCTCCCTCATGTCGCAGTGACCCCAGTTCTCGCGCCTTCCTCAGGGCAGCGTCGTGGTCCCTGTAGTTTAACATTCTCGCTATTATAGGTCACGGGGCTGCTCCCAGGACCGGGCGGGGAGCCAGGGAGCGATGAGCCAGCTCCACTATGAATACTGCCGAAAAGGTGCCTCTACCTAAAAGAGATATGAGCAGGGTCTACACATATTGTTCCATGTTCCCTATGTTTGACGACTCCGCCACTCCTATGATTCGGATGTTATTTCATCGTGACCTCGCTTCAAGGTCCTCTGCCTTGGCTTGGAGAGTTTGGAGGAGTTTGTCTCTTGTCTTGTCAGTCTCCGACTCCGCTCTCACTATGTCCTCCACATTGGAAATCCTCTGCTCCGCCCCGTTGAGCCTGTCGCCATGTTTGTCGAGCCGCTCCGTGAGCCTGTCCATTCAGAACGATAAGGCATCGATTTTGCTGTCGATTTTTGAGAGACTCTGCTGCATTGTGCGCAAAATTAATTTCAGGTCTGCATCCGGTGCCATATCTTGATCATCAGAGGTGGCATCAGGGTCCGTAGGGGTGTGCTCCCGTAATCTCGAGGTTTTACGCAGTTCAAACTGGAGCTTCGACTGCAGTTTGTCCGTTTTGCCCATGTTGGAAGGGTGGGAGCACACACCGCGGGTCGCCTCCAGGGCCCACCCGCCGCCGATCGTTTAGATGATTAATGGTGCTTCCCAACGGCTCCCGCTGCACGCGCGGTCCCCGACTGGGCAAGGATAGAGCCAACTCAAAGCACCAAGCAGCAGGTCTGATGCGCAGCACCAACTCGCAGCTAGGCCTCCGGAGCACGCCGTCCACGTGCTCAATGCAGGCAGACCCGATGCAGGGGTGATGTTGCTGGCTACTATGGCAGATCCCTCTGGCGCTGCTCAGGCTGTGTCACCCGCCTGCCGTTGCCAACCCACGTCATGTACCTCAGGTAATGGCGGATGCAGCGCCCTTGGCCTCCAGTACTTGGCTCGATTTACCCCCTCGCTCTCTTGCAAAGTTCTCTCGATGTCTGGCGTGGATGCGCCCTTTGTCTGTAAGCGCTGCAACAATCCACCACGCTTCTGGGCTACCACGGCCTGCTGTGCGCTCACCTCCACTCAACTTGTTGGGTCCTGTGCACTCCGCGCCGCTAGACGGGCACAACGGAGGCCTCAGGGGGCAGGCCGCCGGGTTATGTTGCGCTGCTCACCTCAGTCTCTCCAGCAGACCAAACGCGCCGCAGAGCAGTCCTGCGCCATACTCCGCTCGTCCTTACGCAGCTCAGGGGCACCCGATATCTGTCGGCACTGTCTCGGCGCACCGCTCAGACCCCCAGGGCCCGCCTTACAGCCAGTCACCGAGTCCTGCAGCGCCCAGGCCTCCAGGCCCCGCTCCACTCTAGCGACGCCACAAGTTCTTCAAGCCGCACGGAGGCTCCAATTTTCACTGGACCAGGCTCCATGGGTCACCACCACAAAGAGCACAGCGGGGAAGCCTTAGGGGAGGGGGATGCGCGTGCTAAACACCAGGATTATTGCCGGATTTCGGTGGCTGTCGGCGGAGCTCCCTCAGCACACCGCCATCTTGGAGCCAGGCAAGCTCCGCCCCCCGCTTCGGTGGAACTTCTTGGCATGAGGATGGGAAGGACTCTATTGTCCTAGATGTGGACACAGGGGTGACAACTAGGGAGGTGGGTACCTCAGGCACCGGACAAAAGATGTCTGGGGTTAGTGACAAACGCCTCTCGGTCAGCTCTATCTCGGTAGTTACCACCCCTATGGCCCTCTGAAGCATCCTATCAATTGAGATTGGTGGCAATGGGGAGGAAATGGTCGCATGGGGACGAAGCGGTTGTTTGGGTATGCATGTACGCTTTCTCATTTTTAAACCATGGCAGAACCAAGGTGCAGCCTCCCCACTAGGATCAACCAGATAGCACCTAGGTGAAGTTAAAACAAAGAGCTATAGGAACAAGAGCAGGGAGCCACCAAACGAACAAAGAGCACAATTAGCGAGGACAAGAGAAATAATAAAAAGTTGGTTGGACAATAATCAGGGTACAGGATATCTCGAGTACTTCCCGGTCCAGTACAGAACATGAATGGCTTTCACAAATGTTCAGGTGGGTCGAGAGTGTATAATTTCTTGGTTCCCCTGCCAGCTCCTGTCAGTTGACCACTAAAGTCCCTGCTGTCGATGGGCTGGTTGGTGGGAGCTAGTTCAGTGCAAATAGTACTTTTGAAAATGTATGAGTCAAAGAAGGCAATGGTTAGGCCCAAAGAGTCTTACCTGCAAGTCGGTGTTAAGAGAAAAAATCAGCGCCAAGGGGGGTGGCCCTGCCCTGCCTCTTCCTGGCAATGACGGGCAAAGACGGGCCCGCCCTTGGCCCGAACTTTACCCGGGTGTGGCCTGTGCGCATCCAGCGCCGCGGGGGTGAGGCAGCGCTTTTGAGCACGGTGGTAGCGCCTCCCCCTCAGCTGTGGCGGCGGTAGAAGCTCGCGTTACACCCTGGGACTTGTGGTCCCACCAGGATGAGTGGCAGCCCAGCAGGAGAACAAATGATGACAGGTGGTGCACCCTGGGACTAAGATCCCACCAGGGTGTAGTTAGCTGATGGTGGATGCCCCCAACGTCGGCCCGGCAGAGCCCCGTGCACAGACAGCGTCCCGTGCCGCGGTGGGTGAGGCAGTGCTTTTGAGTGCGGTGGAAGCGCCTCCCCCTCAGCTGTGGTGGCGGTAGAAGATCGCGTTGCACCTTGGGACTTGTGGTCCCACCAGGGTGAGTGGCAGCCCAGCAGGAGAACAAAGGATGACAGGTGGTGCACCCTGGGACTAAGATCCCACCAGAGTGTAGTTAGCTGATGTTGGATGCCCCCAACGTTGGCCCGGCAGTGCCCCGTGC
Organism: Calotriton arnoldi; assembly: GCA_963921515.1. Taxonomy (NCBI): domain Eukaryota; kingdom Metazoa; phylum Chordata; class Amphibia; order Caudata; family Salamandridae; genus Calotriton; species Calotriton arnoldi. Next base: position 1,002,409 of record CAWUFW010005136.1, on the reverse strand, counting down.
ACAGACAGTGTCCCGCGCCGCGGGGGTGAGGCAGTGCTTTTGAGCACAGTGGAAACGCCTCCCCCTCAGCTGTGGTGGCGGTAGAAGCTCACGTTGCACCCTGGGACTTGTGGTCCCACCAGGGTGAGTGGCAGCCCAGCAGGGGAACAAAGGATGACAGGTGGTGCACCCTGGGACTAAGATCCCACCAGGGTGTAGTTAGCTGATGATGGATGCCCCCAACGTCGGCCCGGCAGTGCCCCGTGCACAGAGAGCGTCCCTAAAGCAGAATTTAGGTGCTCTTAACTCACAACCATCCTCTGCTACCAGAAATATGTGGACGCAAAGGAACTTCTAAATTTAAACACCCCAACATCTACCTCAACCTTCTGGTTGATAATTTGGAGAAATGTTAAACCTCAGTTATGTGAGGCAATGTGCCCTTGAATTAAGGCACCTCCCAACACATCAATAATACAATCCATTAAGTAAGGGCCCACTCATTAAGAGAGATCTAGATCAGTGAATAAATGCAAAGGTTTTAGTATAAAAATTCAAAAGATACCATACAAAGATCAGAAATTCAAAGCAACGGTCAATGCCATGAAGGTTCCTAAAACAGAGCATTACAGAATTATGCAAATCAGAGAAACATTTAAAGTCCCAAATGAGCAGCAAAATCAATAGAGAAATGGACGTCTCCCTATTAGTATCAGAAAGTCTTTTGGTTTACCCACAAAATGAAGGGTTTATGTAGGAAATATTCTAATAGAACAGAATAGAAAGTGCAGATTTATCATTGTGTGAGCAAAAGCATTGCATTGTTAGCAAATCAGAACACAGTTTTACTAAACATCATATTGCCTTAGCATCTAAGCATTGTCCCACTACATGAATATTGATTCTGCCCACTCTATGGTAATGCTATTTGGAGATGGCAGGACAAACTAGTTACATGAACAACAGCAAACTATTATGAATGAATAGGGCACAGTGAACTAGCAGAATGTCTTTGAAAGATGCAACAATTATGTGTCCTCACTGGGAAGTTCTTCTTCATGAACAGCATGAACAATGTCAATGGAAATAAACAAACATGACTCTGCTTGAATGCATGTTGCAATAATGAACAATGAAATGTACAGGGGGGAGACATTTTACAAAAGATGGCGACAGGTCCTAAATTGAGACCTAGTTAACAGGAACTAAGAAAACACTTCTACATGCCATAGGAAATGTTTTCAAAGAGAATAGCACTATATCAATATGTTCATGTATAATCAAAAGTAAATCCACATCCGATACGTTGTTAACGATGCACAAGAAATATAAATGCACAAAATCTTTAGCCACTTTATCTTATAACACAACAACAAGACATTTTAGTACTGCTTGCCAATCTATGTACACATCTAATTGCGAACAATGGATGGACACTCTAGGATTGAAAACAGTTTCTGAAGATGCCAGCCTTTTGACTTTGCCAATGCATGTTTGCTTTTGTCATGGTTTTTGTAAAACTTTATTGTTGTTTGAGCTGCTGGCCCCTTGCTAATATATAAAAGAAAAACATAAGCTAACAGCTAACATAAGCTAAAAGCAAAAATACTTTTTGTTTTCTAAAAGCACGCATTACCATATTAGTCTCTGGCTTTGAAGGGAACTACTTTGTGTGAGCATGTGTTCCTTGTGAAAGCAGAAAGAAAAACTAACTTCATTCACAGTGAACTTAGCCAATGACTGAAGTGGGATGGCCCATTGCCCCTTGCTGTTTGCTATAGTGGGCCAAAGAAAAATGTGTCTGACACAACAAACCAATGGATTACCAGGGCTGACTGAAAGTCCCTCCAGGTAAATGTATTATCTATACTTTTAGTAAAATCAAAAGGTCTTGGCAAAAACAGCTAATAATCTATACGCTAACATTACACCTGTTTTTCAGTGCAAACAGTGGAAAGGTTGTGTCGATAGTACCGAAGGTAAAAACTGCAATCTCTCAAATTATTTAGTGAAGAACTCAACAGAAAATGGTCCAGCTTGCTGCAAAGATTAGCTCCTGATCAGACAGGAAGCAATCAGCACAAGATTTCTTTGCATATACTCTGCACTTCATAGGATGACAGTGGGAAAACTGCAGTCAAAGTGGTAAGAGAAGGCAGGGGATTTAGGGAAAGGGTCTTCCTGTACAGACAGTTGTTTCACCTACTTTGCTTTTTTGGGTCTGGAAGACCTTGTGTCATCAATTGATCAAGAAAAGTTCAATAAGAAGTATAGCGAGAGAGAGTTTGGGTCAGCTCTGTTCAGCCTTTAGCTTCCATCTGTTGTTCATTGTTTTCTATTGCTTGGATGCTGTCCATCAAGGCCATGGCATTTTATGGAAGGTTACACTGTTCCATTTGACCTCTTGATATCTTTTACTGATAGGGCATAAATTAGTCCTTGTATTGTAATTCAGATGGGGCTTGATGGGCAGTTTGTAATTAACCATCATATATATTGTATTGTATACATGTATTTACTTTGCTAGGACAGCAACATTTTAATTCCTGAATTTTGACTTTATTGTTCAGGATGCGTGTGGTTTATTGATGATGTAACCTGTCATAAAGACACAGTGCTATATACTAATTATACCTGCACATTCATTTATTTTCCTTTGTTGTCATGATAACATGTCAGATTAATAGCTTTATTATTTCACAAAGTGACAATTTGTGTGCACTTACGCTTTCTTAAAGATGCAATGAAAATACTGGTCTCCATTTCATAACACTCTTCTTTTAAGGAACAGCTTAGCTCTGCTAACAAGTCTGATCCACAGAGGCCCCGATTCCTACCTCCGAAAATGCTGTCACCCTAAATGCTCTTCCTTTTTTTTTTTTTAATATCTTTATTTGCATTTTATATTTTTCACAGAATTGCAAATAACCGTATACATATTTGTAGCAAAAGACTGTTGTGTACATTTAACGTGATATAGAATGTCAATTTCACGCCAATGCATGTCTTACTGAGCCAAATGTCTGTTCTATATAGCATAAGACTGTCTGCATCGCATGTTCTCCATCTACTATATCATATATACAAAAGTCTGAATGATTGCACGTTTATGTCCATCGGAATAGCAAGTTATTTGTCATGTTCTTCGTAGCGTTTCCTTTTTTCCGGTGTGTCCAGCTGATGTATCACGTGAATATCAGTATCTGAGCATGCAATCAAATCAAAAGGATGAGGCAAAATGTGATATATATTTATATTAATCAAACAAACTAACGAGGCCATTATCTACATGTCACTCCTGGGTCGCTGTGTATGCGGTGTATATGCTCCATACCCAGTATATCTGCATTAAGCTCGTCACTTATCCTAAAAGCTCTTCCTTATGGGATTTTCTTTGTGGGACAGCTGGAGTCAACACACACAACATCGCCCAACTATTAACAAACACTTTGCCAGTGCTTGTCTTTTTTATGATTCTATGTTAGCACAATCTTTGACTATTCTATATTTCTACATTGATTTTAAGTGAAGTAAAAAGCATAATTCAGAAATAAACAGAAACATGCAGCATTTTACTGTCTGTTTTAATATCGAGTTTTATAAAATGCCTCTAGTTTATATAATACATGTAGAATTCCAGTGAACATTACTTAGCAGCTGTAGACCTACAATTTCAAAGACCATTTAAAAATCCTTTTAATTAAAAGTTATACCTACATAAAAATGCACACAAAGGAGGCGAACCAGGATTACCCAAAACAGAAAGACAAAAGTATCAGAGTCAGTCATGTGCCTGACTCTTCCCAAGACTACTCGCCCTTTTGATGAACATATTTCACTACACGACAGTCAATATATACAGACAGTTATGGGCTTCTGGTGGTGGGAACATTCTATAAATGGAAGTAAAATCACTAAAAGACTGCACGTAAACAGTAATGCTGAACCTATTTTTCTCTCCTGAAGAGTTTGCTACAGACAGGAAACCTGATTAGAATGTGCCAGCGAAACAAAACAGAACACTGCAGATATCTATTGAATTGAATCAGGGGGAATTAATCCTGACAACCGGAGACAGCACTTGTTCTAAGGGCAGAGTAAATGCGCTAATACTTTGCGAGGGGGAGGCTTTGCTAACATAATCGCATCATGTTGGTACATTGTATTCCTTATTTTGTACCAATATTTCAGGAGTTTCCTTTGTCATGGGTGGTGTATTGTAAGGGTAAGGCCAGTGGAATAATTATTTAGTGGACTCATTATCAAGGGCTGGGAACTGAGAAGGTCTGTTGAGTCACCTACTTAATTGCTCGAGGAAAGAGTGACTCCGTCGAGTAGCCACAGTGCCACCCTGAACATAACAAATATGCGAAAGGTAAAAGTGTCGCCATAAGAGGGTTCCAATTATAAAAAGAATCAGTAAGGGAAAAAAAGCTTCTTGGCGTTCTTGTAGCTCTTGATTGAAGAAGGAGAAATCAACAAGGCACCAAATTTCTCCTGGCATCAGGAAGGACAAGAGTGTGAGCAGAATCCAAAGTGGAACCTAGAAGGTCAAAACAGCTAGAAGCAATAATCTGGGAAAAATGGCACCAAGGAACGAAGAATGCAATGAAATATAAGGAAACTAATGCACTGCGATTAACCCAGCTCTTGGGAATGGCTCCTTATATAAGGTAGTTAAAGGAACTGATATCACTGGAAAGGTCTTGTCCCATCTTGGATTCGGAGCCTCTGTTAGCATTCTGTGGTCAACACGCCATCTTGGAGAGGGCTGGTTATATAGCTCGACCCGTGCCCCATTTCTTGAAATCATGACTTTCATCAGGTCGACGAAGAACAAGCACGAGATGGATATCTCTTCACTGAAGTTGCGTTTCACAGTCCCATCACCTCCCTGCACGCCTACCACTTTGTGTACTTGGAGGAACAACCCTCCGTTTGGTCGCACGTGCAGAGACACGGGGGGCTTCAGGCGGCACTGCAGATCAGCAGCACTTCAAGCGCAGCTTCTCAAAGCACTTCACCTGTCAAAAAGGGCCTTGCTCCTTTCTTAGACCCACGCAGGGCCTCCAGGAAGTACCCAGCTCCGTTCTTGGCAGAGTTATGACACTCATACACTCAATAATGTGTGCAGGTGTTTCTGCATGAAGACAAGGAACGTTACAATCAAATGTTGTTTTCGTATTGCCCTAAAAGGGTTAAGCAAGCCATAGGGACCCTTTTCACTTTAGAGGACGGGCGGCCAACCTGCTTGGACTGTGAAGGCCCTGCCTCTGACAACCTAGAGGTCAACTGAGAGTCCAGTGCTGTGTTGGTGGGAAACAAGTATCCCTGGCAACATGGTGGGGCACTCTTGGAAAAACTGCAATGCTGGGCTGGCCGCTCTATCATTTTGTTTTTGTTTTTCAGGGAACAAACTCCCAAAGGGGGTTTTGTTTCTGAGAAAAAAGAATGTCCTTGATGCACAGGCAGCGGTTTTCCTGGGCCTCACAGACTAAGGGAAATTTCACCAATTTTCATGTGTTCCAACTGCCATGTGTTGCATGGTGGTCACGAACATCGAAAATATGTATTGTAAGCCAGGCCTAAACAAGGAGGATCTCTGACTCAGTGTAGCCGAAAACTCTTGGTAAATGTGCCACCATCTCAAGGTTCCTGGCAGTGCCATTGTCAAAAACAAGGCAGTTCCCCACCTCTAAAAGAGGCAGGAGCCAAAGTTTGCGCCGAGCGAGATATCTACCGGTTTATGGCTGATGTCAAGCTTCGATCAAGCGCTAAATGTGCCCCAAAATCTATTCAGATCATTGCTCACAGCACAGTCCTAAGAAATTATCTTTTATAAACATTTTTCAAAGACATTAACAATCACACAGAATTTCATGCAGAACAGCGTCTCAGGAAGGTGAATTACAAGTAGGCAAAGAACCAGAGGGGTATTTATCATGACTTTGCCTATTATTGCAGGCACATTCAGCATTTCCATATAAGGTGAGGAAGTCAGTGGAGGAATTCGCCTGAACACAAAGCTTGCAGATGAAATTGCAAGGTTTATGGTTTTGTGTCGCCTAGAACTCTTGGTTACACTCAAGTTGGCTTCCCTTTGCTCCCAGGCAGTGCAGCTATACACATTTACCATTTCTAGTGAAAACGGCAATCACATACATGTTGCCAAGGGCAAGTTGCCCTCAGCTCATGCCGGCACCAGTCTGTGGCCGGCTGCAATGGCCACAGTATCCTTGGAGCTTATAGAATGCCCCCTTTGCCAGAACAGAGCAAAGTGCCCCTTTTGTAGTCGTTTTGCACGAGGACCATGAGACAGTGCCCTCATCATACTGACATGCCTTATGAAGAACGTCATTGGAATTAGTGCAGTCTCATAGACCTGTACATATCCAAAATGACTATATACCTATATAACCTAAATAAAACATTAGACCACATTAGCTATATGGATATATGAATGAAATACACACTATCATATTATAAATCCAAAAACAAAAGCTATACACTAATATACACATTTGCCGTGAAGTCAGATGGGTGCCAAAAGGTCACAGGTGAATACATAATAATGAAAAACACACAATACACCCGAAGGGATAGTAAGCATTAGTAAATGATGTCCAGCCATGTTGAAATGGTGAATTAAAATGTTAAAAAAGAAAAAGAAATGCATGCATATCAAAAAAGGATGCAAGTTTCCTGGCTGCACTTTGCAGTTGCTGGCCTCACATTAAATAAATAAAAGAATAAATAAATGAATAAGTAAATAAATAAAATTGAAAACAGGGAGCAAGACTTGAGACAGGTGGTGAGAATTGGATGTGAGGGGGAGAACGCTTGGGGGACATGAAAAACAGGGGGTGAGATCAAGGAAACACATGCATCTGATGTAGTGTTAAAATTAAATAAAAAGAGTCCCTCAAGTAAGCAGTGGAAGCATATGACTCATTAAGTCAGAACCCTGTGAGATAAAATTTCTCATGGGCGGGGAAAAAAATAAGGAAAACTCCATTGAATCAAGAGAAGACAACTGAGATTGACACCAAAGGATTCCCCCAAACCCCACTTTAAAAACATATTATGTATTGGCAGCAATAGGTCTAGTTACAGACAACTTAGGCTGTCTGTAGGCAAGACCTAAAAATGTATACACAAGCTGGATACGTAAACACAAACAGGTGAAACAGCATCTGTGTGCCGCTAAAGTGACACTGAAACAGTAGACAGGCTTGAGACATCAATGCATGTTAGAATTGAAAATTCTGCATGGACAATAAACAAAGCTAATTATTGAGGTTGCTCCTAGCACTTCTGTGTTGAATTGATATATTATGCAATGAGGGACAAACTTCTTTTCTAGCCTTCAAATCTCATTTGCATTCAGCTGCTGAGAAGAAATTCACTCCAACGGAACAAGTTCTCATTGTTTTACAGGCTGTTAATGTGAAGAAGATGCCTATTGCACAAGGTAAAAAGATTATAGTGCTCTCCCCAATATTGACATTAGAAGCAGCTACAAAATAAAGCATTCTAAATCCTCATGCCCTTCAGCTTCATTGGGTGCAATGGGCCTCAACACAAATGCATTCAGACATATAGGTTTATATTAACAAAGGTAAATTAACACATGTAGATTTACTCGCTTGTTAATCTACTCCTTCCCCTAGGAGTAACTTTACACTTTTTTGCTAATCACCATTTCCGAATGTAAAGTTCTGTTTGTACTTTTCAAAGATAGGCGCACAGCCTCCACCACTGGCAAAGAAATCTCTATAGAGTAAAACGTCTTCAATTATATAAAAAAAATGTTAAACTAAATATTTTATTGTATAATACTAACATTAAATAATTGTATCAATTTATTTCCAGTCTAGAATTAATAAAATAAAGTCTAACACCACATGAACTTAAATGTGCAATAAATAATTAATTATTTATAATATATTTATTTAATTTAAAAATATTTTCCCTGAAGAATAAATTTAAAAAAATATATTTCTACATGAATTTTGCTCCTATATTATGTATTAAAATCTATTTAAAATTATACATAGAATTAATTTAAATATTAATAATCATTTAGCAAACGTTTTTAGTATTATAATTTTAATAATAAAATATCTATATACTATATGTCTTTAGATATATATTTATATATACATATACACATGTATTTGTATGTAAAAATATATTTGCATTTATAAGCAAATCTAACTAATTTATATATTTAATTTAAGAGTTGAAATAATTTTTATCTATTTAAACATTTCGTATGGGATGTTATTTTAAGTCCCTTCCTCCACCGTTTTCTATGGGAGTGGGTTGTACTTGTAGTACATGTGAGTGGCATGCGTGGTGCTGGACTTGCTCCAAGGCCGGCCTGGAGTACATTTACAACTTTTTTGGGACTTCTTTGGCTGTATTAACATTAGAACTGTTATTTGGAAATAGCAATGGCTTACAATTATGGGGGTGGATGGTTTGTTTTTGCATGTCCCACCCTTAACCTCTTCTTACCACACCCTAATATCCTCCCATTTAGGTGTATTTCCCATTTTCCATTCACTCCCTCTGTCCCTCCCACATTTACTATTAAAACGCAGGCCTACTTGGGAGTGATCTCTGCTATCATAGTGGAGATCGCTGCACAAAAAAGAAAGGCAGAGGCGGCGATCTCTGCAGGTAGGTTTGCGAATCACATTTTGTAGTACGTGTTTAACACTACTGTAGTGCAACTAGACATACTGCAAAATGCCGTTTGTGAATAGGGCCCACATTTCGGGCATGTCTCTGCACACAGACATCATCTTTTTCAATACCTATAGGCAGTACTTTTAACACCATTCTATGAACTCACAAACAAATATGAGTATGTTTCATATCGAAGGTTCTGTGCAACTTGCAGTGGACACTAAACAGAAATATTCTGCTGAATGTGCTAAAATTGAGACATTTCCAAAATGAGGTATTCCACATGCTACAGGCTCACACTAGGACATTAGGTGATTCTACCACACCGATAGCAGAGATCTAAGCCCTCTTGTAAACCCTACTGGAGGCAGATCCTTCACTTCTCACACTAATAGTGTGAGATTCTGTAAGGTTCTCACTATCTCACTTGACCCTAGGTGGATTGAGAGATTCAAAGGTAAAACAGTAAAACCTAATCAGCTTTGAAGAAAGTTGACAATCCTACAGGATAGTCACACATCAGAGCACATCAGTGTACTGATGATAACAATTACATGATAATGATAGTTTAACCAAAATTGAATCTTGGAATATGTTGCACAAGCCAATATGTTGTTGAAAAAGGAGCTGCAAAATATGTAGCAGAGATGGTTCTGAAATTTCTGAACAGTGGTCTTCTTCACTTCAGTTCAGTAAAGCTTTATTCTTTATATATCAAACCATAAAGCAACCATAAACGTACAGGCATTAAATAATAAAACAAAGATAAAAACATTTATCTTAATATAAATACACAACAAACAGATAAAATCTACAAAAATGCATAACATATCTAACTGTGTTAAAACAGTCAGCGCAGTCCATTTCCCCCCTTATTAATGCAGTACATAGTGCATGGCTTTTTATACTAGGTCGATGTAATGTAGGCAAAAGCAGAGATTTGGTCTTAGCTAGGAAAATATACTGGATATTTATACATATAGGTAAATTCACTTCCCGACAATTCTCCTGCATTTAACTACAGAGACAAGAAATCTGTAAATACTATAACACTCCTCCTTACATTTCAGTTTATTTAAATTTCGCAGCAAAGGTTTCAAGATACGGGTTTGTTGTTCTCTATATAGGTCATAGAAAAAGAACAAATGGAGTTGTGACTGCAGTGCTATTGAGTTACATGGACAAGGAAGAAGATTGTTACTGTTATATACGTTTGAAGGATATGATACTAAAAAATTAACAAATCCCACCTTAAATCTAATAAGATAGAACCTTTGGTTGCGCAGAAATTTGAGCAAGTATTACCTCAATGGCTGAGGTTGAAAATTAGTGGAAAATATAGCTCAACAGACTTTTTCTTAATTTCAGCCTCCCACCTCCTTCATGCTTTACCATCGATTTGTGGGTTAGACTGATTGCTGACGGATTGTCATACAAATCCCTTTTGCTGATTAGATGAAGATCGTCTTTATTATGTGTTAGCCAGTTAATGTTAGCCCTGTCCAATTTGAGACAGTCAGAAAATTACAGCTTGTGTCATGACTGCTTCAGGCCTGCCCCATACTGATAGCCATAACAAGGGGTGTGCCAACCTCAATATATCTCCCAGATATTGGAGACTGAGTTCTTCATGGACTGAAATGGCTGGGACGGAATTGGGAAGGTACAATAATTTGCGTAGAAATCTGTTTTTGCTAGATTATAATTGGGAGTTATCAATAAAACCCCACACCCTTGCGCCATAGGTGACATAGGTGACAGTCGGCACTGGTCTGGCTTTATATATTGTAAAAGCGGCTTTAAGGGGCATAGACCCTAAACTAGCAGCAAATTTAAACAGGGAGGCTATGGCTTGCTTGTACTGGATTACTCTCACACTCCTCAAGTGCCCCCACGTGATCTTATTGTCGAACGTAATCCCCAAATTGGTAAAGGCGGTCACACACTTAAGTGTGCTCCCACTAACTTGGAAATGCGTCAACCTACTCTGGGGGCGTCCACAGACCATGGCATATGATTTAGATGTGCTTGTTGTTAGGCCCAGGTCAGACATAACATTTACAAAAGTGTCTATGAGTTTTTGGAGTCCCAGCCCATTCTAGCCATAAGAACGCAGTCATCTGCGTACATAAGGTCAGATAGAGGGCGATTTCGTGCCCTAGGTGGTTCGGCTGTAGCACCCACCAAATGATCATCAAGATCATTGATATCAATGCTGAAAAGAAACTGTGCAAATATGCACCCCTGTTTAACCCCTTTTCTGACCTTAATATAGGGGGTACTCTCCCCACCTTGCCCAAATCTAATGCAGCCCTCAACATTGGTGTGTATCTGACACCCTTACTTACTAGCATATTCCACAATTCTGATCGTATAACATTATCAAAGGCTGCTCTCAGATCCATAAATGCCAAGTAGAAGCATCCTTCCTTAGCGAGCAGATATTTGCACGTTATTAAATGTAGGATTAAACATTGATCAACTGTCCCATTACCCTGTCTAAATTCAGACTGGGTGGGGGATAAGATATTATTCTCATTTGTCCAGTTTTCATGTTGGTCCAATAGTATTCAACTCAGTACCTTGACCGTCGAATCGATTAGAGATATAGGCCGATAGCAATGGGGGCCACTCCTGTCCCCCTTTTTAAAAATTGGCACAACTGTCGCTCTGGACCAGGATTTTGGGGGGCCATGTGCACACGTGCAGCAAAACACACTTGCCAAGACGGGGGCCCAGAATATTAAATTTTCCTTAAAGAGATCTAGGGGGACTCCGTCTGGGCCGGGTGCCTTCCCGCCCGAGCACCTGCTCACGGCTGATGTGACATCCTTGACAGTGATCACTAGCTGTTCGAAATCCTCCAAGTTGTTTATGCCACCTATGCTGCTACTCTCTCTGCAGACTGATTCTTTTAAATCTTAAAGGCTAGCTGTCTTCTTATATCAGAGTCCCACTAAATATTACTTTTGTTCGAAACTCTGATTTTTCCCCTAAACTTGTTACCATATGAGTCCTTCAAACCTTCATAATAAAATACACAGGTTAACATTGATGCAGTCTAATAATGTTTCAATAGAGTTTATATTAATCCAGCCTCGCCATCTTATTATTGTATGGAAGAGAGCAGTTCATGGATGTTTTTTGTGTTTCCAGTAGGGAAAATGAGTGAGTGGAGGGTTGATTCTACAGCAATGCTTGAGACCTGACTTGTGAATCACACCAGCAGGGGTCAACCAACTGCAATACATGATGGCCTGGTTACTAATTTCGAAATTGTGGGGCTACATTTGCAAAGCTTTGCCATTTGTTCACAAAACGGGGCATAAAACAATCTTGTTTAAAGTTAGTTTGGCACCTAAAGACCTTAAAATTTGTGGGAAATGTCACCCACATTGAAAAAGTGTTAACCTAACAAACATCGAAACTTCACAAAGGTAATGAACTTTGTAAAACTTTGCAACCAGACTTTTTAATTTGCACACCTATATGCAGAGGGTCCTGTGTGGTATCAGGTATAGTCAAGTCTTTGTGGAGGGGCGATAGAGGGTGGGTTGCTCAGTTTAGAAAAGGAATTTGAAGAGAAATGTTGCAACTGTCATGACAGGGCACAGGGACTCTGTCCCCGTGTCTTGAAAATGAAAATGGTGGAAGGCAATGCGCGGTGGAAGGCCATGAACAGCAGGGGGTTTGCCGCCCATGGGTGAGGGATACAGGGCCTGGCAACAGGCCAGGCCCAGTGGCCAACCAGATATCCTGGTGCCGAAGGGTGCGGGACCTGTACGTGGGCGTGTTTATGTGTACACAATGCCATATTTTCAAACTCTTTGTGGATGAGTCCCTATTTACAAATACTGGTGGTGTCTTCTTTTGAATGTTAGTTGTACTAGTCCTGCAAGGATGCTAGTATGCTTTCAGTGCTTTTTTACGTTATTACATTTACTGACATTTTTTAGTATTTGTTTGAGGTATTGGAGTACTCAGGCAGCAACTGATCCTTTCTGCAGAGTTCACAAAATACTTGAAATTCTGAACACTTCACTCAGCTTCTTCAAATTTTAAATTGCCAGATTGAATTGTCAAATTCTAATGTCACATAAACTGAGAATGGGTGTTGGTCAGTTGTTATATGTATATAGGATTTTTACGTTTCAAGCTGCTGTCAGCTAGTAGCAGATGGTGCATTGCAAAGACTGGATGTCTTCTTTCTAACATTCACTGAACCATCTGCATGCTTCTACATAAACCTGGAAGGTGTGGGAATGCAGTCTGAAGAGTAAGTGAAACTAGGAGAATTATCTTTAGTTTTAAAATCATTTTCTATATTCACTCTAATACTAGCCCTTTAATCAATACTGCAAATTCAAAGTAGGGGCAAATCCACGTAAAGGCCATATTAAATGCAATTGTCAGGTCCACATTGGGGGCAATCGATGTAAGGATGGAGAAGTAATTAACGTGCCTAATCAAGGTGTCTGTTACAGGCTCAGGCCTATGACTCCATTTGGCTCTTACCTGCACTCTTTGTTTTGTCCTGGAGACTAAGACAATCGCCTTTAAGGCCTTGAGAATGGCCCGCATGTTGGTGCTATATTTGTCGCTTAAAATAATGATAGTTGGAGAGTCATTGTTAATTGTACGTTTCCACTTGCGAGTGGTTAATAATAACACGCAGATTTTGGTGCCGAAATGACCCAAGTTTTTCTGGACCTTTTGACCCCGGGAAATATGAGCAAGTTTGACTTGCTGATATCTACCCGGTGAATATTTTGACAGTCGGCACCATGTGGTAACCAGGTATACTACAATCCGACAAACTCATAATTCTGACACCAATGCGCCCGGGTTTGCAGGGACCTTGAAATTTACGGAGACATTCGTAATAGAGGATTAAGGGGCACAAAATAGCAGAAGTGCTTAACCACAGTCTAGGGGTGTTCACATCAGATCACCCTTCATCCACCTTGTAGAAATATTCTATTTGCAAAAGTGGAATGTCTAAAAAATGGTGAGCGTGAGTGAGCCTTGGAAAACATCTGGAAGGAAATATGGCGACTCCTTTCATAAGTGCGCACATCCAGGGCCTGGTTCACAAAGGAAAACTTACTATTTGTTGGTATTCACACACTGCAGGTTTATAATAGTAATTTCACCTCTGAAGAGAATCTGCAGTCGGGGAGAACTCCGCACATAAAAGGATGGGACAGGCCTATCTTTATGTGCGGAGTATCCTGCGGAGTCTCCGCAGTCATAAAATTACTATTAGTAAAATTATACTCGTAGTTTATGAATGCCAAAAAATAGTAAACTCACACAAAAGTGTAAGTTTATCTTTGTCAATCAGGCCTTCAGTTGGCAAGTTACAGTGGATTATCTAACACTTCTGTAGGAACTATAGCACGAAAAGCTGCAAATAAAATTTTTATGGGTTCCGGAGTAGCGTGCTACTCACTGAAAAAAGGGATCACAAGCGCTATATAAATGCAAATCTTTTTCCCTCTTCTATCCCTCCGCTATCCTTCTGAATCCAAATAACTGACTAACCTATCCACCACTCAAATTACTTTCATATTTCACTATACTAACTCAACACTAATTCTTTATGGGTTCCGGAGTAGCGTGCTACTCGCCGAAAAAGCGCTTCGACGACTCGTTAGGGGTAGTAAGCGCTATATAAATGCAATAAGAATTACAATTACAATTGTCTGAAAAGTAATAGCAATAGTCGCTATATTATTCACATAATAAGCATAGTAAGGTATTTTAGACATAATTTTAGAAATACGCACATCGCTAAATTAAATAAAAAAAAAAACAGGGTTTCAGGGGGCTCAAAAAACCTTAAGTTGAGAGTTCTAATTCAGTCTCCTGTTTCATGTCTTTTTAAAAACTGACATTATGGAATTCAGAATTAAATTGATGTAATTATAGGTGATTTTGGTGTGCAGGACAAGATGTTGGCATGTGCTGAATGATGTTAATATTTTATTGCTAAAAGACAGCCATCCTGTGAATGATGTTGCAATAGATCTCAAAACCCAAGCTGACATCCTCAAACGAAGCAGCTATATAGAATGCTTGTTGTTAATGATTGTTAGCGATGAAGGACTGGGCTAAGAGAGCTGGTTTTTCCCTGCACTGAATGGCCCCTTTAATGCAAAATACAAAAAAACGCTCATTCATTTATGGGAGAGCAAGCAGAGAAATATTCCCTAATAGGGACAATGCGAGAAGCCAGGTGAGACTTTTAAAATAACGTAAAGAACCCTACTTTTGCATCCCATCACATCACAAGATCACTCACACACAGGGATTATTAGTCATTGGTCATAGAGGTGGGCAACTCACTAAAAGCTCTGGCCAGGCTCGAGCCAGATGCCTGCTTCTGGCTAAGTTAGAGGTCGTCTTTAAACCTCGAGCCAAGAACAAGCCGAACTTTCACTGGAGATGATGTGGCCAAGTCGTCACAGCTGCCGATCATGTGACATGGTGAACCTGGAACCATATTATACATTGAGCCCCGGTGGCGCAACTGGTGTGTGCACCGCTTTGTGCGCCCATGGGGCATAATTGCATTACAGAGGGGGCTGTACACACTTGTACATCCCCGTTTGTAATACTAATAGCACTGGCACACATGTTGCACCAGACCAATCATAAGAGGGTGTACCCTCATTTCCATGGTGCAGAGACAATCATGCCTTTAGGAGGCGCACTGCAAGTGCATCACAACAAGGTGGCCCACTTTCAGTGCTACTGCTAAAGACAGCCCATTGAAGGGGAGAATTGGGGACCCATGCACCCCTCGACATTCCCCTGCAGGCAGGTGCAGTCGCTCACTGCACCCGTCTACAAGGGATCTATCTCCCCTCTTGAAAGTTCAGACGGGTTGCCGCCTGCACTGTAAAACATGGAGCAGCTTTTAAGCAGCTGCTCTCTATTTCACTTGTATGCTCTACCTTGGAAGCAGCGAGAGCTTGCAGCCGCCCTGGGGCAGCACATTCTTTGTAAAACGCCGTTTTCTCCCTGTTTGCGCCCTGTACAACTATTGAAAGGGGAGCCATGGCGCAAACAGAGAAAGTGCACCATATTCATAGAACTATCCCTCCTTTAAATTCTGGCCTCGGCTCAGCATCCTGTGAAACTGTCAAATCTCCATATGTTGAAAACAAATGGATAAAATAGTGTGTGTCTGTTGTGAAGCACTCTTATGTCCATGGAAAAGTTTCTGTTATGTAAAACTGCCAAAAAATAATGTGGATTCTGCCCATCATCCCCTCTCTTATCTCATCCTCCAAGAATTAAGGACAAAGCACATTAACCTTTGATATCAGAAAGAAATAATCATCTAGTGGCTGAATTGTACAGTGTGCAACTGTAAAATCTGGGCTCAATACCAACTTCCCAATTTGTGTGATTTTAGGCAAATATTTTATTTTATCGAGTCTCCTTTTTGTTCATTGTATAAGAGAATCAAATATGTGAGTTCAGTATGTGCGCTGTACAAAAACCTGTTGTGTTTTATTTAATAGCCTATAAAGTTGCTCTGTTTATCTGTATGTAATAAAAATCTAAGCAAGATATAGGTACACAAAACAACTGACTTGCCTCTTAGTGCACTAAGAGCATTGTCATCAGTAAGGTAGCAGGAATGTTTCTCAGATCATGTTTAAAACCTCTCACCTTTAATTAATACTCCTCAATGCAGAGTTATAGTCTGATGTGCTACAGTGACACTTCAGAGTGTTATTTTATTTTTAATTTTGAAGACACTATATCACATTCTTTCATCATGTTTGTTGCATGATATGCATGCCAAATATTTTAAAGGCTCAGTTCGTGCACAGGCTTTTAGAACCAGAGCCGACCCTTGGCTCCACTCCCTCTTTTAAGTTTGTGGCTCGCCCAACCCCAATAAGTCAGTAATGTCCATAGCCAACATTTACTCTATGACGAGTCACACCACTACCACATCAATAGCGAGACAGCGAGCTATTCCTATATCTAGAGGAAATATAAGGACACATTATCCCCTCCTCTGTCTTCCTTGTCTCAGTCCTTACTAGTGAAGATTTGCCTTGTCACATATAAACCCTACTTACTCTACTGAATAAAAAAACGTTGTTTATAGACAAGCCCTACCTTTCAGAGCCCTACCTATAACATGGAAATAAATGACGGTCTAGGGAACAGAACTTCCTGTTTCTTTTTATCTCAGTGTGTACGATGTGAATCTCTCCAGAATGGGTGAAAGTACTGGTGAGTTTTATTTTAATAGTTTCACTGTGTCAACTGCTGAGCTACATTTAGGGCTTTTAATCTGTCTGCAAAAGACTTGCTCTAGCTATCTTGCTTAGCTTCCATTTGTTTTATGAGAGGAGGGCTAGCTGCTTCCCTAATAGGCAGCGATATGGCCCCAGGACTCAGATTCTCCTCCTGCAGGGCACTGAGGCACAATCCGGGGTCAGCCGAGAAGGTTGCTTCTTTGGAGCTGTCCCCTTCAGAGAATATAGATGGTGGTCTACTGAGAATTTACATGCTACTTTATTGTGGTTGCATGGAAACAGAGAAAGTGGTAAGAGATTCTCAGTGAGCAACAAGACTCTGTGAATGGAGGAAACAGGCAGCCCTTTAGAAAAGTACACTGCAATAAAATGCCATCCAGGAAGCAATACTGAGCTCGTGTTTAATACTTTGGAGGGCGTTTCTGGATATTCTTTATCTCTGGAACTGCAGGAGATGATTAATAAACTGTTGCATCGGGTATAAAAATCAGGAGCTTCCGTGTAAACAGGTTAGATCAGTGGCGGCTGGTGGATTTTGAAAGTGGTGGGCGAAAAATGTTGTACCCTAATGGTAATAATCGAGCGAGTGAAGCGAGCGAGCCCGAACTGCAAAAGGAGGGTGCGGGGGGGTTCTCCCCCCGCAAGAAAAATTTGAAAAAAATGGATTCAAATGGTGGGTTTTACACCACATATTTACTGCAAATTGTTGAAAAAAGGGGGATCCAAATATAGCATTTTGAAGCACAAGTGTGAAGAAAACATTAGAATCAAATCAAAAATGTGCCCAATCCTCAAACTGGTCTGCTTGCAAAATGACCCCCAAGCCAAGCACATACAACCAAAGGAAACCGGCCCTCTAAGTGTTTCCCACTGTAACACATCTCTGAACCACCTATGTTTTCATTGTATATAGTAATGAAAATGCTGCAGTTTGTTCTTATTTATCTTATGCAACTTACAACCATTGACAAAGCCTATAGTCCTGGCTGGCTGTAGGTTTAATGTCACTCGTATTATATATCTGGAGGCAATGACAGTAGAAGCACAATACCAGTGGGGCAGCACAGATGTTTAGCTTAACAGTTTAAGCCACGCTCATAATTACACCGGCTGCCCCTATGAGAGACCCCCCCAGTTTTTTCATCCCACTTAAAGCCCTGCACACACAGAAGTGAATAATGAAAATATCTAATTATTAAAAAGCATCAAAGGGCTTCAATTCATCAAGTCCTCACACATCAACCAGTCACATTTTTACCAACGAGGGCCCACCTAGGGAGCAGAATCCACACTAGTAAACTGGTGCACCGAGTAGATGGCAGCAGCTTTTCTCGTGTAGAATCAGACATTCAGACACTTCTAACACTGCACATGCATATGCTGACTTGCTTTATTGCAGGACTTTTGTGCATATGGCCATTTCTATGCTGAGCAGGTGCTGCTCGGTGCTGGCACCACACTGGGGTGTCACTAGCCTGGGCATGCACAGTGCTACACATTAATGGGGCTCCCAGGATTCCGTGTAGCACACATGGCATAAGGCTAACAGTAAAATAGCAATACCCATGATCGGCAGACCTACAACTACAGACACAAAACACGGTGACACAGGCCTTTCTATGAAGGGCATTTTGGGCCCTATTTATATTTTTTAAAGGAACTGGATACCTCCAATTTCTCAAGAAAACTCTAAATACAAAATACAATCCACCGGATTAACGTACTCCACCATATTAGTATTCAGAAAATTCATATTCAATTCACTTTTAACATACAAAAACACTAGCCCCTTGTAATGATTTATTACAATTGACTAGTGGCATCACAAACCCCTGGTAGGCAAATTATATCACTGCAACATAACCTCTCACCTACTGTCAAAAGCTTGTCTCACTCCCCTCTTACTCTCGTTTGCTTAAAAGCACTGTTTGGGTTGAAAGGCTTGACTTTGACTGTATGCCTTCTGGATACTGTTGCGCACATGAAACGCTTCTCTCATGCCTTTCTAACACTCATCTGCTTTAACATCACTATGGGGGTTGAAATGCTGGACTCGCATCTTATCTTCCACTCAACTTCCCTAACAGGACCATTGGAAAAATCATAGCTCTTGCAATCAGGAAGTACAAACATAAGGGTTGAAGCAATGAGTCATATCGTACATGTATTTAAAGTGGTAAATTATTCCTGGTGAAATTAATTTCATATATTTACAAGAATTACATATTCAGTATCACACCAGTTTAGAGACATAAGATTGGAAAGAGTGAGGCACAGTTTTTGAGTCTGTATGTCTATCATATACTGGCGACCACAGTAACAGTAATATAAAGGACCTGTGCACACGTGATCAGTGTTGACAGTATAATTACTGCAAACATGCAAACAAGACATAAACAGTAGTCAGAATGCTATTTTCTTCTTGTGCTTTAATTGCAGACCAAATGCCCAGCCAACACGTGTTTCGTCAGGGTAGGAACCCACGACTTCTTCAGGGCTACAGGATGTATAATAGCAGAATATTAACACAATGTGTCATGCAGTAAAAGTAACTGCAGACTGCAAAGGCGATAAAAAAGTGACTTTAGTGCAAATACCCAATAGGACCAAAACCGAAGAAAAATTGCAAATACTGAAAAAATGGAAGCAACAAAGACACCAATAAGTGCATACATGTGTTGATATTTAAAACATTAAAGTCTCATACAAAACAGATAATAATAAATACCAATCCACAAAACCCTGCAAATATGGTTCTGAAAAATAACCTGTATATTAAAACCATACATAAGTAATTTGTAACCACAAAATATCACAAATAGGTGTATAACAGAAAGAAAAAGAAGAAAAGAATAACCAAGACCCAAAAGATATAAGGGCAAAGAACAAGACGTTAAGAAAGTGGGTGGAATCTAGAAGACGTTCAAATAAAGAAAAAAGTCTAAAAGTAATCCTTACCTAAGGACATATGAAGGAAAAATGAAAATTTCTGGAAGAAAATGACAAGAAAAAGAGAAAAATAAGTAATCGGGCAGGATAAAGAGAATACACTACAGAGACAAGGAAAAAAGAAAGGGAGATGCTCACCTCTAAGCCGGTTGTAATTCCGTCCCGGCTATAGGGATGAGTAGTAACAGTATCGCACATAAGTTGATGCTGTAGTGAGTACCAGCGTCTGTAGTACTAAGAACACAAATAAGGAGAAGGGAAAAGACTGAAACAAATAATCACCATAATAGAAGTCCAGATGTAGATAACAAGTGTAGACTACACTCACCTAAACCAAAACAAGTTGTAGAACAATAGAAAACTAATGCTATATCTGAAGAGAAAGAAACCCACCAGTTGATGGGAGATCTAGGGCAGAGATTAAATGCCCCCGAAGGCTGAAGGTCTCTCTAAAAGGAAATGTAAATATTAATTTAAAAATATTAATTTACAAGAAGCTGAGTCTATAGAGCCACTACAATAAAAGTGCGCGCAGGGCCAGTAAAGGCAGCAAAGACTACCACCTCTAAAAATACATTCTCAGAACACTCTATGAAAATAGCAGGGCAATGACTGAAAATCGAACGTATAGAGACCAACAAATAATAAGAAAGTCATAAAATTAGACAGAATTCACAGTTCAATGAGTACACTAAATGTAACGATAGACCTGTCAACACACACAAGTATCTGGCAATAAACAGATTCCTAGTGCACGCAAGACGCAAGGGCTACCAGCGTCAAATGCGATGACAGTGAAGATACAGTGTTTAAATACAGTCAGAGGACACTCTATGAAAATAGCAGGACAATGAGTGAAAATAAAACGAAACCAGAGACCAACACATAATTAGAAAGTCTTAAAATAGACAGGAATCATGATACAACGAGTATGCTAAATGCAATAATCAGCATATCACAACACACGAGTATCTGGCAATAAACAGATGCCTGAGACGCAAAAACGCAAAGGTTACAAGCGTCAAATGCGAAGGTGAGCCTGTAGTCCAACAAGATATACTAAAAGCAATAATCAGCATATCATTGACACACGAATCTGGCAATAAACAGATGCCTGAGATGCACAAGACGCCAAGGTTACAAGCGTCAAATGCGAAGGTAAACCTGTGGTCCAACAGGGTGAAAATTCACCCTAGAAGCACAGTTAGCTAAAAATCTTCTTATAGCAACAAAATATGTGAATTAAAAACTTACTCGTGCGGTATGAAGAAACGCGTGACAAGCGAGTACGCTTGACTGCCCAAGTATACGCGGCAGCACAGGAAGTCAAAAGAAACGCTTTGACTTCCGTCTTATATTAAGAAAAAGGACTAGACCGTAGTTTTAACATCCGGAAAAGAACCGGAAGTGAGGGAGAGTAGACGAAAAGGTAGAAAACGCGTGACAGGCAAGTACACTAGACTGCCAAAGTTCACGCTGCAGTACAGGAAGTCAAATGAAAAGCTTTGACTTCCATCATATGTATGAAAAAGGACTAGACCATAGTCTTAACATCCGG
Source organism: Calotriton arnoldi (assembly GCA_963921515.1). Lineage (NCBI taxonomy): Eukaryota > Metazoa > Chordata > Amphibia > Caudata > Salamandridae > Calotriton > Calotriton arnoldi. Next base: position 980,944 of record CAWUFW010005136.1, on the reverse strand, counting down.
AAAGGAACCGGAAGTAAGGGAAAAATAGACAGGCGAAGTAGAAAACCGGAGTCAGGTTTAATAAACACTATCAGGAGACTGAACAATGTCAATAAGGTAAAGGTGCATAAAAATTTTGATATGTAAGATCCAAAGTCAGAAATATCTCAACATGAAAAAATAGAGTAATATTCTCTCAGAAAGACTGGAACACCACATGTTGTGTATACAGTTGTCATAGTGCATAAGCTGCGTTTAAATCCGAATAAAAATGCACAAAATTAACATAATCATATATTCATATTTTTGAGTAGTAAAAACTGAGTAGGTGGCTAAGGTTACATCCACCGCCACCTGTGTGTTACACAATATGAATTGAGACTAATAAAATACGCATCAGTTCGTTACCATAAATGCCATATGTGATGAGTTTAGAAATTAACATAAAACAGATTCACCACATATAGCAAATATTATTCAGAGTTACAACATCTTAGATCTTAAACAGAAGCTAAATAAAAGCACACCTGTAAGTTATCATAACTACAGTTTGAGATAAGTTCAGAGAGTCAATGACACAGATTAACAATATTAACTGGTATTAAAGGGTACAGCATTATGAATCTAGAGCAAGTGAAATTAACACATCAACAAAACGAGTTAATCACCTAGAAAAAATTGTAACTCGTGGTCAGTATTAAGTCCCAGCTCTACCGCTTTAAGGCGCATAATCCAAATGGCTTCAGCGCGGCGTAGGGACAATTCCCTGTCCCCACCCCTCTGGTGTGGTGGAATTACTTCGATGGCAAAAAAACTGAATTGTTTATACTGTCCTTGTTCCTTACAGTCAATGGCATGGATAGCCATGGGGTATCTGATGTCCCCTTGTTTCAGTGCCCTAGCATGTTCCCCAATACGATCTTTCAGCATACGAATAGTGCTGCCTACATATTGTTTATGGCATCTACACATGACAATATAAACCACAAAGCGTGTCATGCAACTGATGTTCTGTTTAATCAGATATTCCCTGCCATCAGGACCTTGGAATTTAGATGTATTATGCATGGCCCATCTGCAAACACCACAACTACCACATTTATGAAAGCCTAATGCATGTTTAGTGAGCCAATTACTCTCTTTAATTGTTTTGGGGACAGTGGGACTCAAAATACTTCTCAGTGTGGTCCCTCTCCTATAGGTCACAAGCGGTCTGTGTGAGGTGAAAGCCTCAAGAGATGTGTCAGCTCTGAGAAAATCCCAATGTTTGTGCATGCTCTTAGTCATAATATTTGTTTTCTGGTTGTAATTAGTAATTAATCTCACAGGTTGTGTATGTGTGTTCCTGGACTCCCTTTCTCTGAGTGTCTCTGTGCGTGGGACATGTAATATACGCCTCTCCGCCCTATCCAGAGTAGTTTGTTGGTAACCTCTGGTCCGAAATCTCTTAGTCATAGTATGCAAGCAGGTTTGAAATTCTGTGTCCTCACTACAATTTCTTCTTGCTCTTGTGAATTCACCATAAGGGATGGCTTTAATTTGGTGTTTGGGGTGCGCACTAGTGGCATGCAAAACAGAGTTGCATGCGGTGGGCTTACGGTATAGCTTACTCTGTATGGCCCCATCCCTTACATATAACTCAACATCTAAAAAAACAAGATGTGTCCTACTATGCTGATGTGTAAATTGGACACCTAGGGCCATATGTATGAAGGTATTGGAATTTTGACGACTGTCCTCAAATAGCTGACATTTTAGAGAAATCGTCTATTTGAGAATCCCAGTAAACGAGATGTATGTAGGATTTGCAATAAATTGTCACGAATCCTACATATCCATTTAGTTTCAGAATACGCATAATTGCGATGTTGGCAATTGAAGGCGAATACTTCACCCATGGTCATTCCTATGGGCTCTAGCAGTGCCCATAGGAATGAATGGAAAACAATTATTAATTTGACGATTCCCAATTAGAGAATCGCAAATTGAGAATGCAATTTCAATGTGTAGCCAGGTTGTGCTAAAGGACACCCTGTTGCACCCTGAAATGAGCATGGGTGCAGATGTTGGCGCACATACATGCCGCTAAGGGCATGTCATGTGCTGCCACGTAAGTCACTGTCAATAATACAAAAGATGCATTTTTCAGTGAATCATAAATTACCACCAACCTGAAGTTGGTGGTAATTTACGATTCACTATAGTCAAATTGCACTTTTTGGTAGGCTTCTTAAATTGCATTTAAGGAATCGCAATGTTGCGATTCCTTGCAATGCAATCGCAAAATAGGGAATCGCAAATTTCAATGCGATTCCTTATCTATCTTGCGAGGCAGTTTTGACTTCATACATATGCCTCTAAGCATAAATTGCAGTTCGCATAACGCACGAGATGTCTGCGAACTTCAGGCGTTCTGCTGAATGCAGTCTATACTTGATACAATATGGCTCCTAGTGTGTTAGCATTAAGGATATTGGTAAAGTTCTGTGAAGACTGTCCTCAGTGCCTGACCATATACAACAAACAATCGTCTATGTAAACCCATGTACGATGTATTGACTTAAATCTACTGTCACTCTCTTCCATATCCATTTAGCTTCAAAATAACCCATAAAGATGTTGGCAAATGAAGTTGCGAAAATTTACGCATTGCCCATAGTGCACAGACTTCCCTTCCTCGGTAGACCTATAGTATCCAGTAGGGCTCCTCGAAAGAATGCAAAACAATTGATTATGTGCTAGCAATCAATTCTGTCATTGTCTATCATGCTTATATCTAGGACATGATGCACACTCAGTTTACTGACTGATTTTACCTGGCAGAATGACATCCATGCTGTATGCCACATGGATGGGTCAATGCCTTATACACCAACATTGACCCATCCATTGGCATACAGGCCATGGAGTGGCATTTTAGCAAAAACCAGCTACACAGTGGCATCACACCAGAATGCTGATAACAATGACAGAATTGATTCTCACTAATAATTGTTTTATTTTTGAGGGCACTGGTACAAGCAAATACGGGAGTGGCCATGGGCTCGAAATTTTCGCCTTCATTTGCCAACATCTTTATGGGTTATTTTGAAGCTAAATGGATATGGAGTAAGAGTGGCAGTAGATTTAATCAATACATCGTTTACTGGGGTCGTTACATAGACGATTGTTTGTTGTTATGGTCAGGAACTGAGGACAGTCTTCAAGAATTTTACCAATACCTTAATGCTAACACACTAGGTGTCCAATTTACACATCAGCATAGTAGGACACATCTTGTTTTTTTAGATGTTGAGTTATATGTAAGGGATGGGGCCATACAGAGTAAGCTATACCGTGAGCCCACCGCATGCAACTCTGTTTTGCATGCCACTAGTGCGCACCCCAAACACCAAATTAAAGCCATCCCTTATGGTGAATTCACAAGAGCAAGAAGAAATTGTAGTGAGGACACAGAATTCCAAACCTGCTTGCATACTATGACTAAGAGATTTCGGACCAGAGGTTACCAACAAACTACTCTGGATAGGGCGGAGAGGCGTATATTACATGTCCCACGCACAGAGACACTCAGAGAAAGGGAGTCCAGGAACACACATACACAACCTGTGAGATTAATTACTAATTACAACCAGAAAACAAATATTATGACTAAGAGCATGCACAAACATTGGGATTTTCTCAGAGCTGACACATCTCTTGAGGCTTTCACCTCACACAGACCGCTTGTGACCTATAGGAGAGGGACCACACTGAGAAGTATTTTGAGTTCCACTGTCCCCAAAACAATTAAAGAGAGTAATTGGCTCACTAAACATGCATTAGGCTTTCATAAATGTGGTAGTTGTGGTGTTTGCAGATGGGCCATGCATAATACATCTAAATTCCAAGGTCCTGATGGCAGGGAATATCTGATTAAACAGAACATCAGTTGCATGACACGCTTTGTGGTTTATATTATCATGTGTAGATGCCATAAACAATATGTAGGCAGCACTATTCGTATGCTGAAAGATCGTATTGGGGAACATGCTAGGGCACTGAAACAAGGGGACATCAGATACCCCATGGCTAACCATGCCATTGACTGTAAGGAACAAGGACAGTATAAACAATTCAGTTTTTTTGGCATCGAAGTAATTCCACCACACCAGAGGGGTGGGGACAGGGAATTGTCCCTACGCCGCGCTGAAGCCATTTGGATTATGCGCCTTAAAGCGGTAGAGCTGGGACTTAATACTGACCACGAGTTACAATTTTTTCTAGGTGATTAACTCGTTTTGTTGATGTGTTAATTTCACTTGCTTAGATTCATAATGCTGTACCCTATAATACCAGTTAATATTGTTAATCTGTGTCATTGACTCTCTGAACTTATCTCAAACTGTAGTTACGATAACTTACAGGTGTGCTTTTATTTAGCTTCTGTTTAAGATCTAAGATGTTGTAACTCTGAATAATATTTGGTATATGTGGGGAATCTGTTTTATGTTAATTTCTAAACTCATCACATATGGCATTTATGGTAACGAACAGATGCGTATTTTATTAGTCTCAATTCATATTGTGTAACACACAGGTGGCGGTGGATGTAACCTTAGCCACCTACTCAGTTTTTACTACTCAAAAATATGATTATTTAATTTTGTTTATTTTGTGCATTTTTATTCGGATTTAAACGCAGTTTATGCACTATGACAACTGTATACACAACATGTGGTGTTCCAGTCTTTCTGAGAGAATATTACTCTATTCTTTCATGTTGAGATATTTCTGACTTTGGATCTTACATATCAAAATTTTTATGCACCTCTACTTTATTGGCATTGTTCAGTCTCCTGATAGTGTTTATTAAACCTGACTCCGGTTTTCTACTTCGCCTGTCTATTTTTCCCTCACTTCCGGTTCCTTTCCGGATGTTAAGACTATGGTCTAGTCCTTTTTTCATACATATGATGGAAGTCAAAGCTTTTCATTTGACTTCCTGTGTTGCAGCGTGAACTTTGGCAGTCTAGTGTACTTGCCTGTCATGCTTTTTCTACCTTTTCGTCTACTCTCCCTCACTTCCGGTTCTTTTCCGGATGTTAAAACTACGGTCTAGTCCTTTTTCTTAATATAAGACGGAAGTCAAAGCGTTTCTTTTGACTTCCTGTGCTGCCGCGTATACTTGGGCAGTGAAGCGTACTCGCTTGTCACGCGTTTCTTCATACGCACGAGTAAGTTTTTAACTTATATTTTTGGTTGCTATAAGAAGATTTTTAGCTAACTGTGCTTCTAGGGTGAATTTTCACCCTGTTGGACCACAGGTTTACTTTCGCATTTGACGCTTGTAACCTTGGCGTCTTGTGCATCTGAGGCATCTGTTTATTGCCAGATTCGTGTGTCAATATATGCTGATTATTGCGTTTAGTATATCTTGTTGGACTACAGGCTCACTTTCGCATTTGACGCTTGTAACCTTTGCGTTTTTTGCGTCTCAGGCATTTGTTTATTGCCAGATACTCGTGTGTTGTGATATGCTGATTATTGCATTTAGCATACTCGTTGTATCATGATTCCTGTCTATTTTAAGACTTTCTAATTATGTGTTGGTCTCTGGTTTCATTTTATTTTCACTCATTGTCCTGCTATTTGCATAGAGTGTCCTCTGACTGTATTTAAACACTGTATCTTCACTGTCATCGCATTTGACGCTGGTAGCCCTTGCGTCTTGCGTGCACTAGGAATCTGTTTATTGCCAGATACTTGTGTGTGTTGACAGGTCTATCGTTACATTTAGTGTACTCATTGAACTGTGAATTCTGTCTAATTTTATGACTTTCTTATTATTTGTTGGTCTCTATACGTTCGATTTTCAGTCATTGCCCTGCTATTTTCATAGAGTGTTCTGAGAATGTATTTTTAGAGGTGGTAGTTTTGCTGCCTTTACTGGCCCTGCGCGCACTTTTATTGTAGTGGCTCTATAGACTCAGCTTCTTGTAAATTAATATTTTTAAATTAATATTTACATTTCCTTTTAGAGAGACCTTCAGCCTTCGGGGGGCATTTAATCTCTGCCCTAGATCTCCCATCAATTGGTGGGTTTCTTTCTCTTCAGATATAGCATTAGCTTTTTATTGTTCTACAACTTGTTTTGGTTTAGGTGAGTGTAGTCTATATTGTTATTTCTGGACTTCTATTATGGTGATTATTTGTTTCAGTCTTTTCCCTTCTCCTTATTTGTGTTCTTAGTACTACAGACGCTGGTACTCACTACAGCATCAACTTATGTGCGATACTATTACTACTCATCCCTATAGCCGGGACGGAATTATAACCGGCTTAGAGGTGAGCATCTCCCTTTCTTTTATTTTTTGTCTCTGTAGTGTATTCTCTTTATCCTGCCCGATTACTTATTTTTCTCTTTTTCTTGTCATTTTTTTCCAGAAATTTTCATTTTTCCTTCATATGTCCTTAGGTAAGGATTACTTTTAGACTTTTTTCTTTATTTGAACGTCTTCTAGATTCCACCCACTTTCTTAACGTCTTGTTCTTTGCCCTTATATCTTTTGGGTCTTGGTTATTCTTTCTTTCTTCTTTTTTCTTTCTGTTATACACCTATTTGTGATATTTTGTGGTTACAAATTACTTATGTATGGTTTTAATATACAGGTTATTTTTCAGAACCATATTTGCAGGGTTTTGTGGATTGGTATTTATTATTATCTGTTTTGTATGAGACTTTAATGTTTTAAATATCAACACATGTATGCACTTATTGGTGTCTTTGTTGCTCTCATTTTTTCAGTATTTGCAATTTTTCTTCGGTTTTGGTCCTATTGGGTGTAATTTGCACTAAAGTCACATTTTTATCGCCTTTGCAGTCTGCAGTTACTTTTACTGCATGACACATTGTGTTAATATTCTGCTATTATACATCCTGTAGCCCTGAAGAAGTCGTGGGTTCCTACCCTGACGAAACACGTGTTGGCTGGGCATTTGGTCTGCAATTAAAGCACAAGAAGAAATTAGCATTCTGACTACTGTTTATGTCTTGTTTGCATGTTTGCAGTAATTATACTGTCAACACTGATCACGTGTGCACAGGTCCTTTATATCATTGTATCCTAGACTTCGGTCGACCTTGGGGGTTGAGGGTTATCCCCCTACCTGTAGCACCGTACCTAATTTTTATTGCTTCTTACATACGTACACACCGGCAGGCGCCATCGCATACCGCATCACGCCAAACCCCTGTGTTTTCTTCACAGTAACAGTAAATAGACAGGTCCATTCATGTTATTAAACTACAATTTATCTGTTAGCATGTGAACTCGAATACTTGATGTCCTCGTGCAGCTGCAGTAAAAGGGGTTACGACTTCACATCCTCAATTGGCTGAAACATTTTCACACGACAAGATCTGAGCTGTCTATAAATATAATGCAGCTTTTGTATTTTGAGGGCCTGAAAATAGTCAGGAATCTGTTGTGAAGAATAACCTGCTTTGTTTTGGATTTTCCATGGTTTTTAAATGTGGATAGGAGGTAGCCCTTGGAGGCCAGGCATTTGAACTCATCAGCTTTGTCTTTTTATAAAAACAAAAAGATATATATGTGTTCTTCTCAAAAATCTAAGTATTTATATTCTTCGCTTTCCCTAACAACCTGTCACCTGGGAAACGGTGGGCGAAAGATGGCGGTCGCTTGAGACTGCTGTGCGCACAGAGCCTAGAGAGCTTGAGACAATTAACTGAAGATGCTGACCTAAGAAGAACCTGAACAGGAAATGAACGCGGGGACCTGCGAGGAAGAGTTAAAGCTGAATGGGAGATATTTGCATTTGGTCGGAACTATCATTGGTCTGGCCGTATTGCGATACCTGGGCAGAGCAATTCACAAAGCTGATGGAAATCAACACGGGAACTCTTACCTGCCGTTCACGGACAGAACGAAGTGTGCTGGGTGTACCGCTGAACTTGAAGGGATGGCTCCCAAGACGGCTGTAGCTGCGGCGGCTGCCAAGGCTAGGACGGCCAGGCTGGCGCTACGGGAAGCGTCCGAGGCGGGAGATGCCGGAGGGGAGAAAGCTGCAGCGCCGGTAGCACTGGGGTCGCCTGCACAAACTCCAAGACGTGGAAGAGGCGGGGCAGTGCAGAAGGGGCGTCCGGCCGGCCCTACTGTGGCTGATCTGCTGCGAGGGTCGGCCGGGAAAGCAGTTCCGGGCCAGGATGGGAAGTGCAAGGCTGGTCCCAACGAGAGCGTGAACGCGAGTGAAGTGGCTGTCGGTGAGGTCCTGAGAGCGATTCAGGCTACATCAGAAACACGGAGCGAGGTGGAGACAGAGTGCTTTCCTAACCCGGAGCCGAGTGCAAGGGACAGGGGACCTACTGATAAGGAAGGTATGTCAGGCTCTCCCCCCGTGTATGCGACTTTAACTGTGATGGATGCTGGAGGGGTAGAGAGCTTGAGGAGACCCGATGGAGATATAGTGATTAGGATCCCCCCCAGTATTCACAATCCAGGGGATCCACTGGATACGATTGGGGAAATAGGGGGAGGGAACATAACATCTATCCCACCACAGTCATCCCAGATACAAATGTATGGAACTGACCAAACTTATCAATCTCAGCCCCAGCCCCAACCAGCCCTTAAAATCAGTGGAACCAATATAGGTGATACGGAGCCTGAAAAAGAGCCTAGTGACTTTTTTTCTCTATCAGACGGGGGTGAGTGGTCGGATGACATCTCATCTACGACGAATGAGAGCTGCAGCGATCAGGGAGATGATCCTGGCTCTAAATTAAAAACTATTCTAAAGAAAAAGAAAAAAAGGCAGGGGGCAAAGGATCTGGCCTGGGACTACACTCCCACGAATCAGCTCACCAATCCCTCTCACATCTCACACCCCGATCCGCTTAGCTCAGAGTATCCAGGAACAACCGCCCCAACACTAGATGCTATTTTCCAGGCCATCTCGATGCACCGGGAAGAAACGCGCCAAGATGGGCGCAAGGCTCAAGCTACCATGCGTTAGGTGCAAGGGGTTGTCCGAAAGCTAACAAAGACATGCAGTGCATTTGGGGAGCGGCTGACGGAGTTAGAATCTAGGACTGTTTCTAATGAGTCTGAGCTGGCCTCAAATCAAACGCGAGTCGACTCCCATGAGGCACAGCTGGTTGATGTCAAATGGAAACTAGAAGAATTCGAGAATCGCCAGCGGAGGAACAATCTACGTGTGCTGGGGGTTCCCGAAGGGGTCGAGGGGGGGGATGTTCGCTCATATGTGGTGGACTTATTTTGAGACTCTTTGCCAGAACTTACTGAGTGGAACTGGGCCTTGGAAGTGCAACGTGCTCATCGCGTCCCCTTTGCTTTGAAACAACCAGCAAAGGCTGGGGCTTTTCCCCGTGCCATCTTGGGGTATTTCGGTAATTTCTTACTGCGCCAAGCGGTTTTTGAGAAGGCCAGACCGGAATCAAAGAGAACTAGGAATGAGATCTCCTACTTTGTTCGCTCAGATTTTTGTCACTCCACCGTCGAAAGGCGGTGGAGGTTGCGCCAGTTAATTAAGCCATTCCAAGATAAGAAAGCCCAGGCCTATTTGAACAATCCAGCTCGGCTTAAAGTGATCTGGGGAGGGCAAACCAAATTCTTCTTGTCCGAAATAAAGGCTAGAGAGTATCTGGATGGTCTATCTGGCTAGGTTTAGACTCAGATTCATAGAAAACATTAAGGGTTGCCGGAGAATAACTATTACAAGGGGGAGAGTAAATCAAATACATAGGGATAAGGTAGCACTGGATACTCAGAGGGTTTTCTGTTTTTGTGTTTAGTGTGTTTTTGGTATAATTGGTGAAAAAAAAAAAAATTGGGAAATTAAATACACATTTAAAGAGCAACCGCGTGAGATGGAAATTTATGAGCAGCATCTATTAAGTATTAGCGGAAGGTCCTAACACTAGAGCTCTGGCTACGTGGTGCACTTTTCATCACGAACAGACTCTAGATTGAGTCTGTACGCCTCAGGAGGGAGGTGGGTGTGTTGGGGTGGTGGGAGGGGGAGGAGGTGGGGGGAGGCGGGGTAAAAAACAAGATAAAAAATGCATTTCCAGACTTAGTAATGAAATAAAGGAACAGTCAAAAGAGATTAATGAAAGACAGAAGGCAAGCTATATTTTGGAGGAACATGGGGGCATCAGGTTATTAATAAAAGGATTCCTGGAACTTGGAACTAAATCTCAACGGGGAAGATAACGATTTGTTCATGGAATGTGGCCGGGCTGAACGATAGGGCTAAGAGGGTTCGCTATGCTGAAATAATCAGGCTTAACTCTATGGATGTAGTCTGTTTACAGGAGACACATATTCCTTGGGAGAAAAGAGAATTATTAAAGGTCGGGGGTTATAACACTCTTGCCTGTACAACTCAGACCTCTAATATCCGCGGGGTGGCCATCCTAGCCAAAATATCATTAGGGTTAGCTAAGCGTAAGGCAGTGGACACTTTGGGGAGATGGGTCATTGTAGAACTTATATCCGGAATTACAATATGCTCGGTGTACGGGTCAAATCAAGATGACCCTCAAATATTTGAGGATCTTGAAATAGAGCTTGCCACTTGGCCAAACTCCCTAATCTTCTGCGGAGATCTAAACATCTCCCTAGATATAGATTCTGGGAAACAAAGGCAGGGGGGATATTCTGGGCGGAAGCCTAGAGTTTATAGGGCCCTAAGCTATCTTAAAAGTAGCCATGGCCTGGTGGATATCTGGGATTTAAAAAATCCGTCCGACCCTGGCTACACGTACTTCTCCTGCCCGCATAATAAATATGTCAGGATTGACTATTTCCTTGGAACAAGAGACTTGCTAGCACAGGCTGAGATTATGAAGCTCCCTAAATTAATATCGGACCATAACCCTCTGATTTTAGAAATAGAATCAACCAACTTTATAAGACGCCACACTAAGTGGACTTTTGATAGAAAGCTCCTTGTGAATAAAGATTATATTGATTTCATTAAGGATTGGGCACAAAAGTATTTTGATATGAATCGCTTCAGCGCGGCCAGGGGGGTTGTCTGGGACTGTTTTAAGGCCACTATTAGAGGGGAAACTATTAGCTATACGGCCAGGGCAAAGAAGGAGCAGGCAAGTAAAAATCAGCAAATTTTACGGGAGCTGGCTATAGCTGAAGAAGAACATGTTTTAGCAATAATACAGGGACAAGATGGGGTCCACATTCTGCACTGAATAATCGCTCTAAAAACAGAACTAAATAGCTGGCTAACCCAGAGATCAGCTGAAACATTTCAATCACATCGGAATGGGTCATATGAAAACGGAGAGATGGTAGGAAAGAGGTTAGCCCTACGTACCCGGCAAAAGATCTCTTTTAATGCAATACCCTCTATTAAAATAGATGGACAAGAATATACAGATCCGGAGGATATCATTGAAGAGTTTCAACGGTATTATCAAATTTTGGACCAAGATGATATCAAGAAGGACACGGCTGAAGTTAGGCAAGCCTTAATAGAACTGACTGCAGGTACTGAATCTGGAGGGGTTTGGATTGGCTAATAAGAGATGAACTAGAAAAGGAAATTACTATAGAAGAAGTTCATTTAGCCTTGTTAGGTATGGCTTCGGGGAAAGCCGCAGGACCCGACAAAATCCCGCTAGAGATTTATAAAATCCTAGGAACAATAATAATACCTCTCTTACTGGACCTGTTCAAGGGAGTGCAATTTAGTGGAACCCCCTGAGTCTTGGAAAGAGACTGACATAATAATATTTCCTAAGAAAGGTAAGCCGGTGGACAACCCATCTTCATATCGACCAATCTCCCTGATCAATTCAGATTCTAAATTATATTCTAAAATCCTGGCTAACCGGCTCGGGAGGGTCATTGAACGTCTGGTCTCCCCCTGGCAACATGGTTTTATCCCGGGCAAGGGAACGACCGACCATACCTGTAGAGTTATCTCGCTCTTTGATATCATGTCCGGGACGGGGGGCCAGATGGCTATGATCCTCCTCGATGCTGAGAAAGCTTTTGATCGGGTGTCCTGGGAGTTTTTATGGGAGATACTTGAAATAAATAAGTTTGGACCCCAACTTATAAAAGCAATCAGAGCCATGTACTCTCAACCAAGGGCCCGATTGCAACTTATGGGTAAGGAGTCTAATATTATTAATATATCAAGAGGGACGAGGCAGGGCTGTCCCTGTTCTCCGATTTTATTCGCTCTATATATCAACCCCTTGGTTGTTAAACTCCTACAGAGCCAGAATATCAAGCCAATTGTTACAGGGGGTTATCAGACTAAAGTATTGGCTTATGCTGATGACGTGGCGGTATTAACACCAAACCCAGCTGAGGCCATTTTAGAAATAAATAAAATCGCTGAGCATTTTGGGCTTTTCTCGGGGTATGCTTTGAACAAGGGGAAAACTATTATTCTCTGTACAGACAATATCAAGTATAATGATCCAAGGAAAGCAGACACGGCTACCTATTTGGGGTTCTGTATAAGCGCTAAAATAGAGGAAATTAACAAATGTAATTTCGAACCCTTGATTAAAAATATGGGGAATGATCTAAGAAGAATTAACTGTTTGCATTTGTCTATTATTGGGAGGGGCAATTTTGTTAAAATGACCATGCTTCCAAAGCTACTGTACTTGTTTCGGGCTATACCCCTGGCTATAGAAGATAACATTTTGAAAACATTAGAATCATTATTTTCCAATTTTATATGGCAATATGGGAAAATTAGGAGATCAATGAAATATTTAGCTCTACCACAAGACAGGGGTGGTTTAGCAATTCCTAATATCACTTTATATTATTGGGCGGCCCTTCTCCATCTAATGACTTCTTTGTTTATTATAGGGAATGATAATGGAACAGAGCAATGTTTAAAAATACCTACTATATATGAACTCTCTATTGGGAAGAAAGCTCCAGGGCTCTTATTGAAACAATTAGAGCCAAGCTATTATAAAAAGGTCAAATTTAAGGTAATCCGTAGTGCATGGAAAATTTGGAAGCAGGTCTCCAGCTTTATGGTAATCCCGAAGTTTAATAGATATACCCCCTGTGGCATTCATCACTATTATCATCCCAGGTTAATGATGATATGGGAAAGAAATGGGAAAGGATGGGCGTAAGAACAATCAGGGATTTTTCTGGGGGAGAACAAGATTTCTATTTTTCTACTACAAAGGGTTTTTGATATCCCTAATAATCAGTATTTTAAATTTGCTCAGATCAAAAACATTCTGGCCTTAAAAACCCCTAAGATCAAACTTGATAAGATACCACTTTTAGATACCATATCTAGGAAATCCACTAGAATTAGGAATTTGTATAGCCTGCTTCTTGATAAGATCCCAGATGATTTGGAAAAAACGGAATCATCCTGGGCATTGAAGCTTGCTAATCCTGAAGTTGATATTTATATGAGCCTTTCTTTAACATCTAAAATACTTTTATCCTCAAGCTTAAAAGCCCAATTGTATAAAACTATTTTTAACCTATATTTTACACCAGCTAAATTGTTTACATGGGGAAAAGGATAGATGATCACTGTCCTAGATGTGGGCTAGGGCCAGCTACCCTGACTCATATGTTTTACGATTGTAACGAATTAACTCTGTTAAAAAAAGGCCTATCAGGGTACTGGGAAGAAGTACTTGGACATAGAGTAGATTTATCACCAACTTTGCTGATTCTTGGCTATGATGGTTCATTGGGGCTAAGCGTAGAGGAGGAATTTTGTCTTTTTCTGGGGACAGCGGTATACAGGATTTTACTTGCTGCAAGATGGAAAGATTCTGATCCCCCAACTTTCCAAATGTGGCTCGCCAGGCTCCTGGGAATCTATAATCAAGAAAAGGCTATCTATGCCAGCAGGGGTAGACAGGCTAGAATCCGGGGCCAGAAGGCTTGGTCATTTATCGCCGCCTGGACCAGAAACGTAAGGGGGCCATAGGTAGGAATTAATAGAAATAATGGTCAGCACTATTGGGTATAGGCTCCAATGAATTGATCGATCTGCTTGTAAATATTTCCAAAAAGTACTGTATATTTGTGGCTAAACTACCCGTTTATTGGACCTAGCTATTTTTTAATATTTGATGTACTATATTATTCATAAGATTCCTTCCTTTTTATATAACTACTGCCTTTTTATTGTTAATTTTTTATGTAATTTATTGCTGGTTTTATCACTGTTTACTATTTCACATATATGTATATTCTGGAACTGCTTAATAAAATTAAAAAAAATTTTACAAAAAAACCTGTCACCTGGAGGTTTCAAACCTAACTATGCCATTCTGTAAACATACCACAACTTCAGCAGAAGTAGCATATCGAAGTATCAATAAATAAAAGCCAAGTGTAGATAAATGAACAGTTATATACACACTATCAACAAGGCCTCAAACCCGTTTTTTTCACCACAATCTCACCGTAAGTGTAACGCAAAAACCCCAGAGAACCTGACAAGAGAATCTACAGAAACACAAATGCAAATTGAAAGGGGTGAATAAGAAGGATGTAACACGAGGGCAGGTGTGACCAACAAGAAAAGGCATATACACTATTATTTAGCGAAGCTAAAAGTACTAATATCATAACTTAATTTACACCACAGCTATTATTACACATTTATCTGGGGGAAAGAGCGGAGAACCTCTTAGTCTGAAGATGCTCTTTGTAGTGTCAAAGGCAATCAAGACACTTTTTGTATGGGATGACTGGAACTGTCATCATATAAAGACAATAAGAGCAGCTGATTTATTAGGAAATAAAAAATCTTTCGAAGGGCTTGGCCCCAGATGGTTTGAACGCATTGGAGAGGGTGGGAGGAACATCAAAATATATTATAATCCGGGGGCGTTGGGGCAGATATATTCGTGCATGATGTGTGTGTTAAACTATGATACACCACATACCATTGATTTGTACATTAGTCAGACAGCTATATTTTTTTGTTTAAATGCACTTGTTTAGCTTAAGCCCTCTCCCAGTGCTGACTCGACCAAGCAAAAGTATTTTAATTTCCGTGCACTGCAATAAACATTTTTATGTTTGGCTACATTTTAGATAATGAAACTAGGAAAGTGCAAAGCATGATGGGATACAAAACAATTTGCTCCAGAACCTAATGAGTTGATATTGACTGAAAAATCAGGGGGCATTTGAGTCAAAATGCCTGGTAGAAAGAAATGGCAATTGATTTGTTGTCACTGACATAGCCAAAGCCATCAATTTAAAGAAAAGGCTGTGCGATCCCTTACCAGACACCGAACACATGGCATGTGGGCCTGCGTGGATATGATGGATTGCTCCCTGTGTAGTCCCCAGTTGTTTATACATACCACCAGCCCCGAAGACCTATTAACGGCCTAACTTCATCTCAGCACCAGTCAAAGTCTTGTCAGGCGAAAATGCGGAATATACAGCCTCCGCCATACCGATTAAACCCGCTGGACAAAAATCAATCACTGGTTGCTCCACGTCCAGCTTCTGAATGAAAAAGCAAATGACTGTGGAGCGTCTGCCATCATAAATTGACAATAAATTATGAGGGGAGGCCTCATTGTCTGAATGGAACACATTTGCATTTGACCTCTTAGTTGTAAAATAGGGAGATAAGTACGTCTTGGCTGAATGGGGTGATATATTAAGAGCCCTTGAAATTTCTAGTCTGGGCCGTTGCAGCAGCGCAGAGAAAGAGCTGGCTGGGGGAGATGTATTTTTAAAAGGGTAGATTTGGAGATTTCTGCATTTATTGTGCAGCTCGCCAAAACATACATGAAAGCTTACAGAGTCCCGTAGTCTTACACTGAGCGTTTCAACTGGTCTATTACGTCATTCATCATCTTATTCTGTTTTGCTTTTTTTTTTTACTTAGAAGGCAGAAGCAATACCATAATGCCACCACATGCATAATGTATGTAGGTGTGCTGCACGTTAAATCAGTGGCGTGGCTATAAGTGCTGCAGTGAGTGAGCTGGCACTGCGGCCCTAGGGTGAAATGGCACCGCCTGCTGCTCATGCTTTAGAAAGGCCTGCTGAGCTAGTAGCAGTAGCGGCAGGGCCTACTGTGCCACCATTTTCGTATTCAGTGGCGTGCCTTCTAGCGTGCATTTTGCAAAAAGTGTTACTTTCGAGCGCTCCAGCATCTTGCATGGGTGGTGTATCAAGATCTCTCGGGTGACCTGCTGCCTGATAACTGGCTCACCACCATACCTACAGCCTTGGCGTTAGCCAATTAAGAAGCGATTCACTTAGTCAGCGCACTATTTAAGCCTATGAGACAAGCTCTTTGACACCTACTCTGCTCTACCTTTTCTTGCCCCTGCCTGTCCGCCGAGGAATCCCTGACAGCGCATCATTTTGGAACTCACACAGCAGCATGTAGGAGCCGTGATGACCACGCTCTCAGTCAGTAATTTTGAAAAAGGTGACGGAAAGTCCCCTAATTTACAGCGATGTCTCTGTGCGCTGCACAACCAGTGGGAGCAGAGTTTAGCTGTGCGTGGGTGCCCCAAATGGCCAATGGTTAATGGTAGTCACCTGAAAGTCACACAAGCACGTCTCTGCACTGTCTTCTCTCATCGGTACATACCTGCCTTACAGTCGCGGCCGGCATTACGGGCGGGTGGGGGTGGAAATGGGGTCGTCGCAGGGGTATGGGGGGAGGCGGGAAGGGTTTAATGAAATAAAACTTACTGAACTTCTGGATGGGTCCGATGACTCTTGACTCCCGCCCTCCGGTCATGCACCAATTCCTGCAGCTACTCGTCATCAGGAAAGGCAGGCAGCCTCCCTCCCTCCCCTCCCCTCCCTCCGCCAATCACAACGCTGCAATGGCAGCGTTGTGATTGGTGAGCGCAGAGAGAGCGCCTAACCGCTCCATTTTCTCCTGCATAGAGAAAAGGGAGAGTGGGCGGTCGTGCTCGAAGGTAGGGGGAGTGGCTTACCCACTGTTTTGGGTACTGACTGTTTGGTCGGCTCAGGGGCCGACCAAACAGTCAGTATCCACAACAGTGGGTAAGCCACTCCCCCTGCCTTCGAGCACGACCGCTCACGATCCCGCCCCAACCAGGCACTTCTGCTTTCTCGCAGTGCAGAAGCAGAAACATAAAATGGTAGTTTTACCATTTTATGTTTCTGCCTTCTTGCACTGCGAGAAAGCAGTGGGGCGACTCACAAACGCCCCTATGGAGGAGCAGCCACTGGGTTAGATGGGACAATGTGCAAAATGATGAAACGTGAAGAGGACTCAGAACAAAGTAGAACATATGCCCAAGGAGTGGACGTTGAGTACAGTTTATACTAGGGAAAATGTACGTTTTCCTGAACCTGCTGTTCAAGAGGAAGAGGATTTCGTTGCATAATAAGAAGGAAAGGAACCAGATTGCTTACCTCTATATGCTACAGTAAAAAAGATGTTAAAAGAGAATTGAAGGCCATTGAAAAGTCCCTTTTTCCTCTCATTCTAACCCACAGATACCTATTGGCAGTGAAAAGTAGACTCACTCATGGCAGGTTTATCATCACGAAGGTCAATAATTTCAGAGGATGAATATCCAAGTAATGGGGTGGATAAGAAGGCTAAAGTAGCAGTAAAAAGGGGACATGTGACCTCCAATTTATGCTATAAGAGCTTGTTCTAATGCAAATTACACAGAACAATCATTGCTCCGAGGCTTGCAGATTCTTGTGTAGGACACACATAAAGGGGCAAACTGTTCTTCAAGATTGTCTGCAATGGAACAACAGGTCAGATTGGTTTGTAGATTTCTTTTGGTTGTCTGGCTGCAGTGACTTCAGGCTCATCTATATCAGCAAGACATATTATATGGATGAGGTCTTAGAGGGCCGACACTGCACAGAAAAAATAGGCGTGTCCATCTGCTATTCACTGGTGCAAAATTGTTTGGGGCCCAGCTAGCAGACCTGGTAAAGAAACCTGCAAAAGTTGGAAAACGTGTGAGTCCTGACAGATTAACTTCTGAAGGTTGTTGGAATGGAGCAAAGAGAAGTTTTGGTCCTCCCCAGTCAAAGGCTTATGATCAGCCTTTCAAGAAAGGGGGTATTGCCAGGAAGCCCTTGGCCTCAAAACAGGACTATGACGGGCAGGTCAGAGGCAGACTAGTAGTTCCATGAAGAATGCAAGCATTCTACAATAGATGCTTGAGTCTTTGGAATAGTGGAAAGAAGGACACAGAAAAGAATTTTAGACTGTACCCAAGGGTTTATTTTCCTAACCCTAGTTTAAAGAAAGCAAGTAGTTCCCAGGGGAATTTAAGAATTATCCAGAAAAGCAGCAATAACTCCAGTACCACAGAAAGAGAAGGGGAGAGGAAGTTACTCCATAATGTTAGTTTCAGCAAATCGTCGGGAGAATACCAATCAAAACTTGATCTCAAGAGATTAAAGGAATTTCTTCAACTGAAGCCCTTCAAGATGATAACTCTCCAATCACTTCTTCCCTTGAGTTCTCCTATGACCTGTTGGCATGCATCTTCTATAGAGAGTCCTACTGATTGGTCTTTCCATGGTACCAAGGGTATTCATCAATGTTTTTGCACTATTAGTGGGTAAAACGCATGTCCAAGGAATTAGCTTTGTCCTTACCATGATGATTTGTTATTTGATTCTTCTTCTTTTCCAGTGGGCTGGAGAATGTCAAGAAAGTGTGCAATTTCAAGCAGAAATATGGACTCTTGCTGAATCTCAATTGCATCAATCCCTGTTGCACCATTAAATTGTAGCAAATTCTGTCGACAGACATTAGGAAAGGTCTTCTTGCCTCATCCAAGGAAGATGAAATTGAAGGAATGTCTCCCTAAGCTTTTGGGACAACAACCAGATAATGGAGCAACATCCAGAGAATCTTAGGAGTCAATAGGGAAATTACACCATGCCATGCAGTTGCACCATGGTCCTGTCTTCATTTCAATCCTCTTGTTCAACATCTGTTGACACATTGGAATCCATGGTCAGTGCAATACAAAGTGAGGGTTCCTGTGACGTCTCAAATACAGCAAGAATTAGAGTGGTGGTTACATCCAGTCAACTTGGATGGGGGTAGGGCGTTCTTTAAATCCTCCTGTCTCAGCAGAGATCACAAGAGATGCCAGGGACAGGCGATGTAGTACAGTGATGGAGTAGCAATCAGTTTAGAGCTGTTGGCGTCCAGCAGAGACTCAGATGCCTTTGAACTGGAGAAAGCTGGCAACAATATTTTAAGCTCTTCAACCTTTTCTTCCTTCCATTCAAAGACAAGCTGTGAGAGTCCAAACAGCCAGACAAGTTGCCTAAGCCTACATCGATTGGCAGGAAGGCACAATAATTCAAAGTTTAGCACTGCAGTCCAGTATTTTTTCTGTGGGGACAATTCATCTTCAGGGGAAGAAGACAGGACATGTGGATCGTCTTAGATGGATATTTTGTTCATCAGCATCTTTATGTCTGAACCCTCTCATTTATCAGGAAATAGCTCAGAGATTTGCTCCTCCAGATTTAGACATGTTTGCAACAGAACAGAATGCCCCTCTATCTCTTGGACTAAGGGCTTCTTTGTGAATTTCGTCCAATCTCTCACCTGCCCAGCATGCCAGTAAAAATCAGGAAGGAGAAAGCGCAGGGGCTTCTCGTAGCTTTTCGTCGGACAAAAAGGCTGTGGTATACCTTACTTCTAAACTTATTGAAACCAGAAACAGAAATAGGTTATTTCCAACTTCATCTTCCTCCCCTACCAGAATCATCACTAATGCGACTCTGGTTAGGGTTTTGGAAATTGAGAGAATGATGTTTTGTGAGTTGGGTTGTTCAGATGAAGTAGCTTTATCAATACAACTCTTCGGAAGGTCACAGTGGCGACACTTTGGCCACAGGGGGTCGATGTCCCTCAAAGTCCTGTTGAAGTCCAGCCAAAAATAAGTTGCCCTGGTCTACTCGTTTCAGTTGGAGCAAAAGTAGCGGGTCCCTTTAACTGGTGGTAATTTCCGTCTTAAGTGACCAAAAGGCCCTCTAATGAATCTCCTGGGTCTAGCAGTCTTGGATGCACGTTTTGAGGGCCAGGTCTTGGTCTCCCAGGCTGCACGTTCGTGGTCAGCAGTGGTCAGGAGTTCTTGGCTACCAACTTGCCAAGGCAGGCTTCTTCAGCTTTTGTGGCCCTGTAGTAACAGCGGCCCTCTTGTGTGTGTCCACCATTTTCCATATATATGTGGCTTCCACTTTGAAGTTCGCCTTTTAGGCTCACACCTTCCTGCCAGGGACAAGTCACACCTCTCCAAATGGCACACTCTTTGTGTTCCTTCCTAAGAGCTGTTCACCCTCGCCCCCAACCAGGAGGGCAGAAGGCTGTCTCGTGTCCAGCAACCGGGAACAGTCACTGGAAAACTTTGGGCACCAAAGTGGCTACTTACTAAAATTGCCACTTGTGCAAAAGTTATATTAAATTCGACCTCAGCATCAAGTCGGGTTTAATGCAATTATTCGTTTGATACCTTGAAATATCATGTTTAGTAGTCCCATTTAGAAGATACTACTGCTGAGTTGTCAGCGTGTAACTCGGTGCATGCCAATGGGGCTTCTAGCCTTTCCGCAGTAAAAACGATAATGCGGACATGTAAAGTTAACAAACTACATGTCCAACTTTTTAATATAATGAACCCTGCCTTTAAGACTCAGTAGGCCTGACTTAGGGGTGACTTATAAATATTAAAAAGGATGGTTTTGGGCCTTGCCATTACTTTAAATGGCAAAGTTAAGTCAGCAGTTTAAAAAAGCTCTGCCAGCCAGTAGTGGGGGGCACGGAGTCATAGTTTGCTTTGTGAGGCTTGTGGTGGAACATTAAATGCTGCAGTCCACGAGAGACACCCTAACTTACAGGCCCTGGATACCTATGGTATTATATACTAGGAACTTATAAGTAAGTTAACTTATGCCAATTGTGAGTGAACCAATCAGACATATACCTTTTAAGACCACAGGCCTTAAGAGTTGAAAAGCCGGCAGCATCAGTCCAAAAGCTTGAAGGAGATCATGCAAAAAGAGGCATTTCCTTACAAGCCATATATATATATATCTATATATATATATATATATATATATATAAAGAGTGTGGCTAAGGTACATCCTCACCAAAAAGCCTTGGGACGAGGAAGGCAGAGTAGGGGGTAATGATCTTCATTACTTCAAGTCGTAATCTTCTTTGTCGCAGTCCTGTGTTCCCACCCACCCTTATCCAGAATATATTTTTATACATACAGCTACAAAGAATTATGAAGTATTGATGCTTTAAATCATTTATTTCCATGTTATGGGAAGGGGTCTGAGGGTTAGGGATTGTTTATAAACTTTATTTTTTATTTGGGAGAGTAGGTAGGGTCTGTGTGATAAGGCAACGCCCCAATGGCAAGGACTATGGCTACAACTATGACTCGGAGTAATGAAGATTACTGGTAAGTAATCCTAGTATTATCCTTTGTAGCGTAGCCAGTTTCTGAAATAGTCAACCCCTGCAATAAAGGTTGCTAAATTACAGTCCTTTCAATGAACGTTATATTTATACACAGAATTGTGTATTCAGACGAAGGATAGCTTACCTCATTAAAATCATGTATGATTTGAAAAGACTGGGGGCCATATTATCAAGCCCAATATCGCCGCTTTAGCGGCCGTTTTCGGACGAAAAGCGGCGATTAAAATATCTCACTATTATCAAGGACACGCTAATGCGTGTTTCCTTGAGTTGGCAGCCGTTTTTACTCCACTTTGCATGTCAGCGATTATTATCGCTAATGACATGCAAAGTGGGCGTTCCTCGCAATGTCTGCATGACAGACGATGCAAACACAACATCGCACTATTTACAATGCGGCCCCAGCGATAAGAAAAGCCGCGCTAACCGCGGTTATCGCCCGATTGTAACGCCTGCTTTCAACTTTACTTAGCTATCTTCACAATTGGAGGTGGATTGACAGCTTAAATCCACACTCCCCTATTAGCAAGCTTCTCTGACATTATCGCTAGATTTCCCTCGGTAATCTTGATTATTGCCGTCTGTCCCTGTGTTTTACTTCGCCTAAGTGCTAAGCGTTGCTGATATGCCACTAACACGGCAAAGTAAAACAGCGATAGACGGCAATATTCAAAAACGCGCTATGCGCGTTTAGCGATAATTATCCTTGTCCTTGTTAATATGCCCCTAAGTTTGGTATTGCATTTTTATGGGAAATCAGGAATAACAGTTTAGGCCAAGGTAGTCTAAGGGCGTGCAATTTTAACAGATCCCCTACTGTTTCCTCATGTTTTACAATGAAGCTGCATTATTTTCAGTTGATTGCCGGCAGTGTCCATGTAGTGATTCGCTTTGAGTGCAGATCTCATCACAGTGCTGTTTGGCAAGTGTCCATCCTTTATTAAATCAAAGAAACGAGAGTTAAATAAGTATTATCACAAGGAAACTGATATGTGAGATAATAACAAATTAATACGATTTTTCTTCTCATCCCTTATGGATAGATACTGATATAATCCCAGAATAGTTCATACAATTATCTAATACTCCCACAAACAGTTCCATTCTGTCAGAATTCACAGAATGAAATTATATTTCATAACAGCATTATAGACTTCCTGTAACATTTGTCATGTCGCATTGTGTGGCAGGGGTTCATATACAAACGCTACAGAGGTTTAAAAGCAGGTGGAGCCACAGGTCTATTACAATCTTCATTGAACCACACTTTTCTCAAATCCACCTTCTCCGCAGCTCATTAATTGATTTTCTTGTGACTGACAACCATTGTGCAGAATTAAAATGACGCAGCCTATGCAGCCCAACTTGTCATTTGCTATTTTGCTTCAGACTCATTATGTGCACTTGGCTGAAGTGCTGCAGAGCCTTCTTTGAAGACAGTGATAAAAGGAAGCCTGGGGAGAACATTCTGTTCAGAGCCTGTTTCCTTGGGGGGGATTCTGTCAGCGTTAGCACATAAAGCTGACAGATTCTCGGAATGAATGAATGAAGGAGTAATAACTTATGTGCTGTTGTACATGTGTCTGTATACGCACACGGAGTCCATTGTAGCGTAGGAGATTGATGGATCATCAGCAGAGGACAGCTGGGTGCTTGCGTTCATGGCTGTGCACTTGGTACTAAGGGGCAAATTTATTACATTTTCACGCAGCACAGCAAGCCACTTTGCTGTGCTGAGTGAAAGGAAAAGGGCAGGAATGTGTTGTATTTAACATAATACGACACATTCCTGTCCTTTCCTTGAGCTGGCACCATTTTGGCTGCCTAGCACCACCGCAGGTACCGTTGTCCCATGGTGCAAGGGTGCCTTCGATGTAGGCAGGATTGTTTTGTGCAGGAAGGGACACCTTCCTGCATAAAAACAATGTTATGAGGCATTTTTCTCTTTCTATGTGTGCTGCCAAATGCAGCACACATAGAAAGAGCAAAAAAGGAGGTGAAATAAAGATAGTTCTCCTCGTTACTTCTCACCTGGGAGGTGTAGCATTTTAACACATTCCCAAGTCTACCAGTAATGGTAAATGGGAATGGACCAAAATCCAAAGGTGGATGCATGGGAACATCCACGCTCCACCCATGGAATGCCTCCCTGGAACAAAGTAACGCAACACAACATTTTGGGTTGTGTTGAATTACTTTAGATTCATCAAGCCACGCAAGACCACACAAGGCGGCCTTGCATGGCTTGATAAATCGTACTTTAGTGTTGCGTTCCCCTTGCCCCCCCCCCTTGCGTGGCACAAGGGCAATGCAACACTTTAATAGTTAGGCTCCTAAGTGTATATTCGAGGCTGTACGGTACCTGAGCCTTTTCCTCCTATGTGCAAAGCGTCACCCCTCCCGTATTCAACAGTGCAGTGACTCCCAAAGCATTCTGGGGATTGGGGAGCGAGTCAGGGATCAGGGTACTTTTCCCAAGTGCAGGTCGGGGTTCACCCGTACATCTTCCACTTTTCTCTCCTTCTGAGGGTACTCCTCTTCTAGTATCCCGGCATTATTCCCTCATATCCTGGAATTGAAGATGAGCATTCCTCGACTTCTTCCTCTCTTCAGCTCTCTCTCTTTCTTAGCCCAGACGCCTTCCACCTAGAATGGTTGTAAGAAATTGGGCTATTGGTTGAGGTTTTTTTTAAATGTTCTGAGTGATGTTGCTGTGCTTATGATATCATGCTCACAGAATAGAATGTTGTTTGAGAGTTACACTGTAGAAGCAGTTATGCTGTGATTGGAATATTGAAGGATGTGCTTTTAGCTGTCTCTGAATGCATACTGCATAAACTTCATGAACCTCATGAAAATACGGAACACAATTATTCCAGGGGCGTAAACCATTCTGAAGTAACAACCACAATCCTTATCATGGTGAACCACAAGAGTTGATAAATTATCCTGTGCTTAAACCTGTGCAAAAAGTATTTATGCAGCATACATACAGTAATAAAGGGAAAACACAACACAAAAAAAATCCCTGGGCGTGGCCAACCATCATGGCCGCTCGTTCGTGAATCCGATCGGCTCCGTCCCAGGTCCCTGAGTATTAAGTTAGAAACAGCGTACTGACTTCAGCGCCGATCCCGGCCCAAGCAGCGCAAGTGAAGGCGGGGGCACCGGAATGCTGTTTTGAGCCCCCGGGTGCCGCTGGTTGACCAGGGGCGGGAAGAGAGGCACCCGGAGCGCCGCCGAGCACTTCAAAATGGTGGCGGGGAACGGACCGCGATACGGAGAGAGGAGATACTGCTGAGGCTCCGGCCAGCAAATAGAAGATGCGAGACGACCCCCCCGGGGGAAGCGCGTCGTCGCTCGTCCGGAGCTCGCTGGCACTCTCATCTGACGACACCCCCAGGAGAGGCAAACTCCCCCAGCGCCACGCAGAGGTCCTGTGCCTGGAGAGCTGAACGAAGGAAGGTCAGTGCTGTGGGGCTTCAGGGCCCCCAGCGGGAGATGGGTGTTGCCAGGACCCCCCCGGTGGACAGCGGAGCCCCCCCACAAAAGTAGCGGTGACCGGCTGGGCTAGAGCGAGACGCCTGACCCCCCACAGCTGATGCCTGACCTTAAAATAGCGCCGGCCGTTTGCGACGCACTTTCGACCAGGCGCAGGGGAGATTAATGAACGGGGGACACAGCCCTCATCCAAAGTAGGCATTTGGGGCAATGAGCGCGGGCTCCCTCCCGATTATCCCATTACCGGAGGAGTGCCCAGGATATGGAGAGGGAGCCTGGAGGTCTGGAGCTCCGGATGGGCCCTGTTTGAAGTCCCCTAGAGAGGGGTTGAGACGCAGGGCCTGGCGGTCATGTGGTTCTTTGCTGACCTCCCACAGGTGGACTTCTCTCTGGCAGCGATCTGAACGGTGGAGAGGCGGCCCGAGCTGACCAGACACCCTGTCCCCATATGCCACCCAAAAAGGCCACCGGCAACAAAGTCTCCAATTACTTTGCTCCGCCTGATGCAGGGACAACGAAGGAGACAGCGGCGCAAGCGGGGGGCAGCATGGCGTTCACCCGGGAAGACTTGTTGGCGTCACTCAGGGATTTCTAGAAGGAGCTGAGGGAGGATATCAAGGCAGACATGGATGCCTCCTTCGACGCGTTCAGAGCAGAGATGAGGGGGAAGTTGGTGGCCTTACAGGCTGATATGGATTCAGTAGGTACGCGAACCCTAGACTTGGAAACAAAATGCCAGGAATTGGAAGAACGCATTGGGCCCCTGGAGGAGAGCTCTGCGGAGCTTCGCGACCAGTTACGAGCTTCTGCTCTTAAGTGCGAGGACTTAGAGAATCGTTCCCGACGGCATAACATCAGGGTCAGAGGTCTGGAAGAAGGCTGTGAGGGCCCTGATCTGGAGGCATTCATGGTAGGCCTCTTCTCCACAGTCCTCGGTGATGGAAGCCCAGAGGTGCAACTGGAGCGGGTACATAGAGTGGGCCCGAGGCTACCCGGGAACAACAGGAGGCCAAGAGACGTTTTAGCATAGTTCAGCTCCTTCAAAACGAAAGAACTGGTTCTTCAAAAAGCAAGGGGCAAAACATCTCAAGCTCATTTTTCCAGGACGTGGCGCAGGCCACCCTGGTGCGATGACAGCAGTTCAGGCCGATCACAGAAGCCCTGCGTGAACGTCAAATAAAGTACCGTTGGACCTACCCCTTTGGCATCGCCTTCCAAATGGACAATAAGCAGTTCCACTGCACTGAGATGGATGAAGCGGCGGACCTCCTGGGAATCAGACTCCCCCTCTCGACTCGAGCATCAACATCGAAGAACGACGAAGGGGTGCAACTGACGGAGCGACGAGGTTGTGGCCCTTGGTGGACAACTGGACGAGGGAGTAAAAAAGCACCGTTCTGAGGTCGGATGAGCTTGGGATCTCAGGCGTGGTCCCACGCAAGCAGACCGCCCAAAGCTAGTCTTCACTAGACTTATGATGAGGGGGGTTATAGGAGGGAGAATGAAGGGTAAAATCTCCCTTATAGACGCAGGGAGAGCCGAGACTTACATTCTGATAGACACTTTGCGTCTTGTGATCCTGTTAAAACTCTGGTTTGAGGGGGATGAAAATTTATCCCACAGTGAGCACATCAGTACACTAGAAAATTGGTTAAGGGGTTCCTGGGAGCGGAAGTGGGCTCGCTTCTTGAGTTGGACATAGTGAGACCTTCCTCTGGGATGGGAGACCCCACAACTCACAGTTCCTGTTTGTTCTTGCTTTATAAGTTGTGTATCATGGTGCTCACAAAGTTGATGACTCTGGCAGGGCCGAGGGGGGGGAACAGGGTGGGGAGAGGAGCTGTGTATGGGGAGGTCAAAACGGGAGCTGCAGAAGGGGGCGGGGGTGTATACAGTGATATATGGCAGTTAATTGCCTTTCCTGGAATGTCAGGGGGCTTAACTCCCCTAACAAGAGACAGAGCCTATGGAAGTTCCTAACTGACCACCAGATTCTGATAGCCGCCCTGCAGGAAACCCATTTAAAGAAAAGCGAGGAGGCTCGGTTGAAACATAAACGGTACCCGCAGATCTTTCACTCCTCGGCCCCCACGAAGCACAATGGAGTGTCTCTCCTCTTCCATTCCTCGATCCCCTTCAATCACCAAGCCACGAAAACAGACACGGCAGGGCGTTTTCTGATGGTTCTGGGGGAGATCAGGGGTTTATCCTGAACCACTGCCACAATCTATGCACCTAACACGGGGCAACTGGACTTTCTGGAGGCTTTTTTAACAACACTAGAAGGGTTTGCCGTGGGGGACATTCTATTGTTGGGGAACTTCAACCTCATATGGGACCCCGCATTAGACACGACCCATCCTCACAGGGCAGCAGGGGGGACATTCAGTAGGGCCCTCAAAGCCTCTCTTCAGCGTTTGGGCCTACTAGACGCTTGGAGGGAAGCCCACCCCAAGTCAAAGGACTACTCTTTTTTTTTCTCTCTCCCACAGAACCTACTCTAGAATCAACCATATTTTTCCCAGCCAATCCTTCTATTCACTGTCGCGGATGCTCAGTTTCACCCGATTTGCCTCTCTGACCATGCCCCCCTGGAGATAATATTAAATTGGCCAGCACCGCCTTCGAAACACAGGAGATGGTACTACCCCAACTTTCTCAGCAGGGATAGACTCCTTAGGGATGAACTAAGAACGGCAATCACTGAGTACTTTAATAACAACGACCCCGCCCTTACATCTTATGCAACCAACTGGGACGCCTTTAAGGCGGTTATTAGGGACAAATGCATAGAGTTAGCCACCACGCTTAGAAATCAGCAGAAGGTGGAGAGACTCCTATTAGAAGGGGAACTAAAAACTGCAGAAAAAAAGCACCAAGAGTCGCCGTCGATCCAAACTAACCGCATGGTCACTTCCCTTAAAGGTAAACTAAAGGCCATTTACACCAATAGGGCAGAGACATCCATTCTAAGGCTTCAGGCTCGAGGCTATGAAAGTGGCAACAAGATAGGCACCTGTTAGAAGGTGGTTCTGACACTCTATGAGCCACCAGGATTTTTCGCTTTTTGAGCACCTATTTGTTGAGCTTTTACTGTGGGAGAGCCTCATAAGTTGGGACTCACCCACAGTGAACTCATGATGAAAGAGACTGTGTGTGGATTTTACTGGTGTCCCCCTAGCTTGACTAGGCCACTGCTCTGCAGCTGGAGTAAGGGGCACCAGGCTGATTACATGCAGACACATGTGTACATGCATGTGCACACGTGTAGGGGCTGCGCAGGGGAGATTCCTGGCGTGCACAGCCAAGGAGCAGGTGCAGATAGACTGGTGTGGCAGGACTTATGCAGAAGTGGGTGGTGACATGGAATAGGCTTTATACAGTGGGAAGAAACATGCCAGGGAAAGTCAGGCTGTTTTACTGTTTTTCACTTAATTACTCCCCTATGAGGATGGGGAGCACATGGGCTAGTTTCACTTTCCTAAGGCCTACAAATTCCAGACACGCACTAAAGTCCACTGTAACTGGTGTGAGAAGAAGTATTCTGCAGAGTCCAAAGTCATATTTGTACTGCTTTTGGGTCATCCAGAAATGTCATATTTCTCTGAGTCAGCTCATAACCAGGGCCTGGCTGGGGCTGACCCTGGCAGGCTGGATTAATGACCTTTCTTCCAAGAGCGAAGGCCTCCTCTCCAAGAAGAGAAGATGGGTGGAGCTAAAGGCTAATCCATCAGCAGCTGTCACCTGGTGCCAGGCACCAAACTGCACAAGGGAGAAGGCAGCGCGGGGGAAGGGGCTTTCAGAGTGCATGTGGCATGAGACCCCTGGACGACGCCATCTTGAACCAACCCAGAGGCCTGGGCAGGAAGGAGGGAGAAGGGGCAGTGAAGTGATGTGTCGCTGTTTGATAGGACAAACAGAGACTTCCTGCCAGCCCCCTCCCCATTCTTTAAAAAGTGTTTGCCCAGGAAGAGAAGCTCTCTGGGGTGTGGTCTGCTGAGGCAGAGGGTACTGGAGCCTGGCGCAATGGGCAGTTGGAAGGAGGAACCCCCTGACTGTCCCAGGATCCTGAACAGCGCCAGGAGAAGAGACCAGGACCAGTGCACAGAAGCAGGGGCCTCTGCGCAGGGAGAAGAGAGGCCCAGGAGGAGAGCAGGCGAAAGGCTGGTGCAGGGAGCCAGTGAAGACAGCTCCCTGCTGAATCCACCCTCCTTGAGTCCAGGAGGGCGAAGGAAGGTGCTCCCAGTGGCTGGGGAGCGCCACCAGGAGCAAGAAGAGGCCAAAACCAGGAAGATCGGACCCTGGGGGCTGAGATATGCCCCCAAGAAGGTAGGCGACCTTTGACCTGTGGCCAACCGACGACGAAGCGCGTGGGGCTCCGCCGCCGGTCCAGAGAATGCCCCCAGGGTGGGTCAGGTCCCGGGGGCTGCCCCCCAAAGAAGTGAAGTCGGGGTGCGCCATCGCGCACCCCGTGAATGTGCCCCCGTGGGGTGCCAAGAGTCCACCCTGGCCCCCGCCGAACATGAAGCCGGGGAGCGCCGTCGCGCTCCCAGTGAAGATGTGCAGGGGGAGGGGCCCGGGATCCCAACTCCGGGCCCCGTGTGTGGAGGAGGAGGCGGACTCCCATTGACTCAATGGGTGCGAGGCGGACAGGGGCTCCCCCTAAAGCGGGTACGCGTCCATGCGCATCGCGGCGTACATGCACAGGTAGGGGGGACCCATGGCTCCCCCCTGTGTGCGACTCGCGCGCCTACGCGTACAGGGGGGTCCGACGCGGACCCCCAAAGTCCGGCTCCGACAGCTTTTTCGAGCAGGGTGGCGCGAGTCGGTCGGACTGCTCGCGGCGCGCATCGTACTTACCCGGCCGGGAAACATCTCCATAGCGATGTGCAAGTCGTGTCCATGCGAGTCGGTCGGAGCGTGTTGAAGCCGCGTACGAGTCGGTCGGCGATTTCGCGGGAGCTTGCATCGTACTCGCTCGGCCGGACCCGCGTACGATTCGGTCGGGAAACAGGGCTCCGAATCGGATCCGGTAAATCCGAATCCGATTCGGAGCACTACCGGCCGAGATCGGAATCGGCCCCTTAATGTATACTTCAACCAAAATGTCTCCATTTTATGCCACTCATGGTTGGAATCCAAGGTCTTTACCCCTCATAAATCAAGCTGGCACGCAAGTCCCGCATATAACTTCCAAAGTACGCAAAATGAAAAACCTAATGTTAACACTTCGACAAAATGTTACCAAAGCAAAAAGTGATTATAAGAAATTTGCTGACAGAAAAACGGCAACCGGCCCCCATTTATCAACCTGGTGACAAAGTATGGTTGTCCGCAAAGAATTTACATTTTAAGAAGAAATATGTTTTCCATCCACGATTTGTTGGACCCTTTAAAATACTTAAGTGCATCAATTCAGTGTCGTTTAAGTTGCAACTCCCCAGGATGATGAAAATCCACCCGGTATTTCATACTTCCCTATTAAAGCCAGCTCAAGCAGTTGTTCGTCCAAAACCACCTCCAGTGGTTGTTGAGGATCATCTAGAGTATGAAGTGCAACAAATAAAAGGCAGTAAATTACGGAATGGAAAATTATGGTATTTAGTCTCTTGGAAAGGCTATGGTCCTGAGGAAGATTCCTGGGAGCCCAACGATGCCATTCATGCTCCGCGGTTGTTCCGTCAGTTTCACCAACGTCATCCTGGCGCTCCTTCTTCAGGGCCGTGTTTCTGTTTTTGATGGGGAGGACTGTCATGACTCATCTGGCTAGTCCTGTCATCATGGTCCTGTCATCATCCAGTGTATGCAACATCCAGTGTATGAAACAGTGTAGCAACAGTGTATGCACCATGAGATATTCAGCATACTATGACTATTGACTATTCCTCCTAAGAGCAGTGCAGGTTGTAGTATTTCATTCAGCGCAAGGGGCGCTTTATTTTCCATCACTTTATTTGCACATCACCTTGTTGACAGAAATAAGGGGATGTACACTGAACCATTGACTAAACTAAGCATCCAAGAAGAATATGTGCTTAGTATTTAATTTGTAACCATTTTTATGTATTTTCTTTTCTTTTTAGTCCAGTTCGCATAATGTTTAATTTAGCCGCATTGCAACCACCGTAGTTTTTCTCCCACTATAAAGGCAGCCACGCCCAGCCGCGCCTTTTGGATTATTCCTGTTGCAGTGCTCGTGTTCGGAGGCTGTTCTCTTTCCCGCTGCGTGATTGAGTGCTCTTCTGTGTGGAACTTCGCCCAAATACGAGCCCGGTGAGAGTCTTTTGGTGAATTCAATTTGTAGCAGCAGTTCCAGCCTGCAGTGGAACGGATGTTCTGCACCGGTGTCAAAAGAGAAAGGAAACTGAAAAGGCTTTCATATTTGTTTTTACGGAGCGTGTACATTGCTAATATTTAACTCTGAGCTCAACTTCAAAGGTGGAAAGGTCACTTATAAAAGCCTCTAAAGTAAACTGAAGAAATGAAAGGCTTTCATGTTTGTTTTTCGGAGTGTGCACATTGCTGATATTTTACTCTGTGCTTAATCTAATCCATAAAACTTCAAAGGTGAAGAGGTCAATTACAGAAGCCTCTAAAGTAAGCTGAAGAAACGAAAGGCTTTTATATTTGTTTTACGGAGCTATAATTACAGGATATTTTTGGAATCAAACTATTTAAAGCTTCTCTGAACTCCTTGTAAAGTAAAGACATTTGAAGTTTATTTAACATGCGAAGATATGAATCTTTTCAAAGACTTTAAAGAAGGTAATCACTGGTAGTGGATATAATATAAAGACTATTTGGAGAAGCTTTCAAGAACTTTGTCAAATGTAATAAGGTATATTTTAAAAGACGCTGATTATTTTTATTTCAGGTAAGGTTTGATCTAAGTGCATATAATATATATATATATATATATATATATATTGCATTATAGTAAAGAAGTTAAATTATAGCTCACTGTGATTTGCTGTCGTTTCCAGATCTCCCTCCCCGCAGTACCCTCCCTATATTCCCTTCCCCTCATCTGGCCACTTTGATCCTCTGGTGTTTTTTTTAACTCGGAGTCAGAGCTGCCGGAAGGTGGGCCTCTTGAGTGTACTGCTCCTGAGGAACTACATTCTCTGACAACCCCTGACAACCTTCCCCTCACCCTACACCCCCATTCATTTCAACCCAGAGTTCCCCCCAGCACTCCAGGAAGGACCATTTAAGCAATGGAGATTAGGGGGTTGCCTTATGATATCTCATCTATACAAAAAAGAGGAACTTCTGACGTTTGCGGAGTGCGCCAAAGCTTTCCAATTCCAGCCCGCAGAGGGCTTCCATTATACGCAGCTCAAACACTGGGTGCAGCAACCCCAGGTACGCTGGCCGCTACCAGGGACCTGTTCCCTATTAAGAAATTTGCACAATCAGGGGCATCCACTAAGGGGACTATCTCTTTTCTATACTCCCTTATTAGGGCGTTGAGCTCACAATCGACTCCTAGGCACAGGGCTTTCTGGGACTCTAATCTTTCTAGGCCAGTGGAGGAGAAACAATGGATCCGCTTATACAAGGACATCACCAAACACAACCGCTCTATGCACCTACGAGAAGCTCACTATAAATTAATGTATGACTGGTACTTGCACCCCCAGAAACTACATAAAATATTCCCTAACACGACGGATAGATGCTGGGGGGGGTGCAGGCTTTTGGGAGACTTCCGGAATATCTGGTGGGACTGCCCCTCTATTCAACCATTCTGGAAGGAAATCCTCTCACAGATTAAACTGATACTAGCGTACCCCATCCCGGAAACCATGGAACACACTCTCCTGGGGCTCCGGGACCCGATACTGAAGCGGCAAACGTATGGAGATCGCTCCATCATGTGGCTGTGTTTAGGCGCCGCTAAGATGGCTATCGCAGCGGCCTGGAAAAAGGCAGAGGCCCCATCCATTACGCAGTGGCACGCTAGACTGTGGCGAGCGTTAGCTCTGGAGAGGTTGACAGACATAACAGAGGACTCAAGAAAGGGGTGTGAGTACACCTGGTCTCTACTAGTGACATATCTGTCAGAGGGCCTGCCCTTATTCGCATGCAGCCCCAGACTGCGAGCACTTCGCCTTTTTCACATTTAACTGAAGGGGGGAACGCTTCAGGCGTGCATAAGGTAAGAGTGGTCCGACCCCAGCCCCGACCCATGAGACTACCCTACCTTGGAGCCCGCTTTGGAACATAATCACCATGATGCACTTGTTTGGTTCACACTTAGCTTTTCTTTTTCTGTTTAGAATTCTTTTGGCTTTAATTTTTTCCTCTTCTTTACTGGCCCAGCTTAGTGCCTAAAGTTGGGATAGGACGCACTACTACACCCGAGCATAGGTCCCACACCACGGCAATTTGATAAGTGAAGCTAGACACGATATTAAAGGTGTAGGAGGGGACATAATAGCATACACACCTATGGGGCCGAGTCCTTGCTAACAAGATGTGTGTAACTGGAAGCTATCTGTAACTCTTGGCCTGTATGCTGTACTTGTTGCGACTACCATGTTCTTCTTTTTATTGGTACAAACTCAATAAAAAGATTTTGAAACAAAAAAAATCCCACACAATTTTAGAAAAATAGAGTAATCTGTAATAAATAAAATGAGACCAGAAAGACAATCCAATCAACGGAACCAGAGATATGCAATTTTAAAGTTTTAAGTGAGTACAACGCCTAACAGGAGAAAGCGCTGCTTGTGGTAATCTGGTCCTGCTAGACTGGGGGAAAGTCACAAGTTCAGGCCGATCGCAATGGAGTGTGGTCTGGGTACGGGGACCAGTTTAGTCCCGCTGAAAAAGTTACCTTCTCAAAGTTGGCGCGAAGTGGCCACTTTGCAGTGGAGGAGGCCGTGAGGAGCAGGGAGAGCATTGCAGATGGTCATTGCTGTAGCGCGAAGAGCACGCCTAGCACTGTGGCCGGTCGCCAGTTGTGGACGGTTGTCGCTATAGCATGAAGATCCTGGCGGGCGTTGCAGACAGTTGTTGCTGCAGTTTCCTATTGGCGGTCACCGCGGGCTGTTGTGGCTATAGTGCGAAGTGCAGCTCTCGGATTGCTGGTCGTCGCTGTTGGGCGCTGTAGTGCAAACAGTCGGGTTCACCAGAGCTTCACGTTGGCAGTCGTTGCGGGCTCATTGAGATCACAAGGAGCCTAAAACGTTAGGATTTCTTTTTTTCTTTACAAAGGAGTGCACTTTGTTGCCAGTCAAGGGTCCAGGACCTGGGGAGGACCTCTTATGGGTCAGGGAATCACTCTAACAGAGGCAAGCAGGGCAGCAGCAGGTCCAGAGCCAAGTCCAGGCAAGTGCAGTTGTAGCAGGTCAGCTAGGCTGTTGCAGGGAGCCTTAGGGAGCTTCTTGTGTCTCTGTAGCTCAGAACAGGAGGTCAGCTAAGTGACCCTTGGAGCCACTCAGGTTAGCATGCGGTGAAGGTAGCAGGCCCAGTCTTTCTTCTCAGATGCAGGCCTTAAGCATCAGGGCAGTCATCTGGGGAACAAAGCAGGCCTCAAGCAATAGGGTAGTCCTCTGGTAGCAGCAAGGAAGTTCTGTGAGGAAGAAGACCGGCAGCATGGCAGTTCTCCATGGAACATTGCAGACCTTCTTCTGTAGTGTCCACAGGTCTAGGAGTGTACTGATGAGTTGTTCTGAGAGTCCGATATGTATATCTGGTGACATCCTTTGAAGTGGGAGACACATCTATGCTATCCCCCCATCTGGTTCTGGCAATGTCCTTCTTTCCATGCCCAGGCTCCAAGTGGTCTAAGGTGAGAAAAGCCTGGTGACAAGTTCATGTGTGAGGATGTCAAGGTAGCCATTTCAAATGTAAGTAGGGCAGTGAACAGTTCCGCCCACCCATCTTGGCGGGATGGCCCATCCTGCCAATATCTAGTCCCTCTTTGTATCACTGTCTGAGAGGAATACACAAGGGCCAACGGCCAACTGTTCAGTCATGTGACCCAAGACACAAGCGGCAGACACCAAATGATTAGGACAAGAAAATACCAACTTCTAAAAGTGTCATTTTCAGAATTGTGACTTACAATCTGGCTTTACCATTAAAGAAGATTTTAAATTACAATTATTTTGAGTCCAAACATGACATTTCAACCTGTTCCCAATCAAAAGTTAACACTTATTAAATGTAATAAGGTAACCCAATATACACTATAGGAGAGGTAGGCCTCACAATAGTGAAAAACAATTTTGGGAGTTTTTGACTACCCGGACATGTAAAATGTAAAATCAGATGTCCTATATTTTAAATACAATGCACACTGCCCTATAAGCTCTTTAAGGCCTAACATAGGGATGGCTTATATGTATTAAAAATGGAGGCTTAGGCCTGGCAAAAGGTTTATTTTGCCAGGTCAAATTGGCAGTTAGAAACTGCATGCAGGCTTCAATGGCAGGCCTGAGATATGTTTTAAAAGGTTACTTAAGTGGGTGGCACAATGAGTGCTGCAGGAGCAATAGTAGCATTTAATTTACAGGCCCCAGGTACAGTAAGTACAATTTTACTAGAGACTTACAAGTACATTCAATGTGCTGATTGGGTGTAAGCCAGTTTTACAATGCTTAAAGGCGAGAGCACATACACTTTAGCACTAGTTAGCAGAGGTAAAGTACACAAAGTTCTGATGCCAGCAAAAACTAATTTCAGCCAATAGGAGGGGAGAGGGCAAAATGTTTGGGAGAAGACCAAACAGTAAGGCTGTCTGGCCTAAAACTGGTCCTTCAACGCCACTTCTGTCATCCCATTGTAGTGTCTCTGAGAATCAATTCAACAAGTCTTCAAAGTTCTAGTAATAAGTATTAAGCAAGAAGTATTCTTTTTAGAGCTATCTTGCGGAAGATTAAGAAATCTGCATAAGTGTACCGGTAGAAAAGACAAAGGTGCACAACCATACATTTACTCATCATTTAATGCAATTATTTGAAACACATATCACATTTTATCAGGAAGACAAAGAGTGAAGTTTGAAAAAAAATGTGGGCACTGGTATCATTACACATTAACAGAAAGCAGAATGCACAAGTATACAGAAGAAAGTGTGCATTATTGCTATTTTACACTCTGTTTCTCACCCTTGTGAAGAATGTTTGAAGATATTTGCAGGTCAAAACATTATTGTCTCTTTTTAGCCAGTTTAGGTTGAGAATAACCCTAATTTTTAAGCACAGGCGTTTAGGTCTGGTGTTAGCCAAGACCTTTTAATTTGAAAAAAATATATATGTATAATATGCTTATTTAAAGTGGTTTACAGTCAACTGTCATGGGGCTGAGAGGCCGCCCACTTCAGCCACTGGGTAACTTCTCTTTGAATGACTGCAATTTGCTCTTTTACAAGATGCACATCCGGACACATGGTAGTTTTCTTCAGTGCCAGTGTTTTCGTTTTTACGTTATTACTCTGGTGTTGCCTTTGTGTTTGGAGTCTGATATGATAGCAGGATTCTTTCTACCACCTCTTCTATGTGGAGCACAGGGCACATCAAGCTTTATCAGTTACTATCTCCTCCTAATGGCCTTGTAAGTACCTTTTGGAGTGACCTTTGTTTTTTTTCCTTTTCTGGCTGTTTCTATTTCTCAGCATGGCAAATTCCATTTCAAACTGTTTCCCTGAAGTTCTCATTTTATTTTAGTATGCATCAATGAAGTGCATTCTTGTATGTTATTCTTGTATGTATTTTAATTGAGGGCTATAGTTATATTTGTAAACCAATTTAATAAAATTTGGTAGCTGTCATGCTATACAAGTTTTTAATAATAATATATTCATCTCCAAGCACCGGGAAACCTTGTTTGGGTAGGTGTCGCATTATACAAGTTTAATAATAATAATCTGCCTGTCCTGTTTGTATGGCTTTCTAGTGTGTTTTCAGTGCTCTTCTATGTCATGCGTATATAGGCATTGAACAATCATATTACTAGCTTTACCTCTGCTGCTTATTCCATTTCTTTTATCCATCCATCCATCCGTCCATCCATCCGTCTATCTGTCTGTCTATCTGTCTGTCTGTCTGTCTATCTATCTGTCTGTCTATCTGTCTGTCTGTCTATCTGTCTGTCTGTCTATCTATCTGTCTGTCTGTCTATCTTTGCAACCGTATCTAACTTTGCAAATCTGTCTGTCTGCTTGTGCAAGTCTTTCTGTCTGTGCAAGTCTCTATCTGTC
Organism: Calotriton arnoldi; assembly: GCA_963921515.1. NCBI lineage: Eukaryota > Metazoa > Chordata > Amphibia > Caudata > Salamandridae > Calotriton > Calotriton arnoldi. Next base: position 943,755 of record CAWUFW010005136.1, on the reverse strand, counting down.
TGTGCCAACCTTTGTCTATGCCAGTCTTTCTGTCTGTCTGTGCAAGCCTGTCTGTCTGTCTAAGCATCTCTCTCTGTCTGTGCAAGCCTTTGTCCATCTGGCCGTGCAAGCCTCCACATGTGTGCCTGCCTGTCTGTGCAAGCCTTTCTGTCTGTTTATCTAAGACTCTCAGTCTGTCTGTGCAAGCCTTTGTCTGTCTGTCTGTACACGCCTCCCCATGTGTAGCAGCCTGTCTGTGCATGCCTTTCTGTCTGTTTATCTAGGACTCTGCCTGCCTGTGCAAGCCTGTCTGTTAATGGAAGCCTCTCTGTCTGTGCAAGCCTCTCTGTCTGGCTCTCTTTGCAAGCCTGTGTATCTGTGCAAGCCTTTCTGTCTGTCTGTATAGACAACTCTGTCTGTCTTTGCAAGTCTGTCTGCCGGTGCAAGCCTCTCTCTATGTATGTCTGTCTGTCTGTCTGTGCAAGCCTGTTCATCTGTACAAGCCTCTCTGATGTCTGCCTGTCTTTACAAGCCTCTCTGTCTGTTTGTCTGGGTCCCTGTGAAAGCCTCTGTCCGTCTGCCAAGTCTCTTGCTGTCTGTCTGTGCAAGCCTCTCTGTCTATTTTTGCAAGTCTGTCTGAGCCTCTCCATCTCTCTAGCTGCACAAGCCTCTGTCTGTGCAAGCCTCTCTGCCTGTAAGAATGTTTTTCAAAACTATTACAAAAAGAATTAGCAAAAGCAAGAGGCTGGCCACCACCGGCAAACAAATTAACTTTTTAAGGTCTGCTGTTAGCCGAGGGCTTTTGATTTTTTTCACAGTTATATGTACAACATAGTTACTCATAGGAGTTTCCAACCAGACTTTATCCATTAGTCTGTTGTTGTGTCATTCGCCTTCTTTTCTAGCCACTGCAGCATGCATCATGGGGAAGTGGGTTAGAACACTTCGTCCACTGGCTGATTTCACTTTGAATTACAACCTGCTGCCCTTTCACAAGGAAGCATACAAAGAAGTGATGGATGGAATACTTGAATTAATCTCAGCCACTGATAATTACTTGGGCCACATTCCAACACATTGTTATTCTGCACAACATGCCACCTGAGTTTGGAACCAGCCATATGCAAATCAAACTCATTATTGACCCTGCTCCAATGGAAACAGTCCAGCCCAAATTGCCAGGCACTGATTTCACCCTAATTTGGACTTTTCAGCCAGGTACAGTTTTCACAAGGAGCACATCCACACACGAAGTAGTCCTCTTCGGTGTCAGAGATTACTATGGTAATGTGTGCTTTTTTGAAACTATAAAAATATTTTTGGCTTTAGCCAATGATTTTTTTAGATTAATGGCCTGGCTGCTTTCCCGACAACAAGGTTTTGCACAAACTATGACAAAAAAAGAATTGCCAAATTCAAAAGGCAGACTGTCGGCATTTGTCATGGCATCAGCATTTGTACTAATTTTACACAAGGTACTGGATGCACGTTTAGTTTAGATGCTGTACCTATGCTCAAAATATATTCAATTCAAAGAAGCTTTATTCGATTTTTTTCTCAGAAAAATCATAAAAGCGTACAATTAAAACACATATATATTACATAGTTAAAAAGTACATAAAATAACATTAATTACAGGTTACTCAATAGGGCAAAATTGAATTCAAACCGTAGCTGCAGTTTCAATCGGTTTACCTCAAAAAATTTCATATAAGAATAGTTTTTCTACATTTCACTATGCTTTTTAAAAATGAAGCAATTGACTTTGTAAAACATTCATTGTCTAAAAATTGCAAGAATAAAAATGCTGGACAACATTGTCTCAGACCCAATACTCTTAAAATTGGTAAAATCCATCTCCTTCTTTGCATTACATAGAATTTGCAGAATAAAACCACGTGAATTGTCGATTGCTGAGACAGTTCGTCACGTGGACAACTACTCAATATTATGGAGCAATCGTTTGTTACAGGAAAACGTATCAAACGATGGAAAATTCCAAGTCTGAAGCGGGTCAGTACAAATCTATCATAACCGCTTAATATGATTTTTAGGTACGGCTGAATGCCATAGGTGGTCAATATCGTTTGGTTAGATTGTACCGAAGGTTTTGATGCCTGGACAGCAAATCTGTTTGCCTCCAAGTGCGTCATGCAATATCTTTTAAAATCCTTTCTGGAGACGGAATTTACGGAACCAGGGTCATCGTAAAATTCAGGGTAACAGAGATCATTCATAAATGTTTTTATGTATTTTAGCCATGGGATCTCAAATACCCGGTCCAGCTTAAGGCTATCTTTTATAATATCCCGGTTTAAGGTAGTTTTTGTGGAAGTCCAAATCCTGTGCCACAGAAGGACAGGTTGGGCTTTTATTAGGTCCGAGATAAACGGTATCCATAATTCAGTGTGACATAGGTAGGTAGAAGTACTGCCTGGAACTGCCAGAAGGAATTTTAAAAAGGCATTCTCAACCCGCTGTATGGATTTAGTATCACAATAGCCCCACACACCTGCCCCGTATATGGCCATACTGATGCATTTCGCCTGGTATATATGCAGCAGCTCAACGGGAGGCCTTCTACCGAGTTTCTTTGCGAAATTGGCTAGGGCTGCCATAGCTTTCATAAAAGGTAGTTTCCTTATTTTTAATTGCCTGTGACCATGTCCCCTTTTGGTTGACTAAAATGCCTAAATAGGGAAATGTTTTGGTGGATTCACCTTTTTGTTATCAATAAATATGTCCCTACATTTTGCACTGCCTTTCCCGCACTTCATAATGAAAGTTTTTGTAGTGTTCACTCTCAAACCCAGGTTATCCATGTACTCAGTATAATTTGTGAGTGCACTTTGGAGTCCCAATTGCGTTCGGGCCATCAGCACTGCGTCATCCGCGTACAGAAGGGCGGGTAGGGGGCAATTATTTATTTGTGGCAGATACTGGCACTTCTCCACCATTGCTTCTCCTAAGCCGTTGGTGTAGAGTGTAAATAGAAACGGTGCCAGGACACAGCCCTGCCTAACCCCCCTCTCCACGTTGAATGGTGCAGTGCATTCGCCCTTGACTCCATAACGAACCCTTGCTTTCGCGCTAGTATAGAGCTGCCTCAAAAACTGAATTAATAGAGCTTCCACCCCATGTCAGCTAAAATATTCCATAATTTACAGTGAATTACACAGGCAAAGGCTGCCGTAAGATCTATGAATGCCAAGTATAATCTTCCTTGTTTAGACAGCGTATACTTCTCCAGCAGAATGTTAAGATTTTGTCCTTGTTCCACTGTACCTAAACCCTGTCAAAAACCGAATTGTAAATCTGAGAGAATGTTCTTATCTTTTGCCCAATCCTGAAACCGATTAAGCACAATCCGCCCCACCACCTTAACCAAAGAGTCTAGCAATGATATTGGGCGATAACACGCTGGGTTCTGTCGGTCACCCTTTTTAGGTCGGGCCTAGAGTCAGCGCGCAAGCGCTGCTCTGGCGATGATCTGTTGTAGTTCAGTACGGGAGAGAAGCCCCACCACTCCCCCACCCATATTTTTCATTGGCTTGTGTCTTTGTCCTTCGTAAATGCTGGCTTCTGATTCCTAAATAGGCTTATTAGTCCCTCCTTAGTACGGCCATGTCGTCATTTGTATCCTCCCATGGCTACTGGCCCCTTTGCTTGGTTGTTACACGGTACGTGTACTATTTTCTTGATTGAAGTTTCTCTTACTTTAAGCACGACGTGCTTTGCTACATTGAGCATGCCATGCACGCTTTCACTTTGAAAGCAGCCGGGACAATGCGGCCGTTTGTTTGCAGTGCCATAGGTTTTGCATTTAAATGCGAGACCTATAGCATTGCAAATATTTTTGCTGGTTTCTTAGCTTTTTAGGCCACTTTTCTGGCAGCTTAGGGAATGAGGCACCTAAATGTAAATTGGCCGGTGCACGAGGGTTTACACAGTAAGATGCCATTAATAAGAAACAGGATTTGTTCGCCTCGCCCTCGCGCACTTAAAAAGTGTCCCCCTTGGTGTGTTTTCTAAATGTATATCATGATTGGAAGGTGGGTGAATGTCGGCTTTGTTAGTGTAGCCCACAGACTGGTACCGAATCCAAGTCATCTGACCGCCAGAACCACGGCTTTGTCTGGTGAGTGCTGCGCCATTAGGCAACAAGAGGTATTAATAACTAGATGGTAAATAAAGAATAGAAACAGCGACGCTGCCCACCAGCAGTTCACGTGAAAGGTTATGGTCGCCGACACTGGAAATCACACTAAGGGGCGGATTCCGATCTCGGTCGGAGGCGCACCCAATACCATTCGGTCGGGAAAAAAGCCATGCGAAAGCCTGTTTCCCGACCGATCCGTACAGTACACCGAACGAGCAAGTACGATGCGCACAACAGCAAAAAATCCGGCCGAGCCGTACTCACCCAAACCAGGTCCTGTTCTCCGACCGAGGCGAATCCGGAAACGCCGAATCGAGTCGCACGGAAGGAAAAATGCAGCCCCGTCCGGCCGGACAAGTACGATGCGCTTTCCGTACGCTCCGAACCCGTCGCTACGCACGGCACGTCAAAGCATCCGGGAGAGGCGCACATAAGCTCCGATTCGCGCCACAACACGATCCACGGCTCCGAGACGAACACGGCACCGACGAGGACGACGCGAAGCGACGAGGACGAGGCGAACCGACGAGGACGACGCCAAGCAACGAGAAGGACGAACGACACGAACCAACCATGAATCCCTTCGTTCCGATCATACCAATATTCTACATTTACTACCGGAACAGGCACGGACGCGTACGGCGCAGAAGGTAAGCCAGACACCAACCACAAAACACATACAACACGTACACGACACATCACACACACACACGGGGATGCTGAATATACTTACACCAGCAACAGCAGCACCATAGGGGCGGGATGCCCATCACCAATGCCACATATGCACACAGGGGCCTGAATGCGCACCACCACCCCTACCCAGGGGGCTGGATGCCTACCACTACTACCACCCTTAGCCAGGGGGGCTGGATGCCTACCACTACTACCACCCTCACCCAGGGGGGCTGGATGCCTACCACTACTACCACCCTTAGCCAGGGGGCTGGATGCCTACCACTACTACCACCCTTAGCCAGGGGGGCTGGATGCCTACCACTACTACCACCCTCACCCAGGGGGGCTGGATGCCTACCACTACTACCACCCTTAGCCAGGGGGCTGGATGCCTACCACTACTACCACCCTTAGCCAGGGGGGCTGGATGCCTACCACTACTACCACCCTCACCCAGGGGGGCTGGATGCCTACCACTACTACCACCCTTAGCCAGGGGGCTGGATGCCTACCACTACTACCACCCTTAGCCAGGGGGGCTGGATGCCTACCACTACTACCACCCTCACCCAGGGGGCTGGATGCCTACCACCACTACCACCCTCACCCAGGGGGGCAGGATGCCTACCACTACTACCACCCTTAGCCAGGGGGGCTGGATGCCTACCACTACTACCACCCTTAGCCAGGGGGGCTGGATGCCTACCACTACTACCACCCTTAGCCAGGGGGGCTGGATGCCTACCACTACTAGCACCCTCACCCAGGGGGGCTGGATGCCTACCGCCACTACCACCCTCACCCAGGGGGGCAGGATGCCTACCACTACTACCACCCTTAGCCAGGGGGGCTGGATGCCTACCACTACTACCACCCTTAGCCAGGGGGGCTGGATGCCTACCACTACTACCACCCTTAGCCAGGGGGCTGGATGCCTACCACTACTAGCACCCTCACCCAGGGGGCTGGATGCCTACCACCACTACCACCCTCACCCAGGGGGGCAGGATGCCTACCACTACTACCACCCTTAGCCAGGGGGGCTGGATGCCTACCACTACTACCACCCTTAGCCAGGGGGGCTGGATGCCTACCACTACTACCACCCTTAGCCAGGGGGGCTGGATGCCTACCACTACTAGCACCCTCACCCAGGGGGGCTGGATGCCTACCACCACTACCACCCTCACCCAGGGGGGCAGGATGCCTACCACTACTACCACCCTTAGCCAGGGGGCTGGATGCCTACCACTACTACCACCCTTAGCCAGGGGGCTGGATGCCTACCACTACTACCACCCTTAGCCAGGGGGGCTGGATGCCTACCACTACTACCACCCTCACCCAGGGGGGCTGGATGCCTACCACTACTACCACCCTTAGCCAGGGGGGCTGGATGCCTACCACTACTACCACCCTTAGCCAGGGGGGCTGGATGCCTACCACTACTACCACCCTCACCCAGGGGGCAGGATGCCTACCACTACTACCACCCTTAGCCAGGGGGGCTGGATGCCTACCACTACTACCACCCTTAGCCAGGGGGCTGGATGCCTACCACTACTACCACCCTTAGCCAGGGGGGCTGGATGCCTACCACTACTAGCACCCTCACCCAGGGGGGCTGGATGCCTACCACCACTACCACCCTCACCCAGGGGGGCAGGATGCCTACCACTACTACCACCCTCATCCAGGGGGGCTGGATGCCTACCACCACTACCACCCTCACCCAGGGGGCAGGATGCCTACCACTACTACCACCCTTAGCCAGGGGGGCTGGATGCCTACCACTACTACCACCCTTAGCCAGGGGGGGCTGGATGCCTACCACTACTACCACCCTTAGCCAGGGGGGGCTGGATGCCTACCACTACTACCACCCTTAGCCAGGGCAGCTGGATGCCTACCACTACTACCACCCTTAGCCTGGGGGGGCAGGATGCCTACCACTACTACCACCCTTAGCCAGGGGGGGCTGGATGCCTACCACTACTACCACCCTCACCCAGGGGGGGCTGGATGCCTACCACCACTACCACCCTCACCCAGGGGGGGCAGGATGCCTACCACAACTACCACCCTCAGCCAGGGGGGGCTGGATGCCTACCACGACTTCCACCCTCACCCAGGGGGGGCTGGATGCCTACCACTACTACCACCCCCACTCATAGGATGGACAATGCATGACACAACCAGCACACCACAACCTAGGGAATGCAAGATAAAGACATCCCCCCACCACCATGACAAGCGTGTGTAGGCTGTGTCAAATGCCTACAACACCGAACATGACTTTGAACATACAATGTGACCCCCTAGCACATGTGCCACACATATATGTGTGTGGCACCCACAATGCAAGCAGCCCATGACCATTGTGGCAATGGGGTCTAAACCCCCATCATCACAGTGACCAAAAGGTAAGTGTGGGGTCCATAGCTGAAGCACATTTTGACCATTGTGGCAATGGGGTCTAAACCCCCATCATCACAGTGACCAAAAGGCAAGTGTGGGGTCCATAGCTGAAGCACATTTTGACCATTGTGGCAATGGGGTCTAAACCCCCATCATCACAGTGACCAAAAGGCAAGTGTGGGGTCCATAGCTGAAGCACATTTTGACCATTGTGGCAATGGGGTCTAAACCCCCATCATCACAGTGACCAAAAGGGAAGTGTGGGGTCCATAGCTGAAGCACATTTTGACCATTGTGGCAATGGGGTCTAAACCCCATCATCACAGTGACCAAAAGGGAAGTGTGGGGTCCATAGCTGAAGCACATTTTGACCATTGTGGCAATGGGGTCTACACCCCCATCATCACAGTGACCAAAAGGTAAGTGTTGACAAAGAAAGAGCTGCAACTGCCAAACTGCGAGGATCATTCCTGGTCACAGAACCAAAAACTCATCTGTGGCAAAGTAGTGTATGTGTCCCATTGCAACATAAATTGGGTGAGCCAAATACTGCAGTGCAAATGAGACATTCCTTTGGCCATGTGCAGACAAACAACACCCATGTGGGCTGACACCGTCAACATTCATCAATGACACAATGACAGAAGTGACCATCAGAATGCAGAACCACATATTTGCACCAATGGGCACACAAATGCAGATATCCTGTGGAGACAGCAGATGTGAGGTGAACAGATACCATACCATGGCAGCAATGGGACACACAAACCATGATCACTGTGCTGACCGATGACCTAGGAGTCCCAGGGACAGCAGGGGAAACACACCAAACAACATACAGCCAATGGCACACCCAAGATATGCCAATGCAGTGGTGCAGATGCACAAACACAAACAGGCAGACCAACACTGTCATCATACACAGCAGGTGAGGGGGGGTGCCAGTGTCCCCAGGTAACCACACAACACATGAGGAGAGCTGAATACCAATCATACAGATGTGCATACACTGCCACACTAAGGTAACTCATGGATCCAAATCCCCTATGTGGGCAAGCAGGCATTGTCAGATGAGAGGGAGCACAAAACACACATGTCACACAGGCACGTAGGAACAACAACTGACACAGCAAGACACAGACACACCACAGCACCACCCCCAGGGCCCCCACAATGTGGTGACCCTTGGCTGCATAAAAATCCCACTCTGATGACAAAGCTGAATGTGGTTCACACTGTGAACCACAGTCATGTGTCCTGAGCAACAAACTACCATCACACCGACACAAGCACAAATCAATCAGCATGGCCAGTAAGCCAAGGCCAACATGGAGGCAGGGGTCTAGCTGGGCAACAACTCCCATCTGCACACACTCAAGACCACACCCCTCGACCTCCAACAATGTGCAGCAGTGAAGTACACATGCACTGGTGACATTGCACATGCACCCATGACTATTCCAGGGTGGTGGGTGGGAACCAAGGTGCAGAAACACATCACACATGGCCACTCAACAAGACTCCTGAATGTCTGACACACTGCACACTACGCTGTACATGGACATGACGGCGATACCACACCAACCAATGGGATCCCAGCCACAGTCACACACCAATGAAGAAGCCAAGGTCACCCACAAAGAACACACATAGACAACAACCAACATCGCAGCCCGGACCCTGAGGAGTGCCAGCAGTCACACACACAACGTGTCACAATAACTTAAAGATAACACGAACTGAAAATCACATGACAGGGGCAAACAACAAGTGCCAAGGGGAAACCTGACTGTGACCCATCTGCGTCTGCACACAAACTCAGCCCTGACAGCAAACACACCTATGGGTGACACCCTGATGACCAGTAATGTGCCATGCACCCACATCACAGAGAACACAGGGAGAAGACTTTGGGGGAACATAGCTCAAGTCAGCAAGCATCACAAACAGGTACAACACTAGGGATCACAGCATGCGCAGATAAATGGAAGTGAACACACAGACATGCACATACAACACACACCTTGGGCGCAGGCAATGTCACACGTGTACACACTGCCATGAGGGGACTCCACTCCTGTGTGAGGAAAGCTGTGCCATATGTTGCCTCAGTAGGGCCCCATCATGTCAGCTGAGCACTTGGTCACACAATCAACAATTAGCACCAAATGAGGGCTCCCGTCACATCAGCCTGGTCATGGATGTGCCAACGGAATCATCAGCACAGATCCAACACACTTGTATAGCAATGTTGCACTGACTACACGGATGAGTCCTTCCCCATTGATGCCCAAACCTGCATGTCCAGTGGAGATGGCAACACGGTCAGGGAAGTAGACAAATCCAACAATGGCAGGCACAACAGATGTGCAGGGGTGGAAGCCACAGATATGAAATTGCTAATGTAAGTAGGAAATCCCATTGCCAAATACTGAACACATGACACCCTCAGATGCTGCTATGGATGACATGGATACACCACATGATAGGACACATTCCCCCTGGACCACATGGGTTCCTGCACAGTAACACTTCATAATCATGAGACCAGATATCACCATCACTGCAGCAAGGGCATGGTTAGCAGCACCAACAACATGTACATCTGAAGCATGAGCACTAGAGAAAAGAAAGTTGCTTTATTCAGCATATGTGTTGAATGAAAACGACGTCCAGAAAAAAAGAGCAAAGGCCAATGGCCAGTCCATTGTCAAAGTTCAAACAGGGTGACACTGGCAGATGTCACCCTACGCATGCCTGCACAAAACCAGGGACAATCCACTAGGAGGGGCAACCGGGGGGCAGGCCAGGCACCGCAGGGACAGGATCAGGGCTCACCAGGGGAGTCAGGGAAGGGGTGGTGGGTGCTGGAGAGCCACTGACAACTGCAGTGAAGGTGTCTGACATGGTGTGTGCCGGCACAACTGGGGGCATGACTCAGATGTCGTGGGTGCCGGCACAACTGCAGTGGACCCTGCAGATGGAGTGGACAGGTCCGCCACTGCAGTGCCCAAGTCAGACAGGGCGGTAGTGGACTCCACTGCAGTGCCTACCTCCAGGGGTGGAGAATGGGGAACAGGCAAGGTGGGTTGGACAGAGGGGGAGGACACCCTCACCACATCAGTGGCACAGACAAGCGCAGCGGGGGTGTGGTGCTGGGAGAGCAAGTGGCAGGGGGAGAAGGCCTGATCCTCTTGGGGATGGTATATCTGTGGGTGGGGGAACCTGGGGCAGGGTGTGGGGGGGGCACCTGTGCAGTGGGGGCCTGAGGGATGGAGGACGGAGACCTTGTGCCTGAGCTGCAGGGCGGTGGCGGGGTCTTGCTCTTAGGACTCCGGGGGACTTGCGGGTGGGGGCCTCAGTCCGTCTGCGCCTGGGGGAGGGTGTCCGGGGGCGAGGGGCACTCTGCTCCGTGTGGGTGGGCTTCCTCTTCCCCCGGGATGCTGGAGCAGCTTCATCGGTGGGGAAGAGGCCGAGGTCACAGAGGAAGAGCTGCTGTGACTTTGGGGTTGCAGGTGAGGCAAGGGAGGGTGCTTTGGAGGGAGAGGGAACTGAGGACTGCGCAGTGCATGTGGATGCGTGTGTGTGTTCCAGGGCCCCATCCCCTGTGAGTCTGGCTTCAGTCCCCTGAATGTGCGTGCGTGTGCGTTTTGTCATTGGCGTGTGTGTCAGTGTGCTGGATGTGTGTGTGCTGGTGTGTGCCTGTGCCGGTGTGTGTGTGCTTGGGATGGGTAAGGTGCTGGGGAGTGTGGATGGAGCAGAGGCAGGAGGGGTGAGGGACCGTTTGAGGAGGGACACTGCTGCCGTCAGGGAGGAGTCCATGGACCTATTGCCCCTCTGTAGGTCAGACATGCCCGATGAGATGCCCTCCATGAACGACACCAGCTGAGTCAACAGCGCGGTGTGCGCATGGAGGACACTCAGCATGGCTGTCTGGCCTACATGGAGCTGGCGAAGGAGGTACACAGACTCCTCACTCAGGGCAGCAGGGGACACAGGGGCAGGGGCTGCGGTGCCTGGCCCAAAGGAGACACGCTCCCGGACATGGGAGCCTCCACGGACCTGGGGAATGGGAGCCGATGGGAGGGCGGTGGTGGTGCTGGTGGTGGCGGGGACATCAACACTAGCTGGGGTGTGGTGGCTGCTGACACCCGCCTCCACAAGGGAGTCATCCTCCGAGTTGCTCTGGTCCTCAGCTGAGGTGGATGCTGCTGAGGACTCCTCGGTGTGGCTCCCCTCGCCCTCCGTGCCACTGGGTCCCTCCGACCACTCCTCGGCTGCTGACCCAGTCTGGCTCTCTGGCTCCTCCTGGTCCATGGAGCTGTCCCCTTCCGTGGCCGTGGATGTATCTGCAAACAATGGGGAAACAGACAGACATCAGTCACCTGCACAAAACGCACACACCACTGTGAGCACAGCACATCACAGAGCAAGCCCTGGCATCATTAGTTGTACATTGCTAAAAGTGCCCTAACTGAACAGGAGAAGCCAATTGTCAGTCTGATGCCAAGCATGGCACTCACATCCCACATGGCCTTGCACCCATCTGTCTGGTGTCTGTTGGATTGCAACACCCCAGTGTGGACACATGCACCAAGTACACAGTAGTTGGACAGTGCAGAGGACACGGTGTGGCATGTGGACATGCACACATCACAGCTCTTGCCACTGAGTCAGTACAGGTTTCCGGATGAAAGGGATGCCCAGAGTCAAATAGGAAATGCATGTGATGCATACCAGCGACAGACACCATGATGCACCCATGTCCTGATAGCCAGCGCCACTATGGTGTGCATGTAGCACATGTCACTCCCCTGCAGGCTCACCAATCAGTAGACACATGCCATGGCGGAGGCATGACTGCAAAGTCATACATCACTGTCTCAGTGATGTATGACTTTGCAGCCAGACAACAACACTCTGCACTGTGTCACAATAGTAGGTCATGGGGAATGCAAGTCCTGGAGCTGCACAAGTGCACATGTACATCCCCCACAACACATCCTCTTAACCCTCATCTGTCCAGGTCATACCTATTGGACATATGGGAGACCTGTGACACTACCCTCTGAACCTGAGCCCCTCACACTCTGCTGTGAATGGGGAACAGCTGCCTGAACTTCACATTCACATGCCCCAGTCTGCATGGGCAGCTGATCAGACACCTATGTGACACACAAGTATCGTCTCCTATGGTCACATCTCCAGTGGCATGCTGAGCCCCTACCAAGAAACTCCACAGCAGTCCTGGCGACTAATCCACAGCACACTGACACAGAGGCAGACACCTGAGGGGTCAAATCACTGCGCACAATGTGTCAGCTGATACACGGGAGTGGGAGTACAGAGTGTATTGTATGGCCTGGAGTAGGCATGACTGTCCAGCCCCACATGAATGAGGGATGAGCCCTGGACTGTAGGCAGCTGGCTAAGTATGTGTGACACACGTCATATACATACTCCTGGGGCCCAAACATTGTTCCCACCCGCAGCATGGGTGTGTGCCAGATACCCCAGCCACATGTGGTGGATCAGCTCAGCAATTGGACCACAGATCAAAGTAACACGCTGAATACATGTCAGAATACAGGCATTGTGTAAGCAATGGACCCACCCATGATGCCCACCACAGAGTCAGGGAAACAGATGCTGTCTCCCACCTTGAGTCAAGCAAACTGCAAGGACACAGTCCTAAGTGACAGAATTCCCTGCATGTAAGGGCCACACCTGGGTATCAGATGAGGAGTGGGCAGTGCACAATAGAGGGACATGGCTCCTGGACAACATGACTGCTGTACTGTGGCAGTTCAACCAGGCCCGAGGAGGGCACATAGCATGTTAGACAGAGTTCACAGTGCAGTCTTTGACTCACCCCCTCCTTGCTGCTCTCTGGCCTTCAGCTGCCCATCCAGGTCTGGAAAGACCACCGCCAGGATCCTGAGCATGTGGGGGTCAGGGTCCGTGTTCCGCCCCTCCTGCGAGGAGGCGACAGCTTCAGCTGGACCCGTGCAATCCTCCGGGTCCAGCCCCGAAGGTCCTGCCACCTCTTTTGGCAGTTGCGGATCCGGCGCTTGTAGACCCCCACGGACCGGACAGCCCGGACGATGTCCTTCCAGATCTCCTGCTTCCGATGGGCAGAAGCCTGTCAGGATGACAAAGTGATAAGGCCATTACTACACATGCAACATATCCGTGCATGACACAGTTGCATATACATGTCGCAATCACAGGGGCACATGGTGTACACAGGCAGTGCATGGCTGCCCATGGACAGTTTTCCAGAAGTCACTACATGGTATCATTGCATGGGGAGTAAAACCCTGTTCAGAAGCACTGTCCCTGCACCATACCTGTCCAGTGCAAGTCACTACACACTATGGGGGGTGACAACTACTCAGTGAGCCTGCTAGCCAGTGGCGTGCAGACTCTCAGCCTTGCTAGTCAGACAAAATGCACATTCAGAAAGGCAGTGCACAGGACACTCACCTGCTCCCCTGGTGTCCCATACAGCTTGCTGTACTGTGGAAGTAGGCTGTCCAGCAGGGCCTGGTTCTCTTCAAGGCTGAAGGCTGGGGCTCTCTCCACAGTACGTGCCATTGCAGGGTCCAGAGGGGCAGAGACAGCAGCAGTGCAGTGGCAGATGTCGTCTTGGAGCATGTAGTGCAGGCAAGTGGGCTCTCAGGGGAACAGCCAGCAATATATATGTGCTGGAGAGGCAGATACTGTCCCTTGTGTCCAAAGTGATAGGTCCAAGTCGTTTGCATCTTCTGAATCTGGCCAATCCATGGAATAGCAGCACCAAAACACGCCCACAGCATCCTTCAAATCTTCAACTTCATGACATACATGATTTTGCAATATTGTTGTGGGTGACCAACTGATTTTCCAGCAACCGACTCGTTCGAAATTCGAAAACGCGTCCGTTGCCAGGCAAGCCCATTGTCAATGGGTGTGCACCGATCGGTCCATTGCGGTACAACGCGCACAGGGGTACAACGCGTACCCGCACACATTGAAAGCAATGGGCCGGCCGGAGGCACCGATCGGTCCATTGCAGTTCAACGCGCACAGGGGTACAACGCGTACCCGCACACATTGAAGGCAATGGGCCGGCCGGAGGCACCGATCGGTCCATTGCAGTTCAACGCGCACAGGGGTACAACGCGTACCCGCACACATTGAAAGCAATGGGCCGGCCGGAGGCACCGATCGGTCCATTGCAGTTCAACGCGCACAGGGGTACAACGCGTACCCGCACACATTGAAAGCAATGGGCCGGCCGGAGGCACCGATCGGTCCATTGCAGTTCAACGCGCACAGGGGTACAACGCGTACCCGCACACATTGAAGGCAATGGGCCGGCCGGAGGCACCGATCGGTCCATTGCAGTTCAACGCGCACAGGGGTACAACGCGTACCCGCACACATTGAAGGCAATGGGCCGGCCGGAGGCACCGATCGGTCCATTGCAGTTCAACGCGCACAGGGGTACAACGCGTACCGCACACATTGAAGGCAATGGGCCGGCCGGAGGCACCGATCGGTCCATTGCAGTTCAACGCGCACAGGGGTACAACGCGTACCCGCACACATTGAAAGCAATGGGCCGGCCGGAGGCACCGATCGGTCCATTGCAGTTCAACGCGCACAGGGGTACAACGCGTACCCGCACACATTGAAAGCAATGGGCCGGCCGGAGGCACCGATCGGTCCATTGCAGTTCAACGCGCACAGGGGTACAACGCGTACCCGCACACATTGAAGGCCATGGGCCGGCCGGAGGCACCGATCGGTCCATTGCTGTTCAACGCATCACTGTACATGTGACTGGCATATGTCAGCATGCCTGTCTCAGATGGACATATGCCAGCCACAGATAGCTCCCAGGGAGTGAGGGGCACACCTACATCACGACAGCCTGTCCAAACCTTATCATAAGGCATGTAAGGCTGCATTTCCTATTGTGTGTATGTTGGTGTACATGTTGTCCTATGGGTGTCACCTGTGGGCAGCCACCCCCAGGCTGTGCACGTGTTCATGGGGACAGGATCCTGGGTGTTATGTGTACGTGACCACTGTGATGTGCAACTGTTCATATCTGTGCATGTGCCATGGTCACATTTCACAGTGGTGTATGTGTATGTCATGTCACATACCCCGTGAGTCCCATGTGGGACGGTATGTTTGAGCCAGGGTGTCCCAGTGGCACAATAGTGATGGTCCTCCACAGTCTTTGTGCATTTAGTGTTTACAATGTCTCTGATTTCATGTGCACAATGGGAGACAGTCTCCACATCCACGTTGTGTGTGCATGGACTCTGATGTTGTGCGTGTGTGTCACAGACGTCCATGTCTGTCCTGCCGTGGCAAGTGGGGCCACTACCTGTGGGGGTCATGTTTGTTTTGCTGTGGTGTACACATGATACTCCATGTGATGCCAGTGTCCATGTGGCATTACAGGGTCCCTGGGAATGTACCTGTCGTTGAGCTGTGGTGACCGCTCAGCCCTCCACAGGGCTTGGTCGCCCCACTCACTGCTGCCGCTCCTGCCTGCCTTGCCGCCTCCTGCCTGGAGATTCCTTCGCTCGCTGCCCGCTGCTCCTGGGACTTTCCCGCTGCTCCTGGGACTTTCCCGCTGTCCGCTGCTCCTGGGACTTTCCCGCTGCTCCTGGGACTTTCCCGCTGCCCGCTGCTCCTGGGACTTCCCGCCACTGCCTCCCTGCGGCCCCGCCCCCCCCGTGATTCCATTCGCCGCCCCGCTCCCGCCACCCAGCTGCTCCTCCCTCCAGGCTCCTTACTTATGACGCCCCCTGAGCGACCGCGCAGCGGCCGCGCGCAGTGGGAGCACCGACGGAGCGCCGAAGGTGCGCCAAAGGTAAGCCCGTCTGCGCCCGTCCGCACCTGGCCCGCGCCCAGCGCCAGGACCCCTGGATCCCACAGATGCAACACTACTCGACGGACCTACGACGCCGCCACCCTCACCGCACTCAATGCCGGCCGGAACCCTGCCTGCTACCGAGCCTCACCGAGACGCACCCTCGGACCCTTCACCTGCCAAGCCTGCCGATTCACCTGCCCCCGGACGTGCACCACCTCCGCCAAGTCGAGCACCAGCAGCAACCACCTGAAATGCATCCTGTTGAACACCCGCTCCGTCCACAGGCACGCCGTGGAACTCTGGGACCTGCTCGACGCAACAGCACCGGACGTCGCCTACCTCACCGAAACCTGGATGAACGCCTCCTCAGCGCCCGACATCGCCATAGCCATCCCGGACGGATACAAGATCACCCGGAAGGACCGCGTCAACCAGACGGGAGGAGGCATCGCCATCGTACACAAGAACACCATCCGCATCTCGACTAACTCCGACGAGACCTTCACCGCCGCCGAACACCTACACTTCCAGATACACACTGACCCCAAGACCACCCTCCGAGGCACCCTCATCTACAGACCCCGGGACCACGCACACTATTCAGCGAAGACATCGCAGACTTCATCAGCCCGCACGCCATGCCCTCCGCCGACTACATCCTCCTAGGGGACCTCAACTTCCACCTGGAGAACAACAACGACAGAAACACCACCGCCCTGCTGGACAACCTCGCCAACCTCGGACTCAAGCAACTGGTGAACACGCCCACCCACTACGCCGGCCACACGCTTGACCCCGTCTTCTCTTCCAGCAAGCACATCTCCTTCAGCCACGCCACCGGACTCCACTGGACCGACCACAGCTGCGTCCACTTCAGCTTCAGAAAGACTGCGACCCACCACCACCCGCAACAGGCTCCCCGCCGGAGCTGGAGCAAGATCACCGCCGAGCAGCTCATCGCCTCCCTCAGCCAGAACACACCCACCAACACAACGGACCCAAACGAAGCAGCCAGCAACCTCGCCAAGTGGCTGACCGCCTGCGCCGACGACCTCGCACCACTAAAAACCCTCCCAGCAGACCCGGAAGCAAGAAAACCCCTTGGTTCACCAACGAACTCAAGGAATCCAAGAAGAACTGCCGCACTCTCGAGAAAGCCTGGCGACTTGACCAGACCACAGACAACAGGACCGCCCTCAAGCACGCCACCCGCAAACACCACCAGATGATCCGTGCCACCAAGAAGTCGGCACTCAAAGAACGACTGGACAACAACGCCCACGACAGCAAGGAACTTTTCAGCATCGTCAAAGAGTTCTCCAACCCCAGCGCCGGAAACAACGACATCACCCCCTCGCAAGACCTCTGCAACTCACTCGCCGTGTTCTTCCACCGCAAGATCACCGACATACATAACAGCTTCGACGCACAGACCACGCACCCTACCGCCGAACCAACGCCCGCCACCACCACCCTCTGCAACTGGACCCCGATCAGCACCGAAGACACCACCCGCACGATGAACTCCATCCACTCCGGATCACCAACCGACCCCTGCCCACACCACGTCTTCAACAAAGCCGACGCCACCATCGCACCCCATCTCCGGGACATCATCAACTCCTCCTTCCACACCGCCACCTTCCCGGAGAGCTGGAAGCACGCCGAGCTTACCGCCCTCCTGAAGAAACCAACGGCGGACCCCACCGACCTCAAGAACTACCGTCCCATCTCGCTCCTTCCGTTTCCGGCCAAAGTCATCGAGAAGACCGTCAACAGACAGCTTGCCGCCTTCCTCGAGACGAATGGATCCCTCGACCCCTCGCAGTCCGGGTTTCGGGCCAACCACAGCACCGAGACCGCCCTTATCGCAGCCACCGACGACATCAGAACCCTAACCGACAACAGGGAAACAGCAGCCCTCATTCTCTTGGACCTCTCCGCGGCGTTCGACACCGTCTGCCACCGCACCCTAGTGAAGCGCCTCAGCAACATCGGAATCCGAGAGAAAGCACTGGAATGGATCATCTCGTTCCTCGCCGGAAGAACCCAGAGAGTCCGCCTCCCCCGTTCAGATCCGAGGCCACCGAAGTCATCTGCGGCGTTCCACAAGGATCTTCACTCAGTCCAACCCTCTTCAACGTCTACATGAGCCCCCTCGCAGCCATCGCACGCCAACACAACCTCAACATCATCTCCTACGCCGACGACACCCAGCTGATCCTCTCCCTCACCAACGACCCCACCACCGCCAGAGCCAACCTACACGACGGGATGAGAGACGTCGCCGACTGGATGAGGAACAGCCGCCTTAAACTGAACTCAGACAAGACGGAAGTCCTCATCCTGGGCTCATCACCCTCCGCCTGGGACGACTCTTGGTGGCCCCCGGCCCTGGGCACCGCGCCCAAGCCAACGGACCACGCACGCAACCTGGGCTTCATCCTGGACTCCTCCCTGTCGATGACCAGACAAGTCAACGCCGTCTCATCTTCGTGCTTCAACACCCTGCGCATGCTCCGCAAGATCTTCAGATGGATCCCCACTGAAACCAGGAAGACCGTCACCCAGGCACTCGTCACCAGCCGACTGGACTATGGGAACACCCTCTACGCCGGAACCACAGCCAAACTTCAAAAAGACTCCAGCGCATCCAGAACGCCTCCGCACGACTCATCCTGGACATCCCCCGGCACAGCCACATCACCGGACACCTGAAAGACCTGCACTGGCTCCCCGTCAGCAAGAGAATCACGTTCAGACTCCTCACCCACGCACACAAGGCCCTCCACGACCTGGGCCCCAAGTACCTCAACGACCGCATGACCTTCTACACGCCCACCCGCCAGCTACGATCAACCAGCCACGCCCTCGCCACCGTACCACGCATCCGCAGAGCCACCGCCGGAGGAAGATCCTTCTCCTACCTGGCAGCCAAGACCTGGAACTCCCTCCCCACTCACCTTCGGCGAACCCAGGACCATCTCTCCTTCAGGAAGCAGCTCAAGACCTGGCTGTTCGAGCAGTAACTTACCCCCTCCCCCAGCGCCTTGAGACCCTCCCGGGTGAGTAGCGCGCTCTATAAATGCCGTGATTGATTGATTGGTGCCTGGGGCACATCTGTCCTCACATGTCACTGTGGGGGGTGATTGTGACACGGCAGCAGGAGATGGGAACTGTGACACGGCATCATGATATCCAATGGGCCAACCTGGGACAAATTGATGCCACCTGTAGGACCGTGTTGACAGATGTTGGCCATGTATGTACCATACATGTCCTTCCGGTACTGCACACTTCATGTAGTTGTGCCTCATAATGATGTATGTTGGGATCTTGAGTGTGTTCAATGCCGCATATGTGGGGTGACTGACAATCTTGCTTACTTCTCCTCTGCACTGCAGGGCTCCTGCTGTCCATCGGCCATTCCCAGACCTGGCAACGATGGTGGAACGGGACAGCATCCGACGGTACCGCTTCACCAGGCAGCTGATTGAGGATTTGGCAGTGCAGTTGTCCCCACATTTGCAGCCTGGCCGGCCGTATCCTACAGCGCTGACCCCCAAGGTGAAGGTGATGGCAGCCCTACACTTCTTTGCCACCGGTACCTTCCAACATACTGTGGCGACTGCTGGTGGGATGTCACAGACCATGTTCAGCCGTGTGCTCCGCGATGTTTTGGCGGCAATGTTGCTCTTCCTGAACCGGTACATCTATTTCCCTAGACTGCGACGACTCACTGACGTGAAGAGTGACTTTTATGCCCTGGGGAGGATGCCGCATGTAATTGGCTCCATTGATGGGACACATGTGGCTTTGGTACCACCACAGGCCCAGGAGCAGGCCTACAGGAACCGCAAGCACTACCACTCGGTCAATGCACTGGTGGTGTGTCTTGCAGACATGACCATCACACACGTGTGTGCCCGTTTCCCTGGTTCAGCACACGATGCCTTTGTGATGAGGAGTAGTCGCATCCCCAGGATGATGGCACAGATGCAGAACCAGCGTGCCTGGCTTGTCGGTGTGTACTGACTTTGTGCCATTGTGTGTGATCTGATCTGTAGTATTCCGCCCACTTTTCCAAGTCAGCTAATGTGCACTTGTCTGTCCGTAGGTGACTCGGGATACCCCAACATGCCGTGGTTGCTGACACCCCTCAGGAACCCTGTGGCACCTGCCCAGATGCGCTACAATGAGGCACATGGTCGGACCAGGAGAGTGATTGAGCGGACCTTTGGTCTCCTGAAGAGCCGCTTCCGCTGCCTGGACAAGACCGGAGGGTCCCTCCCATATGCCCCTGCGAAAGTGTGCAAGATTATCATCGTCTGCTGCATGCTCCACAACCTGGCAGTGCGGAAGGAGTTGCCTCTCATCCAGGATGACAATGACCAACATCCGCCACCTGTGGAGGATCCTGGCCTGGACCACGATGCCAGTGACGATGATGATGATGATGATGGTGATGGTGATGTCCGCACACAGCTCATCACCAACTTCTTTAGCTGAATGTGAGTATCCTGAGGTGTCATGTCAATGATGTGAGTTGGCATGATGTGTGGGTGGTGCTCTGGTGCTGTTGGAGTGTGTCCATGGGCTACTTGACTGGATGTGTGTTGCGATGTGTGGTGACAGGTGGGCTGTACTCCCCAACAGTGTTGACATGCTAACTTGGTTCTGGGTGGGTATCTTGTAACATGTATTGTGCATGAGTTTTGCTGTTCTGTCCTGTACTCCATTGCTTTTGACTGTGTGTCATTTCTGTCCTTCACAGGGTACTTTCAGATTCGTTTGGTCAACTGTGTCCACCGACGACGTGATTGCACATCCAGGCTGGTAGCTGTTGTGTCCCTACAGGTGATGTGCGCCACACCCATGGACTTCCTTCCGTCTACAGTTGTTGACTGTGTGCCCGCTACCAGGTGGGGTTACCTTGCATCTGTAGTGGTTACGGCATGTTGCAACTGTGTAATAAACCTGTGCTTCACTTTGTGATGTGCGTTGTCTGTGGTCACACATTTGACTGCCATTTGCTTACTGCACCTGTGGGCTACTTGACTACAACTGGGAATGGGTGTGGTGTCTGTGCATTGCACCGTCTTCCCTGGCAACATCAGTGTAGGCAATGAGTCAGATGGCCTAGGTGTGTATGTGTCGTGTAGCCCTGGTGGTGTGTCTCCCTCATGTGTGTCACGTTGCCTGTACTCACATGCCTGTGTTGTCCTTGCTGTTGCAGTTCGCATACACAGTGTAATTTTGCAGTTAATCATCCCCATAACAGCACCCACGTTGGAATCACGACAGAGGCAAGTATGGTGTATTAGTGTGTTTATTGTGATACATTTGTGTTAATAGTGCATAGGATCGGTTGTGCTGTACATGAATCTTGCAATCCCAAGTTCCTAGGTGAATTGAAAGTCCGGGTAGACCGGATCCCCAGTATCGGGGCCACAGTTGTCTGACACATTGGTCCAACTTGTACTCCCCATGCAATGTGTGGGAGTAGTGTTGCCGTCAACAGGGTGAACAGTCTGTGCACAAAGGCGAACATCCAGAACAGGTTCAGGCTTCCTGGGAGTTGCGCTTGGCCATCGGCCTCTCACTTTTCCCTCCTCGGACGACCCCTCTTCTTGTGGGGGGGCCCTCAAGTGCAGGCTGCTGCGGTGCAGGGGACTCTCCGCCAGAGTCCTCCTCCCTCCCTGTGGCAGTTGCAGTTTGTTCGTCACCAGATGTTGTTGGCACACAGGGAGGTGTGGACTGGTTGCTGTTCATCTGGCGGAGGCATTGTAAAATGTCCCTGTGCACCGCCGTCATCTCATGCAGTGCATCCCACTTGGACTCCACGCTGGACATGTGTGAGTCCACACGGGACATGTGTGACTCCACGTGGGACATGTGGGAGTCCAAGCGGGCATGATGGGCAGCCTGCTGCTGTTTAATGTCTCTGAGGAGCCCCACTACCTGGCTGAGCTCTCCGGTGCTGGACTGGTACGCATCAGCTATGCGTACCAGTTGTGGGTCGTCATGCACACCAGCAACGTCTGCAAGCAGCGACCTCTGTCTCCCACCCCTCCCACCACCCCTGCTGACATGTGCAGTGTGTGCAGTGGCACGCACAGATAACCCTGGTCCACCTTGGGGGTTGGTGGTGGTGGTGGTGGTGTCCATGGCCCCAGGTTGGTCCAGGGTCACTGTGCTGGTGTTGCTCCTTATTCTGTCCATGTCGGCAGGGATGGTATTCGTGGTGACAGTCGTTGTAGGGGTGGGTGCAGGGGGTGCAGCTGGTGGTCCTGCTGGTGCTGCAGCTGGTGGTCCTGCTGGTGCTGCATGTTGACTTGCACCGGATGTGCCAGGTTGTTCTTCATCGTCCGAGGAGGACAGAGGCTGTACGACGCCAGTGAGCTTGGCATCCTCTTGAGCCTGGGACTGGGACTCCTCAGCGTCTGCTGCTGTGTCCCCATCATCACCTGTTTTTGGGAGACACAAACAATGTATGTCATGTTTCTGCAGGCATCAATGGTTGACACACATGACAGTTGTGACTGTGCCTCTGGGTGCGGGCCTGTACATTGCATTGTCCTAAGTCGTCACAGTCAGGGGTTGATATTGGTGTGGCACATTGTCCTGCATTATTTGGGCATTTCTATGTATTTTCTGGGGTGTGAACATGGTCTGCATTGCTTGTGTTTGGTTGACAGCCGGACCTCCTTCCCACCCACCCAGCCAGTCAGTTATCCCACCATGGAACGTGCTTGCGTTGCAGGGAGTGTAAGTTGTCTCTCAGGATGTCAGTCAGTGGTGTCCTGCTGTTTGTTGGTGCACAGTTGGCAGCAGGGCCTTGTGCTCCCCACAGCAGTAGCCAGTGTCAGCCATCTTGTGAGTCCTTCTCCACTCCCTGTGATGTGAGCATGGTTCAGGGTGGTGTTGATGGGCCAGTTGTGAGGCTGAGCAATGTCTGTGACTACGACTCCCATCATGCTATTGCCTCCACCCCCTTCCCAGCATGCCCATGCTTCCTTCCTTTTGACTCTGCTTCCCTGTGGGGTGGGCTGGCTGTGCTGACAGGATGGCTGGGAGTGTTGTCCTGGCAGTTGTTTGGCTAAGAGTTCCAAGAGTGTCCCTGTGCTTCACACAACATAACCCAGGGTGGTGGTGCTTTGTGGGATCTTGTGTTAGGATGGAGGGCATTGCATTCTACCAGGTGGGTACTGTGGAGTTTGTGTTGGGGGGTGTGAGGGGAGGTGCTGGTGACTATAGTCAGTGCTGCAAGTCCCCCTTCCCACCCAGCCAGCCAGATATCCCACCATGGAACGTGCTTGCATTGCAGGGAGTGGAAGTTGTCTCTCAGGATGTCAGTCAGTGGTGTCCTGCTGTTTGTTGGTGCACAGTTGGCAGCAGGGCCTTGTGCTCCCCACAGCAGTAGCCAGTGTCAGCCATCTTGTGAGTCCTTCTCCACTCCCTGTGATGTGAGCATGGTTCAGGGTGGTGTTGATGGGCCAGTTGTGAGGCTGAGCAATGTCTGTGACTACGACTCCCATCATGCTATTGCCTCCACCCCCTTCCCAGCATGCCCATGCTTCCTTCCTTTTGACTCTGCTTCCCTGTGGGGTGGGCTGGCTGTGCTGACAGGATGGCTGGGAGTGTTGTCCTGGCAGTTGTTTGGCTAAGAGTTCCAAGAGTGTCCCTGTGCTTCACACAACATAACCCAGGGTGGTGGTGCTTTGTGGGATCTTGTGTTAGGATGGAGGGCATTGCATTCTACCAGGTGGGTACTGTGGAGTTTGTGTTGGGGGGGTGTGAGGGGAGGTGCTGGTGACTATAGTCAGTGCTGCAAGTCCCCCTTCCCACCCAGCCAGCCAGATATCCCACCATGGAACGTGCTTGCATTGCAGGGAGTGGAAGTTGTCTCTCAGGATGTCAGTCAGTGGTGTCCTGCTGTTTGTTGGTGCACAGTTGGCAGCAGGGCCTTGTGCTCCCCACAGCAGGAGCCAGTGTCAGCCATCTTGTGAGTCCTTCTCCACTCCCTGTGATGTGAGCATGGTTCATGGTGGTGTTGATGGGACAGTTTTGGGGCGGGCAATATGTGTGACTGCGACTCCCATGATGCTATTGGCTACACTGACTTGGCCAGCATACACAGAATTCCTTCCTTTGAGTGGTCTTCACTGTGTGTTGGTGTTGTTGTGGTGGCTACATGTGTGGATGTGTTTGTTAGTTCTATTTGTGCCACTGCCTAGCTGTAGTTGTGGTTGTGTTTGTACATGTGTTGGCACAGTTGGATGTGACTTTTTTGATGGCATGTGTTGTGTTTCTCTGACTGACATACACATTTTGGGATGATTCTGTTCTGGTTGCTGTGTGATTGCTATGAGTGCATGGTTTGACTCTCCCCTTGACAGTGATGTGTGTGTGTTTTGTGGCAGTATATTGTGTACATTTGTTGTGTACTCACCAGGCTCTGGGATGTCCTCTAGTCCATATATGCTCACTGGCGGTAGGATGGCCCGCACCTTCTCCTCCCAGGGCCTGAGGTATATTGGCTTGGCAGGAGGGCCACTGCCGGTGTGTTGGCTGTTGATGTAGTCTTGCTTCAGCAGTTTCCGTACCCTCCTGCGCACGTCATACCACCTGTTCTGGATGTCGGTCTTTGTGCGCCGACATGGTGATTGGGCGTTCACCCTGTTGATGATCCTCTCCCACATCTTGGTTTTCTGCGACATGGGGGTCTGTTGGACCAATGTGCCAAACAGCTGTGGCTCTACCCTGAGGATCTCGTCTACCAGGACTTCCAATTCACAATCTAGGAACTTGTGATTCTTCTTGGGGGGCATGGTGATGGGTGGTGATGGTGGGTGATGTGTGTGTTGGTGTGCAGGTGAGGGTGTGTGGGTGTGTGTTGTGCTGGGTGTATGTGAGGTAGGTATTTGTTGGTGTGCTGATGGTGTGTGGCTTGTGTGAGGGATGAGCTGTGGGTGTGTGGTTGCTTTCTCTTGGGTGCTGGCAGTGGAATGGCATTTGCAAAGGCTCATGGTAGTGATTTGTGTCCTTTATATAGGTGGAGTTGTGGGTGTGTCTTTGTTCTCTGTCCCCACCCCCCCAGTATTTATTGGCTTGGTAATTGCTTGTTTGGCCTTTTTTTGGGTGATTTTTCCTTTGTGCTGTTTGTGTATGTTGGAAACGTTCTTGTGACCGAGTCGGACCCTGCATTGGTCTCGTACGGTGTTCTCCGTTTCGTTCACGCTGTGTTTGTGCAGTTTTCTATGCTGCGTACGCGTCGGTCGCGGTGTATTGTGTTGCTTCGGCTCGGTTTTGTATGCGTGTCGGTCGTACGGCTTGTCCTCCGTCCGACTCGCTCGTGGTTTTCGCGCCTTGCATCGTACTTAGCGGTTTGGAGTTAGCGTGTACGTTTCGGTCGGATTTGTTCCGGGTGCGTGTCGGTCGGTTGAATTCGCGTGTTTTTCCGGCCGGATTGCTGTTTTCCGTGCGGCTCGGTCGGTCGACTTGGTTTCGTTACGTGTCGGTCGGATTTTCGCGCCTTGCATCGTACTTGGCGTGTCGGGCGCCACGGGTACGTGTCGGTCGGTATTTTTTCCGGATCCGAGTCGGTCGGTGCTTTTTCCGGCCCGAATCGGAATCGACCCCTAAGTTGTGGTCCAGTATGGCTTAAGGCTGTTGGAACGAGGCCCGTTTGAAACACGGTAATGACTAGGCGGTGGATTTGCGTTTCCAACTTAGTAAACTTGTTTCATTCCTCACAGAGCATTTCCTACATTCCATCCTTCAAAAGTAGAGAGAAATGTGCAGGACTAAAGTCTGGGAAGCAATTATTGTGCCCTGGTTAAGTCGCAGTACTGCAAGAGCGTGTGTACCTTTTGGATCAGTATTCCAGTTCTGTATGCTGTTCGTAGCCTGGTTATGCAGCGGAGTCAGGATTTGCTGAATGCCGAAATTAATTATATCTTAAACCATAGGGTCATGCATGCTGTCAGCCCGTGAGAGGGCTCCCTATTTTTCTATGACAACTAGCAGCCAGGGGCGTCTCTTTATGATTTCACATAGATTGCAGTTCATGATCAATGCTGACGATGAGCAGGTTAGCTGAGCTGGTGTCCCCCATTGAGTCAGGGCAGGTTTCCAGGTACTCGATAGTTTACGGCAACTGGGAAATCTTTGTAACATCCCAGGAGCCTCCGAACCAGAAACTACTATGAGTTCTCTAAATACCAAGAAACTCTATTTTAGGTTTTGAATCGTCAGAGGTAGCAATGGTGAGCAGCCAAGATTTACACTTAGTGGAGGGTGTGGGGCAGAGCGCTCAGGGACAGGTAACACAAAATGAGAGCATTGTTAATATATTGTCCATGTAGTGTTATGACTTTATTCAAATTACTAGACTTGTATTTCCAGTCAAATATTAAATATACATAAAGTGATGTTTCTTCTTAGGATCACAATAAGCTGCTAAAACACTATAATCTTGGACAATCAGGATTTCCGTGATTAGCAGAACTCTGTGCACGACTGCACTCAGGTGCATTGTCAGGTCCATAAGCACTGGAAGTAAGGGTGTGGGGGGATGGTTCTGCAGCATCCCAAAATATCCATGCTGGTGTTCAGAAGGTGAATGGGCAGTAAAGATGCCTTTACATTTTGTTTTTAGGTCGAGCCTGGACAGCGCATGCGCTGCTTTGCGAGGCATGCTGTATTCAGGTAGGGACTTGAAGCTCCGTCCACTCTCCACCCATATTTTTCATTGGATTGTGTCATTGTCCACTGTAAACTGTGGCTGTTCGTTGGTCAAAAGGCTTAGTAGTCCCTCCTTAGTACTGCCTTGTCTCATTTCGTAACCTCCCATGGCGACAACCCCTGTTACGTGTGTTGTTACTGGTAGGCTTTAATTACAGCCTCCGAGCACTATTTTCTCAAATTGCTTTGTCCTTCCTGCTGTTGCAGGCAGGACGCTCTCTCCTAACGCTTTTCTTTAATTTTTATAGCACGGGCGCTGGCATTTGCAATGCAATAGGTCTCGCATTTACGAGAGTTTAAGCTATTGGCATTGTAAATGACAATGCCTTTTATCTGTTTTAAAAACAACACATAAATAAAAGGCATTGTCATTTACGATGCCAATAGCACAAACTCTCGTAAATGCGAGACCTATTGCATTGCAAATGCTTGTTGTATATTGATACCAATATTGATTCCGACCATGTCTCTATAAATCCAGTAGAACAGGCTGCTAGTACCTGCGTTAAAAGGGGGCCCCATAAAAGCAAATCTGATTTAAAAAGGTCTTCTGCAACGCCATCGGGACAGGTGTCTTTCCACCCTTGCTAGCAGTTATTGCACAGTTGACCTCGTCTAAAGTAAAACAGAGATCTATAGGGTATTTTACTGGGGAGATTATTCCCTGCTGCGTATGTGAAACATTCATAATGCTCCCATCCAGTTCCTGTTTACACACTTCAGAGAAATAATCCACCCAGTGACGTTCGTCTATGGCAATCTCTATGGTTGGTGTATCTTGAGCTGTGAGAAATGGGGCATTTACCGCTCGACAAAATCCTGCACTGTCTCTATTCAGCGTAGCTTCATGTAGGGTAGCCCATGTGTTATCTTTAGTTCGCCTTTGCGAGCTTTCAGGGCCTGGTTATATTCCCTTCTACATTCCTTTATTTTGTTGCTATTTCTTACTGATTTATGCAACGCGTACTTTAATTTTGTGTAGGCTTTTGTGCATTTAGAGTCAAACCAACCTTGCTTGTTCGCGTGTGCTTTTTTATTCTCAACCCTCAAAGCATTTTTTATTTCACAAGTAATCTGTGCGTAGGATTCTAAGATGTCAACATGGGGGGTTGTCTCGCTGAGGCAAATTAAAAGTAAGTTATGACAGTTAGCCTCAATTGTCTTAGTAAACTCAATCGGTTCTATCTTGGACCACCATAAAGAATAGCCATTTATTTTTCCAAGGGCTATATTCTGGGCCGTATGCACTGAGTTACACTCAGCACTGAGTGCACCCTCATGCACTGTGGGTTTCGCATGTTATTAGGGAGGAATAAAGTTACACTCAGTGGGAAATGATCGCTCAAGGCGTTCTTATGAATTCTATAATTTATGAGTCTTGTCGAATGCATATTAGGTAAAATTATGTAATCGATTATCAAATTCATACCTCTCCCGTTGAACGTCTGACTAAAAGGAACTGGGGGAGAGCATAGATTATTAGCAAATCCTAAATCAAATGAGAATAAGATCTCATTTAAAAAGTCCCCATAGGTTGAATGAGGAAAATGGAGGTAGATATTGTTATCATCAGATAATAATCTGCAATTTTCCCCTCCAGTTAGCGGGCACAAACCAGTATTAAAATCCCCACCCCAAACAATAAACACATCTTTTACATTTTCATGCAGTAGCTTGTTTAAATCACTGATTAATTTTTCCAATACTCCCGTGATTTGATCCGTTGGGGCATTGTTATAAAAATGTATCAGTGCAATACAGTGATGTTTATCCATATACATGGTCACAATTTGATAATAGCTGTCTGATATCGTCACGGTTATCTTGGTTGCATTCACCTTATTTGAAACATAAGTACTTAGACCCTCCCATAAATCTACCGTGTACAGAAGGCACTGCGGCACTATGGAAGGTCTTATAGCCATTAAAATGAGTTCTATCTACCGTCCACGTTTCTTGAAAACAAAGAATATTAAATTTTCCTACAAACTCATGCCATAGGGGGTTTATCAACTTCGTACGCAAGCCTGCGATGTTCCAAAATAGTACAGATGTGTTATTCACCTTGTCCTTATAATCGCCTAACCTATCTGATAGTTCTATGGTGGTCAGTGATGCTTCTTGAATCAAGCCTGTATCTCGAGTAGATCTTGTACCCAAGCTAGAAGATGTAGTGCCTAGGCTTATAGGAATATTGCCTAGAGATCTATCTCTGCAATCAATAATTGTGCCCTATTCTGGGTTTAATCCGCACTCTGAGTTAGACCCGAGTGCATTTAATGGTGGATGCGAATTGCTTGTCATTTTGGGTATGTCGCTTATAACTAAGGTGTTTAGTCAATCTACCTCATCTAATATAGGGAGGGAATCAAACTGTTTTTTTACTGCAACGCTGTATGTGTAGTGACTATTTTCATGCATGTCTCTCCTATTATTTCTTGGGCCAGCGTTAAAAGGTGGCTGACAGAAATAGCCCAAAGGTAATACGTTGATGCCGTGAGTCGTTATCCTCTTATTACCTGCTCTTCAGAAAATACTTTCCACTAATTGTGGTGTTTTGAACGTTAATACCACACAGTCCCCTAATAAGGTTTTTCAATCTCTACCAAGCCAACTGACTCCTCTAGCCATTTTAAACTCCATGAAAAGGGCTTCAGTTAACCCTGTTTTTACACCCAACCAATGCAGAGCCTTGTTTCTCAGAGAATCCCAGGGTTCATTCTCCTGCACCGTCAATCTTGGGACGTTAGCAAGAATAACTGTATATGGAGTAACGGCTGGTGGTAAGTCCAAACGGTTTAAATCGGATGGGGTTTTCATTCAAGATAAAGGCACATTTGGATAATTATTGTTTAACTGTGTAGAACTACCATCTCGTATATTGGTACCTTTTCTATCATTATCTGGTTTGACATTAGATTGATTGGAAAGCTGAGGGATTTTTAGAGATTCTGCTGGAATCCTTGGTGCTTTCTTTGTATGGCACCCTGTGCCTTGAATCCCTATACTATCTCTAATTGGTACGAGAAGTGGCTGTCTGATGAGCTTATATATTCTCTCAGCCCTATTTGATTCTCCTAAACCCTCTTGATTATAGGGTCGGATGCCATATTTGTCAATCCTCTCGGTCTATCTGTTTAAGGCGGGGTGGGGGGCTCTGTCCGTGAGGGCCCTGGGAGCAAGGAAGCATACTACTTTACCTATTTTGCACAATACATGTCTAGGTTTAAGTCAAAGCTGCACACGGATTTTTTCTGAATATGTTTATGCAGTTGATCTTTAAAGCAGGAGCGGCCCGAGCAGGTAAGAGCAGTGGGGCCGGGTGGGGGGGATTTTGACAGAAAACGATGAGTGAAAATTAATTATTTATTTAATTTTCGCTCATGGTCATCTGCCGAATCCCCCCCCAACTTGGCCCCACCACTCTTACCTACATGGGCCGCTCCTGCTTTAAAGAGTTTCACATTTTGGACGTGCTAAAGTCTGTTAAGTCACTCAGAAGGGTTTGTTATAGGAGCTTGAAGTGGTTCTTCTGGAAGCATGGGGATCTCTATATGACATATTTCTTTCCTCATATTAATGCTGGCCATATTAGACATCGAACCTGGGGTGAAGCTTGCATCCGAAATTATCCAAAAGTGGGAAAAAGTGGGATAGAGGAAAATTTCGGATTTTCTGTTGGGGGACAGATTTCTAAACGTAGTGGAAGTCTCACAGCGAATACAGGATGACTTACTGCTACTGGGTTCATTTAGAACACTCAATAAATAATTTTCTAACCTCAATTTAGGTCAGATTCTCAGCAGCAGAGAGGCAGTGTCCTCTCTAATTGAAGATGGGGCACTGGAAAAGCCAGGGGAATGGAAAAGAATGCTTCCCTCTATCAAATGCCCTGACCTCTCCCAAAAAGCCACAAATAAATGGGACAAATATGAAGGCCTGAAAATGACAAATAAGATGTGGAAGGAAGTCAATATACTGAACTTTAGTGGGTTGAGGGGGCCAATTGCCGTTGAATGCTATTTTTACAAATGGCTCCTATATAGAACCTCGTCTTTCTAAACACATATTAATTCTAGTCTCCCAGGCAAATGTTTTCGATGCATAGGCCGATCCCCTGCCATTTGGGAACATGTAAACTGGCATTGCTCATCCATTCAGGGATTCTTGGATGAAATATTCCAGTATCTTGCAAGGGAATGGCAGGTGAATCTGTCTTCAACCACTTGGCTGAGAGTTTTGGGGTACGATCTGGCACTGAGCCTGCCCGTTAAATGGGTAAAACTAATATATAAAGCAACAGCTTTAGCTCGGTCCCTTTTACTTCAAAATGGCAAACTCAGTTGATCCCTACAATGAAGGACTGGCTACAGAAAATGAGGTGAGTTAGAATTAGCGAACAACTATATGCAACACGAATTGGGGGAGTGAAGAAATTTGAACAAACTCTGGGGACAATATTTCTTGCCTGAAGAACCAGGGTTAGATTGAAGGGACTGATTAAATCACGTGGGCTCCTCTCCCATGGTATGTTTATTAGCACTGTATGAGCTACTTTTCTATTTGTTTTTAGGACAACTTTATTTATGGTATTTATTGCTTTTGTACCCTGTTGACAGCTGCTTATTGTAATTTGGTATATTCTGAGCAACTACTAAGCTATATCATAAGAAATACGAATTTATTACTTGTATGCTTAGTTCATGATGAAAATTACCTGGAATATATATTTATGTTAATGCAATGTTTGGATCCTAATAAAAATAAAAACAAAATTTAAAAATGGTATTGGAAATTGGGCCTAGATGATCTATGGGACAACCCCTGCAGAATCACTCAGAGTTCTAATGGGATAGTTAAACCAGCATTTTGGGAATATAGCCAATTTGTCCCATACAGATTTACCTCCTGGCCACTTTCACTAATAGTTTCATCCTTCATAAGCCATTTCCTAGGTATAAAGAATATGTAGACCCCATTTAACCACCATTGGCCAGGTCCTTGTCTTTGAAGTTGTGTTTTGGTGTCCTTAAAATCAACAAGAACACAGCGGTGTGGAAAAAGGACACTGATAATGGGGCTTTATGTGATCTGTGCACTAATTGTGCTGTTGAAAATATTGAACATGTATTTTTTATCCAATGGATGTGAAACCTAGGCGTAATTGGATTAGAACTCTTGGTCTTACCTTGGGCTTCTGCACCTTTCAACCAGCGCTTTGAGTATTTATAACCAATACTTTGCCTTATATTGTTATTGGCCTGAGCAGATTTTTGCACATTGTATGCTTGATTAGGAAGATGGAAGGTAAAGATTATTAAACCTATTTAACATATTCTGGGGTCATTACACTGATGTTTTATTTCACAAATCCATACTATTGTTTGCTATGTACATAATAGTTTTCATTACGAATGCATTTTCAGATTTTTTTATTGTATGCTATTTATGAAGCTTGACGCATCATTATAGATTGATTATTATATGCTTGTGTTTGGGCATGAGGGGGTACCCTCTATGACAGAAGATCTACAGGTCCTATCGGTAAATATGTAAACACTGCTGGATGATCTAGCAGACTGATTTTTATGTCTTTGGAACTGGACTATGCTTTAATACAAATTCTGTGTGGAGTCTTTTTTTTGTCCCCCCTGTGTTACAATGCACTTAGTTAACACTATGATAATGAATTAGGTGATATTGTATGACTATTAATGCATACCTTTTTAAGGTTTTTAACTGAAATAAAGTATTTTTCATGATGAGAGAGTCTATTGCTTTCCGAACTGTTAAACACACCTTGCACAGATAAAGATGATCTGCAAACCTCTGATATTAAATCGATGTTCACCCCAGAAAGTGTGAAAACGTAAAAGACCTAGGCCATCATACAGACACTATCTTTTTTCAAGATGTCTTTATTGCTTTTTTCAAAAAATCAGTATAGTACAACAGATCGTTAATCAATGACACGTCTTAACACAGGTATGATCGACAATTCCACAAATGTAAGGCAAATTCGCTCAAGTACACATTTATCTAGTATATTATGACTGGAAACTGGCTTGGGTTTGTCGCTATCACTAGCACACTATAATGATATACTCAGCGTCAATAAAAAGAAGGAAGATAAGATGGGAAAACAGGGAAGAAGAGAAAAAAGAAGCAGAACTTAATACTAATCAACCTTAAACGTGCATAGGACTAATCAACCTTAAACATGCATAGGAGGAAAAGAGTTCTGAGTGGTGTCTGTAAAGCCTCCATGAGGGAGGAGTCTAAGCTAAGTGTAAACGTCAGAAGAAGTGAATGTCGTATACAGATCTAGAGTTCTCTGCAAAGGGGATCCCATAGGCAATATCTGACCCTCTTTGTATCCTAATACCTTACCATTCTACTGATTGCTAATGTTTTATTATGTATTAAATATGTTTATTACTGATTTTTAGTAATTTATTTTTATATACGCATAGAACATGCATGTTAATTTCCTCCTCGTGTAATTGGACAATGATATTTTAACATCAAATTATGATCAAAATATGATATTTTATTTCAAAACACAATCTCATGTTTACGGGCAAATAATTTCAAAGATAACTGATAAGATGCATGTCCGATATGCGCTGAAAAAGAGAAATATGTAAGTAATAATTTAAGCGGTACGTACAAAGTGGTATAAAAACAAGAGCCTTTCACTAGTTCAAAAATGCTCCGGATGCAATTGATAGTCACTGCCCCTTGTGTTTTTCTTGACGGGAATGGTAAGTTGCTGTTGCAAATCATGTATCAATCTGTTTCCCATCAATTGTGCAATAAGAAGGCATCTGCTTGCCGAAGGGGTGGAGTTTACATTTCTCGCTCATTCTCAAGAAGTGTGCTCACGCATGTTCAGATGGTTCATAGTAGAGAGATAAGCACAGCCAATGCATATGTTGTGCATATTCTCTGGATAATTGAAAGGTTTCGGTCTATAATGGACTCAATTTAGGACCTATCACAACCTCACAATAAATCGACTGAAGTCAAACTGTAGTTCCCATGATCATTGAAGTCTAAGTGGCACAACAGAATAAATTAGGAATTTGCATTTCTAGATTGGTCATAACCAGCGGATAAGTATATTAAAATTGTTAGTACTGGTAGAAGGGCAAAATGTTTGTGAGAACTTCCTACCTATAGAAATAGGAACTGCCAGTTTATTTCAAATAACGCTGCCTGAAGTGTACCCAAATGGACTTTGAAGCAGGTAGCCTGTGGAACACGCCAAAACCATGTTTGAGCGGACTATGTCACCGTGACCCTGAATGTGGCTACCCAAGTGAGCTTGATCGGACTGTTGCGTTGTTGCTAAGCATATAAAATGCCTTGAATCATCCCCATTGCTGAAAGCCGAACTCAAGAAATGAAGCATCCTCCATCACTGAGTAATGCTATTAAGAATGATGTATTGACCATTGACTCCATTTTGTATAACTGACTCCATTTTCTGTGCTGATTCCATCTTGTGTAACCAACTCCATTTTCTGTGCTCACGCGCAGTTGAAGGGTGGGGAGGGATGTTTTCGCTCTTCACTTGTTTTCGCTCCTCACTGAGCAGAGTAAACTGGAACATGTTGTGTGGGATGAGTGCTTGGTACCTTTCAGGGCAGAGATTGTTGTTGCCAGAGAAATGTGTGGAATGTACAGCTCTGTCTCGGAGTCAAAATACAGGGGCCTGGCCAGCTTCTGTCTTGACCTTGACATAGACCAGTAAGGTCAGCTCGGTTTTTTGTAACAGAAGAAAGGGGGAAAGGTTTCTAGAACCTTCTCCTCAGGTTTTAAAGGTGGGAAATCTTGGCACCCACATGGGAGCTCACTTGCGAGGCAGACGTGTCACCGCAGGGAACTGTTCAGAGGCTCAATCGAGAATTCTGCCTGGGCTGACAAGGGCTCCTCCAGCCGAGTTTGGCAAGAATGTCGAGCGAAAGATTGGTAAAGTATTTCTTTTACTTATTTTGTGTATATAAATTCTAAGTTTCTCTGCTTCATGTATATATGCCACATGTTATTCTGGTTTTGTGCCTAAGTTACTTGATATTTGGGAGTCTGCATTAACCAATATATTTTGCCTTCCTTCTGAAAATATTGGATTAATAAATATGTGTGTGTCACTTTAAATGCACCTGAATTTATTTTCTTGCCTCACCTTAAGAGAGTGCTGGGTCTTGTTTTATTGCCTCATCTTTTGGGAGTGCTGGTTTACGTGTGTTATTTAAAGGTGCAGCAGTGCATTTGCCTCCTTTTGCGAGTGCAGGGTTTAGGTGTGTTATATTGTTTCAAATCAGAGGTAGTACATTTTGGCATCACTTTGCAGGATACAAAAATCAAATTAAAAGGGAAAAAAAATGTTTTCCAGAAAAACGAAGGCAGATTCCCAGATACCAACTGAAGTACCTGGGTGGGAAGTAGCCCCCTATGGTATGATTGCCCACGAGTGGGCTCATTGCGCTGGGCTGAGTGAAAGTTGGAATATGTATTTAGCTGATGCTGAGCCAGCACAAGTGGTTGCATGTTTGCAAAAAGTGCCTGTTGAGAAAGGGAAAGAGCTTAGGACGTTAGGGCAAAGAGGCTGGATCCTCTTATGTGCTTATCGTAAAATGCATGAAAAATGTGTTCAGCTGCTGCAGGAACATGAAAAAATGGAAAAACTGTTTGTTGAAGCCAAGAATACCTCTACGATGTTAACTTGTCAGAATAAGCTATTACAAGATAAGTTGGAAACTTACCAGACTGTAGCGGAGAAGGCTGCAGTACGTATCGCACAATACAAGTATAAGAAAAGGAGGGGAAGGATTAACAAGAGGAAAGTGCATTTAGCTATTGCAAAGGTAGGAATTGACTGGGACCCAGAAACGTGGGATGGAAATATTCGGATTCTTCAGAGTTTTCAGACTCAGGGGGAAGAGTGTAATCCAACTAGCAGCCAGGGTGAGTCGGAAGAACAAAAGGTCGTTCAGGCACGGCCCATATACCGAAGGAAGATACAGGGTGGTCCAAATTATCCACAGGGGGTTGTGATGGATTCTATGGAGGATTTTACTCAGCAGGAGATTAATGACATTTCAGACAAATTCCGACAGGGACCCGCAGAAGTTTTTCTTACATGGATGGTGAGGCTCAGTACTGATCCTTCTGTGCAGGAGCAGTTTAGGAATTACAGTGACAGTAATCAAACCAGCCTGTTACAATTAGCAGTGGTTGGATGTAGTCATAAATGCCCAATGGAGTCGGACTGGCCAGTGAATGATAAACCTTAGTATACATTAAGAGATGCTATACAGAGGCTTAAGGAGGAAGTAATGAAAACTGCTATTTTTCTGGATAATGCACATAACTTGATGGATGGGTTGTTGACTGTGTCAGTGTGAAATAAAATAATCCGTTTGGCTCCCCCAGTTTACAAACATGTGATGATGACTTTGCTAATTAACCAGACTGATAATAATTTAGTGCAGGTGATTGAGGCAGTCCGTGAGTTGGGAGAGTTGGGGGACTGGATAAAGACTGAACGAGCCTCCAGGTTTGAGACTCGTACAGATAATAACAAGCTGTCTAGGAGAGATATGCTTATGGCTTTGTTGAGGGATGGAGTGAAGAAAGAGCAGATAGATGGAATAGAGACTAGAAGTATGTTGGAGATGTATCAGAAAAGACAAACTTCAAGAAACTGCTGAAAACATGGCTTTTTAAGAGCTAAGTCGTCCTCAGCGCAGTCATGTGTGAACCTACTAGCGCCGGGACACTCCTGTCGGAGTAGCTGTGCGCTTTATAAATACCTGTCATTCATTCATTCAAAGAGGGTTGGACAAAAAAGAAGGAAGCGGGAAAGTGAATAAGCAGAATAAAATGCAAGTGAGTCAAAGAAAGCCAGAGGTGGATGAAGAGGAAAAGGAGGGAGAGAGGCTTGCCCATTTGAAGATGAAGGAAGGGAGAGATTCAGAAAGTGAATGGCTCAGTGAGAACCGGAGGTAGGAGGCATTCCCCCAAGAGCATGACAGGTTGTACCCGGATTTGACCTGGGCAAGTGTTGACAGATTGAAAGCAGATTAGGAAATAGGTCAAGCTCCAGTACTGAGATGGGCTCGCAAAGATAATAGACCTTATGTTGACATAGAAATTTATTGGAAACATCGTAATGTTCAGAAGGCTCGAGCCCAAGTAAATACCGGAGCGGAGGCCACTTTGATATATGGAAATCCGAAAAAGTTTAAAGGACGGTATTTCACATTCACAGGTTTAGGCGGAAAAGAGACACCATCTGTGCAGACAAAGGTCCAAATGAAAATAGGGAGAATACCAAAAAGAGAGTACACTGTATTGATTGTGCCCCTCTCTGAATATATTATTGGAATTGATATCTTGAAGGTACGGGTACTATCAATTTGGATCAAAAAGATCCATTTTAATTGGTGCCATAAGGGTGGGTCACTTGAAGATTCCTCCAGTGAAGGTGACCCAGGCTACTGAGGTAATTCATTTGAAACAGTACAGAATTCCAGGAGGGCATGAGGAGATCAGAGCGATCATAGAAGACTTGATAGAGGCAGGGGTGGTGATTCCAATCACTACTGCCTGGAATAACCCCGTGTGGCCTGTGCGCAAAAGTGACAATAGTTGGCGCATAACAGTTGATTATCACAAATTCAATAAGCAACCACCTCCTTTGACTGCCGCTGTCCCAGATACCGTTCCCTTAATTGAGAAAATACAGAAGCATCCTGAGACTTGGTATGCGACTATTGATATTGCCAATGCTTTCTTATCTGTACCAATAGCCCCCGAGAACCAAGAGCAATTAGCTTTCTCATGGGCCGGTAGATAATTCAAGTTAAAAAAACTGCCTATGGGGTACTTGCACGGTCCTACTATCTGTCACCGGCTGGTGGCGGAGCACTTAGATGAGGTACCAGTTATTCCTGGGGTACAGCTTTGTCATTACATTGATGATGTGATGATACAGGGAGAGACACAAGAGCAAGTGCAGATTCAGCTGGACAGGATTGTGGAGCATTTGCAGAGTAAAGGATGGGAGATAAATGCCGCAAAAGTACAAGCACCCTCTCAAAGTGTGAAGTTTTTGGGCATTCAATGGCATCAGGGACACAGAGAGGTGGTGCCACAGGTGAGACAAAAGATCAAAGAATTTGCTGTGCCATGAAATAGAAAGGAAGCTCAGAGGTTCATTGGGTTGTTTGGTTTTTGGAGACAGCATATGCCTCACTTGAGTCGGATTTTGGCCCCCTTGTACAAAGTTACACAAAAGAAAATTGAGTTTGAATAGGGAGAGCAGCAACAAATTGCGTTTGAATCAGCAAAAGAGGCTTTACAGCGTGCTTTGGATTTGTGGCCAGTGCGAGAGGGGGATGTTGAGCTGAATGTGATGGTGCAAGGACCCTATGCTAATTGGAGTCTGTGGCAGAAGCAAGGAAAAATGAGGGTGCCTTTAGGATTTTGGACAAAGAAATTACCAGATGCTGGAGAGCGGTACACTCCTTTTGAAAAACAGTTGCTTGCATGTTATTGGGCCCTGGTGGATACTGAGCAGTTGACCCTAGGGCACAA
Organism: Calotriton arnoldi; assembly: GCA_963921515.1. Taxonomy (NCBI): domain Eukaryota; kingdom Metazoa; phylum Chordata; class Amphibia; order Caudata; family Salamandridae; genus Calotriton; species Calotriton arnoldi. The sequence goes on along the minus strand of CAWUFW010005136.1, from coordinate 905,293 downwards.
TGTGATTTTGAGACCTGAGATTCCTATAATGCAATGGGTGATGAGTTCACCCAAGACTCACAGAATAGAACATGCGCAGGAAGCCAACATAATCAAGTAAAAATGGTACATACAGGACAGGGCCCGAGTAGGTCCCAAAGGCACTGCAGTGTTGCATGAGCAGGTGGCACTACACCTATATCAACTGGAGATACAGAGGTGTTGCATGATGTGCCTGAGATACAGGAATCTCCTGTGAAGTGGGGTGGGCCATTTGAAGAATTGTCTTCCAGAAGACAGGAAGCATGTATGGTTTACTGATGGTTCAGCCAGGTATGTGGGGTCTAAGAGGCACTGGAAAGCGGTGTCATGCAATTCCGTGACTAAGACATTGTTGACCGCTACTGGAGAGGGAAAGAGTAGCCAGTTTGCAGAACTATATGCTGTGTATTAAGCCTTGAAACAAGAATTGCCAGGAAAATGTCATATATACACTGACTCGTGGTCCACTGCCAATGGGTAAGCCACTTGGCTTCCCACGTGGCATGCCCATAACTGGATGATACATTCAAAGGAAGTGTGGGGTAAGGAGTTGTGGCAAGAGATCTGGGAAATGTTACCGCAAAGCACAGTTACTGTGTATCATGTAGATGCTCACTGTCCTACCGACTCACTTGACCGCTGGTTTAATTCCCTTACAGATGAAAAAGCTAGAATTTCGGAGGCCGAGGTGGCAACGCAAGATTCTGATTTGGTTGGGATTGCAAAATGGGCACATCAGAAGTGCGGACATTGCGGAGCGAAAGTTACTAGCCGGTAGGCAGAGAATAGAGGGATACACATTCCCCTAGATTTGATAAAAACTGCAATTTTGCAATGTTCTATTTGTCAGCATACCCAACACAGACCAGTCCCACAGATAGTGAGAGGCCAGCTGGGCTGAGGAAAATTACCAGCACAGATCTGGCAGGTTGATCAACGACGAGGACACCAGCGAGATCATGAACACCATCCACTCCGGTTCACCGCTAGACCCGTGCCCTCACCACGTCTTCAACAAAGCCAGTACAGCCATCGCGCCCCATCTCCGGAAAATAATCAACATCTCCTTCGAGACAGCAACCTTCCCGGAAAGCTGGAAGCACGCCGAGATCACCGCCTTACTCAAGAAACCCAAGGCAGACCCCAAGGACCTCAAGAACTTCTAACCCATCTCTCTGCTCCCGTTCCTCGCGAAGGTCACCGAGAAAATCGTCAACAAACAACTGACCCGCTACCTCGAGGAGAACAACATCCTGGACCCTACCCAGTCCGGCTTCCGCAGCAACCACAGCACCGAAACCGCCCTCATCGCCGCCACTGATGACATCAGGACCCTGCTAGACAACGGAGAAACAGCAGTCCTCATCCTCCTGGACCTATCAGCCGCCTTCGACACGGTCTGCCACCACACACTACGAGAACGCCTTCACAACGCCGGGATCCAGAGAAGGCCCTGGACTGGACCACATCCTTCCTTTCCGGCAGAACTCAAAGCGTCCGCCTCGCCCCTTCCGATCCAAGGCCACCAAGATCATCTGCGGCGTACCCCAAGGCTCCTCCCTCAGCCCGACGCTGTTCAACATCTACATGGCACCCCTCGCCCACGTCGCACGACAGCACAACCTCATCATCTCCTACGCCGACGACACCCAGCTGATCCTCTCCCTCACCAAAGACCCTCACACCGCCAAAACCCACCTCCACGAAGGAATGAAGGCCGTCGCCGAATGGATGAGGACCAGCCGCCTGAAGCTGAACTCGGACAAGACGGAGGTCCTCATCCTTGGCTCCAACCCTTCAGCCTGGGACGACTCCTGGTGGCCGACATCACTGGGAACAGCCCCGACACCCACCGACCACGCACGCAACCTAGGGGTCATCCTCGACCCCACCCTCTCCATGACTAAGCAGGTCAACGCCGTTTCCTCATCCTGCTTCAACACCCTCCGAATGCTCCGCAGGATCTTCAAGTGGATCCCCACCGAAACAAGAAAAACAGTCACCCAGGCCCTCGTCACCAGCAGGCTGGACTACGGAAACACCCTCTACGCAGGAGCGACGGCTAAGCTCCTGAGACGGCTGCAACGCATCCAGAACGCCTCTGCACGTCTTATCCTCGACATCCCCCGCCGCAGCCACATCACACCCCACCTGAGAGACCTGCACTGGCTCCCTGTCAACAAGAGGATAACCTTCAAGCTCCTCACCCATGCACACAAAGCACTCCACAACTCCGGACCAGCCTACATCAACAGACGACTCAGCTTCTACAACCCCACCCGCCAGCTCCGCTCCACCAGCCTCGCCCTCGCCACAGTCCCCCGCATCCGGAAAACGACCGCCGGCGGCAGATCCTTCTCCCACCTCGCCGCCAAGACCTGGGAACACCCTCCCCACCAACCTTCGGCAGACCCAAGACCTACTGGCCTTCAGAAGACTCCTCAAGACCTGGCTCTTCGATCAGTAGCAGCACCCCCCCCCTCGTCCCCCAGCGCCTTGTGACCCTCGCGGGTATGTAGTGCGCTTTATAAGTGACCTGATTGATTGATTGATTGATTGATTGATTACATTGGGCCCATGCCAACTAGTCGAGGATGACAATATGTGTGCATGGCTGTGGACACATACTCTGGATATTTGATAGCATTTCCATGTAAACGTGCTACTCAGTTGAACACATTGAAAACGTTAGACTTGTTGATTTTTTACTATGGAATTCCGCTGCAAATTCAAAGTGACAATGAGTCTCATTTTAAAGTCAAATTGGTGCGGGATTATTGTGTACAACACAATATTGAGTGGGTCTTTCACATTCCCTATTACCCGCAGGCTGCGGGCCTCATCGAACGGATGAATGGATTGCTGAAAGATCAATTGAGGAAGTTGTCTGATGGGTCATTGAAAAATTGGAGAGATCATTTGAATGAAGCATTACAAATACTGAACAATTGACCCTTAGCAAATGCAGAAACCCCTCTGATGTGGATGCTAACCCCAGCTTTACAGATTCAGCCTCATGTGGCCACTAATACAATTCTCTACTGGGAAACAGCACCTGAAGCCTTGGCTCCGTACTGGGCTACACCAGAGGCTACCGGTCTTGATTTGCATGCTTTGAAACTGTACAGACTCAAACCAAGAGATATAGCACTCATTGAGACAGGAGTGGGAATCCAGATTCCCCCAGAGCACTTTGGCTTGATCGGCCCTTGATCTGGGATGGCTCTCAAAGATATTCAAGTGCTGGGAGGGGTGATTGATGCAGACTATCAAGGTGAGATCAAGGTTATTCTGCTGAACAGTGGAGACGCTGATTTGATAATACAAACTGGAGACAGAATCGCTCAAATAATGATTATGCCAGTATACGGAGGGAAAGTCAAGAAGGGGACTGCCCCAGCCCTTCTCACCGTGCGAGGGGAAGGAGGGTTTGCCTCCACTGACAAGAATCCAGGGGCCAAGGTGAGGGTAGAATCTCCAGATAGTCCCCCCGAACGAGGAGAAGTTATTGTAACAGGAAAGGACAACGTTCTGTTAATCATGAAACCAGGGTAGGAGAAGTGGGAACATGTACCTGCTAATAAATGTTACTTGCGAGAATGAATAATACCTGTTTGTTCTCTGTTCTTTTAGATCACAGCATGGCGTGTTTGTGCTCTGCTTGCGCTCGTTGGAGTGTGTTTGATCGTGTTCAAGTGGGGCTGGGAGGGGCTGGGAGCCCCTTACTCCAAAGTGGCCAGCCGACAGCGCAGACTGACATCGTTGCTGAATCGACCTGACAACGTGTGGTCCTATCTTGCACAGACAGTCCTCAACAGTTCGTACTTTTGCATGACGAACATGAAAAGCACCATGGATATTATTTCCACGTGCATAGTAGCTATACCTACCCCTGTCAATGTACTGCTGCAGTCTTTCAATGTCACGAACGCAGTCAGGGCAGTGAAGGAAAATGATGTGAGGACTCACATGTCACCTTATGAGTTTTGCCGGTTTTGTCCAGAAACTACTGATGATACTTGGAATAATCTAACACAAGTGATAACGTAAAATGTCACTGAAGGTGACATTTGTTATAATCTGACGTGCGACCCAATTAACATTGGTAACTGTGCTCAAATATGACTTGAAGAAACTGAATCAAAGATGATTTGGGAACAACAAATCTTATGCAAAAATTGAAATGAGAGTACATGTAAAAATATGGATAACAATATGACATGTAAAGATGTAGTATCTGCTGCCAGTCATATCCAACTCGTTAAATTGCCGGTAGGGTGGTTATTTTCTTGTGGTAATGTTACATACCCATATATCCCAGCAAATATCACAGGTAGACCATGTACCTTTACTAGATTAGGTCTCATGATGCTCCCATTAAATCCAACAACACATGTCCAGAATGCGAGAGAAGCTGTTCAACTCAGTGAACATTGTGATTCTGAAGTTCATTTTTTATCTAAGTCTGACTATATCAGTTTAGCTGCTTTAATAGTAAGAATTCCAGACCTAACCATTTATAATTCGAGGGCTGTTAGTGAATTAGCATGTTTGATAGTGAAAAATATTAATCATACATCAGTTGCTTTAGCAGAATTATTATTAGCTGTGCGGGGGCAAGAAAAGCTATCTTACAAAACAGAGCTGCGATTGATTATTTACTCTTAAAACATGATCATGGATGTTCAGATTTTGATGGAATGTGTTGCTTCAAACTTTCAGATCATTATAAATCAATTCAGTCCCACCTTGAAACTTTACACAAGTTAGCTAAAGATGTCAAGCAGGATGTAGAAAAAGGATGGTGGGATTGGTTGTTTGGGTGGTTGCTGGATTTTGGTAAACTTCGCTCTGTTTTAGGTGGAATAATATTAGCAATATGTATTTTGATATCATTATGTTGTTGTATCCAGTGTGTGCCTAGTCTCTTATCTATGCTTCGACCTAAAGCAGTTGATTTCAGACCAGTATGTTATGAAAGTCAATGGTCAAAGGACGGAATGTAATGCTATTAAGATTGAAATATTGACCATTGACTCCATTTTGTGTAACCAACTCCATTTTCTGTGCTCACACGCGGTTGAAGGGTGGGGAGGGATGTTTTCGCTCTTCACTTGTTTTCGCTCCTCACCGAGCAGAGTAAACTAGGACATGTTGTGTGGGATGCGTGCTTGGTACCTTTCAGGGCAGAGATTGTTGTTGCCAGAGAAATGTGTGGAATGTACAGCTCTGGTTTGGAGTCAAAATACAAGGGCCGGCCAGCTTCTGTCTTGACCTTGACACAGACCAGTACGGTCAGCTCGGTTTTTCACAAAAGAAAGGGGGTGAGGTTTCTAGAACCTTCTCCTCAGGTTGAGTAAAGGTATTAAAAGTGGGAAATCTTGGCACCCAGATGGGAGCTCGCTTGCGGGGCAGACGTGTTGCTGCAGGGAGCTGTTCAGAGTCCCAATCGAGAATTCTGCCTGGGCTGACAAGGGCTCCTCCTGCCGAGTTTGTCAAGAATGTCGAGTGAACGATTGGGGATGTATTTCTTTTATTTACTTTGTGTATATAATTTCTAAGTTTCTCTGCTCCATGTATATATGCCACATGTTTTGTGCCTAAGTTACTTGATATTTGGGAGTCTGCATTAACCGATATATTTTGCCTTACTTCTGAAATATTGGATTAATTAATACGTGTGTGTCACTTTAAATGCACCTTCATTTATTTTCTTGCCTCGCCTTAGGAGAGTGCTGGGTCTTGTTTTATTGCCTCGTCTTTTGGGAGTGCTGATTTACGTGTTATTTAAAAGTGCAGCAGTGTATTTGCCTCCTCTCTGGAGTGCAGGGTTTAGGTGTGTCCTATTGTTTCAAATCAGAAGCACTACACACTGCAGAGACCTGCCAGCACATGTGGGACAAGGACTCTGTGGTGACCCATGATCACCAAATACCCACAGACTCACTGCGTAACCGAAAGAGGAACGATGCTCTGAAGACAGGCTGAGATCCTCACCGCCATTGCCTCTTGACTATGCTGTGCGTGTCCCCACACTGATCCTGCCGTTGATGCACTCATGTGGTGTGAAGGAGGGAGAAGAAGATGGCAAGGTGATCTATCCAGCCCACTTGTCATGGTTTTTCACTGAGTTGCAGGTGTTGTTGTCATTATGAGGTCAAAGGTTTTGCCTCTGTAGTGGGAGGGTACAGTGATGTGCTGTGGAGTGTGATGAGGGGTTATTTCATAGCCTTAGCGTTTGAATCACCTATGATGTAAAAGGTTCCAAAGAATAGAGGTTAGTTTTCCTGACTGAGGCATGGGCGATGAGATCTGACATATATTTTGTGAAATTGTTTTCAAATTTGGGAGAAGGTTCTCTGAGATGCTGAGAGTGGCAAGTTGTAGGCAAGGAGCTTGTATGACAAACTTTGCTAAGTCACTTACAGCGTTGGGCAGGTGGACTTGTGAACGATAGTAATTCCTACTCCTGACTTGTGTGTGTGGTCTATGGCCTTGATGGTGTAGCCTATAGGGATAAATACATCTAGTACATACATGTAGGTGCTTGTGTGTCATAAGAATATATCAATGTTATATAGTGTGAAGATGTCAACAATGTTGGGAGCATGGATGCTTGCAGATTGTGCATTCGAGCATTAGTTAGAGGTTTTTGCAATTGGTGGTGTCTGTGCGCTAGTGAATGGGACTTTGATGATCTTGGTGTTTGCAGTACAGGTAAGCTGTTATGACTGATGTTCTGTTACAATGAGGAAATGCTTTTTGAAACCAGTAAATGAAATACTTGACTGTTTTCAGTGGTAAAAAGATGCAAACATATTTCGCTATGCAGTTCAAAAGTTGTGATTTCAGTAAAAACATTTCGCATTGTTAAAAAACACACATTGTAACTATAAAAATTAGAGAATTTTGATGTTGCTTTCTCCAAGATAGAGCTGATAATGACTCCTAATTGCAATTAGAATGCTCAGGTTTTGTTTACCTTTCTTGAAGAGAATGCTTATTAGAGGATGGACAATTGAAAGTATTAGCAATGTATTTTGTGGCAGACATTGTCTAATGTGCCTTTATGCTTCGAGACTAAGGCTCAGATTTACAAATACTTTGCATCAGGTTTGCTTTACTTTATTAAAACAGACCCGATGCAACGTCTACTGGTGGTATTTAAAATCCAATCTAAATTGGGGCTTGCTTTGGGTTGTAACCCAAAGTAATACAAGGCATAACAATGTGCTGCTTTGCGTCAAGGGAGCGTTCCATGGGTGGTGTACGAGTGTTCCCATGCCAGCACCATTGGGTTTTGACACAAATGCCTTTCTACAAAGAATTGTAAACAGGAATTTGCTCCAAAACCCTGCACCTCTTTAAGGCAGGCATAACGAGGAGAAGTGTTTTCATTTGTCCTCATTTTTACTCTTTGCATGTGTGCTGCATTGTACAGCACACATGCAAAGAGAGAAATGCCCTAAAGAATTGTTTTTGTACAGAAAGAGACCCTTTCCTGTAGAAAAGCTATACTTCCCACAATGTAGACACCCTTGCACTATGGCACAAGGCGTCAAAAAGTGTCCCAGCGCAGGAAGAGAACAGAACTGTGCCACTTCTCAGTAGATATGGTGCAGTTCTGCTATCTCAGAAACTTTACTTGCTGAACTGCATTCCATAAACTTTTTGTAAATCTGGCCCTAAGAAGCTGAAGGGAAGTTAATCAAGGTGAGCCTCTTATTAAATATAATCGGTTTTTAACAATAATTATGTCATATATGTATAATAACATCCTTTGCCTTTAAAATATTGTTTTTAAACTATTGCTTTGTGCAATAAAAACATTTGCATTTTCAATGGCAAGGAAGAAGGCATTTTAAGAAATATTTAATGTTATCATTTCCTTCAGCAGCCTTCTGGACTTGGAGATAATACTACCTTTAAGGAGTCGATATTTTGCTGCATAAAAATTTATCACCCTTCATCTCACTTTCAGATAACAAATATGTGCTGTGTACTGCAGAGGAATCAAAACAGATGTTTCACCATGGAAATCATATACGGTAAAAAATATATTTCCTCAAGCTTATACTGCAGCACAGTTTAGATATATATTAAAGTTCAGTGTCAATGGATGAACCCGATAAACATTTGTCTCTCTGCATTTCGATCTACAATCTTGTGAAAAAGGCAACCAAAATACCATACACCGTGAACTTTTTTTTTTAGATGACTGTGTGCACGCATCTAAATGCGTCTATGAACGATTAAAGTCTCTTAAATATGTGGCACTTTCACTGCTCATATGACATATAGGTACGTTATAAAATACATAGAATCCCTGGAAGATGTTTACATTGTGCTCTGCTTGTGTAAATGTAGGCAGAAAGTAATGCACTAAAACGATGTTAAAATAATGGATAAGCAGTACAACAACAATATTTTTTAGTGTCAATACAGGTGTGTTCATTTTACCTTGAAGAGTAGGAAAATGAACACTACTGTATTACACCTAAGAAAAATGTTGCATGTAAGAGCAGTGCAGAAGTACACGAGGTTACAACAATTGGCAATCCACGATACATAGGACAATTGTACAGGTAGCTTACCATAGATCTCGGTAACAACGGAGTCGTTTGGCGTTGTGGCTGAGTTGGTGCAGCAAAGGAGGGACCTGGACGATGGGATACAAGACGGAAATGGTAGCAACAAAAAATGGTTACCTCATTTCCTTCCATTCCGTCAACTTGAAGTAGGGGGATTCCGCCACAGTTGCACGACGGAAAGACACATTGTAATTGGGATGACAAGAATCTGGGCTGGAATCGCACCGACAGCCGCTTCTGCCTATACTGCTGTTGATGAGGTTGTGAATTCCTGGCGGAGTTGGCGGGACTCTGGCGGTCTTTCATCTAGGAACCAGCCAACATACAAATACGGTGGGTGGACCGTCAAGTCAGCGGGCGGGAAGACCGTCGAAAAAGTGATGACGGGTCCTGACCTGCCAAGATCTAAATCAGGCCCTATGTCTGAATAGTCACGTGAGATCGGGAATTGCCCGACTTCAAGAAGATAGCCAAAGTTTCCAGATTTTACCAGACTTTGTGAAACACTGGAAGAAACTACTGGCCTGCCTCCCAATTGCCATTTCCACAATGTTCAATACCCAGGACACTTTGGGGCAAGAAACCCTTGAAAGAAAGCTCCACCTTTCCATGATCCCCACTGGGTGTGCCAGGGAAGGTGGTAGCAGGGCCAATACAGGGTGCAAGCTGCAAGCTCTAGAAGCTTTTTTTTTAAATACTCAAGGTTGCGTGTCTCTAAAGATCTCACAACTTGGTTAGCACCTGTGCCACACTAGCTGTCCAAAAGCAAAGGGACAGTTTACATGATAGAATTACACTAGTTACTCTGTTGCTGATCCAGGCTGCAAACCACTCCTTTGGCACGCAGCCCCTTTTTGAATGGTCTATAATAACATACATTAGTTTCAAGGTAGTGAAATTTCATTTTAAATTGTCTTTTACAGATCTGATAAAAACACTCCCTAGATATGCTTTCTATAATTCAGCTCTAGGGTTCTGAATTTTACATAAATTAATATATTTCTCTTTGCCCTTCACACTTACTTGCAAGTGTTTCTTTCTATCCAAGATCATTTGGTTTTTACAAACTTTAAAACTTATTCTGATTTTCCTATTTTTTATTCATATGGTTTTGCAATGGTTCTAATCTACGTGTATTATTTTAATAACATCCTAGGAGAGGCATTGGAAAAAACTCCTGGCCTGCCTTCAGGGCCCATTTCCTCCTCCACAATATCCGAGGATCAAGACATTTTGGAACAATAACTCCTTCCATTGATCATCAGTAAGAGGTGTGAGAGAGGATGGCAGTAGCAAAAATGCCTAACGACTGTATGGCATTGTTCTAGTAACTTATTTATTATTGTAAAATATAGTGCTTAAAGTCCGTCAAATGGGAGACGTGTTCATTCCCTTGAACTGCTGACCTATGTGGCTTTACCGAACCATGCGCAGGAAAAGCGACATCTGTTTCAGGATTTCATATGCAGAACAGCAATAGCTGGCATGCGTACTCAGTCTTCCTCTCTCTTCCTCTCTTGTCTTGAATCATGAACTTTATATGTGTGGTTCTAATGAAGAGACCTTAACTTTTGTTGGGACTGTTATGTGCCCAGGCTAGGCCCATGTACTGAAGCTGCTCATTTCTTACAATGTCCTATTTTTCACAATAACATTTTTGGAGTGACCTTTTGCACTTATTTGCGTGCATGACAATGCTGGATTAGTTTCTCTGAAACTACTTTGTTTACACATCTAGCTTCGCACGACATTATTATGATGCCTTGAACATCATTTACAAGTCCCTTTTACGCAGTAGGTTCAAATGTAGTTTCTATCTTCATCCACGGGACGAGAGGGATAGCTACATAACCATAACATCACTAATCTATACGCACATCGCAAGGCGGCTTTCTAGTATAAATAAAGAGCATCCCATAAGATTAGGAGAAGAGGCACCTCAGCTGCCACCAAGGGTCCCTGCATGCTGAGACTTCACCAGGCAGCGGTCTGACATCTCGTGAGGGGTGTCCAGTTCATGACCAAGACGGGGTTCTACATTCTCTCCCGCCAGGTAATAGGGTTGGATCATCCCTTGGGGGGATTCTTGGCTTCACACCTACACACACTCTATGTACACGCAGAGTAGGGTTTGCATAGTAGGAGTACGCCTGATTACTGCCTTGTTTATATGCCTGCATATATACATTGTTTTGCACCATGGTAGAATTGTATCTACTATTTACTCTTTTGGTACTTGTAATCACTTTCATCTGCTTCTGTCTACTGATTATCACAGCACATTTATTATATACAAGAATAACGTTGGTTCAATAAATATTTTGAAAACGTCCCACTGTGTATTCTCTGTATATTTCTCTGAGCACAAGTAAGCACGAGTGACTGAGCAAAAGGTTCTGATCTGTTTCCACGATCCCTGAGGGGTCAGGCTTGTCATGTTCAGTGGTTGCCAGAAGCTATTTGCTCTATGGTAAGGTTAGGGGGACTTAGGGTGGCACTGTGAGCTAGCTGGTCTCCAGGCCAACATATCCTGTGGGGGTGCCCGGAATCAGTCTAGGCACCTCACCCAAAGTGTATGTTGTCCATCAAACACGCAGGTACTATGGATTAGTGGGAACTACACGACATGGTGCCCAACGTAGGTTGGGTTCTTATTTAACGGTCTATCTGAGTAGTTCAAGTGTCCTTTTCTCAGAGATTCTGACTCACCTCCAAACCGGAGATGTCCATGGTGGGAAGGGAAAAATCTACCTCAGCTGAGTAGGTATACCCTATGTATTGGCTGTAGGTTATTCAAGCTTGTAGGATAACATTTTCCCAAATTGTGTAAACCCAATCTCCATAAATTCATTTATTTAACTCCTTTTTCTTTGTAACAATGACTGAACAAAGTGAGGACATCGAAGAACAAGCAGTTAGATTAAATTTTACAGAAAATTGCAAACATGCAGTTACTATGAAATTACTACAGTACGACCTCCCGGCAACGGTGGTGACGTTACCTTCGTGGTTGAGGCGCACGAAGCATCCAGAACAGAGGTATTCTACTCCTGGTTTACATTCCCGCCTGCGGATACTTGCACAAAATTGTTTCACACTTACATTGAAGATGAAACACCAGAGGAATACTACCATGAACACATAAATTGGAAAATGTGAGACTCAGTCCACTCAGTAAAGAAGGAGCGACTTGGCCAGTCCTAGCTGCTTATACACCACATCCTAATCTTGATGAATTAGATGCAGCAGAAATAACAACACAATACAACATTTTAGCAAAACTTTACAGAAACCTAAAGCAATACGTTATTCGAAAACTGACAGTTAATAATGCATGGACAGCTCAGGCTGCACCACCACAACTGGCTGCTACGGGCATCAGCCCTCAAATGCTGAATGCTGTAATGGGAAAGGTTCCCACTAATCAGGAGCAAATTCAGTTCTGGATAGCACAGAAAGCAATCCAGCTCGAAACGTTTTTTCCTCACATGGACCGCAGTACGAACACAGAATATTAACAATATGCTTGCCAATTGGGATGGCCCCCTCAGTGGAAGACTGTGCCACTTGGGGTACAGTCTTCGCTGCAGTTTACACCAGAACTCATGGTACCTCTTCAATAGCAGTTTTACCTGAGGTACTGGAACAAGTACAGAATGAGTACGGGACAGGACCTGGCCTGGACTTGGGGATGAAGCTGATGGGCAATTTTGCCATGGTATCAACCATTATGTTAAGTAAAATAAAAGGGGAAGCAACAGCATTGGCTATACAGCAACGCCTGAGGGAGTTCAATCCTGCACAGCAGGAGTTGGAATTGCCTGACATTTTCAAAGAAACTTATGCTACGGTAGGTAGAGATAATTTGGGAGCCAGACCTGGAAAACCACAGCTTTTAATTCTAAAAAGGATAACTCTAAGCAAGCATCCGATTTCTATGAAGAGATGGGACAATAAACAAAAAAATAAACAAAATAAAACACAATCACTGGGTGGGTCTCCTCAGCAGGAAACCACTGACAAGAAATATAATGTAAGAAACTGTGATAACATTAGAAAGCTTGACAGGTATCGGGAAACTGATACACGTTCCTCTTGTTCCTTTCAGGATACATCTGATACACGTTCGGAGAGAGGTGGACAGTCAGAGCAAAGATCAGAAGAGTGCATGAAGCCAAAAAGGGAAACACATCACACTTCAGACTACATCCTTTAAGAGGACAAACAAACGACTCCTAAACCTCAATTCAAAAAGAAGAAGTTAGCAGGGATTAAAATAAGATATGCCCAGGCTACTGAGGACTCTGCTTCTGAATGGGGAGTGGGCAGTGACAATGCTGCACAGTGCAGCAGAAGTCACAATAGCTCGCCGGAACCTGATGGATTATCTGGTGGTAGTAGCGCTGAATGAGCATATAACAGTGGAAACACCTGGTACAAGGGTAAGCGTCCCACATCGTTTATACAAAATAATGCTCCAAATGGAGGGGGACATACCCAGGAACATCAAGGCTCTCTTTTTGAAGAACCTGACATACAGTCACGACATTCTTTTGGCTGAAAAGGTTTGGCCACCTCAATTCATAATGGAAGGCCCACTGGGAGAAATGGTAATTTTACCTGCTTTTTCTGACCTTGTTCTGGAATCAGTTAAACATTCATACGTGCAGGAGTGGGCATTAGCGCTAGCACCTGCACTATACCGCATGCTTGTTGGGTGGGATAATGAGTCACCTCATCATGAGAACCCATTAAAATCAACTTCTCAGCCCCAGAGATAGTACCCAATAAAACATGAAGCTAAAAAACAAGTTAGGGAAATCCTAGAACAACTTGAATACCAGGGTGTAATAGAAAATGAATAATCCCTTGTTTCCTGTAATGAAACTGGACAATTCCTACCGTCTAGTCTTAGACTATAGACATTTGAATACTTCAACATGCACATATACAGTACAAAGTGCACATAGTGCCACACTAATGAATAACAATGGGCCCGATTCACAGAACTAACTTAAGACAAAATCCTAAACTTACTACCATTTTGGTATTCACAGAAGGCACTTACTCATTTTGGTATTCACAGAGGGCACTTACTCATTAATGAGTAAGTGCCTTCTGTGAATACCAAAATGAGTAAGTTCCTTCTGTGAATACCAAAATAAGTAAGTGCCTTCTGTGAATACCAAAATGGTAGTAAGTTTAGGATTTTGTCTTAAGTTAGTTCTGTGAAACGGGTCCATTGTGAGGAAGAAATACAAAACGACACTAGATATCTCAAATGGATTTTTCTGCCAGAATATAGCACTTGAAAGCAGATATTTGTCAGCATTTTCAGCACTAGATTCAGAGCATCAATTTTGCCGTTTACCTCAAGGGTATAAGAATAGCCCTGGGCTGTTTTCAGCCAGGATAACAGAGTTACTTCAAAATTTTGATTAGGAGGCATTGTCCTATGTAGCTGATATTTATATGACGGACTATGAGTTAATGGAACACTTGGCTAGAGTGAACAACATAATTCTTGGGTTCGCTCACCTGGGTTACAAATTCAATTTAAAAAAATCAAACATTGCCACCCTCAATGTCCTGTTTCTAGGATATGAATTGTCAAATGAAGGCAAAAGCCTGGCAACACATTTTTTTTTTAAATTGCTCCAACCTCCAACAACTCTGAAAAGACTGCAATCCATTTTCAGATTTTTTTATTTTGGCAGAACATACATTTTGGATTACGCTGAACGAGTAAAACCGGTGCACGATCGAATTAGACCTCATTTTTCAATCATTCATTGGACATAAGAACATACAAACATTTTACGTTCTGTCCAAGCTGATATGATAGCTTCCAAACATTTACACACACATGTAAACACAACTAACCTGGTGATTCACGAAGTCGCTGGACCCACCGAGTACACCTATATCACTTTCAATGAAGGTGGTACGGTAGCTATTGCATACAAATCACATTTGTACACAAACGCTGAAATGCATTTTGCACCCACTGAGAAAATTCTCACAGCGGTACAGACCTCTGTAGTAAGAGAGAGCACTAGCTCAGGGTAAGCGAATAATTGTCGTTACCCCAGTACCGACCTTAGAGGCCGTTACAAAAGCAAGCGTTCCAAATGCCAAAGCATTACATCCATGATGGATTTAATGGGCTAACTCTCTCACTGCAACAGATGTAGATTACAGATTCGATTCTACACTACAAACACAAGCATTCCTGCAGTACGAACAAAAATATCCTCTGCCGAATGAAATAATGCCTCTAGATCGATATGAATACATCATCTATACCGATGGATCTGCTTAACCTGCCAAAGGGACACAACACCAATATTCCACGGCATATGCACTCGTAAAGGGGTGCATGCATGAAGGAAAATGTGCTGTCCTGAAAAAATGCACACACAGCCCCATGGGGACTGCAAAGCCCTAATACTGGCATTACAAAGTACGGATCACAAATTCTCCATACTTATAGTGTGTGATTCATACTACTGTGTCCAGTCCTATAATGAATATCTTCAATATTGGGGCCAAAATGGATTTTGAGATTTCAAGAGTTGCACAATCAAGCACAAGCTGCTTTGGGAACAAGTGGCAAAGTTGAACGAATGCTTGCCAGGGGCTCACGTAATTCACACATTGAGTCATCAGCGTGTTGGCGTGCACGTTGAAGGGAATTCATTGGCTGATGAAGCCACTAAAGCAACACTCGGAACTGCTGCAGTTGCTGCAATCACTCGTTCAAGTACGAGAATAGACACAGATATCATGGTGGCTGTCAATGCTGCTCGCAAAGACACCCACCTGCCAAAGGGCTTTTCACTCAAGTACTCCTACAAGTTAGATGCACAAAACATTCCGTATGCTCAGATTCCAGGGCTGGGGGATAGATCAATACCGACCACTAATCGCATTTGGGTTTTAAACTAGCTGCACATGAGGGTCTTGGGTCAACACACACCGGGGTCACTGCTAAGTTTCATTACTGAAGCATCGCTATTGGTGGCCTGGTCTTACAAACAGACCGAGGACTTTTCCCTCAAATGTGACATCTGCCAGCAGATTAAGGGTTCCACCACAGCATGTCCTCCCCAGACACCTCTCTTGATTACAGACAAGCCTCAAGCGGTTGTTCATTTGTATCACTGTGGCCCCTTACACTCAGATGGGTTTACAAGTACATCTTGGTGGCAGTAGATTCATGCTCCAGATTCCTGTGGGTTTGGCTGCAGCGCTTGGCTGAGGCTCGAACTGTTATAAAGGATTTGCGATTCTTCATCTGGACATATGCAATTGGCACATTACATTCCGACTAGGGCCCGGCGTTTAGTTCTCGGGCTAACAAATAAGCCATGGCAAGTTTGGGTGTGGCCTTGCGGTACTCCTCCCTCTACCATCCTGAGGGAAATTCGGTAGTTGAGAGGAAAAACCATGACTTAAGGCTGTCCTTAACAGCAAGGGTATTAGGCTCGGGTGGCAGTTGGGTCAATCACCTATATGGGATCCAGAGGGCACTCAATAACATGCCAAGAAAATCACTAGGGGGTCATACTCCTTATGAACTCCTGTTTGGTGTGCGAATGTGGGTACCAGACCTCGATAATGTCAGCACAGTGGCGGCAGAAACACCGTTTGACAACAATGAACGTTTGGCTGTTTTACAGGAACTCAATGAATTCGGGGCGCACAAAGCAACATCCAAGTAAAACGCACCGCCACTGGAGAAGAGAAGGTTTTGCATGCAAGAACTGCCTGGGTCCCAAAGATTGGGGACCAGGCCAGAGAAAATATTATAGACAAAAAAGAATTTGGGCCATCTTACACAGTGCCTGTACCTGTCCTGGCTGTCGAAGGTACCAGAACTGTACTTCTTCCACTCCTTACTGGTCGCAGAGACAAAAGGTTTGTCTCCATTGATCTGATCAAACCACATTATTTGGCCGATTCTCAACATTAGGCCACGTGGGCTCCTTAGTAGCAACTGATAGAAACTATAATAACTACAGAAGATTCCACTTTCCAAAGAGAAGCTGTAAACAACATTGAAGTATTACTCCTTCCTGTTGAAACAACTACCACTGTACAATCAACAAGTACAGAAACTCAAATTTCGATTAAAATAATTGACGACATCTATGTGAATATGCCACAGATCGAGTCAACTCCCAGTTCTACAAAACCTGCTGAGCTGCCAAAAATAGACCGAATGGCGTCTGGCTATTTCGTGCATTATAACGACTTCTCATCGGATTCAAGTGAACCTGAGCTGCCACCACCGCCTCTCCCTTAAAGGCTACGAGTGTATACTCTCTATCTTTGGCTGAAAAAGACATACTTTGTTGCTCCTTGGATACATCTCTGGATTACAATTGGCTTACTATTCCTGGTCCTCTGGATTGGTTTGGTGACTGACTTTTTCCTACTTATGAATGAACACTATCTCCCAGAATGGTCTGCAGTCCAACTTGTGAACTTGGTTCTGAACATGCATTATCCCACCGTGAACTAAGGGACCTGTCCCTTATGAACATTACAGCAGTTCCAGTTCCGGAATGAATAGTTTGGGACAAGGTATCGTATGATGTGTATGGTCCTACTGAACTTTTGCAAATGTGCACAATTTGCTTGCAGATCTAGAGCAATCAGCTGTATTTCTAATGATGAATTGTATGATGGTACATCTAATTTTGGCAACATGCTTTGTTATCAACATTATGGTCACCATTTTATACACAAGGCTAGTATCCGATGTGCTGCTTACAATTACATTCATTGGGAACACTGCCCAACACCGCCTGAAAGGTAGTTCAAAAACATTTGCACAAATGTTTGCTTATTTTTGGTTTTGACACATCAGACCCAGCCTCTTATTATTATAGGCTTGAACCTACACCTGCAAAGAAAAATATGCGGACAAACACCAAGTTGATATACTTCCTTTATTTCCCTACTAACTATCTGTACAAGGTTTTGACTTTTGGAAAGACACCATAGACACAAAATCTGTCTGGGGTTCAAAAGATTGGCAGGTTCAGGGAACTGAGGCTTATTCAGAGCATACCTCGTACCTCATCAAATCATTTTCCTGAATAAAACAGTGCAACAAACTTTCTGTCTTGGAATCACCAAGATAAAGAATTTGAACATGCCTCTCATTCCCACATTCTCACGATTTGAGAACTGACAGCACTTGACATAATTCAGTGAGGATACACCAGATACCATGATACATAATGGTTCTTTGAATTCATCAGACCCCAATTGGAAGGGATGGTTGGTTTGGCCTGTGGACACAAATGGGTGTCGATCTAGATTCCTGAGTAACACCGAAGGGTTTAGGAGTAATAGGCATGCGATATGTACAATCAGAACACTTGGGGGTGGTGACATCATATAGGTTTGGGAAGTTATGCCTTGATTGGCTAAAAACCTCTACACTTTCTCAGGTGAAGCAACACTTGTCCCTTCTTTCTGATCACATGGATCTCAGGAATTTCTTGTTAGGGCCCCAGAACCCACATCAAAAGCACTTCTTGTATGGAATATACAACGAGCTGTGGAAAATTTCCCAGCAGAAAGCTGCTGATTGACTGCGCTAGATGGACAGGGTTAACTTGGAAAAGGCTTTGGCTGTGGTTGACAACGATATGACCACACTATCATCCTGAAATTATTCACTGGGCAACATAGTATCATCTGCAATTGACATAATACAGCAAGACATGTGTATTTTGCAGCATGGACAATCACAACTCTGGTCTATTATTATATTGATCTGTACGCTTCAAACATTACGTTGTGGTCATGTGCCATGGCGTTACATCAATAGTACGAGTCTGTTTTCTGCATATCATCTAACGGAATGACAGACTGCAATGGCACGCAGAGATGCAAAGTATACCATGCTGCACATTTCGACAACCACTCGTAAGTGGCAATGGACATTTAAGAAAACTGTGTCAGTGAAATAGACAAAGGACTGCAGATACATCTCACAACTAATATCAGCTCTATCTCTGGAAGGCTTTGTAGACAATGAATGAAACTGAAAATTTCACAATTGTAATAACGAAAACCAGTATTTCCTCGATAAACTTCAGGTTAATCAGAATGCAGTGGCACAACTGTTTTTGGGTGTCCCAAACATCAATCGGTGAAGGAGGGGCTGAGAGCTCTTCATTGGCTTTCAGTGGGGAAGAGATTGCCACTCAAAGCCCTGTGCTTGGTCTTCAAGGCCCTTAACAATCAGGGCTCTTATTATTTAGGAATCGTCATTAACTGGTATTGTCCCAGTAGACAGTTGAGATCGGCTGGTCAGAGGAAAGTGATGGTCCCCCACTTTAGGAAGGAGAGATGGGATGAGCGTGCATTCTTAGTGGCAGCTGCCAGGTTGTGGAACACTCTCCCGGTATATATTGCTAGTATTACTTCATGCTCTGCATTTCGCAAGAATGTGAAAACCTGTCTCTTTTCCCTGTTATAATTGCCTTGTTGGCCTCCCCCGTATGCTCTTGCAGGTTATAGCACTTTGAGGCCTATGGCTTAATGCGCTTTATAAATTTACATTTACATACCATCAACATAAGGCTGTAAGAATATAAATTCATCCAACAATATTGCATATACGTAAAGCAATAAACGCCACATGCTACATTAATGCAAAATAAATAAAATTTGGGAAAAGCATAAACATATCAGTAGTGCATACATAACATTACAGTAAAAAATGCCCCTGTGGGCTTGCTTTCAATGTTGTTCAGAAAGGTAACAAAAGTTAAAGCATGTTTTCCGCATTTTCATTTATTGTCAAAATCTGAAATAGATTAAATGAGAGATAAGCTTAAATGCTTTCACAATCTTTAGTGGCATGAATGAAAAGCGCCTCTCAGAAGGTTCATACGATAGTAAAAACCAACAGACCCAGGTTGCTTAAAAGGCAACAATGTTATAATGTTGGTCATTCACGGCCACAAAGTGACCACTCAACGCAACTCAAATTAAAGCAAAAATGAATGATAACACATTGATTGATGATAATAATAGTGCCTAAGTAGGCTTGCTTCCAATAGCCTAGTTGCAAAGAGCATGCAATAAACTCAGAAACTCCAGCTAATGTGGATGTAGCAAGAAAATATTGGTAGTAATCTACTGTGCATTTGCATCATGCACAGAAATTACGTCCAAATTGGCACTCCATCAAAAGTAAGCCTTCTTGAAATGAACAAAGCAATAGAACAAAATGAAACTACAAAACCAATGAACTGCAATTACATGAGCTCTGGGGGAAAACGTAAATCATATTGTGTTTCCCCATGGAATTCAAAATGATTAAAAGAATATCATGATGTACATTGTTGCCTGAAATGAAGCTCCAGTGGGCTATCTATAAATGTCTATTGTGCAAAAGTATAATATAGTTCCAGGCAAACCCAAATAAATAAAGGAGCGCAAAATCTTAATAGGAGAATATAGACAAAAAACTCTTTCTTAGCTTAAGTGTTGCCTATTATCTCCGCAGTGATCCCCAGTTAACCTGTGTGAAAAAAAAAAAAAAAATGCAATGGGATTAAAGAGGAAGGTCAGCAAAAATCTGTAAGTACATAATTAACAAAGCATTGACATACAAAAAGTAATATATATTTACTAATATATATTTACGAATATATATTTTCTCATGTAATCGAAAACCCAGATGTACTACCATTTCTTCATCCATGTTCAACCCCAAGGGTTGCAGAGTGCTGAAACTGATTATATAACGAGATTCTAACCTCCATAATGAGAGCACTTTGTCACCACCATATTGGTAGTGACCCAGTCAAATGCAAAGAATTGCAGGAAACCACTATCACTTGAGTGATAATCCCTGAAATGTCTTGCAATTGGGTATTGTTTGTCACAGCGGGTGATCACCCTCATGTATTCCAACACACGTTTTTTCACCTTGTGGATTGTGCTCCCGATATAGTACAGGTGCAAGGAAATTTCAGGGCATAAACACAAAAGCCAGAGTTGCACGAGAGGCCCTTCAGAATCTTGAACTCCTAGTTCGTGTCAGTTATAGTGTAAGATTGTACATTTTTACTGGACTTACAGGCTTTGTAATTGCTACAGGTTAAAAAACTGGCAGATCTTATAGTTGTCCCCTCACCATGTGTCATGGATACCATGGGGCATATTCTTAAGAACGTGTGATAACTACCGCAAATCCAGCTTAACGCAACACTTCACATCGCAATCCATCGCGGGAAAATAACGCCGTGCCAATGTGGCATTCCCAACACGGCGGTACCATGCGATAGTCACACGATAACGCGTCAAATGAACGCATTAAAATGTAAGTCCGTTTTTTTTTTATATATATAGCGCAGCTACTCACCCTTACGGGTCTCAAGGCGCTGGGGGCCGGAGTGGAAATTAAGTGAGCTATTGCCCAGAGTCACATGGTGCTGAGCTGAGCTGCCGCCGGAGCCGGGGATCGAACCGTGAACCCTGTGCTCCGAAGTCAGCTGCCCTGGCCGCTGCACCACACCACACCTCAACACGACACCGCAAAAACGCGAAACCCCAATGCGAAAATAGTAGCGATGACGCCAATTGCGATACAAAAATCTGCGAAAACCAGCCACAGGCCTGCAATTCCCATGCGTCATGCGGGAAAATGCACTATAAAAGTAGAAAAAAAACATGCAAACAAAAGCCAAACAACAGCGAAGCACAATGGAGGCATCCGGAGCAAGTACAGAGGACAACCAGAACCCCACAAGCCCCCCGGAGGACCAGCCTGGGACCTCGGGGTCAGGGAAGGGCAAGGACAAGAAGAGTAGGAAGAAGCGGTTCAGTCCGCAGGAAAACAGGATCCTGATAACGGAGGTGATAGAACACCATCAAACACTGTTCGTCACCTCCACTGTGTCACTGGCAACTAAAAATGGAATATGGCAGACCATCGTGGACAAGGTGAATGCAGTCGGAGTGCTGAGGAGGACAATGGATGAGGTCAAGAGGCGCTGGAATGATGTGAAGCGCAAAACCAAGCTGAAACTCGCAAACAACCGGAAGGCAGCAATGCAGACTGGAGGTGGGAGTCCAGCACCACAGGAGGAGCTGGACGAGATGGAGGAAATGGTGTCCACAGTCATCAGTGGGGAGAAGGTGGCAGGAGTTGGGGGACCGGACACTGCTCAACATGACCGGACACAACAGCAACAGGGTGAGTAACGACCAGGGACTGGGGGGATGGGGGAGATGGGCACAATGGCACACATGCACAATTAAGCATAGCACATCTGCGGACAAACCATGCCCCAGACCCCCAACTCCCACCAAGAGACCAATGCACACAGGTATGCAACATAGCACCGCATAAGCACAGAAGCCCGAGGCACACCGCATGTAGGGGATAAGGGGCAGCTACATCAGAGCTGCAGGGGCGACTCCCCCAAAATGCGGCACACACACATTACATGCAGAGCACATCAACATTGACAACGATGTGGTACAAACCGCAACACGTCCACAACAGAACAGAGGACACAACTGGTGCCGCATGTGCATAGAAACTGGCCAATCACATTTGGCATTGCAGGGAAATGTCAGTTGACAATGTACAAGTACAAACACAGATCTGTGATGTAGTCGGAATGTCCACTGTCTCGCATCAAATAGGCAGCTCCCCCCAAACAGTCACAATGTACATTGTCATGCAGTCTGAATGTAAACATGTACAATGCGTCAACATACATGTGAACACAATGTGAAACTGCATCTCCCCTTCACATTGCAGGGGGAAATCCAACACCTCCTGTGGAGCAGTCTGAACCTCTCTACTCTGATGATGAAGAGGACCACCACACCTTCGACTCTGACGCCCTCCAACAGCTCGTGGACAGCCTCCGCAGCCCACTTCCAGGAGCAGGGCAGCCCAACTACCACGAGGAGAACCCACCCCCTGCACAGAACACACAGCAGGCAGCACCCACCACCACAGTTGCCTCCCAGGACCCCCACAACGAACACATGGCCTTCCAACGCCGTGTGTTGGGGTGCCAGGAGAAGCTGGCTGAACAGGTGCAGGTGGGGTTTGACCGCATGGCAGCCAAACTAGACGCCATACGTGGGTGTCTGAGTCCCATCAGGGACCACTCACAGTCCCTAACGAACACCCACAGTCCGCTCCATGCTCTCCAACGGACCATGGCTGACATCGCTGGAGTCCTGACTCTGCGACAAGAACGACTGTCTAGCCAGAGTGCCTCCAGCGATCTCGCCCGGGAGTTGGGACACATGCGGAGGATCATGGCGAACATGGAGCGGACGCAGGCAGAAAGAGCGGCTGCCATGGCTGCACACCAGCAAGAGGTAGCTGGGTCCCTCAATGCCCTAAAGACCCTCCTCATGGCATTGCTGCCATTAGGCTGGTGCTGATGCATGCTGCTGCTACCACCCCATCCACATCTCCGGCCCCTGATGTGTCAGTGCCACACAGTGCAGCAGACATTCCACCTCCGGCCCCTGAGGTGTCACTGCCACACAGTGCTGGAGACAGAACACCACCACCCACATGTGAGGCACATGCAACTGCAGAGGACGAAGATGCGGATGAATCTGCCTTCGTGGTCAGAAGGACGCAGTAGCATTCATCTCCGCCATGTGGCCTGCTTCTGCTTGGTTCTGCCCTCTGCATCATCACCTTCCACTGTCCCCCGATGCACTCTGCGACACTCACCTTGAACCTCGACATGGACTGCCAAATTCTATTTGGTCACCAATGACACAGCTATCAGACTGCGGACTGAACTCCTCCTCTCCTGATGTACCTGTCATTCCCTGAAGGACTCTGGCTGGCCCTCCATGGGCCAACAATGTAAAGTGGGGTTGGCATGGCCCTGTACTGCTCCAGCTGCAACACTCCACTGAATGTGCAATAAACATTCATATTCACACAGATGTGTCATGTCTATGATCTATCAAGTGTGGAAGTATGGATGAATGTAGGGTCAGTGATTCCCCCTTACGTCCATGTTGCTCATGTTGTGGGACTTTTGTCACAGGGTGTCTGTGGGAGTGCGGGCCGGACAAACAGACGAGGAGGCCGTATGTAGTGGGCCAGTCGGGCTGTCTTTATTGAACAAACAGAAATCTAAGGTAATTCTGTTAACTGATATTGTCTTTGGGGTTTCCGCAACTGCTGCTCCGAGTCTTCGGTCTTGGATGTCTTGGGACTCTTCCTTTTCCAGTGGGGCGTCTTTAAGTTGGATGGTCCTTCCCCGGGAGGCTCAGAAGAGAAAAGAAATAATAAGGAGCCGTCAGTGATATCTGGGTTCCCACCTTTCAGATAATAACGTTTCCGTCACCACACCCAGTTGGTGCTTAGGGATACACAGGGGCTGGAAAGAACGTGAAGAGAGGCGGAATGACACGAGGGAGGGCGGTGAGGGATTAAGTGGGAGGACAGGCCGTGCACAGGGAGGACAGGTGAAGAGTGGAATAGTGCTGCTACAATGAATTTCCTGTTCTAAGCAGTTCTGCTCTAGTGAAGTTGTTATGCACCCCTCCTATGGGCCCAATGGACTCCCGTTCTCCCCACAGAGCACGATAGCAAAGATAAAAATAAGGAATAACAAAAATAAAGCTCACTAGGCAATGAGTCTAAACCTGCCCCCTTCCTGTACACTTTTAAACCTCCCGCCACCCTGGTTCCTCTTTCCCCAGTTTCGGAACACTCACCGGCTCCGCCGCAACTCTCCTGAGTTGCGGCCGCTCTTCAGCCACCTCCGGTGGGGACCACCAGTCCTCGCACCACGTCTCGGTTTCTTCTCGTTCTCCTGCGTCTGCTTCTTCCTTGTCTTGGTCTGCTTGACCCTCCTCCTTCCTTCCGACTACTTCTCTCCCGACTTGGTCCGCTTGGCACTCCTCCTTCCTCCCAGCTGCTTCGCGCCGTTTGATGGTGTCACCGGCCCTTTTCACCTCCTGCGAGGGTCCTCTTCCGGGGTTAGCCACGCCCCCTTCCTCTTCTGTGGTGTAGGAGTCCTGACGCTGTATGGGGAAAGGACATGGGGGAGGAGTTACGTTTGTTGACAGTCTCCTCCCGTGTTGGAACCCGGTTGAGACCGTTTGTACAGGTAAGCCTTTGAGGTACTGTGTGGGTGTACACTCCGACATCCGGCATGCCATGTTTGATACCCCCTCACAGTGACAGATTGCCAATTGCGGTCCGGGTGGCGCTGACACTACAACAGAGACACATCCATTAGTCACGTCCTTGTCCAGCCCAGGAAGGAACAACGCCCAGAGCTCCGGGGTCATTGTTCACACCCTTATGCTGGACTGGCATACGCCAGGACAGCCCACTCCGCTGACGCACACAGGGGGGGACGACAACGCCACATGTCCCAGGTCTTCACTGTAGGGATCTGCAGCTCACAGGTCTAGTTGTCAGCATGCCACAGCCACTCCCTCATGGCTGGTGTACACCCACACCACACCCATCCAGCACAGGCGTCACAGGACATGTGACCCTGCCAATAAAAAGGGCCTGGCGCATGTGCTGGACGCCATTTCCACTCTCTAACTGGGTGTCTCCGTGTAGTTCTCATGTATGCATGTGGGCCTAGGGCCCTGCCACCTCACATTGCCCAGTGCCGGGGGTGACATGATGGCGTCCACACCACGGAACTCAATCATTAAGGGTCCATGGCTAGCGGTGCACAGACTTGGTGGCACCGGATACACTGCGGCAGGCACAGGCACACCGCCATGGGACGGTGTCTGGCAGTGCAGTGAGATAGGGGCACCTAAAGTGCTGAGCGGGTGTGCAGCCTGCGATGATGCGCCGTCCTGGCGGTCCGGACTGGCAAGGATCAGTGTGAGCCCTGCTGGACCGCAGTGTAGGCCTGAGCCAGCAGGCAGTGCGGGCCTCCCACCACCTGGCGTTGCCTCGCGGTTCACAGAGTTAGTGGCACCTCAAGCGCTGAGCGGGTGTGCAGCCTGCGATGATGCCGTGTGCACTGATGTGGTGTCTGCAAGTGCGAAATCAAGACCCAGAGTCAGGTGTGTGACCTGGTGGCCCGCGTTGAGGGGCTGCATGATGTGGAGGGTGCCATGGTCGCGGGCCCCGGGCTTGGAGATACCACCGGAACATGGTGGGCCCTCTTGGAGACACGCCGGTGGCGGAAGGTGAGCAGTGAGGCCTGGTTGCGCAGGGGCGGGCAATCACCGCTGGGCAGCGGGAGGGGCTGGGGTGCAGCAGCCTGTGTGCGCAGGGGCAGGCAAGCGATGATGGCGTGTGCAACTGTATGGACTCTGCCATTCATGTCTCTGGACACTGTTTCAGATAAGGGACCTGGGTGACTGCAGTGGATACCGGCACGTGGTTGGAGACACACCGGTGGCAGCAGGTGAGCAGTGAGGCCTAGGTCCATAGTGTCGGCACTCTCTCACCCTCTCTTTCTCTCTCCCTCTCTCCCTCTCTCTCTCTCTCTTTCTCTCTCCCTCTCTCCCTCTCTCTCTCTCTCTCTCTCTCTTTCTCTCTCCCTCTCTCTCTTTCTCTCTCCCTCTCTCCCTCTCTCTCTTTCTCTCACCCTCTCTCCCTCTCTCTCTCTCTCTCTCTCTTTCGCTCTCTCTCTCTGTACTTTGATGGGCGCATGGCACACCTTCTTATCCAGATTTCTGTTTTGCAGGCTGTGATTTACAGAATGTCCTGAGAAGACCTGCCATGCCTCTTCAGAATTGTTGTTTTTGGTTTAATCTGTAATAAACGTATTATTTGGATATTATGATATGAATGTATGATTTCCCTTTTTCTGACCACACATGTATGTTAGGTGTTGTGATTGTGCGACTTCTGGCGATTTGTTGGGTTCATGATTTCGTGGAGTTGATGTGCAATATCTTTGTCCAAAGGGGGGGGAGTGCCCGGGGGGGGTAGGGTCCTGGGGGTGGTGGCGGTGGGTGTTGTTGGCCTATTGGGGCTCCGGGCTGCATGATCGGTTGCTCCAGGGCATCTGTTGTTCTTCATGTGTGGCTGTGGGCTGTGCTCCCTTGTCTGGTGCTGGTTGTCGTCCGACTTTGCACCAGGTCAGAGCAGGTGTTAATTTCCTGCTGCTAACGCGCCTTATGGCATGTTTTGTGATCTTATCGCCGATCTGGCTGGTCGTTGAGAATGTTGCGTTGTGGTGTTGTCGCGGATTTTTGCACGGGAACGCCTACTCTGCATATCATTAGCGTTAGTTGCCGGGGTCATCTGTGGCGATGTTTTTTGCGGGTGCTATCGCAGGTAAATTGGTGATATCGGCTGTTTGCACCAGCTTGTGAATGGGGCGATGAATTTATCGCGACTTTGGCTGAGATAAAGTGCCGTTAACTCGGCGATAGATCCTTGAGAATATGCCCCCATGTTTTTACAAAGCATGTCCTTCAGTGACTTGCTCCTTTTAAAAGAGATTCTGGGATGGGCTGCAATGTGTTTTGAATGTGATCTCATCCTTGTGCAGGACTTGCCAGTCTTTATGCAACATGTCTCTGACCTTGTTTGCCTATATACTGTATGTGTATGTAGTGATAAATCTCACTGGTTCAGTTTCAGGGGAAGCCCTATTTCCTGAAACAAGCAAAGCTTCTAATTTGAAATAATCCACCTTGCTGGATTCAGCCCCCAGGGTTTTTCGAATTGTAACCTCTTGAGCGAAACCTATCCATCATGATCTTTTTTTCTTCCTCAAACGCCACATCGTTACTACTGGTTGCTCAGTTGAAGGCATAAGCCGAAACGCGTTGGCGCCCTATGTCGGATGTTTTTGAAATGAAACGAAAATAAAACAACGTTGAGCAGCTTGACGGTGTCGTGATGATCACTGTGGGATGTGGCTTTGAGGTGCGTCTGATTTTCCGAAAAAGAAAAGTGTGGGTATATATATGTATATATATATATATATTATCTACTGGCGGTCGCCAGTAGATAGTTATAGTTAGGACCTATTTCCCATAGGAAATCTGCAACATTCTATTTGAAATAACGTTGGCGCCGGTTGATGAATCTTCGCGAAAGCTTCCAACTTTTTGGGCCGCTCCGGTCCACTCCTATCCTGAAAGTCTTGGGGTGATTCGTCAAGCGGGGGCCGAGAAAAAGGGGGGTCCCAAAACGCGGTTTCCCCATTCATTTTTCCATAGGAACCGTTCATCGCGGCTACAGCCCGAACTGCTGAACGGAATTACACCACATTTGGCAAAGAGGTAGCCCTTGGTTCAGTGTCGTGCCTTTTGCTTAAATGGTGTAAATCCGTTCAGTAGTTCCTGAGAAAATCAAAAGTAAAGTCACATATATATCTATGGCCGAGTAGGGTCCGCGTACCCTCCCGATCACAAGCTGCATGCTAATTGGCTGTCAAGTGGCTGTCAACACTCCAAATCAGGAAGTGTTGGCAGCCATTTTATCCCTCGGTAGAACCGAGGGACAGAAACAAGTGCGCAAAGCGCAAAAGGGGGCAGGGTAGAAACACCCTGACCCCTAGGTCTGCTCAGGGGGTCCCACAAGGACCCCTGGGCAGAAAAAGCATTTTTTTGTAAACGGCGGGATGCGCTTAGGGTGCGCGGATCCCGTCGATTAAAAAAGCACAAGAAACAAGTGCGCAAAACGCACAAAGGGGGCAGGGTAGAAACACCCTGACCCCCTAGGTCTGCTCAGGGGTCCCACAAGGACCCCTGGGCAGAAAAGCTTTTTTTTTTTTTTGTAAACGGCGGGATGCGCTTAGGGTGCGCGGATCCCGTCGATTAAAAAAAGCACAAGAAACAAGTGCGCAAAACGCACAAAGGGGGCAGGGTACAAACACCCTGACCCCTAGGTCTGCTCAGGGGTCCCACAAGGACCCCTGGGCAGAAAAGCTTTTTTTTTTTTTTGTAAACGGCGGGATGCGCTTAGGGTGCGCGGATCCTGCCGATTAAAAAAAAAAAAAAAGCACAAGAAACAAGTGCACAAAACGCACAAAGGGGGCAGGGTAGAAACACCCTGACCCCTAGGTCTGCTCAGGGGTCCCACAAGGACCCCTGGGCAAAAAAGCATTTTTTTTTTTTAAATCGGCGGGATGCGCTTAGGGTGCGCGGATCCCGCCGATAAAAATTCGAACCACGGTCTCCGCGCTTCGATGCTAATTTGCCCCGGGTGGCCCAAGTCCCGGGGGCATGCGGAGGTGGGTTTAGATTTTATGGGGGGCCTCTATGGCCCCCAAGCCCGAGGACCGCCACCCCCGGGGCTTTAAATAAAAATGGTGCGGGAGGGCTCTCCGCCCTCCCGCAGCCCCGGGACTGCCACCTCCCGGGGCACTAACAAATTTAAAATGGGGGTCCGTTTTGGACCCCAAAGCCCGGGGACCACCACCTCCCCGGGGCTTTGCAAATGTGGGGAGGGGGCCGCGCGGCCCCCTCCTGGAGCCAGTGATAGCCCTGGGGACCACCACCCCCAGGGCCGGCTCCTGCAGTGTCCCGGGGTGCCTACCCCGGGACACTGTAGTTTGCTATGGCAGGGCGGGAGCCTCGCGGCTCAGGTCTTGTCATAGCAAACTGCTTGAATTTTGGAAGAGAGCAGGGAAACCTGCTCTCTCTTCCAAAATTCAAAGCAGACTGCTTTCCACACGGGGAGCTGCATCTTAGCAGCTCCCCATGAAGAAAGCAATGCCGGCTCCCGAGGGACGCGGGGAGCCGGCAGGACCGTGGGGGGATTGGGGACCCCCCAAAGTCCCCAATGGAGAGGGCCAGCCCCAGGGGATGGGGTCCCCGGGGCAAGTAGTGGCCCGGGAAGGGGGCCACGCAGCCCCCCTCCACCCAAAAAATAAAATAATAAAAAATAAAATAAAAAATAAAGGCCTTCCCCGGGGATGGGGTCCCCGGGGCAAAGGAGGCCTGAGGAGGGGGGCCACGCAGCCCCCCTCCTTAAAAAAATCAAAAAAAGTGTGGCCATGCCCCGGGGGATGGGGTCCCTGGGGCCGGAATCGGCCACGGGAGGTGGGCCACGCGGCCCCGTTCCCGTTTCCTTTTAAGAAAGAAAGAAAAAAAGGGGTAAGGCCCTGGGGGATGGGGTCCCCAGGGCCCAAAAAAGGAAAAAGGAAGGGGGGCCACACAGTCCCCCTTCGGGAAAACAAATAGCCCACCAGGAACCTCCAGTATGCGCCAGGGGGCTGCGTTGCAGAGAGGTGTACAGAGGCCACGCCCCTTTTTACACCTCTCTGCAACGCAGCTCTGTGGTGCTTTTTGGAGGTACATGGTGGGCTAGTTGGACTCCAGGGACCCTCAGGATTCAAGGGGACTTAATCCCCAACTTAAAACGCGCCACGGGCGCGTTTGCACAGTGGTGAAGGGAGGGGCGGGGCTTCAGGTGACATGTGTGCAAACAGGCCCGTGGCGCGTTTTAAGATGGGGAATTAAATCCCCTTCAATCCTGAGGGTCCCTGGGGGCCAACTAGCCCACCAGGTACGTCCAGAAAGCGCCACAGAGCTGCGTTGCAGAGAGGTGCAAAAGGGCGTGGCCTCTGAACACCTCTCTGCAACGCAGCTCTCTGGCGCATACTGGAGGTATCTGGTGGGCTACTTGGCCCCTAGGGACCCTCGGGATTGAGGAGGAATTAATTCTCCAACTTAAAACGCGCCACAGGGCGTGTTTGCAGACATGTCACCTCAGGCCCCACCCCCTTCCTTCACCATTGTGCAAATATTCCTCTAAAATCAGCCGAACTACGAATTCCGATTTACTCACCTGTTATCAGGAGAGACCTCAGTGCTGCATCTTTGAGCCCAGTACTGATCCTGAAAAGTAATTTTAACCGTACTTACCAGTAACTTGAATTTCCTTCCATAGGATATCATTGCCTGCTTTTTGCTGAAAAAGTTTCTAAGTGTCGATTTTTGAAACATACAAATATTCCTCTAAAATCAGCAGAACTACGAATTCCAATTTACTCACCTGTTATCGTGAGAGACCTCAGTGCTGCATCTTTGAGCCCAGTACTGATCCTGAAAAGTAATTCTAACCGTACTTACCAGTAACTTGAATTTCCTTCCATAGGCTAACATTGACTGGTTTCACTTGGAAATTCTTCGAAGTGTGGAGTTTTGGAACTTTATAATATTCCTCTAAAATCAGCCGAACTACGAATTCCGATTTACTCACCTGTTATCAGGAGAGAACCCAGTGCTGCATCTTTTAGCCCAGCACTGACCCTGAAAAGTAATTCTAACCGTATTTACCAGTAACTTGTATTTCCTTCCATAGGAATCCATTGTCTGGTTTTCAGCAGAAAAGTTTCAAAGTGTCGATTTTCACAAACTACAAATATTCCTTAAAAATCGCCTGTATGACTTAAACGCATTCTTTCAACTGTTTACAGGAGATGCACCAGTGCTGGATCCAGGATCCACCACTGAGTAAGAAAAAGTAACGATAACACTACTTACCTGCTAAGTGAATTTCCTCCCATAGGATAACATTGGTGATTCTATGTGAAAAAGTTTCTAAGTGTCAACTTTTAAAATACAATAATATTCCTTAAAAATCACTACTGTAACCAAAACGCTTTTACTCAACTGTTTACAGGAGATGTCCCAGGACTGAATCTAGGATCCAGTCCTGTGGTTAGAAAAGTAATCCATAAAGTAACTAATTGCATTTAACTTGAAATTCACATTGAGCTCAATGTTGCATTGTGTTTGAAATTGTGTTGCCCATTGCAACAACTGTAACAACTGTACTTAAAAGTCGATTGCCTATTTGCAAAGTATTTAAACTAAAGTAATTCATTCTGAGAAAGTATATTTTGTAATGTAATGTATAATGTAATTACAATGTATTTTAAAAAATAAAATATCTAAAAATAAATAGTTTAAAAAAATTTAGTAAATCAGTATTAAAAAAATAAATATAACAATTAATACATTTAAAAATTGTCATTTACAAAACCTTTGAAATTCACTGAAAAAACCATAGGTTTCAGGCACGTTATAGTTAGAAATTAGCATTTAAAAAACCTTACAAATTCGCTGAAAAAACCATGGGTTTTAGGGACAGTTATAGTTAGTTGGACATTGCACTAGTACAAAACCCGTGAAATTCCCCCGTTATAGTTAGTTCAGGTAACTATAACTCGCGCCCCCGCAATGCACTGCTGATGACGTCACATATTACATCACTCATGACATGGTCAGTGACATCACTGATGACATCACTGATGACATCTCAAATGACATCACTGATGACATCACTGATGACATCATCCATGTGATAATTTGATGCATCTTCTCACACCCTAATATAACTTTTGATACACCCACTGTAAATTACAGACTGCCATTGTCAAAACCATAGACACTCCAACACCAATTACTATATACACACTCACTGATTCTTAGGTCTACACACACACATCTACTCACTCACCCGTACAGTCACTCATACTTATAGTCACTCAGTACAGGACTATTATATGCACTCATACACCTATATAAACACTCACACACCGCCACTCATCCATAGAGGTACTCACACACCTAGTCAGTCATGCAAAAATTAAGCACACACCCATTTACTCACCTATACAGTTATACACACACCAGCTCACTTACTCATACAAATACTAGCACATTCTTACTCTCTTATACAATCTCTGATACAAGCACACACTCATCCATACAGTCACTCTCACAATCACACACTCTCGCTTATAGCTATTTATATACTCCAACACACATATATACTGCCTTTCATATATGTAGTTACTCACACATGTACCACTGGGACATACATTCACTCACTAACACACTCTTACACACACTTACCCACCCATACAGTTTATCACAGATGCACTCTTGAAACCATCCACCCAGTGAATCACCCACTCACACATCTATGCACAGAGTCGCACACACCCCACCCACACAAACACTCAGGCACCCATACAGATACTCAGACAACCAATCAATAACTCATATAGACACTCATGTAGCTATTCACAAACCCATGCAGCCACTTACACAGCAACAGACAGACGGATACAGACAATCACCCAGTTTAGTCACTAACCCATGCATTCAGTAAGATACGTTTAATCACTCACTTATAGAGTTAGTCACGCACCTACTAAATCATCCATTCAGACACTTATACACCCACTCATTCTTCAATACGCCTTTCCCTATATATATTAAACATATTTAAACTTTACAGAAACACACAGTCAGTGGATGATGTCATCTGTGATGTCATTTGAGATGTCATCACTGTTGTCATCAGTGATGTCACTGACCATGTCATGAGTGATGTAATATGTGACGTCATCAGCAGTGCATTGCGGGGGCGCGAGTTATAGTTACCTGAACTAACTATAACGGGGGAATTTCACGGGTTTTGTACGAGTGCAATGTCCAACTAACTATAACTGTCCCTAAAACCTATGGTTTTTTCAGTGAATATATATATATATATATATATATATATATATATATAGCAAAAACTAAAGATAATCCATTAAAAAATATAAATACTTACAAATACATTTAAATAAAGAAATAAATATATAATAGATAAAATATAATTACATGAAAAATGTTTACAAAAATTAAAACAAATAGCAATGACAAAAAAAGTAAAGAATACACAGTATATAAAATGAACAAAATTAAAAAAAGTAATACAATATGATTACTAAATAATGAAAATTACATTATATAACATTACTAAATTGAATATTACTGAGAAAAGTTACTAAATAAAAAATAATTATTAACCTGCAGCACAAATGTATTATAAAATCACAAGAAATATATTAAAAAACAAAAATAACAAAGCAGCAAATAAAATAGAAACATAAACAACATTAAAAAATTATAAGATAAAAAATAATAAAAATAGATATATCTCTAACAAAAGGGAAATACTAAACATACATAATTCAAAATAAATATCAAAAAACAATGAAACCCATTAGAGTACAATTTACATTAAAAACAAATAGGAAAAAAATTAACATTCCAAGTTTATCAAAAAAAGTTGAAACATTTTAGAGTTTGAAAAATACAATGTACTACTCCCTCTTCAACCTAAAACAATTAGGGAAAGAATTGCACTTTGGAAGTTTAAGAATGATTGTTCCCACTCAAACCCTGGCAACGTAAGGGAAAACAGTGTGGCCTGTCAGGTTTACTATTCTCACTCCAACCTAATCAACAGTAGGGAAAGTATTTAACTTTGGAAGGGTGAAATTTACTACTATCACTGTAACCTAAGCAACAAAATAACAGTAGATAAAGCTTTGGACTTTGCAGTGGTCAGGTTTACTATTTCCACTCCAATCCCAGCAGTAGCAGAGAAAGAAGAGTACTTTAAGGGAGTCAGGGAGGATGATTTACTATTCCCACTCCAACCTAAGAAACACTGGTGAAAGTATTGAACTCTGGAGGTGTGCAGTTTAATATTTCCAACCAAAGCAATAGTAGGACACGCATTGAACTTTGGAGGGGGTCAGTTTTGCAAATCCCATTCCAACCTAAACAACAGTAGGGAAGCATTGCACTTTGGAGTGGTGAGACTTATTAGTCCCAATCAAACCTAAGCAACAGTAAAGAAACATTGGACTTTGGAGGGGTCATATTTTCTATTACCCCTAGGTCCCTTATGTCCTCGTCCCATTCATTACTAAGTGGAGATAACCATCTCCCGACAGAAAAAAGATCAGAAGAATGCTGGGATACTAACCCCGCCCCTCCCACCGGGAGTACATAAGGGGTACTTACCCAGCATTCCGCCTGTTCTTTTTTTCTGTCTACCGACAGACTTGATTGTGGTTGCTGGTGCTGCTCCTGCTGGGCTTGAGTGGCTTCTGTTCCTGTTCTACTCCGTCCGGCTGCCTGGCTGTGCGGTTGGGGTATCTGGTTCCTTGCCTCCCGGCCTGCTGGGCTTGCTGGGAGGCTTGGTTTCTCGGCCGGTTCTTTGATTCCCATGTGTGGAGTTTCTGGTGGTCCATTGCGGCTGGTGAGCGGGCCTCCCGGGTCCTTCTGGGTTGCTGAAGGCTCGTCTTCCTGGGGCTTGGCCGGGTGGAATACGAGCCGGTTTTCTGGTTCCCCTGCCTTCCTGTCGGTCTTCGCTCTCACCGCTGTGGCTTCTTTGATGAGCGCTGTGGTGTGATGGCAGGCTGTGAGGAGTGCCTGCTGCATCGAGAGCGTCCTTGCTTCCAGCTTCTTCGGCGGTGTCTCTCTGCTGCCTTTGATGACTGGTGGCGGCTTCCTGGAGTCCGGTGGATGCAGGGGGGGGCCTTGTGGCTGTTTGTGCCCCCCCCGGGTGAGTCCCGCATAGCGGTTTTGTTTGCTCTTCGTTAGCAACTGAAGCCCTCATTTCACAGATGTATGCACTTTTGTTTTCTGTGGTACGAGCGCTGTGGATATTCTGGGATGCGCGAGGCACTCGTGGCCTGTCCACCGGCACGTCTTCCTGCATTCTGTTTGGATGGCACATGGAGACGTGCACCGGTATTCTGTTTCTGGTTCCTCACGCGGAGTTGGCCGGGACTGTATTTTGGCATTTGGATTTTACAGTCTCTGTCTCCGTGCTCGCATTCTGTTTGTCGCTGGCTGCTGCTGTGTGTTCGTGCTGTGGTCACACACGCTGTCCTGCAGACGGGGCTCCTGTGGCTGGCCTGTGGGTCTAGTGGCGTCCCGTGGCTTGTCTCTCTGCCTCACCGATTTTTGAATGCCGTTTTTCTTGCCCTGGTGCATTTCTGTGTGCCTGGTGCTGTTCCTCTCGGTTGTCTGGTGGAGTGGCTGGGTGCCGGCGGCAGCCCTGAGTTCGGGGCTGCGCGGAGTTCACTGCTCGGTTGCTCTGTCAGGTCTGGTGGCTCAGTGGACTGATGCGTCTACTGCATGGTCCTGTGTTCAACCTCATGGTTACCGGTTCAGATCCTGACAGGTCCCGTCAGCCTTTCATCCGTCTGTGGTCGATGTCATGGGTGCCATTGAGTTGGGTCACAATAAGCTTCTGTTTCTCAGCGCCTCACGACCTTGACGGGGTGAACGTGTGCTTTACAAATACACATGTACACGTTCGGCTGTGCATGCCTGTGTTTGCGTGCTTTGGCTCGTTGCAGTCTGTCACTGGACTTTGCTGTTTTCCGTGGTTCTTCTTTGCACGCGGTTGTGGTGCTCCCGTTGTTTTGTTGGGCTACGACGTGTACGGGCTTCCTTGGCATTGCATGTGTTCCTGTGTGTGCTCTGCTTCTGTCTCCGTTGCAGGTTTGGGGGGGGGCTTGTTTGTGGGTGGCTCCCCTCTTGTATGCCACAGTCCTCCTACTCTATGCGCTGTTCCTTTGGCGGCTGTCTGTTGGTTGGCGTGCCGTCTTTGTACTGGGTCCGGGAGGGCTTTTCTTAGCCGGTGGGTCCGGTGTTCTTTCCTCTGGGCCCACGGTTCTGCCGGTCTGTGTGCACCTGGTCTCCTCGGCTCTCGGTGGTTGTGCTGGGTCGGCCTGTTTTGTGCCCGGTTGGTCGTCCTGGGTCTTCCTGGTGCGGGGGCTCTTTTGGGGTCCTTTTCTTTGGGGGCTTCTCGGCCCTGGCCTGGACACGGCGTTCGTGGCACCGGTGCCTCTTGGTGGCTTCTGTGGTCTCTGCCCATTGCTTCTCCTGGTGGGTGGGCTTGTCACGGCAGTGCCTGGTTGTTGTCTTTGTCCTCCTGCTGCTGTTCTGGCTCTCCTGGTTCCCTTCCATGTTGCCTTTGCCTACGCTTCTGCGTGGTTCTTCCTGGCGCGCTTGTTTGTGCTGCGTTTTGCCCTGGTTGTCTGTTAGCCCTTGCCTTCGGGCATGGTGCTGGAGCTCCTTGGCTGTGTCCTGGGCCTCGATGTTGCAGTCCTGGCTTCCGGGGTTTTGCCTGTGGCCTTTCCTCCCTGGGGATGGCTCTCTCCTGGGTGGGGTCGCCCGCTTGGGTTTCCGGATGAGGTTAGTTTCCTCTTTTTCTGCTTCCCCGGGCTGCTGGTTCTTGGCGGGCGCTGTGGTGCTGGTCTTGCCTCCTTTCGGGACTGTCTCCCTTGCCGGTGTGCTTAGGGGTGCCCTGGTCAGTCCTCTCTGGTCCTCGCTGCTGCGTGGTGTTCTGGGCGCCTCGTCTGACCGGGTGCCTCGGTGGCTTCTGGATCCTCTGGGGTGTCTGGTGTTTCTCCTCTTGGCTGTGGGCTGTGCTTCTTTTCTTCAGCCTTTTCCTCCCTGCTTTCTCTGATCTTGTCTCGTTTCAGTGGTGCTGCAGCGTTGGTTTTTTTCTTTTTTGGTGTCAGGTTGGGTTTCCTGGATGCAGTTGGCCTCCACTGTGTCTCCTCTGGCCTGCGGTGTTCTTCTCCGGCTTGTTTTGCTGGGGTGGGGGGGTGCTTGTCCCTGCTTGTTCCTGGTGGTTCTTTGGCCAGGGTTGCGCCTCGGCTTTCCCTGTGGTCCGGGGTCCGTGTTCCGGTCTCCTGGTCTGCAGGCTTGCGGCTGCTTCTGCTTGGCCTTCGGCGGTGCCTCCTTGTGCTTGTTGGATGCCTTCGGCCTTCCTCTCTGTTGGCTCCTGTTATTGGCTGGTCTCCTGGTTGCCGGTGGTACGATCTGCTCGGGGTTGCATGGTTGCGCTCTTGCGGCGAGCCTGGGCTGCCTGCTGGGGCTGTTTTGGGGGCTCGCTGACTGGCCTGCCCCTTTGATTTTGCTGGTGTATTTTCTGCCTGTAGGGTGGCTGGTCCCTCTGCTGTCTGGTGCTGGTCCTTGCGGTTGTGGTGTGTTCCTGCTGTTGTGGCCTCTTGGCTCTGCCTGGCCCTGTTTTGGTCTGTCACCCACTCCTTTCTTCCCTGCTTGCCTTCTCTGGGGCCTATGGCCGTGCCTCCCTGAGAGCACCTGTTCTCGTCTGGTCTCAGAGGTTACGCAGGGTTAGGCCTGGTTACTACCTGCATGGGAGACTGCCTGGGAGTGCCAGGTTCTGTGGGCTCTGTTGTCGGTTTGGCGGCGCCGGGGCTGCTTGCTCTGTCTTTCTCGGCCCTTGATGGTCCGGGCCTTTGTGCTGTTACCTTGTTTTGGTTTCGGTCCTGCCCGGTCTGCCGTTTTTCGGTGCCAGGGGTCTTTTCGCCCTTCCGGCCTTTCTTGGCCTCTGCTCGGCTGGGGCCTTCCCCTCGTTGGCCTTGCCCCGGGTGTGGGTTGGGCCGTCGGGTCCTTCTGGTCACCTTTTCTGCCCTGGGGGTTTATCCCCTGGTCATGCTCTACCTGGGGTCGTGTGGACCCGTGGGGTTTAGTTTGCCTGGGCATTCCACCCTGGCTTCTGTTGCTTCTGTGGTCAGGTTGTTTTTTTGTGTTTCCTCTCCCCTGATGGGTTGGGGTTTCCTGGTGGTGGTGTTTGGGCCTGACGCTCTCCTTCGAGCCTCTGTGGGTTGTTGCTCCTCGGTCTGGGCTGCCCTGTGTGTTGTTGGTCCTGCCTTCTGCCTGGTCTGTTTGGGGACGTCTCTGCCTGGCCTGTCTCTCTGCTCCGGTTTTCCCCGGTTTGCGTTTGGGCTGTTCTGCTGTGGCTTTGTGTTGGGGTCCTGTGCTCCCTCCTGTTCCCTTTCTCTGGTTTCCTGTTCTGTGTTTCGCTCTGTGGAACTCTGGTCACTGATGGGTCTGCTCCCTTCTGGATCTCGGGGCCTGGTGGGTTGGCTTCCGGGTGTTGTTCCTCTTCCCCGGTGGTTTGTCTTTCCCTGTTTCCCTGTTCCGGGGCTCTCTCTCACCTTCCGGGCTGGGTGCTGGTCGGCTGGTCTTTGGTGCTGGCCCTTTTTTTCCTGGGGCCTGGTGCTCTTCTGTGGGTTCCGGGGGGGCTTGTCCTCTGGTCTCTCTGGGGCCGGGTCGCTTGCTTCGCTTCTCTTCTGTTTTGGTCTTGTCCTTGGTGGGCTTCTCGGCCTTTTTGTACCGTGGACTCCTTTGATCGTCTCTTGTTGGGGCTTCGTTTTTCTCTGGGCCCCTTGACGATTGGGTGTTGTCTTTCTTTCCGCTGCCTGAGTTCGGCTGGCGTGGGTTCTCCGTGCCTTGGTCTGGCTCCTGGTGCCCTGGTCTGGCTTGCTCGCCTGGTGGCCCTTAGATTTCTTCTTTGGGTGGCCTCCTCACTGTTTTTGTTCTTTCTGGCCTCGGTTTGTGTGGCCGTGCTCTCCCCTTCTCTGGTTGCCTGTGGGGTGCTCCTGCTGTGGTTGTAGGGCTGGTCGTCTGGCTGTTCTCCCGTTGTTTTGTTGGGCGCGTCCCTGCTTGGTGGGGCTCCCTCATGTCTGGGTGCTCTGCCTGGGGTTTTAGGCGGTTCTGCCTTTTTGCTTTCCTGCGATGGCTGCCTTGGTGTGGTTTCCTAGGTTGGCTTCTGTTTTGTTTGGGAAGGCCGGCTTTTCTGCTTTGGTATTCTCCACTTAGTAATGAATGGGACGAGGACATAAGGGACCTGGGGGTAATGCTCTATTACTTACCGGTAATCTTCATTACTCCGGGTCCCGTTGTCCTCGTCCCATTCATACGCCCCGCCCTCCCTCCCGGACGGCCGGCCGGCCTTCCTGTTGTGGGCTTGGTTGTTCAGGCGGAATGCTGGGTAAGTACCCCTTATGTACTCCCGGTGGGAGGGCGGGGTTAGTATCCCAGCATTCTTCTGATCTTTTTTCTGTCGGGAGATGGTTATCTCCACTTAGTAATGAATGGGACGAGGACAACGGGACCCGGAGTAATGAAGATTACCGGTAAGTAATAGAGCATTCCCACTCCACCCTAAGAAACAGTAGGGAAAGAGTTGGACTTTAGAGGGGTCAAATTTACTATTCCTGCTTCAACCTAACCAACAGCAAGTAAAGCGTTGGACTTTGGTGGGAGGGGTCAGATTTACTATTCCCACTTCAACTTAAGCAACAGCAGGAAAACCTTAGACTTTGGGGTAGTAAGATTTACTAGCCCTACCCCAACATAAGCAACAGTAGGGAAAGTGTTGGACTTTGGAGGGGTCAGATTTACTATTCCTACTCCAACCTCAGTAAGAGAGTAGGGGAAGCATAGGACCTTGTATAGGTCAGATTTACTATTCCCAATCCAAACTGAGACACAGAAGTGAAAGTGTAATACTTTGTATCATACCCTGGCCTGCCTGTTCTGTTTGTTCTCCATTGCTGTCACTGTTTTCTAGCTGGGCAAGAGCCATGTACTCTGCTATGCACTTTTCACCGTTTTCTAGTTGGGCAGTGCACAATGTGTTTGTTTACATAACCTTCAACTTCCTGCCTTTGTGTCCTGCCTAGAGACAGTCTTCAAATTGACAAAAAGCACTCAGTAATTTTCTAGAAGGCTCCAGATAAACACTTGTATGACAGGCTATAAATATAGCTTTCAAACACAGCCCCCTGCTTGGCTTCATCAATCAATCAATCAGGGGTTTATAAAGCGCGCTACTCACCTGTGAGGGTCTCAAGGCGCTGGGGAGGTGCAGCTCAAAGGTCAGCCGAAAAGCCAGGTCTTGAGCCTCTTCCTGAAAGTGCATAGGGTGGGGCAGCATCTGATGTTGACTGGGAGTTCGTTCCAGGCTTTGGCTGCGACGTCTGGTTCTGTGGATGCGCGGGGTCATTGCTAGGGCGAGGTCATCAGAACGGAGGTTTCTTTTGGGTGCGTGGAAAGAGATTCTTTCGTTGAGGTATTTGGGTCCGATGTTGTGGAGGGATTTGTAG
Source organism: Calotriton arnoldi (assembly GCA_963921515.1). Classification (NCBI taxonomy): domain Eukaryota; kingdom Metazoa; phylum Chordata; class Amphibia; order Caudata; family Salamandridae; genus Calotriton; species Calotriton arnoldi. The sequence continues at coordinate 864,975 of CAWUFW010005136.1, read as the reverse complement.
GCGTGGGTGAGTAGCTTGAAGGTTACTCTCTTCTCGACGGGGAGCCAGTGGAGGTCTTGCAGGTGTTGGGTCATGTGCTCATGTCGTGGGGTGCCGAGGACGAGTCTGGCTGCGGTGTTTTGGATGCTCTGGAGTTATTGTAGCAGGGATTTGTTGATTCCCACGTAGAGGGCGTTTCCATAGTCCAATCTGCTGGTGATGAGTGCGTGGGTGACGGTTTTTCTGGCTTCGGGTGGGATCCACTTGAGAGAGCTTTGTCTCCCATCCCACAACCCGCAAGAAGAATAACCTGGACAACTTCACCTGGAAGCTGGGGGCCAGCAAACCCTCTTAGATATCTATCCCTTTGAGACAGCTTCCAACAATACTCAACCCTAGAACCTGGTCGATCAGCCCAGCACCGTCATGCCCTCTTTGCCTCCATCCTGGGGTCCTGAGCCCCGCTGCTTGCAAGGAGAATGAGCTAGACATCTTCGCCTGGACACTGGGGGATATCAACCCATCCTGGAATTCCTTTGAGATAGCTTCCAACAATCTTGAACCCTGGAACCTAGTTGATCTGCTGGCACTGTCATGCTCCCAAAACCTTGACTACAACCATCTTTTTGCCATTTAATGCTCCAGCTATTCAGGCTCAATACATGGACATCAGACTAGGGCACTAACCCGGCACTTCTAGTTTTGGTATCCCCTTTTCATTCAAGGACACCCTACCAATTTGAGTTTGAATAAGAAAGCCTTGACTAAAGGAAAATTACTATGTGTGTGAAGTAACACAACGTTAAGGACAGAAAAAGATTTTGGAATCATCTGAGCAGAGACTAAAGGATTTGCGCTCATGATTCAGCTCAGGGGGTCTGTGCGCAAGGTGACTTCACATAGACTCGAACTTCTAATAGTAATTCTTGTTTGGTATGTTGCATTAAGGACTCACAACTCAGGCTGATTGTAAAGCATTTGTGTATGGTTGCCTGAAATTATTGTGTTCTTGTTGCAGAGTACCTATCCTGACTGAAGGAGTGCTCCTTGCAACTAGAACTTCAGGGGTCCGTCTGAGAAGGATTGACACCCAACCACAATGCTTTTCAATGGAGCTCCAAGGCACAACAGAACCAGGTGTACTATTCCCACTCCAACCTAAATAACATTGGTGAAAGTATTGGAGATTGGAGGGTTCAAATTTACTACTCCCACTCAAATCTAAGCAACAGTAGGGAAAGCACTGGACTTTGGAGAGGGTGAGATTCACTATTCCCACTCCAACCCGAGCAACAATAGAGAAAGCATTGGAATTTTGAGGTGGGTGCTGATTACCTCTTCCCATTCCAACCTAAGCAACAGTAGCGAAAGTGTTGAAAAAATGCAATCATTATTATTAAATATATTTAAAATATAACATTAAAAATTCATATAGGTAATTAAAGATGTATTCAGAAAAACAATTTCTATATATACAACCAAAAACTCTATGAAATTATATAATCAAAAAAGTTGCTTATTAAATAAAATGTAAATAATATTTACCAATTAAAAGCATTTACAATAAAAACACTTCCTACACTACTCACCTGCTATCCTAACAACCCACAAAAAATGAGAAATAATACTAAAAAAATTAAATAAATCACAGCCAAAAAATAAAAAAACAATCTTTAAAAAATAACACATTAAGAAATTAACTAAATTGTTTTAATCAATTAATTAATGTGTATAATTAATAACATAGTTATCCTATTAAATTAAAAAATGATTAATCATTTTGAAAACATTAAATAGTTAATGGATTAGAAAATACATAATTAATGATATAATTATCCAACAGTAAAATAATAAATGATACTTTTAATAATATAAATTAAATAATGTGACAATTACCTAATTCACACAATTATTAATCTAATTAACCAATTAAATTTTACGAATTGTAAAAATGTAAATATATATTTAAATATATTCCCACTCTATTCCCCTACAAAGCAAACAACCTGACAATAATTTAAAAGAAAACTCACAAACACCACTGTAAAAAAATACAAAAAGAATAAAATAACTACTAAAAAAACGTCAAACTAAAATTAACATAGTAATAACTTGAAACACACAAAATCAGAAAACATTGCAAAATATACAACTACATTTAAAAAAACAATATTAACTACTGAAAACCACAATACTCTTACCTGCAACAATCTGAAACATGATATTTAATCACTGCAATATTTTTCCCCCTTGTTTTTTTAATTCTTTGCATTAAAATAAAGCTTCAAAGCAAGATTGGCACCACCAATCCCCACTAATCCAGGTAGAAGAGGCAAACATACTTTGTAGTATTATTATCAATAGTAGTGTTATTATACATTTTGACACTTGAAACACCACCACACTCGGTCCACTCTACTCTTTTTACATTTTCCGAACCCATGGTCCATTACATCCCTGCTTACAGCATGCTCTTATATTTCTTCCATTGCTGCCAAATTTTCCTCTCGCCTCTTATATATGCAATGTTCAGCCAGCATGCACCAATCCAAGTCCTCCATCAACTTTGTCAAGTCCGGTAGAGCTCCTGTCCCCCAGATCCTGGCCACGTTCTCTTTGCAACCATTAGTTAAAACTGCAGAACATTTTGATATACTTGGTTAGAGCTTCAACATCCCAAACATTCAGGAGAGTTAGTTGAGGAGTTTGCGCAAGGGGGACCTTGGTGGCACATTGCAGGTGTTCACCCACCCCACTCCAGAAAGTCTCTATTTTGGGAAATGACCATAGTTTATGGAAAAAAGGCCCTTGTTGGCCACAGCTTCAAATACACCTATCCGTAATTTTCCCAATTCTAGTTAGGAGATTTATGGTGCAATACGAGTGGTATAGGATGCTAAGCAGTACTAGCCTGAAGCTCCATTTTGGGAAATGACCATAGTTTATGGGAAAAGGGCTCTGCAGGCCACAACTCCTAATTAAGGGTGGGCGGAGCTGGCATAGTGCCTTTACGCAGAGCTCCACGGAATTTGAAAAAAACTCAGTGGAGCACCGCTTCACTCCGCTCCCTCCCAAATTATTTAAAAATGAAAGAAGAAGGCACTTACCTGCGTGTCTGCCGCCTCCCCTGCATGGCCACTCTCCTTCCTGCTCCTCGCGTCCTTCTTCAATGAAAAAACTCCTACGTTGTACGTCTTGTGGGTGCGCATGCGCAAGAAGTACAACGTAGGCTTTTTTTTATTGAAGAAGGACGCGAGGAGCAGGAAGGAGAGCGGCCATGCAGGGGAGGCGGCAGACACGCAGGTAAGTGCCTTCTTCTTTAATTTTTAAATAATTTGGGAGGGGGGACGGAGCGGCTAACTCCGTCCACCATGAAGGCGGAGTTTTGCCTACCTACGCGTTCGCAACGGAGCACGGAGTATGAAAATCTCCGCAAACTCCGCTGGCGGAGCGGAGTTACCGGCCCAGGGTTACTCCTAATATGCCTAGCTGTAATTTTTCCAATTCTTTTTAGGAGATGCATGGTGTAATACGAGCGGTAATGGATCTTAAGTTGCAGAAGCCTGAATCCTGCTCTAATGGTGGCTACCCTAGGAGGCTCTAAAGCTTCTTCACATTCCTCGTCTGTGGGAGGGCCCTTATCTGTAACCCACTTCTCTTGTAATTTCCTCAGGGAGTTATTAATAATATTTTCATAGATGAAGAAATCACCTTTTGTTGTTAGTGGCTAGGCTAAAATGCTATCTTCCATTGAGGCAGAGTTGTCTGTGATTATGTTTTTGGGCACCTAGGTGGCGAGCGCATGCATCAGCTGTAGATGATGAAAGGCCTCTGATTCTTCTAATTGTACTCTTCTTGAAGTTCTACAAAGGGAATTCATTTCCCACCATCCCAAATGACTCACAATTAATTAATCCTAACAAGTTCCCATGACTTAAAACCCCATAAACATTCTCAATAGGGAGTCTCCTTAGCCAATACACCAGCCCATCCCAGCTATTTACTTGCCACTTTCCAAGCTGTCACTACTGATTATGAGTGCATAGGCAATTTACATTCTGCTTTTCCACTACACAGGGCCGAAGGGTATCCCATGCATATCTACTTGAATTGACAGCTCCCCAGAGGGGAAAATGCCTATTCGTAAACCACAACTATTTGGGATGCCCATTAGTATTTCTGTATGTCTGGTAGGGGGATTCCCCCACTGCAGGTCCCCCTGGTTAATGTTGTGAGAGCAATGCCTGCTAGTTTGGCATCCCACAAGTTGGACTTTCACCTCTCTCCAAAGAAATAACTTGGCACCCTTTAAGGGATATTTTGCAGTGCATATAAGAATTTGGGAAACAAAATAATTTTAAACATGGTTGCTCTACCCATTAAGGATAAGGTAAGTGTTTTCCAATGTTTAACTCCCCCTTGAAATTTATTTAGTAGGGTGTAGAAGTTGCGGGGAAAGAATTCCTCCAAATTTTGTGTGACAAATATTCCTAAATAGAAGAAGCCCTCTTGGCTAAAGGTATTCTCTTGTTCCATGTATCATCCCATCTTAACCCTCTTATAAGTCGGTCCTCCTGGATCCAGCAGGTCAGTGATTCCAGTGTAAGTGCAAACATCGTAGGTGACAGCGCGCATCTCTGCCTGGTACCTCTCCACACATGGAAAAGTTTTGGCCAAGCATTGTTCACTTTTATTTTGGTCATAGAATTCTGGTATAGCTATCTAACCCACTTGGCAAAATTTTGCCCGAAGCCCAGTCTGGTTAATAGGGTGGACATATAGGGCCACTCAAGCGTATCAAAGGTTTTAGTGGTATCAAGGGAGGAGACCACTGCTAGTTCTTGTTTTTTTATGTATTCCATTACAGCCGCCTTAAGTTAAGTCTAGCACTTCTGTTGGTTATAACCTTGACTGGTTAGGATGCTTCGGATTGTTAATAACCCTCCTCAGCCTTGTGAGCAAGACCTTCACCAGCCATTTGGTTTTCAAAGTTTAACAAGGAGATGGGTCTGTATGAATCATGTTTGTCCAGGGATTTGCCTTCTTTCAATATCTTTATTATCCTGGCTAACCTCAAGTCGTACGACAGCGAGCTCTCCACCCTGAACTCTTGAGGAAAGATTTCGAGCAGGTAAGGAGCTTATTTGCTTACCATACCTTTGTCTAGAACCCTGCAACTTGCCCAGTTGCAACTTTAAATTGCCTCTCCAATCTCATCAGTCCACTGTGGCATGCCTGGTTGCAACCCTTTAATTACAACTTTTCTATTGCCTCTCCAATCTCATCAGCCACTATTTCAGCTTCCAGGACTCACCAATTTTCATGTTCATGTCTAGACATGTGTATGGCCCCCAGAAAAGCCTGAATGTTGAGGTATTTTGCAACTATAGAGGTATAGGCAGTATTCAGCAAAGGCTTCTGCTATATTGATATTTCCCTCGATTTTCTCCCCACTTCACAGATTAGCCTGTGACCCTTGTTTTTACTGCACTCTCTATATCCGAGTCTTCCTAGTAACTTAACAGCTTTATTTCCAACTTCATATAATTGCCTCTAAGAGGCTAGGAAATTACTGCAGGCTTTGATAGTTATCCTGAAGTTCCTGCTGCTTAAGTTGTAGTTGATGAGTCATTGATTTGTGGTGTATTAGTCAGTATACATTGTGAGAATGTATACTCAATTGTGAGAATTTTGGCCTCAAGCTTATCTACCTCTGCCTGCTTCTTTTTCTTGGCCCCAGCGATCAACGAAATCACCTGGCCCTTTAAAACACCATTGTTACCGCGCGGTTCACTGAATTAATTTTAAATGTGAGAATCAGTGGTCTTATGCAGCTTGTTTCATCTCCTCGTCTCTAAGGTACCATGTGTCCAGACGCCATCACTCATGTGACTTATTCTCAGTCCTCAGATATTCCACACATACTGGGGAGTGACCAGAAATTCCCTTTGCCAGGAAGCTGTAATTGCAGAACATTCGTGTGTGCATTTGATGTGCATTTGATCACTTCGAGAGAAGTTCTCATGTGCTCCTGAGTAGTACATATATTGATTATCTTCCTGAACTTGTGATCGCCAGAAGCTGATTTGGCCAAAGGTCACTAGAAATGTACCCAGGTTCTCATCACTTGCCCCTTTCATTCAGAATGTGTCTATGCAACCTGTTGAGTAGTGTGTGGTTTAGAACCACAGGTTCAAGGTATCCTCAGCACTGACACCATGGGTGGTCCGATTCTATCTAAGACCGAAGTCTGGGTGGGAGATGGAGTGAGCAAAGGCTATGGACAGTCCCATCCTAGGTAACTGTTGATGTGGCCTAACAAACCTGGGGGTCCTCCCACGTCCTACCAGGCTAAAGGGGTGCATCTCTCTTGACTGAAATCACTGTGCCTCATGAGTGAAACCCCCATGCAACAATAGGCAACATCCATTCCCTTCTAGCATTTTGCATTTCTACTCTTTAAAGTGTCTCGCATAATAGAATGATGTCTGGGCCATGTCTATGAATATAGTTAAAGACCACCCCTCTCTTTATCTTGCTTCCCAGTCTGTTGACATTCCAGGACAGTATATGAAGGTGTGTATGTGTACTCATCCTTCTTCACTCCGTCATGTTGATGGGTGTGGGTTTCTATTCTCCCCCATTAGGCAGTCTCTGTCTTACAATGTGGTGGAGTTGTTATGGTACCTGAAGTTGTGCTGCCATGGCAATCAATTAAACAACTAAACAACATGCATCTGCCCCAAAGCTCCTCTCCCAACTGCCCTACTTTACCACCTTTAAACAACATGCTTCCCCGGTACTCAGAGTGCCTGTCGAGGACCATCAGGGCTGGCTTTAGGGCAGTGCGACAGGTGCGGATGCACTGGGTGTTGACTTGGGAGGGGGGCGCTGACCTCGGGGGCGCTTTGTTTAGCAATAACTTATGATTTGAAACCGCCTGCGGCAGAGTTCCTTGTACGTACAGTTTTCATGCAGCATTAAAAATGTCAAGATAGCTCTTGTGATAAATGTTCCTACTAGAGAGAGAGATCAAAGTTTTGTCTAGAGGCAGTTTTGATTCACCATAAAGTAGCACAGAGGGTTAAAATGCTTGCTGCAAAGAACTCATACTGTTTAGATCACAGATCTGTATTTTGTGTGGATAGCTGAGTGGATTACTGTTTTTACCATAGAGATCCTTTTGTTACCGCAGTTCATAAGATACAACCCTTATAAGGAAACAGTGACTGTTACGAACTGTCATCAAAGGGTTGCATGCAAACTGCATAAAGTAGGTTAGAAGTTATGTTTTTTCCCCCAGTCTTTCACTATATATTCCTAAGGTTGCTGAAAAGGGGTTTATTGGGTAGAAATAGATTCTTATTAGTAAAGCCAGCCTTTACCAGTGCTTTAAAAAAATTAAATGTATGTTAGAGAGGGGCTATGGAGAGATTTCACACCAGGCGCCAACAGCGCTAAAGCCAGCCCTGAGGCCCATAGCCCATTTTTCATTAAGAATCAAAACTGAGTAAGTGGCATCCGGGGACTCCTGTATCCCCCTTGCTCAGTGGAAACTGCATGTGCTTCTGTTGGCATCTTTTTTATTAATTATTTCCACAAGTTCTAAAGGCCTAACCCCTCCCCATAGCTAGATTCCCCATCAATGACCCCAGTCCGGTTGCCCGAGTTCAGGTACCATCACTGCCCTGTCGACCGCTGGTCAGCGTGGCCTTCCTGGTAACTCTCTTCTGGGTTCGGCTCCCTCTTACATGTCTATCATCGAATATCCTCCATTCTGATCTGCAGATCTTCCGTCAGTTCCCTCCAAGTTGATTCTTGAGTCTCTGTCCCCTGTTGTGGCACCCCTCGGGCCATGCTTTCTGCTGACGGGGTGCCATTCTTCAACCCAGTCCCTTGCATCTTTGGCGACATGAATGTCCAAGCCCTGTCTTCACTGATAATTAGTAACTTTACTGGAAACAGCCAGATGTATTTAATGTACCTGTCCCTCAGTGCTCTCTTGACTTCATCAAAATTACATTCCTGTTGTTGCCCTTTTAGTATGAAGTCTGGTAAGATTCTGATATCCGTGTTCTCAAATTGCAGTTCTCCTTGTTGCTTGGTGACTTGTAAGATGGCATAACGATCTCTGTGGTTGAAGATGCCAGCTATGATTGTTTGCAGAGAAGCCCCCAGTTTCAGTGAAGGCATCAGTATACTGTGGGAACATTCAACTTGTTGGGGAGGCCTTTTGGTTTAAGTGTGTTAAGCATTCAGTCTTCAACAGACAGTTTGACACTTGGGTCCTCCGCTTTCTCCTGCACCCTACCTATCAGGATATTATTCTTCCAGGACTTCCTCTCTAGCTCTTTCAGTCATGCTTGGGCTGTAGTGTTGGCCTTTTTTAGACTGTCTAGCATGCTTTGTGGTATTTTGAAAAATTGCCAATTTTACTCGACCCTGTTATTCATCTTTCTGACTTCTGTTCACAAAAGGTTCACCTCAGTAGTCACTGTATCAATCTTTGATTCATTGGTTTGCTTAACATCTTTGACAGCCATTAGTTCCACCCTCAGAGTTGGATCTGGTTGCCTGCCCTTGTTTGCCCCCTCCTCCAATAAGTGATTGGCCTCCATTACTGCACCATCAGTGGCACAAGAGTACAGAAATGCATATTCATCTAGACTATTCTACGGGTCCTGTCTTGGCCAGTGATTCTTCATTTGGTTTGTAGCAAAACAGTTATCGGGTGGGGGAGATGGGCAAGACTTTGAGCAGTCACTGAGGGGAGGCCTGTGATTCCGGGTCAACTTGAGGTTTTTGGATGCTGATCTGCACCTGATGGTCTAACTCCTTTGGCAGAATAAATTAGGAAGGGGTTGTGGGAAGGTACTCACCACCGCCTGCCTTGAGCAGATTCTCCAGCGACCACATAACTTTTGGGTTTTATGCCTACCGGGCCTCCACTTCAGGAGGGCACCATGCTCTTGCCTCTGGTTTATTCTATCAGCCATGCCCCATCTTTTGTCTGACTTTAGGACTTCCTCACTCCTACATAGCTGATAGATTCCTTGTGCCTCTCCTCCTCAGTCCCGACAGTCTGGCCTGTGTGGAAGAAGAGACCAGCCCTACCAGAGCCCCCTACGTAGCACTGCCCTATGCAGTGCTTGAAATGAAAAAATAGAAGCTTGTTTCTGAGAAGTGCCTGTACTCTCCAATTAAAAATATTACATCACTCTTGAGAAGTGCAGGTACTCTCACTCTCAAAATAAAAAAGTGCCAACACTCAGTACCGGACATTACCTGCCCATTAAAAGCACTGGTCCTATGGCAGGTGAATCTCAGTGAAAGGCAGGAAACTTGGGGGGAAAACAGTCCCCCGTCAATCACAATCCATTCGCCGGGTCCTCGCAGCACTGTCTCTCTCTCAGCGCGGGCTGCTGGTGTTGCTCCAAACGCCCAGGTGGTATTTCCTCTCTCCTCCAGTGGCCAGCAGATCTCCAGGAAACAAGGGGGGAAACGAGGGAAGAGACGATGAACAGAATGACTCTAGTTAGGTTGGGCTCAGAGGCTTTTTTGCAGTGTGTCCAGTCCAGAGGGACTGGCTCATGCCAGGTGAGCCAACCCAGCTCCACAGCGCAGGAGGAGGCCCCAATTCCTGCCTCCAATGCATGCCCCACAGACCCTGATCTGATGTTCGCTGCCAGGCCTCAGTTATTCCGCCCTGTTATTCGGACTTGATCTGGATGGTCACGCTAACACCCCCCTCTGTGGCTTCGCTATTCAAAGTTCCTGAAAAATATGATGGGCTTGCCACCTCACCTCACACAGGCCTTTGAAGTCATGTCTCAGAAAAGTTCTTCTCTTACAAGCCCACACTGATGAGTTTCACGCAGGCCAAGCACTCCGGACATCGTTGGTGGCCACAACTCCTGGCTTTACTCGTCCTTACCCTGGAGCGAAAAATGACATCTGCCTGGTCCGGAAGCTTTTGTTTTTCCGCCGCCATCTTGTTTGGCGCCAGGCCACGCTGCACACCACAATATTTTTAGGCAAGATTTGCGTATCATGATATTGTTGAGACAATATTAACATTGTGCATCATGGCGAGCGAAGTCAACCTCTATGGTTGCGGCCCAGTGGACCCTGCCTGCCCGTTTAGCTCCCTGAATGCGGCTGCCCGCGGCCCCCGCAGGGGGCCACCCTAAACGGGCAGCCCCTTTAGTGCCATTTGGGCACTTCCCCACCCCCACTCAGAATGCGGGGCTCGAGGAGGAGCCCCCTTCCAGACGCGTCACTTCCGGCACGCAGAGGAGGTGGGGAGGTATTTATGCCTCCCCTGGCCATCTTGGCGTCCTCTTTGCGCCGGACACGCCGTCTGCTGGATGTGTCCACGAGTCGTGTGCCGAGATCGCCAGGAGTCCGGAGCAGTGTGCGCGGTGAGTTTGCCCCTCTCCCCATCCCCATTGGTGGGCGTCCCCAGGCTGAGGGCCTTACCCAGCCATCGCTGAGGTTTTTTGTCCGCCTGAGGGCGAGGTGGGGTTTGGGCTGCTCCCGGCTCGCATAGGCAAGTTGTTGGCCTGGGGGCATCTCGCACATGTGGGGCGGTCCTGGTCATGTCCTGGCTCGGTGTCGGCCCGGAGTGAGCCGGGGCGAACGAGAGCCATTCGCCTGCTCTTGCTGTGTGGGGGGTGCAGGATCCAGGGCTATTGTGTAACCGGCGCGTTATGCGGGTTCATGCCCCCTGCCCCGGGGCTCGGCTGGGTCTCCCGCAGCTCGGTCACTGTGCAGCCACGGCTAAGGCCGCAAGTGCGCGTTGGTGTCGGGGGAAGAAGAGCGTATTGGGTGTTCACTGCCCTGGATTCCGGCCGGGTCGGATGCGGTCTGGGTCGGGCGTTGGCACACATGCGGGCCCCGGCGGGGCTGGGGCACAGGGGTTGCCAGTTCGGGCCTGGGCCGAGCTGCGCGCCTGGACCAGTGGGAGCACGATGGTCGGGACGGATGGGTTGCGCCGACCGGTCCCTCCTCCTCCCCCCCTTTCCAGTATGTTGGGCAGCATTGAGTTGTGGGGCGGTGTCTGTCCCAGCGCTGCCTGTTCTGCATTGGCCAGACCACGCGCGGGGTAATGTCTTCCTGCCCTAGACACGCCGGCGGGAGGGTTGTGCGATCGTCGCTGTCCCGCTGGTCCGGTGCGGCTCCCGCTCCCTGCCTGCTACTCTAGATTAGCTCGGTGCGTGCTCCAGGCCACCCCCCCTCCTCCCTTTTCGGGGACAGTCCCGGGTGGCCCAGCTGGCCATGGCGTGAGCTGCCAGGGGGAGGGGTGGGCAGTTTGTTCTGGCCAGCCGCCAGCGGCGGTGGTCAGTGTTCGGACCAGCGCGGCACGGGATATGCCCAGGGGTGAAGGAACATTCTCCCAGCCGTGACTTTACCCGTCTTCAGCTGGGGCAGCATGCGTGTTCCATGCCCCCACTTGCTCAGCCTCCCCGTCTCACTGGGGGTATGCGTCCTACGGTTTTCTGGCTGGCCTATCGGGTAGCCACAGCGGTCCGGCCGGTGGCTTGCAGGGTTCCCCGCGGGCTGGGGGGGCGTTATGGGCCTGCGTAGCTGCACCAGGGCACGCCCGCCGAGATCTCTCAAAGGGAGAAGTGCCTACCCCCCCCCTTTTTTGATGCCCCCCGGGGTGAGACTCTGTGTTGGAGGCTAGAGGAGGCGCTGCAAGTAAATCGTAAAGATCTGCGCGCCGCTGTAGACACTTGCGCTCGCGCCGCCTCCCTCCCCCCGCAGGGGATGTAGAGCACACGCTTTGCATGCCTAGGCCCTGGGCTTTACCCCCCGGCAGCGGTCAGGCTGGTGAGTACAGAAGTTGCCAGCACGGGTTCAATCCCCGCCAGTGCTTAGGTGGGTGGGTCAACTGTGTTTTGCGGCACCTTGGGGGGTTGGCGGCTACCACGATCGGGGCGTAGCTTATTGCCCCTCTTTCTGTGCCCTGAGCCGGTTTTGCCGTCCCCTCCCCCCCTCCTTGCAGCACTTCTCGGTTGGCTGCCGGCTCAGGTTCTGTCCGCGATCGGGGGGGGAGGGGGCCTTTCAGGGGCGGCACAGCGCAGGAGGCAGTTCTATCGGGCGGCTTGCCGAGCACAAACTCATGCCGCCCGCCGCAAATGTCTAACGACCGGCTCTGGGGACCTTGTCAGCGTGGCAAAGTCAGGATGTTAGGACAGCCTCTTCTCCTGCTCTGCAACGGGGGTCCTTGCAGCAGTCTGATTGCCAATTGCCTGGGGTCGCCCTCCCGTTTTCGCAGCAGCGCAGGCAGGGTAGTATCGTGAAGTTCGCACCCATTTCGGCATGCTTGGGCTGATTTGAATAGTTCCCATGTTACCCAGCAGCTTCACTAAAGTACAACATTACGCAACATTCATGCTCTGTCCCCTGTGCTTAGAGCGTTTTTTCTGTTATAACCTCTTTCCACAGTTGCAGCTAACTGGCTTTATAGCGCCACTCACACCTATGTGGGGGCAAGCACTTAACTTCACTATCAAGCCCAAGTAGCCTCAGACTCACAGAGGTAATGTTGTATCGATGTTGGGTAATGTTACATAGACAGGGGACTTCGAAGTGCATGAGTCAGTCATCCATACTGATAGGCACTACAGTTATGAGTGCCTGGTCTGGAGAGGCATAACGGCAGAATTCGCAAGGCCAACACCAGGCAGGATGATGTTCGACTCTGGCAATATCTTAAAGTTTTAAACTGTAAATAGGTTCACATTGCCCTGGTTTCATGCACAAGTCCCGAGTCCATCAGAGCGGACCGTTTCTCGGTAAATGATGACTGCACTATGAATATTGCATGTTGTTTCAGGTTTGCAGACCACATATTCTTGAGCATCGGGAAAATACAGTGTATTTGACGATGGAAGGGTATTTTAGTTAACGGAGTCAGGACAAACTGTCTGAGCTATCACTCCTCCGGGGGTAGTGTTGCCATCAGATGGCGCTGCTCCATGTTTTCTTCGAAGAGACAATTTGTTAAATAAGATATTGCACGTTGTTTCCTAAGGTTGAGGTTAAGGTTGAGGACCACGAACAGTGTGTTTCAAGGCAGTCAGTTCACCACTGTTTTATTCTAAGGTTAGAAAGAGCACACCGAAAGAACACGGCGCCTCCCCAGTGTCTCTCGAGTGATCAGCAATTACAAATGGATAGCAGGGGTGTGTTCCAGGGGGGCCACCTATGGAACGTCAGCAGGTCATGCTTTCTTGACCCTGTGGCGGTGGTTTGAGGCCCCCGTCATTCTGTGGCGGACAACCCCTCTGAGGTGTGGCAGAGGTGCCAAGAGTAGTTAATGCTTTCTGAGCGCGGTGCGGCGCTCCCGGCCGGGCCCAAGTCGCACGTTCCTGCCAATCCTTCTTGCTGTCGGGCAATGCACAGCCCTCTTCGGACATGCAGGTGGCTCTGGCACGTGGTCACGGCATCTTTAAGCATCATTAGACTCCTGGCAGAGTCCTGCCTTGTTGTCCCAGCCTTCTTCGGTATGGGCAGGGGGCTCTGAGTAAGTCCACGTCCAGGTTGAGCCTAGGGCTGAGAAAGTGTGTAGGCCACAAGGTGGCACTGCACTACTGTCCTCGCACTAGGCATGCTGCATCACTGAGCACTGCGGTCTGACTGCGGTCTTTCACCCTGGGCATACAAATGAAGGTTCCTTTCGCCCTGGGTCAGGCTGGCCTTGGGCCCTGTTAGGCATGTTTTGGTTCGTTGCAGCACAGGCCGTGTTGCAGTGTTCGGGCGCGGCGGATTATCCTCGCTGGCATCGCGGACTGGAGTGGGGGGTTCTGCCTGGCTTGGGTGCATATCCTGGCCAACCAGACACCCCATATACATTATTGGTAGAGAATGCCCAGGAGTGCTTTGCGGTCCTGTTGCAACTGCCCCACAGGCGAATGTCTTAGTCCACAGGGCGTCTCGCGCTATCATCGCACTGTCAAGCCTAGTCATGAGCGGTTTGTATCAGGGGAGCTGGCCGTGGGTCAGGGAGCGCAGATGCATCAGATGCACTGAGCAGCTTGCAGCCAGATGCGCTACGGTTGGTATCCGATGCAAGGGGCATATGTTAGGCTAGAGCTGCACCCGGATGTATCCCGGAGGACTGGCCCTTGACCATTATTTGTTCCCGCTCACTCTGAGCCGGGTAACGGACGGTACCCTTCCCCAGATGCACGGCGCCAAACTGCCCTAGGGGTCCCTCCTAGGACTCAGCTGGCTCAATCAGTTGGCATCTTTGTATCCGACTCACATTTGCATCTGGCCCTTTAGACCGTGTGTCGGGTGGAAGGGTCTTTCAAACGGTGCCTCTTTTTAGTTATGTACGTTGGCTTTAAAAGAGGTGCCTTTAACTTTGCAGTACTTCAAAGCCCAGTGAGCCACGGTTGGAGGAGCGTTGTCCTCTGCTGCCACATTTCACACCTTGAGATTGCACGAAATGGCTGATGCATGTGTGGGTGAGCGAGTCGGGCATCATCTTCAACTTTCCTTCGATTTCCAGAGTAGCGACCGATGGGATCGCGGCCAAGTTTTGGAGCATTTTGAAGGGGCTGAACGGAGTGGCCCCCACCCAGAGCAGCAGACGGGGAAGTAATAATTTCCCCCCCCAAAAAAAGTGGTTTGTCGTGTGGTTAAAGCTCCAGTGGCGCAATCGGTTAGCGCACAGTACTTATACAGCAGTACAAAGCAAAGCAATGCCGAGGTTGTGAGTTCGGGCCTCACCTGGCATTTAGTGGCACAAGTGTCAGGTTGTCTGTAGAATGGCCTTGCTGTACTGTAGCGCGGGCGAATGCTGATTCTAGTTTTGCGCAATATTGGGCGTCTTGATGTATGTCGCCGTGAACAGCTCTAGGTCAGATCTTGTGTTACTCCGCCTTCAGTTGGCGCTGCGGTGCGTCTGCCTTGGCAGTAACCGGACAGGGTGCCCTGGGTGGGGCTAAACAGTATATCAGTTTGGGGTTGATTATTGGTGTATTATACCATTTGTACTGCTACGGTGCCCTAAAGTGGGGAGGCCACTTGGGGGCAGTGTTTCTCACTTTGGCTGGAAATGAATGAATAATGTCTTCATTCACTAATAGCGATAATTGGCATTGCTCCATCCTTGTCAGCACAGTAGACCAAATTGGTTTGATATGTCTTTTGACTTTGATGAACGATTCGTTCAATGCTTTTCTCTCATAGAACTATTTTCGCTGAATTTTAATTCAGTAGTTTTGGATGGCGTCTATGTCCCATATCCAACACTGTTTCATTGACGAGCTGGTGTCTCGCAGTTAAGGTGATGTCCATGGTTCTTTGCGTGGCTAATAATGTTTCCAGGACACAAAGACACCCGTTGCTTAGGCCGCATGCTCCTATTGCTTCAGCCTTGGTTTGGTCGTAACATAAAGGGGGCCAGTCACTTACGTATAAACAATCAGTTGGCTGCGTTAGAAAGACTTTTCTCACATTTGTTAATGGTGCAGGATAATTATTGTTTTACTCTAGGAAACTGGGATCTCATGCTTAGGTTCTGTCTTTTTGGCCGTCGGTTACCAGCCCATTGGTGGGAAAGTACAAATTTATATTTACTCTGTGCTGTGTTATGCTAAGTGCAGTTCCTACCGGCAGCTACGGGGTTGTGCTGAGTTGTAAGACGGTGGCCCGATTGACCTAGTGAGTTATGTAATCCCTGTGATGTCATGACGAGGTTTGGTAACACAGGGTAATAGGGGCAGATGGAACTAGTTTCTCTTGTATGGACGATACGAAGGGTAATCAAAATAACATGGTATGGAGTCTCTTCTGTAATGTGCCACTGTGGATGTGCGGTTGGCACAGTAAATTTACACTGCCCCTGGGATAAGCCATGTCTCTGCCTAGCCCCTAGGGGGTGGGCAGGTGGCAGCTTAAGTGTACTCCCTTCTGACTAGAGAGGTGGGTTCGGACAGGCTTAGGTGCATACCCTAGCCAACCAGAAACTCCAGTTACAACATTGGTAGAGAATGCCTAGGAGTTGTTTGCAGTCCGTTCGCAACTGCCCCACAGGGCGAATGTTGTAGGGCACAAGGTTTGTGGAGGGCTTTTGTGTGGGAGCCTGGTGAAGAGCGAAGGTCGGGCTAGGATGCCTCGTGCTTTCGCCGCACGGTTTAGTCCCAGTCACAAGCGGATTGTATCAGGGTGAGCTGGCTGTGGGGCAGGAAGCGCCAAGGCATCAGTAGCACTGAGAGGCTTTCAGCCAGATGCGGTATCCGAGGCAAGGGGCATCTGTTAGATTGGAGCCCTACTCAGAGGTACCGCCTTAAGTGCTTGGAGGTATGTTCACACCGCCTTTCGATGGAAGCCATTGTCTAACGGGCTGCTCTGAGCAGAGCATTTGCAGGCGTAAGTAACAGTATCAGCTACCAGTTCAGACGTGCATCTTTCACTAATTTACTCAGATTCTGGGACCGGAAGTAAGTCGGGCTGGATAACCCTCTAACTGCATTGGCACTTCTTGTCAGGAGTGATTGTCAAAGGGATTGCACTTCAGCCAGGTAATGTTAGCACCCATCCACACCAAGCCAAGTGTTTAAGGTCACCCTGGGCCGCAGTTACACAGCCCAGTATTAGGCCCTTGTGGTGGTCAGTGCCATGAATTACTAAATTGAACTGAACAGGAGGCGTGACCGTGGGTTGCACCAGCAGAAGTTTGGGGACAGCTAGACTCCACCCATGGTCAAGGTGCAGGTTTAAGTAGTTGGAGTTGGCACTCTTATTTGACCAGGGGTTCAATGCTACACAAGGGCATCGCCGCGTTGCGGCCAGAGCACGGGCATTGTGTTTTTCCCAGGGGGCAGCAAGTGAAGGCTAGGCTCCTTCCAAATATGGCACTCGAACACAAGGTAGTCTGGGTCAACTTGTCTGTTGGGTGCCTTGTGTAGGCTCCTGTGTAGTGGTCACTCCACAAAGGGGTGAGTTGTCTTCAATAGCGGGCACAATACATATATTGTTTCAAACCAGATTTGACACCATTGATGTGTTCACCAGGGTCTAGCAATCAAAGAGGTCTGTGGAATTGTCTGGTCAACGGGCGAAGTAAGTGCACTCTAGAACCAAGGTCAGGTGACACAGGAAGATGGAGGGTGATTAAAGGGACACAGGTGGTGTGACGGCAACGCAGGACTGTCAGCTTACGCTGGGTAGGTGGTTCCGTATCACCAACCAGAAGGGTGCCATGTGGCAAAACCAGAAAATATGTTTAAGAATGATATAGATGCTGGTCAGGAGAGGTTTGTCAAAGGTATTACACTTATGCCTGGCATTACCAACCCATCCACACCAAGCCTATTGCCCAGGTTCCTGGGCTGCATACACACAGCCCGGTACTAGGCACCTGCAGTTGTCAGTGCCATGAGTTACTAAATTACAACTGTACAGTGGGCATACTTGCTGACCGGGCAGTATTGCTACGGCCTCCAAGGGCCGAATAGTCAGACACCAGTAGCAGTGAGTGTGGTTTGCCCACAGTGCAGTTGTTAGAAGAATTTAAATTCCATGTACAGGTTATACTGAACTTGCTACCAGCGGGTCTAGTGTGTGAGCGGGTTAACTGCTTTGAAAAAGGCATAAAAGGAGTATGGCATAACGCATAGACCACCAGGAATTAAATCGGGGACCAGCTACTCTTACACATGGATTTCGGTGGAGGGCATTCAAGCCCGGGGTAACCAAGTGTACCGGGTCGAGTGCTTTGCATCTTGGGTCAAAGCGGGTTGGCACACAGGGGGTGTCTAGGATTGTCCAGGCACACTCTGCAGTGTAGAATGCAAAAGAACTGCACGTTGCCACCATTGTGAGTGCGACAGATGCAACAATTTGATCCCGGCCAAAGCAAACCTAGGTTCTTATGGTCAGATGCACAACATACAACCGTTCACTCCAGCTTCACTGAAGGTAGTCTGTTAGCAGAGGTATAGAACGGTGACGTCTTGCGCCAGGGTGCGGACATTGCGCGGGCGACACAGCAGATAGTCTGCTGTCAGACGAGGGTGCTTGCGGGCTAGGAGGCCAGGCAATGTAGCAGAACCAATTCTAGGACCTCTCTCCCCCACGGGACTGCCCGAGAATGTGAGTGCTGTGGGATTTGCAATGTTACAGGTATTTTCCTGCCCATACAGGGGCAGAAGGGTACATTGCAGGTATCTGCACAAATTGAGTGGGGGCAAGTATCTACAGACGGTGTGCACTGGTAACCCCAAGAGGGTGGTGTTGAGATCAAAATCTCGCAGCGTCAAGTTAGCCAGGTGGCATGCGTCCGTTGGTTAGGCCAGAATGTGTGCCGTGGCTCCAAGAGCGGCTTTAATGTGTTTGAGCTCTATCGCTGACCATTTCAGAGCACACACTGCACCTCGGCCCAGTAGGTGAAGACCATATGCTCAGGTGCAGCTTGATCTTATGGAAGGCAATATTCCCTGGTATATCAAAATACTAGTTCACTACCTGGGTTGAGCATCAAGTGTCACAGCTGGTTAGCAGGTATGTGTGTATCTGTGATCGAGCTTTAGTTAGCAAGCCTGGTAGGTGGCGTAAGTTGTTACTCCAAATGGTTGCTGTGACTGCAATAGTGTGCGCAATGCGAACAGTCTTGTTCGCGATGGTTTATTAATTGCAAAGGTCTGTGCACATGTCTGGTCAACTTCAACAAAGTAGGTGCACTCTGCTCCCAGGGCAGGTTACGGGTTGCTTCAGTGATGCAGGAAATGCCCGTCTGCATAGCCAGAGCATATAGGCTGGTTGTGGAAGCGGTCTTCTAAGCAAGTGTGCTGCTGTTCCATAAATTAGGGAAACAGGTGTTAGGAAGCACGAAATGCTAGAAGGACTGCAACTACAGGTTGCAGGAGGTGGGAGCCACATCAGCTTGAAGGGTAATATAGCGATGTGTAAAAGTAGAGCTCCCTCCTGGGAGGCCATCACATTATTGCAGGTAATGCGAGGCACTGGTACATTCCCAGAGAAGGATAAACCGATCCATGCGCAAGTTCGCAGAGCAAGGGGCTTTGGCTTCATCAGGCATGGGCTAGGCCGGGCGAACACCAAAGGTTATTTTGACAAAGTGGGGTGCACTTGGCACAAGTGGGCTTGGATCTGTTCCTGCTGGACATGAATGAGGCCCGGGAAATTGCAGGTTGCAGTGAGAAAGGAACTGTTTTGGTGGGGGGCTCTTTAGGCGACGGGGGCCGCCTCCAGAGCTTTGGCGGGGTTACAGGGCGATCTGGAAGCAGATGGGTACAGAAGGGTACCTCTGCGTGGGCACAATAGGGGTGCCAGAGCCAAATCCCAGGAGCCTCCTGGGAGGGTCCTGGAACAATTACGTCGGCGCCCCGTTAGTCCTTCAGGCGGTTGTGGGCCTGAACAACCGGGGGCTTGCCTTGCTACGGTCCGCCCCGAAAGGGGCGTGAGTAATAAGGGACCAATGTGTCACGTGATCCAGTAAGGGGATCACCCCCATAAGGGTAGCGCTGATTGGATTCTCCACAGTGCTTGGCTCATCAGGCGGGCAGGGCAGCGTAGAGTGGTACAGCTGCCTGCCCTTGGATCGCCCGTAAGATAACCCACCATATTTGCATACTTTTGTATGGAATAAACCTGCAGCAATATTTTCCCAAACAAAAGTTGTGTTGTGTATTTATTTATGCATGCATACTCTGCTATGGTTGGGTGGGGTGTGTTGCCAATAATGGAACTATGCAGCTGCCCACGGCCCCCGCAGGGGGCCACCCTAAACGGGCGGCCCCTTTAGTGCCATTTGAGCACTTCCCCACCCCCACTCAGAATGCGGGGCTCGAGGAGGAGCCCCCTTCCAAACGCGTCACTTCCGGCACGCAGAGGATGTGGGGAGGTATTTATGCCTCCCCTGGCCATCTTGGCGTCCTCTTTGTGCCGGACACGCCATCTCCCACCCTACCGCTTACCCGGCGTGGGGTTGGCAGGCGAAGTACATAGAACGTTGTAATGTTTTTCTTTTGTCGTTGCAGGCGGAGTTACAGGGCGATCTGGAAGCAGATGGGTACAGAAGGGTACCTCTGCGTGGGCACAATAGGGGTGCCAGAGCCAAATCCCAGGAGCCTCATGGGAGGGTCCTGGAACAATTACGTCGGCGCCCCGTTAGTCCTTCAGGCGGTTGTGGGCCTGAACAACCGGGGGCTTGCCTTGCTACGCTCCGCCCCGAAAGGGGCGTAAGTAATAAGGGACCAATGTGTCACGTGATCCAGAAAGGGGATCACCCCCATAAGGGTAGCGCTGATTGGATTCTCCACAGTGCTTGGCTCATCAGGCGGGCAGGGCAGCGTAGAGTGGTACAGCTGCCTGCCCTTGGATCGCCCGTAAGATAACCCACCATATTTGCATACTTTTGTATGGAATAAACCTGCAGCAATATTTTCCCAAACAAAAGTTGTGTTGTGTATTTATTTATGCATGCATACTCTGTTATGGTTGGGTGGGGTGTGTTGCCAATAATGGAACTATGCAGACTGGCAACTACCTTTACAAAAAACAGAGCGTCCCCAGAAAGAATAGACTGCATCTTCAAGAAGTGATCTTTAAAAGATAAAACTAAAACTAAAATCAAAAAGAAATCTTTCCCATAAAGGTATTTATTATAAGTCAATCTCAGACGAATATGCACTTCTTCCCCAGAAAGCATTTAAAAATATCATTTGTATTCAAGGTCTGTTTACTATGAACATGATGTAAAACTTGATGTAGTACACTTGCAAGTTTGGAGGCATGTAATTCCAATTTCCATTTCCTATCGACATGATGCAAAACCTGATAAACTATACTTACAAGCATACTAGAGAAGCGGGCGATCATAACAATAAAATTAGCTGTTGACACAACAAATACTGTGGAACAAACATAAATGCTTTAAACGTGGATCAACGTGTATCATCTTAACATGGGAAAAATATTGTACAGGACTGAACGCATGGAACGGTTATCTTAAACACACAAAACGAATCTGAATAGCCAAATATAACCAATAATATTGGACAAGCCACTAATCTTGGGTTCAGGAGCAGAGTGCTACCCGGCGTAAAGCGCTTCAACGCCTCCTCAGGGGCAGTCGGCACTATATAAATGCAATTACACAATTATATTACACTTATGCCTAACCTATGTTGTACATTAGAAACACATAAAGAGGTGTCAAACAAGCACCACATAGAAAAAATACAAAGCATAAATAGAATAACGAACCAATCACCTGGGGTCAAACATCACAACATTAGCTGGTTTGGCTCTTTGCTGTCGTCATCCACCACAGATGCTCCAGTCATCTGATGGAATCCCTTGAAGTCCCGCATGAAGGTCTGCCCTTACAAACTCCAGCACACTTTGTTTTCTTCTGTACATTCAAGAATCCCACACGAAAGAGCTGGTTCACCACGTTTCTTCCAAGCACATCAAAAAATGCATCACAGTTTGCTGTTGGTTAACTCAAGAGCTTGAGTGGGTAAAACAAAATAGATGCTGCACTTAGATTCATAAGAGCTGTGTTTGTCTGTGGACGCTGAACTTGTGAAAGTCTGGTGGTATGCTGTGGCGTTTTGTGTACATTTTATACTTTAATAGGTTTTATTACAATTCTTTTTTTATTGCTGATGAATTGATGAGATGGAATATTTCGTGCAATGATGCTAGCTGTGCAAAGAAAACAATTTGGCCACCATAAAAGGAAACTGAACCATACCCAATAGTGTTATACCTTGTAAATTGTAATTGTTGGACACCTTAAATAACACTGTACAATAGAATATATTTCAAGCATTATTATCTCATCATTTCTTTCACAATATCGATCTAAGTATAAAACAGAAGTCAATATCTATATCATTTACTATCCTCACATCAAGTCCATAGCTAATTCCTCACATTATATACCAAGCTTGTTTTATGTATATTTTTGTAACGCATCGGAGCAACCAATGGTTGCTTCATTAGTCTAGTTGAGCGAGGGAAGGGAGAAATACGTGAGACTCATGTAAATGCATTTCTTCAAAGTTCCCTGATTTTAGAGCTCACTAGCATGTCATGCCCCTTGACGAATAATGAGCAATCCAAGAGAAAATAATACAAAACGTACATTTATGACAGCATAATGAATGTATTTGAAACAAGGTAAATAGAGCATGTAAATATGCATTGTATGTCTTCTTCAGAATTCGTCCAGCTGTACAAGGCATAGCAGCTTGCCTATTATAACTCCGTTGGGAGATGATGAGACAGCTGACAGCATCCAGCCACCTCCAATACAGACAGGGGCGCAACTAGAACCGAACTTCGGGGGGGGAGGGGGCTAACACTCCCAGCCCGGGCTGGCCCTAGCACTGGTCGCACATGGTTCAATGGGGAGAGGATGTAGCCTTACGGCTAGAGCTGTCGACCTTGAAGCTGGGGAACCGGGTTCGAGTCTCGGCAATGACGCTCAACATCCTGTGATTCTTGGCAAGTCACTTAATCTCCCCGAGCCTATCAAAAATGAATGTGTCCTTCTGTAAGGAAACTGGTGCTTGTGTAAAGCGTTCTAATACCCGATGTCTCGAGTCTAGTTTGCGCTATATAAAACTGTGGGGAAAAAAAACCCAGTCTTTTTTGGCGCCCCCTCCCCCATTTCCTCCTTCTCCATGAATTCCCTCACTACCACTCACCAACAATGCACCTCATCTCTCTATAGCACCTTTTTGACAAACATTTCATTTTTTTATAGCGCTACTCATAGTTTACTCACACTCAGTTCTGTAATCTACATGGTAGACATTCTTTGTAGCAGGCACATTAACCATTTGCACTGTGTGGGTGGCAGGAGTGCCCATGTGAGTACACGGTTAGCGATGCAACAGTGTGAGAGTAGGGTAAGAGGAGTGACTGCATGGTGAGTGAGGTGACTACATGAATTTGGGTGCGAATGTAAGTGCAGAGTGGGACGAATTAATGCATGGTTAGTGATGGGCTTGTTTTAGTGAGATTGCAGATTGAGCAGTGAGGGGGACAGGTGAGTGAAGTGTCACATGAGTGCAGGGTGAGTAGTGTGCTCGTGTGAATGCAGGGTGAGGTACAGGGTGAACTGCGCAAGTGCATTGTGAGTGCAGAGTGATCACTGTGAGTGCAGGGTGAGCGGGTGAATGGTTTGAGTGCATGGTGATCAGTATGAGTGCATTGTGATCGCTGTGAGTGCAGGGTGAGCGTGAAAGTGAAGGGCGAGACTGAGGAGAAAGTTGTCTGAATGCAGGGTGCATTCCCAGACACTTGAAGTAACTCAGCATGTTATTGACGGGAGCGTAGGGTTTCAGATATAAGTTAAACTATTGCTATTATGCAGGGCTTTAAGTGGGATGGAAAAACTGAGGGGGGTCTCTCAAAGGGGCGTGGCCGATATAATTAAGGGCGTGGCTTAAAACATTTATGCTAAAAATCTGTGCTCAGCATAATGTGCCGCCCGACTGGTATTTCGCTGCTTCTGTTATTGCCTCCACATAAGTAACATTACACCTACAACAAGCCAGGACTATTGGCTTTGTCAAAGGTTGTTAGTTGCATAAGATAAATATACTACATGCATACATACAACTATGGCTTCATTGTATATAATATTGAAAATGCTTTAGTTCTTGCGCGAGAGGTTGTGGCGTAATGGCCAGAGCTGCCAACTTTGGAGCTGAGGAAGCAGGTTTGATTCTCAGCGGCGGCTCAACATCCTGTGTTTCTGAGCAAATCACTTAATCGTCTGTGCCTACCAAAAACTAAATGAAGATGTCCTTGTTGGTGCTCATGTAAAGCACTTCGAGTTTAGCAATACAGAACAGCAAAAAAATAAAAGTTACATAAAAACAGTGAACTGCTGCAGAGTTAAGATTTTTTTTGCATTCAGAGAATGAGGGTGAAAATGGAGAGCCCGATAGGGACCCGTCTCAGTGCCTGCTTTTAATAACTGCCGGTGCTGGGCACCGGCAGGACCCGGCCCACTTAAAGCCCTGCTATTATGGCATTAATCAGGGATCGAGGGTGGAGGAAATTAATAATGTGCTGATCCTGCAACAAACTTCCAGTCTTATAATTAGGGTTGCCAGCTCATTATTTTGATGTCCCAGACGGTACAAAATAAGCAGTCACCTAAAGCCGTATTTTCAGCACTTATCTGTACATACTTCGAACAGCAAATATAAATACAAAGCACTTTTAATTGTGTTCTAGGGCTGCCTGAATGATCCATGACTGATAATTAAAGGGAACAAAGACAGAGAAGTCACATTACAAATGAATACATACTTTTTTTTATTTATAACCCTATTTAGTGTCAAGAGGAGGTCTTTGCAGGCTCTTTCAACAACACATAGCTGACATTTTTCTTTTGGCAACCCTACTTTATATTCCTTTTCATGAAATGCACTCTCACACTACGGCAGTAAATGTAAATTCAAATGTAAGAAATAGGCAGAGTGGGGGCCCAGGGGGT
Source organism: Calotriton arnoldi (assembly GCA_963921515.1). Taxonomy (NCBI): domain Eukaryota; kingdom Metazoa; phylum Chordata; class Amphibia; order Caudata; family Salamandridae; genus Calotriton; species Calotriton arnoldi. The sequence goes on along the minus strand of CAWUFW010005136.1, from coordinate 840,494 downwards.
AATGGAACCAGAAAAAAAACTAAGCCTCGGTAACCAGTTTACAAAGGTATGTAAATATGCAAATGGTCTTTAAAGAGCTGTAAAAAAACTCAGGTGTGCCGGAGCTAAGACTCCAGACACTGCCCAGCCGAGCCCACAGCAGCTCGAGCTGGAGCAGCCCGGGCTGAGACACACGACGGGGGTTGGGGGGAGGGGGCTGAAGCTCTTTTAGCCCTATGGGCGTTGCGCGCCTGATTTCAGACATTATAAACATGTATAAACATGTTGTTATGTCTATAGTGAGACACCCACACTGCCGTAGACTTTTATAATTTGAGCTTTCAGCTGTCCAGACCGTCGCCATAATAGACATGATAGGCAGACTATAAAGTCGGAAGTTCATCAGGCTTACAGTACATGTGATCATATTTTACTAGGCCCAAGGGTAGTCCTGCATATCCTGCGAGACAGAAAAAACATGAGGGCTTTGATGTGCCCTGCTATTCCCTGCAAGTCCTTTTTTAGGGTCGAGCCTGCAAAACTCTATTGTTTGCAAAACAGGGCGTGGAGCCTGCCTATTGCTTACAATTTGTTGGCTTCAGTGCCGCTTCTTCTTTTCTATCTCTTAATTGGACAACTCAGGCCTGGCGTCACTTCCTATTTCTTGTCTGGCGCATGGACCAAGCACAGGTTGATTCTTCTCAATTTGTATACTTCCACCGCTCACACTGTGATTTGAGCTACTTTTTCACCCTTTCTCATGAATTTGAGCGCTCGCTTAGAGTTTACTCTCCACCAGTACTGTAAAACAGCTTTGTATTTCTGGAAATGTTTGTTCTTATCAGGGTCGGATTCTCCATTAGGGCTCTGGGGCTGCGCCCCCCTGAAATTCCTTCACATTCCTGTACAAATATTAAATAGATCCAATGATTTAGAGATATGATCGTATCTCTAAACAAATTGATGTATTCAAGTCTGGGCTGTCTGTCCAAGGCTGCCTGCCCCGCCTCACTCTGAAGCACGAGACAAGCCAGTCAGTAAATCAACTTTCTGAACTGTGATGCACGACACAGGGCTTACTGTTCTAAAACCCTTCATTGCCATCGTAGTCTAAGGCAGTATCTACTATAGGGCAGTGACGCTTTCAGCGTCATGGTTTCGGGTGCTGAAGTCTCCGTCCCTGCATGAGAGCAGCTGTTGTCATTCACAGATCCCAAACTTTCCTATTCATCACACATAGGATTGGATGCAAGCATGTGTGTTTTGGTGCCTTTTTCTCGTAATGGTAAGTGTTAGAATGCTAATCTTCTGTTATGTATATTATGCTGAGACCCTTCACCACTCTAACCTGCCCCACTATGACACCCCAGGCACTGGCTGCACATTGCTGGCCCTTTAGAAGTGGAGCTGTTGTATTTGTTCCCCTGAGAAATTGATCTAAAAGACGAGCAGGCCAGGGTTCTTGTTCCCTTGTAAAGTTGATCCAAGTATCCGATTCAAACGCAAAGTGTGATATATGTGCTTACAGTAGACAGTTATCTGCTGTATGACATTAAAACTGGCCCTATCTTCATGCCCTTAACAACATTAATGCCAAAAATATGGATTGATTTACGAACATTGAGTGTTAAAAACGTTAAGGCAATGCATGTCAGCGATTTAATTCCTCTCTCATTTCAAGTTTCACTTAATCTTGCCTTTCTCAAGAGTTAGCTATTTATTCGTGTTGTGTTTCTGTATTCTTTTTCCGTGCATACTTTGAGCCATGCCAGGTCTTTATAAGGGGCTTAGATTGAAAGCTCTGACTCTGATGCTGAAGCCAAAGCAAAGTCCCGGTCAATGGGGTGGCCTCTCTGCAGATCACACAGAACAATGGTCATGTATTCCAGTTGTAATTGCAATTCGGTGAAAATGTGTGTGAAGAGGGTGCACAGATGGCAAAATATTTACAGGGCAAAAGCAAAAGGAAATAAATTGCTTAAATGTGAGTGAGTGCAGTGTATGTTTGGAAGTGGTGAATTGAGGGAGATGCGAGTAAGTGCATTCGGGGAACAATGAAAAGGGTGTGCTGAAGAGTAAAGAGAGGTGGTTGAAGATGTGCAGATGGACGAGATGTGCAGAGAAAAAGGACATGCATATCTAACATAAAGTACACATAACTGAAGGCTAAAACTCCTTCCACAGGCCTCAATACTATTGAAATTTCAGAATTGAAACATTGTGAAGATTAATTATTTCTAACAAATCCTTGTTGTTACTCATTTATCTTAAACATCTAACAACCATTGACAAAGCCAATCATACTGACAGGTTTTATGTGTAGGTCAGTTGTTGTGTTATATATCTGGATGCAATTACATCTCAGAAAGAAACCAAAATACCGGTCGAGTAGCACACTATGGGAATCACAGAAATTTATTTTACATGTTCCCTTTTAGAGAGCCCCCATGTTTTTCATCCCACTTAAAGACCTGTCTACACATATTTCTATATGACTGATTGCAATCAGCAGCTGTGCGTCCTTCCCAAAGCCTGGTTAGAGAATTTTCTTCCAAAGTTGATGCTGCATGCAGTGCAAGACACTGGGCAAGCACACACATTAAAAGGCTGGAGTTGTTGAGCTGTGCAATTTTCCCATTACAGTAACTGTGGAACATATTAATACAGTAAGATGAAGGGCAGTTTTTAATGTGTTTAATATTTCAAGACTATATGTTCCCACTGCTTTATAAGCCTTGCTTTATCACTAAATTAATTTGCTTTAAAATGCACCATTTTCAAATCTTTTTTTTATTTTTTCTCTGGAGGAGAACCCACCCTGGACCCCACGTTTATCCATTAAGCATGCTCGCGTTGCTCACTAGATAAAAGTCATACCAAACTTTTACGCCCAACCACTTTCAAATGTCACCAGCTGCCACGGGTTCTTATACTGTCCCCTACTCTCATTCCTGTTTCGACTCTGTGGCGTGGCTGCCCACTTCATGTTACAGTCAGTCAACTGCCTTAAGGTTTAGGCATAAAAGTGAGGATTCCTTTCTCTTCGTGTTCCCGCCAAAAGGGCATAAAGAAACCTATCTTAAAGAGGTGGGTGTTTAGCTTAAAATTGTTTTAAGCTGGGTTTGTGATTTATGAAGTTTTTGTATTTAATTCACTCTGTCATTTTACTAATGTCATATGTATGGGTAATCGGTTTTAGTCACCTACTGGCATGTGTAACTGGATTTATGTAGCGCTTACAGCACTATCCCCTGATGACGAGGCACTGAAGCATGTTATACATGTTTCTCATTGTTTACGATGCCTGTTGTTTTAATGTTCTTTTGTTTGTAACGTCAGGGGTGGCGAGAGCTTGTGTATGTTTCAGGTGTTTTTTTTTAATTCCTGCATTGCTTTTAGAACTGAAAGGGGCTTACTTTAAAGCAGTTACAAGGGATTGTGTCTGACAGAGCACGTGAAATCTCCGCACTCTACCTTTAGCGTGTCCTTTGACTGCCTCCAAGATTAGCCTGTCTGCACTTACCAGAACGTGCCAGTGACTCCCTTAAATCTCAGACATATTCTTCTTTCCCAGTTTCAAGTACTACTCGTGCTGGTCTGGGCCCCGGCGATGAAGGCGCTATGTCACTTCATGGAAAAAGATCATTTTTTTAGTGTATTTAAATACTTCAAACAAGGTGCCAAAACCTTCTCAATTTGGGCTCAAACCACCATGGAGTCAGTGCATTACCCACAATCAAACTGTGTATTGTAGTGCAGAAACTGCCACTCCCATCATGGGTATTTTTGTGTGATGCGCCTACAGTTTTATTTGGTAGTTCCAGCCGGTTGATCTCTAGTTGTTTTACTTTCCATGTTTCTTACTTTTGTAGGGGTCGGGTAAATCAAAGTAAGCTGTAGGGTGCAAAATCCTGATATCAAAATGGCCAGAAGAGCGGCTAAATGCCTCATATGTCATGTAGTACAACATGGGCTTCGCTTTACCTTCTTAGCTGAACTGACCCTCTTTTAGAACTTGATAAACTGTACATTTCTTGGCCACTGACAGCTTGGGGTCTTCTCAGAAATGCCAGCACCTGGTAGGCAGCAGTTGGATTTTCAAAGCACTGATCAAGGGGCCGTGTCTGTATCACAATTTGTGAACTTTCTTAAGAGGGTCTTGTTAACTTACAAGGGCTAAAAGCTAATGACACAAATTAACTCTAAGACCTTTTGCAAAAAACCTTCATCAAATTTCATGAATGTCCTGTAGAGAATCTGCTGGAGCAATGGAGGAGAACTTTTGATTTTTAATGAAGTCTCCATGGTGGTCTTCAGGTGTTATTTTAATTGCCCTGCAGATGCATTTTTTGAGGGGGCAGGGAGAGGGAGCTTTATTTGATAGTCCATCTGGAGTTTGGGCCTTTCAGGGTGACAGAGTCCATGTACCTAGAAGATCCCAGTCTTCTGCCTCACAATATCATGTTATCTGGCATTTGTGTTGCGAACAGGTGCTACGAATATGACATTGTGGCACTTGAACTGTCACTAGCGATTACAGACGGGCCTGTAGGTTTAGTTTGAGAGGTCTGTGGTTGTCATATAGATGAGAGGAATGTGGTTGTCATATAACCTATGCGGGTAGAGTTGGATGAAGTGAATGAGGTTCTGGCAATTGGTCTCGTTGTGTCACAGCTAACTGGAGGATGCTGGTGTGAGCACTGTTTATTAGAAGGGTGTGAGAGCACATATGGTGTGCTTCATGCAGTCATTCTTCTATTGATTCTATGTACCTGATGGCAAGGTGGAAGCATGGTTGATGAGCTATCCCGTTCTGGTGGTGTGACCACTGAGGACGTTTCCAAATGGTTTTATATTGGGGTCCACTGAGAAACACCCTGAGAACAAGCCAAGGAAACCCAGACAACTCATTAAAGTTCTATGGAGGCCAACCTAGAAGCATAAGGGAAAACCAAAGGGAGGGACTCAAGCAGGCCTTGGTTAAACACAGTTGTTCCCATGCGGCTTCTTGCTTTGCCACATGTCACGCTTGTGGCAGGGACACCTCTCGAAGGGATTGCAGTGCAGAGCTGGGAAGTACAGTGGTGTTTGATCATAAAGCTAGTAAATGGTGACAAATCATGGTCCATTTTGTAAAACAACCCCTTTCTGAAATTAAAAGCAACCCCTTTCTGAAATGAAACTCCCACATTATTCCCTGCTTTCTTGAATCCCTTAGGATTAGAAAGTTAAAACATGCCCCAGCACATTGTAAAGTGATGCATAGATACAAGTCAACACTTGTTGTTGTCGGCACTACTTCTAGGCGCTTTTTGTTTTGTCAGAAACAAACTACATTTCAAATAAGGCTTTTAAGTCCTGCTAATTTACCTCAAGTTACAAGATGCTTTTAGCTGGTGCTTCTTTTAAGCCAACGGCACTTTGCATTAAAGGCCACTTTTACAAATATACATGCAACTGACCTTGTTTCAAGGTCATGGCTGAATATTATTTAGCACTAGATGTTGTACATGCATTCTACAAACTGCGGAGTGGGTAAATATTACACCTCACTAGTGACCTGGTTTAGGTTTTAAATATTGCAGAACAAAATGTTCACCTGAGAAAACACTCCTTTTTTGGGGTCTTACCTACAGACGGCTTTAAATGCCTTGTCAGCCTTGTGTAATCAAAAAACATTCTTCAGTCTGTGTAGCAAAAAAAAGAAATCTATCACCCACCATGGCATCCAGCTTGGGTTAATTGGCCTTCCCCTTTCAGCCATTGACTCACTTGCACATGAGTGACTGCATTTCACCTGATCACATGCATATCTGCCTTCTTCCCCTCCCACCAACCGCCATAAGGGGAAAAAAAGCACTATAATGTGGCCAGCACTGGACACTTCATAGCCGTCTTTTTAAATTTTGATGTGCCAGTGACTGTTGGCCACCTCTACCCAATTGGCAAAGCCAATCGCTCGCCCGTAGGCAAGACCTATTGGCTTTGCAATGCTTATTTTAAGAGAGTCTTCACTATCCTACTTTCTCTAACTCAAATGGCATAATGAAAGTCACCCTAACCTGATTGACGCTGAGGCCTGCCCCTCCAGAGCTCCGAATCAACTGAAAATTTGAGTCATCTGTAGTTGGTATAAATTATTTGGCCTGTGCCTAACATAGAGAACAATTTAATGTTCCCATAAAGCTTTTCTGGTACGGTTCCATGTTATTAAATCAGAGTATTTTCATCTGCCAGATGCTATTGGAACTGGAATGATTCAACTTCACTCAAGCCTTGTGACCTTTGGCAACAAAACAGTAGGAGCCGTTACAGAAAAATATCATAATTCCAAACGCAGAAAAATAACAATAAAAACACATTTGTATGTAGGAGGTGACCTTCAGCTCTAATTAGTATAATTCAATCCATCCTCTGTGGGCGGTCTCTAATTTTCTGTGAGCTGAAATAATTTGCAGTCTGGTTGTGCCTATTATGTATATTATGATACCTATAATACAGACACAATAGAATCATATAATTGTGCCTTGCCGTGTGCGTCATTTGTGGGGTGCACAATATTGTATGTGTGAGCAGTCTCCTGTCATTTGTGAGAGCTAAAGCACACAGTGCAGAGCAGCGTTGAGGTTACATTTCAAATTAACCTACTCAATGACATCATCTAGAGGAGCCAGGGGTTGCAGTCACTACTCTTGGGTTGCTGTTGACAACCACCGCTAATAGGTTTGCCAAGACTTTGATTAGCCCAATGTAGCTATTGACTTTTGCCTTTTTGATTTTGCTAGTTTTATATTTCAATAGTTTTGTTATTTAGCAATTGAAAGGATCATTGCATTCCATAAAATTATTTTTTCTTAGGTGCAAATGCTTATTTCATGACCTTAATAGTAGTAAAACTCAAAGTATCGAAATTCATAATACAATCATCTTCCCTAAATGTTATCTGTCAGATACCTCTATGATCCCGAAAAGCACAAAGAAAACAGTAGACGCACAAGTAAGACACTGCAAAGCGCGTATCAACGTATGTATTAAGTATTGGAAAGATTTAACAAGAGATAGGTATGTGTGACACCAAAATAATTATGTATGGGATGGAAACTGCCCAATGGCTGTCCATTTTTAATCGTATGTGGCACATGAGTAACTGATGTTAGTTATTTACATATGTAAATTAGAAGGGTTGATAATGTCTTCGATTGTGTATGTGCCTTAAAAATCAGTGAAGGACCCCGAGAATTGTGGGAAATACAAAGTATTGGAGTGGACCATGCTGTGTAACTTCCAAACCTGGGGAATCCTTGCACTCATCTATGAGAAATCCCTCCACCAATTTATATAGCAATGGCTCACTGCCCACGAGCGCATCGTCACTGTAACCAAGGATGGCGCTAGTAACATGTCTGCACAGTGACCTGCTCAGTGCGTGGCGAGGAACAGGAATGTCACTGATGGGTACTCAGACAGCTCGGTAATGTGTTGTGGAGCACCTGATATGGTCCAGAGTGAGGGCCTGTCCAGTCATTCTGCAGCAGCAAGACATCCCTAACCTCCTATATAGAGGGAAAGAGGACACTGTCTGCAATATTAAAAGAAGCAAAAATCTGACGGTGAAGAGGATGCTGCTGGGAGCTGTGAAACCCTCATTCGGTCGATGCACCCATCTCTGACTCATGGCCACTGACCATGCGGCTCTGAACATCAACCTCCCAAAGATGCTGCACTGGTTGGGATGAACACATTTTTTGCCTCACAATCAGAGAGGAAAGCTGTGTACACCTTAGGGCCTCATTGCAATGTCAGGCGGAAAGCCTCCGCCCAATAGTTGGAATTTCCGAGACCGCGTCAGAACCCTTCCGATCGACTCAGTTGGTTTACAATCCGCCCGACTGATTATGATGTTCGCGGTCAGAAAGTAAACCGCGCGGTTGTTCCGAATTGGTTCCAACTGGCTCTCGGAGTATGCGTGTCGGTCGGAATCGCATTGTGCACCTCTACGGACAGCGTTTCCGACCGACCGAATACGATGTCGATTTCCAACAGCCTTTCCAAGTCGGCCTGTCCGACACAAAAAGGCTGTTAGAAAGTGACTTTGGGGGCCCCTAGCAGGGCCCCCTTCATCCTGCGGCCTCCAGTTGGGGGCTGAGGGGGTACCTAAGGGACCCCCCTGTAAAACCCTGCACTGTGTGGTAGGCACAATGAGGTGCCGGCGACAGGCTGCAGGGTTTTACACACACACCCCATTTCCCCATAGGAACCTGTGTTGACGGGCAGAACACAGGCTCTCATAGGGAACAATGGGACTCTGACCGAACACTCATAATCGGTCGGGCGGTACTGCCGACCGCGAGTTGGTCGGTTCCCAAATCCGAGACGGAGTTGGGCGGAAACTTTCCGCCCGACATCGTAATGAGGTCCTTAGTATTTCATCATACAACAAAAACAACACTCTAATAAAAATGCTCCTTTACTGAAAAAGCCTCTACATTGAAGGCTTGCTGGCATGTGTGCCGGCATGTAGCTGTGTGCTTGTGCTTGTACCTGTGAGGCACTGGCACTGTTGTGACACTGAAACAACGCAGTTGTGCATGTGAGAGGGCACAAGTAGACTCTGGCACCTGCCATGCTAAGTATACAAAACATCATACCCATGAAATAATTCTTAGAATACCACTCACACATTAGGAGTTAATATCACTCCTCTAAATGCAGAAACATACACTCTACTTGGAAGAATGGGCATAAATCAAAAACAGTATAACATTCCACCAGACAGGTTTTCGACCTAAATACTATGTAATAGACAATATTGTGGCATTATCTATCTTAGTGCTAAAAGCATGCAGTAGCAAGATAAAAAAAAAATGTTTTATTGACTACTCGACAGCTTTCGATACATTGGATAAGTGTAGACTCTAGGCTAAATTTGCCTTGTGGGGAATAGACTTAGGGGCTTATTTATCATAATATCATGCAGTGGAGCAAGTCACCTTGCTGTGTTGCGTAATATGGATTTGGCAGGAATGTGCGTACTTAACATTGTACAACACATTCCTGCCTTTTCACAGAGCTGGCGCACAATGTGCTGCCTAGCGCCAACGCAGGTACTCTTGCACCATGGTGCAAGGGTGCCTGTGTTGTTAGCAGGATTGTTTTTGTGCAGGAAAGTAGACCTTCCTCCACAAAAACAATCCCTTGAGGCATTTTCCTCTTTCTATGTATGCTACAGAATGCAGCACACATAGAAAGAGGAAAAAACGAAGAGCAATAAACATATTCCTACTCGTTACGCCTCACCTGGGGAGGCATAGCAGTTTTGGCACATTCCAAGGTCTACCACTAATGGTAAATAGGAATGCGTCAAAATCCATGGGTTTTACGTGGGAATACCCACGCACCACCCATGGAAAGCCTCCCAGGGGAAGATTAATGCAACGCAGCGATTTGCTCTGTGTTGCGTTACTCTGGATTTATCAAGCCACTCAGGGCCACGCAAGGTCACCTTGTGTGGTTTGATAAATCGCATCTTATGGGTTGCTTCGCTTTTGCACCTCGTTGGGTGATGCAAAAGCAATGCAACCCTTGGATAAATATGGCCCCTCGTTCAGTTACCATTAAATATTGATCCCAACAGTGACCCTTGGGTTAGGGTAAAGTTGTCCGATGGGAGAGGGGTGATTCCCAAAAATCACTACAAATGTTTGAAAACAGGATGTATCCCAGCACCAATACTCTTCACCCTCTAAATAGCAGATTTACCAGAAATGTTACATTAAAGCAACGGAGTTGCACCAAAACCTGCTAGTGTACAGGTTCCATACTTAGTTTACTGTGATGACCTAGTAATTCTTTCTACCACTCAGAATATACTTAAACAGCAATTGAATCGGTTACAGGTATATAATGAAGAAAGCAATCTTTGGATTAGTTACAGAAAAGACCAAGGTAATGTCCTTTGGATCTAATAGCCCAAAATATAACTGGGCAGTAGGTCCAACTAAGATTAAGTATGCTCCTTATTACACATACCTTGAGATGAAAATGGACAAAAACTTACATTGAAGTTTGCACATTGAACACTCATAAAGCAAAACCTCCAATGCACTAGAGGTATAAAAAGATTTGTGGGATATCTACCATCGCCATTGGTAAAGCAAAACTATTTCTGATTCTCTCTTATGGTACACTAGACTGGAAACACACCACAATTAGTAACTGGGAACAATTTCTTCCTGTATGACAAAACTTCTCAATCTAAGAACTTCAACTTCTCAATGCTGTTTAAGACTTGAGCGAGTTCTTACAACTCTGAAGGCAATAGCAAGTATTAATCAAATAAATTACTACATAGACTGCAAGTATCCGGGATGAACACCCTAAAATCAGTGATTAAAGAAAAGTTGGTAAAGAAAGTTCAAGAGTTATTACTTACTGAACCTTATAGCACCAAAGCATTGCCAGTTATAACATTCCGTCTAAGAACTAATTAATAAAAATGCTTAGAGCTCCACCTAACATAACAAGAAATTAAAACATACTATTTTCTAAATGACAGCGAAGTCTTTAACTTACAAAAATAATAAACAAAAAATAATAAACAAGCTAAAGGAACATACACACTACAGAGACAACCATGTCTGGTGTTCAATGTAAAACCTGGAGTACAGAATTGTTCTTTGATGGAATTCTGTCTAGATAACATTCAGATCTTGTGTTCTTCTAGCAGCAGTTCCTCACACACTATGACCGTTGCTAGATGGTTCACTGACAAAATATCGCGGCCAATATATAATTGTCAAAAATATCGTCATCCTATACGTATATTGGTAAGTACAATAATGTTGAAAAAAAATATTGTTGTCATTAATATTGTTGTATTAACTATTTCTTTTTAAACTATGTATAAATTTAAATACTAAGGGGCCGATTGCGATGTCGGTCGGAAAGCCTATATATATATATATATATATATATATATAGATATACAATATATCTATATATATATATATATATATTCACTGAAAAAACCATAGGTTTCAGGGACGTTATAGTTATTTGGACATTTCACTCGTACAAAACCAGAGAAATTTGGCCATTATAGTTAGTTGAGCTAACTATAACTCGCGCTCCCGCAATGCACTGCTGATGACATCACATATTACATCACTCATGACATGGTCAGTGACATCACTGATGGCATCACTGATGACATCTCAAATGACATCACTGATGACATCATCCAGTGACTGAGTGTTTCTAAAAAGTTTAAACATGTTTTATATATATATATGCCAAGGTGTATTGAAGAATGAGTGGGTGTTTGAGTGTCTGAATGGATGATTTAATAGGTGCATGACTGACTGTATAAGTGAGTGATTAAACGTGTCTTACTAATACATGGGTGACTGACTAATCTGTATGAATGTCTGTATCAGTCTGTCAGTTGGTGTGTAAGTGGCTGCTTGGGTTGGTGAGTAGCTACATGAGTGTCTATATGGGTTTTTGATTATTGGTTGTCTGAGTACCTGAATGGGTGCCTGAGTGTCTGTGTGGGTGGGTGGGGTGTGTGTGACTCCCTGCATGGATGTGTGAGTGGGTAATTCACTGGGCGTATGGGTTCAAGAGTACGTCTGTGAGGGGCTGTATGGGTGGGTGAGTGTGTGTATGGCTGTGTTGGTGAGTGAATGGATGTCTCAGTGGTACATGTTTGAGTAACTATATATGTGAAAGGCAGTATATGTGAGTTTTGGAGTATATAAATGATTATATGTGGGAGTGAGTGATTGTGAGAGTGGCTGTATGGACGAGTGTGTGCTTGTGTCAGTGATTGTATAAGAAAGTAAGTATGTGTTAGTATCTGTATAAGTGAGGTGGTGTGTGTATAACAGTGTAGGTGAGTAAATGGGAGTGTGATTGATTCTTTGCATGACTGACTAGCTGTGTGAGTAACTCTATGGGTGAGTGGCGGTGTGTGAGTGTCTGTATGGGTGTATGAGTGCATATGATAGTGGCTGTATTGATGAGTGACTGCATTTATGAGTGACTGTATGGATGAGGGAGTGGATGTGTGTGTAGACCTAGGAATCAGTGAGTGGGTATGTAGTAACTGGTATTGGTGTGTCTATAGTTTCGAGAATGGCAGTCTGTATTTTAGAGTGGGTGTATCAAAGGTTATATTAGGCTGTGAGGAGGTGCATCAGATTATCACATGGATGATGTCATCAGTGATGTCATCAGTGATGTCATATGAGATGTCATCAGTGATGTCACTGACCATGTCATGAGTGATGTAATATGTGATGTCATCAGCAGTGCATTGCGGGGGCTCGAGTTATAGTTAGCTCAACTAACTATAACGGCCGAATTTCTCTGGTTTTGTACGAGTGAAATGTCCAACTAACTATAACAGCCCTGAAACCTGTGGTTTTTTCAGTGAATTTCTATGGTTTTTTAAAATGCTAATTTCTAACCATAACGTCCCTGAAACCTATGGTTTTTTCAGTGAATTTCTAAGGTTTTTTAAATGCTAATTTCTAACTATGCCTACATAGGTAGGACATGCACAGAAAGAGGAAGAAAGGCACAGAAAGAAGCAAGAGAAGTGCAGAAAGAGGCAAGAGAGGTGCAGAAAGAGGAAGAAAGGTGAAGAAAGAAGCAAGAGAAATACAGAAAGAGGCAACAGAGGTGCAGAAAGAGGCCTACTTTGACTGTACCTTACTACAGACTCATACAAAGTACCCTAATCACTAATCCTTCTCCGAAGATGTCTTAAACCTCACTTTTCTCTTGAAGGTTCACTATTAATCGACTGCTCAGAATGTTAGGCCTAACAAATATAAAACAGCAATCCTAAGCATATCACTGTTGTAAGTCAGACCAAGTTTGTGAAGGTATGCATGCGTGTCTATGCTTTTACCTAGTGACATGTTAAATGAAAATAAACATACAAACACTTGAATACCTGTGTTTCAAACAGCATACTCTGTAAATTTGTGTAAAAAAAGGTGTGTGCATTTCTTTCTGCTCACAATACAGGGCATAAGGGTATTCAATAGCATATTTGAGGGGCTCAATAACACATATATACATAAGACATCTGCCTGTGCAACCGAATGACAGAGCAGAACTAACAAGATCTGACCACCTATAAGAGAAGCTACCCGCTTTTTAAGCTACCATCTTCAGATGCATAACACATGTGAGAATACATGTGCAAGTAGACGTATACCTCAATCACGAGAGCACGCAGACCTTTAAACTTGACAGCTTGCACTTCCCATTTGAATATAGAAACAGGCGAGAGAAGTACAGAAAGGAGCAAGAGAAGTGCAGAAAAAAACAAGAGAGGTGCAGAAAGAGTAAGAAATGTGCAGAAAGAGGCAAGAGAAGTACAGAAAGAGGCAAGAGAAGTGTAGAAAGAGGCAAGAGAAGTACAGAAAGAGGCAAGAGAGGTACAGAATGAAGCAACAGAGGTGCAGAAGGAGACAAGAGAACTGCAGAAAGAGGCAAGAGAGTTGCAGAAACAGGCAAAAGAGGTGCAGATAAAGGGAACAGGGGTGCAGAAAGAGTCAAGAGAGGTGCAGAAAGAGGGAAGAAGGGTGCAGAAAGAGGCAAGAGGGGTGCAGAAAGAAGCTAGAGAAGTGCAGAAAGAAGCAAGAGAAGTGCAGAAAGAAGCAACAGAGGTGCAGAAAGAGGCAAGAGGGGTACAGAAAGAGGCAAGAGAAGTGCAGAAAGAAGCAACAGAGGTGCAGAAGGACGCAAGAGAACTGAAGAAAGAGGCAAGAAAGTTGCAGAAAGAGGCAAGAGAGGTGCAGAAAGAGGAAAGAAGGGTGCAGAAAGAGGCAAGAGGGGTGCAGAAAGAAGCAAGAGAGGTGTAGAAAGAAGCAAGAGAAGTGCAGAAAGAAGCAACAGAGGTACAGAAAGAGGCAAGAGAAGTGCAGAAGGAAGCAACAGAAGTGCAGAAAAAGGCAAGAAAAGTGCAGAAAGAGGCAAGAGAGTTACATAAACAGGCAAATGAGGTGCAGAAAGAGGGATCAGGGGTGCAGACAGAGGCAAGGGAGGTGCAGAAGGAGGCAAGAGAAGTGCAGAAAAAGCAAATGAGGTGCAGAAAGAGGCAAGAGGGGTGCAGAAAGAGGCAAGAGAGGAGCAGAAAGAAGCAAGCGCGGTGCACACAGAGGCTCGTGGGGTGCAGAAATTTGCAAGAGAGGTGCAGAAAGAACTAACAGAGGTGCAGGAGGCAAGAGGGGTGCAGAAACAGGCAAGCGAGGTGCAGAAAAAGGGAACGGGGTGCAGAAACAGGCAAGAGAGGTACAGAAAGAGGCAAGAGGAGTGCAGAAAGAAGCAACAGAAGTACAGAAGGAGACAAGAGAACTGCAGAAAGAGGCAAGAGAGGCGCAGAAAGAAGCAAGAGTGGCTTGCACACCATTAGTACCAATTAACACCCACATTTAGCAATAACAGGTGACCATTCTAGGTTTACAAAGGACCTTCCACCATGCTGTAACACTTGTCGCTGCATTTTTGGTAACGTTTGAGGCGTTTGAGCTAGAAACAAGGCTTTTTTTGTTCAAATCTGCAGATTAGGCAGCAGATGATGGATTATGTGGCTAATGCATAACATGTATAATTGTGCGAAAGTTGGTGCAGCCAAACAGTTGCATAATTCCAGTGCCCTGCTCATACCTCTGACTAGGTCCAGAAGTGCTCCTCAGTGCTTCCTTCTTTTTTTTGTCTCATTGAGTTCATAGTTTATTTTCTATGGAAACGAGGAAGACTAAACCTGAGGTTACCACTCCACAACACAGACTACCATACCACATAATTACTCTCCATAACACACAATCCCACTCTATATAATTCCTATACACTAAATACCACATACTTTCTATCCACATAATTCCACTACACACAACGTACATCCACTCCACTCCAAAAAACATTAGTAAAAAACTTTTACATTTACAATGCCAATAGCTCTAACTCAAATGCGAAAACTATTACATTGCAAATGTTTCTTTAACTAGTAGTCGCGTTTGCAGAGTGGTGGAGAAAGGGTGCTGGGCCTCCGACCAGCGATCAGGAATTCCGCTGCGTAGGACTTACAGGAGGTACCAGGAGGGCTTCTTGGCCCTCAAAGTCCCCCAGGAGTAAAGTGGACTTCATCCCCCAACCCGTAGTGTGCCAGGAGGTGCGTTTGCAGAGTGGTGGAGAAAAGGGGGGCGTGTCCTCCAAAGACCTCTTAGCAATCCCACTGTGTGGGACTTACTGGAGGTAACAGGAGGGGTAGTCAACCCCCAAGGACATCTTTGGGGGCCAACTTCCCCTGCTATTATCTCCAGTAAGTCCCAAACAACAGGATTGCTAAGTTCTCATAGCAGGCTGCGCCCCCTTTGCCCAGCACTCTGCAAACTCGCATCCTGGCATGCTCTTGGTTGGGGGATGAAGTCCCCTTCACTTGTGGGGGTCCTTAGGGGCCAACTAGCCTACCTGTTACCTCCAGTAAGCCCCACACAGTGGGATTGCTGAGAGGTGGACACAGGCCATGCCCCCTTTCTGCACCACCCTGCAAACGCACCTCGTGGCGCACTCTTAGTTGGGAGATGAAGTCCCCTTGCCTCCTGAGGGTCCCTGGGGGACAACTAGCCCTCCTGTTATCTCTAGTAAGCCCCACACAGCCGAATTGCTGAGAGTGGTCTGAGGCCACGCCCCCTTTTTACACCACTCTGCAAACGCGCCTCCAGGCGCACTGCTGCTCGGGGGATGAAGTCCACTTTAGTCCTGAGGTTCTCAGGACACAAGAGGACCTCATCGCCCCACCAGCAGCGCACCAAGAGGTGTGTTTGCAGAATGGTGTAAAAAGGGGCATGGCCTCAGACCACCTCTCAGCAATCCCACTGTGTGGGGATTACTGGAGGTACCTGGTGGTCTAGTTGGCCCCTAAGGACCCTTAGGATTGAAGGGGACTTAATCTCCCAATTCAGAACATGCCAGGAGGCGCGATTGCGAGTGGTGCAGGGAGGGGGCGGGGCCTCCGCCGTGATGCCAGCTTTTTTTAATTTGGTTTTTGGAAGGGAGGGCTGTGTGGCCCCCCTTCCCTTAATTATTTTTGGGCCCTGGGGACCCCATCCCCCAGGGCCTGAGCATTTTTTTTTTTTTAAACGGGAAGGAGGCTGAGTGGCCCCCCTTCCCTGGGCTGCTATTTGCCCTGGGGATCCCATCTCCTGGGGTCTGGCCTTGCTTTTTTAAAAAAAATATCCCGGGAGGGGGCGGGGCCTCCGCCGTGATGCCGGCTTTTTTTAATTTGGTTTTTGGAAGGGAGGGCTGTGTGGCCCCCCTTCCCTTAATTATTTTTGGGCCCTGGGGACCCCATCCCCCAGGGCCTGAGCATTTTTTTTTTTTTTAAACGGGAAGGAGGCTGTGTGGCCCCCCTCCCCTGGGCCACTTCTGGCCCCGGGGACCCCATCCCCCGGGGCCTGGCCGCGTTTTTTTTATTTTTTATTTTCCCGGGAGGGGGGCAGCGTGGCCCCCCCACCCCTGGGTCACTTCTGGCCCGAGGACCCCATCCCCCGGGGCCGGCCCTCATGTTGCGGGAGCCGGCATTGCTTTTGGACAAGGGGAGCTGCTGACATGCAGCTCCCCTTGTCCAAAAGCAATATGCTTCGCTTTATGGAAGCGAGAGCAGGTTTTCTGCTCTTGCTTCCATGAAGCGAAGCATAGTTTGCAATGACAGGGCGGGAGCCGTGCTCCCGCCCTGTCATTGCAAACTGCAATGTCCCGGGGGTGGGCAACCCGGGACATTGCCGGTTCCGGTCCTGGGGGGTGGCGGTCCCCAGGGCCATAGAGGGCTCCAGGAGGGAGACCGGGTGGCAACGTGAAACATAGCCCCGGGGAGGTGGTGGTCCCCCGGGCTTGGGAGGGCCCGCGAGGCCCCCCTCAATAATGAAGAAAGCCCTGGGGAGGTGGTGGTCCCCGGGGCTTGGGGGGCCTGCGAGGCCCCCACGCCCATATTTAATGAAAGCCTCGGGAAGGTGGCGGGCCCTGGGGCTGCAGGGGGCGCGTGTCCCCTCAGCATAATAAATAAAGCCCCAGGGAGGTGGCGGTCCCCAGGCTGCGGGGGCCCGCGAGGCCCCCTCACATTAATGAAACATTGCCCCGAGACCTGGCCCACCCGGGGGCTTAAAGAAACGAAGCGCGGAGGCCCACGCTTCCTTCTTTTTTTATTTTTTCAGCCGGATTCGCGCACCCAGCGCAAATTCGGCCAAAAATATTTTAAAATATGCTTTTTTTGGCCCTGGGGGTCCTTGTGGGACCCCCATGAGCAGGCCTAGGGGGGTCAGGGTGTTTCTACCCTGCCCCCTTTTCTTGTTTCTTATCCTTTTTTTTACTGTTTTCTTGTGACTCTGTTTTACCGAGTCACAAAATGGCTGCCAACACTTCCTGGTTTGGAGTGTTGACAGCCAATCAAAATGAAGCTCGTGCTTGGGAGGGTTCGCGAACCCTCCTCGGCCACCAGATATCGATATTTTTATTTTTGGAACTACTGAACGGATTTACACCATTTAAAAAAAGGTCACTTTCTGAACGAAGAGCTACATTTTTGCCAAATGTGGTGTAATTCCATTCAGCAGTTCAGGCTGTAGCTTTGTCTAAAGTTCCTATGGAAATTAACATGGAGAAAACGCGTTTTGGGACACCCCTTTTTTCTCAGCCCATGTCTCGATGAATCACCCCTAAACATTCAAGACAGGAGCTGACCTGAGTGAACCATTAGTTTTGAAACGGCGCCAAAGATATTGGCAAAAGAAAAAACGCTTTTTGAATAGAAACAAGGTCCTAACTATAACTACCTACTGGCGATTTTATATATATATATATATATATATATATATATCCAAATAAATCCTTTGTCAGTGAACAAAAGGTGATCGAGCCCAATTCCATGAAACATATACATTTTATTGACACATGTGGCAAATAAACGCCTGGCGTTTCGGTGCAGCCGCACCTTGATCACAGGACCCGTGATCAATGTGCGGCTGCACCGAAACGCGTCGGGCGTTTGTTTGCCACATGTGTGAATAAAATGTATACGCTTCATGGAATTGGGCTCGATCACCTTTTGTTCACCGACAAAGGATTTATTTGGATTTTAAGAGGTTCGCGCCCTCGTTCGAGCCCGCTGCCATTTGAGGCAGAGAGACCCACGAACTGTGCTGGTTGTGATATATATATATATATATATATATATATATATATATATATGATATTCGTTCCCGTCACACCACTTCAAACATCCAAACTCAATTCCTAGGAACTCGGTAGACAGGAAAGCGGCAAAGCCAAAACAGATTCTTCAGATATGTTTTTATATATTTCTTTCCTTTTCAGTGCATCGTGCTAACAAACAAAACACATATATGACTGCAGAATCCTTCACTCTTAAATGAAGAATACTCAGACACCCAAGTATGCCAAACTATATGATTTAATAGCTCTTCCGACTCGTTTCTGCTTAATGCCTTGATCATTGTCAATTTTTGGTAGCCAGACACTTTCGTGCACAAATAAAAAATAAAATGAGAAAAAGGACTTATGCATGTGTATATACAGAGCAGAGAGTCACCCTGTCCGCCATCTTTGAATGGACCGCCTTATCAGTTGCTGTAACTGTGATGGTAATATGCTTTTTTGCCTGTGAATGGTAATTATAAATATTATAATTTAAAATAAACAAAAACATAATAATATAAATGGCGGTGGCGATCCGCCCTACATTTCCCTCCGCCCGCCACCCATTTTCCCCCGCCATATTAGTATGGCGGGGGGGACCCCGGCGGACGGAGAGACCGTCCGCCGGTTTTCCACCGGTCGACCAGTCAACCGGGCGGAAAAGGGGCTACATATGGTGGCGGTGTCTGCTAGACACCGCCATCCATATTAGCATGGGTGCGGGAAGCAGCCTTTCCGTGGCGGCGATGCCGCCACGAAAAGGCATGCAGAGTTTGCTGTTGGGGGCCCGTTGCGTACCCCCAGGGTATTGGGGGATGGGGGTGCACATGGGGGTACCTATGGTACCCCCTACATTGTCATGGACAAGGTGGCAGGCACCGCGCGGTGCCTGTCACCTTGTGCATGACAATGCACACAGTGCATTCCCAGCATTGTGGCGGGCGGTGCTGTGTGCACCGCCCGCCACAATGCTGGGAATGAAGGATGCCACCGCCACTGTGGCGGTGGCATCCTAATCGCTGGTGCTGGACCGCCACACCACTGGCGGCCGGTCCCAGCACTGCTAGGGTGGCGGGCGGACGAAAGTCCGCCCGCCATCCTAATAGGCCCCAAAGTTTCTTTGGAAAGGCAAACCCTCTCGTATAGCCTTGTCAACTTTGAAAAAGGCAAAACCAATGGAGGCCTTAAGTTTCCTGATTTCAAAACTTATCACTCTGCTTTTTCCCTAAAACAAGCTACCCGCTGGCTCTCCTCAGAGCCCCTTGAATTTTCCCCATTGTGAATAGAATTAGAGACATTTCTTATTACCCCCTTTGATTTTCAGGAAATTCTTGCTTTTACTTCCATTAATTCTTTTTTACGTTCTCCTATCATTTCTCATTCTCGTAAACTCTTAATTCCTCTCTTACTGACTTCATATCCTTCAACTAATTCATATCAACAACAACCCATTTGGCATAACAAATCGTTACGAATTAAAAACCATTCTATATTCTGGAAAAATTGGCGTTCCAAAGGCCTGCATTGGATCTCCTAACTTCTATTTGACAATAAACCCCTTTCGTTTACTGATCTCCAAACAAAGGGGCCGATTACGATGGGGGAAGGCCTGCCATCACCAGCTGTGCGGTGGCGGGCCCTCCGCCATCAGACGACAATTCTCCGCTCGCTAAATTAGGATGGCGGGAGGAATCGTACCGCGACTGTGGCGGGCGTACAGACCGCCGGCCACGGATCCGCCACAGTCAATTGTTCCGATTGCCTGGCGGACCGGCCAGATAGTGTAAAATGGTGGCGGTGCCTAGCAGGCACCATCCGCCAGATTACGATGCTGGCTGCAGCCAGCCTTTCCGTGGCGGGGAAACTTGTGTTGGGGGGTGTTGCACTGTGGGGGTGCCCATGGTACCCCATACATTTGACTGCACTAAGTGGCAGGCACTGCGTGGTGCCTGCCACGTAGCGCAGTGAAAAGCACGACATGCATGTTTAGCATTGCGGCGGGTGCTGCAGCCAGCAGCACCCGCCACAATGTTAACCATGCTTGATGTGACCGCCACGGTGGCGGTCCCATCGTAATCTGACGTGCGGGACCGCCGCGTTGCAGGCGGGCGGTCCCAGGCACCGCTACGGTGGCGGGCAGACTTGAGTCCGCCCCGCCATCGTAATCGTCCCCAAAGTTTTCTTTACCAGCCTCCTTTAAACTGAAATATGATCTTATAGGTCCTGCCCTTAACCAATACCTTCTTACATTACCAAACACTTCCAATCCCCCTACAATTTGCTTAAATCTCTCTCCAATATTAGATACTTCTCCCTCTGCTTCCACTATAGATACATCCCTACAATTACCCCCGGATAGACTTAAATCAAAGACTGAATTCGCTTGGGAAAGAGATTTACTACAATGTTGGCCAAACAGTACTTGGGATAAGTTGTGGTTTAGGCTTCACAAAACTTCTCGTGCTGCTAATAGTACACAAACCCTTTTTTTTGTATAGTATACCATCGGATATTATTTTCTCCTGTGACCCTAGCATCCTTCACATCGGACTTGTCCTCCACTTGTTGGTCCTGTTCCTGTCCTACTGCTGATTTAAAACACGTTATTTGAATGTCCCCCTATCCACAGATTTTGGCAATTGGTTTGGTCCCAAATTGAGAAATATTTTAAAGTTAAAATACCCTTCTCTATAAGAAACATATTCCTTGGCACTCAGTCACCTCATTGGCCTCAGTTAACATCGAGCTATCAATTGTTAGACCTACTGTTAGCTGTTGCTTTTCATTTAATAACCTCAACTTGGAAACAAGCAGATAAAGTTACTTTTAGATTCTGGCGGAATGCTGTGTGTTTCCACCATAGACTAGATACTAATTACGTCTCCCCTATTTCCCTAGCGATTAAAAGAGACCTCTTATGGCTTCCACTAACCACATATTTATCCTTATCTTCCTCTTCTATTGTTAAAGTTATCACTGTATCAGATGATGTTAGGAAACCACCTTAAATTTTACTCGTTGCCTCCTCTTTCTTAAACGATCAGAAGTTATTTGTTCTCCTATATTTTTTACCATGTAATTTTAAATGTACTTATTGTTATGCTTACAGTGTTAAACCAGTTATTGTTCTTGCCTTTTATTCTAAATATTCTAATTTAACTACATATTGCTTTTTCCCCCTCCCTCCCCCCCTTTTCCTTTCCTCGGTTTATAATGTATATTTTTCCTTTTGTATACAGCTTGATAGTCTTATTTTCCCTTTTATCTAATTTTCCATACAACTTTTATGTTAAATAGGATCTGTTGTAACTATTACAATGCTGTTCTTTTGCTTGTTTTTGTTAATAAACTCAACAAAAAAAAAAAGGATGTACAAAATTCAAACCTCCCACACAATGCAACAGTAAGAAAACTGCTACATCATACAGGGGTAAAATTTACTATTCCCACTACAGTCAGTGAAACAGTAGAGAAAGGGTTGGATAGCGGAGAAGTAAAATTAGCTATTCCTGCACCATTCACTGCAGCAGTAGGGAAGCTGTTGGATTGCGGAGGGTAAAATTTACTATTCCCATTTCAGCCAGTGCAACACTAGAGAAAATGTTGGATTGGGGAGAGGAACATTTACTATTCCCCCTCCAGTCAGTGCAACAGTAGGGAAAATGTTGGATTGTGGAGGAGTCAAATTTACTATTCCCACCCCAGTCAGTGCAACAGTAGGGAAAGTGTTGGATTGCGGAGAGGTAAAATTGACTATTCCCAGTCCAGTCAGTGCAACAGTAGGGAAAGTGTTGGATTGCGGGGGGGGGGAATGTACTATTTCAACTCCAATAAGTACAACAGTAGGGAAACTGTTGGATTGCGGAGGGGTAAAATGTATTATTCCCACTCCAGTCTGTGCAACCGTAGGGAAAGTGTTGGATTGTGGAGGAGTCAAATTTACTATTCCCGATCTAGTCAGTGCAACAGTAGGGAAAGTGTTGGATTGCGGAGGGGTAAAATGTACTATTCCCACTCCTGTGAGCAGTAGGGAAAGTGTTGGATTGCAGAGGGGTAACATTTACTATTCACACTCCAATAATTACAACAGTAGGGTTAGTGTTGGATTGCGGAGGGGTAAAATTTACTATTTCCACTCCAATCAGTGCAACAGTAGGGAAAGTGTTGGTTTGCGAATTTACCATTTCCACTCCAGTGAATGACACAGTAGGGAAAGTGTCGGATTGCGGAGGGGTAAAATGTGCTATTCCCACTCCAATGAGTGCAACAGCAGGGAAAGTGTTGCATTTCGAAGGGTTAAAATGTACTATTCCCACTCCAATGAGTGCAACAGTAGGGAAAGTGTTGGATTGTGGAGGAGTCAAATTTACTATTCCCACTCCATATCATAAATAACTACAAATATTATTATAATTAAAATACAGAAATATATTCTCCACAACCAACAAGTTAAATATGATGTACATTTAAAAAGCGCAACACAATTAACACATACAATAAAAAATAACATAATTTTTATAAAATAATTACTTACATTTATATTTTTTATAACTTAAGTTACATTCTACCCTAAACTTCAGCAAAGATTCCAACACATATCTAAAACCGTCATTTTAGATATTATTTACACGTTACATATTTATTACTTAAAATATTAATAATATACATTTATTCTTAAAATAATGATAGTTAATTACCACCCCACCATTTCTCCTTACAAAAACAACGTACACCAAACATATAAATTAAAATATTATTATTTTCAACATTTTCATAATTAAATCTTAATTAAAAATGTATTATTAACACATATGTAATAATAAGTTAATAATATTTCATTAACTTCCCACCATTTACTCCTACAACTTCTACAACTCACATCTAATATATCAAATGAAAAATATTGTATGTACACATTTTACATACATATTTTTCATTTCTATAAATATTATAAATTCACTTTATTTATTATGTAGTACAAATAATTTCCTATACACCCTTTACACAAACAAAAACTACAAACACACATCCCCCAAAAAAACACTTAACATATTACACAATTTACATAAATATTGTTAATTTCAATAAATAATACTATTTAAAAATTATTAATTATCAAAAATATATTTAATAAATATACTAATGTAGCTACTTCCCACCCTACACCCCTACAAAACTCACAACCCACACATAAAACTTAACTTTAAAAAACAAATGTTTTAAACTATAAACATGAACATTTACCAATTTACTAATTATCATTAATTAAAAATAAATTAATTATTACTTAATTATAATTAATTTACTTCCCACAATATACACCTACAAAACACACAACAGACTCCTACAATTTACATTAACAAACAATTAGTTACAAAATTAACATAATTAATTAACAATTTAATAATTAATATCAATTAAAAGAAATTATTACTTAATTTAAATTAATTCATTTCCCACCCTATTCTCCCACAAAACCCACAAGCCACATCTAAAAGGTAAGTAAAAAACAATTAAATTGCACAATTGACATTAATTATCAATTAAATAATTAATATTAAATGAAAATGAAATATTAATTACTTGTAATTAATTAACTTAAAACCCTATACCCTTATAAACCCCACAAACCGCACCTAAAATCAAAATAAAAAGATATTACACAATTAACATAATTATCAGTTAAATAATTAATATGAATTAACAATGAATTATTAATTAATTATAATTCATTGACCTCACACCTGCACCCCTATAAACCCCACAACCCGCACTTAAAAAAAAATAAAAAAAATATTACTTACACAATTAACATAATTAATTATCAATTAAATAAATATTATTAACAACTAATTATTAATCATAATGAATTTACTTAACACCCTGTACCCCTATAAACCCCACAACAAGCACCTAAAATTTAAATAAAAAAAACTAATTGCACAAATAACATAATTAATTATAAATTAAATAATTAATATGAATTAAAAGCGAATTATTAATTTATTATAATTAAATTACTTCCCACCCAGTACCACTATAAACCCACAACCTGCTACGGTGCCAAAAATCACAAAAAAATGATTTAAAGAAAAGTAATAACTACTAAAAATTTAACAACTAAATTAAAAATCATAAACAATAATTATACAAAAAATTTACATCAGATAAATGTAAAGTATATACTAAAATACATAACAATATATATATTTTTTAACTATTAACAGCTATTGCCCTGACTACGATGTCGGGCGGACGTGACTGTTGCAAAATGGGAACCGACCGACCTTAGGTTGGCGGTTCCAACCGCATCATTTACATGCAACTGCACACAGTGCGGTCGGAAACATCCATTTTTCTATGGGAGCTTGTGAGGCGGGCGGAAAACGCTTGCCGCATAAGCTCCAGTAGAAAAATTGAAGTTTCCAAACTTCCCTGCACCATGTGGCAGGCACATGGGCCAAATGCAGAGGGCCAGGGGGGAAGTGGGTCCTGCTAGGGGCCCCCCAAAGTCAGTTTCCGACAGCCAATTCATGTTGGAAAGGCCAACATGGATTGGCTGTTTGAAACCGACATCATAATCTCGACGGTGGAAACGCTGTCCTTAAGGGATTATGAGGCCTTTCCGACTGGCCGACGGGCTCTTTGAGCCCATCAGAACTGCATTGGATTCCCCGGCCAGTTTAAACTCTGACCGCCGTCATCATATTGTTTATTGGTAAAGTTTTGTATAGCGCGAACATGACCCTAGAGGGTATCAGCGTGCTTTACAGAGGGATGCAACACATATGAGGGGGAGCAATCGTGGAAGAATCATAGCAATAGACAAAATAACAATAGTTACATGACGACATGATAGTCGAAAAATAGCAATAGATACATAGCGACTTAAATAGTGGGAAAAAAAAATAGTCAGTCAGTAGGAGAAGGCGAGAGAGTCATCAGCGTGATAGAAGATTCGGTGACTCAGGCCCCCATTGGACTTCAGGATAGGCAAGTGTTCGTCAGTAGCGCTTTCATTTCCTTTTTGAAGGACACTGTTGATGGAATCAGTCTCATTTCCGTTGGAAGGGAGTTCCAGATTCTTGGGGCGATTCCTGAGAAGGAACGGTTGTAGGTTTTTGTTTTTTTGAATTTCTTTGGTTTAAGTAGGAGGGTGCTGGAGCTCCTGGAGGTACGGGCACCTCCCGACAGCTCAAGTTTTTTTGCGAGGTAGAGAGGTGTGTTGAAGTGAAGGGCTTTGTGGGTCATGCAGGCAAGTTTTAGGTGTATCCTTGCTTCAAAAGGTAGCCAGTTGAGAGTTTTCATATCCGGGGAGATGTGATTGTACTTCTTGGAGCCTGTGATGAGCCTGGTGGCCGCATTCAATGAGGCTATGAGGAGGGCCAGTCTGTATTTAGGCAGACCGCAGAGTGTTGCACTGCCATATTCCAGTCGCGATATGACTAAAGCTTGTACTGCTGACTTGAGGTCATCGGGGGGAAGGAAAGGTTTTAGTTTCCTTAGGATGCTCAGTTTGAAGTTCGCTCTTTTGGTAGAAGCACTAATGTGATCCTGCATGCTCAAGTTCCTATCTAACACTATACCCAGGGATTTCGTAGAGTCAATGATATGTGGTGTGCAGTTGAGAGCAGACAGATTTTGTATGTATTCCTCAATGATGAGTGCTTGCTTGGGCGGGGAAATAAGGAGGAATTCCGTTTTGAGGGCGTTTAGTTTGAGATGGTTGAGGGTAAGCCAGTTAAGGGTTTTGTGTAAGGTTCCGTTGAGTGACTTGATATTTTCAGGCGAGGAGATTTTCATGTACAGCTGGGTGTCGTCTGCATACATGTGGTATTGGATGTTAGATGCTTTGAGGATTTTAGTGAGGGGTTCAATGAATAGATTAAAAAGTGTGGGTGAAAGCGAGGAGCCTTGGGGCACCCCCAGGGTGCAGGGACTGGGATGGGAGAGGGATTGGTTGGATTTAATTCTCTGTGTTCTGTCATGGAGAAAGGAGGCGAACCATTTTAGTACTGCGCCAGAGAGCCCCATCCTATGTTTCAGAAGGCTCAAGAGGTTGTCATGTTTGACCGTATCAAAGGCTGATGAGAGGTCGAGTAGGATTAATAGGCAGGATTCGTTCCAGACAAGTAGGGTAAGCGCGTCATCAACTATGTGAGTGATGGCTGTTTCGGTGCTGTGACCTTGACGGAAGCCCGATTGAAATTGATCTAGTAGCTGAAATTCCTCAATGTGGTTACATAGTTGAACCTGTACACATTTCTCAATCAGCTTTGCAAGAGTAGGGATGTTAGTGATTGGTCGGAAGTTATTCAGATCCTCAGGGTCCGCCGTAGGTTTTTTGAGAATGGGGAAAACTAGCCCGGACTTTAGGCAGTCAGGGATCTCACCTTGAAGTAGGGAGGCATTAACGATCTTGGTCCAGAGCGGAACTAGAGGCCTTATCATATCTTTGAAGAAATATGAGGGAAGGGGGTCGTTGAAGTGATTCGAGGGTTTCAGGGTAGAGATACGGTGGTCGGACTTTAAACCTACAATGTCAGTCAGAAAGCCTCTGACCAGCGGTCGGAGGCTTTACGACAGACATTGTAATTAGGCCCTATATTTTTGCACACTATATTAATGACTTCAATATTTTGAAAATCGATATTACTTACCTTAAAATCGATATTCTTGGCAATGATATTCTTGCAGACGATATTTCCATCACAATATTTAGGTAGGACAATATTTTAGTTTCGATATTTTGTCTGAATACTTGCTAGATTCTACCTACCTACTATACACACTGTGTTCAATTTCAACTTTGCAAGAGTATTTGGGTCAATAAAACCTAGCATTAGAAATAAAATTGTCAGGACGTACCCTAGCTCTGCTGCACTGAATCGTAGGAGAGATGACAGTGGTTATGTTCATGTCCTTACCTGTATGTCCTACTCAGGATAATGATGAGCAATCTAACCTTCCATTTCAACTGGAGGTCAACAGCGCATACTACGTCCCCATGCAGCAATGCACCTAAACACGATATTGTGAGTTGCAACTTGAAAATATCAAATAACTTTTGTGCCACAAAACACCCTTATAGAGGTGGATATTATGCTCACACTATTTTAAGTTCAAAGTTAGTGGTAGCAACAGTGTAATGTCCTGATCAACGTGCAGGATTTTTGCGACCAAACTAAGGGCCAGATGTACAGAATATGTTTCCGGTTGCAAATGGCCCGATTTGCAGAATCGGCCCGTTTGCAACTGGAAAAATGTTTTTCCAAATGTATAAAGTGTAAAATGCGATTCGGTAACTTGCTACAGAATCACAAGTTGCAATTCGGTAACTTGTTACCGAATCACATTTTGCATTTGTGATTCGGTATTTGGAAGGGCCGTGTTTAGGGCGTCCCTTCCAAATACCAAATCAGTACGGTATGTGTTACTGTTTTGCGACCGATTCCGGTTGCACAACAGTAACATTTTACCACCACTTTAAAACTGGTGGTAACCCATTCACAAATGGAAAGGGGTCCCCAAGGGATCCTTCCCCTTTGAGAATGTAAGTAATAATATTTTTTAAGAGCAAGCAGTGGTCCCACAGACCATTGCCTAGCCGCAAAAAATGTAACTTCAAGGTTTCATATTTATTTTTTAAATGCATCACTTATTCCTTTAAGAAAATGGGCTGCATTTTAAAAAGCAATCACAGACCTGGTGCTCTGCTGACCTAAGCAGGCCACCATCCCTGTAATGGCTGTGATTCCTAAAGGGTCGCAAACTCCGACCTACCTTATTAATATTCATGAGGTAGGTGATGTGCGACCCACAAGGAATCCCTAAATGAAACTCAATGAGTTTCATACATTAGGAGTGCCGATTTTCTATTAGAGATTCGGAGGGAATCACAATTCGGAAAAAGGTATTCCTAATATTTGGACATCTGGCCCTAAGTTCTAAAACGTCAACTTACCATTATGGGTAAGAAACACAAATTCCTAATTTGTGCAACTTCTTTACCCTGTTAATTGCATTGTCATTTTCCCCTAAATGTGTTTACATGAATGCTCTTATACAATTTTAACCTGTAAGTAGATCTTCTCATTCTCTTTACTTTTGCACTACATTGGAGTACATATATTCCTGCCCCACTCCCGTCCTCACTGTAGACTGAATGTGTTAGGGTTCCAATAGTTATGTGGCACTACATCACCATATCTAACACTAGTGAAATGGCTAAGTGCTTTTTGAAATTGATTCCAAGTCACACAGGATAGATACACTACCTTGCCTACTTTTACTGGTATCAGGGACCCCGTGATGAGCCAGGTTGACCAGGTTAATTTGCCAGCGCACGCAGACTGGCTTGAGGGTCCCCATCAAACAATAATTATGTGTCTGCAAAGAACCAATCTCGGATCACGGCTCTGTGAAAGCAAGAATATCCAAATTTTAAAATTCAAGCTGATTTGGGGAAGGTTACTCTTTGAGAGCCTCCCGAATTCCATGCAGGAATCACTTGTTGTTCATGCAATAAAAAATAATATAAAAAACTGAAAATATGTAATAGAATATGCCTGAGGGTACACTTTCAAGCAGCCAAATCAGATGATTAAGGAGCTTTCGCGAGGGTCACTTTTAGAGCCTACTAATGAACCTCATATAAATGTGCTAAATAAAATACCTGCTAGACCGATGCAAAGACCATTTCAATACCTGAGGTATTTAGTAAAACCTCACGAGTGAAAGGGGGATGTTCCATGTTTTGATTCCTCTCAAATGCAGGACTAGAGGACAGTTTTAGTAACGTGGAATAGTTGCTTGAAATTCAGGATAAACTCAAAGGATGTTGTACTCTTCAGAATATCATGGGAGTTAAATTCTGTTTTGACCTTTTTGCTTTTAAGGGCCTTCTTTATAGTTCTTCAGGTTCAGAGGTTTGTAAACCCGCCCTCCTCATCAGTTGCATGCTGATTTGTTCTATTCAGAATTAAAACATAATTGATAAACCTTTGCAGTGTCTCATGAGGATGCTACTAGATTGGCTAAACAAATGGGCTCTCAAAGGTCTGTGTTTTCACGTTCTATGAGGTTATCATCTTGATATATGAGAGGTACTAACTGATATAAGCAACATTTTTAGGTCTGGATTGACAGAACAGGTGTGTGTTAGACCTGTTCCTACCAGTTCTTTAAAGTAAACATAAAGTGGGGCTTTGGCTTTGCCCATAGGAGTTTTTTTCTTTCACATCATGAGAATGGCTGATTGGTTTATCCTTCTCACTTCTGGAAAGTGCTGAGCATGAGTGACTATTTTGCATCTCTTTGCAACCAGACCTACTGGCTTTGCTTGTTATATTATGGTACTTGCGTGCTACTCTGCAGTGAAAGCGAATAAGATCTACCCATGTAGCCTCTGGTATGTGTGGCATGTGCCATTATGAGTTCTGGACCTGCTAACATGTTTTGAACCTGCTCAAAAGTGGCTGAGATTTATGAACATATCTCCCAATTTGTGTCCAAAGCTGCTCAAACTTCATTCATTTGGGACCCAGCAGAGATCATCTTGAGAATGAATGATGAAAAAATCAAGTTGCAAAGCAATCTTAGTCTTAAGTGTTGGCAGCAATGAAACTAGCTCATCTGACATGGCAGAAAGATGGTCAGACATATTAGTTTCAATATCAAGTAATGGCTCGTTCAAATGAATTCAGCTGCCTCCATGGGAGATTCAGATTAAGTTGAGTGGCTGTATGCACACGCATTCATGGATTGCTGATGTAACCAAGCAACACACATTAAACACCTCTGTGGGTGCAGGTCTGCTGTGTTTGTTTTATTTGATCATGTGCTTGTAATCTGTCAGTGTTACCGAGATAGGGTGATTTATTGGGTGTCACTTGGTAGACGCATTGCCTCCAAAGTTTATCAACGGCTGTACGAAATGGGGACTGCTGCATCTAACTACGAAACTGGCTGCATGCACTTAGATTATTGTGTAGCCGGTTTAATTAAACAAAATGTCCTTTACCCAGTGGTTGGATCAGCCCTGGCGTTGGATCTCTTTAAACAAGCATACAGGGAAAGCTGGAGTGGCTTCTTCTGCCAATGGAACTGAACGGAGTGACGTCATAGCTGTCTCTTTAGGAGCCTGCTCGTGGTGATCTGTGAATCCCGACGGCCACACTGCATTGTATACTCTTCTGCAATGTTTAAGCACACTTGCAACTCCAGCAGAAGAGATGAGGAATTCATTGGAGTGCCCAAAATCTGTCTTTCTGGCAGGGTCGCATTGTATCCAGCAGTGCTCTCCTGGCTTTAGTGTATAAGATCCCAAGATACTCAACAATGGAGGTTTGCCCAGGAGTAGACAATTGCAGGCCTCCGGCCAAATGAACCTGTTTTTTTCCCCTGGTTCAGTTTATTGTAGCAATATCCTGCAAAATCTAAAGCATCTGTTTCTATTACAGAAATCATATTTTGTGGACCACTTCTGTACTATGAGGACATATGCATATCCTTTTAGCCCGCTATGATACCTTGGATCTTTAGTATGATATAAAAGTAGGGCCAAAAGGTTTTCCATAACAGTGCATGAAGGGAGGTTGAAACAGGGCAGCACTGCCTAGTGCTAAGTTGTATCAGAAATTCACCAATGCCAATTGCTGTGCATAAGAGCATCTTATTACCCTCCTTCTGGCTTACACATTGGGCTAGTGCTTTTCCTATAGAAATATCATGCAGGACTTATATGTCCGAAGACATTGCTGCAGGCGGATTGGATATTCTCTGGGAATTGAATATTTATGACTTCCCACCCCTAGATCAGTGATTAGTAGAAAAAGATGACTCTGAGGACCCCCATGCCATCAATGCAACGTGACTCTTAAGTGCACCTGATGGTGCATTTTCTGTTTGCCTGCATCAGTGTATTTGACATTAGATTGATCTCATTAACCTCAATCCGGGATCCTACAAAAAGCGTCAGAGACATGCACGTAAAAACTGGGCTCCTCAAGTACTCACTACAAGGACCTCTTATACAACTGGTCAAAGTAATGCATCCCATTAACTATTGCTAAGCAATCAACATCTTGCCAACTGTCTACTGAGTACCTCTGCATGTGCTCAGTGTTGATATGAAAGGACCGTACACCACGATGCAACTCCTTGTGACACCAAGTGGATCCTCATGATCCTCGGTAAACTCCAAATACCCTGGTCCACTCTAAGATTTCTGTCTATTCCCCTGTAGGATGTGTGTTATTAGAATTCCATTCCAACCTTCCATTGGGTTTAACCCTCCACCAAGGTTAATAAAGACATGTTCAATCCAAGATCTTGACAAATTTCAGTCTTTTCGGGAAAGTACAAAAAAAAATCAGTATGGGCTATTGCTAAATTTTATTTTGTGATATCTGAAAATTAACAAAATTGCATGAAATGTTGTAAAATTCATTTTGTCGTAGCTTGTGTAAAAATTAAAAGTGAGGGCATATCTCATGTTCAAAAGGCATGCAAGTTATTACCAAGGAGCCCAGTTTGGGGAAAACCTGTCTCCTGCATGATATTTTCTGCTCAAAGCAGTTTCCTGCTGAAAGAAATTGAAAAATATTGTGAGAAATTTCACAGCCACTAAATTTGCGAGTTTTGCAATGGCATGCATTGACCTAGGTACAGCGGGCCGGCCGGCGTTGCCGAACAACGTACATTTTAGGTTGAGACTACTGCTTTTTGAATTTACTAATCGTGTGTGCGAACCGGGAGACACGCTGGTTCGCTACATACTGTTGACCATACGCAAGACTGACATAAATTGAGTAGCGTTGGACCTGGGACTGATATGACATTGCTGCTTACAAATTTTATTGTTACCAGCATAAGACTCCCCTTTTTTTTGCCCTGAAGAAGCCCTTGTTTGGGGGCAAAACGCGTTGGTTGTGTCTGCTTGTTATACTGTCAAGACTGAAAGAGAGGAAATAAAAAAGAAATATTCAAGCAACATTGGACTCTTCAAATAATCTTGGTATTGACTTAATTAGTTAATTTGACGTTAAATTGACATTGTTTGCTTATGTGTTGCCTCTCATCTTTTGTGTTTCTTCAAATTTGCAAGTTTCATGAATTTCGCAGACATAATAAAAATTTCTATCAGACCTAATTACTCCTAGATATCACTTAAAACACCACCATCTTACTTAAGCAGAAGGCTCGCTGCATTGATGTATTGTTTCAACGAACATTAATTGAAAATTATTTGTTTAACCAAAATGTAATTTTTCCTACTCTGTCCGCTTTTGATCAATTTGCACAGGATGCACTTAATTAGCTTTGTACACCCATGAGCGGCTTACTGGTGCATAGTGTGAAGCATATTGCACTGTTATTGACGATTTTAGGTTTTAGTGCTCTTAATCTGTCACCTTTCACACAAGAAATAACATTTGAAGTGCTGGGAGATCTTCGGTTATTAGGGCTGAAGAAATTCTAAACCTCATTATATGTCTTCAATAAAACAGTGACAAGAAAGGCAATGTTGTGAACTATATGGTTATTTTATTTAGCACAAAAACCCTACAGCATGGTTTGCAGCAAGAGTGTACAATTATCGTATAATTGTAGGTGAAAATATCAGTTGCAACACATTATTTTTGTACAGATAAAAAAGATAGACTTGGATAATACAATGAAAAAATAATACATGTAATTCTGATTTTCAACATGCATATATATATATATATATACACACACACACATATATGTGTATGTATATAAATGTACATATGTATTTATATATATCACAGAGTGGCATTAAGGGGTTCTAGTAGAAATGGGGGTCTCTAGTTGGCAGGTTTTTACTCTGCACAAGTAGGGACCCTTCCTTCTAGTCAGGATGAGGGAGTTACACACCTAAAATAACCCTTGCTCACCCACTTGGTAGTTTGGCACAAGCAGTCTGGCTTATCTCAGAGGCAATGTGTAAAGCGTTTGCACATAACACACAGTAATACAGTGAAGACACCACAAAATGACACCACACCAGTTTTAGAAAAATTGCCAATATTTAAATGTGTAAAACAAGACCAAAACGATAAAAATCCGACATACAGTAATACAAATGCAAATATTGCAAAAACAAACTAAAAATACAATTCCTTGAAGTTGATAACTCTGTTCATGGCTATCACAGCGTCGTGAACAACAAATCCAACAGTTCATGCCGACGTGAGGTCGTGGGCCAGCTATGGTGTCGGGAAGACCAGCAAACAGTACGTTTGGTGATGCAGGGCGTCGAGGACCTTGCGATGAGATCTGAAGATGCGGTGTCGTCAGCAGGCGTCTGCAGGTGTCGGCTTCGGAGGTCGGTACAGAAGTCATCGGGCCCTTGAAGTCACATGCATTGCAGATCAAACTCCCTGAGGTTGAAGTCAGGAGCACCAGCGGCGGTGGCGTCAGAGCAGCGACGCGAAGTGGGGCGATACGGCGTGCAGTGCCTACAAGTCACGGTGTAGGCAGCAGTTTAGTGATGGCGTACCTCGTCGATGGTGCTGATGTCAGAAGACCAGGGCGGCGGTGTGTGGTGGGGGATGCTTCGTGTACCTCACAAGCGGTATCCACAGGCCATGGTGCAGGCAGCGGTGTTGATGTCAGCTTGGAGTGTCGTCATCGGTGACATCAGGGCTGCGAAGTGAAGCGAGGCATTGCGACGTGCAGTGCCAACAGGTTACAGTGCATGCAGCGGTTCTGTGACGCGTTGGGTTACTTTTTCTTCTGTTGCAGCACGAACACACAGTTCCCAGTGCATGGTAAGCAGATGAATTTGATGTGCATGAGACTTCCAACAGGAGGCAAGCTCTACCTCAAGTCCTTGGAGAAATTTTAACAGCAGTATTCAAGAAAGTTCAGTCCAGTCCTTTCACTGCCCAAGACAGAAGACGCAACTGCAGGCCAACACAAAAGTAACACAGCAATCTGGCAGTCCCTCTTTGCAGTTTTTCCAGCTCTTCTTCTTGACAGGTTCCTTAGTCCAAAATAATCTAAAAATCTGAGGTTTTAGGTCCAATCTGTATACCCCTTTTGGCCTTTGAAGTTTGGGGAACTTCAAAGAAAGTCTTGGTCATTCACAGGTTCTTGCCTTGCTCAGCCTTGGCTCCAGACACACTCCACGGGGGTGGAGACAGCACATGCCAGCACTAAGCCAGACATGGATTCTACAGACAGGCACAGAATGCTTAAAAAATGAAGTCCAACATACCATCAAAAACAGGAGGTCAGCAAGCAAAAAGACAGGAGAAACAAGCCAAAAGATGCCACGTCTAACACATGTTCCCTCCAGCTGAAAGTAGGGAGAACTACCCAAACTCCTGGGAGTTCTCTTCACTAAGGCGGAAGAAACTGGACAGACTATCAGTATTGGCTATTCTGTGCCAGTGCGGTGTTCCACCGTAAAGTCCATTCCCTGTAGGGAGACGAACCACCTCAACAGTTTTTGGTTCTCACTCCTCATCCTCATCAACCATCTGAGGGGTCTGTGGTTTGTCTCAACTCGGAAGTGAGTCCCAAACAAGTATGTTCTTAGCTTCTTCAGCGCCCAGACCACAGCAAAAGCTTCCCTTTCAATTGTGCTCCACCTCTGTTCCTTGGGAAGCAGTCTCCTGCTAAGGAAGACTACAGGTTGGTCTAGGCCCTCTTCATTAAGATGGGAGAGCACCGCTCACACAACATGCTCTGAAGCATCCGTCTGCACCACAAATTCCTTGGGGAAGTCCGGGGCCAGAAGCCCGGATGCCGTGCACATGTCCTCCTTCAGGGTGTTTAAAGCAGTTTGGCATGCTTCAGTTCAGATCACCTGTCTAGACTTCTTCCTGAAAGTCAGCTCTGTCAGGGGAGAAACAATGATGCCATACCCCCTGACAAATCTCCAGTAGTATCTGGTGAGGCCTAAGAAGGCTCGCACCTCTGTCTGGGTCTTGGGGGTGCCCATGCCAGAATGGTGTCAATCGGGGGTTGTAGCGGTGCCACCCAGCCTCTTCCTACCGGGTGTCCCAAGTACACCACTGACCCCTGCCTTATCTGGCACTTACTGGCCTTGATAGTGAGGCCTGCGCCTTGCAGCGCCTTCAACACTTCCCAGATGTGGTGCAAGTCGTCCTCCCAACTGGAGCTGAAGACAACAATGGTGTCTAGGTAGATGGCACTGAAGTCTTCAAGCCCAGCCAGGACCTGATTGACAAACCTCTGGAAGGTGGCAGGGGAGATTTTCAACCTGAAGGGCATGACTCTGAACTGGAAATGCTCCTCCAGTGTTGAGAACGCTGACCTCTCTTTGGCCCCATCAGTTAAGGCAATCTGCCAGTTCCCAGACATTAAATCAAACGTGCTGAGGAACTTGGCAGCTTCCAGCGGACCGATGAGCTCATCAGCTCTGGGGATGGGGAGGGCATCAGTCCTGGTGAGGGCATTGAGCCCACGGTAGTCCACACAGAACTGCACACATGGAACCGCAGTTCTGGTGTGGCACTGGGCGCAGCATTCTGAGGTACCAAAACCACTGGGCTGGGCCAAGGACTGCTGGAGGGCTCAACTACCCCTAAAGCTAACACCTTGGATACTTCATCCTTGATTCTGGCCTTCATTCTGTCAGCTAACCTGTCAAATTTGTGTTTTACAGGCAGGCTGTCCCCAGTGTCCACATCATGCGTACATAGATGGGTGACTCTTGGGGTGAGTGAGAATAGAGCAGAAAACTGTTCCAGAACTGCTTTAGGGTCCGAGAAGGGGAGAGGATTATGCCTTCTACTGACCCATCCTGCTCTTTGGCAGACAGGAGGTTGGGGAGAGGCTCACTCTCCTCTTCCACCCCATCATCAATAGCCAAAAGCATGGTTAACTCAGATATCTCAAAGTGTGGTTTGTGGCGGCTCACATGGAGGACCCTCAAGCGGTTCCTAGGAGTCTGCAAGTCCACCAGGTAGGTGAGATCACTCTTGCGCTCTTTACCACAAATGGCCCTGTTCACTTTTCCTGTAGAGCGCAGGGATCCACTGGGGTCATGACCCACACTTTCTGGCCAGGCTGAAACTCAACCAGAGTGGTATTCCTTTCATACCAGCATTTCATGCCATCCTGGCTTGCTTCTAGGTTCGCCTGAGCGAGTTTCTGGAAGCAGGCAGTCTGGTTTTTGAAGGCCAACATGTACCTGAATACATCCTGGGGTGGCTTCCTAGGAACTTGCTCCTAGCCTTCTTTCACCAAATAGAGAGGCCCTCTCACAGGGTGCCCATACAGCAGCTCAAAGGGGCTAAAGCCAACCCGCTTCTGCAGTACATCGCTGTAGAAAAGAGAAGGCATGGTAAGAGGACGCCCCACTTACGCTTCATGGAGTCTGACAGACCCCCAATCATGCCTTTCAGGGTTTGGTTGAATCTCTCAGCCAACCCTTACTTCGGGGGTGGTAAAGAGTGGTGAATTTGTAGTTCAACCCACACTCCTTCCACCTGGTCTTTATGTACATGGACATAAAGTTGGTACCCCAGTCAGATATCACCTCCTTGGGGAAACCCACTTGAGTAAAGATTCCCATTAGTGCCTGGGCGATGACGGGCGTCGACACTCTCCGTAGAGGGATAGCTTCCGGGTAATGGGTGGCATGGTCCACCAAGACCAGGATGAACCTGTTGATCATAGCTGTCTTGGGGTCCAGAGTCCCCACTATGTCAAAGCCCACCTGCTCGAAAGGGGTGCTCACAACAGAGAATGGTTGAAGGGGAGCCTTACATCTCCCCCCACTCTTGCCACTCGCTTGGCAAGTCTAGCAGGACCTACAGAAGGTATCAGAATATTTCCTCATTTGGGTAAAGTAAAAGTGGGTGACAAGCCTGTCAAAGGTCTTGTCCTGCCCCAAATGTCCTGCCAAAGGCACATCATGAGCGAAACCCAGGAGGAAGGTTCTGAAGCGCAGGGGTACCACAAGCACACGGACTGCCCCAGGTTCAGCAATCTTAGACTCGCTATACAGGAGACCATTCTTCCAGTAGATCAAGTGAGACTTGGACTCAGCGCCAGCTGCCTGGTCTTCGGCCTGCTGCCTAAGACCCACAAGAGTAGGGCACACTTTCTGCTCCACGCAGAACTCCTCCTCCAGCATTGTGAGAGAACAGGCCCAGGCTAATCAGGTGTCAGGGACAACTCCTCCCACCACTCTAGCCCAGAAAGACCCATCATCCTGCGATGGTTCATCAAGATATGCAGGACACACCTCAGCTTCCATTGTGCAACTGTCTTGAGTGAATGCACAAACAGGCCCCTGTCAGTCTAAGCCAGACGTGGATTCTACAGGCAGGCACAGAATGGTTAAGCAAGAAAATGCCCACTTTCTTAAAGTTTTTATAATAAAAAGAACCTGGCTGCCTTTTTTATCTTGCTGCTTTATTATTTTAGCAGACTAAGGGCCAATATTTGAAATCCTTGGTTCTAGGCTTAATCATTTCGCCATGATTTGCACTTATTTCAAATACACTTTTTAAACAACATCAATATGTCTGAGATTTGCAGAGGTACACTGTTTAGTTCATGAAAAATAAAGAAATTCAAAACATTCATTCATGAAAACAATTATGAACATAAGATAATTATACATAAATTCTATGTCTATGCAGTATGAAGCAGACAATTATGAGTAAATTCATTGTCAATTCAATAAAACCACGTATAAAATTACACCAGTATATAATTTAAACATGAAATAAACTACCAAGCACTCTCATAAACCCTATGACTGTTATCTTTTTGAGAGATGCCTTCCATGGGGAAAGAGCTTTTAGAGTCTGTGGGGATAAATCAGTGTTCAAAGTCCATCAACAGAGTCTATGTCAATTTAATTAATCTCCCTCATGGATTAAAAGAAGTGCCGACGCGTTTCAAATCCCTGTTGTGATCGGGGGATTTCCTTCAGGGCAGTAACACGGTGTAATCTGTAAATAAAACATAAATAAAGGGGATGTTCAATGTTTTGAATCCCTTCTCTCTAACTTGGTGCTTGTGATTTATAAAAAAAGTTCTGTTGTACCTGAATCATGTTAGTGGTACATCTTCCTAACTGTGTATTGAAATTCCTTTCATTCGTTCCATGTACGTATTTTGGACGATCTGGACAGATGAACATACATAATTTTGTAGCGCGAGTGTGTGTTGAATAGATATAACATTTGACAGAATCAACTTTAGGTATTTGCTTACTTTTATGTGTGTTCAGACTCCTTTCATGTTTTAAAGCTCAGCGGGCCTCACGGTTTCACTATGTGCTCATTTATTCAAGGTTTGTCGGTACGATAACTATTCGGATTTGTTGACGAGCATTCTGTGGAAGCGGAAAAAGAAACATTGTATCGCTATGTCTTCATTCCGTTTGAAGTGCATTGTGTACTTTAATGAGACGAGTGAGCCTTGCAAGACTTACTTTTGCCTAGTCACAGTGTATCCATATTTAGGGAGCAGATCTGCGCTGTCTCGGTTTTGCTCTGAAGTTGAAATCTAAAGTGCGAGAAATGAACGGTCGTTAGTACGGCCGGTTGTTTTAGGCTCAACAGATTCTGAAAGTTTCTCTTTGCACTTACATAGAAAGTTCACACACAGTGCTTCGGATTTCTTCTGTGACGCGCTCTCGCTTCGTTTTTTTCAAACACGCTTTTCCGGTTTTCTGCACCTTTTGTTCTAAACCAGGAAGTGGTTTGTTCGTTGTTCTCTGGGAGTTGTAGTTTTTGGCAGTTCTGCTTCGTTGGTTTACTACATATCCCGATTCGGGAGTAATTCCATTATGATGTTTGAAAAGTGTAGTTTGGCATTTTACTTTAAAGAGTCATGCTTGCCACCTGTGGTCTTCAAATCGAAAGATTTTGGGAATAGCAATCCGCTAATACATAACTCTATTTAATTCCAACATTTCAGTCAGTCTTTTCTGGGTACAATTGAATTTCAGGATTAAATATGCCTCCTTTTTCAAAAGCATTGTTTCTACATTACCACCTCATGGTGGTTGTTTTAATACTGATAGTACTGTCCAAACGAAATCTTTTTCTGTATGTTTCTTTTCTATAAAATGCGACACCCATGGCGCTGGCTGTCAGCACTTGCTTTTTGATCCTGGAGGGATGTTGTACGATCCTTTGGTTGATCTGTTGGTTCGTTTTCCCTATATATAGTTTAGGGCATGAGCACTGGATGGCATATATTGTGTTTTTAGTTTTGCAGTTAGAGAACTCCTTATGAGTGCATTTTATGGAGTCGTGCACAAACTTGTATCCTTCGATGGTATTTTTCACAAACCGAGCAGTTGCCACATTTATGATGGCCCTCGATGGGTCTCATGTTCCATTGCGCCCTTAAGTCTTTCTTCTTGGTGATTGGAGTGAGATCAGCCCGAATGATTCTCTGTCCAATGTTTTTGTTCTTTTTCATGGCGAACATTGGTCACTCTAAGGGACATTCCAGTTGTGTGAGGAGAAGCCAGTTTTTTAGAATTATGTGACGGAACTTGTTGGTATGTTGGCCAAACGTGGAGACGCAGACTAGTTTGTCTAGATGTTTCTTTACTTTTTTAATGAGCAATTCTTCTCGTGGCATATACCATGCCCTTTTTGTCGCATGTTTGAGCATCTTGTGAGGATAGCCTCTCTCTTTCATTTGTTCGCAGAATACAGCTGCGTGAATCATGAAGTCTTCTTTTCTCGCACAGTTCCTTCTGGTCCTTAGGAGCTGGCCATAGGGGAGGTTGTCCCCAAGGTTCCTTGGGTGAGAACTTTGGTAGTGTAGAATTGTCTTTCTATCCGTCGGTTTGCAGTGAAGTGTGGTTATCAATTTTTGTTCATTTGGAATGACTTCCATGTCGAGAAAAATCAAACAAGTTTTGCTCTTAGTGATACTGAACTTGATGTCTTGTGTTGAGCCATACATGAAATTGCTGAAGGTCCTCTTCTGTGCCGTTCCAAAGGCACCAGACATCGTCTATGTACCGGTACCATTGTTGGATATGTGCACTGAATGGGTTATGGTTGATGATGAGCTTGTCCTCAAACTGGGCCATGAACAGCACGGCCATTTCTGGGGCGAAGAGAAACCCGTTGCGGTCCCCTTGGTCTCCATGAAGAACGTTTCTTCAAACCTAAAGTAATTTTTCTTCAGGGCTATTCCTGATAATTCAAGAATGAAGTCAGTGGGTACCCTGTGTGGCTGTTGTCTGGTTTCCAAAAAGTATTCCATTGTTTGGAGAGCTTCTTCTTGGGGGATCTGGGTGTATAGTGAAACGACATCGAATGATACCATCCACTGGAAACAAGGGTCAAATGAATGACCTTCGATTTTGTTTATAAAGTCTGTCGTGTCTCTTACGTACGATGGTACTTGATCCATAAATGGTTTCAGGAAGACGTCCACATACTTTGCGATGGGCTCTAACACAGAATCACAGCCAGAAACGATTGGTCTTCCTGGTGGTTGTGATAAACACTTATGAATTGTAGGGAGAAAGTAGATGACTGGAGTCCTAGGATGTGTTTTATTGAGGAATTCAAATTCCTTGGGACCTAAAATCCCCTGTTCTAATCCAGATTTTAGTCTGTTTGTAATTTCTCCTTCTATTTGTCGTGTTGGGTCTTCCTTGAGTTGTCGGTACCACTCTTTGTTCCCAATTTGGCTTTTTGCTTCCTCCAAATACATCTCTTTTGGCCATATGACAAGGGCCCCGCCTTTATCAGCGGGCTTGATAATTATTGTGTCATCCTTCTGAAGATCTTGTATAGCTTTTTGTTGTTCCCTGTTGATGTTCTTTTTAATAAATGGTTTGCTGTTTTCCAATTGAGTGATGGAGGACAAGACTGCCTGTTCAAAGGCCATTATTTGTTTTGGAATGCTGTGTGCTGGAGGGATAAAATTAGATTTTTTGGTTAATCCTGAAGGTTCAGGGTTATAGGTGTTCTCTTTTCCATGGAAAAACACTTTAAGACGGATCTTATGGAAAAATTCCAATGCTTCAATTTTCAGATTGACATAATCTGTGAATGTATTTGGAACAAATTTGACACCTAAATCCAAAACTGACTCTTCTGCCTTAGACAATTGCTTTGATGACAAATTTATTATTGAAGTTTTGTTCAGGTCTTGTAAAAATTTCTTCGGGTCCTCATTTCCCATGGCTGCTGTTTGAACCGTACTCAGTTTCTTTGGTCGCCTTTCTCTAAAAAAGAATTCTGTCTTTTTGAAGGGCCTTCTCTTGGGTCAGATTCACCCGTCGAATCTGATGATGAGGATTCTGAGAATGTTAAAAATCTGTTCTTGGATCTGCCTTGGTACTCAGATAAAACTCTGCGTGAATCCACTTTAGTGTAATAATCGTCCTTCAGATAAGGGTAAACTGTCTCAATAGTGAAGGATTTAGTGTCTTTTTCAAATTTGGAAGTTTTGAAATTGATGGTATTGTCTTTAAAGGTCTGGATCTCCTTATCAATTTTTTCTAGTAGTGCTTTTGCTTCTGTCACGTTGTGATTTTTTTTGATTGTTATCTTTTTGAGAGATGCCTTCCATGGGGAAAGAGCTTTTAGAGTCTGTGGGGATAAATCAGTGTTCAAAGTCCCTCAACAGAGTCTATGTCAATTTAATTAATCTCCCTCATGGATTAAAAGAAGTGCCGACGCGTTTCAAATCCCTGTTGTGATCGGGGGATTTTCTTCAGGGCAGTAACACGGTGTAATCTATAAATAAAACATAAACAAAGGGGATGTTCAATGTTTTGTATCCCTTCTCTCTAACTTGGTGCTTGTGATTTATAAAAAAAAGTTCTGTTGTACCTGAATCATGTTAGTGGTACATCTTCCTAACTGTGTATTGAAATTCCTTTCATTCGTTCCATGTACGTATTTGTTTCTACATTACCACCTCGTGGTGGTTGTTTTAATACTGATAGTACTGTCCAAACTAAATCTTTTTCTGTATGTTTCTTTTCTATAAAATGCGACACCAATGGCACTGTCAGTACTTGCTTTTTGATCCTGGAGCGATGTTGTACGATACTTTGGTTGATCTGTTGATTCGTTTTCCCTATATACAGAAAAAGATTTAATTTGGACGGTACTATCAGTATTAAAACAACCACCACGAGGTGATAATGTAGAAACAATGCTTTTGAAAAAGGAGGCATATTTAATCCTGAAATTCAATTGTACCCAGAAAAGACTGAATGAAATGTCGGAATTAAATAGAGTTATGAATTAGCGGATTGCTATTCCCAAAAACTTTCGATTTGAAGACCACGGGTGGCAAGCATGACTCTTTAAAGTAAAATGCCAAACTACACTTTTCAAACATCATAATGGAATTACTCCCCGAATCAGGATACGTAGTAAACCAACGAAGCAGAACTGCCAAAAACTACAACTCCCAGAGAACAACGAACAAACCACTTCCTGGTTACGAACAAAAGGTGCAGAAAACCGGAAAAGCGTGTTTGAAAAAAACAAACCGAGACCGCGTCACAGAAGAAATCCGAAGCACTGTGTGTGAACTTTCTAAGTAAGTGCAAAGAGAAACTTTCAGAATCTGCTGAGCCTAAAACAACCGGCCGTACTAACGACCGTTCATTTCTCGCACTTTAGATTTCAACTTCAGAGCAAAACCGAGACAGCGCAGATCTACTCCCCAAATATGGATACAATGTGACTAGGCAAAAGTAAGTCTTGCAAGGCTCACTCATCTCATTAAAGTACACAATGCGCTCCAAACGGAATGAAGACATAGCGATACAATGTTTCTTTTTCCGCTTCCACAGAATGCCCGTCAACAAATCCGAATAGTTATCGTACCGACAAACCTTGAATAAATGAGCACATAGTGAAACCGTGAGGCCCGCTGAGCTTTAAAACACGAAAGCAGTCTGAACACACATGAAAGTAAGCAAATACCTAAAGTTGATTCTGTCAAATGTTATAACTATTCGACACACACTTGCGCTACAAAATTATGTATGTTCATCTTTCCAGATCGTCCCAAATACGTACATGGAACGAACGAAAGGAATTTCAATACACAGTTAGGAAGCTGTACCACTAACATGATTCAGGTACAACAGAATTTTTTTTATAAATCACAAACACCAAGTTAGAGAGAAGGGATACAAAACATTGAACATCCCCTTTGTTTATGTTTTATTTACAGACTACACCGTGTTACTGCCCTGAAGAAAATCCCCGATCACAACAGGGATTTGAAACGCGTCGGCACTTCTTTTAATCCATGAGGGAGATTAATTAAATTGACATAGACTCTGTTGAGGGACTTTGAACACTGATTTATCCCCACAGACTCTAAAAGCTCTTTCCCCATGGAAGGCATCTCTCAAAAGATAACAGTCATAGGGTTTATGAGAGTGCTTGGTAGTTTATTTCATGTTTAAATTATATACTGGTGTAATTTTATACGTGGTTTTATTGCATTGACAATGAATTTACTCACAATTGTCTGCTTCATACTGCATAGACATAGAATTTATGTATAATTATCTTATGTTCATAATTGTTTTCATGAATGAATGTTTTGAATTTCTTTATTTTTCAAGAACTAAACAGTGTACCTCTGCAAATCTCAGACATATTGATGTTGTTTAAAAAGTGTATTTGAAATAAGTGCAAATCATGGCGAAATGATTAAGCCTAGGACCAAGGATTTCAAATATTTGCCCTTAGTCTGCTAAAATAATAAAGCAGCAAGATAAAAAAGGCAGCCAGGTTCTTTTTTATTAT
Organism: Calotriton arnoldi; assembly: GCA_963921515.1. Lineage (NCBI taxonomy): Eukaryota > Metazoa > Chordata > Amphibia > Caudata > Salamandridae > Calotriton > Calotriton arnoldi. The sequence continues at coordinate 796,509 of CAWUFW010005136.1, read as the reverse complement.
AAAAACTTTAAACACGCCCCATCTGGCTACCAATACAGGGCGTAACCCCTCCATTTGTTTTACAAGTTAGAGCGGGGCATCCTGCGAGGGTATTAGCATTAAACTTTGCTTTCCTTAAAGAAACACAGATTAATACTTACAGGCTGGACCACCATCCAGCTTGAAATCATAATGTCCGAGAAATATACACTTTCCTTCACAGAAACCCACATTCAAAATTTAATCTCAACACCTTCTCCCTTCTCGTCTATATCATTAAGCACCACAGACAAGCAGCATAATGAATCAGAGAAACTCATTCGCCTAAATAAGAAACATATCAGGACTGAACTCCATGGAAATTTCTTGTTGGAACATCTGAAAGCAGGCACCATACCCTGGGGCCTACAAATCAAAAATGTCCCTGTAATATTTAGGGACGATCCCGAATACAAAAAAGGCTTCAGCTTTATAAGTACTAAGTGCAGTTGTGACCTTATGGTTCATACCATAGAAACTGCTCAAAGAATTTGTCAGAAAGAAGTCGTAGAACTCGACAACTTGATTCAAACAATCAAAAACAATCACAACGTGACAGAAGCAAAAGCACTACTAGAAAAAATTGATAAGGAGATCCAGACCTTTAAAGACAATACCATCAATTTCAAAACTTCCAAATTTGAAAAAGACACTAAATCCTTCACTATTGAGACAGTTTACCCTTATCTGAAGGACGATTATTACACTAAAGTGGATTCACGCAGAGTTTTATCTGAGTACCAAGGCAGATCCAAGAACAGATTTTTAACATTCTCAGAATCCTCATCATCAGATTCGACGGGTGAATCTGACCCAAGAGAAGGCCCTTCAAAAAGACAGAATTCTTTTTTAGAGAAAGGCGACCAAAGAAACTGAGTACGGTTCAAACAGCAGCCATGGGAAATGAGGACCCGAAGAAATTTTTACAAGACCTGAACAAAACTTCAATAATACATTTGTCATCAAAGCAATTGTCTAAGGCAGAAGAGTCAGTTTTGGATTTAGGTGTCAAATTTGTTCCAAATACATTCACAGATTATGTCAATCTGAAAATTGAAGCATTGGAATTTTTCCGTAAGATCCGTCTTAAAGTGTTTTTCCATGGAAAAGAGAACACCTATAACCCTGAACCTTCAGGATTAACCAAAAAATCTAATTTTATCCCTCCAGCACACAGCATTCCAAAACAAATAATGGCCTTTGAACAGGCAGTCTTGTCCTCCATCACTCAATTGGAAAACAGCAAACCATTTATTAAAAAGAACATCAACAGGGAACAACAAAAAGCTATACAAGATCTTCAGAAGGATGACACAATAATTATCAAGCCCGCAGATAAGGGCGGGGCCCTTGTCATATGGCCAAAAGAGATGTATTTGGAGGAAGCAAAAAGCCAAATTGGGAACAAAGAGTGGTACCGACAACTCAAGGAAGACCCAACACGACAAATAGAAGGAGAAATTACAATCAAACTAAAATCTAGATTAGAACAGGGGATTTTAGGTCCCAAGGAATTTGAATTCCTCAATAAAACACATCCTAGGACTCCAGTCATCTACTTTCTCCCTACAATTCATAAGTGTTTATCACAACCACCAGGAAGACCAATCATTTCTGGCTGTGACTCTGTGTTAGAGCCCATCGCAAAGTATGTGTACGTCTTCCTGAAACCCTTCATGGATTAAGAACCATTGTACCTAAGAGACATGACAGACTTTATGAACAAAAATCGAAGGTCATTCATTTGACCCTTGTTTCCAGTGGATTGTATCATTCGATGTCGTTTCACTATACACTCACATCCCCCAAGAAGAAGCTCTCCAAATAATGGAATACGTTTTGGAAACCAGACAACGGCCACACAGGGTACCCACTGACTTCATTCTTGAATTAGCAGGCATAGCCCTGAAGAAAAATTACTTTAGGTATGAAGAAACGTTCTTCATGCAGACCAAGGGGACCGCGATAGGGTGTCCCTTCACCCCAGAAATGGCCGTGCTGTTCATGGCCCGGTTTGAGGACAAGTTCATCATCAACCATAACCCATTCAGTGCGCATATCCAACAATGGTACCGGTATATAGACGATGTCTGGTGCCTTTGGAATGGCACAGAAGAAGACCTTCAGCAATTTCATGGATGGCTCAACACAAGACATCAAGACATCAAATTCAGTATCACTAAGAGCAAAACTTGTTTGATTTTTCTTGACGTGGAAGTCATTCCAAATGAACAAAAATTGATAACCACACTTCACCGCAAACCGACGGATAGAAACACAATTCTACACTACCAAAGTTCTCACCCAAGGACCTTAGGGACAACCTCCCCTATGGCCAGCTACTAAGGATCAGAAGGAACTCTGCGAGAAAAGAAGACTTCATGATTCACGCAGCTGTATTCTGCGACCAATTGAAAGAGAGAGGCTATCCTCACAAGATGCTCAAACATGCGACAAAAAGGGCATGGTATACGCCACGAGAAGAGTTGCTCATTAATAAAGTAAAGAAACCTCTAGACAAACTAGTCTGCGTCTCCACGTTTGGCCAACATACCAACAAGTTCCGTCAGATAATTCTAAAAAACTGGCATCTCCTCACTCAACTGGAATGTCCCTTAGAGCGACCAATGTTCGCCATGAAAAAGAACAAAAACATTGGACAGAGAATCATTCGGGCTGATCTCACTCCAATCACCAAGAAGAAAGACTTAAGGGCGCAATGGAACATGAGACCCATCGAGGGCCATCATAAATGTGGCAACTTCTTGGTTTGTGAAAATACCATCGAAGGTTACGAGTTTGTGCACGACTCCATAAAATGGACTCATAAGGAGTTCTCTAACTGCAAAACTAAAAACACAGTATATGCCATCCAATGCGCAGTGCTATAGGGAAAACGAACCAACAGATCAACCAAAGGATCGTACAACATCGCTCCATGATCAAAAAGCAAGTACTGACAGCGCCATTGGTGTCGCATTTTATAGAAAAGAAACATACAGAAAAAGATTTCGTTTGGACAGTACTATCAGTATTAAAACAACCACCACGAGGTGGTAATGTAGAAATAATGCTTTTGAAAAAGGAGGCATATTTAATCCTGAAATTCAATTGTACCCAGAAAGGACTGAATGAAATATCGGAATTAAATAGAGTTATGAATTAGCGGATTGCTATTCCCAAAAATTTTCGATTTGAAGACCACATGTGGCAAGCATGACTCTTTAAAGTAAAATGCCAAACTACACTTTTCAAACATCATAATGGAATTACTCCCCGAATCGGGATATGTAGTAAACCAACGAAGCAGAACTGCCAAAAACTACAAATCCCAGAGAACAACGAACAAACCACTTCCTGGTTTAGAACACAAGGTGCAGAAAACCGGAAAAGTGTGTTTGAAAAAAATGAACCGACAGCGAGAGCGCGTCACAGAAGAAATCCGAAGCACTGTGTGTGAACTTTCTAAGTAAGTGCAAAGACAAACTTTCAGAATCTGTTGAGCCTAAAACAACTGGCCGTACTAACGACAGTTCATTTCTCGCACTTTAGATTTCAAATTCAGAGCAAAACCGAGACAGCGCAGATCTGCTCCCCAAATATGGATACAATGTGACTAGGCAAAAGTAAGTCTTGGAACGCTCACTCGTCTCATTAAAGTACACAATGCGCTTCAAACGGAATGAAGACATAGCGATACAATGTTTCTTTTTCCGCTTCCACAGAATGCCCGTCAACAAATCCAAATAGTTATCATACCGACAAACCTTGAATAAATGAGCACATAGTGAAACCGTGAGGCCCGCTGAGCTTTAAAACACGAAAGGAGTCTGAACACACATAAAAGTAAGCAAATACCTAAAGTTGATTCTGTCAAATGTTATAACTATTCGACACACACTCGCGCTGCAAAATTATGTATGTTCATCTTTCCAGATCGTCCCAAATACGTACTTGGAACGAATGAAAGGAATTTCAATACACAGTTAGGATAATGTACCACTAACATGATTCAGGTACAACAGAACTTTTTTTATAAATCACAAGCACCAAGTTAGAGAGAAGGGATACAAAACATTGAACATCCCTTTTGTTTATGATTTATTTACAGATCACACCATGTTACTGCCCTGAAGAAAATCCCCCGATCACAACAGGGATTTGAAACGCGTCGGCACTTCTTTTAATCCATGAGGGAGATTAATTAAATTGACACAGACTCTGTTGAGGGACTTTGAACACTGATTTATCCCCACAGAGTCTAAAAGCTCTTTCCCCATGGAAGGCATCTCTCAAAAAGATAACAGTCATAGGGTTTATGAGAGTGCTTGGTAGTTTATTTCATGTTTAAATTATATACTGGTGTAATTTTATACGTGGTTTTATTGCATTGACAATGAATTTACTCACAATTGTCTGCTTCATACTTCATAGACATAGAATTTATATATAATTATCTTATGTTCATAATTGTTTTCATGAATGAATGTTTTGAATTTCTTTATTTTTCATGAACTAAACAGTGTACCTCTGCAAATCTCAGACATATTGATGTTGTTTAAAAAGTGTATTTGAAATAAGTGCAAATCATGGCGAAATGATTAAGCCTAGGACCAATGATTTCAAATATTGGCCCTTAGTCTGCTAACATAATAAAGCAGCAAGATAAAAAAGGCAGCCAAGTTCTTTTTTATTATAAAAACTTTAAACACGCCCCATCTGGCTACCAATACAGGGCGTAACCCCTCCATTTGTTTTACACTTTCCAAAAGTGGCATTTTCACACCTACAATTTAAAAACCATCTTCCCTAAAAGATGTGTTTTTAAATTCTGAGTTCAGAGATCCCAAACTACAACTTTCGATCATCTTCCAATGGTAATCTGCCCTTAAAAGATGTTTCAAGGATGACCCAATGTTAACCTATGGAAGAGATAGCTTTGCACCAGTGAAAAAGGAAATACACATTATATCATTGGCAGGACATGTAAAACTACACCACTAAATGTCCTACCTTTTAAATACTCTGCGCCCTGCCCATGGGCTGCCTTGGAACTACCTTAGGGGTACATGTAATGCAAGGAAGGGTTAAGCCTGGCAAGTGGGTGCACTTGCCAGGTCGACTTGGCACTTTAAAACTGCGTGCACTGACACTTGCAGTGGGATGTCTGAGAGACATTTGTAAGGCTACATGTGTGGGTGGCACAATCAGCGCTGCAGGACCACTAGTAGCATTCGATTTACAGGCCCTGGGCACACCTGTGCACAATACTAGGGACTTACTAGTTAAATAAATATGCCAATCATGGAAATACCAATCAATAACACCTTTTGCAGAGGGAGCACTTGCACTTTAGCACTGACCAGCATTGGTTAAGTGCGTAGAGACAACAAACCAGCAAAAACGAAGTTCAGCATGCCATCAAAAACAGGTCAGAAAGCAAAAAGAAAGGGGAAACATGCCAAAAGATGCCAGGTCTAACAGGTACAAAGTAAAAAGGGGGTTCCAAAACAGGTTTTTTACCAATGCATTTTCCATAGACTTTGCACTCGGTCGTTGCACAAGAATGGGCGAGTGGATTTTAGCACAAATTGGCAGGAGTATAGAATATGGTGTGTAGATGAGCCTTCTTGGTTTTTGAAGTAAATTGGTTCAATAGTTGTTAAGTTATAAGGCACAAAGACCTGGTTATATATTGGGCCACTGTACTAATGCAGTTACCGCAGTACACTGCAATGACAAAACACAAAATGATTGGTTAAGAAAAGCCCTTCCAAAATGAAAAGGCAACCATGTTGATTACACCAAACTTTTGCTATGTTGTGTCTTTCAGAGTGAAATATAGGTGGTTACAAATGATGTAGTATAGAGGAAGGAATCATCCAATCTAGCTAACTCTGGATGGGTAGGTAATGTGCGTTTATAGATTTATTCTTTACAAAAAAAACATTTTATGGAGTGCTGTGGTTCTATTACAACAGTATCTAGGAGTTACCCGGTGCCTTTAAGAAATCAAAAATAAACCTTATATATCAAAACATTAAATTACACATATTATATAGTGGCTCTTAAAAGAGCCTTTGTTTTAAAAACTAAACATATTTAAATATGTTGGAGTAGCCAACTTTTGTAGTTTGAAAAGAAAATATAGTTTCCACAGGTTGGATACCATCTAGACAAAACAGTGCTGCATTGGAATACTTGATATCCAAATGAAAAATGGAAGACATTCCATAGTCTCTAAGGAATGCTGACACTAGCTTGTTGACGTGTTTTTTCAAACTTAGCAGCATTTGAAGTAGACTACTTCCACTTTTGTTTTTAACAAATGTTGGAGAAGACAAACTGTGTGTTTGGAAAAATAAACATTAAGGAGGAAAATGTCTCCTTCATGTCAATTTCTAGTCCCACTCAAGTTAAGTAGTCTACATCATTGCCACCACAATGAATAATCATAAAGTAGGGATGGTCACATGCACTAGCAGAGGAAAGTAGAGGGAGTAACTGAGTCCATCTCATATATTTCTCCCCAATCCAGGTAATGTCTGCTCCTTTCACACCTAAATTTGCTTCAAAATCTCCTTTTTTGGAATGCTCTCTGGCTCAAACAATTAAACTGTTTCCAACAAGCAATCTTGCACCTGCAGTGACATACAATAATGAGGAACACAGAGCCAGGAAACAAACATAGACAGGGCTAGATGATTGGCCAGTAGGAAACTACTTAAAATTGACAGTTTTGAAAACGAGGACAATGATTGGATTACATTCAAATTGGGCAGCAAATGTAGCACAATACTACAAAACAATGGTGTAAGAAAATAAACTAGTCTGCAGCAATGAAGTTTCACAACTATTACAAAAGCATTAGAAACAACCATTTCTGATCACAGTACACAAATAGACAAGAAACAATACACAAATAGATAAGAAATACAATGAACAAGTAAAGCATTATGTGATCGGTTATTAACACAAAGTGGGCTATAACTACTGTCTAATACCACAAAACACATATTTCTGGTCACGTAAGTATGAAAAGAAATAGGAAACTAGATAACAAATATAGAGTAGAATTAAAGCAATATGTCATTGGTTTATAACACAAAATGGGCTATGAACACACCCCAATACTGAATAACCGCAACAACCATGACCACTCTGGCGACTGTTGTAAAGCAATACAGTTCAATTTCTTCCACAAAGATATTACAGAGAATTTGGAATTTATACCTCATCACCTCCATCTACATATTTCTTTTGTAAAACTGATGTGTTGCTTTATGGAATACAGTTTGAAAAAATGAAGGGAAATAAAATAAGAAAGTTGCCTTTTGTATTAGGACAATAAGATATACTTATATATGTCTTTTTCTAAAACAGATTTGCCTACAAAACAATACCTGCAGAAGAAAAAATTTACATTCTACAGCACAGAGAGGAGAAAGAAAATAATGGAACAGACAGAAGGACACTTACAGAAAACAAATTCTACTGGTAAGACTACTGCAAAATTATCTACTCCTTCTACACACCTTAAGCTTAATAGCAAAAAGGTTAGTGGGAAGCAATAGCCAAAGAGATCACAATTAATACTTACCCATTCCAGCCAAAAACTTTCTGCCCCTTCAACAAAAATATACACTTTCACAAGAAGAGACAAGATTAGGAATATAACTGCAAAGTATTAAACTCGTGTCCTCAAAAATGTGCATCAAACACTTCCTTTCATGAGGAGAAAACAGATAACATGGCCCAGAAACTATATGTTCAACATGAAATTATTGAAAAAGCATTTACCTTTTATCAGTATATTAATTTCAAATCTATTGTTCAGGTACCTAAAAAATATGGTTAATATTAGCACAAGCTCTTTATTATTGAAAATATTTTGGCAGTTCTTAAAATAACTTTTTTTCCGTCTTTTCTTTTTAATAAGTTTTGTGATTTGTTTCTTGCAGGTCAAAATGACCAACAAAACAAAAACATGGAGAGGATAGAAACAAACAGGAGGGGGGGATATAGAATGTTGATGTGGACACTGATGAGCGAGGACTAGCTCACCGGCAACAACTACTGTGTGACACAGTATGTGGTAGTTTTCGCATACTGGCCCACAGTATCCTTATTCTGCCTCAAGAGGTGGACTTGCATCACATTGCCAGGTGCACGCATTGAAAGGACAACAGATGGAGTTGGTGGTGGTGGAGGTCCAGCCGACGCTGCAAACGTTGAAGGCGTTGCAGTGTCGGAACCTCTGGCCACTACCTATGTAGATGCAACAGCCTTGTTAATCTCCTGCTCCTGCCTCCTTCTGCCCACGCCAACCATACAGAGTGGATGGCCTCCAGGTGTTTCCGCGTCACTCTAAAGGAGTACCGTTGCCAGGAGCCACGCAAAATCACCTTCTGGCAGAGGTTGCAGGTCACCAGCTGGCAGGTAGCATCGAGAAAAATTGCCATACTACAGACTCCTTCAAGTTCTTTTGGCGCTCCACCTGCTGTTCCTCCTGCACTATCAAAAGCTCCTCCTGTTCTTCCTCCTCCTCCTGATGCAGGTCAGGATCTTGCTGCTCAGCCATTTTGCAGTGAGGACAAATTAGAAATGCCACTCAAAACCACAAATGAATTCCAACTGGAAAACAACAACACTTTCCCCTTACAGGATAACTGTGGAAATGATGAACAAGGGGTGTCGACTTTCTTTTTCCTGTAATTCACACTGTTTTAAGCCAATCAAAAGTTGTTTTACAATTGCGAAGTACCACTGTACTATCGGGATAGTATCTATGAATTACCGCGGTACTGAGGAACTACAATTTTTTTCTAACATTCACAAAAGTAGCGCGCACATGCTATAGGCAGGCAGTTACGACAACCTTTGTATTTTTTACAAAGTATTTCTATTCTGCTACCAAAATCTTTTAATAATGAAACCATTATTTCATGTGGGCTATAAACAGAGCCCAATACTACTAAAAATAGAGACTATAGCTACTGTTAAAAAGAAGAAAAAAATGGCCTAAAAACATAGCCCAATAGTACTAAATTACAGCAACAACCATAACCATTGTGCTGTCTGTAGGAAGAAATACTATTTTTCTTCTTTTAAAAAATAATATATAAATAACAATGTATTCCTTATCACATACTTGTATATGTAATCATACATAAAACTGTTAAATTCCTATATGAATCTGTAAGACAGTTTTGAAAACCGAATATGGCTTTCATTTGTGTTACATTAAAAATAAATATTTCACACATACAAAAACATAGAAATTCAATGAAAAAAACAAACGTTAAAGCTGAGTTATAGAGAGGAAAAAGTTATTTATTATTACAATACAAAACCAACTTAAACTACAGAAACCTTTGAAATTTCAAAGTTATAGATATAACTTAAATTTATAACTTTTACCACATCCCAAAACTACTACAAGTCCCACAGCTCTCGACATAGTGTAATAAAATCAGTAACCACACAATATTAACTATAACTCAGCGCTCTACCATACATTGTGTTCTAATAAATGATTTCATGACACCTGTTATCGGTCTTATTAGGAATGCTATCACTTAACATGCTATTATTTATGTCAGGCCTGGTACAGGGACCAAGTCAGGCCCACTGAACAAGAGTACCTTAATTCCTGGTTGCAGAGCATTGTGAGAGCCTGCGTAAAGGATGCGTCACGTAGCAGAAATTCTGAGGAGCTGCGAGGCTGCGATGCAAGGTCCTGCATCATTGTCGAGGATGCCATTGATGAATCGGTTGTGATGCAAAGTCCTGCATCAAAGACGCATCGTGCACCAATAGGTTCCGAAGAAGTTATGGGGCTTGCAATGTGGAGTCCTGCGTTGTCATCGAGGCCATCATTGAGGGGTTTGCGATGCGAAGGCCTGAGTTGAGGATGCATAACACAGTAGCGGATCTGAGGAGACTGTGGGCTGCGATGTGAAGGCCTGCATCGAGGATGAACCGCACATTGGTTGTTCCAAAGCGAAGCAGCAAGGAGATACGTCTCGCTGCATTGTTTCTAACCACAGGACCACAGCTGGCCTATCAGAGTGCTTCCAGGTCCACTTTCAAGGGTCCAGGACTGGGGTAGCACCACTTGGGGGACAAGACTCATACCAGACTGAGTCCAGGTGCTGGGATCAAGATGGTTGGAGCCTGTTCTGACCCTGAGGCTTCTGATCAGGAGGCCAGGCAACTAGCCTTTGGAGTCACTCTGGTGGCCCTAGGATGAAGATGCAGGTCCAGTCCTTCACTCAGGCAGCAGGGCAGCAGAGCAACAGAGTAGCAGTCCTTCCGGTAGAGCAGAAAAGCAGTCCTTCTGAGTCTTCCACAGGTCCAGAGGTATACTGAGGAGTTGGGTCTAAAGGTCTATTATTTATACCTGGTGCTCATTTTGAAGTTGGAGAATGTTCTGGAGGTTTCCACCACAAGAGGTGGACTGTCCTGGTCCTAGCTTATCTGGTGCCACAATAGACTAGTGCCAAACCCTTTGTAAGTGTGCTCAGGCACAGCCTTTGTGATGCACACGTGTGGTAGGAGACAGCTCCTCCCCCTTATCAAGTCAGAGATGTCCCATCCCGCCAACACCTATGCTCCTTTCTCTCACTGTCTGGTAGCAATACACAAAGACCAACTGCCAGCTACACCGAGTCATTTGACCCAGGCTGCATTCACTAAATGGTAAGGACAGAAAAATGCCAACTTTCTATAAGTGGCATATTCAGAATTGTGACTTAAAATCTGACCATTAAATGGGGCTTTAAGTTACAATTCTTTAGACACCAAACTTGACATTCCTACCTGCTCCCAATTGAAAGCAATCACTTAATAAATGTAATAAGTTAACCCAAAGTTATTCTATGGGAGAGGCAGGGCTTGTAGTAGTGAAAAATGAATTTCAGAGTTTTTCACTATCAGGACATGTCAAAGTTAAAAGTGCATGTTCAACTTTTTAAATCCACTACACAGGACCCAATGGGCTGTTTAGGGTTTGCCAAAGGGTTGACTTGCATGTACAAAAAGAAAGGTTTAGGCTTGGCATAAGGTATATTTTGCCAGGTCGAAATGGCAGTTTAAACTGCACACACAGGCTGCAATGGGAGGCCTGAGACATGTTTAAAAGGTTACAAAACAAGAGTATCACTCTGTTAATCAACAGACAAAACATGTTGGCTGGGCTGACTGGACAACTCCTGTATACTGAAACATTGAATAAAGCTGGATTTTAAGTGGACACACAAGACTCCCCAATGATTACATCGTATTAAATTACCGACATAGGATATGTTTGGAACAGTCCAAATCTGTTGATTAACAGAGTAATACTCTTGTTTTGTAACTCTACGCTCCTTTTCAATTGCTGAAATTGTTGTATGTTGATTGTGGCTTCTAGGCAGTGGGGTCACAAAAAGTAGAGGGTACTTGAATTATATACTAAATTAACAATACACTAGTGTGCCATTATAGCCCACACTGCTGGTGTGCATATATTTTTGTAATGTTTAAAAGGCTACTTAAGTGGGTGGCACAATCAGTGCTGCAAGCCCACCAGTAGCCTTTAATTTACAAGCCCTTGGTACATGTAGTACCACTTTACTAGGGATTTACAAGTAAATTAAATGTGCCAATTGGGTGTAAGCCAACTCTACCATGTTCAGAGGAGAGAGCACAAGCACTTTAGTACTGGTTAGCAGTGGTAAAGTGCGCAACGGCCTAAAAGCAAACAAAAACGGGTTCAGAAAACATGAGGGTGAAGGCAAAAAGTTTGGGGATGACCCTGCAGAAAAGGCCAAGTCTAACAATCTGCTTTACAAAGGTTGATGTGTTGATCCTCTGCTAAGGCCAATAGGCCAGCCTTTTATATTTTGGTGTTCTAACCCTTTAACAAGCTAATAGGTCTACCTTACCTAAAATGATACCTCTTTATATTGTTACTTTAGTTACAAAAAGCCTCAGAAATTCACTAAAAAACAAAGGTTAAACTGACATTATAGTTAGGTATGTTAATATTAACGTACTTTACATTTAAAAAAGACCTCAGAAATGCAATGAAAAAACAAAGGTTAAATTGACGTTGTAATGGGGAGTGGCCATGTCCGTGTCCAAGATGGCCACATGACTGTGAAGCTCCGGAGTCAATCACCCGAATAAGCCCATTTTCTGACAGCATCCGAGTCCATCTACAAGCCTAAGTGATGCTGGAGACATGGTAGCAACCGGAGAGACCGATCGCCCTGACTATTATCTGATGAATGCCTCATTGCCAGGGGTAAGTTGTGACCAGCGGGGGCATGTAGCTACGATGCGCCCTCCGCTCAGAGGATAGCAAACTTTCTGATTGCCTCCTTGAGTTAGTCTGGGACGCCCCGTGGACTCGCTGACACCTGGTGTGGGGTGGACTGGCCCAGTCCCTCGACACTACTCCCCTCCCGCCTGAGGACCATTGTCTACCCAGCGCGATCCACCTCTTGAGCTGTAAGCCTCTGGGATTCCCCCCACAAAGACGCCGGCTCTCTTCACTAAGGCCCCCTCCTCCTACAAAGGTTACTGTATGCGCTGTGGGAGCCTGGGCTCTTTGCTCCACAACCTTCTTGCCAGCCATTAATGTCTGTATTGAGGCCTGATGCCTCTATACAATCAACCCCTGCTGCATTGTGTGCCTCTTGCAGCTTGCCGAGCCCTACGCTGACACCTGGTTTGTGGAACCTGGGCTCCCCTCCAAGCCCCCCTCTGCTTTCACCATGGAGTGTGTTGACCTTAAACAGAGAAGCTCTTCTTCGAGCAGCCCAAGGAGTGCAAGACGACAACACTTGCTTTCTGACACTGAGGAGGCCCCGCCTGGGGACAGGGTGATGGTGCTGCAGCCATCATGGCAGAACTTCGCAAAGGGATTCAAGTCATTGATACCCATTCTGACACCCTCACAAGCAAGCTTGATTGCATGGGCTAGAGGATAGATTGGCATACAGTCAGACTAGATGGTGCGGAATGGCGAATTTCCAAAATGAAAGATGATGCCACCAATATCATGAAATGGCTTGAGAAGTTGGAAAAACTGCTTAAATCAACTGTGGCCAAGAACCAAGATCTTGAAGCATGATCCCGCCATAATAATCTTCAGATTATGGGTGTTGTGGAGTCCACGAACATGAGTCGCCCCGACATCTTTGTTGAATGTCTACTCACTAAACTCTTTACCAGGCAAGACTTTGCCGACACTATTAGAAATTTATGTTTCTGGTTGGCAGAGTATACATCCTGTCCAAGCAGGAGCCACAATCCTAGTCATGGTAAGTCAGATACACAACCTAAATTAACCTGTGCTCACCCTCTGGTAGCTTGGCACAGAGCAGTCAGGCTCCCTCATCAAGGCCCAAGGATATTTGGATATTGTTTTGAAGAAAAAAACTTTTGTAAGCTGTATATCCTGAGATAAACATTAATATGAAAATACATAACGAGGAATCATGTATAATATATATTTAACACTTTGGTGTTCAAAAATCGGAGCAACCAACAACCTTACTATCCATCTGATTAAGACCCATGGAGGCCGAAATGCGTCAGGGAGGACTCTCTGTAATAAAGAATGTAGGATCATACTCCGTTTGGTGGGCTCGTCATTCTTCCAGAGTTGGGAGGATTGTACATTTGCAATATGGAGCGGTGATGGCCGCTAGCGAGCCCCGACCCGAGAGGCTGGGCGTCTAGATTTGTGCATCAAATGTTCTTTTGGAATTAATATTGAAGGATGCCTGCCAGTTGTACTTTGGAGAAAAGAAGAAGTATATCTACGAGGTGAGGCCACTGTTTGCTGACGGGAGGCCCGACCGTTTGAATTGACTTTGGAGTGTCTTTGAAACAGCTAGGGTTCGTAGGGGTAACAACTCTTGCGCTGCTTGGAGCAAACACTAATATTGAATTACAGAGTGCCGACATGAAAATCGGGTGTGAAACATTACATAAAGTAGAGTTGTGGCCTTTTATTTTATGCTGCATAGTATGTTACTCTGCCATATACAAAATTGATTTCTTTGAAGGCAATGACGAGAATACATACTTACAGCATTGAAAAGGAAGCTTGTGAGTCTGCAGAAGGTTGTTATGGAGAAGAATCCAATTTCTGGAACTTTTGGTGTGATTTCAATGCATTATGGATAATGTAGTCTGTGAGTAAAAAATGAGCATCAATATAATAAGAAACTCATTGCAGGGTTAAAGAGAAAAATCAATAGGCACTGAAGTTTCAGATTACTTTGATTGATTTAAAAACATGGCATTTTAAAGTACTATCATGAAATGCGACTGACCTCAATTGAAGTCCTTTGTTTATGTTCACACTTTGGTGATTAAAAATTGGAGCAACCAACAACGTTGCTATCCATATGATTAAGACCCCTGGGAGTGGAAACGCATCATGGAGGACCCTCTGTAATACAGAATGTAGGATGATACTCAGTTTGGTGGGCTTGCGAGCCCCTACCCGACCCGAGAGGCTGGGCTTCTGGATTTGTGCTCCAAATGTTCTTTTGAAATATATATGTATATATATATATATATCCAAAACACACCACTCCATTCAGAAGAAGTAGAGGCCACTCAGGGGATACGCTGGAAGACCTTTAATAGGACAGCTCGGGCATAATGCATTTCGGCCTTACGGCCTTCTTCGGATGCCGCTAATTACAAGGTACTGCTCCACCCCCACCTTTAAATATCTAGGCTCTCTCCCATTGGCGGTAGTCCGCTTGACCTCAGGTCACATGGTCGCAACTCCACTGTAGCTTACAACAAAACTACAGCTCCCAGAATGCAGTGTTATCGGGTAAGAGTTGCCTGGGGAGAGCCCGATCGTTGTAAGTTCCTGTGAGCATTTGTTGTTAAACAAAAAGGTGCGGAGTGTCCGAATATAAAGTCCTTGTTTGAAGATCTGTCATAGGGCTTCCTCGAGTCCCCTTTGACGTTCCAGCCTCGTCATACATGTGCCCGCCGGGCCGTGAGTCATAGTTACAGTGAACTTGCCTCCTCGTTAATAACGAGCTGCACCTGGCAGCAGCCCATGGCTTGGCCAGCACTTCAAGGTGGGCCGGAGATCTTCCAATAACTTGGACGTGAAGAAAAGCTGCAGCAGCAGCAGGTACCAGCATCACTCCGGCCTCTTGACAGAACGGGGCCTCTTACGCGCCTCTGGTTAGCACGGAAATGTCCAAAACACACCACTCCTTTCAGAAGAAGTAGAGGCCACTCAGGGGACACCCTGGAAGACCTTTAATAGGACAGCTCAGGCATAATGCATTTCGGCCTTACAAACAGTAAGGTTGCCCCAAGAGAAGACGCCTCTCGCGGGAGGTTGAAAAACCTTTAATTGAGGACTGCAGTGTAGTAGTTTCTCCCTCCAAATCACCATCAACAGCCCAACGCGTTTCAAACACAGAGTGTCCTTGTTCCCGGGCACAGGAAAAGAGAGCAAAGGCAAAGCAATTATGCAGAACACCTGTTGATATAAACACAAGTCCCGCTCCAGTGGGCGTGTGCAACTTTGCATGCTTGTACTTGTAGTTCCTCGTAGTTTACCCTAGTGGGTGCCGCCATGCCCCTAAAATTATTCCACATCTTACCCAAGTGGGTTGAAAGGAGCCCAAGAGACTGCAAACACTGTTAATTCATTGTCCAACAACACGGACCCTCCAGTTCCAATAGCGCATAGTCAATCTATGCGCCGGATCCGCACAGATAACAGGGGGCATCTTCGCGGCCGAGCAAGCTGCTAAAATCCAAACAGTAAGGTTGCCCCAAGAGAAGACGCCTCTCGCGGGAGGTTGAAAAACCTTTAATTGAGGACTGCAGTGTAGTAGTTTCTCCCTCCAAATCACCATCAACAGCCCAACGCATTTCAAACACAGAGTGTCCTTGTTCACGGGCACAGGAAAAGAGAGCAAAGGCAAAGCAATTATGCGGAACACCTGTTGATATAAACACAAGTCCCGCCCCAGTGGGCGTGTGCAACTTTGCATGCTTGTACTTGTAGTTCCTCGTAGTTTACCCTAGTGGGTGCCGCCATGCCCCTAAAATTATTCCACATCTTACCCAAGTGGGTTGATAGGAGCCCAAAAGACTGCAAACACTGTTAATTCATTGTCCAACAACACGGACCCTCCCGTTCCAATAGCGCGTAGTCAATCTATGCGCCGGATCCGCATAGATAGCAGGGGGCGTCTTCGCGGCCGAGCAAGCCGCTAAAATCCAAACAGTAAGGTTGCCCCAAGAGAAGACGCCTCTCGCGGGAGGTTGAAAAACCTTTAATTGAGGACTGCAGTGTAGTAGTTTCTCCCTCCAAATCACCATCAACAGCCCAACGCGTTTCAAACACAGAGTGTCCTTGTTCACGGTCACAGGAAAAGAGAGCGAAGGCAAAGTAATTATGCGGAACACCTGTTGATATAAACACAAGTCCCGCCCCAGTGGGCGTGTGGAACTTTGTATGCTTGTACTTGTGGTTCCTCGTAGTTTACCCTAGTGGGTGCCGCCATGCCCCTAAAATTATTCCACATCTTACCCAAGTGGGTTGATAAGAGCCCAAGAGACTGCAAACACTGTTAATTCATTGTCCAACAACACTTCTTGCCGCATATGCCTCCTTGGTGAGAAAAACGAGTGTGGACCACAATTGTGTGCATAAGTTTTTGTTTTTATTGAATTCCGTCCGCCATAACGCGTTTCAGCCATTACCGGCCTTGATCACATGACAACGCTGGAACTAATGATCGGCTCTTTTAAAGTGACAAGTGCTCAACATTTGATTCATGGATGTGGACAACAGACTATCCAAATGTACGAGTAAGTTATTGTGTTTGTATAAATACTCATTTGACTGCACCACAATGATGACCCCACACACTTACTTGACATTTATGCTGTGTAAATACCCTGATTATTGATAAAGATTACTACATAGCAGAATGCAATTTCATTTCTGTCAATTTTGTTCACATTCCACTATGATTATGTGCAAATTATACTTAGTGAATAAAATTACTGAGTATTCGCAAATCCTAACCAACTAGGCTTTGCTCAATGATCAGCCCTTTTAAAGTGACAAGTGCTTATTACCCAACGGATATGCATAACATATTTAAGATGTTTAAAATGTTTTTTTGACAGGTCAATATGCTTGAATAGATACTATTTTTATATATATACACATATATACACACATATATGGCTTGTAATCCCAACGAATTATCCAACATTCATGAAATATAAAATATAAAAATATATAATGGAGATTCACTAAAATTATACAGATTACAGTACAATGCCATTCCTGTCACATTTGTTACATATCCCGATCAACCTTATGTGCAAATAACAACGAAAGAATAAAGTGACTGCGTGCTCGCAAATCCTTCCCAGCCAGGATTTGTTTACTAAAGTGCCTAATGCATAAAGGGCATATTTATCCAATTTATATTACTAAATTAAGCTGCAGATTATACTATCATATCACAGTCAAAGAAACCTATATAAACATAATGTATTGTTGGTTCCTCCGTGGATACACATAAAGTGCATGGAGTGAATTCATATTAAGGTTTCTTATTCATTAAAGTGCATCATTTTAGATAAAATCAATTCATCTAAAAGTTGTTATAAAATGCAACAATAAAACCATGAAACCTTAGAAGCATTAATAAACATATATAAGGCAAATACCATCAAAGGATACATTCTCATATTGTTGTTGAGACCCATTACTCTATAGGTATGTTTCATCACAGAAATGTATGAAGATCCTCACTTGTGTTCAAACCTCGCGGATGCTTTGTATCCAACTCTAGGATATACCTCGTTTCCAACCTCCAAAGCTTTTCCTCCCGGTTTCCCATTCTTTTTTGTGCAAAGACTGCATCGATTATAAAGTACTTCAAATATTTAAGATCACTATCATGGATTTCCCTGAAGTGTCTTGCCACCGGTTAACTGCGATCTTTGTTGACTATAGCCCTAGTGTGCTGCAGGATTCTCTTATGTGCTTGTAGTTTAGTGCTGCCTACATACTGTAAGCTGCAACTGCATTCCAGTATGTAGACAACATGATCTGTTTTTACATGTTAGATGTTTGTCGATCACCTGCATTTTGTCGCTAAATGCTGTCTGGTATGTGGTCTTATTAGTGCCATATTTACAGACTTTGCAAGCTGTACACTTAAAAAAATTGGAGCAACCAACAACGTTGCTATCCATTTGATTAAGTCCCATGGGAGTCGAAACGCGTCATGGAGGACTCTCTGTAATAAAGAATGTAGGATGATACTCAGTTTGGTGGGCTTGTGAGCCCCTACCCGACCTGAGAGGCTGGGAGTCTGGATTTGTGCTTCAAATGTTCTTTTGAAATATATATATATGTATATATATATATATATATATATCTATATATATATATATATATATATATATATATTCACTGAAAAAACCACAGGTTTCAGGGACGTTATAGTTAGTTGGACATTTCACTTGTACAAAACCACAGAAATTCGGCCGTTATAGTTAGTTGAGCTAACTATAACTCGTGCCCCGCAATGCACTGCTGATGACGTCACATATTGCATCATTCATGACATGGTCAGTGAAATCACTGATGACATCTCAAATGACATCACTGATGACATCACTGATGACATCATCCACGTGATAATCTGATGCACCTCCTCATACCCTAATATAACCTTTGATACTCCCACTCTAAAATACAGACTACCATTTTCGAAACCATAGGCACACCAATACCAGTTACTACATACCCACTCACACATTCCTAGGTCTACACACACATCTACTCATTCACCCATACAGTCACTCATACATGCAGTCACTCATCAATACAGCACTATCATATGCACTCATACACCTATACAGACACTCACACACCACCAATCATCCATAGAGTTACTCACACACCTAGTCAGTCATGCAAAGAATCAATCACACTCCCATTTACTCACCTATACAGTTATATACACACCACCTCACTTATTCATACAGATACTAACACATACTTACTCTCTTATACAATCACTGATGTAAGCACACACTCATCCATACAGCCACTCTCACAATCACTCACTCTCACATATAGTCATTTATATACTCCAACATTCATATATACTGCCTTTCACATATGTAGTTACTCACACATGTACCACTGAGACATCTATTCACTCACCAACACACCCATACACACACTCACCCACCCATACAGCCCTTCACAGATGCACTCTTGAACCCATACACCCAGTGAATCACCCACTCACACATCTATGTACAGAGTCACACACCCCCCACCCACCCACACAGACACTCAGGCACCCATACAGATACTCAGACAACCAATCAATAACCCATATAGACACTCATGTAGCTACTCACCAACCCATGCAGCCGCTTACACACCAACTGACAGACTGATACAGACATTCACACAGTTTAGTCACTAACCCATGCATTCAGTAAGACACGTTTAATCACTCACTTATACAGTCAGGCACGCATCTACTAAATCATCCATTCAGACACTTATACACCCACTCATTCTTCAATACACCTTAGCATATATATATATAACATATTTAAACTTTACAGAAACACACAGTCACTGGATGATGTCATCAATGTGTCATCACTCATCAGTGATGTCATTTGAGATGTCATCAGTGATGTCATCAGTGATGTCACTGACCATGTCATGAATGATGTAATATGTGACGTCATCAGCAGTGCAGTTAGCTATACTAACTAATGGCCGAATTTCTCTGGTTTTGTACGAGTGAAATGTCCAACTAACTATAACGTCCCTGAAACCTGTGTTTTTTCAGTGAATTTCAAAGGTTTTTTAAATGCTAATTTATAACTATAACATCCCTGAAACCTATGGTTTTTTCAGTGAATTTCAAAGGTTTTTTAAATGCTAATTTCTAACTATAACGTCTCTGAAACCTATGGTTTTTTAAGTGAATTTCAAAGGTTTTTTAAATGCTAATTTCTAACTAGACCTACAGAGGTAGGACATGTGCAGAAAGAGGAAGAAAGGCACAGAAAGAAGCAAGAGAAATGCAGAAAGAGGCAACAGAAGTCCAGAAAGACAAAGAAAGGTGCAGAAAGAAGCAAGAGATATGCAGAAAGAACCAACAGAGGTGCAGAAAGAGGCCTTGTTGCAAAGTCATCATGTGCCCCCAACTTTTTGCTGACTGGTACTGGTGGTAACTGACTCTGACTAACCAGGCCCAGAGCCAGTGCTATGCTGAAAGACACTTAGAATACAGTGAAAACACCTACATACACTAGAGTACACTATGGGTTGGGGTACCCCCGTGATTGGCATGACCTCCCATGTAAGGCCCTAGTACATAATAGGGCAGGGGGGGGTTAAAACTACCTCAAAGTCAGAGGTGCAGAAAGAGGCAAGAGAAGTGCAGAAAGAAGCAACAGAGGTGCCGAAAGAGGCAAGAGAGGTGCAGAAAGAAGCAAGTGAAGAGCAGAAAGAGTCAACAGAGGTGCAGAAACAAGCAAGAGAAGTGCAGAAAGAGGCAAGAGAATTGCTGAAAGAAGCAACAGAGGTGTAGAAAGAAGCAAGAGAAGTGCAGAAAGAGGCACGTGAGGTGCAGAAAAAAGCAAGAGTACTGCAGAAAGAACCTACAGAGGTGCAAAAAGAGGCAAGAGGGGTGCAGAAAGAGGTAGGAGAGGTGCACAAAGAGGCAAGAGAGGTACAGAAAGAGGCAGGAGGGGTGCAGAAAGAAGGAAGATAAGTGCAGAAAGAGGCAAGAGAATTGCTGAAAGAAGCAACAGAGGTGTAGAAAGAAGCAAGAGAAGTGCAGAAAGAGGCAAGTGAGGTACAGAAAGAAGCAAGAGCAGTGCAGAAAGAACCAACAGAGGTGCTGAAAGAGGGGCAAAGAATGCAGAAAGAGCAAAAGAAGTGCAGATAGAATCAACAGAGGTGCAAAAGAGGCAAGAGGGGTACAGAAATAGGTAGGAGAGGTGCACAAAGAGGCAAGAGGGGTACAGAAATAGGTAGGAAAGGTGCACAAAGAGGCAAGAGCGGTACAGAAAGAGGCAGGAGGGGTACAGAAAAAAGGAAGAGAAGTGCAGAAAGAAGCAACAGAGGTGCTGAAAGAGACAAGAGAAGTGCAGAAAGAAGCAACAGAGGTACAGAAAGAGGCAAGAGAGGTGCAGAAACAGGCAGGGAAGGTGCAGAAAGGGGGAACAGGGGTGCAGAAAGAGGCAATATAGGTGCAGAAAGAGAAAAGAGGGTTACAGAAAGAAGGAAGAGAAGTGCAGAAAGAAGCAACAGAGGTGTAAAAGAGGGGGGAGGGGTGCAGAAAGAGGTAAGAGGGGTGCAGAAAGAAGCAAGTGAGGTATAGAAAGTGGCAACAGAGGAGCAGAAAGGCGCAAGAGAGGTGCAGAAACAAGCAAGAGAAGTGCAGAAAGAGGCAAGAGAATTGCTGAAAGAAGCAACAGAGGTGTAGAAAGAAGCAAGAGATGTGCAGAAAGAGGCACGTGAGGTGCAGAAAGAAGCAAGAGCAGTGCAGAAAGAACCAACAGAGGTGCAAAAAGAGGCAAGAGGGGTACAGAAATAGGTAGGAGAGGTGCACAAAGAGGCAAGAGGGGTACAGAAATAGGTAGGAAAGGTGCACAAAGAGGCAAGAGCGGTACAGAAAGAGGCAGGAGGGGTACAGAAAAAAGGAAGAGAAGTGCAGAAAGAAGCAACAGAGGTGCTGAAAGAGACAAGAGAAGTGCAGAAAGAAGCAACAGAGGTACAGAAAGAGGCAAGAGAGGTGCAGAAACAGGCAGGGAAGGTGCAGAAAGGGGGAACAGGGGTGCAGAAAGAGGCAATATAGGTGCAGAAAGAGAAAGAGAGGTTACAGAAAGAAGGAAGAGAAGTGCAGAAAGAAGCAACAGAGGTGTAAAAGAGGGGGGAGGGGTGCAGAAAGAGGTAAGAGGGGTGCAGAAAGAAGCAAGTGAGGTATAGAAAGTGGCAACAGAGGAGCAGAAAGGCGCAAGAGAGGTGCAGAAACAAGCAAGAGAAGTGCAGAAAGAGGCAAGAGAATTGCTGAAAGAAGCAACAGAGGTGTAGAAAGAAGCAAGAGATGTGCAGAAAGAGGCACGTGAGGTGCAGAAAGAAGCAAGAGCAGTGCAGAAAGAACCAACAGAGGTGCAAAAAGAGGCAAGAGGGGTGCAGAAAGAGGCAGGAGAGGTGCACAAAGAGGCAAGAGAGGTACAGAAAGAGGCAGGAAGGGTGGAAAAAGAAGAAAGATAAGTGCAGAAAGGCAAGAGAATTGCTGAAAGAAGCAACAGAGGTGTAGAAAGAAGCAAGAGAAGTGCAGAAAGAGGCAAGTGAGGTACAGAAAGAAGCAAGAGCAGTGCAGAAAGAACCAACAGAGGTGCTGAAAGAGGCGCAAAGAGTGCAGAAAGAGCAAAAGAAGTGCAGATAGAAGCAACAGAGGTGCAAAAGAGGCAAGAGGGGTACAGAAATAGGTAGGAGAGGTGCACAAAGAGGCAAGAGGGGTGCAGAAATAGGCAGGAGAGGTGCACAAAGAGGCAAGAGAGGTACAGAAAGAGGCAGGAGGGGTGGAAAAAGAAGGAAGATAAGTGCAGAAAGGCAAGAGAATTGCTGAAAGAAGCAACAGAGGTGTAGAAAGAAGCAAGAGAAGTGCAGAAAGAGGCAAGTGAGGTACAGAAAGAAGCAAGAGCAGTGCAGAAAGAACCAACAGAGGTGCTGAAAGAGGCGCAAAGAGTGCAGAAAGAGCAAAAGAAGTGCAGATAGAAGCAACAGAGGTGCAAAAGAGGCAAGAGGGGTACAGAAATAGGTAGGAGAGGTGCACAAAGAGGCAGGAGGGGTACAGAAAGCAGGAAGAGAAGTGCAGAAAGAAGCAACAGAGGTGCTGAAAGAGACAAGAGAAGTGCAGAAAGAAGCAACAGAGGTACAGAAAGAGGCAAGAGAGGTGCAGAAACAGGCAGGGAAGGTGCAGAAAGGGGGAACAGGGGTGCAGAAAGAGGCAAGAGAGGTGCAGAAAGAGAAAAGAGGGTTACAGAAAGAAGGAAGAGAAGTGCAGAAAGAAGCAACAGAGGTGCAAAAGAGGGGAGGGGTGCAGAAAGAGGCAAGAGGGGTGCAGAAAGAAGCAAGTGAGGTGTAGAAAGAGGCAACAGAGGAGCAGAAAGGCGCAAGAGAGGTGCAGAAACAAGCAAGAGAAGTGCAGAAAGAGGCAAGAGAATTGCTGAAAGAAGCAACAGAGGTGTAGAAAGAAGCAAGAGAAGTGCAGAAAGAGGCACGTGAGGTGCAGAAAGAAGCAAGAGCAGTGCAGAAAGAACCAATAGAGGTGCAAAAGGAGGCAAGAGGGGTGCAGAAAGAGGCAGGAGAGGTGCACAACGAGGCAAGAGAGGTACAGAAAGAGGCAGGAGGGGTGCAGAAAGAAGGAAGAGAAGTGCAGAAAGAGGCAAGAGAATTGCTGAAAGAAGCAACAGAGGTGTAGAAAGAAGCAAGAGAAGTGCAGAAAGAAGCAAGTGACGTGCAAAAAGAAGCAAGAGCAGTGCAGAAAGAACCAACAGAGGTGCAAAAAGAGGCAAGGGGGCGCAGAAAAAGGTAGGAGAGGTGCAAAAAGAGGCAACAGAGGTACAGAAAGATGCAGGAGGGGTACAGAAAGAAGAAAGAGAAGTGCAGAAAGAAGCAACAGAGGTGCTGAAAGAGGCGCGAAGGGTGCGGAAAGAGCAAGAGAAGTGCAGAAAGAAGCAACAGAGATGCAAAAGAGGCAAGAGGGGTGCAGAAATAGGTAGGAGAGGTGCACAAAGAGGCAAGAGGGGTACAGAAAGAGGCAGGAGGGGTACAGAAAGAAGGAAGAGAAGTGCAGAAAGAAGCAACAGAGGTGCTGGAAGAGGCAAGAGAAGTGCAGAAAGAAGCAACAGAGGTACAGAAAGAGGGAAGACGAGTGCAGAAAGAGACAACAGGGGTACTGAAAGAGACAACAGAGGTGCAGAAAGAAGCAGGAGAGGTGCATAAAGAGGCAATAGAAGTGCAAAAAGAAGCAACAGAGGTGCAGAAAGAGGCAAGAGGGGTGCAGAAAGAGGAGAGAGAAGTGCAGAAAGAAGCAAAAGAGGTGCAGAAAGAGGCAAGAGGGATGCAGAAAGAAGCAAGGGAAGAGCAGAAAGAGGCAACAGAGGTGCAGAAACACGCAAGAGAAGTGCAGAAAGAGGCAAGAGAATTGCTGAAAGAAGCAACAGAGGTGTAGAAAGAAGCAAGAGAAGTGCAGAAAGAGGCACGTGAGGTACAGAAAAAGCAAGAGCAGTGCAGAAAGAACCTACAGAGGTGCAAAAAGAGGCAAGAGGGGTGCAGAAAGAGGTAGGAGAGGTGCACAAAGAGGCAAGAGAGGTACAGAAAGAGGCAGGAGGGTGCAGAAAGATGTAAGATAAGTGCAGAAAGAGGCAAGAGAATAGCTGAAAGAAGCAACAGAGGTGTAGAAAGAAGCAAGAGAAGTGCAGAAAGAGGCAAGTGAGGTACAGAAAGAAGCAAGAGCAGTGCAGAAAGAACCAACAGAGATGCTGAAAGAGGGGCAAAGAGTGCAGAAAGAGCAACAGAAGTGCAGATAGAAGCAACAGAGGTGAAAAAGAGGCAAGAGGGGTACAGAAATAGGTAGGAGAGGTGCACAAAGAGGCAAGAGGGGTACAGAAATAGGTAGGAGAGGTGCACAAAGAGGCAAGAGAGGTACAGAAAGAGGCAGGAGGGGTGCAGAAAGATGTAAGATAAGTGCAGAAAGAGGCAAGAGAATTGCTGAAAGAAGCAACAGAGGTGTAGAAAGAAGCAAGAGAAGTGCAGAAAGAGGCAAGTGAGGTACAGAAAGAAGCAAGAGCAGTGCAGAAAGAACCAACAGAGATGCTGAAAGAGGGGCAAAGAGTGCAGAAAGAGCAAAAGAAGTGCAGATAGAAGCAACAGAGGTGCAAAAGAGGCAAGAAGGGTACAGAAATAGGTAGGAGAGGTGCACAAAGAGGCACGAGGGGTACAGGAAAGCAGGAAGAGAAGTGCAGAAAGAAGCAACAGAGGTGCTGAAAGAGACAAGAGAAGTGCAGAAAGAAGCAACAGAGGTACAGAAAAGGCAAGAGAGGTGCAGAAACAGGCAGGGAAGGTGCAGAAAGGGGGAACAGGGGTGCAGAAAGAGGCAAGAGAGGTGCAGAAAGAGAAAAGAGGGTTACAGAAAGAAGGAAGAGAAGTGCAGAAAGAAGCAACAGAGGTGCAAAAGAGAGGGAGGTGTGCAGAAAGAGGCAAGAGGGGTGCAGAAAGAAGCAAGTGAGGTGTAGAAAGAGGCAACAGAGGAGCAGAAAGGTGCAAGAGAGGTGCAGAAACAAGCAAGAGAAGTGCAGAAAGAGGCAGGAGAATTGCTGAAAGAAGCAACAGAGGTGTAGAAAGAAGCAAGAGAAGTGCAGAAAGAGGCACGTGAGGTGCAGAAAGAAGCAAGAGCAGTGCAGAAAGAACCAACAGAGGTGCAAAAAGAGGCAAGAGGGGTGCAGAAAGAGGCAGGAGAGGTGCACAACGAGGCAAGAGAGGTACAGAAAGAGGCAGGAGGGGTGCAGAAAGAAGGAAGAGAAGTGCAGAAAGAGGCAAGAGAATTGCTGAAAGAAGCAACAGAGGTGTAGAAAGAAGCAAGAGAAGTGCAGAAAGAAGCAAGTGACGTGCAAAAAGAAGCAAGAGCAGTGCAGAAAGAACCAACAGAGGTGCAAAAGAGGCAAGGGGATGCATAAAAAGGTAGGAGAGGTGCACAAAGAGGCAACAGAGGTACAGAAAGATGCAGGAGGGGTACAGAAAGAAGAAAGAGAAGTGCAGAAAGAAGCAACAGAGGTGCTGAAAGAGGCGCGAAGGGTGCAGAAAGAGCAAGAGAAGTGCAGAAAGAAGCAACAGAGATGCAAAAGAGGCAAGAGGGGTGCAGAAATAGGTAGGAGAGGTGCACAAAGAGGCAAGAAGGGTACAGAAAGAGGCAGGAGGAGTACAGAAAGAAGGAAGAGAAGTGCAGAAAGAAGCAACAGAGGTGCTGGAAGAGGCAAGAGAAGTGCAGAAAGAAGCAACAGAGGTACAGAAAGAGGGAAGACGAGTGCAGAAAGAGACAACAGGGGTACTGAAAGAGACAACAGAGGTGCAGAAAGAAGCAAGAGAGGTGCATAAAGAGGCAATAGAAGTGCAAAAAGAAGCAACAGAGGTGCAGAAAGAGGCAAGAGGGTGCAGAAAAGAAGAGAGAGAAGTGCAGAAAGAAGCAAAAGAGGTGCAGAAAGAGGCAAGAGGGATGCAGAAAGAAGCAAGTGAAGAGCAGAAAGAGGCAACAGAGGTGCAGAAACAAGCAAGAGAAGTGCAGAAAGAGGCAAGAGAATTGCTGAAAGAAGCAACAGAGGTGTAGAAAGAAGCAAGAGAAGTGCAGAAAGAGGCACGTGAGGTGCAGAAAGAAGCAAGAGCAGTGCAGAAAGAACCTACAGAGGTGCAAAAAGAGGCAAGAGGGGTGCAGAAAGAGGTAGGAGAGGTGCACAAAGAGGCAAGAGAGGTACAGAAAGAGGCAGGAGGGGTGCAGAAAGATGTAAGATAAGTGCAGAAAGAGGCAAGAGAATTGCTGAAAGAAGCAACAGAGGTGTAGAAAGAAGCAAGAGAAGTGCAGAAAGAGGCAAGTGAGGTACAGAAAGAAGCAAGAGCAGTGCAGAAAGAACCAACAGAGATGCTGAAAGAGGGCAAAGAGTGCAGAAAGAGCAAAAGAAGTGCAGATAGAAGCAACAGAGGTGCAAAAGAGGCAAGAAGGGTACAAAAATAGGTAGGAGAGGTGCACAAAGAGGCAGGAGGGGTACAGAAAGCAGGAAGAGAAGTGCAGAAAGAAGCAACAGAGGTGCTGAAAGAGACAAGAGAAGTGCAGAAAGAAGCAACAGAGGTACAGAAAGAGGCAAGAGAGGTGCAGAAACAGGCAGGGAAGGTGCAGAAAGGGGGAACAGGGGTGCAGAAAGAGGCAAGAGAGGTGCAGAAAGAGAAAAGAGGGTTACAGAAAGAAGGAAGAGAAGTGCAGAAAGAAGCAACAGAGGTGCAAAAGAGGGGGAGGGGTGCAGAAAGAGGCAAGAGGGGTGCAGAAAGAAGCAAGTGAGGTGTAGAAAGAGGCAACAGAGGAGCAGAAAGGCGCAAGAGAGGTGCAGAAACAAGCAAGAGAAGTGCAGAAAGAGGCAAGAGAATTGCTGAAAGAAGCAACAGAGGTGTAGAAAGAAGCAAGAGAAGTGCAGAAAGAGGCACGTGAGGTGCAGAAAGAAGCAAGAGCAGTGCAGAAAGAACCAACAGAGGTGCAAAAAGAGGCAAGAGGGGTGCAGAAAGAGGCAGGAGAGGTGCACAACGAGGCAAGAGAGGTACAGAAAGAGGCAGGAGGGGTGCAGAAAGAAGGAAGAGAAGTGCAGAAAGAGGCGAGAGAATTGCTGAAAGAAGCAACAGAGGTGTAGAAAGAAGCAAGAGAAGTGCAGAAAGAAGCAAGTGACGTGCAAAAAGAAGCAAGAGCAGTGCAGAAAGAACCAACAGAGGTGCAAAAAGAGGCAAGGGGGGTGCATAAAAAGGTAGGAGAGGTGCACAAAGAGGCAACAGAGGTACAGAAAGATGCAGGAGGGGTACAGAAAGAAGAAAGAGAAGTGCAGAAAGAAGCAACAGAGGTGCTGAAAGAGGCGCGAAGGGTGCAGAAAGAGCAAGAGAAGTGCAGAAAGAAGCAACAGAGATGCAAAAGAGGCAAGAGGGGTGCAGAAATAGGTAGGAGAGGTGCACAAAGAGGCAAGAGGGGTACAGAAAGAGGCAGGAGGGGTACAGAAAGAAGGAAGAGAAGTGCAGAAAGAAGCAACAGAGGTGCTGGAAGAGGCAAAAGAAGTGCAGAAAGAAGCAACAGAGGTACAGAAAGAGGGAAGACGAGTGCAGAAAGACACAACAGGGGTACTGAAAGAGACAACAGAGGTGCAGAAAGAAGCAAGAGAGGTGCATAAAGAGGCAATAGAAGTGCAAAAAGAAGCAACAGAGGTGCAGAAAGAGGCAAGAGGGGTGCAGAAAGAGGAGAGAGAAGTGCAGAAAGAAGCAAAAGAGGTGCAGAAAGAGGCAAGAGGGATGCAGAAAGAAGCAAGTGAAGAGCAGAAAGAGTCAACAGAGGTGCAGAAACAAGCAAGAGAAGTGCAGAAAGAGGCAAGAGAATTGCTGAAAGAAGCAACAGAGGTGTAGAAAGAAGCAAGAGAAGTGCAGAAAGAGGCACGTGAGGTGCAGAATAAAGCAAGAGCAGTGCAGAAAGAACCTACAGAGGTACAGAAAGAGGCAGGAGGGGTGCAGAAAGATGTAAGATAAGTGCAGAAAGAGGCAAGAGAATTGCTGAAAGAAGCAACAGAGGTGTAGAAAGAAGCAAGAGAAGTGCAGAAAGAGGCAAGTGAGGTACAGAAAGAAGCAAGAGCAGTGCAGAAAGAACCAACAGAGATGCTGAAAGAGGGGCAAAGAGTGCAGAAAGAGCAAAAGAAGTGCAGATAGAAGCAACAGAGAGTGCAAAAGAGGCAAGAGGGGTACAGAAATAGGTAGGAGAGGTGCACAAAGAGGCAAGAGGGGTACAGAAATAGGTAGGAGAGGTGCACAAAGAGGCAAGAGGGGTACAGAAAGAGGCAGGAAGGGTACAGAAAGAAGGAAGTGAACTGCAGAAAGAAGCAACAGAGGTGCTGAAAGAGACAAGAGAAGTGCAGAAAGAAGCAACAGAGGTACAGAAAGAGGCAAGAGAGGTGCAGAAACAGGCAGGGAAGGTGCAGAAAGGGGGAACAGGGGTGTAGAAAGAGGCAATATAGGTGCAGAAAGAGAAAAGAGGGTTACAGAAAGAAGGAAGAGAAGTGCAGAAAGAAGCAACAGAGTTGCAAAAGAGGGGGGAGGGGTGCAGAAAGAGGTAAGAGGGGTGCAGAAAGAAGCAAGTGAGGTATAGAAAGTGGCAACAGAGGAGCAGAAAGGCACAAGAGAGGTGCAGAAACAAGCAAGAGAAGTGCAGAAAGAGGCAAGAGAATTGCTGAAAGAAGCACCAGAGGTGTAGAAAGAAGCAAGAGAAGTGCAGAAAGAGGCACGTGAGGTGCAGAAAAAAGCAAGAGCAGTGCAGAAAGAACCTACAGAGGTGCAAAAAGAGGCAAGAGGGGTGCAGAAAGAGGTAGGAGAGGTGCACAAAGAGGCAAGAGAGGTACAGAAAGAGGCAGGAGGGGTGCAGAAAGATGTAAGATAAGTGCAGAAAGAGGCAAGAGAATTGCTGAAAAAAGCAACAGAGGTGTAGAAAGAAGCAAGAGAAGTGCAGAAAGAGGCAAGTGAGGTACAGAAAGAAGCAAGAGCAGTGCAGAAAGAACCAACAGAGATGCTGAAAGAGGGGCAAAGAGTGCAGAAAGAGCAAAAGAAGTGCAGATAGAAGCAACAGAGGTGCAAAAGAGGCAAGAGGGGTACAGAAATAGGTAGGAGAGGTGCAAAAAGAGGCAAGAGGGGTACCGAAATAGGTAGGAGAGGTGCACAAAGAGGCAAGAGAGGTACAGAAAGAGGCAGGAGGGGTGTAGAAAGATGTAAGATAAGTGCAGAAAGAGGCAAGAGAATTGCTGAAAGAAGCAACAGAGGTGTAGAAAGAAGCAAGAGAAGTGCAGAAAGAGGCAAGTGAGGTACAGAAAGAAGCAAGAGCAGTGCAGAAAGAACCAACAGAGATGCTGAAAGAGGGGCAAAGAGTGCAGAAAGAGCAAAAGAAGTGCAGATAGAAGCAACAGAGGTGCAAAAGAGGCAAGAAGGGTACAGAAATAGGTAGGAGAGGTGCACAAAGAGGCAGGAGGGGTACAGAAAGCAGGAAGAGAAGTGCAGAAAGAAGCAACAGAGGTGCTGAAAGAGACAAGAGAAGTGCAGAAAGAAGCAACAGAGGTACAGAAAGAGGCAAGAGAGGTGCAGAAACAGGCAGGGAAGGTGCAGAAAGGGGGAACAGGGGTGCAGAAAGAGGCAAGAGAGGTGCAGAAAGAGAAAAGAGGGTTACAGAAAGAAGGAAGAGAAGTGCAGAAAGAAGCAACAGAGGTGCAAAAGAGGGGAGGGGTGCAGAAAGAGGCAAGAGGGTGCAGAAAGAAGCAAGTGAGGTGTAGAAAGAGGCAACAGAGGAGCAGAAAGGCGCAAGAGAGGTGCAGAAACAAGCAAGAGAAGTGCAGAACGAGGCAAGAGAATTGCTGAAAGAAGTAACAGAGGTGTAGAAAGAAGCAAGAGAAGTGCAGAAAGAACCAACAGAGGTGCAAAAAGAGGCAAGAGGGGTGCAGAAGGAGGCAGGAGAGGTGCACAACGAGGCAAGAGAGGTACAGAAAGAGGCAGGAGGGGTGCAGAAAGAAGGAAGAGAAGTGCAGAAAGAGGCAAGAGAATTGCTGAAAGAAGCAACAGAGGTGTAGAAAGAAGCAAGAGAAGTGCAGAAAGAAGCAAGTGACGTGCAAAAAGAAGCAAGAGCAGTGCAGAAAGAACCAACAGAGGTGCAAAAAGAGGCAAGGGGGGTGCATAAAAAGGTAGGAGAGGTGCACAAAGAGGCAACAGAGGTACAGAAAGATGCAGGAGGGGTACAGAAAGAAGAAAGAGAAGTGCAGAAAGAAGCAACAGAGGTGCTGAAAGAGGCGCGAAGGGTGCAGAAAGAGCAAGAGAAGTGCATAAAGAAGCAACAGAGATGCAAAAGAGGCAAGAGGGGTGCAGAAATAGGTAGGAGAGGTGCACAAAGAGGCAAGAGGGGTACAGAAAGAGGCAGGAGGGGTACAGAAAGAAGGAAGAGAAGTGCAGAAAGAAGCAACAGAGGTGCTGGAAGAGGCAAGAGAAGTGCAGAAAGAAGCAACAGAGGTACAGAAAGAGGGAAGACGAGTGCAGAAAGAGACAACAGGGGTACTGAAAGAGACAACAGAGGTGCAGAAAGAAGCAAGAGAGGTGCATAAAGAGGCAATAGAAGTGCAAAAAGAAGCAACAGAGGTGCAGAAAGAGGCAAGAGGGGTGCAGAAAGAGGAGAGAGAAGTGCAGAAAGAAGCAAAAGAGGTGCAGAAAGAGGCAAGAGGGATGCAGAAAGAAGCAAGTGAAGAGCAGAAAGAGGCAACAGAGGTGCAGAAACAAGCAAGAGAAGTGCAGAAAGAGGCAAGAGAATTGCTGAAAGAAGCAACAGAGGTGTAGAAAGAAGCAAGAGAAGTGCAGAAAGAGGCACGTGAGGTGCAGAAAAAGCAAGAGCAGTGCAGAAAGAACCTACAGAGGTGCAAAAAGAGGCAAGAGGGTGCAGAAAGAGGTAGGAGAGGTGCACAAAGAGGCAAGAGAGGTACAGAAAGAGGCAGGAGGGGTGCAGAAAGATGTAAGATAAGTGCAGAAAGAGGCAAGAGAATTGCTGAAAGAAGCAACAGAGGTGTAGAAAGAAGCAAGAGAAGTGCAGAAAGAGGCAAGTGAGGTACAGAAAGAAGCAAGAGCAGTGCAGAAAGAACCAACAGAGATGCTGAAAGAGGGCAAAGAGTGCAGAAAGAGCAAAAGAAGTGCACATAGAAGCAACAGAGGTGCAAAAGAGGCAAGAAGGGTACAGAAATAGGTAGGAGAGGTGCACAAAGAGGCAGGAGGGGTACAGAAAGCAGGAAGAGAAGTGCAGAAAGAAGCAACAGAGGTGCTGAAAGAGACAAGAGAAGTGCAGAAAGAAGCAACAGAGGTACAGAAAGAGGCAAGAGAGGTGCAGAATCAGGCAGGGAAGGTGCAGAAAGGGGGAACAGGGGTGCATAAAGAGGCAAGAGAGGTGCAGAAAGAGAAAAGAGGGTTACAGAAAGAAGGAAGAGAAGTGCAGAAAGAAGCAACAGAGGTGCAAAGAGGGGGAGGTGTGCAGAAAGAGGCAAGAGGGGTGCAGAAAGAAGCAAGTGAGGTGTAGAAAGAGGCAACAGAGGAGCAGAAAGAGCGCAAGAGAGGTGCAGAAACAAGCAAGAGAAGTGCAGAAAGAGGCAAGAGAATTGCTGAAAGAAGCAACAGAGGTGTAGAAAGAAGCAAGAGAAGTGCAGAAAGAGGCACGTGAGGTGCAGAAAGAAGCAAGAGCAGTGCAGAAAGAACCAACAGAGGTGCAAAAAGAGGCAAGAGGGGTGCAGAAAGAGGTAGGAGAGGTGCACAAAGAGGCAAGAGAGGTACAGAAAGAGGCAGGAGGGGTGCAGAAAGATGTAAGATAAGTGCAGAAAGAGGCAAGAGAATTGCTGAAAGAAGCAACAGAGGTGTAGAAAGAAGCAAGAGAAGTGCAGAAAGAGGCAAGTGAGGTACAGAAAGAAGCAAGAGCAGTGCAGAAAGAACCAACAGAGATGCTGAAAGAGGGGCAAAGAGTGCAGAAAGAGCAAAAGAAGTGCAGATAGAAGCAACAGAGGTGCAAAAGAGGCAAGAAGGGTACAGAAATAGGTAGGAGAGGTGCACAAAGAGGCAGGAGGGGTACAGAAAGCAGGAAGAGAAGTGCAGAAAGAAGCAACAGAGGTGCTGAAAGAGACAAGAGAAGTGCAGAAAGAAGCAACAGAGGTACAGAAAGAGGCAAGAGGGGTGCAGAAAGAGGCAGGAGAGGTGCACAACGAGGCAAGAGAGGTACAGAAAGAGGCAGGAGGGGTGCAGAAAGAAGGAAGAGAAGTGCAGAAAGAGGCAAGAGAATTGCTGAAAGAAGCAACAGAGGTGTAGAAAGAAGCAAGAGAAGTGCAGAAAGAAGCAAGTGACGTGCAAAAAGAAGCAAGAGCAGTGCAGAAAGAACCAACAGAGGTGCAAAAAGAGGCAAGGGGGGTGCATAAAAAGGTAGGAGAGGTGCACAAAGAGGCAACAGAGGTACAGAAAGATGCAGGAGGGTTACAGAAAGAAGAAAGAGAAGTGCAGAAAGAAGCAACAGAGGTGCTGAAAGAGGCGCGAAGGGTGCAGAAAGAGCAAGAGAAGTGCAGAAAGAAGCAACAGAGATGCAAAAGAGGCAAGAGGGGTGCAGAAATAGGTAGGAGAGGTGCACAAAGAGGCAAGAGGGGTACAGAAAGAGGCAGGGGGGTACAGAAAGAAGGAAGAGAAGTGCAGAAAGAAGCAACAGAGGTGCTGGAAGAGGCAAGAGAAGTGCAGAAAGAAGCAACAGAGGTACAGAAAGAGGGAAGACGAGTGCAGAAAGAGACAACAGGGGTACTGAAAGAGACAACAGAGGTGCAGAAAGAAGCAAGAGAGGTGCATAAAGAGGCAATAGAAGTGCAAAAAGAAGCAACAGAGGTGCAGAAAGAGGCAAGAGGGGTGCAGAAAGAGGAGAGAGAAGTGCAGAAAGAAGCAAAAGAGGTGCAGAAAGAGGCAAGAGGGATGCAGAAAGAAGCAAGTGAAGAGCAGAAAGAGGCAACAGAGGTGCAGAAACAAGCAAGAGAAGTGCAGAAAGAGGCAAGAGAATTGCTGAAAGAAGCAACAGAGGTGTAGAAAGAAGCAAGAGAAGTGCAGAAAGAGGCACGTGAGGTGCAGAAAAAAGCAAGAGCAGTGCAGAAAGAACCTACAGAGGTGCAAAAAGAGGCAAGAGGGGTGCAGAAAGAGGTAGGAGAGGTGCACAAAGAGGCAAGAGAGGTACAGAAAGAGGCAGGAGGGGTGCAGAAAGATGTAAGATAAGTGCAGAAAGAGGCAAGAGAATTGCTGAAAGAAGCAACAGAGGTGTAGAAAGAAGCAAGAGAAGTGCAGAAAGAGGCAAGTGAGGTACATAAAGAAGCAAGAGCAGTGCAGAAAGAACCAACAGAGATGCTGAAAGAGGGGCAAAGAGTGCAGAAAGAGCAAAAGAAGTGCAGATAGAAGCAACAGAGGTGCAAAAGAGGCAATAGGGGTACAGAAATAGGTAGGAGAGGTGCACAAAGAGGCAAGAGGGGTACAGAAATAGGTAGGAGAGGTGCACAAAGAGGCAAGAGGGGTACAGAAAGAAGCAGGAGGGGTACAGAAAGAAGGAAGTGAACTGCAGAAAGAAGCAACAGAGGTGCTGAAAGAGACAAGAGAAGTGCAGAAAGAAGCAACAGAGGTACAGAAAGAGGCAAGAGAGGTGCAGAAACAGGCAGGGAAGGAGCAGAAAGGGGGAACAGGGGTGTAGAAAGAGGCAATATAGGTGCAGAAAGAGAAAAGAGGGTTACAGAAAGAAGGAAGAGAAGTGCAGAAAGAAGCAACAGAGGTGCAAAAGAGGGGGGAGGGGTGCAGAAAGAGGTAAGAGGGGTGCAGAAAGAAGCAAGTGAGGTATAGAAAGTGGCAACAGAGGAGCAGAAAGGCACAAGAGAGGTGCAGAAACAAGCAAGAGAAGTGCAGAAAGAGGCAAGAGAATTGCTGAAAGAAGCAACAGAGGTGTAGAAAGAAGCAAGAGGAGTGCAGAAAGAGGCACGTGAGGTGCAGAAAGAAGCAAGAGCAGTGCAGAAAGAACCAACAGAGGTGCAAAAAGAGGCAAGAGGGGTGCAGAAAGAGGCAGGAGAGGTGCACAAAGAGGCAAGAGAGGTACAGAAAGAGGCAGGAGGGGTGGAAAAAGAAGGAAGATAAGTGCAGAAAGGCAAGAGAATTGCTGAAAGAAGCAACAGAGGTGTAGAAAGAAGCAAGAGAAGTGCAGAAAGAGGCAAGTGAGGTACAGAAAGAAGCAAGAGCAGTGCAGAAAGAACCAACAGAGGTGCTGAAAGAGGCGCAAAGAGTGCAGAAAGAGCAAAAGAAGTGCAGATAGAAGCAACAGAGGTGCAAAAGAGGCAAGAGGGGTACAGAAATAGGTAGAAGAGGTGCACAAAGAGGCAAGAGGGGTGCAGAAATAGGTAGGAGAGGTGCACAAAGAGGCAAGAGGGGTACAGAAAGAGGCAGGAGGGGTACAGAAAGAAGGAAGAGAAGTGCAGAAAGAAGCAACAGAGGTGCAAAAAGAGGCAAGAGGGGTGCAGAAAGAGGCAGGAGAGGTGCAGAAAGAGGCAGGAGAGGTGCACAACGAGGCAAGAGAGGTACAGAAAGAGGCAGGAGGGGTGCAGAAAGAAGGAAGAGAAGTGCAGAAAGAGGCAAGAGAATTGCTGAAAGAAGCAACAGAGGTGTAGAAAGAAGCAAGAGAAGTGCAGAAAGAAGCAAGTGACGTGCAAAAAGAAGCAAGAGCAGTGCAGAAAGAACCAACAGTGGTGCAAAAAGAGGCAAGAGGGGTGCAGAAAAAGGTAGGAGAGGTGCACAAAGAGGCAACAGAGGTACAGAAAGAGGCAGGAGGGGTACAGAAAGAAGAAAGAGAAGTGCAGAAAGAAGCAACAGAGGTGCTGAAAGAGGCGCGAAGGGTGCAGAAAGAGCAAGAGAAGTGCAGAAAGAAGCAACAGAGATGCAAAAGAGGCAAGAGGGGTGCAGAAATAGGTAGGAGAGGTGCACAAAGAGGCAAGAGGGGTGCACAAAGAGGCAAGAGGGGTACAGAAAGAAGGAAGAGAAGTGCAGAAAGAAGCAACAGAGGTGCTGGAAGAGGCAAGAGAAGTGCAGAAAGAAGCAACAGAGGTACAGAAAGAGGGAAGACGAGTGCAGAAAGAGACAACAGGGGTACTGAAAGAGACAACAGAGGTGCAGAAAGAAGCAAGAGAGGTGCATAAAGAGGCAATAGAAGTGCAAAAAGAAGCAACAGAGGTGCAGAAAGAGGCAAGAGGGGTGCAGAAAGAGGAGAGAGAAGTGCAGAAAGAAGCAAAAGAGGTGCAGAAAGGGGCAAGAGGGATGCAGAAAGAGGCAAGAGCAGTGCATAAAGAACCAAGAGATGTGCAGAATGAAGCAAGAGAGGTGCAGAAAGAGGCAAGAGATGTGCAGAAAAAGGAATAAGGGTGCAGAAAGAAGCAAGAGAAGTGCAGAAAGAGGCACGTGAGGTGCAGGAGGCAAGAGAACTGCAGAAAGAGGCAAGAGAGTTGCAGAAACAGGCAAAAGGGGTGCAGAAAGAGGGAACAGGTGTGCAGACAGAGGCAAGAGAGGTGCAGGAAGAGGGGTACAGAAAGAGGCAAGAGGAATGCAGAAATTTGCAACAGAGGTGCAAAAAGAAGCAAGAGCAGTGCAGAAAGAACCAACAGAGGTGCAGAAAGAGGCATGAGGGCTACAGAAAGAGGCAAGAAAAGTACAGAAAGAAGCAAAAGAGGTGCAGAAAGAGGCAAGAGAACTGCAGAAATAGGCAACAGAGGTGCAGAAAGAGTCAGGAGAGGTGCACAAAAAGGCAAAAGGGATACAGAAAGAGGCAAGAGGGGTGCAGAAAGAAGCAAGAGAAGTGCAGAAAGAAGCAACAGAGGTGCTTAAAGAGGTAAGAGGGGTGCAGAAAGAGGCATGAGAAGTGCAGAAAGAAGCAACAGAGGTGCCGAAAGAGGCAAGAGAGGTGCAGCAACAGGCAAGAAAGGTACAGAAAGAGGGAACAGGGGTGCAGAAAGAGGTAAGAGGGATACAGAAATTTGTAAGAGAGGTGCAGAAAGAAGCAAGAGCAGTGCAGAAAGAAGCAAGAGAAGTGCAGAAAGAAGCAAGAGAGGTGGAGAAATAGGGAAGAGGGGTGCAAAAAGAGGCAAGAGAGGTGCAGAAATAGGTAGGAGAGGTGCACAAAGAGGCAAGAGGGGTACAGAAAGAGGCAGGAGGGGTGCAGAAAGATGGAAGAGAAGTGTAGAAAAAAGCAACAGAGGTGCTGAAAGAGGCAAGAAAGGTGCAGAAACATGCAGGAAAGGTGTAGAAAGAGGGAGCAGGGCTGCAAAAAGAGGCAAGAGAGGTGCAGAAAGAGGGGAGAGGGGTGCAGAAAGAGGCAAGTGAGGTGCAGAAAGAGGCAAGAGAGTTGCAGAAAATGGCAAGAGAACTGCAGAAAGAGGCAAGAGGGATGCAAAAAAGGGAAGAAGGGTGCATAAAGAAGCAAGAGAGGTGCAGAAAGAAGCAAGAGAAGTGCAGAAAGAAGCAAGAGATGTACAGAAAGAGGGAAGACGAGTACAGAAAGAGACAACAGGGCTGCAGAAAGAAGCAAGAGAGGTGCACAAAGAGGCAAAAGAAGTGCAGAAAGAAGCAACAGAGGTACAGAAAGAGGCAAGAGAGGTGCAGAAAGAGGGAGGAGGGGTGCAAAAAGAGGCAACATGGGTGCAGAAAGAAGCAAGAGAGGTACAGAAAGAAGCAAGAGTAGTGCAGAAAGAAGCAAGTGAGGTGCAGAAGGAGGTAAGAGAACTGCAGAAAGAGGCAAGAGAGTTGCAGAAACAGGCAAAAGGGGTGCAGAAAGAGGGAACAGGTGTGCAGACAGAGGCCAGAGAGGTGAGGAAAAACGGAAGATAGGGTGCTGAAAGAGGCAAGAGGGATGAATAAGTTTGCAACAGAGGTGCAGAAAGAAGCAAGAGCAGTGCAGAATGAACCAACAGAGATGCAGAAAGAGGCAAGAGAGGTACATAAAGAGGCAAGAGAAGTGCAGAAAGAAGCAAAAGAGGTGACGAAAGATGCAAGAGAACATCAGAAAAAGGCAAGAGAGGTGCAGAAAGAAGAAGGAGAGGTGCACAAAGAGGCAAGAGGGGTATGGAAAGAGGCAAGAGGGGTGCAGAAAGAAGCAAGAGAAGTGAAGAAAGAAGCAACAGAGGTGCTGAAAGAGGCAAGTGGGGTGCAGAAAGAGGCAAGAGAAGTGCAGAAAGAAGCAACAGAGGTGCAGAAAGAGGCAAGAGAGGTACAGAAACAGGCAGGAAAGGTGCAGAAAGAGGGAACAGGGGTACAGAAAGAGGCAAGAGGGATACAGAAATTTGCAAAAGAGGTGCAGAAAGAAGCTAGAGCAGTGCCGAAAGAACCAACAGAGGTGCAGAAAGAGGCAAGAGGGGTACAGAAAGAGGCAAGACAAGTGCAGAAAGAAGCAAAAGAGGTGCAGAAAGAGGCAAGAGAAATGCAGAAAAAGGCAAGAGAGGTGCAGAAAGAAGAAGGAGAGGTGCACAAAGAGGCAAGAGGGGCACAGAAAGAGTTAAGAGGGGTGCAGAAAGAAGCAATAGAAGTGCAGAAAGAAGCAACAGAGGTACAGAAAGAGGCAAGAGAGTTGCAGAAACAGGCAGGAAAGGTGCAGAAAGAGGGAACAGGGGTGCAGAAAGAGGCAAGAGGGATACAGAAATTTGCAAAAGAGGTGCAGAAAGAAGCAAGAGCAGTGCAGAAAGAACCAACCAGAGGTGCAGAAAGAGGCAAGAGGGGTGCAGAAAGAGGTAGGAGAGGTGCACAAAGAGGCAAGAGGGATACAGAAAGAGGCAAGAGGGGTGCAGAAAGAAGGAAGAGAAGTGCAGAAAGAAGCAACAGAGGTGCTGAAAGAGAGAAGAAGGGTGCAAAAAGAGGCAGGAGAAATGCAGAAAGAAGCAATAGAGTTGCAGAAAGAGGCAATAGAGGTGCAGAAAGAAGAGAGTGAGGTTCAGAAAGAGGCAAGAGAAGAGCAGAAAGTGGCAAGTGAGGTGCAGAAAGAGGCAAGAAAGATATAGAAAGAGGCAAGATAAGTGTAGAAAGAGGCAAGAGAAGTGCAGAAAGAGGCACTTGAGGTGCAGAAAGAGGCAAGAGAAGTACAGAAAGAGGCTCGAGAAGTGCAGAAAGAGGCAAGAGAAGTGCAGAAAGAGGCAAGAGAGGTGCAGAAGGAAGAGAGTGAGGTGCAGAAAGAGGCAAGAGAGGTACAGAAAGAGGCAAGGGAAGTGCAGAAACAGGCAAGAGAAATGCACAAAGAGGCAAGAGAGGAGCAGAAAGAGGCAAGAGAGGTGTAGAAAGAAGCAAGAGAAGTACAGAAAGAGGCAAGTGAGGTGCAGAAAGAGGCATGAGAGGTGCAGAAAGAGGCAAGAGAGGTGCAGAAAGAGGCAAGAGATCTGCAGAAAAAAGCAACAGAGGTGCTGAATAAGGCAGGTGAGTTGCTAAAAGGGGCAAGAGAAGTACAGAAAGAGGTAAGTGAAGTGCAGAAAGAAGACAGTGAGGTGCAGAAAGGTGCAGAAAGAAGCAAGAGAAATGCAGAAAGAGGCAAGAGAGGCACAGAAAGAAGAGAGGTTTGTGCACCATTAGTACCAATTTAACACCCACATTTAGCAATAAGTAACACGTGACCATTCCAGCTTTGCAACGGGCCTTCCACCACGCTGTAACACGTGACGCTGCATTTTTGGGAACATTTGAGCCGTTTGAGCTAGAAACAAGGCTTTTTTTGTTCAAATCTGCAGATTAGGCAGCAGATGATGGAATATTTGGCAACTGCAGAAAATGTTTAATTATGTGAAAATTGCTGCAGCCGAACAGTCACATAATTCCAGTGGCCCTTCTCATACCTCCGACTAGGTCCAGAGGTGCTCCTCAGTGGTTCCTTCTTTTTTTCGTGTCTCATTGAGTTCATAGTTTAGCTTCTATGGAAACGAGGAAGACTAAACCTGAGGTTACCACTCCACAACACAGACTACAATACCACATAATTACTCTCCAAAACCCATACTCCTACTCCACATAATTCCTATACACTAAATACCACATACTTTCTATTCACATAATTTCACTGCACAACATACCACATAATTCCACTACACACAACGTACATCCACTCTACACCAAAAAACATTAGTAAAAATCTTTTACATTTACAACGCCAATAGCTCTAACTCTCGCAAATGCGAGACCTATTACATTACAAATGCTTCTTTATCTGGTAGTCGCGTTTGCAGAGTGGTGCAGAAAGGGGGCTGGGCCTCCGACCAGCGCTGAGGAATTCAGCTGCGTAGGACTTACTGGAGGTACCAGGAAGGCTTCTTGGCCCCCAAAGTCCCTCTGGAGTAAAGTGGACTTCATCCCCCAACCAGTACTGTGCCAGGAGGCACGTTGGCAGAGTAGTGGAGAAAGGAGGGCGTGGCCTCCGAAGACCTCTTAGCAATCCCACTGTGTGGGACTTAGTGGAGGTAATAGGAGAGGTAGTTGGCCCCCAAGGACAACCTTGGGGGCCAACTACCCCTCCTATTACCTCCAGTAAGTCCCACACAGTGGGATTGCTAAATTGTCATAGCAGGCCACGCCCCCTTTCCCCACCACTCTGCAAACGCACTCCCCAGCACGCTCTTGGATCGGGATTAAAGTCCCCTTCACTGCTGGGGGTCCTTAGGGGCCAACTAGCCTACCTGATACCTCCAGTATGCCCCAGATAGTTGGATTGCTGATAGGTGGACACAGGCCACACACCCTTTGTCCACCACTCTGCAAACGCACCTCCTGGTGCGCTCTTGGTTGGGGGATGAAGTCCTCTTGCCTCCTGAGGGTCCCTGGGGCCAACTAGCCCACCAAGTACCTCCAGTAAGCCCCACACAGTGGGATTGCTGAGAGGTGGTCCGAGGCCACACCCCTTTTTACACCACTCTGCAAATGTGCCTCTTGTCACACTGCTGCTCGGGGGATGAAGTCCACTTGTGTCCTGAGGTCGCAGTGCGCCATATATATATATAAATGTAATTTAGAAAACAACTTTTCATACTCTGGTATCGAGCATATCCCGATTAAAATCAGGGGAGGAGACAGAGAACTGGCCCTGAGGCGTGCAGAATCAAGATGGATAATTACACTTGGAACGGAAAATCCGTGGGGCCTAAATACTGATGCTGAACTCTATACCTTTCTGTAGGCTCTTTCTCATGATTTCTATGTTTTTCATGATTTCTAAGATTGATGTTGTTGATTGGTTTTGAATATTTGCATTTGAACCTTCATGATATTAAGGCAGCATGATATCCGAATCATATGAAAGCACTTATCTGATTTTGAAAGTTATGTCTCTATGAATGTGATGTGTAATCAATTTCGTGTTATCAAAATGAATTGTTTTTTCTGTGTCTGTTTATATGAGCACGAGCAACTTTTTCCAAATATGGGATAATAATTGCACGTGGCACTTTAACAACATATGTGCAATCTTTGGAGAGGATGAGGGAGCAGGATCATTACTTGTTGGTCTCTGTACTTTACAGAAAACCACACGTTGCACTTCATCTTTATATAATGTTAAGCAACATTATATGTTCCCTACCTTTAAAGGAAACAACACGATGCACTTTATATGTACATATCCTTATGGAATTATGGAACTTTCATTGTTGGATACTTGTGCAATATGGGAGGCTTTTACAATGATAAGATTTTGCACCATGTCAATTGCAATATTTTACAGTACTTCATTTATTCCTGTCTATACAGTTCCTTATATGGGACATCGGCATGGGCAATTCTATGTAGATATTGTTGTGATGGGGGAGTGGATAGAGGAGTGGTTCTTGACTCCTTCATATTTACATTCAGGTTGATTAAGCACTTGTCACTTTATATGTTTGAATTTAGTACTGTAGTATACGCTCTGGTATGTTGTATCTCTGGCAGTTTACAGGGATAATACATTGCATTTTGCATCTGCATTTTACAATTTCTTCTGATCTTAGGAATTTGTTGGGTAATATAGTATATATATTGTGAACAGCACTTTGCACTTTATATTTATATATATGTTGCAACAGTGATGCAGGATTTCAGAGAAACTGTTTGATCAACCACGCAATTTATGAGCTGTTATCATATTTGAATCTCCCGTCTCTGCAAATGATGGTCTCAACTTCATTGGTAACATGGCCAATTGTTAACACTTGGGGCCCGATTCCGATCTCGGCCGGTAGGGCTCCGAATTGGATTCGGCTTAACCGGATTCGATTCGGAGCCCTATTTCCCGACCGATCCGTACGCGCGTCCGGACGAGCGAGTACGATGCGAAATCGCCGACCGACTCGTTCGGGCGTCCCAACCGCTCCGACCGACTCGTCCCCGGGTCGAACCGCACCGACCGACTCGCTCGGACACGACTCGCACCGCGCAATGGAGACGTTCCCCGGCCGGGTAAGTACGATGCGCGCCGCGAGCAGTCCGACCGACACGCGCCGTCCGGCTCGAAAGAGCAGTCAGAGCCGTACTTCGGGGGTCCGTGTCGGACCCCCCTGTACGCATAGCCGCGTGAGTCGCACACAGAGGGGACCCATGGGTCCCCCCTACCTGTGCGTGTACGGCACGAGTCGCTTCGCCGCGTACCCGCTGTAGGGGGTGCCCTTGTTCGCCTTGCACCCATTGAGGCAATGGGAGCCCGCGTACGCGTTGTACGACCGGCTCCCATTGACTTCAATGGGAGTCCGACCGACTCGAGTACGATAGCATACGGACGCATCGTACTCGTTCGGTCGGGCTGCACGGGTCCGATTCGGTCGGAAATCTCTCTGGGTCTGGCTCGGTCGGAGAGATTTCTGGCCCGAATCGGAATCGGCCCCTAACTGTTGAAACCAGACCAAGCATTAAGACTCTGTGTACTTCACATGAACTGGTCTTGAATTACTGTGAATTACTGTGCATTTAAGGTTATCGTTTCTGCTCCACAACCCGCCTGCCTTAGAATTTTGTAAACTTTGACTCTGTTGAATTTTGTTTCTGAGACTCTGTGTACTTCACAAAGATCAGTTTTGATTTATTTCATATTTGTACAATTCGCTGCAATGATAGACTTTTTTGTGATCAAAATGTTAAAAAAGTTTTTTTGGGTTGTTTCCCCTTTAACCATTGGGGCGCGGCCGGAATTTCCCCGCGGTGCGGGAAAATTCCATGCGTGCGCAGATCGGACGGCTCCCGGCCGTCCGACACACACGCCCACCGTAACGGACATGCAAGGGGTTAAAACACAATGGAAGTTTTTAATTGGTGGTGGGAAAGGGTAGTGATTCCTCTTTAAATTTACACTCTATGCACTATACTCTATGACCCAGTAGAAGTCTACGGCCGAAACGCGTAGGTCTGTCTATGGATGTTCATGCACCTTGCACTTTGCTATTTGCTCCATGACGCACAGTAGCTTTTGAAGCCTAATAAAGCACCTCGTTAAAGGATTTCTATGTGCCATTCTTCTGTTTGTCCTGGTAAAGCAGTCGGATGACAGGGCTTTGTGAAAATATATATATATATATATATATATATATATATATATATATATATATATATATATATATATATATATATATATATATATATATATATATATATATATATATACATACACACATGGAGACTAAGTTGTTCAGAAAACCAATGGCTGGGAACACCCTTTTGCATGCTTCGAGTTTTCATCCCCGGGATTTAAAAGAGAATATCCCATATGGAGAATGCCTGAGAGTAAGGTGGGACTGCAGTAATAAGCGAGAAGAAGATAGAGCGCTAGAAGATCTAAAAGTCAGGTTTCGTGATAGGGGGTACACAGAAGTGTGCCTGCAAAAAGCTATTTCTAAAATGAAATCCAAACCCGGGGAATAGGTTCTGTTTAACAGTAAAAACAAACAGGAGAGGAAAAAGTTTGATCCCCATTTCAGATTCATCACCAATGCACAGGAGGGGGTGTTAGAAACATCATCAATAAACACTGGCACCTCATCAGAAATTATCCCATTCAAAGGGAAGTCCCCCACGCAGGCCGGGCATCACATTTAGAAGAGCGAGGTCAATGAGAGAAGATCTGGTGACTAGCAGTCCTGAGACTAGAAAAGAGGTGAAGAATATGTGGTTAACGGTCAGGAAAGGCTTCCACAAATGTGAAACATGTAGGGCATGTAGACATGGAAAGAAAATGACACAATACATCTCTCCCCTAAATTCCTGTATAAAGTACATTAAGGAACAATTCAACTGCAAGACAGAGTTTGCAATATACATGCTAAAGTGCCCATGTAGTTTGATGTACATAGGGAGCACCATTTTACTGGTGCATAAAATAATCCTCCAACACCAAAGGGTGATCAAGAATCATGATCAGGCATACCCCATGGCAAGATATTTCGAAGAGGTACACAATGGAAGTGCGGAGGGACTCGCATACTGTGTAATAGATGCAATCCCCAAAAGATTACGGGGAGGCGATAGGGAGAAAAGATTAAGACAATTAGAGTCAAGGTACATCATTGAACTCAACACGAAAATCCCGGGAGGCCTCAATATTGGAGAAGACCTCCATGCACATCTGTAGTCCTTCTATAAGGGCTCGGTGGTTTAGGGATGACCTGTAGGGTGGTAACATAACCCAGTTGCGAAACCACATTTTTAGATAATAAGGAATTAAAGTAGGCTCCCGATTCAAACAAGAAGTTCATTGACATAGTAATGTTGTAGATGGACATATAAAATGCAGCAGTAGATAG
Organism: Calotriton arnoldi; assembly: GCA_963921515.1. Taxonomy (NCBI): domain Eukaryota; kingdom Metazoa; phylum Chordata; class Amphibia; order Caudata; family Salamandridae; genus Calotriton; species Calotriton arnoldi. The sequence goes on along the minus strand of CAWUFW010005136.1, from coordinate 752,301 downwards.
TACACAATGGGTGATAGATGGTAGGACAACACTAAGAGCACGTAGCACTTTATGCACAATGAGTAAGAACATCAGTAAGATGCTAGTAAGGTGGAGGAAGATAAAACCACCAGTGCCCACTTGGGTGATATGGAGGATAAAAGGTATGAATAAACTGTGTTGCCAATTTGAGAGGTGGCTGACATAATGGGATACCAGGTGAATAGGAGTCAACATAACGCTGTGATATATATAAAACATAAAACTGGTTTGTTAATTAAATATGTTGGCGGTTATGGTGTAATATCCAATGGAGCAATTGAACCATGTAATTAATTCTTCCAGCAAACAACAACATAAATTTCTCTAGCCATTTCCAACCAGTGATGTTTGGATAAAATGTAAAAACAAATTGGGTCACTTGGGTCATATGAATATGATATAATCATCTTTGGTTCTTACAATTTTTAACATGTAAAGTGTGTAGTCTATGATTTTTTTTGCATTTTGTAGTATTTTTACACTGCTTGTTATCATGTGGTATTGCTAATGTTTTAAATGTGTATCATGAAGAGCGTTTCGTCATCATTGAGAAAGGCTAGGAGTAGCCGAAACACGTTTGATGTCTGGTCCCAACTGAATAAATTGGTGAAAAAACGATTCCACTCGCATGTGATTTCATCCGTCCCTGGAGGCTTTCAAGGTGGAAAGGAAGCAATATATATACACACACACACACACTATATATATATATATATATATATACATATCTATATATATATATATATATATATATATATATATATATATATATATATATATATATTCACTGCAAAAACCAAAGGTTACAGGGACGTTAGTTAGGAAATAGAATTTAAAAAGCCTTAGAAATTCACTAGAAAAAACAAAGGTTACAGGGACATTATAGTTAGGTTCAGAATTTATAGGCACAAAACCACAGAAATTCAGCAGTTATAGTTAAAGTTATCTCAAGTAACTATAACTCATGCCCTAAGGTAACTATAACTCACTCAGCGGCGTCACTAGGGTTGGTGTCACCCAGTGCGGACACCTTTCCCAAATGAGACTATTTAGTAAATAGTCTCATTTGGGAAAGGTGTCACCCCATGTGATGGTGTCACCCGGGACACCATCACATGGGGTGACACCTTTCCCAAATGAGACTATTTAGTAAATAGTCTCATTTGGGAAAGGTGTCACCCCATGTGATGGTGTCACCCGGTGCGGTCCGCACCCCCCGCACCCCCCTAGTGACGCCACTGAACTCACTCTCCCGCCACTCACAGTTTTCTCATCAATAATTGTATTGCAAATGGTGCAGTGATATTGTCAATGATGCCATAGAAGATGTCATGACTTTTGAAATATGTCAATCAATCAGGATTTATAAAGGGGCGGCTAATCACCCGATAGGGTATCCAGGCGCTTGCAGGTCCCGGAGACTTATTCGAACAGCCAGGTCTTGAGGGCCATTCGGAATTCCGGAAGTGAGGTGGTGGTCTGGAGGTGCGTGGGGAGGCTGTTCCAGGTCTTTGCTGCGATGTGGGAAAAGTAGCGTCCTACACTTCTGCTTTGGTAGAGGCGGGGAGTATGGGCAAGTGAAAGGGAGGTGGAGCGTAGTCTTCTCGCTGGTTGGTGGAAGTTCAGGCGGTCATTAATGTAGGCGGGTCCTTGGTTGTGTAGAGCATTGTGTGTGTGGGCAGCAGCTTGAATTGGAATCTCTTCTGTACAGGGAGCCAGTGGAGTTGTCTGAGATGGGATGTGATGTGGGTTCATTGGGGAAGCCCGAGGATAAGTCTGGCTGCAGTGTTCTGTATGGTCTGAAGTCTCTGTAGGAGGTGTGCGGCAATTCCTACAAAGAGGGCGTTGCCATAGTCCAGTCGGCTGGTGATGAGGACTTGTGTCACAGTGTGTCTTGTGTGTTGGGGTAGCAACTTGAAAATCTTACATAGCATGCGCAGAGTGAGGAAGCACGCAGAGGAGATGGCGTTGATCTGTGATTTTATGGTGAGCCTATTGTCAATGATGATTCCGAGGTTTCTGGCTTGGTTGAAGGGAGTGGGTGCGGGTCCTAGGTCTGATTGCCAACAGGAGTGGTTTCATGTGTTGCTGCTGTTGCCAAAGATCAGTACTTCCGTCTTGTCTGTGTTCAGATGCAGGTAGTGGTTCTTCATCAAGTCGGTGACGTTTGTCATACAACTGTGAAAGTTGGTTCTGGTGATGGTGGGTTCATTGGTGAGTGAGAGGAGTTGGGTGTCATCTGCGTCGGAAATTATTTTGAAACTGTGGGATCTGACAATGCTGACCAGTGGGGTCATATATGCATTGAAAAGCATGGGGCTGAGGGATGAGCCCTGGGGACACCGCAGGTGATCTCCTTGGGTTCAGAGGGGAAAGGTGGGAGGTGGGTCCTCTGGGTTCTTCCGGTGAGGAAGGAGGTAATCCATCTAAGTGCTTCCCCTTTGGATGCCGATGTGGTAGATTCTTTTGATCAACGAGTGGTGGGATACAGTGTTGAAGGCTGCTGAGAGGTCAAGGAGGATCAAACTGCTGTTTCTTCTCAGTCAAGGAGGGTTTGGATGTCGTCAGTGGCTGCAATCAGGGTGGTTTCAATTAAGAGTGGGTGTAGTTGGTGGAGTACTACTACGCAGAATTCCACGAAGTTGAACAAAAACTCTGTGAATTCCGCAACTTCGCTCCGCTTCCCACTTAATAAAACAGAGACCTCATATACTTTTGGTAAATAACAAGAATCTCTGTCTTTACATGCTAAAATGCATATAGTCATTTCACAAAAGTGAAAATAAAAAGTTAGCAAGCAGTGAGAGAGGTGATGATTTTGAGATCCTCCCTAACCTAGGGAGAAAACCAAGCAGATGCCTTGAAAACAAAGAGCACATCTTGCTGAACGATTCGGTGGTGGTCCCATCCTCTTAGGACCACCCCAAGCACAGTTATGGGCAAAAATACAATCCCAACCAAAGGCCCTGCAAAGCATTATGGGACGAGATTAGCAGTGGGCAGTGAATATTATAGTATCCAATATCAAAATAATTCTAAAAGAGCTGCAGTTCAACTCGTCGTTACTAGGTGTCCCTCACGAGTCAAATGCAAAAGCATTGAAATTATTACATCAAGCTGCAGTTCCACTAGTCGTTACTAGATGTCCCTCACGAGTCAAATGCAAAAGCATTGAAACCCTTTCATGAAGCTGCAGTTCAGCTCTTTGTAGAATTTATAGTATTAGCTCTCAGCTCAGGGTTTCAATGCTTTTGCATTTGACTCGTGAGGGACACCTAGTAACGACTAGTGGAACTGCAGCTTCATGAAAGGGTTTTAATGCTTTTGCATTGGACTCGTGAGGGACATCTAGTAACGACTAGTGGAACTGCAGCTTGATGTAATAATTTCAATGCTTTTGCATTTGACTCGTGAGGGACACCTAGTAACAACGAGTTGAACTGCAGCTCTTTGTAGAATTATTTTGATATTGGATACTATAATATTCACTGCCCACTCCTAATCTCATCCCATAATGCTTTGCAGGGCCTTTGGTTGGGATTGTATTTTTGCCCATAACTGTGCTTGGGGTGGTCCTAACAGGATGGGACCACCACTGAATCGTTCAGCATGATGTGCTCTTTGTGTTCAAGGCATCTGCTTGGTCCTCCCCCTAGGTTAGGGGGGATCCCAAAATCATCACCTCTCTCAAAGTTCAGTTTTGTGAATTGGTTATATGCTTTTTAGCATGTAAAGTTGCTTTATCAAAGCATTTGAGGGTGCAGTTTAGCAGCTGATTCCACTACGCGGAGGGACGGAGTTTTTGCTTGAATTCCGTGTTTTTAATGGATCTCCGCAAACTCCGCTAGCGGAGCGGAGTTGCTGTGATTGCTGATGAAACCAGATTGAGAGGTGTCAAGTAACTGATTCTACTCCAGGTGTGTCATGATTTGATTGTTGATGATCTTTTCCAGTACCTTCACTGGAAATAGGAGCAGGGAGATTGCCTGGTAGTTTTTGAGTTTTTGGGGGTCGGCAGAAGGCTTTTTGAGTAGTGAGCTGACTTTGGCGTGTTTCCAGGTGTCGGGAAATGTTACGGTGGTGATAGAGGTGTTGGGTAGAGTGGTGAGTTCCTGGGTAATCCTTTGGTTTCCGACGTTGAAGATGTGGTGCGGGCATGGGTCTATGGAAGGTCCCGGGTGGACGGATTTCATAGTTGGGGTGGTGTCCTGGGTGGAGAGGATGTTCCAGGTGGTCAGTGTGTGGTTCGTGTTGGTTACGGTGGTGGCGTATCTGTTGAGGAAGTCTGTAGATGTGGATTGGGTTTTGAAGTTTCTGTATATGGTTGTGATCTTGTCCTGGAAGAAGTGGGCGAGGTTGTCGCACAGCTCCAGTGAGGGTGTGATGTTGTTTTCACTGGCAGCCGGGTTGGAGTATTCCTTAACGATGTTAAAAAGTTTCTTGGTGCTGTTGGCGCTGGTTTCGATGCATGCGGCAAAGGCTCTCTTCTTTGTTGTCCTCAGAAGGCGGTGGTAGAGGTTGAGGGAGGTCTTGAAGACTGCCCTGTCAGAGGTGTTCTTGCTAGTGCGCCATATCCTCTGCAACTGTTTGCTGTCTCGTTTCACTGTTCTGAGTTCTTGGGTGTACCAGCTTGCCTTTTTGGAGAATTTTCTCTGGATGTTTCTCTGGTGTTGAAGTTTTCCTCTCCCTGGGGGGTAATTAGCAGTGCATGACAAGGGCTCCTTTCATCGTTCAGTTTCTGAAAGGAGCACCCTCCGGGGAATGGGGTCCCCGGGTGAATATATGGAGGGTGCCCCATGCATGCCTTTTCCTGGGGGTAAATATATGAATTATCCCTGCGCCGACCCCAGGGCCCTGGCCCACTCCTGGGGCTTAAAAAAAAGAAACAAGCGCAGAAGACCCTTGTCTTTTTTTAATGTTTCTTCTTAGGACTTGGCTGAGTCTGAGTGCCAAGATGGCTGCCAACACTTCCCGGTTGAAGTGTTGGCAGCCAATCAGATCTCACCATGGTACCTGTGTGAAGGGCTCCACCCAGATATCTATATTTCTTTTTTCTTTAATAACTCCGAAACTACTGACCGGATTTACACAAAATAACACAAAGGGCTCTTTCTGGACTAAGAGCTAGTTTTCTGCCAAGTTTGGTGTAACTCTGTTCAGCCATTTGAGCTGTAGTTGGGTCTAAAATTCTTATGGGAAATTGCATGTTTTGTGACCCCTCTGTTTCTTGGGCCCCGGTTGATGAATCACACCAAAACTTTCCAGACAGCAGCTGAAGTGATTGACATACTACTTTTGAAAATGTGAAGAATCATTAAACGGTGCCAAAGTTATTAGCAAAACAAAAAAATGCTTCATCTATGGAAACTAAGTTCTAACTATACCTACTAGCGACCGCCAGTAGGTAATATATATGTCTATATATCTATCTAGATCTATTTATATCTATAGCTATATATATCTATATGTATATCTATATATATATATATATATATATATATATATATATATATATATATATAACCGCAGTCATTCTACCGGAGGGAGGCTACAACCTGTATCAATTATTATTGTGAAACATCCTGCAAGGAGTGCACTTATCATTGGAAGCGGTTTACTTTATGAAAGAAAGTATAACATACAGAATTGTTCGTGCATTTTTTAAAGCCCTGGTGAAGCAAATGTTTTTCGTGAAACACGTGTTGGCTTGGCTGTATTTCTTTGTATCTGATAAAGAAGATTTTGTATCATGGCTTGGCTGTATTTCCCTGTATTAGTGGAAGAAGATGTTTGTATCAATTTGAAGAATGAACACAATGGAGATGAATTTTGTGAACATGCAAAGAATTTTTTTTAACAATAAATATGTTCAATGAACTTTGTCAGTAGAAATCTGTATTATTTTCAGTACATGATTCAATATATATATATATATAGTCACTTAAAAAAACAAAGGTTACAGGGACCTTATAGTTAGACTTTTTTCTTTTCCCCGAGTTTTATATCGCGCAAACTTGACCCAAAGGTATCAGCATTCAGAGCGCTTTACATGAGCACCAGTTGCTTGAACAAGAACACATTCATTTTTGTTAGGCACGAGAAGATTAAGTGATTTGCCGAGAATCACAGGATGTTGAGCATCATTGCCGAGACTCGAACCCAGTTCCCCAGATTTGAGATTGACCGCCCTAGCCGTTAGGCTACATCCTCTCCCCTAGATTAGATTATACATGCACAAAACCATAGAAATTCAGCAGTTACAGTTACTTGAGCTAACTATAACTTACGCCCCGCAATGAACTGCTTATGACCTCACATATTACATCACTCATGACATGGTAAGTGACATCACTGATGACATCTCAAATGACATCACCGATGTCAACATCCAGTGATTGTGAGTGTTTTCTAAAGGTTTATGAGTGTTAAACATATATACTAAGGTACTACCAAAGTTAAATTAGTATACTTTGTGTATTACTTATGAGTGATACTATTATTAACATATATTATGTGAGTGGCTGTGTGACTGTGTGTATCTGTGTGTATCTGTGTGTAAGTGGGTGTGTGAGTGGCTGTATGGGTGTATGAGTGTGCGTGTGAGTGGCTATATGGGTGAATAAGAGGGTGTATCAATAGCTGTATGGGTGAATAAGTGGGTGTGTGAGTAGCTGTATGGGTGAGTGAGTGGGTGTAAGTGGCTGTATGGGTGAGTGAACAGCTGTGTGAGTGGCTATATGGGTGAGTGGCTGGGTGTGTAAGTAGCTGCATGGGTGAGTGAGTGGCTGTTTGACTGGGTATTTGGTTAACTGAGTGAGAGTGTGAGTGGCTATATTGAAGAGTGTGTGTCTGTGTGAGTGGCTGTATGGATGTGTGAATGGGTGTGTAAGTGGTTGTGTGGGTGTGTGAGTGGTTATATGGGTGAATGAATGGGTATGTTAAGAAGCTGTATGCATGAGTGAGTGGGTGTCTGAGTGGCTGTGTAGATCAGTTAGTGGCTGTATGAGTGACTGTATGGGTGGGTGAGTGGCTGTGTGAGTAGGTGAATGGGTAAGTGAGTGGCTGTATAAGTGGCTGTATGAGTGAGTGTGTGGGTGTGTGAGTGAGTGGGTGTATGAGTGGTTACATGAGTGGATGTGTGAGTGGTTCATGGATGATGTAATCAGCAATGTCATCAGTGATATCATTTGAGATGTCATCAGGGATGTTATCAGTGATGCCACTGACCATGTCATGAGTCATGTAATATCTGAGGTCATAAGCAGAGCATTGCGGGGCATAAGTTATAGTTAGCTCAGGTAACTATAACTGCTGAATTTCTATAATTTTGTGTGTGCATAATCTGATCCTAACTATAACAGCCCTGTAATCCTTGTTTTTTTCAGTGAATTTCTACTTTTTTAAATTCTATTTCTTAATTATAACGTCCATGTAACCTTTGGTTTTGCTGTGAATTTCATAGGTTTTCAAATCCTATTTTCAAAGTATTATGTCCCTATAATGTTTAGTTGTTTGAGATAACTTCTGGTGTTTATTTTTAGTGCTAAGTATACTGCAATTGGTGTAAAACAACAACACATTTAATACAGTAGGCATATAACTCTAAGAGAGTGTGGGAGTGGCTGTATAGGTCTGTGAGTAGGAGTGTCAGTGGTTTTGATCTTGGGTGAGTGGGTGTATAATAGGCTGTATGGGTCTCTAACTGGGTGTGTGAGTGGTGGCAAGGGTCGCTGAGTGAGTGTGTGACTGGGTGAGTGAGTAATTGTTTGACTGTCTGCATGTGTGTGTGAGTAGGTGCATCACAGACTAGATAGGTGTGTGACTGGGTGTGTAAGTGTGTGGGTGTGTCAATGTCTGTGTGAGTGGTAATATGGGTATATGGGTTGCTGTGTGAGTGGTTGTATGAGTGTGTAACTGGGTGTGTAGTGGTGGTGTGGTTGTGAGTAGCTGTGTGAATGGTTGTATGCATGTGTGAGTGAGTGTGTGAGTAGCTCTGTGGGTAAATGAGTAGTCATGTGACTGGTTGTATGGGTGTGGTAGTAGGTGTGTGAGTAACTGTGTGGGTATGTGAGTGGGGGTGTGAGTAGCTCTATGGGTGTGTAAATGGGTGTGCGAGTGCTGTTCTCACAGTGTGTCAGTGGCTGTGTAAGTATCTGTGTGGGTGTGTAAGTAGTTGTATTGGTATAAGTGTTCTTGTTTGGGCCTGTGAGAGGGTGTGTGAGTATGTGAGTGGGTCTGTGAGTGGGTGTGTGGGTGTGTGTGTGTACATCTGTGTGTGGGTGTGTGAGTGTCTGTGTAGGTCTGTGAGTGGGTGTGTGAGTGACTGTGTGGGTCTGTGAGTGGGCATGTGAGTATGTGAGTGGGTCTGTGAGTGGGTGTGTGGGTGTCTCTGTACATCTGTGAGTGGGTGTGTGAGTGTCTGTGTAGGTCTGTGAGTGGGTATGTGAGTGTCTGTGTGGGTCTATGAGTGGGTGTATGAGTGGGTCTTTGAGTGTGTGCGTAAGCATCTATGTGGGTCTGTGAGTGGGTGTATGAGTGTGTGAATGAATCCCTGAGTGGGTCTGTGAGCAGATGTGTGAGTGCAGTGGCGGCTCGCTGAGGGAATGCTGTGGGGCGGGGCGGGGAAGGGGCAGGGTGGGGGTTAGTGGAGTCTGACATACGACAGACAGGAGTAAGGTAAGTAATGAAATAAATAAAACAATGTACCTAGCGCGCACTGCATCACCAACTCGGCAATGCAGCGCGCGCAAGGTAAATTGTTTTATTTATTTCATTACTTACCTTACTCCTGTCCGTAGTATGTCAGACTCCACTACCACCCCACCCTTCCCCTCCCCCGCCCACAGCACTCCCTTGGCGAGCCGCCACTGCGTGAGTGTCTGAATAGTGGGTGTGTGCGTCTAAGAGTGCTTCCATGGCTCTGTGAGTGGGTGTGTGAATGCCTGCGTAAGTCTGTGAGTGGCTGCCTGACTGCCTGACTGCCTGGGTGGGTTTGTAAATGGGTGTGAAAGTGCCTATGTGCATGTCTGAGTGGGTCTGAAAGTGTTTTTTTAAGTGCGTCAAGATTTGCAGATTCGTCATGGATTTTACATGGGGGGCTGCACTGAGCATCATGGGGGGATCTGTGGCTTCTCAAAGTGGGAAAAAACTGTATAACTCAATTTTGTACCCAACATAGGTCCCTCTCACACTCAACTAACACACCCATGGGTTCAGGGTACCTCTACCCTGACCCCTTTAATCACTTTGCAGAAAAATCGTAAGTCCCTGGGACCGTTCCTTGATACTTAAAATGGCGGCTGCACCCTCCCAGTCAGGTTGTGGCCAGCCAATCACTGCATTGCCAATGGCACGTGATTTCGCGGATCCACCGCAGGGGATCCGCGGAGGGTCAGTGTCCCAAGACATGTATATTTATTTTTTCTTTCATAACTCCGCAACTACTGAATGGATTTACACCAAATCCCAAAAAGGGCTCTTTCTGGCCCAAGAGCTACCTCTTTGCCTCTTGAAAATCCCTATGGGAAATGCACATTTTTTGATCCCCCTGTTTTACTCAGCCACTGCTTGACGGATTACTCCGAAACTTTCTATGCAGAACTAGACGTACCGTGACACTTCTTCTGGAAAATTTCATGAATATTCGTCAAACTGAGCCAAAGTTATAAGCAAGTCAAAAAACGCTTTTCCTATGGAAACTAGGTCCTAACAATAACTATGTACTGACGACCGCACATATATGTGTGTGTATGTGTGTGTATGTATTTTTTCCAAAGAAGATCATCCACCGACAATCAATCACCGTTAGAGGTAGGCAAGACCAACTCCTGAGAACAATGGAACTGCAAAGGAACCTTCGGAACAAAAGAGGAATCCAAGTGCAAGACCACCCCATCATCAGAAAATGTCAGGAAAGGCTCTCTCGTCATCAGAGCCCCCAAACTCACCAGGGTGCCTGGCCGAAGTGATTGCCACCAAAAAAAAACACCTTGAAGGTGACAAACTTTAGAGCCACCTCAGCCAAAGGCTCAAGTGGAGTATCCACCAATGCACGCAATACAAGGGGAAGGTCCCATAAAGGGAACAAGGGCTTCACCAAAGAACGGGGCAACAAAAAACTCCGCAACCAGCCGGGACACCAAGTCGTCCACATCCAGCAAGTTCCCCCACGGTGAACAAAGCGCCTTAATGGCCGCCTACTGAGGCTGCAAGGTGGAACCAGACAAACATTTCTCAAACCCCTCCCAGAGAAACTGCAGCACCTCCGGCAGAGAACACTCCAGGGGAGACAATCCCAGAGCACAACACCAGCTCTGGAAATTCCCCCCATGTCTCCCATAGAACTTCAGAGTTGAAGGCCAACAAGACCCCTGCATAGCCAATGCTAAGTGATCAGGTAGACCCCTGTGACGCAACCCCTGCCTCTCAACCTCTACACCGACAGCCGCAGCCGCAGGTGAGGCAACCTGGGAGCCAACCTCAGAGGACACGGAAAGCAGGGGAGCAACCACAGACCCTGAACAGCCAACAGTTTCAGAATAGGGAATCAAGACCTACGGGACAAAATGGCACCACTACCACCACCTCCCGAGACTCCCGGACTAGGCGAGCAAGGATCCGGGGACCAGAGAAATGGGCGAGAATGCATACAAGGCGGGCCGGCCAAGGAAGAGTCAGCGCATCCACTCCTCAGGCTCCCACCTGAGGAACCCTGAAACAAAAGCGAGGAAGCTGGGCATTGTGCCGGGAAGCAAACAAGTCCAGGAAGGGAAGACCAAACCTCCTGCAGATCTCCCGAAAGATCACCGGAGACAGAGACAATTCCTGGGAGGGGGGGAAACAACTGAGGGCATCCACCACCCCATTGTCCACCCCCTGATGTGAACCACCGACAGAGACAACAGGTGCTCCTCTGCCCAACAAAACAAGGGAACCACCACTGCATTCAAAGACCGGGACTGTATCCCCCACTGATGATTCATGTAGGCCACAGTCACCATGTTGTCGAATCGCACAACCACATTCTGCCTCAACAACATCCGATGGAACCCCAGGACCACTCAAGACACCGCCAACAACTCCCTTCAATTGGAGGAGGGCCTCACCTCCTGGAGGGACCAACGCCCCAGCAGCGAGCCAGACACCAATGGCGCCCCCCATCCGAAAGCACTGGCATCTGTAGTCAGGACCACAGGAGGAGAGGGCTGCAACGGCAATCCCCTGGAATGGTTGGCCAACACCGTCCACCAGCGCAGAGCCGGGTGGAGGGAAGGAGAAGCCGAAACCAGAAGTCCCAGATCCCGAGACTGGGGAGCCGAATGGGACAACAGATGCACCCACAGAGGACGGAGATAAAATTGCGCCAAAGGGACCGTGAACACTGCAGCTGCCATGAGCCCCAGAAGCTGCAACCAAAGACAAACAGGAAAGGAGGCCCCCTGCAGAAAGCACAGAGCAAGGGAACCCAAGGTCAAAGTCCGGGCGCCTGACAGGAACACCCTGTTTAGGTCTGTGCGAAAGCAGGCCCCGATAAATGTCAGGTCCTGCGAGGGCACCAGATGACATTTGGGAAGCTTCAGCAGAAACCCATGAGCCTCCAAAGCCAACACACCACCCTCTGATCGACCAACAGCTGATCCCCGCGAAGGAGCATGGTCCAGCCAATCGTCGAGGTAAGGGTAAAACAGGATCCGCTGAAGATGCAGGGAAGCCACCAATGGAGCTACCACCTTCGTGAACACCCTCGGGGCAGACCGAAGGCCAAACGGCAGGACACAAACCTGAAAATGACTGCCCCAGTGGCAAAACCTCAGGAACCTACGACAGCTGGGATGAACTGCGACATGGCAGTAAGCGCCCTGCTGATCCTGTGTGCACATGAAATGTCCCAGGAGAACCAACTGAATCCCCCTCTGAAGAGCCTTCATTTTGAAGGGCAGGCGAACCACAAACTTGTTCAGAGCCTTCAAGTCCAGCACCATACAGAGTCCCCCAGTCAATTTGGGCATCAGAAAGATCAGAGAGTAAACTCCCCTCCCCCTCTCCAGAGGAGGCACCATCTGAATCACCCCATTGCACAGGAGTGATTCGATCCCCAGGTACAACTCCGTCCTCTTAGACTGACTGGATGGCCAAGGAGTTGGACAAACCCTGGAACCCAGCGGGGGCACCGTGAACTCGATGCTATACCCCCGGCGCACGATGTCCAAAACCCACACATCGGAAGAAGACTGCAACCAGGCTGGAAGGAAGTACCAACAAACCATGGATGTCTATCATATAGTCAGGACCAAGGTTTATGTGGGGGAGACTTCGCCTTTCTGTCCCGAACCCAGCCAGAAGAAAACCTCCCATCACCTCTAGAGAACTTCTGCCTGGATGGCGGATGAAAGGGGTATTTAGGCTTCGAAAACCCCTTATCAGTGGAGGACTGCTTTAAAGAAGAGGAGTGCTTCTTTTCCTTAAAAAGCTTGTGCAACTTGCCCTCCAACTCCTCCCCAAACAAATTAGTACCTTGAAAAGGCAAATGCAGGGCAGCGGCCTTTTGAGCGGAATCAGTCTTCCAATCCTTCTGAACCGAATTGTGTTGAGCCGCCACACAGGTGCCCCCTTAAAGGGCGGAGACCCTCACTACATCAAAGGACACATCCGAAAGGAACTCCACCTGTCTCTCGATATGCTCCAAAAGCTCAGAACAGTCTGACGTATCATCCAGGGATTGAAAAAGAGCCTTGACATCGGAAATGAGGGACTGAGACATATAAGTCGCATAGATCACAGCCCGTAGAGCCAGATGAGACCCAGAGAAAAACTTCCTCAAGGATGTATCCACTTTTTTATCTACAGGGTCTTTAACAACAGAGGGGCAGATTTACAAGGACTGGCGCATCTCTGCATATTAGCAGGGATGCGCCAGTAAAGATGCAACTTGCAAAAATACCCTTGCGCCACCCCGCATGCGTCGCATTTACAATGCGGCGCACCGTGGCACAAGGATAGACAGATGCGTGTCGCATCTTTTGTTGTAAGGGCAGCGCATTGCTGGAGTCGTGTCACAAGCGCGATGCAACTCCAACAATGCTCAGGGACGGCCCATACTTATTGTGCTGCGTCACTCCTTACACCTGCTTCAAGCAGGCGTAAGGGTTTGACGCAGCGATGTCGTAAAAGTGACTCAGTGAAATCTTGTAGATTTCACTGCGTCACTTTTACAAGGCTGTCTTGCGACGGAACGCCCACCCTGCATACATTATACCTGACACAGGTATAATGTAGCGCAGGGCTTTACAAAGTGACGCATCTCCCTAGATGCGTCACATTGTAAATATGTTGCAACGTGGCGCATTGTTTACAACGCCGCTGCGTCACAGAAGTGATGCAACGGCGGCGCAAATGTGTCACAAGGGGCTTGAAAATCTGCCCCAGAGTCCTCAGACAGCGATGTCTGACCCACCAGACTGGACACAAACGAATCGATCGGAATAGAGTCTGACAAGACAGTGGATATTGTCCTGGAGAGGATACAGCTTGGCCAGAAACCAGGGCAGCATAATGCGATCAGGATCCTTCTACTCCCGCTTCAATACCTCATGGACATAGGGATGGACAGGCACATCCACCGGTGCCATACTCTGGAACTGGGGAAACAAAGAACCCCAGACTTGCTGGGCGCCTCGTCATCAGGGAAGCCCATGTTGGAGTTAACATGTCGCAGCAATTCCGGCAACATGACTTTATCTACATATTTCCCTTTATGCTCCTCACCCCTCATCCAATCCTCTTCTGAACTGGAAGACTGAGAGGGCAAAACTGGAACAGAGCACTTGGGCCGACCTCCCTCAGCCCAATTCCTGCAATGTCTCTTTCATAAGGCGGTTAATACTGGCATCATCCCCTTCCCTGCGACCTTTAGAATGTGCCGGAGAAGAAGAAGAAGAGGACACAGAAGAGGAAGATGAAGATTCCTCCACATGCCTGGGCTTTTTGGAATGCTTGCCCATCGTGACAAACACCAGCACCAGCCAACACCCTCTGTCTGAGACAAAGAGCCCCAGCAACAAGGACAGAAAGATAGGCCAAGGTATTGTCAGTACTGCCATAAAACCACTATGCGGTACTCACCAACAGCTGCCAGAAATAGGGAAGCAACCGGTACCAGCCACCACAAACAGTGCCGCTCTCCCGACCGGCAGCGTCGCGCCTGACTTCCTGAATCACCACCCCCGCCGGAAGTCAGGTAACATGACCCAGAAGCGCTCCATACTCCGTGAGCACTGAGCCGCTTCCAGAGGAAACCACATGCCTCCCGCCCAGCCCAGAAACTCGGGAGGTGCGGCCAGCAAATTTTAGGAATCACCGCCACAGCCCGAAGGCAAACCGCAAACATCTCTCTCCAAGCCCAGCAGGGAGGAAGACAAGATCACCAGCAACGCTCCCACCTCCCAGCAGCGCAGCCATCCCACTCCTGACTCGTCCCATTCTGTCAGAAGACAGTAAAAAGAACAGGAGGAATGCTGGGTAAGTACATTTATGTACTCTTGGTGGGAGGAGGGGAGGGGTAGGGTCCAGCATTCCTTTGTTCTTTTTTCTGTTGGTAAGATAGGATTATCTCACTTGTAATGAATGGGACGAGGACAGGAGGGACCTGGGGGTAATGTGATGTACTGCAGAATACTGTGCAGCACTGGGCACTAGGCTCATCTGTTAATTTCACTGAATGTAGTGCTCATTCACACATCAATGTACATTGTATTTGGTGTTTTTGTGAGCTACTGTCAATACCCCTTTTCATACACCTCACGTATCTGTGACACTCTTCTATTCAGTTTTGGATATTTTTATTATGCATACGTTGCATTGCTTTTCAGTAATTTCTTTTCAGTGTACATAGGTGTCTGGTGGCCTTATTTAAAGTAGGAGTGGGTGAGAGAAATTAGTTCTAAAATAAAAGTTTGACTTGCAGCAAATGTTAGAATTGTGCTTTAGAAACGCATTTAAGCTACTGCAGAAATGTTTTCACATAGAAAATGACATGCATTCAGAATGTGCACACCCCATAATGTGAAGGAATCCTTATTAATGCTGCAAATAGATATATTAATACTACACATATATATAATGGAAAGCGTGCATACGAAATGGTAATGAAATAGTATAATTAAAACATTTTGTACTAAGCTATCGTTCTTAAATGTGCACATTTAGTTTCGGCCTCAAAGCCTTTTCCTATCGACTCTAGCTCACTGTTTAATAGACGTATATTAGAATATTTTCCCTAGCACCAGCAACCTGCTTAGAACGTGCTGACTTCAGACCTATGTTCCATTTAGTTCCCTCACCCCATGCTTGGTCATTGACTATAACACAATGAGACATTGCTGTGTTTGTTATAATAAATAATGATTTAGACATTTATGAATGCTTCATCAGAATAGTATTGCTAGTTTGCCTCCGCACCTCTGAAAACTCTTTGTCTTCGTATTGAAACTCATAACACATCTTCTAGCTTAGGCAAGAAGGTTCTGATGAGAACTTCCCTCCATGTAAGAACATTTGAAACAGTGTTATACTAATGTACCAGCTTGAAGATTTACTGTGGGAATAGAGTGAAGAGACATCAGAAGTTGACGGCACCATCGGATGAGCAGATCCCATTGGCTGGATGAGTCGACACCTAACCGAGTATTGATACAATATTCTAATGAATTTATAATAATGAGTGTTCCTAGAAAGACAGTAGGATAATTGCACTTGGAGTTCAACCGAGAGGGAGACTCCAGACCCATTATTCCCGCCTTGCGACTCTTCTCCTGGAGAGTTGATCTTTTAGCTTTGTTACCAATAGCACTGTTGAGGTGACTCATTCTTTGTATCTAAGGACTTTACCCTGATCAGTGCTACTGCAGAGATCATTATATTATTGACGGTTGCTATTGCATCTGTGGGGAACTTGGCTGAGTTTCCAGAACGGCTCTTTATGGGAAGTTTGTCTTTTATTCTCACTCTTGCTCTTTTCCTAAAAGGACTCTTGATGTGTTCTACTTAGATTAGGTCCTTTAGCTACTTTAGCGACGCTTTCCTTAAGGAAGACTGTGTATTGATTTATGCTGTCACTAATCAATCTTTTATTGATATTTCTGTAAACCAACCTCTCATCATTGACTGAACATTTAAATTCCATTGTCAATGATATATGCATAATTTATGTTTTGTTCTAGGCTCCATTCATACCACGGTGGCAAAGGTCCATTGACCTTGTCAAGAGCCATCAGCATTTACCAAGGACAAAGCCTAAAAGTTTGGTGTTTTAAACTTGAAGCATTACTCGGCTAATTCTCAGGTTCTAGCAGGCGTAACTCAAGTAATTTCATGTAGTGTAATAACGCTGATTTTCTGAAAACTTCTGCTAGATTACACAGAATTATGTGAGAAAAGAAATTCTATTTTCTTAGTGCAAAAATGCCCCCTCATGTTCAAAATGGATCCAAGGATGTATTTTGCACTAGGAAATGGCGCTAAATGCAAGAGAACATGAATAGACAGCGTGAACATTTATATTTAGGCTTAGTTATTTTAGTCTATGCAACATTCCATTTTTATTTTTCGTGTCTGTTATCACTCGAACACATTTTACTTTGCTCGATGGTATGTTCACCAGCTGTCTTGGGATGTACTTCGCAAAAGAGCTTTACATTGTGCTCTCTCCTTTTCATGTTGTGTTGTGGCTTCTGTGATCGTTACTGGAAATCGAACAAGCGTGTGACATCTTGACAAAAATGAGGTCCTTATTGGATATGGTGCGATGCTATCAGTGGAACTCCTGGTAATTCAGAGCTTTGCAATGGACCACATTGTGGCCTGGGGGGATGGTAGTCATGCATGTGTGGTGAACGAACATTGTGACATTGTGGGTCAAATATATTATGCTAGACTGTTTCATATCTGCTAAACTGTTTCATATTCACTCATCAGCAGGTTAGATTTTTTCTTTTTCATCCCTGTTCACATCACGGAAATTCATGCATGAGCTGCCGTGAGGAGTCTAAAACAATCTGACAGATCTTCTCTGAAGTTGCCTCTTAAGTGTCACACTGGCCATGGTTGATTATGTAACCCAGAAAACCAAAAAGTCTGATGAGTAAGGAAAGCAAGGGGCTGTTTTTTTCCCAAAGTAGGTCACCGTAGATTTGTGGACTCCTTTTTAAGATTGAGACATTTTATGTTTCAACTGGTCATAAAACAGAGTGGCCATTATTTTGGGAAAAGAGTTACCAGACTGACGCTTTCAGCCATGAGATCAGAGGTGCTCTGGATGTAGAAATATAGGACACCATCCACAAAGCAATTTTGGCCCTAAATATATCTTTATCATCAAACAAGTGGTGTGGAAGAGCCTTAATGATGAGAAGGCATTTTACCAAGCAGGACTGGCATTTCTCTGGAGGATTGTGAGGTGAAATAGGTCCAAGGAAGGGTTTATATGATTAGTAAATCTTGTTGATTTTTCCTCCCAAGGGATACATTTTTGCAGATGGTTTATATATTTCTGATGTATAAGTTATAGCAAACTACTGACAAAATAGGGCAACCCAATTATCCCCAAGGAATTGGGTAAGATCAAATACATATACAAGAAATTCCTTTAGGAATTATTTACATGAACAATTCACATTTATCTTAGTCACAAATGTGATCCGGACAGTTACGAAATTGCAACTGTAATCAAGGATGTATTCAAATTTCTTTATATTAATATATATTTGGAAATAATTCTTTGTGCATTACATCCACAAATTCATAAAAGAATATATACACGTTATAATCAGTATACAAAAAATAGCAACAGTGCAACTACCCGGACAATCCCATATAATACACCTGTTTGTTAGGGGATTGACGGTTGTGAAAAACACCCTCTTCACAACAAATAATATGGTCAGTAAAAATAACAGTCCATATCTTTAATAATTCTTGGTATTCAACACAACTTGAAATCAACTTAAATCAAGAGGTTAAGAGGCAAGAAGGGTGTGTTGTCAACGTTTCGGTCTTTTATGGCCACTTGGCTCCGCAAGACCATCCTCAGGACTCAGCGTTTCAAATAGGGAAACTCCTGTGAATACTAACAAAACAAACCAATGAATACACCCTATATCCTATTGTATCGTCTGCTCACAAGAAGCCAAACACCAGTGCCTAACCAACCAAACCATGCAAGAATTTGACCAATTTAAAAACACGCCATGAGTGCCCATATGGTAACCTAGAAACCACCCTGGTGTAACCGAATCAAACCAATTAAAATATAAAATCCAAAAATACCTTGCTTGTATCTCACTCACATATGTTGAGTTTACAACCAGAATTCTACCAGACCATTCACTAGAAACATTAATCAGAGAAAAAAGTGAATTTGAGATCAAATATAGCCATTTCGTTAACAATGTGCCAAGAATGGTGGAAAGATTACAGTTCATCTTACCCACTCGATCTAGGAAGCATCTTATCTACAAAAAGATGACCAAATACATGATATATATACCAACTGGCAATTCACACATAGGGACAATACATATCAAATACAAAATAGCCCCTTGAGCCTAATATAATAACCGGTGGTCGCTTAATTGAAAACGGAATGAATCGGCAAACAGACAGAATCCGGCTACTCCATGCGGTCCGCGTACGCTGTAGCTGCCGGATCCAACCTTTAACCCCATTCGCGTCTCTACGCATCAACATGTGATGCGTAAGCGCGTGTGTGTCCACCATATTGGAATGGGGAAGGAAAACAAGCCGGTACCTCACAATTATTACGAAACGAAATAATCGAGTAGATTATGCTCCGCCATATTGGAATGTGAACGGAACACAAGCCGGTACCTCATAACTATTAAGGAACGAGATAATCGAGTAGATTATAATAGGCACTCCTAAATATCCTGTCACATTAACAAAGAATATTTAATCAAACAGGATTATGGCGGCAGTACTAGTTAAAATCGGAACACCATATACGTCCTACTCGAGTGTGTAACAAACACTAGTGAGGGGTGAGAACTGTAATTATGTTATGAACACTCCCTTTCTGTCGAGCCATATAAATACATGGCCAGGACCGCAATGATAACGGGGATTATAGTAGAGGGCAATAATTCACAGATTCATTTTCACATTGTATAAAGCAATACTGCACAGATTCAATACCACATATGATATGTACGGGGACAAAACAAAGGGCCATAATAAAGGAAAATACTCACAAGTAGCAATTAATATAAAACACTTCATAAAATATCAAAACAACGAAAACACATATCAATGCAGGATACAAAACTACCCCAACGACCACAAGATGTTACAGAAAAGTGGTGCACAAAAATAAGCACCCATGTAAATTCAAGAATACCACATAACTACAAGGTAGCTAAGGTCTGCCATTCCACTAGTAAATTGAGTCCCTTTTCCACAGTCTTCGCTGACCAGATCCACCTGTTTTCCTTCACTGTGAGCAGGCGATCAACATTGCGTCTTCATCTAGAGCTTTTGACTACCTCTAGTACAAACCATTTCATGTCAGAAGGTGCATGGGACATACTCAGATAATGTTCAACGAGGGGTGCAGATGTTATTTTGCAACGTATACGGGATTGATGTTGTATTATACGTTTCTTTACCTCTTGTGTGGTTTTTCCTATATAATACAATGAACAAGGACATTCAATACAGTAGATCACATTTTTCGAGAGATAATTCGAATAATGTTTTTTTTAATACCCTTTGCTTGTCATTGAGAATACAAGATGTTACAATTGATGTAATGGCACAGGCTGCACAATGGCCACACGGATAGTGACCCACCACAGGTGTCAGGCCCCAAAGATGTTGTAATGAATTCAGTTCACATTCATTGTATGCCCTAACCAAGTGATCTTTCAAAATGTCTTCCTCGCTTAAATGCAAAACGTGGTTTTTCCCATTGTGTATCCACTTTGCGTATTAGATGCCAGTTCTAAAGTATGGTCTTTTTAATCATATTAGATTCTGCCCCGAAAGTGGTCACACAAGTAACCTTTTTATGATCTGCCTCCTGACAGTCTTTTACCTGTAACAGGGCCTGACGATCATAATGCCACGCCCGTTTCATTGAGCGTTTCAAAAGGCGATAGGGATACCCTCTCGTGACCAATTTTGATTGTAGAATTTTTGCTTCCCTGAAATAATTCTCCCTTTTGGTGCAGTTACGTTTAATCCTTAAAAACTGACCAAAAGGGAGGTTATCCCGTAGATTACATGGATGGTGGCTCGTGTATTTTAAAAGAGTGTTCCTCGCCGTAGGTTTTGTATATAGGCTAACTGCCAACCGTCCTGAATATTTCCAGATATTCAGATCCAAAAAACTTATAGATTGTTGATTATGCTCCATAGTAAATTGCAGATTATCATCTTGTCTGTTAAGCCACAGATGAAAATCCCTCAATTCATCTACTGATCCTTGCCAAACCAGGCACACGTCATCAATATACCGCAGATATTCCTTTATATTCTGTTGTAAGGGGTTGTTGTTATAAATAACCTTGTTCTCAAAAGCAGCGACATACAGATTGGCTATATCTGGGGCAACAATTGCGCCCATTGATACCCCTTTAATTTGGCCAAAGAACTCTCCATTGAAAATGAAGTAGTTCCGTTCAAGGGCGATCTTTGCACATTTAACTATACATTCTATAGGTACTTTGTGCAGCCGGGTCCTCAGTTCTACAGCGTGTTCTATTACTGACAGTGCTTCATTTTGGGGAATACTGGTATATAAACCTTCGATGTCCATAGTTACAAGAATATCCGTTTGGACATCAAATTCCAGGCCCTCTAACTTTGTTATCACATCCAGACCGTCTCTGGTGTATGATCGTGTAAGCGGGACAAAAGGTTTTATGAAAAAATCTACAAATTCCGCTAAGGGTTGTAAAATAGACTGACATCCTGCAACTATGGGTCTGCCTGGGGGATGCTTATCATCTTTATGAATCTTAGGTAGCATATAAAACGCCGCAATAGAAAAGTCTTTCTTATTAAGAGAATCAAATTCTTTCTGACTAAGCCAAAGTCCATCTCGGCCTAAGATGGTATAATCGGGAATTTCTTTTCTGATTCTCCCTGTAGGATCTCCAGGTAAGGTACTATGAATGGTAATTCCAAACACTGAGTTTAGTAATAAGAACATGGATATTGTCCCAATCTTTAATCTATCCTCGCATGAACTTAAGTCAAAGGAAATTGAACTTCTAAGTAATGGGTTGCCTTTTATACCAACATGTAGAAATTATCCTTTTATGACACAAATAGAATTGTACAAATTCTTTAGAACATTACGATTGAAATACTTTTTTGCTAAGAGTCCCACCGATATCCAGAGAGACACCACTGGCCTACACTGCCCTTCAACATTCTTTCCAGCCACGAGTTTATTACCTAAAGAATTACTTACATTTCAGAACATGATTCTAACTGAAGTTGAACAGATATTTCAGGAACGGAAATATGTTAAATTCAATTTCTCTAAGGACCAACACAATACATTGTTGTCTCTAGCTAATCGTAGGGATCTTATAATAAAACCTGCTGATAAAGGGAGAAGCATCATTGTACAAAACAAAGTTGACTATGATGTTGAAGTGTTGAGGCAGCTTCACAACCCCTTGCATTACCTCAGATTACCTGGAGATCCTACAGAGAGAATCAGAAAAGAAATTGTCGATTATGCCATCTTAGGCCGAGATGGACTTTGGCTTAGTCGGAAAGAATTTGATTCTCTTAATAAGAAAGACTTTTCTATTCTGTCGTTTTATACACAACCTAAGATTCATAAAGATGATAAGCATCCCCCAGCAGACCCATAGTTGCAGGATGTCAGTCTATTTTACAACCCTTAGCGGAATATGTAGATTTTGTCATAAAACCTTTTGTCCAGCTTACACGACCATACACCAGAGACAGTCTGGATGTGATAACAAAGTTAAAGGGCCTGGAATTTGATGCCCAAACGGATATTCTTGTAACTATGGACATCGAAAGTTTATATACGAGTATTCTCCAAAATGAAGCACTGTCAGAAATAGAACACACTGTAGAACTGAGGACCCGACCGCTCAAAGTACCTACAGAATTTATAGTTAAATGTGCAAAGATCGCCCTTGAACGGAACTACTTCATTTTCAATGGAGAGCTCTTTGGCCAAATTAAAGGGGTAGCAATGGGCACAATTTTTGCCCCAGATATAGCCAATCTGTATGTCGCTGCTTTTGAGAACAAGGTTATATATAACAACAACCCCTTCCAACAGAATATAAAGGAATATCTGCGGTATATTGATGACGTGTGCCTGGTTTGGCAAGGATCAGTAGATGAATTGAGGGATTTTCATCTGTGGCTTAACAGACAAGATGATAATCTGCAATTTACTATGGA
Organism: Calotriton arnoldi; assembly: GCA_963921515.1. Taxonomy (NCBI): domain Eukaryota; kingdom Metazoa; phylum Chordata; class Amphibia; order Caudata; family Salamandridae; genus Calotriton; species Calotriton arnoldi. The sequence continues at coordinate 729,813 of CAWUFW010005136.1, read as the reverse complement.
GCATAATCAACAATCTATAAGTTTTTTGGATCTGAATATCTGGAATTATTCTGGACGGTTGGCAGATAGCCTATATACAAAACCTACGACGAGGAACACTCTTTTAAAATACACGAGCCACCATCCACGTAATCTACGGGATAACCTCCCTTTTGGTCAGTTTTTAAGGATTAAACGTAACTGCACCAAAAAGGAGGATTATTTCAAGGAAGCAAAAATTCTACAATCAAAATTGCTCATGAGAGGGAATACCTATCGCCTTGTGAAACGCTCAATGAAACGGGCGTGGTATTATGATCGTCAGGCCCTGTTACAGGTAAAAGACCGTCAGGAGGCAGATCGTAAAAAGATTACTTGTGTGACCACTTTTGAGACAGAATCTAATATGATTAAAAAGACCATACTGAGGAACTGGCATCTAATACGCAAAGTGGATACAAAATGGGAAAAACCACGTTTTGCATTTAAGTGAGGAAGAAATTTGAAAGATCACTTGGTTAGGGCATACAATGAATGTGAACCGAATTCATTACAACATCTTTGGGGCTTGACACCTGTGGTGGGTCACTATCCGTGTGGCCATTGTGCAGCCTGTGCCATTACATCAGTTGTAAAATCGTGTATTCTCAATGACAAGCAATGGGTATTAAAACATCATTCGAATTGTCTCTCGAAAAATGTGATCTACTGTATTGAATGTCCTTGTTCATTGTATTATATAGGAAAAACCACACAAGAGGTAAAGAAACGTATAATACAACATCAATTCTGTATACGTTGCAAAATAACATCTGCACCCCTCGTTGAACATTATCTGAGTATGTCCCATGCACCTTCTGACATGAAATGGTTCGTACTAGAGGTAGTCAAAAGCTCTAGACGAAGACGCAATGTTGATCGCCTGCTCACAGTGAAGGAAAACAGGTAGATCTGGTCAGCAAAGACTGTGGAAAAGGGACTCAATTTACTAGTGGAATGGCAGACCTTAGCTACCTTGTAGTTATATGGTATTCTTGAATTTACATGGGTGCTTATTTTTGTGCACCACTTTTCTGTAATATCTTGTGGTCGTTGGGGTAGTTTTGTATCCTGCATTGACATGTGTATTCGTTGTTTTGATATTTTATGAAGTGTTTTATATTAATTGCTACTTGTGAGTATTTTCCTTTATTATGGCCCTTTGTTTTGTCCCTGTACATATCATATGTAATCTGTGCAGTATTGCTTTATACATTGTGAAAATGAATCTGTGTATTATTGCCCTCTACTATAATCCCCGTTATCATTGCGGTCCTGGCCCTGTATTTATATGGCTCGACAGTAAGGAGTGTTCATAACATAATTACAGTTCTCACCCCTCACTAGTGTTTGTTACACACTCGAGTAGGATGTATATGGTGTTCCGATTTTAACTAGTACTGCTGCCATAATCCTGTTTGATTAAATATTCTTTATTATTGCAACAGGATATTTAGGAGTGCCTATTATAATCTACTTGATTATCTCGTTCCTAAATAGTTATGAGGTACCGGCTTGTGTTCCGTTTACATTCCAATATGGCGGAGCATAATCTACTTGATTATTTCGTTTCGTAATAATTGTGAGGTACCGGCTTGTGTTCCGTCCCCATTCCAATATGGTGGACACACACGTGCTTACGCATCATGTGTTGATGCGTAGAGACGCGAATGGGGTTAAAGGTTGGATCCGGCAGCTACAGCGTACGCGGACCGCATGGATTATCCGGATGCTGTTTGTTTGCAGATTCATTCCGTTTTCAAGTAAGCGACCACCGGTTATTATATTAGGCTCAAGGGGCTATTTTGTATTTGTTATGTGTTGGCCCTATGTGGGAATTGGCAGTTGGTGTATTAATCATGGATTTGGTCATCTTTTTTGTAGATAAGATGCTTCCTAGATCGAGTGGGTAAGATGAACTCTAATCTTTCCACCATTCTTGGCACATTGTTAGCGAAATGGCTATATTTGATCTCAAATTCACTTTTTTCTCTGATTAATGTTTCTAGTGATGGTCTGGTAGAATTCTGGTTGTAAACTCAACATATGTGAGTGAGATACAAGCAAGGTATTTTGGATTTTATATTTTAATTGGTTTGATTCGGTTACACCAGGGTCGTTTATAGGTTACCATATGGGCACTCATGGTGTGTTTTTATATTGGTCACATTTTTGCATGGTTTGGTTGGTCAGGCACTGGTGTTTGGCTTCTTGTGAGCAGAAGATATAGGGTGTAGTCATTGGTTTGTTTTGTTAGTATCCACAGGAGTTTCCCTATTTGCAACGCTGAGTCCTGAGGATGGTCTTGCGGACCCAGGTGGCCATAAAAGACCGAAACGTCGACAACACACCCTTCTTGCCTCTTAACCTCTTGATTTAAGTTAATTTCAAGTTGTGTTGAATACCAAGAATTATGAAAGATATGGACAGTTATTTTTACTTACCATATTATTTGTTGTGAAGAGGGTGTTTTTCACTACCATCAATCCCCTAACAAACAGGTGTATTATATGGGATTGTCCGGGTAGTTGCAGTGTTGCTATTTTTTGTATACTGATTACAACATGTATATATTCTGTTATGAATTTATGGATGTAATGCACAAAGAATTATTTCTAAATATATATTAATATAAAAGAAATTTGAATACATCCTTGATTACAGTTGAGATTTCTTTACTGTACGGATCACATTTGTGACTAAGATAAATGTGAATTGTTCATGTAAATAATTCCTCAAGGAATTTCTTGTATATGTACTTAAGTTATAGCAAAGTCATAGTCAAAGATGTTCCTTATCTCGACTGTTATTTGTGTGATTTAGGAGCCCTTACTTCAAAATTGTAGAAACTCTGCACTTTCATGGAATTGCTGCTGGTCATGTTAAATTAAGGTAACCTGTTAAGAAAGTGATATAGTTTGAAGTAAGAATTGCTTAAAACAATATTTTTAGAGTGGCAGAACGACACCCTATGACATCATAATATCAGCTAAAGTACTACCAACAGTAGGTTATGGGGCTATTGCAAGTCACTGATGGGTTCTGTGACCGGGCTGAAGGCTGAGTGGCTATATATCAGTACGGTACTCCTCAGAGACTTGATATTCTTCTGGTGAACAGTTAGGGGTATTTAATACCATGTAATATATAGGGAAACATCCGGAAGAGTTCCGGAAGCTCGTAAGCGTAACCATGCTTGCCCTAACAACGACTTTGCCTTAACCATGCACATGCGTGGTTAAGGCAAATGCACTGTTTGGAATGAGCGGGAAAAGAGAAGCATCGGGAAGCGGACACGGAAAGGTAAGTGGGGCTGGGGCCGGGTCTGGGGGGGTTTGTGGTAGTTTTATGGGGTGGTGGGTGTTCGGGTTGTTTTTAGGGGTGGGGGTTCAGAGTAATTTTCTGCGGTGGTGGGGGTTCGGGGTAGTTTTTAGGGGTGGGGGTTCGGGGTAGTTTTTAGGGGTGGGGGGTTCGGGGACGTTTTCAGAGGGGGTTCGGGGTATTTTTTAATGGGGTTGTTTTGAGGGCTCAGGGAGGGGGATGGGGGTAGTTTTTAGGGATTAGGGGAGGGTGGGGTGTTTTTAGGGCTCAGGGTGGGGGGGAAGGGGTGGTATCCTTAGCCACGCATACCCCTTTACCATGGAAACCATTACCACGAAAAATCGTGGTAAAGGCATGCGTGGTAAAGCAATGCGTGGTTAAGACACGTCGTTATACAGACCGCGTTGTTTAGGTATGCAGGGTTGAGGAACTCATTGTTCTGTCATACAACCGAATATATAGTCATGCTGCTACACCTACTGTCCTTTCCTCTGTTCTTTCCATAGTTTCCAGTTCGGCCTGTGCATTGTTACACAGTTTCTGCAAGTCCTGGATTTTAAGCCCACTCTGCATACTCATTTGAGCCCATTTTATAATACAAGATCTAAACTGAAAGTCCAAGAACACAACATGGTTTTGAAAAGAATGCTAGGGCTTTCTGAAGGCGTCACAGTTGAAATGGCACCTCTTGGCAACTATGGAGCTGCAGTTTTCGAGCAAAAAATAATGCCTAACCGCAGAGATTGGAAAAACCCAATTAAACACTTTTTTAAATTTATTTATTTTTTAAATAAACCAACATAATCCAATGTACAAATTTGGGAATGCATCCTTCCTTTGTAAAGCTGAGCAACACTAATCTATGTTTTCTTATTGTTTACAGCTGCTGATCAGTGTCTTGCTTGTCGTGTGAGGTGGGGTGCAGTGGTCCACGTTGCTCCTCTTCTAGAGCAGAGTAGTCATTCTGCCTGTCGGTTACCGCCGAATCAAGGTAACAGAGACACGCTGGTTCCTCAGATCTCTCGGAATTTGTCAGACTATTGGCTTGCAGACACAAGAACACAATGTTTCTTTGCTTACAAGAAGTAGGAGTTTGCATTTTTTATTTATTTCTGGTACACGGAGTGCGTGCTTGGTAAGTTCACACCTTCATCCTTCACAATTTCAGAGGGATCGTGGCTATCACTTTATGCTGCCAGGAAGGAGGAGGCAATTTTCTTATTACAGACACTTTCTGATGTCAGAGGGAGCTTCTAATAAAAAATTAGTTACATAATAAATTGCATTTTTATATAACCTCGAAGATAGCGAAAAGGAACCATGCAACATGCACAGAATGTTAGGATATTAGAAGACCAAAAAATGGAATGGATGGAATTCTAGTCCATCATTTCTTAGACCGCTATGCAGCTTCAGACAAAAATCTGCCACATGCAAATCAGTCTTTGTCCTGCTATAATAGACTAGTCCACCCCAACTGCCAATGTTTTTCACTACAATATCAAGAGGTTAATATCCATATGCTAAACATTTGTGGCCAAAATATTCACTCTCAAATATTGTAAAGGTAAGTGTACAAAACTAAATATAGATTAACTATTTTTAACTCCACGTATTTTTACATTGATCATATGTATATGTTCAAGGTATGTTGATGTGGAGTTATGAATAACAACTCTGTGCATATCTATATGCTTACCTTCAGGATGGAGTGGTCAATATTTTAGCAAAGATATTTTGCCAGGTCAACGTTTTGCTCCTCTATATCCTGAAATATAACCTCTTCCAGGCCATGGTTTTTGGGGTATATTGTACATATCTATGTGGTATTTCTATAGCGAGTACCCAGCCAAAAAGCAGCAAAGTGCTTTACTTGGTCAAAGACAAACATAAAGTCTACAGGTAAAAGGAGAGGAAGCAGGATTGTGGATCGTTAATGCACTGAGATGCAGTGTTTTTAAAAGAGGTGAGTCTTCAACTATTTCTTAAAGTGGAGCAGAGTTAGGGCAGTCCTGAGAGATACAGGGATGTAGTTCTAGATCCTGGGTGCACAGATGGAAAAGGCCTGCTGCCTTGTATTTTTTTCACACTTCTCGGAGGAGCCGCCACTGCAAATGACACTTTTATGGGAATTCCAAATCTCTCGTTAAACTGGTGGTCCCAACAGCTGGAAGTGAGTAGAAGAAGCTGTCCTCCTGCCACATTCCAAACATGCACAGAGGCTGGGCCACTCGCGAGCTGACCCAGTGCATTGTGGTAGTTGCAGTTTATATTGTGGCTTTTCACTTCTTTGAGAAAAATCTGCCTTTGCTTGACTAGTGCTTTATTCGCTAATGTAAATCCCCATGTCTCCCCCCCCCCCCTCTGTATCTCACTGCCACCTCTTGCCACAGCACACTTCTTCAAGTAGTGGGGACACTTGTAACTATTCTAAACTTAGGGCCTGGAACCACATCTCTGCCACTGGACAATCCTGGACAATCCTGAAGTCAGGGCCTCTCACAGATTTACTGTATGAATCCTTAGCAGCTGTGCAGCATGGAGTTGCAAGGCCAGTTTACCATATTTACACCCAGGGGAATCCACGTGCCCTCCTCTGCCACAGACACACCAATATTCCGGTATTGGTTGGTTGCAGCCCACCTTAGGGGACTGTATTCCTCACTGACGGTGAGCTTCCCACCTTGTCGCACTGTCTCTCTCAGGGTGTTTGAGGTTTTACACAGAAAACGGAGTTTCACTTCGCAGTAGAGTCCCACACTTTAGAGCACAGTCACTTTCTGAGCTGTATTTCCACACTTACAAACTTCAAGCACGGTCTCACACATTGTTTGAAAATCTGACAGAGTAGCACAGTCTCACTCATTCAATGTAAGTCTCACACCTTGGGGCGGAAGCCTTACTCGTTCCTTCTGAGTCTCAACATTGAAGCCTGAAAGAACAATCTCTTTATGGTCGCAGAATGTTGTCATGCTTGTACGCCGCGCCAAAAACACATTCTGCCATGGTGCACTGGTCAGGAGACGTGTAAAATGCGGCATGTTCATTATGCGGCAAAGCAAACGCCGGGGAACTGATAAATAGAATGAGTCATTTCGGCATTTTGCATTGAGCTCTAGTTAAGCGAAATTGAAGGCCGACTTTTACGACTGCGGCCTGATCACTTTGTAAAAAGAGTCCTTGAAATGTAGCAGAAACAACGGGCAGCGCCAGCACCCGATCCATAAAAATAGGGAATACATAGGAGAAAGTAATCTAATCACTACCTCAAGCAGTCAGCCCCAAAACAAACATCAGGGTCGGAGAACCCCCGTAGCAGGTAATCAAGCATCCACAAGTTACAGCCAGGAACATTCAGAGGGGGCGATGACCTTGAATCACACGGGTAGGAGATGGGAATCACAAACGGATATGTCAACAGTAGCACAACATTTCACCTGTGGCGTCATTCCTGCCGCCGAACCTGCTGTTCCAAACCAGCTCGTGATGCTCGCTCTGCGCCCATGACAAGGGACCAGTCTTGTAACAGGGAACACGAAGCACCGCAGCATTCCGTCACCACCAAAAGAAGAGGAACTGACTGAAATAACTGATGGGAGGAAGACGCACACCAAGCACCCTCTCAATTATGGCCCTGCAGTCTGTGCCACCGGTAGTGTGAAAAGATTCCACATTCCTGCACCAGTAATAAGACTTGAAGGTTCTTGAAACGCAGCTGCCTCACTCTCAGTGCCACCGGTTTTAAAATCCCTGGCTTGTCAGCGAACTTCCCACTCCCCTGTAGAGGATTTCACCTCTGCATGAAGTGGTAAACAACCCCAAATGCGTGTTCAATTTGTGAGCGCCAATTTACTGGCATGAGTTATTTGTGAAATTGCCCGTATATCAAATCATTAGTGAAGCTAAGTGGAAGAGATGCACAATTTTGCATGGTTCCTTTTACATTTGCCGGCCCTAGGCTATATTTGACTGCCTTGAACAACTGATTCTTTTCAGTTCCTCATCAGCTGGCCTAGCATCTATTTATACCTATTCAAAAAGTCCATCTTCTGTTCTATTCATAGCCCCCAAACGCTGACCTTGGGGAACCGTTTGCACTTACATATGCAACTTCTTCCATACTTCCGGAGCAGCCTCAACTAAAAAAAAACTTTCCACAGAAAAAACATATGAAGCAGCAATATATTATTTTTAATGAAGCAAACTATGCATACATATTGTGTTATAGTGGAAACGGTTCTTCAGTCGCTGCCTCCTTGCCTACGCAGGTTTTTTCTTGAAGTCCAGTATAGATTTTATCTGATCAATTAAATGTCACTTATGCATCAGTACTGGCAAAGGTCATCCGTGTAGGGCAATGCCTCTGAAAAGTAGGTAGGCCAGGAGTATACTCATGCACACTTTGTGAATGTTTAGCAGGTGAATGACTCTTCTCCAACCCCACCTACATTTAAGGGGCACTGACCTGCTAGGATATCTCCTCTCAAAAGCCACCATTCATCTGTCAAAACTTCAGTTTAGTAGGTTTGATGTATGGCCGTGTAAGGTTCTAAGCCCTCCTCCCAGCACATTAATGGCCGATTGCACTGTTGGTCTGCTCCAAGGAGGAGACATTCTAAATCTTATGTGGCCATGACCTGGAATGCTCCTCTGCATCTACCACAATCATTTCTCAAAAATGATCTTTGAGATAGAAACTTCTGAAAAGTCACAACTCACCTGTCCAATAACGCTGCTTATCCAATGAAGGACTCCTAATTATCATGGTGGCTGATTTTGCCGATGTGTAGTGCACAATAAATGCAGTCTAATATTTTAGACACTTCGATTGCTTTTCATTCATGCAGCATCGCAATTTCATTTGAATGTTCTCCAGAATTGATAGCTCTTTTCCACTTATCCTTGTCTATTAGTTACCCATAACCCAGGTCTGTCAACATCAAGAACTAAAAAGGACTGTATTTTCGATTAAGATGCTTGTGTAAAACTAAATACATGATAAGAGTTGTGGTCATAAGCGTGCCAAGTTAACACTTCAGCTGGCAGTCGGGGCTGGAACAGATAACTGACACTGTCTTCAGTCCTGGCTAAATAAACAGGAGGTGTGTCAGCTTCAGAGATGTTCTATATATTTGTGAGTGTAAATATTTTCACCCTCAAAAGTAGGACCCAAGAGTCTTGCATTTACCATGTTTGGTGACTACCTCCTATTCCAAGCTTTCAACATCAACACGAGGCATAACATTTGGTTTTTAACATACCAAATTCCATTCGTTTTGCCTTTTTATGCGCCTCTTCACTGATAAATGTCATTGATCTGCCAGAATCTACCAGGAGAAAACTGAGTGTGCATGATAAATATTACACCAGTGATAGTTCTGATCCCTGTGCAAACTCCTGTTTGCACAGAGAGCGGAATGCAGCCCTGAAATTGTAAAGAGGGCCATTGTCCTTTTGTGTACAACTCCTTGTAGGCCATCATATTCTTATTTACAAATTGATATTTTCCAAATAATCTAACGACCAGGGGGCAATATCTGAGATTAGTTATATTGTGGGCCATCAATGCCCTATTAATACACCTTCAAATCTGAATTTGCATGCAGGATGAAATGGCCACGAAAATACCTGTTAAGAGGTCCATGCATGTTTCTTAAGCTAACTCAAAAATATATGAGCGAGCAACCCTTCTAACAAAAGGGACAGTGTTTAAATACTTAGCAACAATAATGGATCCCTCTTGTGTATCCAATATATAGTCATTCATTCATCAACTCTCTTATTCCACAGGAATCATTTACTCGGCATTCTTTTACCCATCCAACCCTGCAATGAGACCTGTTTAATGCAGAAACATCTGTCCTTTATTATAATAGCACAATTCTTAACATTTAAATAATCTTAATACAATAAAATCTCCAATATAAAATTTCCTCAAATCTTAAATATTAAAACTGTGCAATTTATAGGATACACAAGAGGGATTCATTATTGTTCTCAAGCTAACTCAGTCACATCACTATGAGTCAAAACATGCCCCTAAAAGTAACGTAATGTGTTCCATAATCACCTTAGGTAATTCCCAGACTATGCACTTAGTCTCACCCATTTGACCCCATAAGATCAGTCAAACTCTTACTAACTGTATAAGCTTATGATCTTAAAAGAATCATTTAGTAAGTTACCTTCTTAGTTTTCAGGAGTGTTCCTGAGTTTCCCAAGTCGGGAATGAAGCCTGTAACAGTTAGAAATTGTATCTGAAATTAAATTTGAAAACTATTCTTCACCTGACTGCACTTTTGCCCTTTTCCCATTCTTTGATGAACCCCACCCAAATGTAAACAAGATGAAAATGTGTGTGTCACATGATAAATGTTGGCACTTAGGGCTTGGATAGGTGAATGGCAACCACAGTCAAAAGACCACAAGGATCCCATGAGTCGGATCTTGATAAGAAATATGTATGAAAATGTGTCCTTGACCCGATCTGCTGATACATGTCAAAGCATAAATATGTGAGTAAAGCCCCCTCTCCCCTACGGTTATTAAGTTCTTTCTAGATATAGACAACTATGAGGGGGTGTTTTTGAAAGTTGAAAGGTCGATATTTGGCTTGTATTTAGCTTTCATTTTAGTTCTTTTTTTTAACTTTGCCTCCTTTTCTAGTAGTGCTTTGTACATGTTTTTCTATTGCAAGAATGGCCCTTGCACACATTCATTCTTGATAGGCATTGATGCCCTGTAGTCTGTACATCTAGTACCAGGGTCACACAGATTCAGGACATGAGGCATTGTTTTCTTTTATGTGCCCGCAACGAGATGACTCGCCTGCTTTACTATAATTAAATACGCTGTCCTGGACCTTTGACACAGTTTGATTAGCTTGCCGTTTTATTATTTGAACGGCGTTCGTGCTGAAGTCAGTGAGAGGTGCAATTCTACCGGAGTCATCATGAAATGCTGCTGTGAGATGCAGTCCCGCTGTCCCCGACCTTTTTTCCTGAGAAGAAAGATAGCTGTGCCCTTAGTCGGAGGTGCATCCGTGGATGCAATGAGCCTGGCTTCCTGGCAAACAGCACCAAGGTATGGGGCTAGGTCAATTGAACAGACCGTGCAGATGGGTACTCCCGATATGCTCTCTTTAGCATAGAGGCTAGAAATAGATAGAAGTAACATTGGCAATGTTATGAACAATTACCATGATGGAATTGTTTGTATTTTTCACCATTCTAATAATGCTTATTACAAGAATGTGTCTCATCTTTCTTACAATCGCAGTTCATGTTTTATTTGCAAAGATTAGAGCTTTTCAATAAATATTTGAAAATGCAATATTGTATTTTTCTTTGTGACACTTTGGGCATGCAAGAGTGACAACAGAAAGGGTTAGATCTGTGTCCATGATTTCCTTGGGAATCTGAGAGTCATGTTCTAGGTTACTGACAACATCTATAACTCTGGAAGTTTAGGAGTTTAGATGCGGTACTGTGAGCTAGTCAAACAGACCAACATTTACTGATTATATAAGAAGACTCAGGTCTGCATTATGATGATTTGTTGTTCTAAATACACTATACTAGATTATTAGGAACTGTATAACATGGCACCACCAACATTCCATGTCTGGTACCTATTTAATGGGTCTCCTACGTAGTTTACTTGTGTGTGCCTAAAGCTCCTTTATTGCCTATATACGGAGACTTCCGTGGTGATAAGGGTTTTATCCTCCTTCTGCTTAATAAGAAGCACCTATTTATGTCTGTGGGTTAATCAAGCTTGATTATTTAAAAAGGATTGCCCGTATAGTATTTTCCTTTCTTTAAATTCCATCCATTAAATGTGGCACACACAGCAGTTATTCTTGTAAATTGCATGCAAGCAGTAATTGCACACTTTACTACACATGGGTTTCCCAGTACTGGGGGAGAAGTTACCTTCGTGGTTGAGGCATATTATGCAGATGTGAGTTTTTGTTTCCTGGGATGATTTTCCTGCAGTCAATGCCAATACACAAACATTTCACACATACAATGAAGCTGCAGTTCCAGCTGCATATAGACCTTATGAATATTTAGAAATACCTTTAACATACCAGGAACATCATAATTGGTTCCCGGGCGTCCTCCCACACACAGTACACAATGTTAGACTGGGTCCTCTCACTAATGATGGGGTGACCTAGCCAGCCTTAGCAGGCTATATGCCTTTTCCTAATCCACAGACAACACAACAGCATGACGTGCTTGCTCTTGTAAGCCATTTAGTTAGACTTTATCAACATCTAATGCAGTATGTTCTATGTACAATATCTGTTGCCGTAACAAGGGCTCCTCAAGCTGGACAGGCACAATTGGCTATGCGTACAATTAGTCCAACAACTATTAATGCCATTATGGATAAAGTCACTACCAGATGTAAGGAAATTCTGTTTTGGATTGCACAAAAAACAAATCAGCTTGAGGCAGTGTTTCCCCATACGTTAGCCCATGATAAATTAAAAATTCTCACTATGTGTCTTCCATTTAGTATGGTTCCCTCTGTGGAGGAGTGTAATATGTGGGGTACTGTTTTTTCCAGCTATATATACCATCACCCACAGTACTCCGTCCATTGCTGTTTTACCTGAAGTCCTTAAACAGGTTCAGGGTGAACATGGAGTGGCCCCTGCACTTGATATGGGGATGAAACTAATTGGCAAATTTACCATAGTGTTCTCAATTATTTTAAGTAATATTAAGGGGGAGGCAGCTGCCCTGGCGATATGCAAATTGTTTGCTGCAGTTCCAGTAGCAAAGCAGGAACGCAAGCTTCCGAAAATGATTTCTGACACCTTCACTTCTATAGGTCATGACAGTTTGGGAACCAGGCCTAATAAGCCACAACTTAGAGGTAAATCAGATGCCAAAACTACCATGCAGACACCAGAGTCTTCAAATAAATGGCTAGAGTGGTCGACCTCAAAGCTGGGGAACCAGGTTCGAGTCTCGGGCAGGGGCGCTCAACATCTTGTGATTCTGGGCAAATCACTTAATCTCCCCCTGACAAATAAAATGAATGTGTCTGTCTGTAACGCAACTGGTGCTCATGTAAAGCGCTTTGATACCTATGGGTCAAGTTTGCGCTAAATAAAACAGAAAAAGGCTAATACAAAAACCTAAAGTGGATCTCTGCAACCTCAGAAAAACGTTACAATTTACATAACCGTGACACACTTCAGCAGCCAGACAGGAATCAGTATTCTGATACACATTCTTCTCGTTCTTTTAAGTAGCACTCTGGAGACAGACGGTGAGAGAGAGGGGGATGAGGCAACGGCAGACAGGAGGAGTATGTGAAACCGAAAACAGGCTCACAATGCTCATCTGATGTTAAAACAAAAAGGAAGAGAAACTTCCACAACAAAAAGCACAATTCAAAAAGAAGCAAATGGCCGGAATTCCCGCTAAATATGCCACAAATGCTCAGAACTCTTCTTCGAAACAAGACATGGGCAAGGACCCTGCTCGACAGCGAGCAGAGGTCACTATAGTTCACCAGACTCTTCAAGAGTTTCTAGTGGTGAGACCAACTAATGACTATGTTCAGGTTAAAACACCCTCCTGACAGGCTCTATGAAATAGACATATAAATTGAGTGTGACATACTGCATACTATTAAAGTAATATTCTGACAAAATGTAACTAATGACTACGACATTCTCCTGGCTGAGACAGACTGACCATCTAAGTTTGTTATAAAAGTCCCACAAGTAGAGGATTTAATCATGCCTTCCTTTTCTGTTATTGTTCCAGATGATGTTAAAACAGCACATGCTACAGAATGGGATCTTGCTCAAACTCGAGCGTTATATCACAGCCAGGCAGGCTAGTATAAGGATTCCCTTATCATATTATACCTATACAGTCCAGCCCATAAGTATATGCACAATGCCCTATTAAACATGAGGCTAAACACCCTGTTAGGGAGATTCTATCACAATTAGAATATCAAGGTGTGATTGAACCTTTGTCTTCCCCATGAATAATTCACTGTTTCCTGTGCTAAAACCGGTAAACAGACATAATATCGAGTTGCAAATATCGACTAACACTAATATCGAGTCCAAAATATCAACATACAAAAATATCTACAGTCAGAATATCGTTGTCAAGAATATCGAGTTGAAGGTAAGTAATATCGTTTTCCCAAATATCGAAGTAATTAATATCGTTTTCAAAAATATCGTTGTTAAAAATATCGTAGTTTTATTTAGTGTTATGTATTTTAGTGTGTATTTTTAACGTATGTGTTCTATTTTTTTGTGGAAGTATTGCATTTGTTTTTGAATACTTGTGTTAAATTTTTAGAAGTTACTAATTTTTTTTAAAGTAAATTTTGCGTTATAGTTCTGTAGCGGGTTGTGGGTTTATAGGGGAATAGGGTGGGAAGTAATTTAATTATAATAAATTTAATAATAATTTTTAGAAGTTATTACTTTTAAAAAAATACATTTTGGGGCCGATTCCGATTCGGGCCGGAAATCTCACCGACCGAGCCGGACCCGGAGAGATTTCCGACCGAATCGGACCCGTGCAGTCCGACCGAACGAGTACGATGCGCACGTATGCCATCGGACTCGAGTCGATCGGACTCCCGTGAAGTCAATGGGAGCCTGTCGTACAACGCGTGCGCGGGCTCCCATTGACTCAATGGGTGTGATGCGGACAAGTGCGCCCCCTACAGCGTGTACGCGGCAAAGCGATTCGTGCCGTACACGCACAGGTAGGGGGACCCATGGGTCCCCCTGTGTGCGACTCGCGCGGCTACGCGTACAGGGGGGTCCGACACGGACCCCCAAAGTACGGCTCCGACAGCTCTTTCGAGCCGGAGTGCGCGGCTCGGTCGGACTGCTCGCGGCGCGCATCGTACTCGCGGGGAACGTCTCCATTGCGCGGTGCGAGTCGTGTCCGTGCGAGTCGGTCGGTGCGGTTCGACCAGGGATCGAGTCGGTCGGAGCGGTCGGGACGCCCGGACGAGTCGGTCGGTGAATACGCATCGTACTCGCTCGCCCGGACGCGCGTACGGATAGGTCGGGAAATAGGGCTCCGAATCGGATCCGGTTAAGCCGAATCCGATTCGGAGCACTACCGGCCGAGATCGGAATCGGCCCCTTTGTGTTTTTGTTCCGTAGCGGGTTGTGGGTTTATAGGGAATAGGGTGGGAAGTAATTTAATTATAATTAATTAAGTAATAATTTTTTATAATTAATATTTAGGTATTTGTTATTTTAAAATATTAATTGTGTTAATTAATTCATTATTAATTAGTTATTAATTGGTTGTTAATTAAAAATAAATATTTGGTAAATATCTTAATTGTGTTATTTTTTAGGAGCGGGTTGTGGGTTTATAGGGGAATAGGGTGGGAAGTAATTTAATTATGATTAATTACTTACTATTTTTTTGTTAATTAATAATTAAGTATTTAAGATTTTATATTGTTAATTGGGAATAGTAAATTATTCCCCTCCGCTATCCAACAATTTCCCTACTGTTGCACTCGCTGGAGTGGGAATAGTAAATTTTACACAAGGAGATGTTGGACGGAGCGCTGAAACTTTTCAGACACTCACCCCCAATCACAGATCTGGGTTGAATCCATCATCATTCTTTAGCTCACTTAGCCACCTCAGTTCAGACCCAGCTATATGCAAATCTGTCAGTGATCCGCTAAAACCAGATCATTCCTATTGTACAGTCTTAGACTACAGACAACTAAACAGTCATACACATACTTTTGAGTGGCGCAAAATGCGGATAGCACAGGATTGATAAACAACATTGTTTGTAAAAAATATAAAACTGCATTGGACATTTCCAATGTTTTTTCCGGTCAAAATATAGCGCATGAAAGCCATAACTTAACTGCCTTCACAGCGCTTGGGGCCCAGAGAGTCAGTAGGCTCCCACAAGGATATAATAACATTCTGGGTCTGTTTGCTGTCTGAGTAACATCAATTCTACAAGAAATTGATTCAGAAGCATTGTCCTAGATTGAGGACATTTACCTCACATATGAAGATATAAACACACATCTGGCCAGGGTGGATCGCAAAATATTGGGATTCGCTGAACATGGCTATGAATTCAATTTTCCAAAATCCAAAATAGCCTTTCTCAGTGTCCCATTATGAGTTGTCATATGAAGGCAAAAGCCTAGCAGCACATTTCTTAGAGAAATGTGCTCTCTTGCACACACCAAATGCATTGAAAAAACTGCAATCTCTTTTGGGCTTTCTAAACTTTGGTAGAACATACATCCCAAATTATGCACAACAGGTTTAACTGTTGTACGATTTAATTTGTCCAGATTTTTCTAATAAACATTGGACTACTGAACACACTACTATTCTCAGAAATGTACAGACTGACATGCTTGAGGCTAAACACTTACACATTTGAGTTAACGCTACCAACTTGGTAATCTGCATAATTACGGGTTTCACTGGGTACACATATGTTTTATTCAATGAGGGTGAAACAGTGCGGATTGCTTATAAATCGCATTTATATTCCAAAGCAGAAATGCGTTTTGCATCAACAGATAAAATTGTGACTGCTGTTCAAACAGCTGTACTAAAGGAACATCCATTGTCTCAGGGGAAACTCATAACTCTGGTATCTCCAGTCCCAGCCTTAGAGGCTGTCCCCAAGGCTAGTTCTCCTAACACGAAAGCCTTACATCCAAGATGAATCCAGTGGGCCACTTCCTTGACAGCTACTGATGTAGATTATGTTTTTGATTCTACCTTGCAAGCGCAGGAATACCTCTAGTATGAACAAGAATACCCCTTGTCTAGGGAAATGTTGCATCTAGATCAATGTGATTTTAATATCTATGCTGATGGTTCAGCCCAGCACGCGGTTCATACTAAGTAAAAATATTCAGCAGTATGTGCTGCGGTGATAGGTGTCATGAAGATGGTGTATTTCAGGCACAAAAACAAACACAGAAACTTTAGGTGACTGTAACACTCAACTCACTGAATTGAATGCTTTGGTTCTGGCACTAATGAATATGGATCCTGAATTCCCCACACTGATAGTGTGTGACTCCTATTCCTGTGTTCAGGCCTTTAATGATAATTTACCATACTGGCACTTGAATGGATTCACTGATTCTAAAGGACAGGCTATCAAGCATAAATTGCTTTGAGCAAGGAGGCAGCATCAAAGGATGCTTTGCCACAGGCTCATGTTATTCATACATTGAGTCATCATTGTGTTGGTATACATGTTGCAGGGACTTATTTGGCTGATGAAGATGCCAAGGAGGCTGTTCAGACAGTTTTACAAGCTACGATCACTCGTTCACGAACGTGGATTGATGTTGACATCATGGCTGCAGTCACTACATCGGCTAGTGGCAAGCCCTTGCCTAAAAGCTATTCAGCAAAATACTCCTATCTATTGGGTCCTCAAAATGTCCCTTTAACCTGCATGCCTGGGATAGGTGATTGAGTGATACCCAACAGGGACTGCAGGTTAGAGTTTATAATAGCTGCTCATTTGGGGTTAGCGCCTGCCCATGCTGCTGTGGAGGCTTCAGTTTCTTTACTACAGAAACGCTACTGGTGGCAGGATCTTTACCAACAGAATACAAATTATGTCCTTAGTTATGACATTTGTCAACAAACTAAAACTTCGACTGCCGCATGCCTACAACAGACACCCCTTTTAGTTTTCAAGAAGCCCTTACAATCTTTTTATTAGCAAGGTTTTAGTGAGATTTGCTATAAGTGGCATAGCACAGACAAAGAGGCAAATAAATACATCATTACTTTGATCGTACATCAACAGGACATCAACTTTATCAAACATCGGTCATTTAGCATACGAATAATGCCATAGGGTATTACTGTTGATTTGTTACAAGCAAAGAGCAGTCAGTAAAATCAGAATTAATGAACTGTAGTCATATCCGTTGAACACAACAAATCCCTTAACTCCCCCTCCGCTCCAGTGTGGATCCTGAAGGTGGTCCAATAAAATACGCAATGCGGATCTTCTGTCAAGGTTTATTGTGTGTGCGAGTGTGGGTCAGAGGCTTCCCCACCCCTATCCCCCCTGATAGACTACCCCTCACTCTCAAGGGGGGGGGGCATTCTGCACCTCTTTCAAATCAAACAGCATAGCGGACCAGGCATGCAGATCATCATCCAACTTTTCGTGTCTCCATACATGCTTCATTTGCACCTCCTCTGCAGTCGCCCATTCAGAGACATCTCAGCACCAGTCCGCACAAACAAGCGGCAGCGGACTCATCCATTTGACAATGATGCATCGCTTCGCTATTAGCAAGCCCAGGAGGACAAACTTTCTGCTGAGTTTTTAGTTAGGGGGGACGGCAGAAGGCCTAGCAGCACCTGGCAGCACCTGCCTAAGCTCCAACTTCATTGTCCACCCTGTGGCCCTGTTAAGACTCACCAACAGTCCCTCCAGCCAGTAAGTAGTTAGTGACGGGCATGCCCATATCATGTGTAGAAAATCTGCAGCTATGTTCCCGCAGAATGGGCAATTGTCTGATTGGGTGTTATATATAGTTTGTAGGATTTTTGGAGTGAGATATAACTGATGTATGTAGTTATATTGGAGTAGCTCAAACTGGGCATTGGAGCTGACCGTGAAAGTCCACAGATTTTTACCCACTCACGGGCTGTTAAGGGTTCCCCCAGCATTTCCCACCATTTAGTCTGAATGCGTAGTGGGAGCGCCGGGAGGTCATCACGTAGCACCCTATAAATATGAGAAATCAAGCGGCTCCCTTGGGCCATACTAAGCAGTGTCATTAATGTGTTAGAAGTTGGCGGCTTGTCAGGGAAGGTGGGCCACAACTCACATGCAGTAGCTGAGATCTTAACATATTGTAGGTATTGCCCTGTACCTAATGAAAAGGAATCCATAGCTTTTTCTCGTGTAATAAACTGGCCTCCCGGATAAAGGTCTCCCATCTCGGTGCATCCCCCCCTCCCTCCATCTCTGCACCGACATGGAGTCTGCAATTTTTCAGAAGGGCTGTATAGCCCACAACGGCATATTTGGGGCATAAGGCACACGTCTAACTACCTTTCGGACCGCCTGTTCCCATATAGTCGCCATCGATTGGACAATAGGGGGCATATCCGGAGAGACTCGTAACGTTCATTAATAGCACAGGTAGAGAGACCTTACCATGGCTGTCCTTTAGTAGCTGCTTCTCCCAATTCTCCTCAGCATCCAACCAGTGGACTGTGTGCTGTAGGTGTGCCACTATATAATATAGTTCAATATGGGAACCTCTAGGGTCCCCCACCGCCAGGTCCGCCTCGGGGTTGACAACCGACACGCTTCCATTTATTACCCCAGACAAGGTCTATCTAAGGCTATCAATGGTGCAGAAATAATGTGCAGAAATCACATAAAGAGTGCACTGGAGCTCTGAGAAGCACAGTGGCAGAAGTATCATTTTCGTGATGGCTATTCTACCCATAAGGGACAGGGGTAATTCTGCCCAGAAATGGATCGAGGCTCGATGCCTTTCCACTACTTTTCCGATATTAAGGGTAAGGGATGTCGGTGCTTTGGGTGCAGCTTAATGCCCAAGTACCGAGCGTTTTCAGATCAACACGTGGTAGTGCTTCAAGCGGGATCCCAATTAACTGTCCAAGCAGAAATAATTCAGATTTGTATGGGTTAGTGAGGAGCCCCGAAAGTTCGCCGAATTCCCGCATAACGTGTAAAAGGATTGGCAGGGAGTACATCGGCTGTCTCAGATACATCAGGGCATCGTCAGCAAAGAGGGAGACAACGTGTGTTGTCTCTCCCAGCATTGCACCCCAATGGCCTAGCGTCCTGCGCAGCCTCTCTGCTAATGGCTCCATAGCGATCACAAACAGGAGTGGCGAGAGAGGGCACCACTGTCTGGTTCCTCTATATTGACTAAAAGTCTCCGAAACCACACCGTCCGAGCGTATCATAGCATATGGGTCAGAATTCAGTAGCTAGACCCTCTGGATGAATCTGAGGCCTATACCCATTTTCTGGAATGCGTGCCAGAGGTAATCCCAATTCACAGAGTTGAACGCATGCTCAACATCTGAAAATGCCAGTGCTAGGTGTTGTTCTGTATTTGCGGAGCTTGGTACACGTGTGAAAGCCCTCAAATATTGTGAAGGTTGTTTCTTTTCAGGACGAACCCCAACTCAGTGGGTATAAGGAATGGCAGATGAGGAAGTGAACGCACTGTTAGCACATTAATCAGGAGTCTCACGTCGACATTTAGGAGTGAAATCGGTCTGTATGTCGAGGTAGTCTCATGGCTTGTGGACTGTCACCACAAGTGCCTCATAGCTGGAAGAGTGCCCTTTTGCCAAGCCTGCTCAAAGAACTCCAAAAGTTTGTGGCCCACCGAGTCGGCATACCTATGGTAGAATTCTGTGGGCAGGCCATCGATGGCCGGGTTTTTTGCTGTTTTAAGGGTACGTATCACACAAGAATTTCTCCACGAGTGATGTTTTTGTCTAAGTCTTCCCATGCCTCTGGCTCAAGATGTGGGAGTGGAAGTTCAGAGAGGTAATCCTCCAGGCACCTGGGGGAATCTGCAGGCACTCGCGGTACATATTACCACGATGAGTACAAAAGACTGTATTGATAGCCCATTGTGTATGGACCGGGTTCCCCAAGCTATTGCATAGCATCAGCACAGGAGTCCCAGTGGACTCCTGCCAGACCAGGCAGGCTAGCATTGCCCCCGTTTTGTCCCCCTCGATTTGTAGACATTGGCAATATGCCGTGTGAGTGTATTTCTCGAGTCTACGCCAGTCGTTCAACAGTGTTGTGCAGGCTTTTTGACAATCAACTAGCCTGTCAGGGTGTGTGGGGAGTAATACCTCCAGTGCAACCAATTTTCGTCTATGGGCGGCAATGTCACTTTCGAGCTGCCGGCGAACCGCATAGCCCATCTTAAATCAAATTCCTCTCAGAACAATTTTCACTGCCTCCCAGTCTAAGTCTCTGTAACTTGCTGAACCCCAGTTCTCATTAAAATAGTGCGTTAATGACTCAGTAACTGTGGACTCGAACAGGGGATCCGTCAGTGCTTTCTCACGGCATCGCCATAACGGGATCACTGGTCATCTGGATTCTCCCCCAAAGCCCAGCAGGATCGGGGAGTGGTCCGACAGATAGCGGGACAGATAGGAGATCTCCAAGACACATGCGCAATCTCATGAGAGACCAAACAGTAGTCCATGCGGCTGTGAGTCCCCACCGCGGGTGTACAGCATGAAAATGCCTTGTCTGTCGGATGTCTATCCCTCCAGACATCATGGAGGCGCAGCTCCTGTATGATGTCTCGTAAAGCCTCGGTCATATGGGGCCTCTATGTATGATCTCTAGGTGGCTCCTGATTTAGTGCCCAGCCCAGCACACAGTTGCAGTCCCCCGCCAGAACCACACCCGAAGTGAGGTACAGTGACGTCGCTGTCATGACACACATGTATTAATCTGGGCTGTCAACATTCGGTGCATAAGCGTTTATAAAGCAAATTTCCTGCCCATCTAGGGTTCTGTACAGTATAACGTATCGGCCCTCTGGGTCAACAACATGCGTCCTGTGATGGAACGGGATCACCAGAGCCACCAAGACAAGCACCCCTTGGGCATATCCTGAATAGGACATGGCATGAATTTGGCCTCACCATTGCTTTAGCAAACAAGGAAGACTGTCTCCTCACACATGCTTTTCCTGTAGAAATGCATTTGACACCTTGTAGTGTTTAAGGTAGGCATACACCCATTTACGTTTCTCAAACTAGGCTATGCCTCTCACATTACAAGTTAAAGGTTTAGTCATGGGAGTTGCCATTCATGGTTAGTGACAAACATTCCACCGTCTCCTCTTGCCCACTCATTTGAGAGGACGATCCACACTCAAACACCGTGCCACCACCAGAATAAACCTTTATACACAAGAGCAGAACGTGTTTCCCAAAATCTGCAAGTCGATAAAAAACAGAACTCTTTCCAACTCCCCCTCCCCATGGGCATTAGGACCAACCCCCTACATCGAAACAATAACCGTTTGGGAGCTCATACACTCCGCCCTATTACCCACTTCCACATCAAACTTAGAAAAATATGATTCGAAATTCCTTCTACCCCTCTCCCCTCCTCAAATGCGGTAGTGCCCTGCTGAAGGCTGGATCTCAGGGGAAGGTGCGAGGCCAAGGTACTCGAACTCCTACACCGGCCCCATGCATCCCGTCTGGTGGGCACTCCCACCGGTTGGGATAAAACACAAGATAGAAAAGGAAGAAAGGAAGGTAAGAAATTAAGGAAAGGAGAAAAAAGAACAACAATACATTTCAATATTACCAATCCCCTCAACATCTATTAAAACTCACGATTCACAATATGGCCCATCCCCCTATTGACCCCCAAGTCCTAGGCCAGGTGTCTCCGGGCACCCCCACATAGGGCGCAGGCCCAAGCCACTCACAGTCACAGTGTTCCTCACAGCACCTCAAGTGCAATGTGGGGTTGCCTCTCAGTCTGAGCCTTCACTGGCAGTGTCTTGATCAGTCTGACCTGTCTGGAAGCCTGCCCGACATCAGCCACTCGGAGAGTATCATCAGGGCAAACATTATTTTCCACCTGCCGCTTATTGTCGCCCAAACTTTTCCAGCGTACTTTCCATTGTTGGAGCCGTACTGATTGCCCCTGTGTGTGTTAGGCAGAGAAGAACCCTGCCGCCCGGTGTCCTGGCCAGAGACATGCACCGCAGAGTCCAACCAATCAGTGGTCTCACCAGGAGTAAAGAAAAAGAGGACCTCCCCCCATGTTGAACTTGGAGTTTCGCTGGAAACATCAAGCTGCATTTTACGTTAAGGTCTTGTCTGCGTTTTTTGACCGTGAGGAAGGATCTTTGGTGCTCCTGCACTCTCTGCGTATAGTCAGGGAAAATGGATATAGGATGGCTTTCAAACATCAGCGGGCCTCTCATCTGGGTGCATTGCAGGATTGACTCACGGTCGTCGAAATTAAGGAGTCAAGCTATTATTGCTCACAGAGGGGCCCCGGGCTTTGGTGGTGGGGCTAAGGCCCTGTGCCCTCTCCCCTGTGAAGTATTTGGAGAGCTTCTTAGGAAGGAGAACTCTAGTAATCCCATCCTCCAGGACTGTCCTTCCACCCTCTCCGGGAACCCCAAGAATCTAAAATATTTCCGGCGGAAGCACCTCTCTGAATCTTTCATCCGGTCATCAAGGCGAGCCGTCAGTCTCTGCAGGTTCATGACTGTGTCCCAAATCGAGGGAATTTCTTGTTGCAGGAATTCCACCTATTGTTCTGCTGTTGTTGCACGGTCCGCCACTTTGCATAAATCAGTTTGCAGCAGGTTGATATCAATTGCAGCCGAGTCAATCTTGTGAACCATCTCATCTCGGGAACTCTGTATCGCCACTAAAATGTCTGCTAAGGACAGGGACGAGTCCGCCGCCTCAGCTGGCTGCTCAGACTGGCCCATCACTTCCTCATCTCGGTTCATTCCCTCTGACGATATGGGATGTGTATAGTTGACAATTTTATTTGTTTAGGCCGCTTTAGGTGCTTTGTCTTTCGCCATTGTTGCAGCAGTCCCTCCACAGGCCCAAAGCTGGCCCCCACACCCACCCGAGTGAGGCGTTACACTGGTGGGGTCCCGTTGCACCTAAGGACCAAGAGCAGGCCAGGGCATCCCCTCACAGCCTTCATGGGGTCATCATGACAGACGTTTGGCAAATCACCAGATTATCTGCACCAAAGATGCCAAGGATAAGGTCCCAGTCCGCCCCTAACAGGAGTGATAAAGAAATATGTCCCAGGTTCTGGGCAGCACGATCCACTGTTACCCCGGTGCACAGGAAGGCGAACGTATAGAAGGGCAGAAAAAGGAGGCCAAAGTCCAACCCGTAACACTCCTATAGGGGCAGCACTATGTTTCCAAGCAGCCGTGATGGCCAGGGTAATCAGCAGCCCCACACAGTATCCGACAACTCAAGGGAGCATTCTTTGATGATTCCTAGGGGCCCAATGACGGATTTCAGGGGTAGGGCTCCTTTGAAATTCAGGATACGGGGCCCTGTCTGCTTCTATTCCTCATAGGGACCATGTGAGCAGATTCCTCTGGGCACTCCGAGGGAAAGTCAGCATATTTTTGGGCCATGGCCCAGGCCACCCGTGTATCAGTAGTGGCGTGGGTCACAGGCGCCCTTCTGGCAGTTTCCCCATGGGGAATAAGTCCTCGGGCAGTGCGGGCCCAGCCACCATCCCCCAGTAGTATCCAGGGATGAAGTTGGCCCCTCCTGGACCAGGGCCAACAGCAGGTAACCTTGCCACAAAGCATCAGCCCCGAAGGAGCCATCCGCCCACTCCCTGGGCGGCGTGCAGGTCTCCCCCAGGTGCTTCAGCAGTAGGGCAGCAACCAGTCTCCCAGTCACCCTCCTAGGGGGTCAGCGTTGGTGTGGCAGTTACCCTGCAGATCCTGGAGCAGGGCCGTTCCCCCAGGCCTCATGGTCTCCGCAGGCCGCAAATCCTGGTGGGCCAGCATTGCAAGGGTTGTGGATCGTATCTCGGGCCTTAGGGAATCGACCCGAGGGGCACTGATCTCCTGCCAGGGAGTGTCAGGCAATGGTTGTCATCGGGGGAGGCTCATGAGTCATGCTACGGCTCCTCACCATCGGCACCCGAAGCCCCCCCACAGTCATTAAGGCCAGAGTGGCATTAGGCCCACAGCAATGCTCTCCCCGGCAGCAAGGTCGTTTCTTCTCTGCTGGTCGGCATGGACGTCGCAGACTCCTTACAAGCCCGGGCCTGCAATCCCCCTTGAGGGGGCAAGGGGCACAGGGGCACAGCAAAGGGGGGCCACAGGGGCAGGATGGCTGGGGATTTAGTCAGAATTTCTCTGGCTCCGGCGGGAGCTCCAGCAGGTGCATCTACACAGCCATCTTACTTGGCCGCTCTCCTCCCAACAAACCCTTACAATGTGTCTGTTTAGAACATTGTGGATCACTCTGTTCGGATGGTGCCTTTAATATATCTTAGTGGCTAATGAGACTGGTTCTCAATTTCTATTAGTTTGGCCACAGCGATCAGCTGATGCTCCAACTGCTATTAAAGATTGGCAAGTCTTTGTTGATACATATTCAGTAGCAGCTTTCCACTTGGACCAGGTACCAGCTTTCGCCTCTCAGGCTTACTGGGATACTATGAGCACCTTAGGTGTTGCTGTGCATTATTACATCCCTTATCATCCTGAGGGAAATTCGATAATGGAACAGGAGAACAGTAACTTAAAGCAGTCCTTACCAGCCAGAATATTAGGTTCAGGTCGTAGTTGGATCCATCACCTATATGGAGTCTGAAGAGCATTAAATTATCTGCCTAGAAGGTCTTTGGGTTACCGGACTCTCTATGAACTTCTCCTTAAGATTCAGATGTATGTTTCAGATCTTGATAACTCCGGCACAGTGGCTGGAGAGGCACCCTTTGACATCAATTAATATTGCGCTGTCATACAGGAATTACAAGACTTCCGAGATGAGCACTCCAATTTTAATTCTAAACGCTCTGCCACTGACGAAGTGAAGGAGCAACTAGCAGTTTCTGGCTCGATTTCTAAAGTCGGGGATCTAGTCCAAAAGAAGATTGCAGATAAAAAATAGTTTGGGCCATCCTACCGTGCACTGCTTCCTGTCCTTTCTCTCAAAGGTACTTGAACTGTGATTTTGCCACTGCTCACTGGCTGTAAACACAACAGGCTTGTTTCAGTTGATCTGATCAAGCTCCACCATGTGGCCAGTCCTGCAGAGCAGGCCACAGAGGTTTCTGGGTAGTTCCTTCACATCCCCCCTACCCTGCACGAGATCCCTCTACATGCATTAAGCAGCCCAAACCTTTCTATACCCCTGGCTGGTGTCTACTGATGCTGAAATGTCCATCAAACCAGTTAATGATGATAACACAGGATGTGTTTTTAATGTGAGTTTACAGCGTTCCACTGCTGCTCCTTGCCGTGAAGTTATGTACTGTCAATCACTTTTGGATGTGCCTACCTGCTCTCCTTTGCTCGCTGAGGTTCCAGTTTTTGCTCAGCCTGTCTCTGGTTATTTTATTGACATTGATGATTTTTCTTCTAACTCTTAGCATACCTCTGTTCATGGTATATGTGCATTTTTTCTTTGGCTCATACAGACTTTTCTGATTCCTCTAAGGTCCTAATGTTACATTTTTCTTTCATTACTTTTTCTCTGGATTGGATTTATTACAGTTCTCTGTGTACTTTTAAATAGACACTATCTGCAAGATCGTGCTTCACCAGAACTTGTAGCTGAAGTGCTTACGTGCCATTCTTCTTCCCTCAAGGTCCGAATAGACATGTCCCTTGTGAACATTACTGCAATTCCTGTCCATGATGGTATTGCTTTGGATACAGTCCCCTATAACATTTTTGGTTCAACTGAAACATTACTAAATCCATGTGTTTTTAAAGATGCTCCGTGTGATTTTCTCTCTCCAGGTTCAATGTCTGATGAATGGGATGTTATGACTGTTTCTAATTTGCTATCTGAATTAGAATCACTGTATTTGAGAATGAGGATTTGTATTTGAATTCTGCAAATTGTTGTGAAATGTTTTGTTACCATCATTATGCACATCACTTTTTACAAAGAGCTAGTAGTTCATGTGCTGTTTTTAATTATACACAGTGGAAACACTGTCTGACACCACCTGTGGGTAGTCCTAAAAACTATTTGAAAAAAGATCCCTTATTTTTCTGGCCATGTCCCTGCATATTCTGTTTCATATTATTATAAATGTGCACCTTCGCCTGCAAAGAAAAATATGCTCAAGCAAATAAATGTGATTTATTCCAATTAATTTACTGCACAACTCGCTATACGCGCTCATGAATATTTGAAGGACAATCTTGAGCTTAAATCTGTTTGGTGAACACGACACTGGCAAGTTCAGGGCACTAATGGTTAATTTCGGGCTTGTCACATCCCTCTGCAAATTCTATTTTTTAATTAAACAGTACACCAGACTACATGTCTTGGAATGGCTAATATTAAAAATTTAAATATGGTAAGCATTCACTCTGTTGCAAAATTTGATAGTTGCCGACAATTTATTAATTTCATGGAACACAACTCAATGAGATGGTGCAAAATGGGACATACAATTCGTCCCTTTCTGGTTCAGGCGGGTGATTATTATGGCCCGTTGACACCAATGGCTCAAATGCTCATTTTTAAAAAATCTTCCCAGGGGTTTAAAGCAAGCAGGCCAGACCTCCAGTATATTCATTTGCAACACTCAGGAGTTATCACTACCTATAGCATAGGAAAATTATGGCAGCAATGGTTAGAACATTCCATCTTGTCCGCAGCTAAAGACCATTTATTACTGCTCTATATATGGATTTAAAAGATTGTTTTATTAGGCCCCAGAGGTCCTTGTTCTAAATGTTTTTATATGCCACATACACTGAAATTTGGAAAATTTCTCAACAAGAAGCTGCTGAAAGGTTAAGACAACTTGATAAGGAAATCTTGAAAGAGCATTGGCAGTTGTTGATAATAGAATGACCACATTGCCTACACATATTTATTCTTTGACTAATATTGTTTCATCTGCATTTAGTTTTATACAGAATGACATGTCTATGCTTCAACATAGTCAAAATCAGTTGAGATCGATTTTACAGTTAAGTTGGACATTGCAGGTTCTGAAATCGAATTGCGTGCCATAAAAATATTGAAATGCAACTGAATTGTTTTTGCCTTATAATTTGACACATATTCAGAAAGTCATGGGAAAAAAGGAATCCACTTACATGATGCTTAAAGTATAGAGGTTAGAAACATTGGCTTTTACTGTAGTTAAACACCATCAGCCACATGGCTCATTCGCAGATTCATTTCTTCACCTACATCAATGTTTCATTTCACTTCATGTCTAAAACACTTTCCTGTGGGCAGGTATGAAGAAATAGGCACACATTTTTTACATGAAGCTTGTCTTTTGCCCTTTCAGTGCAAATGCCTGCACGACAACAAAGAGGTTCTTGTTAGTCTACATGACTGTGGAACTGCTTTAGGACACTCCTACATTTGCAGGGAAATAAGACTTCATGGTGTCTGTAATGCCTTGATAGCTAACCTTGAGTGTTATTTGAAGGGTGTTCCTGTACCATTGATAAAGTCTGAATTGTTGTTACTTTCAGATGGCAGATATTTAATTTTAAATGAACAGAGCTGCTGCCGGATGAAACCAGATGTCCCTTATGCGGTCACTGTTTCCAAAGTTGTGACTTACTGTATGAATGTCTTATTTCCTACCACACATTCTCATAGGGAAATTAATTTGTGGACTGTGGTCCCTCTTTCACAAATTAACTTTGATAAATTGAGCAGACTGAAAGCCTTATTGTTTCAAAAAGATGTGGCCTTAACATCTACCCGAGAAACTTTTGATCTCCAAGTTGCCTGTTCCTCAGCTGAAGTATAATCACTGCGGGACACTTAATTGCCCCAGCATTTCAGTGAACTTATACACAGTATTTTTTTTTTCCAAAACAAATTTTATTTGGTATTTCCTGTAGCATTTGGGCGGGAGCCCTACATGTACCTGTAAGAAAGCGTGAATTCACAGGGATACCATTGTGTCACATTTCTTACATAGCCTGCGAACATGCAGGCAAACCAACAAAAACAGTGTGCAGACAGATCCAGACTCAGTTAGATAGAACCCAGGATATAGTGTAGGTTGACAGATAAACCCAGTGTGGAGCAAAAAAAAACTGGAGAACACGTCAGCTGAGGTGTGTCCTTCAGGGGTCCATCGACAGTATGGGGGAGCTCAATCCCTCGGTACGTCGCCCAACGGGTCCATATTTTACGATGTTTCTGAGGGCAACCACGTGCCAAGAAAATGGTTAATTCCGCACCCATACACCTGTCAAGCTCTGTCTTCCACTTGCCCAGAGTTGGGGGGGGAGGTCCCTTTCCACAGCTGTGCGATATCACGTTTGGCGATAGTAAGGGCTAAAAAGAGTAGGTGCTGCTTATATCTATTGTCCCCAATCCCGTCAGTACTATGTAGGAGAAAGAGCCGTGGGTCGTATGGGAGTTCCCATGCTAACACAGAGCTGAGGCACGAGGAGACCCTGCGCCAAAAGGGTTGCAATGCGGAGCATCCCCAGATGGTATGAAGAAAAGTCCCGTCCTCCCGCTCACATCTCAGGCATGTAGGAGATTGGATTGCGCCCATCGCCCAAAGTCTGGTGCAGGTATAATATGCGTGGTGCAGATATTTGAATTGTGTGAGTCGGAACCGTGTAGACACCGCCGCACCCCGGGGGCTGGCGATGGCCTCTGCCCAGTCATTGTCAGTCAGGTCTGGGATATCTTCCTGCCATGCGCATCTGGTCTTGTCAAGGGTGGTCTGGGTGTGCGTCGTCAGTGTTTGATAGATTTGTCTGATTTTATGTAGACCCAAATCACCCATTAGGAGGCGTCCTTCAAGGGGATGGAACTCTGGTAGGGATTCCAGGGTCCGAATCAGGGGGGTCAGGGCATGGCGGAATTGCAGATATATGTAGAACTGGGACTTGTGCAATGGGAAGTCGCTCTGGAGTTGCTGGAATGACTTCAATGTGGTGCCCCTCATTACATCACCCAGGGTCGAGATCCCCACCAAGTCCCACCCATGAAAGACGGGCAGGGCAGCCACAGGGCGGAGATAAGTGCCATGCCACAGGGGGGTCGTGTGAGTTAGAGTCCCACTCCATCCCATCTGCCGGACGGCCGTTCGCCAAAGCTGGATCACTACTTGGCCCGCAGAGGGCAGCGACTCCAGGGTATGAGAACTATAAAGGAGCTCAAGAAGAGGGGTCTTTTCCATGGCGGCGTGTTCAAGTGCGATTGCTGGGTCAGTTGGGGAATTATACCATCATTCATTAATTATTAAGATGTGGGAGGCGACATAATATGCATAAACATCGGCCGCAGCAATACCTCCACAGTACGTAGACTGTGCGCAGGTGCGGAGCACCACTCTGATCGCACCCCCGTTCCAGAGGAATTTATTTAGTACGGCGTTTACTTGCGCAAACCAGGGTCGGGGGATCTTATAAGGGAAATTTTGCAGTTTGTATAGAATTCGGGGCAACAAGACCATCTTAAAGATGGCGGACCTGCCGTATAGCGACAGTGGGAGGGAGGACCATATTGCTGTTTCATTAGTGAGACTTGCCAGCAGCGGGCTGATATTGGAGGCCCAGGAAATTTTGGGGCATGGCGAAATAAAGATACCCAGGTACTTGAAGCCCCCTGTTGCGTGTGATAGCTGCATCGCCCAGGCATCTCGACCCTGGTTGCCGCAGACCGGGAAAAGCACTGATTTAGCAGGGTTAGTATGGAGACCAGTAGTGTCCCCGAATACCCTGAGGATTTGCAGGATGCGCGGGCCGGAAAACCACGGGTCGGTCATGAAGAAGAGGACGTCGTCCGCATAGAGTGCTATATGGTCTAAAAGCGATCGGGACCATTCAAACCCTCGGAGTACCGGGTCCCCACGAACCCAGGCCACCAGAGGTTCCACCGCTAAGGCAAATAATAGTGGGGATAGCGGACAGCCCTGTCTCGTGCCCCTATGGATAGAGAAGGGATCCGAACGATGCCCAGCTATACGGACTGAAGCTGTGAGATTAGTGTATAATAGTCGGACATATGCCGTAAAGCGAGGGCCGAAGTTTACCGCTTCGAGTAGCTGGAACAGGTAGACCCAGCTTAATGAATCGAATGCTTTGTCTATGTCTGCCAATAGAAGGGCCGCAGGGCGCCCCAAGGTGTGGGCATTCGCCATGGCATTATGTACCCGTCGTATATTACGGCGGGTAGCCCTCTGTGGCATGAAACCGGACTGATCTGGATGAATTAAATCAGTCACACACATCCGTAGGCGGTCCGCGAGGACCTTCCCCAGTAATTTAGGTTCAAAGTTAATAAGGGAGATGGGGTGGTACGATGATGGGTCCTCTGGGGGGCGTCCGGGTTTAAGAAACAGTACTATTTCTGCATGTCGCCAATCCCGGGGCAGGGTACCCTGGTCGTGTGCGTCCTAAATGGCTGCAAGCAGGTGGGGGTCCAGGGCGTTTATGTTTGGTCGCAAGAACTCCATGGGGAACCTATTTGGCCCGGGGGCCCGCCCCGGGCAAATGGCATGTAGTGCTGTGGTCAACTCTTCCAATGTGATTGGAGCTTCAAGTTGGTCTTGCGCGTGGTCTGTGAGTCTTCGCGGGGGTATGTCTCTGAGAAATTCTGCTATTTGATCTTCGGACAGTCGCTCCTGTCGGTCATATAGGGAGGAAAAATGGCGAGCGAACTCCCGACCTACCTGGTCTGGGGAGGAGCAGAGACTGCCAGCGGCGTCCCGCAATGTAGGTACCACAGCGGGGGATTTATCAGCTTGGCAGAGCCTGTGAAGCATTTTGCTCGATTTATCTCCCCACTGGTATATTCGGTGCTGTGACGCCTCCCAGACCTCTTTAGCCTCCCCCATTAGATATTGTTGTAGCTCTTGCTGTGTTTGTAACAGATGGCGCCTGATCGTTGGGTCCGGGGCCAGATTGAGCTGCAGTGTTAAAGTCACCTGGCGCACCTCAAGGTCAGTCAGCTGTTTCCGCGACTCGCGCTTTCTTTTGGTACGGTAACTAATTTCAACGCCTCGCACTGTGGGTTTCAAGGCTTCCCAGAGGATACCCGGGGACGGGGCCGAGTCCACATTAGTGTCCAGATAATCTCCTATTGCGGTGTGGAGCATATCTCGGTAATCGAGATTACGAAGGTGCCATGGGGACATCTGCCACCTGAAGGGGGGTCTGCGGGAGCGGGTATGTAAATTAAGGGAGATCAGAGAGTAGTCCAAAAGCCCTCTGGATAAGTGCGTGACCTGTGAGACCCTGTGTAGGAATACGCGAGGCGTAAAGAAATGATCAAGGCGGGACTGGGATCCATGCACCGTAGACATGAACGTGAACCCGGGTTCTGCGGGGTGGCACTCTCGCCATACCTCAGCCCAACCTAAGGTGGACGTTAATGTGTGTAGTTTGGTGGGGCCTGTTGGCAGGGGCCGGTCCAAGCTGCGTTGCCTATCTCCGGGGCCCATAGTATCGTTCCAGTCCCCTCCAAGAAGGGAGAAGCCTTCCGGTAAGTCCCCCCAGAGTCTGATAATCCTGTCTACAAAGGTGGCTCCCAGTGGGGGAGGGGCGTATACACTGCCTAAAGTTATGCGCTCCCCATAGAGTGTGCCAGTAACTACTACAAACCTGCCCCCACCATCAACCCAAGTGCGCCCATGTTGGAAGGGGACCCTACGGTGTATCAGGATGGCCGTGCCGCGCGACCCTCTGACATAACCGGCATGATATATTTGATGGGACCCAAGTCGAGCCAGACAGGGGGCCTTCGTGCCCAGAAGGTGAGTCTCCTGCAGGAGCAGGACATATGCCCCATATCGTTTGGCCTGGCGTCGGACCGCACTTTTTTTTAACTTTGTTCAGTAGGCCCCTGACATTCCAGGAAACTACAACAAGGTCTCCAGTGGGGATTTTACCTGTCGGAGTTGTCATCCCGCTTCCTTAAAAGAGTTATCTAGGTAGTGTCTGAGTCTAGGTAATAAGTCTGCACATATTAAAATAATACAACCAAAGTTCCCAAAGAACCCTTGTCCCCCCACCCAACACTTCCGAAAACTAGGAGCATCTGTCGCGGTGTGAGGTGCTCCGGGCCCCCAACGTGGGGACCCAGTGCCCCCACTCCAACTATGCCCAGCCCACCCACAACACATCAACGATGGGGGATAGGAATGTCTGGCGTGCAGCTGTTCCGCCGCTGGGCGCCCACGCCACTGTAGAGGACGTTAAGTATTGAAATTGTCCCAATGCAAAAGAAAAGGGAGTCAATAGCTGGTATATACTGTCTCCGGGATAGATCTATATTGTTCAAGTGGTATGTTCAGGGCTGGAGGATCGCCTGTCGGAGCCGGATCGATGACGCCGTTTTGATTTGGTCCTGCGAGGCCTGTTGCATTGCGAGCTTTGTGAGGAGTCCGACTCTCGTGGTGGGGGTGAATGCGGCTTCAAGTTGTGATGTTCATCTATCCAAGCAAAAACAGCCTCTGGGGAGTCGAAGAAGAAGGACTTTGAATTAAATATGACTCGCATCCTGACAGGGTACAGTAGCATGTATTGCAGGTTGAGGTCTCGTAGCCTGCGCTTGGCGGCCACGAAGGACTGGCGTTGTTGTTGCACCAGGTGCGTGTAGTCGGGGAATATCATTATGGGTTTTGAATCGTGATGGAATTTGTCTTTATGTGTCCTGGCGAATTGTAGGATAGCATCCCGGTCAGCATAATTTAGTAGTTTTGCGATCACTGGGCGAGGACTTGCACTCGGGGGCGGCTTTTGTGTGAGCGCCCGGTAGGCCCGCTCGACAACTAAACATATGGGGGCATATTATCAAGAAACGGCGTTAAAATTATCGCGGCTTTAGCGGCAGAAAACTGCCGCTAAAGCGGCGATAATGGGCTTGATAATATGCCCTTGAGAATTCCAATAGAAGCCCATGTTCTGGTGTCAACATGGGCTTCTATTGGAATTCTCAAGGGCATATTATCAAGCCCATTATCGCCGCTTTAGCTGCAGTTTTCTGCCGCTAAAGCGGCGATAATTTTAACGCCGTGCTTGATAATATGCCCCTAAGATAGTTGCTCCACTGGCATGATATCCTTGAGCCACTGGGTGAGAAATCTAGTCATGGAGGGCCCTTCACATCCCTCCGGCAGGCCTACAAAACGCAGGTTATTGTGTCTTGCGCGTCCCTCGGCGTCTTCCACTCTGGAGGCCAGTTCCTGGGAGACAACCGTCAATTTATTCACTTTTTTCTGGAGAGTTGAGACTGAGTCTTCCACTGTCGATACACGTGCCTCTGCCTCGGTGATACGGTCCACGGCCTGCCGGAGGTTCTGGCGCAGAAAAGAGACCTCCGTTCCCACCGCGCTGATCTTGGCATCTAATTGGTCCCTAGAGTCGTTGATTGCAGCCAGGAGGGCGGCATTGTCAGGCACCACACCACCTCCTTCTCCACCCATGGCGACCCCAGTCGGCGGGGTGTATTGGTCAATGGTGCCTATACACAGTATTTTAATGCTTCTAACACCGCTGGAGTGGCACACTTTTTTAAAGCGAATGGGACTGGATCGGCTTCTGCATTTCAGACTGTGCTTGGAGTTGTTCCATCTTTTGTTAATTATTTTCAAGCGTTTTTGGAGGCATTCCAATTGTGCTGTTTCTTCTGGTTGCTCTTTGGTTCTATTTTTGTTGATCTGCAATGACTGTCCCACATCAAATCTTGATGGTAATGGAACTAGCACTGGTCCTCATGTGTCGTGAATGCATGATACAGTATTTCGGCAAGTCCTTGTTGTTGGAGTTTAACGAGAACTGGGCTCTGTCCTTCCAACCTGTGTGGTTTCAGAGAGTGCAGCCTGTAAACACAGGCTATAGTGCTCTTTTGAGTATGCTATTGACTTATGCCTTGCCATGCAATTGTCCCAGTTTCTGGACATAAATCAGCTTATGCATCCTTTGCGGTTGCACCAGTTGTGTTATCCTGTGATTCTGCTCCCTTTGCTGCAAGATGTCAATTATGAGCCTATACTGGATGCTCTTCGACTTCTGGTCCTTCTGTGGAGGTTGCACTCCTACCACAGCTGCCTTCCACTTCATTTGATGGGGCTAGGGATGACCCTCTTTGCCACTTCAACCGACCTCTGTTGATGTGTGCTCTGCAGGTGCGAGTTCCATCCTGGGCTCTAACGAAATTCCGGATCTGGGTGTCCTGGACTTGTTAGAGATGCTGCATCTCAATTTTGGATGCCTTCTAGACACTTTAATTGGCTTTTTCTTTTTGTGAAAATTCATTTTTGCATTTTTTATTAGTTTGAGTGGCACACCACTGAGTCCGGCTCTCCTTTAGATCCCTGCCCATCTAGAATAATTCAATTGGCTTCAGAGACTATTGCCCCCAACCTCACAGATATCTTTAATCTCATGTTCACAACCGGCTAATTCCCTAAACTATGGAAAAAAGCTTTGATCCTTCCCCTTCTGAAAAAACCTAATCTAGACATCTCAAATCCCAGTAAATATTGTCTTCCTTTCCCGGCATAAATAATAGAAAAGGCCATGAACCAAGAACTTACTTCTTTCATTAATAGGAACAATCTTCTGGACTCTACTCAGCACGGCTTCAGAAGTGAGCACAGTACTGAGCTGGCTTTGATCGCAGCCTCCGAAGAAATCAGATACTCAATCAACAAAGGAGGAAACGCTGCACTAATACTGTTAGACTTCTCTGCAGCGTTCGACATGGTCAATCAATATCTTTTGATTGACTGCCTCCATTCTATAGGCATTAGAGGTCTGGCGCTCTCAATTCTGAAACCTTTCTTGCTTGATCGAGAACAATTTGTAGTGTTGGACGAATTTACTTCACCCTCCTTGTTACCATGCGGTGTACTCCAGAGCTCCTCACATAGACCTACCCTTTTTTATTTATTTGCTACCCCCTTGGCCAGCCTAATTAAATCTTTAGGCTTTTCTGTGGTATCTTACGCTGATGACACACAGATCGTCGTCTCACTGGCCAGTAATTTGCCGGACACAGCAGCTAGTTTTCATAACTGCATGCAACAAGTTAGCAGATGGACACTTGAGAACTGCCTAAAACTAAATTTGGGCAAAACCGAAGTCCTCTTATTTGGCAAAACTACATCATTTTGGTCACCCAGCTGGTGGCCACGAGAACTAGGTATGCTACCCACACCCGCAACTAAAGTTAAAAATGTAGGTATTCTTTTTGACATTACTCTCTTCTTCAAAAACCAGATTAATGCTATTACCTCCTCCTCCTTCCTACCTTTAAAATTACTAAGGAAGGTGTGTCCATTTATAATTTCTGAGCTACAAGAACAGTGGTTTCAGCTCTTGTTCTGTTCAAACTTGACTATTGTAACGCTCTCTTTGTTAACCTTCAGAAAAAACTTTTGTGTAAACTACAGATTATACAGAACGCTGCGGCTCAGCTCTTAGTAGGGATTCCTTGACAACTGTCCGCCAAACAGGCCCTTGCCTAGCTTCATTGGCTTCCCGTAAGGAAGCGGAGTGACTTTAAAGCTCTGTGCATTGCCTTTAGGGCCTTGCACAACTCCGGGCCTGATTATCTAAAACACAGTTTCCGTTGGTATGCCCCCCCAAGAGCTCTTCGCTCCTCTACAGCCACATTTGCAGTGGTCCCAAAAGTCAGACTGGCCAACTGGGGTGGTAGAAGCTTTGTCATCCCCACTTCCAAACTTTGGAACTCCCTTCCCTCTCACCTAAAAACACGCT
This sequence comes from Calotriton arnoldi, assembly GCA_963921515.1. NCBI lineage: Eukaryota > Metazoa > Chordata > Amphibia > Caudata > Salamandridae > Calotriton > Calotriton arnoldi. The sequence continues at coordinate 693,969 of CAWUFW010005136.1, read as the reverse complement.
ACAGGACTGCTTCCATTTAGGAAGGCACTTAAAACATGGCTGTTTAGCCAATGGGCCCTCACTCCTGAAATTCTTGTATAGGTTCAGCTTCTCTTTTTTTCTCTTTTCTTTCATATATCTCTCCTTCAATCGGCAATTAGAACCTAAGTGCCTTTGGGCATTAGTTTGCGCTTTACAAATTTCAACATCAAATCAAATCATTTGTAATTTGTCTTTTTTCTAGCTTTTAGCATCAGCGTATTGTGTTAAAGTTTTTATTTGAGACACAAGACTTTTGAAATTACGTAACACACTGCTTTAAATAGATTTTATATATTATTCATTATTTCTCTTTCAGTCATCTCTTTTTCGGCCAATGGGAGGGTGTTATGCGGCTTGCATTTAGCTTCCATTTTAGTTCTTGTTTTAACTTAGCCTCATTTTCTAATGGTGCTTTGTGTATGTGTTTCTATTGCAAGAATAGCCCTTGCACACATTCATTCCTGATAGGCATTGATACCCTGTAGTCTCTCCATCTATTTTCAGGGTTCCACAGATTCAGAACATGAGGCATTGTTTTATTTTCTGTGCCCACAAAGAGACAACTCTTCTGCTTTAGTCTAATTAAATACGCTGTCCTGCACCGTGACACAGTTTGATCGGCTTGCCGTTTTATTATTTAAACCGCGTCTGTGCTGAAGTCAGTGAGAGGTGGACTTTTGTCGTAGTAATCATGTAATCTGCTGTGAGATGCAGTCCCGCTGTCCCCGACCTTCATCCTGAGAAGGAAGATAGCTGTACTCTCAGTCGGAGGTTCATCCATGGATGCACTGAGTCTGGCTTCCTGACACACAGCATCAAGGTATGGGGTTAGGTCATTCGAACAGACTGTGCAGATAGGTACACCTGATATGCTCTCTTTAGCACATAGCTGAAAGGCTAACAATAGATAGGAGTAACATTAGCAACGTTATGAACAATTACCATGATTGAATTGTTTGTATTCACCATTCTAAAAATGCTTATTACAATAATGTGTCTCATCTGTTTTATTTGCAAAGATTAGAGTTTTTCAATAAATGTTTGAAAATGCAATATTGTGTCTTTTAATTTGGGACACTTGGGAATGCAAGAGTATCAAACGGAAGGGTTATATCTGTTTCTACGATTTCCTTGGGAATCTGAGAGTCATGTTCTAGGTTACTGAAAACATCCATAACTCTGGAGGTTTTGGACTTTAGATGTGGGACTGTGAGCTAGTCAAACAGACCAACATTTACTAATTAATGAGAAGACTGGGGGGCCGATTCCGATCTCGGCCGGTAGGGCACCGAATCGGATTCGGCTGAACCGGATCCGATTCGGAGCCCTTTTTCCCGACCGATTCGTACGTGTGTCTGGCCGAGCGAGTACGATGCGAGCGCGTGCGAATTCGCCGACCGACTCGTTCGCGGGACCCAACCGCTCCGACCGATTCGCACGGATGCGCCTCGCACCGCGCAATGGAGACGTTCCCCGACCGGGCAAGTACGATGCGCGCCGCGAGTCAGTCCGACCGACTCGCGCCGTCCGGCTCCAAGAAGCAGTCGGAGCCGTACTTTGAGGTCCGTGTCGGACCCCCTGTACACGTAGCCGCGCGAGTCGCACACAGGGGGACCCATGGGTCCCCCTACCTGTGCATGTGCGCCGCGAGTCGCCTCGAGCGTACCCGCTGTAGGGGCGCCCTTGTCGCCTCGCACCCATTGAGTCAATGCGAGCCCGCGTGCGCGTTGTGCGACCGGCTCCCATTGACTTCAATGGGAGTCCGACCCGACTTCGAGTCCGATAGCATACGTGCGCATCGTACTCGTTCGGTCGGGCTGCTAGGGTCCGATTCGGTCGGAAATCTCTCCGGGTCCGGCTCGGTCGGAGAGATTTCCCGCACGAATCGGAATCGGCCCCCCAGTCTCTGTGTTATGACGTTTTATTCTAAATACACAGTCCTACTTGATTAGTAGGAATTGTATAACAAGGTGTCATATTTGATGTAAACAGTGTTAACATATACAGTATTCAGGTGGCCTTAATGCATCCTGAACTTGAAAACATATGGAATTATAAAGGATGTCACATTTGTATAGAAATATTGCTTTACCAGGTATCTTTGGCTGCTTGATTCTCCCAGACGAAATTGCGAATATTTATATATATATATATATATATATATATATATATATATATATCTACGATATTTCCTCAAAACTACAAGAAGAAATCTGCACTCCAAACGTAGGTATGTTATTTACTTTATTCAGCCAGACTTGAGGCAACTCGGGTTCAGGACGCGTTTCAGCTGTCTGTGCAGCCTTTCTCAACTGCTCGAAGTGCTGGTATGTATATATATCACTTTAATACTTGCACATGAGTTCATTTAAACCGCAATGGTAGAAATACTTCATTTTCTCAGCACCAACTTCAATTCATTTAAATCAAGGACCAGTGTCTCTTTTTAAATTCGTAGACCAATGTCTTTCGAGTGCGAGAAAATGTTTTTACCTCCACTATGCAAAAATGTGCTATTTAAAAAATAAAAAAACCAACATTCCTTGTCAAGTTGCCAGTCTCACCAAATTGCTGTTTACTTCTTTACGCTTCACCACTAGGCAGCTGCCTACTGTGGCCCCAGCTCCGAAACGCCTCTGTCAACAGGGCGAGGATCTCCTCAATACCTTCCGTCATGTGGTGAGGCTTCGGGGGCGCTCAGGCTTTCACTCGTCGTGACCCTTAGGATTTGCGGCTTTCACCGAGTGCTCCAAATAGCTGGGGGGTGCAGAAAAGACGTCACCGCTGGCGTCTGTCAACATCTACGATATTTCCTCAAAACTACAAGAAGAAATCTGCACTCCAAACGTAGGTATGTTCTTTACTTTATCCAGCAAAACTTAAGGCAACTCGGGTTCAGGACGCGTTTCAGCTGTCTGTGCAGCCTTTCTCAACTGCTCGGAGTGCCGGTATGTATATATATCACTTTAATACTTGCACGTGAGTTAATTTAAACCGCAATGGTAGAAATACTTCATTTTCTCAGCACCAACTTCTATTCATTTAAATCAAGGACCAGTGTCTCTTTTTAAATTCGTAGACCAATGGACCTTTGGAGTGCGAGAATTTTTTTTACCTCCACTGTGCAAAAATGTGCTATTTAAAAAAAACAAAAAGGAGTAGATGGCTCAATAAAGAAAAATACAAACCCCAAGGAGAGTGCTGTGTAATTATTACTTTTGGTGATAAACGTACTTCAAGGTAAAGTCTAGCCTTGCCGCTGGCACCAGCTGACCAGAGCGCCCTTCATGAATTGGACACTATTGTCGGCTTGAATTTTGGAGCAACGCGGAGACCCACTGTGGTGATACTATGCAGGAGGTGAGCAGTCAAAATATCGAAAATTAAATATCGACCTACACTAATATCAAGGTGACAATATCGAAGGGACAGAATATCGATGTTAAGAATATCGATGGACAGAATATCGACCCTAAGGTAAGTAATATCATTTTTTTTTATATCGATGTAAGTAATATCGAAGTTAGTAATATCGATATCAAATATATCGATGTTACTAATATCAATGTTACTAATATCGATATTTATGTATTTAATATGTATGTGTTATATGTGTTTTTGTTAAGTGTTCTACTTGTCTAAAAATATATGTATACAATTTTTATATGTTAATAATGTTTTTTTAAGTTATTTTTGTTTTTTAGTACCGTAGCGGGTTGTGGGTTTATAGGGGAATAGGGTGGGAAGTAATTTAATTATACTAAATTAATTATTAATTTTTAGGAATTATAAATTAATTTTAATCATTTTTGCGCTTAAGTTCTGTAGCGGGTTAGGGTGGGAAGTAATTTAATTGTAATTAAGTAATAATTTATTTTAATTAATTGGTATTGATAATTATATTATTGTTAATTAATTAATAATTGGGAATTAATTTTTATTAATTGGTTATTAATTTTTATTAATTGATTAATTGATCATTATGTTAAGTGTATTATTTTATTATTGGAGTTTGTTGTGCGTTTATAGGGAATAGTGTTGGAAGTAATTGAAATCTAATTAAGTAATTATTAAATTTATTGTTGGGTATTGATAATTAATTTATTGGACATTAATTATTAATTGGTAATTTTTGTAAATTATAATTTTTTGTTATGAAAATTAAGTTATTGTTGTTTTATCATTAATTGGTAATTAAATATTATTAAATATTATTTATTGATAAATGCAATTAATATATTAATAAGTAATTATTAATTGGTAATTAATGTTTAATAATTATTATTATTGGTATAAAAAAGCATTTAATTGTTCAATATTTGTAAATTGGTAATTAAGTTTTAATAATTAATGTGGTTTTTGTTATTAAAAATATTTTATTGTTCAATATTTATTATTTAGTAATTAATATTTATTAATTATTATTTATTGGTATTTATTATTAATTTATTGTTAATACATTTTTCATTGGTAATTATGTTTTTAATAATTATTTATTGGTATTTGTAAATAGTTTAGAGTTATTTAATAATTAATTCATTAATTATTTAAAAAAATTATTTTATTTATAAGTATGTTATTTTTAACTTCTACGCTATCCAACACTTTCCCTACTGTTGCACTCTCTGGAGTTGGAATAGTAATTTTTACCCCTACGCTATCCAACACTTTCCCTACTGTTGCACTCACTGGAGTGGGAATAGTAATTTTTACCCTTACGCTATCCAACGCTTTCCCTACCGTTGCACTCACTGGAGTGGGAATACTAATTTTTACCCTTACGCTATCCAACGCTTTTCCTACTGTTGCACTCACTGGAGTGGGAATAGTAATTTTTACCCTCCCGCTATCCAACGCTTTCCCTACTGTTGCACTCCCTGGAGTGGGAATAGTAATTTTTACCCCTACGCTATCCAACACTTTCTCTACTGTTGCACTCTCTGGAGTGGGAATAGTAATTTTAAGCTCTACGCTATCCAACATTTTTCTTACTGTTGTTTTTTTGGGAGTTGGAATAGTAGTTTTATTCCCTCCGCTATTTAATATTTTTTGTATTATTTTAGTTAATGTAGTATATAATTAATTTTAAAAATATTAAAAGTAAATTTAATTTTTTAATTTGTTATACATAATTATTTAATTTTTATTTATGTTATTGTTTTATGTGTATAGATGTATTTGTAATTTTAATATTTTTTAATAATTTATAATTTATTAAAATAATTATTAAAACTGATTTATTAAGTATATATATTATATATTATATGTATATGTTTAATTAATGTTTTATTAGATTATATATATTACTTATTAATTGTAAACATTATAAAATATTTTTAACTATGTTTATTTTATTTATAAGTATTATTTAGTTTATTTTACATATTATTTTTTTTAAATGATATTTAATAACGATATTTTTGACATCGATATTTTTTTTCCGATATTTTTGTACTTACCATGTTGTAGATAGGATATCGATATTCTTGACATCGATATTCTTGCTCCGATATTTTTGTAGGTCGATTTTTTGACCTTCGATATTTTGTCAGTGATCCTATGCAGGACCCCAAATACCAGAATGCTTAGAGGCCCAATGTGGGCGGGACATTCATACAATTTAAAACGAGGAACTGCAACTCTGTTCGTTTGTTTCCTTGCCGTGCCTGTGAACAAGGGCGTGTGAGCCCGAAATGCGTCAGGCTCTATTTTATGGCTTCGGGCTGTTTGTCATGCTAACTGCACCTTCATTAAAAGATGTTTTATCCACCCGTGAGGCTCTTTCCAATTGAGGGCAACCTTTCTTGTGGATTTATTACGGCTGGTCCAGCCGTGGAAATTGCCCGCCGCTTAAACGCGGACCAGATGACGGCAAAAGCGTGTTGACATAATGAGGCCAATCCACTGGGAATGTAATGTCGGCTTGAATTTTGGAGCAACGCGGAGACCCACTGTGGTGATACTATGCAGGACCCCAAGTACCAGAATGCTTAGAGGCCCAATGTGGGCGGGACATTCATACAATTTAAAACGAGGAACTGCAACTCTGTTCGTTTGTTTCCTTGCCGTGCCTGTGACCAAGCGATACCAAAGGGGATGATGGACGGAGCGCTTGAGCTAATCAAACACTCACCCCCAGTCAACTGATCTGGGTTTAATCCATCATCATTCTTTAGCTCACTCCACCACCCCAGATCAGACATGGCCATATGCAAATCAGTCTGACCCTGTGCCTCATGGGAACAGTCCAGCCCGAACTGCCAAGCCATGTCTTCCCTGGACCGGAAACAAGCATCCTGGGACCGGTTTCTGGCTATTCAGCCGTCATCAGCCAGGCTAGCTTGAATCCAGTGGCAAAGTGAGCAAGGGACCCACGTCTGGGCATACCCTGCCAACTTAGGGCGAACAAAGCGATATCAAAGGGGATGATGGACGGAGCGCTTGAGCTAATCAAACACTCACCCCCAGTCAACTGATCTGGGTTTAATCCATCATCATTCTTTAGCTCACTCCACCACCCCAGTTCAGACATGGCCATATGCAAATCAGTCTGACCCTGTGCCTCATGGGAACAGTCCAGCCCGAACTGCCAAGCCATGTCTTCCCTGGACCGGAAACAAGCATCCTGGGACCGGTTTCTGGCTATTCAGCCGTCATCAGCCAGGCTAGCTTGAATCCAGTGGAAAGTGAGCAAGGGACCCACGTCTGGGCATACCCTGCCAACTTAGGGCGAACAAAGCGATACCAAAGGGGATGATGGACGGAGCGCTTGAGCTAATCAAACACTCACCCCCAGTCAACTGATCTGGGTTTAATCCATCATGATTCTTTAGCTCACTCCACCACCCCAGTTCAGACATGGCCATATGCAAATCAGTCTGACCCTGTGCCTCATGGGAACAGTCCAGCCCGAACTGCCAAGCCATGTCTTCCCTGGACCGGAAACAAGCATCCTGGGACCGGTTTCTGGCTATTCAGCCTTCATCAGCCAGGCTAGCTTGAATCCAGTGGCAAAGTGAGCAAGGGACCCACGTCTGGGCATACCCTGCCAACTTAGGGCGAACAAAGCGATTCCAAAGGGGATGATGGACGGAGCGCTTGAGCTAATCAAACACTCACCCCCAGTCACCTGATCTGGGTTTAATCCATCATCATTCTTTAGCTCACTCCACCACCCCAGTTCAGACATGGCCATATGTAAATCAGTCTGACCCTGTGCCTCATGGGAACAGTCCAGCCCGAACTGCCAAGCCATGTCTTCCCTGGACCGGAAACAAGCATCCTGGGACCGGTTTCTGGCTATTCAGCCGTCATCAGCCAGGCTAGCTTGAATCCAGTGGCAAAGTGAGCAAGGGACCCACGTCTGGGCATACCCTGAGAACTTAGGGTGAACAAAGCGATACCAAAGGGGATGATGGACAGAGCGCTTGTTCTTTTTGCATTTGTCACCCCGAGTGGGACGGGTATGCCCAGACGTAGGTCCCATGCTCTCCATGCCACTGGAGTCAAGGTATCCTGGCTGATGAGGGCTGAAAGCCCGAAACCGGTTATAGGATGCTTGTTTCCAGTCCAGGGAGGACCTGGCCTGGCAGTTCGGGCTGGACTGTTCCCATTGGGTGCAGGGTCAAGACTGATTTGCATATGGCTGGGTCCAAACTGGAATGGCATGGTGAGCAAATAAACGATGGATTTAGGCCCAGATCTCTGTACTGGGGTGAATGTATGACATTGTTCTCCATTCTGTCCATCAATTGTTCTTTTTGCATTTGTCACCCCGAGTGGGACGGGTATGCCCAGACGTGGGTCCCGTGCTCTCCATGCCACTGGAGTCAAGCTATCCTGGCTGATGAGGGCTGAAAGCCCGAGACCGGTCCTAGGATGCTTGTTTCCAGTCCAGGGAGGACCTGGCCTGGCAGTTCGGGCTGGACTGTTCCCATTGGGTGCAGGGTCAAGACTGATTTGCATATGACTGGGTCCAAACTGGAATGGCATGGTGAGCAAAAAAACGATGGATTTAGGCCCAGATCTCTGTACTGGGGTGAATGTATGACATTGTTCTGCATTCTGTCCTTCAATTGTTCTTTTTGCATTTGTCACCCCGAGTGGGACGGGTATGCCCAGACGTGGGTCCCGTTCTCTCCATGCCACTGGAGTCAAGCTATCCTGGCTGATGAGGGCTGAAAGCCCGAAACCGGTCCTAGGATGCTTGTTTCCAGTCCAGGGAGGACCTGGCCTGGCAGTTCGGGCTGGACTGTTCCCATTGGGTGCAGGGTCAAGACTGATTTGCATATGGCTGGGTCCAAACTGGAATGGCATGGTGAGCAAAAAACGATGGATTTAGGCCCAGATCTCTGTACTGGGGTGAATGTATGACATTGTTCTGCATTCTGTCCATCAATTGTTCTTTTTGCATGTGCCTGTGACCAAGGGCGTCGGGCTGTTTGTCATGCTAACTGCACCTTCATTAAAAGACGTTTTATCCACCCGTGAGGCTCTTTCCAATTGAGGGCAACCTTTCTTGTGGAGATATATATATATATATATATATATATATATATATATATATATATATATATATATATATATATATATTCTGGAATGAGGGTATCAAATATCAGCTGAACAATGTTCAAGACCCTGCTAAAAGCTTCGCCCATCCTATGTCCCATGCCATACCACACACATGCGGTGTCATAATAACAAATAAGGATGTGGGAATAAAGAAAAGACGCTAATAGTCATAATTAACTGAATATAATGTTTTTTATTGGCTTTGCTAATTTAATGACTGACCAGATGACAGCCTGAAAGTAAGTCTTGTTAGAAATGTACATGAAAATTATATCCCAAAAATACACTTAAGATGATTACTATTTGACCCTTCCCACTTATATCGATTTCATGCAGCATTTAGTTTGGCGCATTTGCACTGAATAAGGGGCCAATTCCGATTCGGGCCGGAAAACGTACCGACCGACTCGGTACGGGAATTTAATCCGACCGACACGTACCGGCGTCGCCCGACCTTGGTAGTACGATGAAATGCATGTGAATCACGACCGACTCGTACGGAACACAAGCCGAACGACCGAACCGCACAGAAACAAGTCATCCGGCCGGAAAACCACGCGAATCGAACCGACCGACACGCACCAGGAATGAACCCGAACGAATAGTACCCGCGAACTCCGACCCGCGCAGTACGATGTAATGCGTGGAAAACCCGACCGAGTCGCACGGAGCTCAAGCCGTACGACCGACACGCATACAAAAGCCAGCAGAAGGAAGCCAACACTCGGAGACCGACGCGTACGCCGCACAATAAACCTAGCAGAAACACAGGGTGAACGACTCGGAGAAGCTCGCACGAAACAACTGCAGCGTCCCACTCGGTCACAAGAACGTCTCCTACATGCACAAAAAATACAAAGGGAAAAATACAAAAAAAAAAGGGCCAAACAAGCAATGACAAAGTCAATAAATACAGGGGAAAAAAACATGGAACAAGGACACACCCCCAACTCCACCCATATAAAGGCCACAAATCCCTACCATGATCCTTTGCAAATTCAACTGACCTGCCAGCACAGAACACCATCAGACAGCAACCACAGACACACTCACAGCTCATCCATCACACAAGCCACACACCATTAGCACCTCAACAAATAGCACCCTCACATACACCCAGCAAAACCTACACCCACACACCCTCACTTGCACACCCACCCACACATCAATCACCACCACCACCCATCACCATGCCCCCAAAGAAGAATCCAAAGTTCCTAGACAGTGAATTGGAAGTCATGGTAGATGAGATCCTCAGGGTAGAGCCCCAGTTGTTCGGTACATTGGTCCAACAGACCCCCATGTCGCAGAAAACCAAGATGTGGGAGAGGATCGTCGACAGGGTCAACGCACAATCACCATGTTTGCGCACAAAGGAAGACATCCAGAACAGGTGGTATGATGTGCGCAGGAGGGTCAGGGACCTACTAAAGAAGGATTACATCTTGAGTCAGCGCACCGGCAGTGGCCCTCCTGCCAAACCACTATACCTCAGGCCCTGGGAGGAGAAGGTGCGGGCCATCCTACCACCAGTGAGCGTATATGGACTATCAAACATCCCAGAGCCTGGTGAGTGCACAACTAATATACCCAATATTGTGTGACAACACACACACATCACTGTCAAGGGGATAGTCAAACCATGCACCCTTAGCAAATCCACAGCAACCAAAAGATAATCACCCAAGATTTGTCTGTCAGTCAGATAAACACAATACATGCCATCTCATAGTGATATGTAACTGTGTCATGACATGTACAAACCTAATTACAAATACAGCAAGGCAGTGGCACAAATATAACCAACAAACACAGTTAGACATTTTGCCACCACAAGAACACCACCTCACAGGGAAGCTCACTGAAAGGAAGGAAGTCTGTGTATGCTGGTGAAGTCAGTGTAGCCAATAGCATGATGGGAGTTGTAGTCACAGATATTGCTCACCCTCACAATTGGCCCATCAACACCACCATGAACCATGCACACATCACAGGGAGTGGAAAAGAACTGACAAGATGGCTGACACTGGGTACTGCTGTGGGGAGCACAAGGCCCTGCTAGGAACTGTGCACCAACCAACAGCAGGACACCACTGACTGACATCCTGAGAGCCAACTTGCACTCCCTGCAATGGAAGCACGTTCCATGGTGGGATATCTGGCTGGGTGGGAAGGAGGACTGACAGCTCTGACCATAGTTATAAGCAGCTTACCTTACACCCCCCTTAACACAAACTCCACACAACTCACCTGGGAGAATGCAATGCCTCACACTCCAATTAAATATCCCACAAAGAACCACCACCCTGGGTTATGCTGTGTGAAGCACAGGGACACTCTTGGGACTTGTAGCCAAACAAACGCCAGGACAACACTGTCAGCCATTCTGTCAGCACAGGCACACTACCCCACAGGGAAGCAGAGTCAAAAGGAAGGAAGTATGGGCATGCTGGGAAGGGGGGTGTAGGCAATAGCATGATGGGAGTTGTAGTCACAGATATTGCTCACCCTCACAATTGGCCCATCAACACCACTCTGAACCATGCACACATCACAAGGAGTGGAAAGCCACTTCAAAGATGTCTGACAATGGTGCTCTGTTGTGGGGAGCACAAGGCCCTGCTGGGAACTGTGCAACAACCAACAGCAGGACACCATTGACAGCCATCTTGCCATTGCAGTCACACTCACACATACTGAAGTCGACTCAAAAGAAAGAAAGTATGGGCATGCTGGGAAGGGGGTGTAGGCAATAGCATGATGGGAGTTGTAGTCACAGATATTGCTCACCCTCACAATTGGCCCATCAACACCACTCTGAACCATGCACACATCACAGGGAGTGGAAAGCCACTTCAAAGATGTCTGACAATGGTGCTCTGTTGTGGGGAGCACAAGGCCCTGCTGCGAACTGTGCAACAACCAACAGCAGGACACCATTGACAGCCATCTTGCCATTGCAGTCACACTCACACACACTGAAGTTGACTCAAAAGGAAGAAAGTATGGGCATGCTGGGAAGGGAGTGTAGGCAATAGCATGATGGGAGTTGTAGTCACAGATATTGCTCACCCTCACAATTGGCCCATCAACACCACTCTGAACCATGCACACATCACAGGGAGTGGAAAGCCACTTCAAAGATGTCTGACAATGGTGCTCTGTTGTGGGGAGCACAAGGCCCTGCTGCGAACTGTGCAACAACCAACAGCAGGACACCACTGACAGCCATCTTGCCATTGCAGTCACACTCACACACAGTGAAGTCGACTCAAAAGGAAGGAAGTATGGGCATGCTGGGAAGGGGGGTGTAGGCAATAGCATGATGGGAGTTGTAGTCACAGATATTGCTCACCCTCACAATTGGCCCATCAACACCACTCTGAACCATGCACACATCACAGGGAGTGGAAAGCCACTTCAAAGATGTCTGACAATGGTGCTCTGTTGTGGGGAGCACAAGGCCCTGCTGGGAACTGTGCACCAACCAACAGCAGGACACCACTGACAGCCATCTTGCCATTGCAGTCACACTCACACACACTGAAGTCGACTCAAAAGGAAGGAAGTATGGGCATGCTGGGAAGGGAGGTGTAGGCAATAGCATGATGGGAGTTGTAGTCACAGATATTGCTCACCCTCACAATTGGCCTATCAACACCACTATGAACCATGCACACATCACAGGGAGTGGAAAGCCACTTCAAAGATGTCTGACAATGGTGCTCTGTTGTGGGGAGCACAAGGCCCTGCTGGGAACTGTGCAATAACCAACAGCAGGACACCACTGACTGACATCCTGAGAGTCAACCTGCACACACTGCAAGGGTGGCATGCTTCATGGTGGGATAACTGGGCTGGGGGCGGAAGGAGTGCCGTATGTCCACCAAATACCACCAATGCTGGCCATGCACACACCTCAACATTCACATTGAAAAGCTTCAGGTTGGCAGGACAATGTGCTACCCCAATATCAACCTCTGACTGTGACAACTGAGGACAATGCAATGTACAGGCCCGCATCCAGAGGTACAGTCACAACTGTCAGGTGTGTGAACCATTGATGCCTGTAGAAACATAACATACATTGTGTGTCTCTTCCAAAAACAGGTGATGATGGGGACACAGCAGCAGACGATGAGGAGTCCCTGTCCCAGGCTCCGGGGGACACTGAGCTCACTGGTGTGGAACAGCCTCTGCCCTCCTCGGATGGCGAAGACCTACCTGGCACCTCCGGTGTGAGTCATCATGCAGCACCAGCAGGACCAACATCTGCACCCCCTGCACCCACCCCTCCAACAACTGCCAACACACAGACCACCCCTGCCAACACGGACAGACCAAGGACCGCCGATGACAACAGCACAGGGACCCCGGCCCAACGTGGAGCAACGGACAACGACCCCAGTAACAACCCCCAAGTGGGCCTACGGTCACCTGTGCGTGCCAACGCAGGTCCGGCACGTGTCGCCAGGGGTGGTGGGAGGGGTGGGAGACATAGGTCGCTGTTTGCAGAGGGGTCTGGACTGCATGATGACCCACAACTGGCATGCATTGCTGATGTGTACCAGAATAGCACCGGAGAGGTCAGCCAGGTAGTGGGGATCCTCAAGGACATTCAACAGCAGCAGGCTGCCCATCATGCCCGCTTGGACTCACACATGTCCTGTGTGGAGACACACATGTCCCGTGTGGAGACACACATGTCTGGCATGGAGTCCAAGTGGGACACATTGCAAGAACTGACAGCGGTGCATAGGGACATATTGACATGCCTCCGCCAGATTAGCACCAACATGGCCACACCTCCCTGTGTGCCACAACATCTGGTGCTGCAACAACTGCAAATGCCACAGGGAGGGAGGATGACTCTGGCGGAGAGTCCTCTGCACCGCAGCAGCCTGCACGTGAGGGTCCCCCCCCAAGAAGAGGGGTCGACGGAGGAAGAAAAACTGAGAGGTTGATGGCCATGTACATCCCCCAGGAACCCAACACCTGTTCTGGAAATTCTCCTTTGTGTGCAAACTGTTCACCCTGTCGAATGCAACCCAACTATCCCACATGACATGGGGAGCTTAAGTTGGCCCAATGTATCAGATGACCGTGGACTTTACTCAGGACATTTCTGCTACCAAGACTTCCAACTCATCTGGGAACTTTGGATTACAATCCCAATGTACAGCACCCACCATCCTGTGCACTATCCTCACACATGTATGGAAATAAACTCACCAATACACCATACTTGCCTCTGTTGTGTTTCCAACGTGGTTTCTGTCATGAAAATGGTGATCTGCTAAATGACACTGTGCATGCTAACTGCTACAGCAAGTTCAACACCGTCATGTGAGTCATGGAGACGTGACACATATGAGGGAGACACACCACTAGGGCTACACAACACATACACACCAGGGCCATCACACTCATCGCCTACACTGATGGTACCAGGAAATACAGTGCAATGTACAGACACCACACCTATTCACAGTCTGTGTTAACTAGCCCACAGGTGCAGTAAGCACATGTCAGTCAGATGTGTGACCACAGACAACGCACATCCCAAAGTGAAGCACAAGTTTATTACACATTTGCAACATGTTGTTTCCACTACAGATGCAAGGTAATCCTACGTGGCAGGGGACACACAGTCAACAAGTGTAGAAGAAAGAAAGTCCAGGGGTGTGTGGCACATCACCTGTAGGGAAACGACTTCTTCCACCCTGGAAGTTGAATCATGGTGTCGGGGATCACAGTTCACCAAACAACTCTGAAAGTACCCTGTGAAGGACAGACATGACACACAGTCAAAAGCTCCGAAGAACAGGACAGAACTGCAATACTCATGGCCAATACATGTCACAAGATACTCACAGAAAACCAAGTTAGCATGTCAACACTGTTGGGGAGTACAGACTACCTGTAAGGACACATCGCTGCACGCTTCCAGTCAAGTAGCACATGGCCACACTCAAACAGCACCAGAGCACCACCAACACATATCACGCTAACTCACATCATTGGCATGACAACTCTCTGGATACTCACATTCAGCTGAAGAAGTTGGTGATGAGCTGTGTGCGGACATCACCATCATCATCATCATCACTGGCATCGTGGCCCAGGCCAGGATCCTCCACAGGTGGCGGATGTTGGTCATCGTCATCCAGGATGAGAGGCAACTCCTTCCGCACTGCCAGGTTGTGTAGCATGCAGCAGACGATGACAATCTTGCACACCTTTGCTGGGGCATATGGGAGGGCCCCTCCTGTCTTGTCCAGGCAGCGGAAGCGGCTCTTCAGGAGACCAAATGTCCGCTCGATCACTCTCCTGGTCCGACCATGTGCCTCATTGTAGCGCATCTGGGCTGGTATCACAGGGTTCCTGAGGGGTGTCAGCAACCACGGCATGTTGGGGTATCCGGAGTCACCTACAGACAGACAATTGCACATTAGCTGATTTGGAAAAGAGGGCGGAATACAACATAGCAGAACACACACAATGGTACAAAGTCAGTACACACCGACAAGCCAGGCACGCTGGTTCTGCATCTGTGACATCATCCTCGGGATGCGACTACTCCTCATCACGTAGGCATCGTGTGCCGAACCAGGGAAACGGGCACACACATGTGAGATGCACATATCTGCAAGACATACCACCATAGCATTGATCGAATGATAATGTTTCCTGTTCCTGTTTGCCTGCTCATGTGCCTGTGGTGGCACCAAAGCCACATGTGTCCCATCAATGGAGCCAATGACATGTGGCATCCTCCCCAGGGCATAGAAGTCACTCTTGACGTCAGTGAGTTGTTGACGTTTAGGGAAATAGATGTACTGGTTCAGGCATCTCAACATTGCCTCCAAAACATCGCGTAGCACACGGCTGAACATAGTCTGTGACATCCCACCAGCAGACGCCAAAGTGTGTTGAATGGTACCGGTGGCAAAGAAGTGTAGGGCTGCCATCACCTTCACCTTGGGGGTCAGCGCTGTAGGGTACGGCCAGCCAGGTTGCAAATCTGGGGCCAAGCACACGGCAAAATCATCAATCAGCTGTCTGGTGAAGCAGTACCGTCGGATGCTGTCACGTTCCACCATCGTTGCAAGGTCAGGGAATGGTCTATGGACAGCTGGTGCCCTGCAGTGCATAGGTGAAGAAAGAAAGATTGTCAGTCACCCCACATATGTGGCATTGACCATACTCAATATCACGTGATACATCATTACGAGACACAAGTACTTGATGTGTGTGCCGTTCTGTATGGACATATGTGGCACCTACATGGCCATCATCTAACATCTCAGTTCAACATGTGTTGACAACAGGTTCCAGGTTGTGCTGTGGGAAACCATTAGGCTGTGTCACAGTACCCATTTACTGCTGTCACGTTCCAAACACACACCACAGTGACATGTCTGGACAGATGCGCCACAGGCATCACAGCTCATTGACAGGTAGATTCCCAGGGACCCTGTCTTGCCACATGGACACTGGCATGACATGGCGTATCATGTACACGTCAGCAAAACAAACATGACTTCCACAGGTAGTGGCCCTTGTTGCCTCCGCAGGACAGACATGGACGTCTGTGACACACACACGCACAACATCAAAGTCCATGCACAATCAACGTGGATGTGGAGACTGTCTCCCATTGTGCACATGGAATCAGAGACATCGGAAACACAACATGCACACAGACTGTGGAGGGCCATCACTATTGTGGTAATGGGTCACCCTGTGACGTACATACCATCCCACATGGGACTCTGGGGGTATGTGACATGACATACACATACACAACCTGGAAATGTGACCATGCCACATGCTCAGAAATGAACAGTTGCACATCACAGTGGTCATGTGCACAACACACAAAGGATCCTGTCCCCATGAACACGTGCACAGCCTGGGAGTGGCTGCCCCCAAGTGCCACCACAAAAACCACATGTTGACCCCCATACACAGATAAGGTAATGCAGCCTTACATGCCTTAGGATACAGTGTGGACAGGCTGTGGTGTTGTAGGTGTGCCCCTGAGTCCCTGGCAAGTATATGTCACTGGCATACATTCACCAGTGACAAGCATGGTGACATATGTGAGTGACCTGTACAGGGAAGCGTCGTACAGCAATGGACCGATCGGTGTGCACGAACTGGCCATTGAATCTGTTGTGAGCGGGTACGCGTTGTACAGCAATGGACCGATCGGTGTGCATGCACTGGCCATTGAATCTGTTGTGTGCGGGTACGCGTTGTACAGCAATGGACCGATCGGTGTGCACGCACTGGCCATTGAATCTGTTGTGAGCGGGTACGCGTTGTATCCCGGAATACGCGTTGTACAGCAATGGACCGATCGGTGTGCACGCACTGGCCATTGAATCTGTTGTGTGCGGGTACGCGTTGTACAGCAATGGACCGATCGGTGTGCACGCACTGGCCATTGAATCTGTTGTGAGCGGGTACGCGTTGCATCCCGGAATACGCGTTGTACAGCTATGGACCGATCGGTGTGCACACACTGGCCATTGAATCTGTTGTGTGCGGGTACGCGTTGTACAGCAATGGACCGATCGGGGTGCACGCACTGGCCATTGAATCTGTTGTGAGCGGGTACGCGTTGTATCCCGGAATACGCGTTGTACAGCAATGGACCAATCGGTGTGCACGCACTGGCCATTGAATCTGTTGTGTGCGGGTACGCGTTGTACAGCAATGGACCGATCAGTGTGCACGCACTGGCCATTGAATCTGTTGTGAGCGGGTACGCGTTGTACAGCAATGGACCGATCGGTGTGCACGCACTGGCCATTGAATCTGTTGTGAGCGGAGTGCAGCGTTGTACAGCAATGGACCGATCGGTGTGCACGCACTGGCCATTGAATCTGTTGTGTGCGGGTACGCGTTGTACAGCAATGGACCGATCGGTGTGCACGCACTGGCCATTGAATCTGTTGTGAGCGGGTACGCGTTGTATCCCGGAATACGCGTTGTACAGCAATGGACCGATCGGTGTGCACGCACTGGCCATTGAATCTGTTGTGTGCGGGTACGCGTTGTACAGCAAT
Organism: Calotriton arnoldi; assembly: GCA_963921515.1. NCBI lineage: Eukaryota > Metazoa > Chordata > Amphibia > Caudata > Salamandridae > Calotriton > Calotriton arnoldi. The sequence goes on along the minus strand of CAWUFW010005136.1, from coordinate 676,300 downwards.
GGACCGATCGGTGTGCACGCACTGGCCATTGAATCTGTTGTGTGCGGGTACGCGTTGTATCCCAGAATACGCGTTGTACAGCAATGGTCAGATCGTTGCGCATGCATTGGCTAGGGCCTGGCATGGCAACGGACGCGTTTTCGAAGCTTCAACGAGTCTGATGCAGTGAATTCAGTTGGCCAGCCACAACAATGTTGCAAATTCATGGGTGTCATGAAGTTTAACTTTTGAAGGATGCTGTGGGCGTGTATAAGTGGTGCAATTCCATGGATTGGAGAGATTCAGAAGATGCAAACGGCTTGGACCTATCACTTTGGACACATGGGACAGTATCTGCCTCTGCAGCACACATATAATGCTGGCTGTTCCCCTGAGAGCTCACTTGCCTGCACTACATGCTCCAGGACGACATCTGCCACCAACACTGCTGCTGTCTCTGCATCCTCTGGCTACTGCAATGGCACGTACTGTGGAGAGAGCCCCAGCCTTCAGCCTTGAGGAGAACCAGGCCCTGCTGGACAGCCTCCTTCCACAGTACAGCAAGCTTTATGGGAAACCAGGGGAGCAGGTGAGTGTGCTGTCCACTGCCTTACTAATTGTGCATGTTGTCTGACTAGCAGGACTTAAAGTGTGCACACCACTGGCTAGCATGCTCACTGAGTAGTTCTCACCCCCCAAAGTGTGTAGTCACATGCACTGAACAGGTACAGTGCAGTAACAGTGCATTCCAAAAGCTTTTACTTCCCAGACAATGATACCATGTAGTGACTGCTGGCAAACTGTCCATAGCCATAGTTGCACTGCCTGTGTACATCATATGCCCCTGTGATTGAGACATGTATATCCAACTGTGCGATGCACATATATGTTGCATGTGTAGTAATGGCCTTTTCACTTTGTCATCCTCACAGGTTGATGCCCACCAGAAGCAGGAAATTTGGCTGACCATCGCCCGGGCAGTAAGATCCGTGGGGGTCTACAAGCGCCAGATCCGCAACTGCCAGAAGAGGTGGCAGGACCTTCGGGGCTGGACCCGGAGGATCGCAAGGGTCCAGCTGAAGCTGTCGCCTCCTCGCAGGAGGGGCGGACACCGGACCCTGACCCCCCACATGCACCGGATTCTGGCGGTGGTCTTCCCTGACCTGGATGGGCAGCTGAAGGACAGACAGCAGCAAGGAGGGGGTGAGTCCATGACTGCACTGTGAACTTTGTCTGACATGCTATGTGCCCTCCTCTGGCCTGGTTAAACTTCCACAGTACATCAGTCTTGTGGTCCAGGACCCATGTCCCTCAATTGTGACATGCCCACTCCTCATCTGATACGCAGGTGTGGCCCTTACAGTCAGGAAATTGTGTCACTTGGGTACTGTGTCCTTGCATTTTGCTTCGCTCAAGGTGGGGGATAGCATTTGTTCCCGTGACTTTGTGGTGGGATTCATGGGTGGGTCAATTGCTTACACAATGCCTAAGTTCTGACATGTAATCTGGGTGTAACTTTGATATGTGGTCCACTTGCTGATCTGAATCACCACATGTCCCTGGGGTATTTGGCACACCCCCATGCTGCGGGTGGGAACAATGTTTGGGCCTCAGGAGTATGTATATCAAGTGTGTCACACATGCTTAGCCACCTGCCTACTGTCCAGGGCTCATCCTTCTTTCAGGTGGAGCAGGACAGTCATGCCTACTCCAGGGCATACAATACACTCTGTACTCCCACTCCCATGTATCAGCTGACATGTTGTGATCAGTGAAATGTTCCCTCAGGTGTCTGCCTCTGTGTCGTTGTGCTGTGGCTTCGTTGTCAGGACTACTGGGATGTTTATCGTTTAGGGCTCAGCATGCCATCTGAGATGTGACCATGAGAGATGATACTTGTGTGACTTATAGGTGTTTGACCACTTGACTGTGCACACAGGTGTATGCGACTGTGAAGTTCAGGCAGCTGTTTTTCATTCACAGCAGACTGTGAGGTGCTCAGGTTCAGAGAGTTGTGTCTCATGTCTCCCATATGTCCAATTGGTATGACGTGGACAAATAAGAGTTCAGATGATGTGGTTTGTGGGGGATGGACATGTGCACTTGTCAGCTACAGAACTTGCATTCCCCATTACCTAGGAATGTGACACAGTGCAGACTGCTGATGGCTGGCTGCCATGCCCATGTGACTGGAGACAGTGATGTATGACTTTGCAGGCATGCCTGTGCCATGGCATTGAACTTCCTAAGAGTGATCCTGCAGGGGAGTGACATGTGCAACATGCACCCCATTGTGGCATTGACTATCCGGACATGGGTGCATCATGGTGTCTGGTGCTGGTATGCATCACATGCATCTCTAATTAGACTCTGGCCATCCCTTTATCCGGACACCTGTACTGACTCAGTGGCAAGAGATGTGATGTGTGCATGTTCACATACTTCACCGTGTTCTATGCAATGTCCAACAACTGTGTACGTGGTGCATGTGTCCACCCTGGGGTCTTACCATCCAACAGGCACCAGACAGATGGGTGCAAGGGCAGGAGGGGTGTGAGTGCCATGGTTGACCATCAGCCTGACAATTGGCTTCTCCTAATCTGTGTGAGCACTTTTGGCACTGTTCAACTAAGGATGCCAGGGCTTGCTCTGTAATGTGCTGTACTTACTGTGGTGTGTGTGGTCAGTGCAGGTGACTGATGTTTGTCTGTTTCCCTAATTGTTTGCAGATACATCCACGGCCACAGGAGGGTACAGCTCCATGGACCAGGAGGAGCAGCAGAGCCAGACTGGGTCAGGAGCCGAGGAGTGGTCGGAGGGACCCAGTGACACGGAGGGCGAGGGGAGCCACACCGAGGAGTCCTCAGCACCATCCACCTCAGCTGAGGACCACAGCAGCTCGGAGGATGACTCCCTTGTGGAGGCGGCTGTCAGCAGCCACCACACCCCAGCTAGTATGTCTGGCCCCGCCTCCACCACCACCACCACCGCCCTCCCATTGGCTCCCATTCCAGAGGTCCGTGGAGGCTCCCGTGTTCGGGAGCGTGTCTCCTTCGTGCCAGGCACCGCAGCCCCTGCCCCTGTGTCCCCTGCTGCCCTGAGTGAGGAGTCTGTGTACCTCCTTCGCCAGCTCCATGTAGGGCAGACAGCAATGCTGAGTGTCCTCCATGCACCCACCACTCTGTTGACACAGCTGGTGTCGTTCATGGAGGGCATCTCGACGGGCATGTCTGCCCTACAGAGGAGCAATAGGTCCATGGACTCCTCACTGACGGCAGCAGTGTCCCTCCTCCAACAGTCCATCACCCCTCCTACCTCTGCCCCATCCACACTTCCTGGCACCCTACCTGTCCCAAGCACATGCACACCTGCACAATCACCCAAACACACACACACGAGCAGCACCGAAACACACAAAACAAGGGCAAAACGTGCACACAAGCATCCTCAGGGGACTGATACCACACACACAGGGGATGGGGAACAGACACACACACAGGCATCCACAGTCACTCCGCAGTCCTCAATATCCTCTCCCTCCAAGACCCCTTCCCTTGCCTCACCTGCAACCCCACCTACAAAGCAGCTCTTCCTCTGTGACCTCAGCCTCTTCCCCTCCGATCCCGCTGATCCAGCATATAGGGGGAAGAGGAAGTCCACCCACACAGAGGGAGTGCCCTCGCCCCCAGACACCCTCCCCAGGTGCAGACAGATTGAGGCCCCCACCCGCAAGTCCCCCCGGGCCCGGAAGAGCAAGACCCCGCCACCGCCCTGCAGGTCATCCACACAGTCTCCTTCCTCCATCCCTCAGGCCCCCACTCCACAGGTTCCCCCACCACACCCTGCCCCAGGTTCCCCCACCCACAGATACACCATCCCCAAAATGATCCGGCCTTCTCCCCCTACCACTTGCTCTTCCAGCACCACCCCCCCGCTGCACATGTCTGTGCCACTGGTGTGGAGACCGTGTCCTCCCCCTCTGTCCTGCCCACCTTACCTGAACCCCATTCTACTCCCCTGGAGATTGGCACTGCAGTGGAGTCCACTACCACCCCGTCTGACTTGGGCACTGCAGTGGGGTACCTGTCCACTCCATCTGGCCAGCCCACTGGAGTTGTGCCGGCACCCACACCATCTGACTCATGCCCCCCAATTGTGCCGGCACACACCATGTCAGACACCTCCACTGCAGTTGTCAGTGACTCTCCAGCACCAGCCATCCCTCCCCTGCCTCCTTCTGGTGAGCCCTGATCCTGTCCCTGTGGTGCCTGGCCTGCCCCCCGTATGCCCCTCCGAGGGGAGTGTCCCTGGTTCGTAGCCGTGCAGGCAAGGAGAGGGTGACATCTGCCACTGTCACCCTGTTTTGACTTTAGTAATTGACTGGCCATTGGCCTTTGGTTTTTGTCTGGACTTCCTATTTTCTATTTACATATGCTGAATAAAGCTCCTTTCAGTTCTCTAGTGGTTTTGCTTCAGTTGTACATGATGTTGAGGATGCTAACCATGCCCTTGCTGCAGTGATGGTGATTTTTGATATCAGGAAAATGAAGTGTTACTGTTCAGGACCCCATGTGGTCCAGGGGGAATGTGTCCTATCCTGGTGTGTATCCATGTCATCCTTTACAGCAATATGAGGGTGTCATGTTTTCAATATTTGCCAATGGGATTTCCTACTTTTATTTGCAATATCACATCTGTGGCTTACACCCCTGCACATCTGTTGTGCTTGCCATTGTTCAATTTGTCTATTTCCCTAACCGTGTGACCATCTCCACTGGACATGCAAGTTTGGGCATCAATGGGGAAGGATTCATCTGTGTTATCAGTGCAACTTGCTATACATGTGTGTTGGATCTGTGCAGATGATTTCGGTGACACTCCCATGACCAGGCTGATGTGACGAGAGCCTTCATTTTGTGCTAATTGTTGACTGAGTGACCAAGTGTTCTGCTGACATGATAGAGCCCTGCAGAGTCAAAGTATGGCACAGCTTTACTTACACAGGAGTGGAGTCCCCTAATCGCAGTGTGTGATTCCGTGACATTGCCTGAGCCCAAGGTGTGTGTTGTGTGAGCATGTCTGTGTGTGTTCACTTCCATTTTGCTACGCAGGCTGGGATCCCTAGTGATGTTCCTGTTTGTGATGCTTGCTGAGTTGACCTATGTTCCCCCCAAATCTTCGCCCTGGGTTCTCTAGGATGTGGGTGCATGGCACATTACTGGTCATCAGGGTGTCATCCATAGGTGTGTTTGCTGTCAGGGCTGAGTTTGTGGGCAAACGCAGATGAGACACAGTCAGGATTCCCCTTGGCACTTGTTGGTTACACAAGTCATGTAATTTACAGTTTGTGGTAGCTTTCAGTGATTGTGACACGGTGTGTGTGTGAGACTGCTGCCACTCCTCAGTGTCAGAGCTGCAATGTTGGAAGTTGTCTATGTGTGTTCTTTGTGGGTGACCTTGGCTTCTTCATTGGTGTGTGACTGTGGCCGGGATCCCATTGGTTGGTGTGGATTTGACGTCATGCCCATGTACAGCCTACTGAGCGGTGTGTCAGACATTCACGGGTCTTGTTGACTGGCCATGTGTGATGGGTTTCTGCACCTTAGTTCCCACCACCACCCCTGGGATTGTCATGGGTGCATGTGCAATGTCACCAGTCCATGTGAGCTTCACTGCTGCACATTGGTGGAGATCAAGGTGGGTGGTGTTGAGTGTGTGCAAATGAGAGTTGTTGCACGGCTAGACCCCTACCTCCATATTGGCCTTGGCTGACAGGCCGTGCTGGTTGATTTGTGCTTGTGTAGGTGTGATGGTAGTTTGTTGCTCAGGACACATGACTGTGGTTCACAGTGTGAACGACATCTAGCTTTGTCATCACAGTGGGATTATCATGCAGGCCAGTGTCACCACAATGTGGGGTCCCTGGGGGTAGTGCTGTGGTGGGTCTGTCTCTTGCTGTGTTAGTTGTTGTTCCTACAAGCTTGTGTGACATGTGTAATTTGGGCTCCCTCTCATCTAACAATGCCTGATTGCCCACATAGGGGAATCCGATCCATGAGTTACTTTTGTGTGGCACTGTATACACATCTGTGTAATTGGGATTCAGGCCTCCTCATGTGTTGTGTGGTTGCCTGGGGACACTGGCAACACCTGTTGTGTTTGATATGCAGTGTGAGGCTGCCTGTTTGTGTTTGTGCATCTGCACCACTGCATTGGCATATCTTTAGTGTGCCATTGGCTGTATGTTGTTTGGTGGGTTTCCCCTGCTGTCGCTGGGACTCCTAGGTCATCAGTCAGCACAATAATCATGGTTTGTATGTCCCATTGCTGCCATGGTATGGTATTTGTTCACCTCCCATCTACAGTCTCCACAGGGTATCTACATTTGTGTGTCCATTGGTGCAGATATGTGGGTCTGCATTATGATGGTCACTTCTGTCATTGTGTTATTGATGAATGTTGACAATGTCAGCCCCCATGGGTGATGTTTGTCTGCACATGGCCAAAGGTATGTCTTATTTGCACTGCACTGTTTGCCTCACCCAATCTATGTTGCTATGGGACACAAGCACTACTATGCCACTGATGTGTTTGTTGTTGTGTGACCAGGAATCATCCATGCTGTTTGGCATTTGCAGCTTTTTCCATGACAACACTTACATTTTGGTCACTGTGATGATGGGGGTTTGGACCCCATTGCCACAATGTTCAAAATGTGCTTCAGCTATGGACCCCACACTTACATTTTGGTCACTGTGATGATGGGGGTTTGGACCCCATTGCCACAATGTTCAAAATGTGCTTCAGCTATGGACCACACACTTACATTTTGGTCACTGTGATGATGGGGGTTTGGACCCCATTGCCACAATGTTCAAAATGTGCTTCAGCTATGGACCCCACACTTACCTTTTGGTCACTGTGATGATGGGGGTTTAGACCCCATTGACACTATGTTCAAAATGTGCTTCAGCTATGGACCCCACACTTACATTTTGGTCACTGTGATGATGGAGGTTTGGACCCCATTGCCACAATGTTCAAAATGTGCTTCAGCTATGGACCCCACACTTACATTTTGGTCACTGTGATGATGGGGGTTTGGACCCCATTGCCACAATGTTCAAAATGTGCTTCAGCTATGGACCACACACTTACATTTTGGTCACTGTGATGATGGGGGTTTGGACCCCATTGCCACAATGTTCAAAATGTGCTTCAGCTATGGACCCCAAACTTACCTTTTGGTCACTGTGATGATGGGGGTTTAGACCCCATTGACACTATGTTCAAAATGTGCTTCAGCTATGGACCCCACACTTACATTTTGGTCACTGTGATGATGGGGTTTGGACCCCATTGCCACAATGTTCAAAATGTGCTTCAGCTATGGACCCCACACTTACATTTTGGTCACTGTGATGATGGGGGTTTGGACCCCATTGCCACAATGTTCAAAATGTGCTTCAGCTATGGACCACACACTTACATTTTGGTCACTGTGATGATGGGGGTTTGGACCCCATTGCCACAATGTTCAAAATGTGCTTCAGCTATGGACCCCACACTTACCTTTTGGTCACTGTGATGATGGGGGTTTAGACCCCATTGACACTATGTTCAAAATGTGCTTCAGCTATGGACCACACACTTACATTTTGGTCACTGTGATGATGGGGAGTTGGACCCCATTGCCACAGTGGTCATGGTCTGCTTGCATTGTGGAGGCCACACACATTTATGTGTGACACATGTGATAGGGGGTCACATTGTATGTTCAATGTCATGTTCAGTGTTGTAGGCATTTGACACAGACTACACACGCTTGTCATGGTGTTGGGGGGATGTGTTTTTCTGACATTCCTTATGTTGGAGTGTGCTGGTTGTGTCATGCACTACCGTCCTATGAGTAGGGGTGGTGTTGGTGGTAGGCATCCATCCCCCTATGAGTGGGGATGGTAGTAGTGACAGGCATCCAGCCCCCCCTGAGTAGGGGTGGTGGTAGTGACAGGCATCAAGCACCCCATGAGTAGGGGTGCTGGTGGTGATAGGCATCCAGCCCCCCTGAGTAGGGATGGTGGTAGTGACAGGCATCAAGCACCCCATGAGTAGGGGTGCTAGTGGTGATAGGCAACCAGCCCCCCCTGAGTAGGGGTGGTGGTGGTGGTAGGCATCCATCCCCCTATGAGTAGGGGTGGTGGTGGTGGTAGTCATCCATCCCCCTATGAGTAGGGGTGGTGGTAGTGGTAGGCATCCAGCCCCCCTGAGTAGGGGTGGTGGTAGTGACAGGCATCAGGCACCCCATGAGTAGGGGTGCTGGTGGTGATAGGCATCCAGCCCCCCCTGAGTAGGGGTGGTGGTAGTGACAGGCATCCAGCACCCCCTGAGTAAGGGTGGTGGTAGTGGTAGGCATCCAGCCCCCCCTGAGTAGGGGTGGTGGTAGTGGTAGGCATCCAGCCCCCCTGAGTAGGGCTGGTGGTAGTGGTAGGCATCCAGCCCCCCCTGAGTAGGGGTGGTGGTAGTGGTAGGCACCCAGCCCCCCCTGAGTAGGGGTGGTGGTAGTGGTAGGCATCCATCCCCCTATGTGTGGGGATGGTAGTAGTGACAGGCATCCAGCCCCCCCTGAGTAGGGGTGGTGGTAGTGGTAGGCATCCATCCCCCCCTGAGTAGGGGTGGTGGTAGGCATCCATCCCCCTATGAGTAGGGGTGGTGGTAGTGGTAGGCATCCAGCCCCCCCTGAGTAGGGCTGGTGGTAGTGGTAGGCATCCAGCCACCCCTGAGTAGGGGTGGTGGTAGTGGTAGGCATCCAGCCCCCTGAGTAGGGGTGGTGGTAGTGGTAGGCATCCAGCCCCCTGAGTAGGGGTGGTGGTAGTGGTAGGCATCCAGCCCCCCCTGAGTAGGGGTGGTGGTAGTGGTAGGCATCCAGCCCCCCCTGAGTAGGGGTGGTGGTGGTGGTAGGCATCCATCCCCCTATGAGTAGGGGTGGTGGTAGTGGTAGGCATCCAGCCCCCCCTGAGTAGGGGTGGTGGTAGTGACAGGCATCAGGCACCCCATGAGTAGGGGTGCTGGTGGTGATAGGCATCCAGCCCCCCCTGAGTAGGGGTGGTGGTAGTGACAGGCATCCAGCCCCCCCTGAATAGGGGTGGTGGTAGTGGTAGGCATCCATCCCCCTATGTGTGGGGATAGTAGTAGTGACAGGCATCCAGCCCCCCCTGAGTAGGGGTGGTGGTAGTGACAGGCATCCAGCCCCCCCTGAGTAGGGGTGGTGGTAGTGGTAGGCATCCATCTCCCTATGGGTGTGTATGGCATTGGTGATAGCCATCCCGCCCCTATTGTTCTGCTGTTGCTGGTGTACGTCATTTCTGCATCCCTATGTGTGTGTGACATATGTTGTGTAGTGGGTGTTTGACTTACCGTCTGCGTCGTACGCGGCCGTACCGGTCCCGGTAATAGATGTAGAGTATTGGTAGGACCTGCGCGATGGGATTCATGGTTTGTTCGTCTCGTTCGGGTTTCTCGTGGCTTGGACTCGTACTCGTCGCTGGCTTGTCCGTCTCGTCGCCGTGGATCGTCTTGTGGTGCGAATCGGAGCTTATGTGCAGCTCTCCCGGATGCTCTGACGTGCCGGACGTAGCGACGGGTTCGGCGCGTACGGAAGGCGCATCGTACTCGTCCGGCCGGAAGGTGCTGTGTGTTTGCTTCCGTGCGACTCGATTCGGCGTTTACGGATCCGGCTCGGACGGGGTACAGGAGCTGGATTTGGTGAGTACGGCTCGCTCGGAATCTGGGCTGTTATGCGCATTGTACTTGTTCGTTCGGACGACTGTTCGACTCGGTCGGGAAACACGCGTTCGGCTTGGTTTTTTTCCGGACGAATACTGTTGGGTGCGCTTCCGGCCGAGATCGGAATCGACCCCTAAGTCTTGAACCAAACAAGAGTATAGAATTTGCTGTGAGCAAAGGAATGATCGTGAGAGGTAAGATGTTGTATGCAGTCTCTCATCTACTGCAGTATAGGTACTGAAAGGCTGCAAGGCGATATGTATGACCCCATGACCGAAGTCTCAATTTGCCTAAATTTTCAGAAATGTGTCATGTTAAAGGGTTCACCAGGTACGAAAAACAAGCATGTCATTTATGGAAATCAGAACTGAGATTTTAGAAGAAACGTTCGCTTGATTAGATGCAGTTTTGCCTTTCCTCTGTTTTCCGTAGACATCCCAACTAATTAAATAAAGAGCGCATGTCCAATTTAGAGATAACTGACGGCAATTGCTGCCCATATCTCTAAAGCCAAATCACAAATATTCCCCTTTGTTAGTTTTTCACCAGGCCCACCTGACTTCGAGGTGCTTGTCAAACTTCACTTTTCAGTGAATCATCCCGGAAATTGTTGTGTTGAGAAGCCTATACTCAAAATTGTGGACAACTATTAGAAACACTTTGAAATACTTGGCCCATGTTAATTAGACCTCACATGAATAAGCATATGTGCATTGCATGAGGATATTTAACATGTGTTGAACTTTAGATAAAGATTTCAAAAGTTACAGGCAATAAAGACTTTGTTCAGTACTCACCAACATATCAATGTATTCTTAATGACAAGGGGGCTGTCAAACCACAATAACATTTTAATTGCTGTAAGGTGGCGAGAGGTCACTGCAGAAAATCGGAGGAGTCACGCTGCGCCAGAATGAATCATTCAGCACCTTCTGTTGAGAGCCTCGGTGCCTTTCTGCTGGATCACTGAGAGACAGGCCTGTTAATAATTCATAGGAGGAGCAGGTTCATAGGCTGGGTCGTTCTGAGCTGATAATAAATACCAGAGAAAAGGAATTCTTTTTAGATTGAGCTCGCGCATTTATTTTAAAGGCAATGCAGTTTAAGGTCATACTTAGTTTCTCATTCAAATATATTTTCTATTGTTCTGCTGTAAAATAAAACTAGATAATGAAATGCCTAGGTTGTTCTTGAAATACGAAGGACTCCAAGAAGAAGTGTGATTTGAGATGTAGTCAAAGACTCGAGATTTAACCAGGCAACAAGACAGAATTGGGGCAAAAAGGTTGGAGGTAGAGGTAGAAGACGGGCAAAGTGGGGGTGGAGGGGATTATGGCATAGCCAGTCACTAAGATGGCAGCCAGAATCTGAGGTTTTGAACTGACAGACATACACACCAACAAATAATGAATTAATGGTACTTGAAAACTGGGCAGACGTTCTGAGACTAAGGGGCCGATTCCGATATGGGCCGGAAAACTCTCCGACCGAGCCGGATCCAGAACGATTTCCGACCGAGCCGGACACCTGCAGTCCGACCGAGCGAGTACGATGCGGCCGCATGCTGCCGGACTCGATTTGGTCGGACTCCCATTGAAGTCAATGGGAGCCGGTCGTACGACGCGTACATGGGCTCCCATTGACTCAATGGGTACGTCGCGAACAAGTGCGCCCCTACAGTGGGTACGCGTCGGTGCAACTCGCACCGTACATGCATGTTTAGGGGGGACCCTTGGGTCCCCCCTGTGTATGACTCGTACGGCTACGGGTGCAGGGGGGTCCGACGCGGACCCCCGAAGTCCGACTCCGGGAGCTTTTGCGAGCCGGACGCTCTGACTCGATCCGGCTGTCCGAATCGAGCATCGTACTTGCTCGGTCGTGAAACGTCTCCATTGCGCGCCACGGTTTGCTTCCGACCGAGTCGTACGGAGCGGTTCGGAGCCGGAAACGATTCGGACGGTGAATTCGCGCTTGTTCGCATCGTACTTCGCCGTCCGGACCCGTGTACGAATCAGACGGAAAATCAGCCTCCGAATCGGATCCGCTAATGCCGAACCCGATTCGGTGCCCTACCGACCGAGATCGGAATCGGCCCCTAAATGTTGTAAGGTTGATGTGAACAAAGTAGAGTGGTGCCAGTAGGGGAACAATGATCCCTGCAAGAGGCCTCCAAGGTGCTTACCAACTCCCCAACCTCTCCGTGGTGGGAGCACAAACTGGGCCCAATTCAATGATCAACAAATCAGTGTTCAGAAGGTCCATCACGAGGAAGATGATACACCACAGGTGATCCCGATCTGGCTGTCCGCTGTGCTGCACAGAGAGACTACAGAGCAGACTAAATGCTACACTGAGGGACCCAGCCTGGCACCAAGCGAGCAGACCTGAAGATGAGATGTCGAGGAAACAGGGCTGCATTGTTGACAGGAGGTCAGACAAAGGCTACTGTAGACAAAAAACAGAGCATGCACCAAGTGAAAGGCTCGCTTAATTCAGAACGCGCCTGGCCCAATCTGCCCAAGGTAGAAGAGAGAACATGTTGATGCACTCAACGGAAGTGACAGCGTACTGAAGGCTGTAATAAAAATTGAAGCCTTTTCTTTTGGCCACAACGAGAACTGGCAAAAACAGTAAGCCCTTTCAGGTAATCATTCAAACAATAATAGATATAAAGATCAGGGTACTAATCACCATATTAAAATCAGGAGATATTACTACTGCTTACAAAGATCCATTGGAGTGATCCCAGGACACCAGTCTTAAGTCAGGCAGCACCATCCTAAATTACGAGTGCCATTAGATATACACTGCAATGCTATTAATTCAACTGAGCAAATTAAAAGTAGGAAATTAGGAGCCAGTAGCCGTGGATGCTGGCCCAAGCTTCCGCAATTCAGAAGAAAAGGGAAAGCTAAGGAAAAAACAACAAAATACAAAAAAATTAAACTTTCATGCGTCAACTCTGTGGAAAAAGATAAGGGACAAGCCTCAAAAGGACTCCACAACATACGAAAAAATACTCGCTATAATGCAATGGAAGAGTTACTGTGTCTCCAACACACAAAACATCAATAATAAAAAATCAAAAGACCAAAACATTACTCTGTATCATCCATGAAGCCAAACAAAGAACTCACTCTGTCAGAGATCCTGGCTAACTTCAAAGATCTGAAACCGTTTATGGGGTATATCTCTATGAAGCTGTATAACATCAAAGGTAAACTAGACGCTATTGAAATAAAGACCAATAAAAATGAAACAAGAATTGAAATGCTGGAACATTTTCTAGACAGGGTGCAAGAATTTGCATATCAAGTCCATCAACTACAAAAAGACTTTTAAAAACTTGAAAACAGAAACAGAAGAAATGACGTAAGACTTTATGATTTCATAGCATTCAAGTAGATACAGAAAAAAAGCATGGTCGCATTTCTGGAAACATCCTCCCTAAACTTCCAAATTTTCTTTCTTGAGAATGACTAAACATACAACGTGCTCACCGCAATGGTCCACTAAACCAACCGAATGACAATGGTAAACAAAGAGGTATAATCATGTATTTCCTTGAGTACACCCAAGCAGACATGATATTATTGGCCACCAGTCAAAAAAGGTAAATCATGTTAGCTTTGCAACAGATTTGCATCTCCAATGACATAGCTAAAGTTGCAAAAGTTAGAAAAAGGCAGTTCTAGATATAAGGTCACAAATAAATCACCACAACATTACAAGGGGGATTATACACCCAGGAAAATGGAGGATCAACTACCAGGATCAGACTAAAATGTTTGAAGACAAATTCTGAAATGTTCAAAGATCCTCACTGTACAAGAAATGTAAACTGACGATTCCAAAGCCTCCTGATATCTTATGACCTCCAACAAATAAAGACAACAATCTTAGACAATAAAGATAACTTTAACAACTCCAAAGTATGAAATGGAAGTCCAAGTTAACATAACATCAACTAAACCACATGGCAGGGTGAATCTCTCTTGCCTATGAAAGCCACTGGTGAAGTGAAACACCCACTCTTCATTGCAATAAAGTTAGATTCGTAGGCCTGTTGTCTTTCTCAGGTTCTATGTACATCACAGCTGACAAATACTTTAGGACCCTGTGTCCAAAAGTAAAGACAAGAACATGGCCCAAACTTTGCAGTGACAAAAAGCACAACAAATCAGCAATTAAAAATGAAGCACTCTGAGAAAAAAACTTCAGAAAGAAAAGAATGAGCAACAATATGGGGGTAATAAGCAAAAGGATGAAGAAGAATTCTAAGAATGTCAGCCCAAAGCGAGGAACAAGAGAAGTACCACTGGCTTGCTCCCACTTCAGGCCCAGAAGAAGTCAAATTGAAATACTACGTTATGTAACCTGAAATGTGAAGAGGATTACCATCAAAATAAAAAAGCAAAAACTCTTATCACACCTTAGTAAGCGGGAGGTGCACATTGCCTTCATACAAAAGGCACATCTGGATGAACATGAATCAACTAAACTAAACCAAAGGTGGGTTGGAAACTTTATCTACTCGAAATTGAAAGGGAATCAAAATGGAGTAGTTATCTTGATCCCAAGGAAAGTGAAAGCCTCAATGACTGCAACCTCAAGAGGATAAAATAAAGTGCATTAAGGTTGCCATTGAAAGAAAAATGATTTGATATCTGCTAATCCATGCCTATGCGCTCATATCTAGTGAACCAAAGTTTAGAAAGTAAATACAAGATCTCATTAGGTGCCTACCTCCAAATGCTAACATAATTCTAAATGGGGACAGTAAAACCTACATCGACCCACTACCACAAAGGACATCCCATGCCAGATTCTTTAAAAAAAACTCTAAGGAGACTAACAGAGTAAGACAAATTATTTTTAGTTGGAGATTTGCAAACCCCGACCAAAGTGAATCATCGTTTGTCTCTAACGTCCCAATCATTCTCAAGAATTGACTACTTATTTGTCAACAAAATACTATTAAAGTCTAAAGTAAACACAGAAATTATCCCGATTGTAGTATCTGACCACATCTCTGTCACATTCACCTATGATTTAAATTCCAGCTAATATAAAACACCATGATGGAGGCTCAATTCTATGTTTTTATGGAACCAAGAATTCATATCCCACATCAAACACTTCACCGAGGAATTCATTGAAATAAATCAGTGCTTCCAAATCTCCGCTGAAAGAGTCTGAGATGCATATGAGGCCAGTTTGCCTGGTGAAATAATAGGTCTAGACAGAAATATAAACAAGAATATGAGAGAAGAATCCAGGACTCAGTTCCATACTATTTATACATAAATGGCATGACCTGACAGCTAGGAGACCGGACTTACAATTTCCGTGTCACGGGACGTACAACATAAATAAGTTGTCATATTTGAGACAAATGTTGAAATTAAAAGGAAAAAAGATAAGGCCGGCCGAGTGGGAATCGTTTTTCCAGTGGGACAAATGATGCAAAGCACCTTTATTCAGACTAGGGGTTAAATCTCCTTTCAACATTTCATGAAGTTAAAATTACAATATTATCAGGAATGTAACTATGAGGCTCACCAGTCTATTCAAATAATGAAAGCAAAATGTCATACAACCGGGAACAGTAGTGGGAATCCCTTTGTGAGCTATCTAAATAACAGAAAAGAAAAACTAAAACTTACCTCCATAGTCAATTAAGATGTTCCTGTCAAAATTAAGAATACAGATATCGCCAAAACATTTCAGTAGTTCTATAAAATCTCTATACTCAGTAATGTTCCCATATCAAGAGGACATTAGAGATACCATACAAAAGTGCCAAAACATCCATTAAAGGATGAAGACATAACAAACCTAGAGGCTGACATCACAGAATAAGAGATCCAAGAAGGCATTCAAAGTCTGAAGTTAGTAAAAGATCCTGCTCCCAACAGACCCACGCCTTAGTTTTACCAACGCTTAATGTAGTAGCTTACTCCCAAATGAATCACTCCATTCAAGCACTTTGCAAATGATTTCCCACCACTGGGACCTTTTACTGAAACCACAATAATTCTTATTCAAAATGAGGGCAAAACCCCGCAGCTTACTAGAAGCTATAGACCAATCTACCTACTAAATACTCACTGGGAGCCTTAACATCAAATATCTAGAAATTTCCTTTGCAAATTCTATTTCTGCTATAACCAAAAAAATACAATCTCAAACTCTAGAAGAAGTTGAAAAAGGAACTCAATTATGGTCAGTACTGAACTTGTCATGATGGAGAAACTACAGGCAATCAAAATGATGGTAACTTCTAAAATGTTATACCTCATCACCATGTTCCCGATCCTGCTGGCACCATCATTCTTCAAAGAATTCTACCAAATGCTAATAAAGGTCCCTCTGGAAAGATAAACACCCCAGATAATCTCTACACTAATTACAAAAGAGCAAGCAAGAAGGTGGTGCTAACTTTGCTAACTTTCAGCTTTATCAGGACGCTGTCAAGATAATGCATGTCTGTGAATGATAAAAAGACTGTAACAACCATCACTCACCTCCAATGGGTTAAATTAGAGGTCCACCTAACTGATCCCATATCTCTACAAATTTGAGAGGCATATATACAAGAAAATGCCAGAGCGTGGTGTTACGCCAAATATGGCAACGCTGCGCTCCGACATTTTAAATATGCAGGGATACGCCATATTTACAAAAATAGGGCGCACTCCTGCGTTTCCCCTAGCAATACAAAAGCTGCCTAGCACCAGCGCAGGCACCCTTGCGCTATGTTGCAAGGGTGCCTGCACTGCAGGTGGGATTGCTTATGTACAGGGAGGGACACCTTCTGTAGAAGCCATCTTTTCTAGTTTGATACCAAATGCCTTAAACCTTAGGCCCTGTTAAATTGACATAACTGTCACCGCGCAAGATGCTTGTACTTTTCCATTGTCTGTCACTAAACTGCTATTGTAACGCAAGGCTTTTCTGAAGAAAGATACAGGAACCGAGAGAGATGCTCACTTAAGGCACAAACATTTCAGCATATCATATTACGTAATGTTTCTGGTACGTTCTATGGTATTGCACATTATTAACTGGAAAAGTACTGACGCTAATACATTGCATTATAGTGGAAAGTCCCAGAAGCTGCCTACTTGGGACACGTGGTCAGCAACAGTACATTTCGGACCATAAATGGTATAGCGCAGCCTAGGTCTGTGCTAATTGGCCAAGTGACCCATGCTTAATTTGTGCTACGTATGTTATGATGCTGCATCCTTTTGTGGTTTGGGTCTATAAAAGCTGTCAGAAACGTCACATCTTCGGACATTCAGTGACTATGCTGTCTGTCTCCGTGCTGCACGTTTCCGCATTATTTGTTGGTCTTCAATAAATTCTGCTATCTTCTGTGCTGACAGAGAACCGTATTTGTGGTATTATTTCTTATTATTATTTCAGATCCCACATTTGGTGTGAGAATGTGGCCCCAGGATCAGTGACCGACTTCAACAGCCACCAGCAGATGCTCTGCAGCTTCCATCGGAGTTCGGAGACCTGAGGATTGATAACTATTACATTTGTCTTCTCTCTCCTCCGCTCCCTTGGACGCTGGGGGACTGTATGCCCGTGAGTTGACTTCGTCATGTCTCTGGCTCCTGCTATTTCTCTCTCTCAGCACATTTGTATGGCCCTCGTTTAGCAGCTCCTCGACGCTCTTCTCTCTCCCTCTCCTTTGCACTTCTCTCATGCCAGGGACGGTTTGCCTGTGCCCTGGCGACGTATACATCTCTTGTTTCCAAAGTCTCTGGGAAATTCCAATGGCTGTCATAGCGGCTGTTCCTATCTCTTTCCTCTGTGCCCTTTTCGTGGCTCTGATCATTTATTTTTCGGTCTGTCACCATTCTGCTGAAGACTGTACCTCTGTTTAACGTTAGCAGTTGCTACAGGGTGCCGACAGACTTTCTTCTCCTGCTCCGTTTGCAGCTCTTGACCTCTGACATTGCTGCCGATCTCTGCCAAAATACTCTAATATGCATTTTTGCTCTACATTTTAGTATCTGGTCCTGGTACCCACCCCTCCTGGCCAGTGACGGCGTCCGTCTGCATGTTCCCTGCACGCAGTGACTACCTGGTGCTAAGCAGCACCTGGCTGACGGCGTACCAAAGAGGGTGAACTTCTGCACCCCTCTGTCTTGCTTGCGGAGAGTCTCCGACCGATGGGGGTGGAGGACATTAACAGCTACTTCCCATTGACTGGAGCTGAGGTCGGTACGCTTTGCCAGACTCGACATCAATCAGTGAGTTTGATTGGGGATTTCAATCCTCCTGGTCGGGTTGTAGCAGGTAGCCCCTCGTTTTAGAGTTGTGGCAGTTTTGCTCCCCAGGTGCAGGTGGTGGCGGTAAAAGCACCCTTGTGGTTGCACATACTTCCTGTGCAAGAACGATATCGTGGGGGTAGTGGCCAGGTGGGCTGCTCCTCTTTTGGTTGCAACAGGTTCTCAAGGCGCCAGTTTCTCAGGTTCCATGAACTCAGGTTTGAGTGCAGCTAACTCACCTCAGCGCCACTGGCCCCGGGTACCCAGTGGTCCGCTGCCTCCTGCCGGATGCCACAGGCGGTCTACAGCTGTGCCTAGGGAAATACCTAGGCACAAAGAGAAGGGAGTATGAGTTGTTCTATTGTCCATAATTGTTGGTTTCATTGCATTTTTCTATTGTGTTATTGTCATGTGCCTCTCATACATTGTGGTCAATTACAGTTAGGGTTAAAGGGCGTTGTCAGTACTTGTCAGGTTATCATTTTATTTGGGTATTATGACGCTACATGACTGACATTTGACGCTGCTAACTCCCTGACAACGTACTTAGCACCCCTCAAATACTACTTATTACCGGATCAGATGTCCCTTACTATTGCCGCCCCCTAAAATGAACTGGCTGACTGACTTATTAATATTTGTCCTATACTGTACAATACCTCCTATTTGCGTTTTGTTCCTTATGTTCTTTAAAATACCAATAATATTGTTCCTATTTCCCCTCTTACTCTTCTGGGATTAGTGTAATAACACCGCACACATTCACTGCACACAGGCTACTATACAGCGCTGCGGTGCAGGGACGCAACAGATTGCTTTTATGTTTTATGTGTTGTCTGAACTGCATGAAGAGTTCACCATTTTGCACTGTTTATTTGAATGACTGGACCTATTGGCAACGTCCATAGGGTCTTCAATTCCGTCTAGCCGCCCCGACTGCCCATTTACAGGATCACAGGAGATTGCAAGGAGATGGAAATACTAATCTTTCTTCTAAATACTTTCCTGTCATCTTTTGTTCTGTTCATGGAGCGCCAGTAATGCTACAAAGCACCCAGGACAATTTATTTTTCCTACTTGTGAATGCTTTGGTGAACTAGCACCGATTGCACTGTCTGTTTGCCTGATGAACGGCTTCCTCTGCTATTGCGAAAGCTGGAGCCTGGCTGAAAAGCACATGATAACGTTCGTCCACCCATTGTGTTGTCTGTTTACAGTATAGCGTGACACCCCATCCTCCATCTGTCTGGTGTATCTGAACTGTCGTCACAAAGCAAAGAAGGTTAGCGCTTGCACTTCGCACACCTCCACACTCTCATCTCTCACCATGGGAAACCCTCTAAGTAAAAATAATTTAGACAACAGTCAGCCAGCTCCACCAAAAGACTCCCCAGCATACAATGTGGCCCTACGCCAAGGACTCAGTTCCATACTATTTATACATAAATGGCATGACCTGACAGCTAGGAGACCGGACTTACAATTTCCGTGTCACGGGACGTACAACATAAATAAGTTGTCATATTTGAGACAAATGTTGAAATTAAAAGGGAAAAAGATAAGGCCGGCCGAGTGGGAATCGTTTTTTCAGTGGGACCTGGTCCTGCGTGATATGCGCGCAACTAATGACGTAAAGTCCAAAGTTCACAAGGAGTTGTTAGAGGTCAAGAATAAGATGTTACACGAAATGGGTAAGCAGAAGATGAATGAAAATTGGAGAAAGACGCAAATGGATGTAGTGGGAATATACCCATGCATTCCTATTGATAGTGAAAAGCAAGCTAAAAAGCAGGGAGAAGGAGAAGAGGATTCAGTACTAGAGGACCTTTTAATGGGGCGAATAAGAGGCACAACAGTCTCACCCTCCGCTCCCGCGGAAAAACACACTGAGGTATCTCCAGAACAGCAGACAGCTGCTATAGCTTTAATACGTAGAGTTCTCAACGAAGACGCCACCAAAATAGACTTGGACGCCGTCCAAGACATTGCCGTCTTGCAACTAATGAGGACGGAGGCTGTCCAGGCCGCATCGAAATATAGTGATAAGAAAGAGCAGCTATTAGCAAAATGCGCGCACAGAAAGATGACAGCCCCACGATTAATAGGTCGTGAATGGAAGCAACTATTCGATGACACGACAGCAGATGACAGGCTAACAATTACGCAGTGGCAGGACTTAATTTGGGACGCTTGCACATATGCACTACACACAGCCCACGACATCACCACCATAGAACAGGTTTTAGAAGGGACTCAGCAGGGTAGGCGAGACAGTCTCAGTAAAACAAATAGTGCTACTTCATCCCCACACGGCTCGCCCACAGCACAAAAGAGACTGCTGAAATAAGATACAATTAAATGCCAGAATTTATTACAACAGATGGTGGAAGGAACGCTACCAGTAGACGCCTTTACAGAACATCAGAGCAGGCAATACTTAGAAAAAGTACTATCATTGGCACAAGCCCAGCTAATGGAAAAAGGTCCCCAAGCACACAACGCATATGTCCAGCAAGCAAGAACTGCAAACATGCGATGAGGACAAAATAAAAGACAGACTAAAATATGCAGTAGAAAAACTGCAACAGTGTAAGAAGCTGGTGCACACATTTGCAGTGTTAGAAGTAGTCCAGACCCTCACCCCTTACACGGGGACACCAGCCCCCGCAACAGCAGCACCACCGGCACTAATTATGCCCCTGCGAGAGGTACCACCTCCACCAGGTAGTAAAGACAGCGAATTGGCATATGTCCATGTCCCCTGGTCGAGACAAGACATCATGTGCTTTACTAAAGACTTCCCAAAACTCAGAGAAGAACCAAGGAAGTGGCATGCTGAGTTAGACAGAATGGCAATTTTGGGAGGACTGTTATGGAGAGATTTTGACACTCTTTTCAATATAATAGTGCCAAAGGATCTGTGGGAAGATTGTAAAAGGAAAGTGGAGTGGCCAAAAGGGGAGCCAAAGAGGGGAAGGGGAGGAGTGCCAGGAGATGAGGTTGATGATAAATACAGAGAAGTAGTGAAATACTTAAAATCGAAAATAACGGAGGACAAGGTAGATTGGAACAAGATAACACACACAAAACAGGAAAAAGATGAGAGTGTGAACTCCTACTTTGACCGCCTTCTGCAAGTCTATCAGCAGAACAGCGGGCTAAAGAATCCAATGGGGATGCAATGCCGGCATTTGTCACCACCTTTGTTCAAGGTCTGAGACCACCTATTAAGGCACACCTACAAACATCTTTTGTCTGCTGGCAACAGGAACCAATTGAAAAGGTGTTGGCAGCAGCAAGATATTGCTCTGATTATCAGTACAATGCGCAGACAATGGAAGCAGAGAAAATAAAGAAAGAAAAAGTAAGACTGATGGTAGCACAAGAAAGATTCTACACAAGTCAGCAAGGCAGAGGCAGGGGCCGGGGGAGAGGGAAGGGTACAGGAAGACCACAGAATGGCAGGTCAGCTTCCCTACCTCCACCTGGAACAGCTTGCTTCTACTGTAAGGACCCAACCACTGGAAGGCCGACTGCCCAATATTAAAAAAGAAAAATGGGGACAATAGGCAGACACAGAATAGGGGACAGGGCCAACAGGGCCAACAACAATACCAGCATAATACCCAGCGTACCGAATACAGGAATAATGAGCAGCAAGGGTATATGTCAAATGACACGGCCCAAACACAGCATGAGTGGACAAGAAGGGAGGGGTGGGCACAACAGGACAATGACTTCCCACCGCCGCCCCAAGATTCATTCTAGGGATGCCTGAAAGTGGAAGACTACCTAATAGCTCCAGCAATAGCAGTGGATCAATCTGTCCCATATGTAGAGGGAACAGTGTTGGGCAAAATTGTACCATTCCTAATAGACACAGGAGCTCAAAGATCAATGCTAAAGGCGTCGCAGATGCCTGAGGCGCCACTTTCGGGAATACAGGTCACGGCAGTCGGAATGACAGGACAAGCAATAGATGAATATCTCACACAGCCACTGCAATTAGTCGTAGGCACCATAACTGTAAACCATCAGTTTATCCTTAGCAGATTCTGCCCCGTGAACTTACTAGGCAGAGACTTGCTCTGCAAATTACAATGCACCATACACTGCTCACCGACAGAGGTCTTTCTAGAAAGCAGGCCGAATAGTCTGATGTTGCAGGCTTTCATGACATGCACCGACCCCGGCATACCCTCAAAGCTGCGCAACTGTGTGCCACCTCAAGTCTGGGCTACCAGTGCTAATGATGTAGGACAGGTGCTAAATTATCCACCACTACAGATCAAATTGAAGCCAGGAGCCCCCTCCCAAGAGTACCACAGTACAAGATTTCCAAGGAAGGGGAGGAGGGCATCGCACCAGTAATACAAGACCTTCTAAAGCAGGGAATAATAAAGGAGATACGCTCCAGTCCATGCAATACACCAATACTCCCTGTGAAGAAAGCATCTAAGGGCCCGGATGGGGCCCCTGTATATCATTTCATGCAAGACCTAAGAGAATTGAACAAAATAGTGGTACCTTCCTTCCCAGCGGTAATTAGAGGCACCGATCGGATTTGCGGTAGCCGTGCACTTTGATTCATTTTAAAAAACTTGCTGCTATTGTTTTAAATGAGTGTTGCTCAAACTACTACTTTGCTATTTTAAAAGAAAGAACTTGCTGCTATTGCGTCTAAAAACAAACTTGCTGCTACTTTTTAAAAACTAGTGTTGTTTTGGATTTTGTCTCGAGTCCGGGGAGAGCTGTGTTAAAGCTCTTGGGTAGAGGTTTTTTTTAAATTAATTCACACTTGCACGGAGGCGACGGGTCAGCATTCTAGCTGCTGAATCCCGTCGCATATCAGACACTACAAAAGCGCCAGATGACGCGACCGTGCAGCGGTAATTAGAGGCACCGATCAGATTTGCGGTAGCCGTGCACTTTGATTCATTTTAAAAAAACTTGCTGCTATTGTTTTAAATGAGTGTTGCTCAAACTACTACTTTGCTATTTTAAAAGAAAGAACTTGCTGCTATTGCGTCTAAAAACGAACTTGCTGCTACTTTTTAAAAACGAGTGTTGTTTTGAATTATCTCGAGTCCGGGGAGAGCTGTGTTAAAGCTCTTGGGTAGAGGGGTCTTTTTAATTAATTCACACTTGCACGTAGGCGACGGGTCAGCATTCTAGCTGCTGAATCCCAACGCATATCGGACGCTACAAAAGCACCAGATGACGCGACCGCGCAGCGGACGCGCCGCTGGCGCGCCGTCTGCGCCCGTCCGCGCCCAACCGGGTCCAGGGGCCAGTACCCCTGCCTCCCCTCCCCCAGGTCAGTACCATTATACTAGCGCGCAGCTTAAATCACTGAATTGTATCCTTGAGCCAAAATGTACACATTCTATTTCAATTCAGACATCCCAAGATAAGTGCCCCCAGTGCCAGTTCAAACTTTCCGTACCTATGGACCCCCCACCATTCCTTGGGAAAGTATATAAACTATTTTTACTTAATTCCAGATCCCTGCCCAAGCACACAACTGAAATTTCTATATTTCTAAACGACGCAGACCCTGAAGTCTTATTCCTCATGAAACTTGGCTCAATACCAGCTCAGAGCCGGATATTGTCCAAGCTCTTCCCCCAGGCTATTTGATTCAGAGGATGGACAGAGTGACAGGTAAGGGCGGGGGTATCACCATTACCTATAAGGATCACCTGACCTGCTGCTTGATAGGCAGCCCATTGTTAGACTGCGAGAACTCCCACTTTGCGATCGAATTTACACCTACCCTTACATTCTCTGGCATCCTCATTTATCGTCCACCTGGGGTGATAGGCCAATTTGGTAAAACTTTGCTAGAAACAGCGGCCAATCTTGCTAGTCGCGCTGCAAATTTTACTCTCCTCGGAGATTTTAATCTGCATTTTAATGACCCCTCAGCTTCACTAGCAACAGAACTAGCCCAAGACCTTTTGACCTACCAACTGACTCAGAAGGTCTCGCTAGCAACCCATGAAAAAGGACATCTCCTTGATCCCATCTTTTCAAATTTGGAAAACTTGGAAGGGAAAAAACCCATCCCCCTCCCGTGGTCAGACCACTTTATGATCCCCTTTCTTTGGGCACAACCTAGCACTGTGCCACTTACCACGCCCATACGTACCCAAATCCGACCTTGGTCCAAACTCCCTCTGGAGAAGTGGACTTTAGAACTGGAAAGGACTTTACCAAGCCCCGTCACCGACCCAACTACAGCTAATAAAAATGTTTGCAACTGGATTGAGGGGCCACTCAGTTTGGTGCTCCCGAAAGTTTTAACCCAGAAGAAAACTGGTCCGAACAAGGCCCCCTGGTATACCCCCAAATTACGCACTTTACGACAACAGTGCAAAAAAGTAGAAAGAATGTGGAGGAAAGGCTTCTCCCACGAGAAAAAATTGGAATATAGGACAGCCATACGACAATACAAAGCAGAAATAAAAACTGCTCAAGCCTCTTATTAGGAGGGAAAGATCGAATCGGCTGTTAATTCCCCCAGAGAAATCTTCCACATTGCTACAAAGCTACTGAAAGTCAACGGCCCGGCGGCCCCACCGGATACCTCAGGTCTCCGCTGCGCCGAATTGGCCAAATATTTCTCCACCAAAGTCCAGAATATTCTTAAGCACCTCCCCCAAGAGGACAGGAACACTTCAATTATGCACATGAATGATGGTGGGCATTCAAAAAAACATAAACTGGAGACCTTCCCCATGTTAACTCAGGAACTTTTCCTAGCCATATTATCATCAGTAAAAAGCGGATCGCCATTAGACCCCGCACCTCCGAACATCTTGACTTTGGTCGGATCAACCATCACCCCTATGGCCACCTGTTTGATCAATGCTTCATTTGCTATGGGCGTGGTACCTCCTGAGTGGAAAAGGGCAATAGTACGAGCACTGTTAAAAAAAAGCTAACCTGGATCCAGCTGATCTAGGTAATTACTGTCCTATCGCGCTCCTGCCTGGAATCCGCAAAATAGCGGAGAAACATGCTCATCGCACTCTCTCCGCCTTTCTTGAAACCAACTGTGTTCTCCACCCCTCCCAAATGGGTTTCTGCCCCGGCCAAGGGATGGAAACTGCTATATTATCAGTGGTGGAAGAAACGAGAAAAATTCTGGATGCAGGAGGAGCAGCAGCAATAATCCTCCTCGACCTGAGTGCGGCCTTCGACATGGTTAACCACTGTGTCTTAATTCACCGCCTCAGGAGTCTAGGAGTGACGGGAACAGCCTTATTATGGCTGCAATCCTTCCTAGAAGGGAGATCCTTCCAGGTCTTTGAGGGCAATACCAACTCACTGCCCATGCCTTTACAGTGCGGAGTCCCACAGGGCTCCTCACTGAGTCCCACCCTTTTTAATACTTACATGGCCCCACTGGCAGATGTGGTATCCCCCTTTGGGATCCACACGGTGACATACGCCGATGATACACAGTTGGTCATATCTTTGAGCCACCCTAGCCAACGGGCCAATGATCTCCTTTCCTGCCTGGAGGAAGTCGCAAAGTGGATGAGCCTCTCCCACTTGAAACTCAACGGTGATAAGACCGAGCTTATGATCCTTGGCAACTCACTAAGTTTCTTTCCAAAAACCTTGTGGCCTACCTCTATGGGCCCGGTGCCGACCCCCAAAACAGAGATTAAAAGTCTTGGAATTTGACTCGATCAGAACCTCACTTTCAAAGTACAGGCGAGGAAGACGGCTGCTT
This sequence comes from Calotriton arnoldi, assembly GCA_963921515.1. NCBI lineage: Eukaryota > Metazoa > Chordata > Amphibia > Caudata > Salamandridae > Calotriton > Calotriton arnoldi. The sequence continues at coordinate 650,506 of CAWUFW010005136.1, read as the reverse complement.
CATGCTATGGCCTACTGAGAATTATTCGTAAAATTTTCCCTCTCCTACCCCTGCAAGCAAAAAGACTAGTGATCCAGGCCCTCATTTTGTCCAGATTAGATTATGGAAATGCCCTTTATTTAGGTGCCCCAAAAGAGGTGATCTCAAAATTGCAGGTCGTACAGAATTGTGCGGCGAGGCTGCTTACAGAGACCCCCAACCGTTGTTCAGCAAGACCTGCACTACGCTCTCTCCATTGGCTCCCGGTACAGGAGAGAATAGACTTCAAGGCTCTTTGCATAGCCCATAAGTCGCTGGATGAGAGCGGACCCCTAATCAATAATGCCATGATTCGCCCCTACAGGCCAAACAGAAAACTCCGATCAAACGAACTCCATCTGGCGGTGGTCCCTAGGATCAAGAAGGCCAGAAGTGGCGGAAGGCTTTTCTCACTTAATGCCTCCAGACTCTGGAATGCACTTCCGTTACATCTCCAGAGGGAACCGAACCATCTGACGTTCCGAAAACAATTAAAGACTTGGCTTTTTCCATAATAGATCGGTCCTCTAAGTTACGACCTCAGCGCTGGGATGCTTCCGGGTAGCCATGCACTATACAAGTGTCAATTCAATTCAATTCAAATCCAGCAACAATATTGTCCAATATCCCAGTAACAGCCACACACTTCACGGTGCTGGATCTGAGCTCCGCCTTCTTTACCATCCCCCTGCATCCAGACAGCCAGTCCTTTTTCAGTTTCTGTTTCAGATCTAGAAGATTCACCTGGTTTAGGCTCCCACAAGGCTATACGGAGTCCCCTTCCATCTTCACGAATGCATTAAAGACAGATTTGGACTCCCTGGTACTAAAGGAAGGCCCCACACTTATCCAGTACATAGATGATTTGCTACTGGCCTCACCTTCAAGGGATGCTTGTGTAAAGGACACTATTGCCGTCCTGCGCCACCTAGCGCTGAAAGGTTACAAGGTCTCCCCCAAGAAATTACAGTTCTGTCTCACTGCTGTAAAATATTTAGGCCACGAACTGTCCGAGGGGACCAGGAAACTACTCCCTGACAGGATATCCACCATCACCCACTTTCCCCGACCACGCACACCAGAAGAGGTTCGGGCGTTCTTGGGGGTGGCGGGGTACTGTCGGCACTGGATCCCAAACTTCTCCCTGATTGCCAAGCCATTACAAGCACTAACACACAAAGAGGTCCCAGACGTGGTACCTTGGTCACCGGACTGTGACCAGGCATTCCACAAGCTCAAAAGTGAACTCAGCGGAGCACCAGCGGAGCACCAGCGTTAGGCCTCCCAGATTACAGCAAAGACTTCCATCTGTTCTGCCATGAAAAGGGAGGGTGCTCATTGGGAGTATTAGCTCAAAAGCACGGATCCTTCTACCACCCAGTGGCATACTATTCTGCTACACTAGACCCAGTAGCATCCGCGCTCCTGCCTTGCCTCCGAGCAGTGGCGGCCGCAGCACTGGCAGTAGAACAGTCTGAAAATATAGTGCTGGCACACACCATGGTTTTGCACGTTCCCCATTTAGTGGACACACTCCTCACATCCACTAAGACACAGCACCTAACAAATGCACGCCTCACTAGGTATGAACTGATACTATTAGCACCACACATTGTCATCAAGAGATGCACCACATTGAACCACGCATGCCTTTTGCCAACAGAGCATGATCTGGATGATTTAGACTCAGATGATGCATTTCACGATTGTGCACTAGCTATAGACAGGCACACAAAGGTGCGCCCTGACTTGAAGGACACACCACTGCCAGATGCCCAAGGGGATTTGTTTGTAGATGGGTCATGTCTAAGAGACGACAAAGGAACACTGAAGGCCTCTTATGCAGTGGGCACCGCTGGCAGGTTACTGGAAGGGGGAAGGTTGACAGTTGCCAAAAGCGCACAGGCGGCCGAACTCGTGGCACTAACGAGGGCATGCACATTGGCTAAAGGAAAAAGAGCGAACATATACACAGACAGCCAGTATGCCTTCGGGGTGGTCCATGACTTCAGCCAGCTGGGTCATTGAGGGGATTCCTCACATCAGCAGGCCAACAAATACAACACGCACAATTAATCAGTGACCTTTCCCAAGCATTGTTACTGCCATCAAAAGTGGCTATCGTTATATGTGCAGCACACACTTCATCAAAAGACAATGTATCAAAAGGCAACGCATTTATTGATGGAGAAGCAAAGAGGATAGCGCTAACAGGCTGCCAGCTGGCAATGGTTCAAATAATAAGTAACAACAAGGACACTAATGCTAGCAGTGATTCACTACGTTTTGACCCTAAACACATTCAGGGAAAAGTGGAGGAACATGAAAAGGAGGAATGGGTAAAAGGAGGGTGTGTGCAAACAAAGGAGTGGTTATGGACAGGGCCGAATGGAAGAATATGCCTGCCTTCATCAATGCTTCCCTCCATGGCATGCCTCTTTCATGGTCCCTCACATGTTGGCCGAGACGGCATGATCAGATTGTTTTCACAATGTTGGTACAACTGCAAATTCCGTCAAATAGCTGAGAGACTTTGTAAGCAATGCACTGTGTGTGCACAATATAATACTGGGAATGGTACACCAACTGCACCTGGTAATTTCCCACCGCCACACGGACCCTTTGAAAGTCTCCAGGTAGACTTCATCGACATGCCCCCCACCCAGAAGTACAAACATGTTCTGGTAATCGTGTGCATGTTCAGCAAATGGACAGAGGCCTATCCAACAAAGAACTGTGATGCACATACGGTTGCTAAATGCCTTTTGAAAAAACGTATCCCACGCTTCGGAATTCCAGTCCTTCTGAGCTCCGACAATGGACCTGCGTTCATTTCCCATGTAATAGGGGGAATATGCAAGGGGCTTGGGGTCACACAAAAACTACACTGTGCCTATCACCCACCAGCAGCGGGTGCTGTGGCGAGAAAGAATGGGGTGTTGAAAAATAAAATTGGAAAGATTTGTGCATCAAGTGAACTTTCATGGGTGGATGCACTACCACTAGCCCTGCTGGCAATGAGAAGCACACCCGATAGGGTAACAAAGCTCAGCCCCCACAAAATAGTCTTTGGCCGCCCCATGAACATTGCAGGCCACATGTCCACTGCTCCACTGTCAATAGCAGACGATTTGCTTTTGTGTTATTGTAAGAAATTAACAGAGACATTACGTTATCTTCATCGTCAGGTTCTGCAGGCTCTTCCAGAAGCAGCAACTCCACCGCCACATGACCTGCAGCCTGGTGACTGGATTTGGGTGAAAGCTCACACCAGACGACACTGCCTCCAGCCAAGGTGGAAAGGCCCCCACCAGGTCCTGCTGACGACAGCTACAGCCGTGAAGTGTGAAGGGCTGACATCCTGGATCCACAGCTCCCACACCAAGAAAGCAGCAGGGCCGGGAAGCGGAGAGCAAGCTCCACCAACACCACCAGTGGCATCTGAGGCACCTCGCAGGTACAACCTTCGCTCCACCAGGCAAGAAAAGACCGACAACAGATAAAGAAGAGGCAGTTCCCTGCTTGCTGCAGGCCAGGCCTCAAACAGAAGCAACAAGATACCAGAGGCAGTTCCCTGCTGCGCACAGCAGGCCAGGCCTCCGGGTACCATCATTCCAAAGACACCTGTTTTCTTCAAATGTGCCAACCGTCATGTGCTGGTAACCTCTGACGGTACACCATAAAGGCACCACCGGATACTTTCACAGTGTTACTGGCGTCTGCACCAATAGACACATAGCGGTGCAGAACCTGCTAGTTAGATATCAAAGATAAGGTTCTTCCAATAAGACTCTGCAGAAAATTCCAACTTCAAATGAACATTGGTTAGGGATACGCCCAAACATAAGCAGACTCTCTGATCACAAATGCTAATAATAAGATCTGGAAGGCTCAGATCTATACAAGTGACAGTGGAAGAGTCAGAACTAGTAATTTATATAAAATTATTGTCCCCTGGAATAGAGGTAAACGGAGTACTGCAACTGATTGTGCCAAACCCCCCGCTACTGAGTGGGTTAAGAGACCTGATTTTACAAGACATTTCATTCCCCACCTTTGCATATCAGGCACCAGCACAAGATATCGCAGACACACGCCTTGACATCTTGGATTGCGTAATTTATAACAAAAAAACAACAAAAAAAGATAGAAAGATAGAAACAATGCCAAGAACAAGAAGAGAGTTAAGGAAATGGCCATCAGTGCTACTGGCAATACTATCACCAGTCCCAGGGATAATAGTGACTGCACTGGTGATAACATATGCAAAGGACCTTAAAATACCGTTCCTCAACGGCCGGGTGGGGGATGGGAGCGATACAAATGTAACATATGATGAGAGAAAAATGAACATGCCAGGACAGGATATGCTGGGGGAGGCTGAAATTAAAGTAGGAGGGGAACGGGAGTTATGGGACAAATATAATGGAAACAGATACGTTGAAATGCTAAGAATGTATGTACGCATTATGAACATATCTGGATGTTATGTTTGCACACACCTGCCAACAGACACAGAAAACAGCATGAGCTACAATGTGCTACCAGTTTCCAAATATGTGGGGTGTGTCTTAATGCACGATTTGCTCCTCGATCAGCACAACATGTCAGTAGCAGTTGCACCGCCTGAGTGTAGTAAGATTGCAAGAAGACAGGGTACGGAGGTACCTGGGAAAAAAAGGATGCCATGCATGAATATGCAACAAGCAAAAAGGGACAAAGAAATGTTAGACACATTTGATAAAACATCAGCCTTAAACTGTCCTCCGACCATCGTGGACTCGGCCAAATCCCTCGGAATAACCCTTGACTGTAACTTGAGCATGCGGGACCACATCAACTCGATGGCCAAATCAGCCAGATTCCACCTGAGCTACCTAAGGAAACTCAAACCTTTCCTTGATACTCCCGACCTAAAAATGGCAGTCCAGTCACTTGTCATCTCTAGACTCGAATATGGCTGCTCTACCCTCTCGGGTCTACCCAAGATCTCCCTGGCACCTTTAAAAGCCTGCCTCAACGCGGCCGCTAGACTACTAACTGGCTCAAGGAATTTCGACCACATTTCACCACATCTGAAAGCTCTGAACTGGCTTCCTCTACAGGCCAGAATCCAACTCAAATTAGCATGTATCACGCACAAGGCATTATACTCAAACTCCCCGGCATATCTTGCCCAGAAACTCGTGATATCCGGAGGAACCAGAAACTTCCAGTCCACCAGAGACCTCTTGCTCCAACCTGCACGTTTTCGGAAAAAGAAAACTTACAATCGGGCCTTCTCCGGGGCCGCACCAAGAATATGGAACTCACTCCCGCCCGCCATTAGACGAATCCCTTCTCTGGCTCGCTTCAAAAAAGATGCCAAAACCTTCCTAATGGGCAAATTCCTCACCTAAATATTGCCTTCTAATCATCCAGAGACCTTGCTCCACTTCCGTCTAATGCATCCCCCTGGAGTACCCATACACCATCCACCCGGCACCTCCGGGCATCCCACCATGGACCCTGGGACCTTGTTTCTCGTATATTGTAAATGTGAAATGTAATTACTTGTCATTTTATCCCCTATGTATCCAGCATCCCCCCCGCCCACTCCAAGTCTTTTGTCTATTACTGCGGATTCCTGTAAAGCGCTCTGATACCCTAACGGGTCAAGTTCGCGCTCTATAAAAACTCTAAATAAATAAATAAATAAATCAAGAAATGAGGGATGGAGAGGCAGGGCAGGTTGGGACAACTTGGGAACAGAGAAGGAAAGAGAGTTGAAAGTACCAAGATTTAGAATAGAACAACACCTTTCTGCCCATTCCTGTATCCAGAATGACAAAGTGACACCGCCAAAAAGAATACCAAAATTACCACAGGAGGGGAAAAGCTGCTCCATACAACAATTAATGCAGAAGGACGCATGGAAGGATTGCATTTCATTTGGGTGCACTATAGCGGAAATGGCACAAGGAGAAAAGGGATTCATAGAATGTGAAGATAGGATAAACAAAATAAAGGGAATTCCAGAAGAAAAGAAAGTGGCACAAATTTTCGTTGGCGAGAGTAACTGCACACACATAACAAGGCTATCGCAGATTAGGAACAGTGATCAGCGGTCCTCACCTGGACTAGTGGGGTACAAGGGACTGTTCTTTGTCTGCGGCCAGTGGGCGTACTTCTACCTGCCCCCAGGATGGTATGGTAGCTGTTTCCTTGCCTCCATCCTACCCCGAATGGCCCATTTTTCTGACATAATGCAAATAGCGCATCAAAGCAATGAGCCAGGGAGGGTTAGAAGGACGGCAGAATGGGCAGATAATTTCATGACAGGTATTGGAGTAATGATCCCTGGTGCAGGAGTGGTATACACCACACAGAGGATACACCAGCTAGCAAGGATGATTGAGGACCTGGCTGACTCATCAGCAGCCGGGATGGGAAACATCACAGAAGAGCTAACAGCCATGAGTGCCGTAGTGATACAAAACAGAGTTGCGTTAGACATCATCCTGGCCAAAGAAGGTGGAGTCTGCCACATCATCAAACAGGTGTGCTGATCGTATATACCTGACAATAGCGGCAACATAGACAATGCAATACACAAGATAAAAGAGATTAAGGACGAAGCACATGGCATACATACAGGAAGCATGTGGGAAAATGTAATGCTATGGTTAGGAAGCTGGGGATCATGGATCTTGGAGGTGATCATCATAGTCATAGCAGCCCTGCTCACCCTGTGCATAATGATCCAGGTTTGCCCAGCATGCTGCGCAGCTATTACAACAAGCTGTGCTCAATGCATTCCAAGAAGAAATAGCAATAGGCACCACGAACACGAAGATGAAGGGCAAGAGATGGTAATGAGATAAAGATCAGACCATATGATTTGGTATCAGATGGGGCAATGTAGAAGCCATCTTTCCTAGTTTGATACCAAATGCTTTAAACCTTAGGCCCTGTTAAATTGACATAAGTGTCACAGCGCAAGATGCTTGTACTTTTCCATTGTCTGTCAGTAAACTGCTATTGTAACGCAAGGCTTTTCTGAAGAAAGATACAGGAACCGAGAGAGATCAATCAATCAATCAATCACAGAATTTGGAGAGCGCACTACTTACCCGCGAGGGTCTCAAGGCGCTGGGGAGAGGGAAGGGGGGGGGGTGCTGCTACTGGTCGAACAGCCAGGTCTTGAGTATCCTCCTGAAGGTCAGCAGGTCTTGGGTCTGTCGTAGGCTTAGTGGAAGGGTGTTCCAGGTCTTGGCGGCGAGGTGTGAGAAGGATCTGCCGCCGGTGGTTGTTCTTCGAATGCGAGGGACGGTGGCGAGGAGAGGTCGGCGGAGCGGAGCTGGCGGTTGGGGACGTAGAAGAAGAGTCGTCTGTTGAGGTAGGCTGGGCCAGTTTTGTGGAGTGCCTTGTGTGCGTGGATGAGGAGTTTGAAGGTGATCCTCCTGTCGACGGGGAGCCAGTGCAGGTTCCTCAAGTGGGGGGTGATGTGGCTGTGGCGTGGTACGTCGAGGATCAGGCGTGCGGAGGCGTTTTGTATGCGTTGCAGTCGCTTGATGAGCTTGTCCGGGGCTCCCGCGTAGAGGGCGTTCCCATAGTCAAGTCTGCTACTGACGAGGGCCTGGGTGACTGTTCTTCTTGTGTCTGTCGGGATCCACCTGTAGATCTTGCGAAGCATGCGGAGGGTGTTGAAGCAGGAGGAGGAGACTGCGTTGACTTGCTTGGCCATGGAGAGCGTTGAGTCGAGGATGACTCCCAGGTTGCGTGCGTGGTCGGTGGGTGTCGGGGCTGCTCCCAGCGTCGTTGGCCACCAGGAGTCGTCCCAGGCTGAGGGGTTGGAGCCGAGGATGAGGACCTCCGTCTTGTCCGTGTTCAGCTTTAGTCGGCTGATCTTCATCCAATCGGCGACGGCCTTCATTCCTTCATGGAGATTGGCTTTGGCGGTGAGGGGGTCCTTGGTGAGGGAGAGGATCAGTTGAGTGTCGTCGGCGTAGGAGATAATGTTGAGGTCGTGCTGTCTGGCGATGCGTGCGAGCGGGGCCATGTAGATGTTGAACAGTGTTGGGCTGAGGGAAGATCCCTGGGGTACGCCGCAGATGATCTCGGAGGCTTCGGATCGGAAAGGTGGGAGGCGGACTCTCTGGGTTCTGCCGTCGAGGAAGGAGGTGGTCCATTCCAGGGCCTTGTCTCGGATCCCTGCGTCGTGGAGGCGTGCGCGTAGAGTGCGGTGGCAGACAGTGTCGAAGGCGGCGGAGAGGTCCAGCAGGATGAGGGCTGCGGTCTCACCATTGTCCAGCAGGATCCTGATGTCGTCGGGGCGGCGATGAGGGCAGTCTCAGTGCTGTGGTTGCTGCGGAACCCTGATTGGGATGGGTCCAGGATGCTGTTTTCTTCGAGGTATCGGGTTAGCTGTTTGTTGACGATCTTCTCGATGACCTTGGCTGGGAACGGAAGCAGGGAGATGGGCCGGAAGTTCTTGAGGTCTCTCGGGTCCGCCTTGGGTTTTTGAGTAGGGCGTTGATCTCTGCGTGTTTCCAGCTCTCTGGGAAGGTCGCGGTCTCGAAGGAGAGATTGATGACGTTGCACAGGTGGGGTGCGATGGAGCTGCTGGCTTTGTTGAAGATGTGGTGCGGGAAAGGGTCTGACGGGGATCCGGAGTGTATTGTGCTCATGGTCTTGATGGTGTCCTCGATGTTCACGCTGGCCCAGGCTGGCAGGGGTCGTGGTCGATGGTGTGTGGCGGGTCTGGTGCATCGATCTTAGTTGGGGCTGTCTGGGTGTTGAAGCTGTCGTGGATGTCGGCGATCTTGCGGTGAAAGAAGGTGGCGAGGGAATCGCACAGGGGTTGCGACGGCGGGATGTCATTGGTGTTGGAGCTGGGATTGGAGAGTTCCTTCACGATGTTGAAAAGCTCCTTGCTGTTGTGTGCGTTGTTGTCGAGGCGGTCTTTGAAGGAGATTCTCTTGGCGGACCTGATGAGGTGGTGGTGGTTACGTATGGCGTCTTTGTGGGCTGTGTGGCTGTCCGGTGTCTTATCACTGTGCCATTTCTTCTCTAGTTTCCGGCAGGTACGCTTGGAAGCTAGGAGTTCCGAGGTGAACCAGCTGGCTCTTTTGGTGGTGTCGCTGTAGGTGAGCTTTTTCAGCGGGGCGAGGGTGTTGGCACAGTCGTCCATCCATCGTCTGAGGTTGCAGGCAGCGTCGTCGGTGTTGGATGGGTCGGAGGGAGGGCTGAGAGCGAGGGTTGCCCGAAGTTGGTCTTCGGTGACTTTGCTCCAGCAGCGGCGTGGGATCTGTTGGGTGCGGTGGTGTGTGGTGGGTTTCTGGAAGGTGAAATGGATGCAGCGGTGGTCGGTCCAGAGGAGTTCCTTGGTGTGGCTGAAGGAGACGTGGGAGCTTGAGGAGAAGATGGGGTCAAGCGTGTGGCCGGCGGAGTGGGTCGGTGTTGTGACGAGCTGGCTCAGACCGAGGTTGGCGAGGCTGTCGATCAGGGTGGTGGAGTTGCTGTCATTGTTGTTCTCCAGGTGAAAGTTCAGGACTCCGAGGAGGATGTAGTCGGTAGAGGTCAGGGCGTGCGTGCTGATGAAGTCGGCGATGGAGTCGCTGAACTGGGGTCGGGGCCCAGGGGGTCTGTAGACAAGGGTGCCTCTAAGGGTGGTGTTGGGGTCCGTGTGGATCTGGAAGTGCATGTGTTCGGCGGTGCTGAGAGTGTCGTCGGTGCTGGTCGAGACCCTGATGGTGTTCTTGTGGACGATGGCGATTCCTCCTCCTACTGCGTTGATGCGGTCTCTGCGGGTGATCTTATAGCCGTCTGGGATAGCTATGGCGATGTCGGGGGCGGAGGAGTCGTTCATCCAGGTCTCAGTCAGGAGATGCTCGCTTAAGGCACAAACATTTCAGCATATCATATTACATAATGTATCTGGTACGTTCTATGGTATTGCACATTATTAACTCGAAAAGTACTGACGCTAATAAATTGCATTATAGTGGAAAGTCCCAGAAGCTGCCTACTTGGGACACGTGGTCAGCAACAGTACATTTCGGACCATAAATGGTATAGCGCAGCCTAGGCCTGTGCTAATTGGCCAAGTGGCCCATGCTTAATTTGTGCTGCGTATCTTATGATGCTGCATCCTTTTGTGGTTTGGGTCTAAAAAAGCTGTCAGAAACGTCACATCTTCGGACATTCAGTGACTATGCTGTCTGTCTCCGTGCTGCAATTCCCGCCCCAAGCTCTGGCGGAAACTGGAAAAATGGGGAATACCGAAATCGCTTCTGGACCAGCTAAAACTACTGCATACAAACAGTTGGATCAAGGTCAAACTAGGAGCTGGAACGCACCTTTCTAAACAAATTCCGACCACAAAAGGGCTAAAGCAAGGCTGCGTTCTAGCCCCGCTTTTATTCAATCTTTTCCTTGCAGATCTGCCTGGAGAACTCGATAAAGGTGCCTCCCACGCCCCAAAACTGGGGAAAATACCGCTGTCAAATTTGCTGTATGCGGACGATTTGGTACTGATAAGCCGGACCCCTATTGGCCTTCAACATCTTTTAAATGCAACCTACACCTTCTCAGAAAGGAATTCCCTGCAAATAAATTTAAAAAAAACTAAGATCATGGCAGTAAATTACTTAAAAAAGAAAAAGATCAATTGGCATCTAAACGGACAAGAGTTGGACTTGGTAACCAACTATAAGTACTTGGGAATACTTATGGACCACAAAAACACGTTCAAACCCCAACTGGAGTCCCTGCGAGGGAAGGGAACCGCGACATACCTAGCAATAAAATCAATAAAGGACAAACTGCCCGACTTAACGCTTGACCCCTTGCTGCAGGTACTGCGTGCAAAGCTGCAGCCGACTCTTACGTCCGGGAGTGAACCCCTTCAAGGAAAGGACGCCGTAATACTGGACACAGTGATAGCCAACTCGTATAGAGCAATTTTCAACTTGCCAAAATACGTTTCCCCAGCACAAATACGGCTGGAATTTGGCCTCCTAAAACAAACGCTGGAAAGAAGGAGTGTGTACGTAATCAGCTGGCACAAGATCCGCAGCGCGGAGGTTGGATCCTTAAGCTCCAATCTCTGGGAAGAGCTACTCCGCCACAGAAAATCCTCAGCCAGGGACTACTTGTTTGACTCACTTCAAGTATTGGGGCTTTCAGATCTTTGGGGCACCCCTACCGACCTTTCGTCCTTTAAAAAAACCATAAAAAAATCAACACGAATCATATCCGCCATTGAGCACAAGGAGGCACTTGCTAAAAGAGCGCATGGCTGGATAACGCTTAGTGACTACGGAATATTGCAACCTCAATCTTATCTTAAAACCGGAGTCAAAATAAAGACGAAAGAAAAGTTTTTAAAGCTACGCCTCGGAGTAATCCCGATCACCCCTCATCAGCCACCTTGAGAAAGGAAAAACAGCTCGCAGTTCTGCCGCTTATGTGGAGTTGGCAAGGAAGACATTATTCATGTTGTTTGAATTTGCCCCAACCTAAAGGATATCAGGCATAGCTTGCTACGTCCATCCTTTAAGCTGCACGGTATTCGAACCTGCAGGCAGGCAGTAAAACTGTGCTTTAATCCAGTCGAGACAAAACTAAACTGCCGACTTACAAAGTTCTTCGACTTAGTAACAAAAAGGCACAAGGGCAGGCTGTCTGTGGACCAACAAAATATAACCTGAGCAGGCATTGCCCGACGGCAGCTTGAAACACCCGAATTTACATCTATGGACTTCCAGCGTCTAAGTAATAATGGCAAAGCATGGAAAGAATAGCCTATCTTTAGATCGGCAAACGTCAGCACTAGCTTCACGTGGAAATACTCTAAAAAAACGTTAAACTACTCTCTACTTGATTAGTACAATTGTAAACAAGCTGAAGAGCGAGGTTTAGGATATCCGCGACTAGGATTTAGATAGAGAAGCAAAAGCACTTTAAAGACTAGCCCACTTAAGGAACTCTATCTAACCTTTTGGGTTATGAGACATTAGCACCTTATGAACTATTGATGAACTCGGCATCGAATTGCGTAATTTAATATAATACTTAAGGAAGGCATCTAAATTTTACCCTGATTTTGTAGAGCTGTTGCCCAGACTAGGTCAATTGTATACTGTTCACCGCTCTAGAATTATAAGTACTTTGCAATCCATTCGATTAAGAACAACTTCAAATTGTTTGTCTGACCTTGATGCATTTGCACTTTATCACCTACTGATGACTACAACTGAATTGTGTAACAACTTCAAATTGTTTGTCTGACCTTGTTGCATTTGCACTTTATCACCTAATGATGATTACAATTGAATTGTGTAATTTTAAGAATTTGCTTAAATGAATTTTAATACTGTTTCATTGTTGTAAAGGTTTTAACTAATCATGTACAATAAACTTACTTCTACTACTACTGTCTCCGTGCTGCACGTTTCCACATTATTTGTTGGTCTTCAATAAATTCTGCTATCTTCTGTGCTGACAGAGAACCGTATTTGTGGTATTATTTCTTATTATTATTTCAGAGCTGATTTGCTCTTTCTATGTGTGCTGCATAATGCAGCACACATGGAAAGAGCAACAAATGAGGAGAAATTAATTATTTCTCCTCCTGTCGCCATTCTAAGACCAGGTATTACCTGGCCTTAATTTTTGGCGCTGCCCCAGCCTTGTATTAGCATTTTTCTTTATTCCCACATCCTTATTTGTTATTATGACACCACATGTGTGTGGTATGGCATGAGACATAGGATGGGCGAAGCTCTTAGCAGGGTCGTGAACATTGTTCAGCTGATATTTGATACCCTCATTCCAGAATATAAATATATCAAGGGCCTACGGGCTCGAAACGCATCATGGCTGTGGTTTGTTGAGCAGACAATAAAGAAACTTGCAGCACGAAGTTGTGGTCCGAGCTCCTATCTTCCGCGGCGAATCGGAAAGTGAGAGGAGTTGCTGTTATATATATATATATATATATATATATATACATACATACATATTCGCAATTTCGTCTGGGAGAATCAAGCAGCCAAAGATACCTGGTAAAGCAATATTTCTATACAAATGTGACATCCTTTATAATTCCATATGTTTTCAAGTTCAGGATGCATTAAGGCCACCTGAATACTGTATATGTTAACACTGTTTACTTCAAATATGACACCTAGTTATACAATTCCTACTAATCAAGTAGGACTGTGTATTTAGAACAAAACGTCATAACACAGAGACTATTAATTAGTAAATGTTGGTCTGTTTGACTAGCTCACAGTACCACATCTAAAGTCTAAAACCTCCAGAGTTATAAATGTTTTCAGTAACCTAGAACATGACTCTCAGATTCCCAAGGAAATCGTGGAAACATATATAACCCTTCCGTTTGACACTCTTGCATTCCCAAGTGTCCCAAATGAAAAGACACAATATTGCATTTTCAAACATTTATTGAAAAGCTCTAATCTTTGCAAATAAAACAGATGACACATTATTGTAATAAGCATTTTTAGAATGGTGAATACAAACAATTCAATCATGGTAATTGTTCATAACGTTGCTAATGTTACTCCTATCTATTGTTAGCCTTTAAGCTATGTGCTAAAGAGAGCATATCGGGAGTACCCATCTGCACAGTCTGTTCGAATGACCTAACCCCATACCTTGATGCTGTGTGTCAGGAAGCCAGACTCAGTGCATCCATGGATGAACCTCCGACTGAGAGTACAGCTATCTTCCTTCTCAGGATGAAGGTCGGGGACAGCAGGACTGCATCTCACAGCAGACTACGTGATTACTACGGCAGAAGTCCACCTCTCACTGAATTCAGCACACACGCGGTTTAAATAATAAAACGGCAAGCTGATCAAACAGTGTCACGGTGCAGGACAGCGTATTTAATTAGACTAAAGCAGAAGAGTCGTCTCTTTGTGGGCACAGAAAATAAAACAATGCCTCATGTTCTGAATCTGTGGAACCCTGAAACTAGATGTAGAGACTACAGGGTATCAATGCCTATCAGGAATGAATGTGTGCAAGGGCTATTCTTGCAATAGAAACACATACACAAAGCACCATTAGAAAATGAGGCTAATTAAAACAAGAACTAAAATGGAAGCTAAATGCAAGCCGCATAACATCCTCCCATTGGTCGAAAAAGAGATGACTAAAAGAGAAATAATGAATAATATATAAAATAAATAAATAAAAGCCTTGTGTCTCAAATAAAATCTTTAACACAATAAGCTGATGCTAAAAGCTAGAAAAAGACTAATTAAAATGATTTGATTTGATGTTGAAATTTGTAAAGCGCAAACTAATGCCCAAAGGCACTTAGGTTCTAATTGACGATTGAAGGAGAGATACATGAAAAGAAAAGAGAAAAAAAGAGAAGCTGAACCTATACAAGAATATCAGGGGAGAGGGAAGAGAGTTCCAAAGTTTGGGAGTGGGGATGACAAAGCTTCTACCACCCCAGTTGGCCAGTCTGACTTTTGGGACCACTGCAAATGTGGCTGTAGAGGAGCGAAGAGCTCTTGGGGGGGCATACCAATGGAAACTGTGTTTTAGATAATCAGGCCCGGAGTTGTGCAAGGCCCTAAAGGCAATGCACAGAGCTTTAAAGTCACTCCGCTTCCTTATGGGAAGCCAATGAAGCTAGGCAAGGGCCTGTTTGGCGGACAGTTGTCTAGGAATCCCTACTAAGAGCTGAGTTCTGTATAATCTGTAGTCTATACAAAAGTTTTTTCTGAAGGTTAACAAAGAGAGCATTACAATAGTCCAGTTTGGACAGATCAAGAGCTGAAACCACTGTTTTTGTAGCTCATAAACTATAAATGGAAACACCTTCCTGAGTAATTTTAAAGGTAGGAAGGAGGAGGAGGTTATAGCATTAATCTGGTTTATGAAGAAGAGAGTAATGTAAAAAAAAATACCTACATTTTTAACTTTAGTCGCGGGTGTGGGTAGCATACCTAGTTCTCGTGGCCACCAGCTGGGTGACCAAAATGATGTAGTTTTGCCAAATAAGAGGGCTTCGGTTTTGCCCAAATTTAATTTTAAAAAACAACAGTTGATGGACAGAATGCAGAACAATGTCATACATTCACCCCAGTACAGAGATCTGGGCCTAAATCCATCGTTTTTGCTCACCATGCCATTCCAGTTTGAACCCAGCCATATGCAAATCAGTCTTGACCCTGTGCCTCATGGGAACAGTCCAGCCCGAACTGCCAAGCCAGGTCCTCCCTGGACTGGAAACAAGCATCCTAGGACCGGTTTCGGGGTTTCACCCTCTTCAGCCAGGATAGCTTGATTCCAGTGGCATGGAAGCACTTGTCATTTGTCACCCCGAGTGGGACGGGTATGCCCAGACGTGGGTCCCGTGCTCTCCATGCCAATGGAGTCAAGCTATCCTGGCTGATGAGGGCTGAAAGCCCGAAGCCGGTCCTAGGATGCTTGTTTCCAGTTCAGGGAGGACCTGGCCTGGCAGTTCGGGCTGGACTGTTCCCATGGGGCACAGGGTCAAGACTGATTTGCATATGGCTGGGTCCAAACTGGAATGGCATGGTGAGCAAAACGATGGATTTAGGCCCAGATCTCGATACTGGGGTGAATGTATGACATTGTTCTGCATTCTGTCCATTAATTGTTCTTTTTGCATTTGTCACCCGAGTGGGACGGGTATGCCCAGACATGGGTCCCGTGCTCTCCATGCCACTGGAGTCAAGCTATCCTGGCTGATGAGGGCTGAAAGCCCGAAACCGGTCCTAGGATGCCTGTTTCCAGTTCAGGAGGACCTGGCCTGGCAGTTCGGGCTGGACTGTTCCCATGGGGCACAGGGTCAAGACTGATTTGCATATGGCTGGGTCCAAACTGGAATGGCATGGTGAGCAAAAAACGATGGATTTAGGCCCAGATCTCTGTACTGGGGTGAATGTATGACATTGTTCTGCATTCTGTCCATTAATTGTTCTTTTTGCATTTGTCACCCCGAGTGGGACGGGTATGCCCAGACGTGGGTCCCGTGCTCTCCATGCCACTGGAGTCAAGCTATCCGGGCTGATGAGGGCTGAAAGCCCGAAACCGGTCCTAGGATGCTTGTTTCCAGTTCAGGGAGGACCTGGCCTGGCAGTTCGGGCTGGACTGTTCCCATGGGGCACAGGGTCAAGACTGATTTGCATATGGCTGGGTCCAAACTGGAATGGCATGGTGAGCAAAAAAACGATGGATTTAGGCCCAGATCTCTGTACTGGGGTGAATGTATGACATTGTTCTGCATTCTGTCCATTAATTGTTCTTTTTTCAAATTTAATTTTAGACAGTTCTCAAGTGTCCATCTGCTAACTTGTTGCATGCAGTTATGAAAACTAGCTGCCGTGTCCTGCAAATTACTGGCCAGTGAGACGACGATCTGTGTGTCATCAGCGTAGGATACCACAGAAAAGCCTAAAGATTTAATTAGGCTGGCCAAGGGGGTAACAAATAAATTAAAAAGGGTAGGTCTAAGTGAAGAGCTCTGTAGTACACCGCATGGTAACAAGAAGGAGGGTGAAGTAAATTCGTCCAACACTACAAATTGTTCTCGATCAAGCAAGAAAGGTTTCAGAATTGAGAGCCCCAGACCTCTAATGCCTATAGAATGGAGGCAGTCAATCAAAAGATATTGATTGGCCATGTCGAACGCTGCAGAGAGGTCTAACAGTATTAGTGCAGCGTTTCCTCCTTCGTTGATTGAGTGTCTGATTTCTTCGGAGGCTGCGATCAAAGCCAGCTCAGTACTGTGCTCACTTCTGACAAAAGAAAAGTAGGTGTTGCAAAATCACAATTAAACGTGCTTTCATGAAACTTCTCTAGAATGTATTTCATATTTATATATTAATGATTTAGATTATAAATGAACATGTTTAGACAAAAAACTAATTATATGTACACGTTGGTGTTTTTCAAATTTTATGAGTACCCTATACTTACATGTATAGATTGTACCATACTGAAATGAATATTTGTGCATTAATGATATATTTTAACTTATAGGCTTCAATTTCTTTAAATGCATAAAACACTGTTAATATGACTTTGCCGTATTTTAGCTTAAATTTATGTAGGCCTCATTCTTGAAAACAAAATTGTAGACAAGAGTAACCAAAGCCTATGGGAACATTCCACACTGTTGTCAGTAGTATTAAATGTATAATTGTTTCTTTGACTTCTCCTGTAATGCACAGAGAACTTGTTACAATTAATGCAACAATTTAGAAACAGCTGCCTGGGAAAGTGCCATTATGAACTTGCTATGTCTTTTCCTCAATGTGGCATTGTTCAATGTGCCACATGTTGAATAACCCAAGGAACTGCATAATCGACCCACCTATTTTTCCGGATTCGTTTCTTCTTTACTGTGACATCACACTCACCCTATACGAACTGACCAATGGACTGAGTGGTCTGACAAATTGAAGTGATGCCAGGAGGTGTCACCCCGGAATCGACCAAGTATAATTGCCTTTCCTAAAGGATTTTGGAGAGAGAGAAAGCTTTGTTCGTGCTGCTGTGACCTCTGTTGTTACAGTAATATATGTCTAAGTATACGCCCTATACCATGGATGTTGGATTTTGTTCTCAGGAAAACGCCTCACTTTCGTTTCACAAATGGTCAATTCATGACCAGCGTTATGTTTGTAAAATTATTCCAAGTTGCAAAGTGTTGTTACCATGGGCTGCATATTCGCATATTCATGTGTTCCCCCAAGATAAAGTGTAAGGCAGGAGATCGTGTTATATGATTTGATATTCTTTTTTTCTTTTTTAGTACAGAAAAGTTATTACATATACATCATACAATAAATGTGTGCGCTTAATGTAATTCATAGAGACATATACATTCAGAAATTGTGATCAAAATAAAACTTCGACATCCTCCGAGACAGTACCCGCGCTGCTGAAAGAGGGACTGATACACAGCGGCCCCGGTAGCGATTCATTTAACGAGTTTAGGAGGGCAGCACCTGCACAGCAGAATCTGATCATCAGATCCTGCAGGGCACTCGACGGCCCCTCCTCTGTGGCATCCACTAAGTGGGATTCAGGACCTTTGCTTTCTGTTGGTCCATGTAGTCCCCTCTGTTAACCGCAACGGCAAAGCAGTTCCCCTTGGTTTCCCCATCCTGGAAGCCACAACAGGGACACAGTGTAGTAGACACTTGTAGGAAGTTGCGATGTGCGTTTTTCTAATTCTGTCTAACCAGGCCTGCTCTCAGCCACGCTCCTGCTCTGGCACAGCCATTACAACAATAGAACAGTCAGTAAACAGTCAGGGAAGAAGGAGCAGACACAGCTGAATCAGCAGGCGAAGGCAACAGCAATAAATTACACAGGTGTGAAGTGGTACTACACAGTCTGCCCTTCTTAGCCTCCACAGTGTGTGGGTATCAGTCAATAATCCTTCACTTTTGGCAGTGTGGAATACCCATAAAATGTAGGGGCATATTAGCAAGAACCTCGTTAAAATTATCGCCGTTTTAGCAGCGGCGATAATGTGCTTGCTAATATGCGTTATAGAATTCCAATAGAAGCCCAGGTTAGATGTGCAGGACATCTAACATGGGCTTCTATTGGAATTCTATAACGCATATTAGCAAGCACATTATCGCCGCTTTAGCGGCAGTTTCCTGCCGCTAAAACGGCGATAATTTTAACGAGGTTCTTGCTAATATGCCCCCCAATGTTCAGAATGAGGGAAGGGGGCACTGCACTCCCCAGATATCAATCCAGGTATGTGCCTTTGAGTCCTGTACCCTGTGTACCCTACCTTCTACGTACCATGTAATACGCCATGTGGTTCAGATGGTCAATCCGCTAATAATTGTGTCTCCAGTGGCCCCTCTCTTGCTCGCTCAGGCATCCCACACTCCTCAGGACCCCTGCAAGCTCCTCACATTGGTAACTCACCCCGCTCCATCACCTGCTGGCATCGCTATGCCGTTGCTCTGCTGACTGCATTGGGACCCCAGTCAGCATAGGGCTCCTCCTGCTGGCCAGCTGTCACCTCTGGCATCCTGCACCACCACCCGTGCCTGCAGGATCTCTGTCCTCACTCGTGATCAGGTTCTTCCAGTGCACTGTACCAAACGGCCCACTTCAACTTTTTGGCTAGGCCACACCTCAGTAGCCGCATAACCCAACCTTCCATGGGCGTCTAGTCCAATGGTTCAGTCTGCTCTGCAGCCTCATTGCTTTTACACAGGCACTTTCATCTCCTCAGGCACTCTAATAAATTCACCCTTGATGGTGCTAGTTTTCTCCGACGGTACAGATGGAGCTGAGATTTATAGGATGTACAAATTAAATTACCACACCATCGTAGTTTTTCTGGCAGGTCAAAGCTGACAAAATATTTTAGAGGAATAGCCTGCTAAGAAGGCAAAATGAATAAGATATTTATCTTTTTTTATGTTCTTTCTGATGAATATGCTAATAGCAGGTTCCTCACCTTATGAAATGATATCAAAGCAAAATTCTTTCCAAGGAGGTGGGTCACAGGAATGGACTTAACACTGAAAAGTCCTGTAGAAGCAATTAAGCAAAATGGCTACGTCTGTGGACTTGGGAATTGATACAGTAGTGCCTGGTGTAATTATGGAGAGATGCCCATATCTCATGAATGATGGAAGCACGACGGGCTGTCCCATATGTAATGGTGACACCACCTTCCAAAAAAACAATACACCCGTCCTTAGCAGCAGTTTGTCAAGGAAAGGCTGGCTTGTGGAGGCTGAACTGACAAAGCCTGCAGCTCTCTAACAAAAGGTGCTGAAACAATTATGATAAGAAAAAAACGGGTTGAGGGTCAAAAGCCTCAGAGGGAGCACACATCAAGGAGATCAAGACCAAGTTAAAGTCCCACTGCGGCATAATACAGCGAGAAAGAGCAATCATATGCACTAGCACTTTTAAGAAATGCATCACAACGTGTTACTTTAATTAAGAAGGTGCATCTGGTAAAAGAAGGAAAGCCAAAAGGATAGACAAAAATCCTTTTTTTTTTTTTAGCTTTATTTATTATTTTTGAAATATTTTGATCATACAGTAGAAGAATGGCATGATATTAACAGACAAGTTAGTCAAGGAATGTTTGGAGACACATGTGGAATCCAGCGGGCAAATGCTTAGTTACTTGAACATGTTTATACAAATATCACTGAAGGTGTACATGCATATAATATTGTAATGAACAGAGGCTTTCATGACAGCGGTGCATACCAACATTAGTGACCAACACATCTTGCCCCATATCGATATCAATCCTCTTCATTGACCATGCTATCAGCTTCAGCTGTGCCCACTGCTGCCCTGCTCCTAAGGTATGTTTGATAGGGCTCCCAGATATCTCGTGGTCTACAGGTTAATGGCCTTAATGCATTGTAATTGTCGGATTGTGTGTTGCAGTATGATAGGTCAGCGAGCCATTCATCTAATGTGGGTAGTGGCCCCTTCATCCATCGTATGGCTATTCTACGTTTTGCTAGCAGTACTCCAAGTGCAAACAGTTTCCGAGTTCCCTTGGGAATATCTTTGTCATAGCCCAAAAGGGCAATGAAGTGGGTAGTATGGACAGGGGTTTCTCTCATGTCCTGCAACACTGCAGTCACCGCATTCCAATACGCATGCATTCTCTAATTACACTTCCGGGTCAGTGTGTACCTGGATACCTAGGTAGCGCACTGGTTCAGTGGTCCAAACTAGCGGGAAGTCCATTGGCACCGGGGTGGTAACAGGAGTTAGAGGAAATATGAGGGACTTGCTCCAATGAATGCACAGTCCAGAGCGTATGCCAAATTTTGCCACCTCCTGTAACATTGGGGTTAGATTGCATTCTGGGTTTCTTACGTATAGCAAAGTGTCATCTGCATATGCAGATATAACTAAATTATATAGTGGGAAATGTAAATCACGGTGTGAGTGATACTCCCTCATTGTGCACATCAGAGGTTTGGCCACAAGGGCATAGATTAATGGGGAGAGTGGACACCCCTGCCTGGTTTCCCTAGTGATGGCTATTGGAGCAGAGAGAATACCATTGACACGAACGCGCACCACAGGACTCGTGTACAGCACCTCCACCAGCTTTATAAATACCTCACCGGCTCCCACGCACCGAAGCACTGCCCTGAGAAACCTCCACTCGACAGAGTCAAACGCCTTTTCTGCGTCTAGGAAAACAGCTGAAGCACGGACCTCAGGGTTTATTCTCGCCATAGCGCAAAACAAAGTGCGCACACTGCATGTGAGTGAACGGCCAGGGACAACTCCAGATTGCTCTGGCCCTATCAGACCTGGAAGCAAGGGCGAGATCCTATCAGCTAAAATTTTCGCAAAGATCTTGGTGTTCATGTTAAGTAAAGACAATGACCTATATGAGGAACAGTGTGTGGGTGTCTTACCAGGTTTCAGCAGCGTAATCAAAATGGCCTCCCTCATTGTTGGAGGCATTATACCGTCTCTTGACATTTCCTCAAATAAGTTAACCAAATGAGCAGTCAGCCGGTCCTGATAGGCCTTATAAAAGGCTACAGTCAACCCATCAGAGCCTGGCGCTTCATTATTTTGCATATCTTTCAGCGCTGCCGCAATTTCAGTAGGGCGCAGGGGTTCCATTAGCCACTCCCTATGAGAATTAGTCAGCCACTTCATGGCTATGTGTGCCAAATAATCTTCCATTAATTCCTCAGCCTCAGATTCTCGGGAGGCTAAAGGTCAGCATAATATGCCCGAAAACATTCAACTATTTGCAGTGCACTCCATACTTGTGTACCATTATCGTCTTGGATGGACAACACTTCACTGTCTCCCCTAGCTGGCCTAGATAAGGCTGCCAGCGTTGCACCAGGTCTCTCACCTTCGCCATATATTTTGGCCGTTGCATATTTCCCTAGGTGCGCTTCTTCTGATTGAGCCAGTTTGTTGTAAAAATCTATTTTACCTCTAATTTGCGCTAATCTCTCTGGCTCAGACATTCCACGCACATCCCTCTCGAGCCCAGCCAGCTCTTTTTCAAGTTTTAACATTCGGTCTCTTATAGACTTAAGCACGCCAGCATGTTTTGAGATTGTCACCCCTCGGACGTATACCTTAAAAGCTTCCCAGATAGTGGCCATTCGTGGCACACTGCCTATATTTATGCAGAAATATTCATCTATAGATTGCGCCAGCTCCTCCCTGAACACAGCATCTAGTAAGGAGTACTGTGGGAACCTCCAATTAAGGGATCTCGATTGCATGCCCTCAAGGGTCAGCATCAATTTTACCGAGGAGTGATCCGAGAATGTGCGTGGCAGGTGTATGCACTCGTGAGTGTTTGGGGGTAGGCTCCTGGAAATGAGCCAATAATCTATGTGAGTGTGCGTGTCGTGCACCGAGGAGTAATGTGTGTACCCCCTGCCCTGTGGAAACAAGTATCTCCAAACATCAACCAGTCCCCCCACTTCCGCAAGTGTAGTAATTGCCCCTGCTGTGGCAGAAGGACGTCTAGGGGTCCCCAGGATCTATCCATTTCTGGTGACAGTATACAATTATAGTCTCCTCCCCACAACTGTGGAACGTTCACATATACTGCTTGTTTGTCGCTAAGAGCATGGTAAAAATGGGGGTCATCATAATTAGGGCCATATACTCCCACTAACAGTGCATCAAAACTATCTTTCCGACAGCGAGCCACTACATATCTTCCGTTCTGGTCTACATACACTTCTTTAATCTGTATGTCAGCACCGGGCGGGCCCATATCAAAACCCCTCATGCATGTGTGGTAAATCCTGAAGTCTGGCTATCACCCAACGTGTCTCTCCTGTCTGATAATGTCTATAATAACTCTGATTTCCAAACAAAACTTATTCACTCTGCTACTTAACACAACAAACTTGTTAAATGTGATGGTCCCCTCCCCCACCCACGCCACGTCTTCCCCCCCTTGACATGGGAACTGTGGGGCATATTAACAAGGGCCGGCGATAAATATCGCAAAGCGCGCTTAGCGCTTGCATATTTATCGCCGGCTATCTCTGTAATTTATCGCCCGGTTAGCGCGTTATCAACAACGCGCATCGCCAAGGCATTAAAAATTCCAGAGATAGTGTGGATATCGCCGTTTTCCACCGTGGAAAACGGCGATATCCTAGATGATAGGGCCTGTGGTCTTAGCCACAGAATCCACCCCCCATGTTAAGTATGCCTTAGTCAGGAATTTAACAGACGTTAAATTCCTGCGATAAGGCATACTTAACGCGATTTAAAAAATCGCTACCCTTCCTTGTTAATATTGCGAAGCTGCCTTCGCGATATTTTCCCTGGTTGGTTTCACAGCCACGCCTACTTTGCATCTCATTAGCGATGCAAAGTTAGGCGTGCTGGAAACGGGCGCTAAGTCAGCAAAACATGCGATAGCGTGTCTTTGCTGATAAGGCAATGAAATTATCGCCGCTTTTCGCCCGAAAACGGACGCAAAAGCGGCGATAATTTCATAGCGCCGCCTTGATAATATGCCCCTCTATCCCTCCCTTAATTCCTCCCCCCCTTACAGACCCAATGTGGTGTGTAATACACGCGGGAGCGGAGAGTGACTTGAACTGACCTCCAGTCATTATAGGGTTACGACCGGCTGTTCATAAACATTAACATGTGCAGTTTGCAGATACACATGGTGATTATAGGCGCTTACACAAATATACCTCAACAACCAAAAACATGAAAGGCTCAGGACAACACTTAGTACATATCGGATTTACCAATTTGACTTCATGAAACATCCTGACTGTCCATAACCTTATGATCAAACTTGACTAACATGCGTCCTCATGTACAGATCACCAAATCATATGCAAAACATTCCACAACTCCTTGCAGAGTTAATTTCTCCCTTGATCAGCGACCAAGCTCATATATTTCTAATAGGCGACTTCAATTATTGGGCATATGAGCAGCATAGCATGTACATCAGCCCACGCACGTTAAAGGTCACACCCTTGACGAAGAATGGACCACCAATCTATCCTTGAAGAATCTGACAACCTCCCCTTGCATATGGTCTGATCACCATCTGATAAAAAAATGTATTATTAGATCTTACCCCCTGTAAACCCCCCTCATATCCTGGTACTCTCTTGAGGAACTGGTCCCGAACTGACCTGAATTCCCTTTGCAAATCAATGGGAAAAAAACTCTACGGGCACCAAAGGATAATATAGCCTGTTATGAAGATGCCATTATGAATTGGCTAGTAAAAAACAGTAATACACATGCCCTCCTCTATAAAACTAAACAGATTAGACAACATGATGCCTCAAAATGGCATTCAGAAGAGGGGAACTAGCCAATTTGGAACTGCGTCATTGTGAAGGCAAATGGAGGAACAACTACTCATCTGACTACAAGCAAATTTGTGTATAACAACTTAAAGACTACGGATCGCCCATTAGGCAAGCTAAAGCCACTTTCCTTACCAATAAAATTCTGTATTCTACCAAAAAGTCAAAAGAGATATTCAAAATCCTCACAGAACTCTCTAATCCTGATAAGATTACCCTATCCATTCTACCCACTCAAAATCTTTGTGATTCACTCAATTCATTCTTCATCAATAAAATTGAGATGATCAAAAAGAGAATTCCCTCCAGTCCCCATCTCAATATAATGTCATCTGAAGACAGGAACCCATTTACACTCTCAACGTTTCCCAATATCAGTAACAATAGCCTTATGGACCTACTGACTAAAATTAAATCAAGCTCCCCAAAAATACCTGCCCCCCAAGTGTATTAAGAACTGTATTTACTCTCTTTTCTGACCCAGCGATCTCCTTCCTCAACTTGTTCCTCAATCAAGCAAAAGTCCCTAGTTCCTTCAAAGAGACAATAGTGGTACCTCGTCAAAAGAAAGCAGGTGAGGACCCCCTTGATTTAAAAAATCTAGTGTCCTGTTTCACTACTTGCCTACTTAGAAAAAATACTAGAAGCTCACGTGGCTCATAATCTTTGCTCCTTCCTTAAGGATTCAAATTTTTTTGACCCCTGCCAACCAGGTTTTCGTCCTGCGCACTCCACAGAAGCAGTCATCCTCTCGGTTGTGGTGAAATGAAGGAGGAGGTGGACAGAGACATTACTCAAGCCCTTGTCCTCCTTGACCTCTCGGCGGCCTTTGGCACGGTCGACTACAATCTTCTGGTGAACCGTGTCAAGGCTGCAGGGCTGCAGGACTCTGCAATCAAACGGATCATTCGCTTTTTAAAAGAAAGATGTCAATTGGTCCGACTCACCCCCTTCAATACACCCAAGTACAACTGAACTGTGGGATGCCACAAGGTTCTTCTCTTTCTCCACAGCTTTTCAGCCTTTACATTCGCCCCGTGGTGCATTCTATTAAAAAAATGAAGGTCAAAATATATAATTATGCAGATGATATGCAACTTCTTTTTACAATTGATAACACCCAGAAATCTAAGAAGTTCTTCAAAGACACAATGTTTTTCATTCGGGATTGGATGAACAGCAATCACATAAAACTCTACTCTGACAAAACAGAGATAGTTATCACCAAAAACAAACTTGACCTTTGGAGTCCTTCCATCTGGCCCACTGCGATGGGTAATCCCCTACACCCAAGAAATCAGTAAAGAGCCTCAGAGTCCTTAATGATGAGGAACTCGTCCTGAAACCTCAACTTGGATTTGTGATCTCATCCTGCTTCCTTCAACTCCACAGTATCAATAAAACAAAAACAATTCTTACTGTAGAGGCACTAGTTCAAGCCATAATTACCCTGTTATATCAATAATAGACTATGCCAATTCCCGCTACCTGGGCCTCCCCAGTTGCCTCACTCATAGGCATCAAATGGTCCAAAACCAGGCAGCACAGCTGATTTACCAACTTCCCAGACATTGACACACTTCCCAGGGATGACAAATCTCCACTAGCTCCCGGTCGCTCAGAGATCTACTTTTAAAACATGCTGCATCATATTTAAATCCCATCACATGAAAAGCCCAGCCTTCATAAAAACTTGAATCCAAAATTATTTGCCCAATAGAAATGTAAGATCTACTCATCTGCACTGTCTATCGATGCCTCAATTTAATAGGAAAAGAACAGGCTGATCCAGATTTTCAGTCATTGCCCCCCCTGTAACTCCCTGCCCTTGGAAATTAGGATGACCCCCAACTATGGGAAATTCAGACAGCTTTTAAAAACATGGCTTTTTAAGCGTGACTATAATTAACATTCTGAGCTGCCATGTGTGTTTGGTTACCTCAGTGCCAAGAAACTGTTTGGTATATGCGCGATCTACAAATTATAGTAACATAACATAACAAAACAAATGGGCTACGATGGATGTCTTTGGCGATAAGCAAGACCACTCAGCTCTCAGAATGTTTAGTACTGCTGATCAAAGTATCTAGTAGGATAGCTCTGGTGTCCTTAAAGCACTCTAGTGCTGACTATGCCTTCTCACCTAATAACCTGGTTCCATTAAAGGGCATGCATATAAGTGAAGCCTGGGCAACCCTTAAAAACCCAGTCACATGCATCTAGGTGTGCCAAGCTGGTACTCATAGCCCGGGCCACACAATCTGTAGTGTCCATCTCGGGACATATTTTAATGCTTCTTGGCCATCCTGTATTGTCTGCGTAAATAAATAACATCTCACTGGCCATGTCCCAGAGAGAGTGGGTGTAATGATCAGGAGACAGATTGCATTCAGTGGGTGAAGCAACAACTCTCTTGCCCACAGCTTCTATACATTTTGACTACATCTCATGGAGCAGTGTGGAAAGCATTTGGTTGACTTTACTCATACAGGCTAACACAAGAAGACTCTTTGGGGTAGGGTGCTGTGCCACGAAAGTCAGATCACCTACCATGGGCCTGTGTCAGTGTAAAATATACTGGTTTACTGGCTGGGCCGACTAAGGTTTAGGTTAGACTGCCTATAGGGACTCAAATAAGGCTTTGTTAAATAGGAGCAAGGACCCTGAAGTTGAAGGCCCAGGCTGTAAAATCTCAGTCAATGGATTGGCTTTAAATTCTAAGTGTAAGTACAGTGTTGCCGGGCGAAAGAAAAGATGACAGAACTTCTGTTTGCAATATAGTATAGAGTTTATAAAATGTGTGTGGATGGTCAGTCAGCTCCGTGGAACTGGAATCTGAACTTCAACTTACAATGTGGGGGACAGTTTTATACCTTTGTAACCGCAAATACGTCATACATTTGCATATTAAATCAAACGTTTACTCAAGCACAACATTTTCTCTTAATATCAAAAGGGAATACTTTCTGCAAATACATCTAACCACTCGTTAATGGAATGGGACTCATGCACCTGTTATTGTTACATTTTCACACCACTGCTGCACTACCGGTGTCATTGGCTTTTCTCGTGCTTTGAAGCCTAGTAATACTCTACTCCCTGCACATCTACTGCTTTGCAAGGCCTAACCTCACACTTATCCCGTGCCTCTTTGCTTCTTTATCTACATATTTTCTGAGACACATGTTCTCACAATGCGGGTCTGTGACTTTCTATTTCTGCTGTGTCTAATTATATTTCTCTCTTCTACTAAATCTCGTACCCACTAGCCCACCCCAGGTGCCGACTCCATTTGTGCTTTTTATTCTGCTACTGTAGACAGCTCAGGCCAGTATTTCTCCTTTAACACATACATCTGCACATGTCTCTCTGCTGATGCTTGCATTGACATGAGTAGGCCTTCTTCATTTCCTACATCCATTATAATATTCCCCCCTTTAGTTGAAATGTAAACTATTTCCTCACCTTCCCTTTTGCTTGGAGTCATTAATGTGTATACATTCTCCTCAACGTCCTTCAATTTATTGATCAGTTTAGTAGTAAATATCCCTCCTAACTTCTGACTAACCTTTTTGCAACATCCTATCACTATCTGGAAGACTTAGAACATCAAAAGCAATATTACAGGAACAGGTAACAAGGCCTTAGTTAGCCCTGACATCCAGGATCGTATCCAAGGAAACCAAACTGAAAGCCCTTCGTCGGGGGCATCCCCCTCATCCACCATCTTCTTTTGCAATGTTTGCAGAGTTTGTATGGCCTCTGTTAGTGTTCCATTATGTGAGTCATTGGCTGGAACATACGTGCAGCAAGCAGTCTGAATCTTGGCACATACTCCCCCCTCCATCGCCGTCATTAAATCCAACACATATCTATGCAGCATAAGCATTACTATCATAGCTCGCAACTCTTCCTTGACCACGTTGAAACCATCCTCAGTGGCGTTGATGGCTTTCATAAACTCCCAGCACGTAATCTGAAGCCAACATGCAGTCGCCTTTGCTTGAACGAATGGAAGGATGCCGAAGAAGAGCTGTGGATCATTAAACAGCCTGTGCTCTTGCTGGATGTCTTCCCAGGCTGTAATACCGAAATACTTTGCAGCTCTCTTTCTCCGATGATGGTGCAGCAAGGTTGTTGGACGACTCATGCGATGGCCATGTAGTTGAGAGATGTCTACTGCTGGAATCACCTGGGAGCGGGTGTGCAAAGAACAGAGGCCTCTCCAACCTGAAGGAAGTCGCTTCTACAGCCACTCACCTCAGTTCCAATAATATTCCATTAGGCTGGAGGTGCCCAATTGCATGTCAGCCTTATAGATTGTAACATTGTAATTTATGTCGTTTCCCCCCGGGACTGTTCCATTTCCACTGAAACACAAAGAGCAAAGAATGGGTTTTCTACCTGCTCGAAGAGTTGTAGGTATTTCTACCCGATTTAGTCTAGATATGTTCTCATCCCACACTGCCTGACACTTCTGTTGTGTGCTATTGTCTGTCTGGGTCCCCTTCCATAGAGAAAAGGCCATGCACCAAAATGTAGAGCCATGGTGCCAATAAACAGGAAAATATACTGATCCATTTACTCAGAAATATGGCATTTCTTGACAATCGCGGGGCGGCTGAGTAATTCTTGCAGAAAGGCATAGGTCAGGATACCTCTAAAAATCCCTGCTGCAATATTCTAGCTCTCCAAGTTTCATCCTTGTACCGCATAATCCCTGGCCTGGCCATTGCATCTAATTTCACTCCTAGCTCTTTATGGTCTGTTAGTGCGTTCATTACATCTGCTAACTCTTTTTCATATTGTGTGGTGTTTACTAGGAATGTTCCTTGTTTGACCCGCAGTGGTTGCATCTGTGCTAATATTCTGCAAAAGAAAAGGTGCAACAGATACATGGTAATATTTGGAGGTACCTCTTTGGACAAGTGTAACCTATCTGAGTTGGTGTCACATTGAATTAAAGAACAAACAAAGCAAGAGGTGTTAGACGTCTGTGTACCTATCTCCGTCATATGCCGATACCACATATTATCTAATAATCCAGCATTAATAAAATGGGATATATTTTTCTGTTCGGGTACTGCTCTCTGCAAGCGCGTAATGTTGTTACATAGTCCCATACATGAGGTAAAATACCATTGTAATGTAGCTGCCAGCATAAGAAGACATAAAAAGAAAAACAAAATAGCAATACATAACTGTCGGCTAGTAGAGTTGACAAAATACTCCACTCGTGCTTTGAAGGGTGATATTGTTACTCCTGCCTCTCTCTTTTACCTTCTTGTTCTCCTTCTGTCTGTGGAAGTGTCTGAGGCAAGACAGGGTTTAGTCGCACATCTGTCATATGGATACATGATTTCCTGCTGTCCACCCTACCTTCACTGAGAAGGGGCTGTCGAATCTGGGATCCTTCCATTTGCGGACTAAATTCAGCTCATAAATGTGTTGGCCAACAGCCATCGTACTGGTCTCCTGGCCTGAGACAGTCTTCTTCTTTCATAATATCTGTTTAGAGAAGAACTTGACAGACCTTATTAATTCAGACAAATAACTCATTTCATCCCCTAAAACCTTAGCTGTCTTATGGGCATCTGTCTTTTGCTGCTCTATCATTGAAGGGGTGGGCATGGGACGTCCGGTCACTATTTGATGTGGTGTTAAATGGTGATCTTTTCCTGGCAGATTTCTGAGGGCGTACAAGGCCAGTGGTAGGCAGTGCAGCCATTTCTTTTGCAGAGTAGCACATAGTTTGCTTATTTTATTTTTGAGGAGGCCATTCAGGAGCTCCACAATACCATTACTTTGGGGGTGATAAACAGATGACATTTTATGTTTTATTCCTAGGGTGGTGCAAATGTGTTGAAATACTGTGTTGACAAAATGGGGCCCGTTATCGGAGTGAATCGCTTCTGCCACGCCCCACCTCGGTATCACTTCTCTTATCAGAAAATTGGCTGTTGCTTTAGCATCATTATTTACACAGGGTCCTGCCTCAATCCATCATGAGAATGGACAAACAATTACTATAAGATACCTGTAATTGTTACATCTTTCTATCATGTCGATAAAATCTAAGTGTAGATTTTTAAATGGACCTTTTAGTGCATGGTATCGTTGAGGTGATCTCTTTTAAGGCTATACTGTTCACATTCTGCATATTCTGCATTGTACATAGTGATCATTTCAGATAGTTGTGGAATAAAACAATTTGCCTGTAATATAGCAAAAAGATACTCTTTTGCAGTGTGTGCTAGGAGGTATAGTTGCTCTAGAGCTGTGTACAACAGGGCTTGTGGCATTACTGGCTTGCCTGTACTCCCCTGCCTGTAAATGAAATCTGTTGATGACTGAATGTGGCCTTGCTGTTCCCACAGATCCCTTTCATGAGTTAATACTTGTTCTTGCAATTCA
This sequence comes from Calotriton arnoldi, assembly GCA_963921515.1. Classification (NCBI taxonomy): domain Eukaryota; kingdom Metazoa; phylum Chordata; class Amphibia; order Caudata; family Salamandridae; genus Calotriton; species Calotriton arnoldi. Next base: position 619,712 of record CAWUFW010005136.1, on the reverse strand, counting down.
CGCAAATGTAATTTTGCTGTCTCTGTGTATGGAGGTGGTAAATCCGTAGTATCCAGTTGCCTGCTTGTCATCATACCTAATGTGTGTTCATCACATTGATTATAATTTTAGGATGCTTTATTTATTTATTTAGTGTTTTCTATAACGCGAACATGACCCAATCCTGGGTGTCAGAGCGCTTTACAATTCAACAGCATTCAGTTTTGTTCACAGCTTACAAATTTACAACTAATAAACATATTAAGTCTTACTAGGCGACCACTCAGGTTATAGTAGTACCTGTCATGCATTGCTTGCATATAAAATGTAATATCCTTCCTAAAGAAAACATGCATTCAGAACTGGATACACAGTTACAAGAACAGACCAATAACCATGTGGCTTGATAGAGGTACCTTCAGTAGCCATTGTCCCTGAATCTTGCGTATGGACTTGGGTATCCAAACAGGTCTGACTGAGGTCTGTAGGTGAGACTCGATGAAAGTACACTGACTTGTGCTAACTCTGGAGTCATTACTCTGATATTAGCAGTACAATCATCCTGTTTATCTTCACCTATTAGCACATCTGAAAATAGTAGATTCAGGAATGAATAAAGGTCTCAAAGGAGCTGCAAGAGGAGCGTTGTTAGTTAAGAGAGGAATTTACTCATGAGAAAGGACTTAGCCTCTTTTTTGAATTGCGAGACAGAGGTGATTCCTCTGATATTCGGTGGAAGCGCATTCCAAATTCTTGGTGCAGCTCCTGAGAAAGCTCTAATGTAGGTTCAATTCTTAAGGAAAATTGCTGGTTTCAGTAGGAAATCTGAAGCCCCTCTCGAAGATCTAAGGCCTCCAGAAATCGTAATTTTCTGGGCAAGGTAAAGTGGTGTTTTGTAGTGTAGAGCTTTGTGTGTAATACACGCCATCTTTAGCTTAATTCTTGGCTCGTACGGTAGCCATTTGAGCGCTTCCAGATGTGGAGTGATGTGGTCAAATTTTCTTGTACCTGTTACGAGTCTCGCTGAAGCATTGAGGCAGACTTTTAGTGGAGCTGTTGAAATCTTAGGAAGCCCTGCTAGAGTTGTGCATCCATACTCAATCCTTGAGATAACCAAAGCTTGGACAGCCGTTTTCAGGTCAGCAGTGTCGATGAACGGTTTAAATTTTCTGAGATAGCTCTGATGGAATCGGGCATTTTTTGCCATAGTGTTGATGTGAGCTCGCATCTTTAAATCCTTATCCAGCGTGATTCCAAGTGACTTGGTAGAATCAACTAGAATCGGAGTACCATTTAGCGCTGTGATCAATTTGGTCCATTCCTTGATCATCGTGGAGGATTTAGGGGGGGAGATCAGAAGGAATTCTGTTTTCTATGAGTTGAGTTTAAGATGATTGCTAGAAAGCCAGTGGACGGTCTTTTGTAGTGCTTTGTTCATTATGTTGATCTCTTCAAGCGATGTGATCTTCATATACAGCTGAGTGTCGTCTGCTTACATGTGGAAGAAGATGTTAGCCTGCTGCAGTACTTCAGTGAGTGGCTCAATGTACAGATTGAATAGGGATGGGGATAGAGTTGAACCTTGAGGGACTCCAATATGACTCGGGATGGAAGGGATAGATTGTGGTTCACCAAGAATCTTTGCGATCTGTTCTCTAAGAAGGAATGAAACCATTTTAGGACTTTAGGTGCTTCTTTTGCTGCCTAGTCTGCCAGAGCATTACCCCTGGAGATACGGTCTTGCTGAATGGTGTGCGCTGCACACTTTATCATTTCTACTTTAGATGGCATTGTTAAAGCTTTTATTAATTGTGCCAATAAATCTTTATGCATCACAGGGTACCTATCAGATTTAAGAAATCCCCTCCTTTTTCCATCAATGAATGCTAGAATGTAAAATGGTGGTGAGGTATACTGAATTAGAATAAATGGTGACCTGTAGTCCCTCAGCTCACTGCAATGCTTCAATGATGGCCAAAAAATTAGCCACCTGTGCTGAAAAATGAGAAGGTAGTGGCATCTGGCTAATGATTTGTAAGGTATCTGATGATCCCTGCAGTTCAGCTCTTACAACTGCTGCTCCTGAATGCCTAATTGCAGTTTTCTGATCTATGAAAAAGGACCCATCAACAATGAGCAACATGCTCCCTGAGATTGGGTCCTTTCCTACCTTACTTCCTTCATCTGGTATATAATTAGCACTGTCATGTACTTGTTCATCGTCAGTAACTGGATGTGCAAAGAATGCTGCTGGATTAACTGTGTGACAGCGAACCACTTGCAACGATGCTACTGAAAGTATTACTTCGTACCAAGATGCCCTCTGAGTTGTGAGGGTGCTCTTCTTTGTAAAATACCAAATGCAGCATGCTCTACATACAGTGTTAAAGGCGATCTCATCACTATTGTGGTACTTTTCTGGTCTGTAAATGCTGCCGCAGCCAGTGCTTCCTCACATGGGTCACCTTTCATTATGGGAATTAGCAGCCCACTGTAGTAGGCAATTGGTTTATGTCTTATGGATGTCTTTTGAGTCAGGATGGCCGTCATTGTCATTCCATAACAATGACAGAAGAGGTCGAATGGTTTGCTGTAGACAGGTGTATCTAACACTACAGCATTTGTGATTGCGTTCTTCAGCTCCCAAAATGCTGTCTCTCTTTCATCAGTCCAGTTTATTTTGTTCCCATTATTATGGGACTCTTTTAGTGCAGTCAAAAGAGGTGTAGTCAGGGTGGCATAATCAAAAACCCACTGTTTCCCATAATTGCAGAGTCCTAGGAACTGCTGCATTTGTTTTGTGGTAGTGGGCTTGGGCATGTTTCTGATACTCTCTGCTCTGTCAGGTGTTACCGTCCTCCCATCTTTGGATATAACCTGTCTCAAATAATGAACATCTGTCTGCACATATTGTAATTTGTATTTGTCCACTTTGTATCCTTTTTCTGCAAGCATGCAAAGGAGACCAATAGTACCATCCCTGCATATCTTTTCAGTGGGGCTACACACCAAAATGTCATCCACATAATGTAAAAGGGTGATTTTGCATTTTACGTTTGCTAAATCCTTTTTTGCTGTCCTGTTAAAGATACTCGGGAACTCACAATAGCACTGGAGGAGACTTCTAAAGTGGTACTGAGTTTGTCTGTACATAAACCCTGTTAAATACTGACTATCTGGGTCCAGTGGAACGTTGAAAATGCATTTTTCAAATCAATTACTGAAAAGTAGGTGGCATCCGTAGGGATGTTTGTCAGTATGACTGATGGGTCTGGTACCACTGGAAATTCTGGGATTACTATATCGTTCAGGGGGAGGAAATCTTGAATCATCCCCCATGCTCCCCCATAGCCTTTTTTATTGGATAAATCGGTATATTAGAGGGTGATGTTCTCTCATATATTACTCCCTGCTCAAGTAACGTATGTATTGTGGGAAAAATGACTTCTTTTGCTTCTCTGGGTAAGGGATACTGACATCCCCCGGGCAGTATCGCCCTGGTTTTAGTGTTATTTTCACAGGCTCAGCTCCTTTAATCAGTCTCACAAAGTGTGGTCCCTTTGTCCACAGACTCTTTTCTCTCATTGTACTGTCTTGTGCGTGTTTTGGCACCGTCCTCTATTGCAACTGTACTCTAATTGGAATATTCATTTGAAATACCACTGTCTCAATTTATGGGCTATCATCAAACATTTCTTCATCTGATGTGTCTCTCAATTAGACCTCTGGATCTGTAAATACTACTGATGCCCACGTTGCTTGTCTCCTGTCAAATGCATAATGTGGCTTTAATTCCAGGGTCAATATCTCTAACACCATGCCAGGTTCTTCAATGGGATCCACAGGTTCTTGGGTCTGAACAATAGTTCTTTTGGTATCCGCACTGTCTTCCCCAATAGCGCTCATGCATGTCCTATCAAAATGTATATGCCATGCAAAAAGGCTTCTGTATCCACAGGAATTGCTCTGACCTGTTGTCCCAAGTCCTCATGAGCTACGAGTGACATCATCCTACCTGGTGTGATACCAGGTGTGTAATGTACCTTCGACCCATTTTCCAAAAAAGAGATGGTCATCTTCAGCTTACTCATCACTTCTCTTCCAAGAAAATTGACCGGTGTCTCTGGGGAATATAACAATGGTCCTTCAATTTGCATGTCTCCTACTGTCATACTCACTGATTCAGTAAAGGGAACCCTCCTGACAGCCGCAGAAAACCCTTGTGTATCCATTGACTTGTGAGAAAGCGGTAGTGTTCCTTCCTTTATACAGGATTTAGTGGCCCCAGTATTGATTTAAAAACTATAGGGGCAACCTTATATGGCTACCGTCAAAGTGGGTTCCTCATCTGGTCTGAAGGTTATCGACAGTATTGGACACATAATGATTGTCTGTGGGCTCTCTTATTGTACATAACTGTTGATTGGTGTCCCTTCAGACATTTGGGTTTGTGCAGAAAAGGGATCACTTCCTTGTACCGTTACTCCTCCCATCTGGACCTGTGTGGGACCTCCTGTAGTATTTCTGACAACCTGAGGCATATTCTGTGGCATTTGCCCCTGTTGTGCATTCCACTGAACATGAGGGACCTGCGGGGTGCCTGTGTTACTTGTTGTTGGGAACTCATTGCATCTGTTGTGGCCCTATCCTCCTCTGTGGAGCAATCCATCCCTGTGCTTGCTCATCACTTTTTTTCACTCTACATTCCCTTGCAAAATGACCCATATTGCCACAATAATAACACGGTTGTCCTGCCCTATATCCTCCTCATCTTCTTTCCTGCACTGCTGCTTGGCCTCCTGAAAAATCTGCTCGTCTCTTTCCCATGTTACTTACTGGCTGCTCTTCTGGTGCCTGCACCTGCACTGGCGTTATGACAGCCATTTGTGGTGCTACTACAAGTGCCCCTTCTGTACTTGTTTTTTTAAGTTTCTGTTCCACCAACTTAGCTGTGGCCCTCTCTACCTGCTCTGTCATTTCCTTGTCCTTTTCTTGTTTTCTCTTCTAATACTGTATTACATAGACTTGTATTTCTGGCCATGGTTTAGCCTCTATTCCCACTATTCCGCCTTGGCTTGTTTGTAGATGCATGGGCAGGCCCTGTTTTAATGCATTATAAAATAGAATTGCATTCCCTCCAGTATTTTCCTGGTTGCATCCTACTTCCTGTATCTATTGTTCTTTTATTCTGGTAATTAATTCTTTAATGTCTTCAGTCGGTTTTATGCCCTCTGCCATAAGGGCTCCAATGTCTGGTCTGTCTGGATATGTCCGCCGGAGCGCATCCCAGACATATTGACGGATATTGTTAAAGGATGACCCGTCAACCTGTGTATCTATCAATGTTATTTGAAGGAATGCTGCTCTGATAAAAATTGTATTTACTTTGTCTCCCACCAGAGAAGTTAGCAAGCTTTTAACATTGCCCATGGTGGGGTTCACTCCAGCATTGTGTTTCTCAAAGCATCCTATCCATTTTTCCGATCCCTCAGATAGCAGGGGTAGTGCCCTCTTTAAGTTCTCTTTATCCATTCGTGGCCATGGTATGTATGTGGGCAGTTGTCCACCCTTGAAATTGAGGGGTAACTGAGTTAGTGGTTGAGAATTTACTGGTCTTGGGCCAAACCTCGGATCTGGTCTATTACTTTGGATCACTTCAGTTAGTTTGTCCATAACAGTGATACTCAAAGTACTGCCCAGGGGCTGCATGCGGCCCTCTTGACTTTCACATGTGGCCCCTGAGCAACAGCAGCACTAGCAGCTGTTCACTCTACTCCACACTAACATTACAAAAATATTAAATACACAGGCAAGTCTTTATTTAATATTTAAAGGTTAATTGAAGTTAAAGAAAGGAAGTAACTAGGTTGCCTTGCACCACTTAACTTTAGGAACACCTTTATTTTCAAAGACATCTTGCAGCAAAAGAGTAAAAATATGGTACGGTCTCTTCAAAATTCAAAAAGTGTCTTTCATTAACATGCAAAAACCATTTCACCTTAGTACATCAGATTATATTAGTGTATTGAGAAGTATTTGTTTAAAGTGATAGGTTTCAAACATTAATTTAGAAACATTAATTCTTCCCCACACATTGACAACATTACCAATAGTGAACTAAGAGGCAAATCAGTTGTTATGTGCACCCTTTGGGTGGCATGGGTTCCTATTTTACATGAACAACATTATAGTTTATTAAAGAAAGCGCAGGACATATCCTGAATCATATATTTCTGAGGTCCTCTTTGATGTGATAATGAAGAAAAAGGGAAAGTGAATTTAAACAATTACCTAGGATCACACGATTTGGAATAGTGGAGAAGCTGGGATTAATCCTAGGTTTTCTGGTTTCACATTGTGCAATTCAGCCACTAGATGTACAAGCTTAGCTTCTCCTATAACCTCCTTGCCGCCGCCACCCTGCTGGCATCACAGACCAAACTTTGTGGCTGCTGGAAAAATGTTTGAGAGTACCCATGGTCAATAGCATACTCTTCCCAGACCGCGAGGGACACTGGCATATATGAATAGTTCCAATCTGGGTTTGCCCTGTCCCTGTCATATACAATCTTCGGCAGTTGCTCAATCAATGGGTCGAAAAGACCCTTCTTGGGGCCATTGCTTCATCCTCTCCTTTTTAGTCCACTTTGTCAATTCATCTGAAAAGGGTTGGCAATAGTAACTACCCTCCTTATATTCTATTACCTATATGGGTGTTAGATCTGACAGACTCTTTTTTAGGATTGACTTCTTCGACATTTCTAAGGTGTCTCTTACTGCAAATAATGACTCCCGCGGAGGACACAAGTGGGAATTATATGGTCTCCAGTTAGTGTCCTGTTCATTTGCGCCCCTGTTAGGCCTGTCTTCCCACTCTTCATCTTCCTCTAGCCCCCTACATCTTGTAACTCATTTAAAGGGGTTCATGATATTTTGGCATCTCTATGTCCCTCTCCAGTCCTTCTTCTTCTCTTATCCGTTCCTCAACTGCCTCTCTCAAATTCTCTGCAGCAGTGTCTCCCAGCCTAAGAACAACATGTCCCGTAGTCCATTGTCCTCATTAGGGAGCAGGACTTCTAGAGCGTTCTGCCTGTCTAATGGTGTGTTGGTATTCATTAATGAGTCTGTCTCTTTGGTCCAGTTTTGGACTGGCCCAAGGAGTTGTAGGGGTGGGGTCCAACGGTGCCTCGCCTCCCCGTGATATTTGTCTCTCCTTTTTAGGTGCAACTTAAATGGGATCTTGGTATCCTACAGCTGGCAGAATGGGGTAAAGACCATAAGGCGGGGGCTTCTCTGGGGACTGTGATATTGCCTTTTCAGGTGTTGTTGGTTTCACATTTGTTTTTGTATAGTGGAATACCTGCCATAATGACAGGGTGGCTTCCCTATTTATGTCTTGTCTTTCTATTATATTTAGAGCGAATGTAAGTCATTGTGTGTTCAATTATGTCTTCGTCGAATGTCCCAACCTTTGGCCATAGCTGGGTGTAGCCCTTGGCACCTTTGTACCATTGTTTACAATACTTCTGTATCTTCTTGTCTGAAGGGAAAGTTTTTATCATGTAGTCCAGAGGGGTCTCCATGGTCCTCTAAGGATGTGTGTGTTTCCTATGTGTAATAGAAGTGTCACTTTTAATCCCTTGTTAGTTTGCCCACTGTCTTATGCCCCTTTTGGACCTGTTTCCTTTACTAATATATTTGTGTTCTATGACTATTGCTAACCTATAGTAGTGGTGAAGACGTATTTATCTTATGCAGTGTTACCTGACTTCACATATACTACCGTGAGACCAAAATGGTGAACATCAAGCATGCTTATCACTAGTCTGTGTAATCCTTCTTCCATGGTTATATCTGCAGTGGGTGCATTTATAGGGGGTCTAAGAGAATTTGTGCCTAACGCAATACATGTAACAATATTTTCATGAGTATTTTCGACTATTTGCAGTGCTCGAGGATGTGATCCCCATTCATATTTCACAATCCTGAATCATAAATATCTGTGAGGAATGCATCAAGAAGGGCCTCTAACATGATGGGTGACACTGTTATTATATGAATTCCAGGGGTATTACAGGGACACAGGGGTTCTCCATGGGCCCATAAAAATATAAATTTGAACTGTATCTCATCTGTTACCTGCCACAGTGAATTATCAGTCTTACTCATAGGGAATTATTATTAATCTTTAGGCTTGTCGTGGGATGTTTTATTTTGACTCCCTTCATTTTTATCTGAGATAATGTTTCTCAACTTCCAGGACACTGTAGGGGTTTGTATTGAAATACCAAAAATATCAGAAAGATCTTGCTGCCTTTCTTCCTTGCTTATACCAGACTGTATGACAACTGGCAGGGAAACCTGCCACTCCTCTATGATTTGTCCTTTGTGATTAGGCAGTAATGCACTCTTTATGTCATCCTCATTATTCATGGAGGGATATCTACTTGCAACTAATGCGCTTATTGGATTCGCTGCCAAGGGTCTGGTTGTGCTGAGGGGAAAGTCAATTGACACCAGCAATTCGCTGTCCTGTTACCTAACCGTCAGACTCTCTGAACTGATGCCTCAGCCTCGGTCGCTCTTCCTTAAAAACGCCTTCCAACTATCTTAAATCCGGGAACTTGGAAGCCGGTTTCTGACTTATTCAGAGTAAGGCCGATCAAATGACTGTCTCTTTATCACGTCAGACTTAACACATTCATTACCCAGTCCCATCTCACTATTTATACATTAGCCATCCCGGTCTAACTGGGGTATCTGTGGGCACTCCCCAAAAGAATGTCCCTTCCAAGAGTTTCTTCCTGGCTAATATACTACTACCAGCTATATCACTCCCCAAAGGAGTAACTCTTTCAGGAGCTGTCTCCTGGCAATGTACTTCTGCCTGCTAGATCACTCCCCAGAGGAATGTTTCTTCCAGGAGCTGTCTCCTGGGTAATGCATTACTGCCTGCTATTCTTCCTTCCTATTTCAAAGGGGAATCCACACTAGCTAGTCTTACAGGAATCACCACTTTTCATTTCTCTAAACATATCATTGCATCCTGACAAAAGAAAAAAGAAAAACCCCATGCATGCATTTCCATACTATGATTGCCAAAGAATCATGCAATTCAAAATGTTAAGGTACAAAGTCCGATCTCTCCTCCCCCCTTTTGACGGCGACATGGGATCCTACCCACCCGTCTTTTGACTAGGCAGACTTTAGTGTAACACTCGATGTCTGCTTATCTGATATATTTGGACAGTATCTATTCAATTGAGGGCAGGCAGCATCTCCCTCGGGTGCAGTCTGGAAAAGTTGAGATGAACTGCTGGCTGGCTCTGCCTAATGTTGCTCGATGAAAGAAAGGTGACATTACTTCTGTTGGCAATATAGTATAGGGTTTATAAAATGTGCAAGGAAGGTCAGTCAGCTCCAAGGAACTGGTATCTGAACTTCCAACTTACAATGTGGCGGACAGTTTCTTTTATACCTTTGTAACCACAAATACGTCATACATTTGCATATTAAATTAAACGTTTACTCATGCACCACATTATCTCTTAATATCAAAAGGTAATACTTTTTTGCAAAATCATCTAACCACACATTTATGGAATCTGACTCATGTGCACGTGTTATTGTTACAATTTCTGCTGTGTCTAATTATATTTCTCTATCCTACTAAAACTCGTGTCTACATCCCTCCCCCCAGGTCATGACTCCATTTGTGCATTATATCCTGCTACTGTAGACAGCTTAGGCCTGTATTTCTCCTTTAACACGTACATCTGTACATGTCTTTCTGTTGATGCTTGCATTGACATGAGTAGGCCTTCTTCATTTCCTATATTCATTATAACAACAGCCCCTCTGCCACTTTATGCACTCCCACCACAAAAGAATCACTTTAATACCTGTGACCAAATTCAGCTCTAGTTCAGGTGAAGTGTAATTTTCTAAATCTAGATATAAGTCAATATCCATGTATTGAGGGGGTAGCAAATTGTCTTCATTCTCATTGTCGTTTTTGTAGTGGGGTGCATTCTCCATACCTTGAACGGCATCTGAACAAAGAAATGCCTCCATCTTTCTATAATACTGCCTCTGAAGCAAAGGAATGGGTAAGAGTCACCCTCATATTGTGATTGCACTTTGGTTATGGTGTTGTGTGTCACAGAGTGAACCCTGGCTGTAGACCATTTTGAATCTGCAACCAGCATCAGAGTAAGATCCAGTGTTGGCACCACTGGGCCACTGGCAGCTCCACCAAGAAAACAGATAGAGGGGCCTGCAGCAATGAGGTTGAGGGGCAACCCAGCACCAAACCTGTGGTGTAATGGAAAAAGTTGATGCTGGGCATGGGCCTGTTGGCAGAATTCCAACTGGAGGCCCTGCCAGATCTGTGGAGCCAGTGGGTGCACTCAAGGGGATGGGTCCATCTTGCAAAGTGGATACATAGCCTCTATGAAGGAAGCAATCTGCTGCAGTGTCAAAGATGGTCTTGGGAACTTGGTGCAGTTCCAGGTTTGGAATTGGGACAAAGCCAGAGTCAAACCTTTGGATCATTGGCTTTGGGACCTCTCCCTGGAGCAGGAACATCAAGAGGTTGAAGAACCGCATTTAGATTTCTTGTGCTGCCTATATAGCAAAAAGGGTAGTAGTGGGCAGAAATCGCACCTCGCGCTAAAGTACAAACTATAGTGGGCATACAATAATCAATAAATGCACAAAACCAATATTTTTGGGATGGTGCTTTTAAGGTTATCCCATACCCTACTACCAAAGGTGTGAGTTCACATTGGCCCAAAGACCCAATGTGTCCATATCACAGAAAGGAAAAACTTAGCACTCAATGTGTAATCAGCAAGAAACAAGTAAGGTCCCAACAGTAGGGACTTATGTTAAGTAGAAAAGTTTTCTTTAATGCAGAAAAACGTAGTTTTGAGTGTTCCTCAGTACATTCTTGTTTCACAAATTATTGTTTTCCAGTTTCCAATATATTGATGACAGCCGACACATGTTTCGTCACGCAGTGACTTTTTCAAGGCTGTGTAGCATTAATAAACAGAATTGTAGAAAAATGTCTTTTTTCAAAAAAATAAGTAAAGAAAACAGTGGTAGAGACTAGCCTCTAAATGAAAGTTACTCTTTAAATCTCATAGTTTTAAATTGAAGATTGAACGCTGTTCAAAAAACAGCTAGAAACAGTATAGTAAAGTACTAGACCCATACCCGTGATGTGACTGAGTCAATGAAATGTGATTAGTAAAGTAGTAGGTAAAGAACGTAGTAAGGAAGTGCAGATAGACATGAAACCATTGTCCATGATTGTTAAAATTTAAGTGAAAACATGCGCAGACCGGGTGCCCATACATGTATAGAAGATAGACTCTAGTGTCCAACCTTAAATGGTATTAGGATTCCTGGCGCTGGGAGAAAATAGCGAACAAATTGCAACAGGTGTATATTCTGTTTCAGAGTAGCACTTCAACTGGTGGTTGTGTGCTGCTCGAGATGAAAAAGGCTAGTTTTGTAAGAGGAGAAAAGAGACAGGCCTAATGAGTATTAAAGCTAATACCAACTAAATGCCAAGTAACATAGGCCCCATGTTAACCTTTAATATTTCAGAACAGTGCTGAATAGGGCACTCATATGTAAACAGTAAAAATGAGGCAAAAGGGTGCGTGTTCTATAGTGAACAGCAAGTCCTCTGAAGAAAGTCCGAGAACGGCTCCTATGTGTTCTGAAAAATTGATGGATACAAAAAGAGCATGTAAATATGTGTAGATAAAATTTCAAAAGAATGAAATATACATGATGACGATGTTGCAGTAAGTAGCATATGACCTTGTAACAGAGTATTAAACTCAATTGGGGCTCTAAATATTAAAGGTTAACATGGGGCCTATGTTACTTGACATTTGGTTGGTATTAGCTTTAATACTCATTAGGCCTGTCTCTTTTCTTCTCTTACAAAACTAGCCTTTTGCATCTCGAGCAGCACACGACCACCAGTTGAAGTGCTACTCTGAAACAGAATATACACATGTTGCGATTTGTTCGCCATATTCTCCCAGCGCCATGAATTCTAATACCATTTATGGTTGGACACTAGAGTCTATCTCCTATACATGTATGGGCACCCGGTCTGCACATGTTTTCACTTTCATTTTGACAATCGTGCACAATGGTTTAACAGCGTTCAATCTTCTATTTAAAACTATGAGATTTAAAGAGTAACTTTCATTTAGAGGCTTGTCTCTACCTCTGTTTTCTTTACTTATTTTTTGAAAAAAGTAATTTTTATAAAATTCTGTTTATTAATGCTACACAGCCTTGAAAAAGTCACTGCGTGACAAAAGACGTGTCGGCTGTCATCAATATATTCGAAACTGGAGAACAATAATTTGTGAAACAAAAATGTACTGAGGAACACTCAAAACTATGTTTTTCTGCATTAAAGAAAACTTTTCTACTTAGTCCTTACTGTTTGGACCTTACTTGTTTCTTGCTGATTACTCATTGAGTGCTATGGTTTTCCTTTCTGTGAACTTGTGCTGCCTCTGCGATGTGTCCCCTAACATCGCCTTAGACTTTGCCTTGAACTTACCCAAGGATGAAGAACTGGAACAAGCCTGGGAAAATCCCTGTGACTTGGAGCAGGGCTGACTGCTTTTCTAGAGCTCAACTATGTAGTTTGACTTCCTAACCCTTGATTGCCTTCCCAAGCTTCAAGGGAGAACATGTTGCATGACTTCATTTTGAATCATATTAGCTGCTGAGGCACCTGAGGCAAACTTTGTGCGTGACCAACATCAGCTTCCTGCAGGTGCAGCATAGTTTAACATGTCATCTTAGGGGGAGATAATCCTGCACTCTGTTTGAGAATTTTTTTTGGAAATGTTTGTACAAAAATGACAAAAACTGCAGGATATGAACTCTAGGTCCACGGTGTAGGGCGCACCAAAAGAGGAACTGATGTCAGTTTGTAAGAATGGTGCAAACATGCATCTTCATATTGTCACATCGGGAGGTAGATGGAGTTGCAACAGAAGCTGAAGGTTGCAGGGACGTTTCTGGATCCACTCTGGCACTTGGGAAGATTCAAGAAAGTGAGAAATCAGCAGTTAGAAGTTAGAAGTATCAATCAGGAATAGAAAATTCAGAGTGTTAAATACTGCTATTGCACTCAATGCCTCATTTTCAAATTAAAAACTCAGGACAGGAAGTATTTACCCCACCCACACCCGGGAAATTGTTTTGCAGTGTGTGGGAAATAACCCACCCTATTTTACGCAGCTTGTAATCAGGGCTTTAGGCCTCTCCTGGATGCCAATTCAATTTGGGTGGAACGCTTGTACATCAATCAGTAATACTTATGTCTGTGCCCACATTAAACAGTAATGTACACCTTCTCCCATCAACTTTTATTATGCAAGACCAGGGCTGGAACTTCCTAGTTACTAGGAAGATAATGCTCTTTTCCTCTCCCATTCTATTTCTTTCACTGTGGTATATCCTGTTAGTGCTAGATGGGCAAACCAGGGTTACCTGAGTGATGGAGTGCCTTTGTGGATACCACAGAAACATATCTGTTCCCCACAGGTTCTGCAATTTCTTCCCTCTTCGGGCCTCTAACTTGCTTGAATTGTAAAGGACTTCTAGTCCTCCAATCCTATGTCATTCTTAATAGTTTCCTCCAGCAAAGTCTGCAGTGGAAGGCTCTTAAAGAGATTTCTACACAGCCTTTATTAGTGAAAAAACATTTATGTATCTTAGAGGTTACCACCACCTGCCACTGGCACTAGGAGATTATTCATTCTTACTTCTTATCTGATTACAACCTTCTTAATCATCCCACCATGTCATACATGCAGAGTACTTCACAGGACATCCACCTCTAAAAATAAAATATAACACATTTAATGATGTTCAAGGACAATTAACAGTGCTCCCCCAAAACAGTGCACATACTAGCGTGCCATTAAATCCTGAAGCAAAAGTGGAACTTGCTTGGACACTGGGGTGATCTCTAAAGGGGCACTTTTCTGGACCAGGCACTGCTCACTGTTCCAAAGCAAATAGAACATAGGCAAGACGTACTACATTATTGCAAGACCACCATTCATCAACTCATTCATGTTGAGATTCCTCCGCACTAATCATTTTATACTTTTAAAATTCCATCACTGTCCATCCTGTGGTCCACACCTACCCCACACACCCTTTTCACTTTCCCCAGCATGTCTACACATGTCCCAGCAGACATTATCAGTGGATTGCTTACCCTCAATTTGTGAATAAAAATAATATTTTTTACACTTATCTTATTATCTTTATAATTCTTGCACCCACCCCCACAATTATAGGCACTCAGAATAATTTGTAATGATCACGACAATTCAGTGTTTCTGGTCACAGCATATTGTCAGGCACCCCTGTCCTCATAAAAACAAAAAGAACGTGTAGAGTCCCAGAAAGAGGTATGGATGGATAAATCCACTTCCTCTTCAGTACAAATTACACATTCTCCATAAACAGCCTAATATCAAGTTTTTTCAATCAAATAGCTGTGGAACTGAACAATTCTGCATCGTGGGGTTAAAATGCACTCAGAACTTCCTCTTGGGAAAGATCTGTACATCTTCGAGTTAAGATTGTTCTCCATTGAATTTCTTTATTTCTTTGAATAATGCTGCCCTTGTCCATTATTTATTCATTTAGTTTTAAATTCCAAAGTAATACTCTTGGAACAATAAGCAACTAAGGTTACTAGATACTTATTTGTAATGGAAAGAAGAGAGGGAGCCAGAGTATTATGAGTCATGGTGGCTTAATACTATCAACTTAAAATCTCAATCAAAGTTCTATAGGTGAGCTACAAATGCCAAGAAACCAAAAGGAAAGTGCCCCACGATTCTTCTCTGAGTTCTTCTGTGCTCTTCCCACAGCCGTTCCTTCTCCATAGTGAATTAATTCTGGAAAACATGCCAAGGTATACAGGTATGAAACCAGGTCATCTAAAAGGTGATAAGATGAAAATAAAAGTGGTGGAAATCGCAACCTGGGCCCGTATTACAGACTGAGCGCACTTTCCAGGTTTGTGCCACAGTGCACCTTAAAGCAGGTGGGCTGGGTGCAAACATAGGAAGTGCACCCTATCAGGAAGAATGCACTGCCCTCTGGGAAATCTTGAACTAAGGCAGCGCATTTAAGAGAAACACAGAGCAGCTGTTTAAGAGCTGCTTCATGTTTCTCTGTGCAGGCAGCAACTCGTCTGCACTTTTAAAAGGGAATAGAGATTACCTTGCAAGCGGGTACAGTGAGTGACTGCACCTGCCTGCAAGGGGATGTCTGGGGGGTCTATGGAACCCCCTTTCATCTCTTTTGAGGGCTGCATTTAGAGGGTACACTGAAAGTGTGCCACCTTTTTGTGGAGCACTTTCAGTGCACCTTCTAACGGCATGTTTGCCTCTGCACCCACATCAGTAATACGGCACCGGTGCAGAGGCAAACTGATTCCTTCATTTGCATGGAGCCACGCCCCATGCAAATGAGGGAATGCTCTCTAATGATAGCGCTGGCGCTATATGTGCATCAGCGCTATCTGTATTACAGAAGGGGCCGCACAAGCACTTGCAGCTCCTTCTATAATACTAAAGAGCCCCAGGGTGTGCAAAGTAGGCGCAAATGCCCGTTGCGCCCCGGGGCACTTTGTATAATATGGCTCCAGGGGAAGTATTACACAAGCGCTCCGGGGAGCATAATGGGCATTTGTGCCCAATTTATGTGCCCCCAGGGCTCTTTGGTATTACAGAAGGGGCCGCACAAGTGTCTGAGGCCCCTTCTTTAATGCCAAAGGGCAATTTGTATATATTGTGTATTACACAAGCGCACGGGGTGCCATGGGCGCTTGCGTCCACTTTATGGGCCCCCGGGGCACTTCAGTATTACAGAAGGGGCTGCAGATGCTTGTGCGGCCCCTTTTGCAATACAGATAGCGCTAGTGCACATACAGCACCAGTGCTATAAATAGAGGGAGTGCCCTAATTTGTGTGGGGCCATGGCCTCATGCAGATGAGGGAATCAGTTTGCCTCTGCGCCCGTGCCATATTATAAATGCAGGTGCAAAAGTAAAGAAGCTGTCAAGAGGCGCGCCCCCTGATGGCAGCCCGCTGGAGGGGATAAAGGGGTTCCTATGTAGGTACTAGACATCCCCTTGCAGGCGGGTGCAGTCACTCACTGCACTCGCCTGCAAGGGGATCTCTCACCCCTCTTAAAAGTGCAGGCGGTTTGCCACGTGCACAGTGAAACATGGACTGGCTGCTTCAAAGCCGCTTAGTATTTCACTTAAACGCGCTGCCCCTAGGGCAGTACAAGTTCGCAGCTGTCCTGGGAGCAGCGCATTTAATCTAATATGGCGCACACTCCTTGTTATCGCTGAGCGCACCTTTTGAGTGTGCGCCCGGCGCTAACAAGGAAAATGAGGCGCATTGTATAATACAGCCCCTGGTAGACACCCAGTGAAGGAAGCAAAACTATAATGTATGTGCAGACTGTAGATCTGTTTTCAACATGTGCCTCTTTGCCTCCTCCGTGTACCCTGCACTCCACAAACTCTAAATCTCCCTTTTTACATCCTTTACCACCCCTCGCCCTAGCCACTGAGAAAAGGGTACTTGCTTGAGGTCATGACCCAGGTTCTGGATTATGCCTTTGAGAGACACAGTGCCTGGTCTTGTCCGGTGATTGAGTCACCTTCGCTCCTGATCAGCTAAATTATAACCATAATTTTCAGAGCTACTTTTACCTAGTAATGACCAGTAAGTACTTGTACAGAGTGCATTTGTGCATTGCAGATTTCCTGCACAGTATTGTTTCCCTAAACTGCCTTGTTTGTCTTTTGCCTCTAGGTTGCTGTGTTGGATGGGTTGAGATTCTTCTTCTTCGTAGTGTGGTGTATGAGGGTTTTAGCACCAACATAAGTATACTAGCACCAGTTATTTGTTTAGAATTTTCCTATCTACTTCTGCATACATTGTCCAAAGAATGTCTTTAAAGTTCTTTGGACGTACAGTTCTTTGGACGGACAGGGTCTGAAGGTGACCTTGATGGTCTAATTGTGTTCAGGATGTCATGGAATTCGTTCTCAGACAGGGTGTTTAAGGTGGCTGAGGATGACAGACTGCCACCTGTCTGTGTAAAGGTTCTGTCAGGTGTGGGTGGCATGTTGGTTGTTTTGTCCTTAACGTATTTTTCCAAGTTCTTTATTTTTTATATAAATACTGTAGCTATTTTGACACGGAAGGCTTGTGATAAAGGGGACTCTGAGTTCTGGTACTCTGGGTTGCAAAACATTTCTGGGTTGAAAAAAAGATTTTGTGAAGTTCCTTTGATGGTAAATCTGCCTCCATGATGGAAGTGAAATAGTGATATCTCTTGGAGGTCTTTATGGTTACTTTGTATGCTGCATTGTGTTGGCACAGAATAATTGTGAGTCTAAAAGGTTTACTTTATAAAGAATCGAGATTTTATTAAAGACTAGGAAGCTACCATTATGCATATTACTTTTATTCGCCACCTCTGAGCAGCAACCATTGAAAGCTCAAAGAACTCACACACATCACAATAACAAAAGAATGTTCAGTCCCATAAATAGCATGTGACCTCCATCTTCCTCCTCTTTTCCTTTGCTCTTCTTCTTTTTCCTCTTCGTTCTTATTTCCAGCTATCCTCTTCAAATTCTCTACAAAATACAAAATCAAACATGTAATTTCTCCTCATTTTGTCCTAAATCTTAATTTAAAACTCCTCACTTAATCCTAATCATAACATAGTATTATTTTGAAATCCAAAAATGTTCACACCTCCCAAAAGGGCTGGGTGGGAAGGATAATGCTAGCCTCCTAGTCTTTAATAAAATCTCAATTCTTTATACAGTAAACCTTTTAGAATCGCAATTGTATTTCAAGACAGGAGGCTAGCATTATGCATGTTCGAAGCTTTGTAAAACACATTTAGGAAACATGATATATTGATTTAAAATAAAACCTCCTGAAAGTTTCGGCAGATGACCAATCAGCCGCTTTCATAATATCTTCCAATCTTCCACCTAACATACACACTGTACTTGCTATTTCTCCTCTCGCTGAATGAGCTGTAAACTTAGAAACATCCACACCTGCTTCTTTCATTGCACATTTAACCCATCTTGCAATTGTTGCACTACAAACTGCCTTATAAGGCTTTACATACGAAATCAACACCTGTTCAACCCCTGCAGCTCTTTTCTCCAACATTCTATTTTCATAGTCTTTAAGGCAACGCACCACACATAACTTTGGGTATTCATCAAACATGGGATAAAAGACAGAACCAGACATGGTTTTAGTCCTCCAAAATATTTCAAAAAGTTCTCCATTTGGTTGATAAAATCTGTGATATAATTCCAGAGCCTTCACATCTGAAACCCTCATAAAAGATATAAGACACAAAAAGGAAGCTAATTTCTGAGACAATTCTTTCACCCCTAAATATTTATCGCTTGGCCACCCTTCAAACAACTTGAAAACTAAATTCACATTCCATAAAGTTTTATACTTCGAATTCGGAAGCATCCTCAGTCGAATACCTTTCATCACCCTACACACTAAAGGACTTTTCCCAACTGTTACACCTCTGATTTGTAACAATTTACTGTTCTATAAAACATTTCTTTCCCAAATAACTCAGCCAAAAATTTGCTACCTGAACGTCATCAGCTTCGAAGGGATCCAAACCCCTTTCAATGCACCAACTAAACCACACCTTCCATGACCCTCTATACTTCTTTCTTGTAACCGGGTCCCAAGATTCTTTGAGTAATTCGTCAGCTGTGACTGAAAGTTCCTTGAGTTTTCCTGTAAACCTGATATCTTCTATACTAGAAGGTTGAGAGAACCCGATTCCACCAACGGATGCTCTCCCCCTTCCACGTTCTTCAGAAGATCTTTGAAGGCCACCACCAACAGAGGTTCTTCCACTGCCAACTTCATCACCGATGGAAACCATGGTTGCGTCTTCCAAAAGGGAGTAACAAAAACAATTTGGCATTTCTGCCTCTTCACCTGCACTAGTACCCTTTGGATCATAGAAAATGGGGAAACGCATACCCCTTCAACCCTGTCCAATTCTGTACAAAAGCGTTCACTGCCATTGCCCCTGGATCTGGTCTCCAACTCACATACCTTGCTAACTGGTAGGTCAACCTTGAAGCAAACAAATCTACTTCCAACGGACCCATTACTTCCAATATTCTCTGAAATACTTCTTCCTTCAGCTTCCAATAGCTGAATTCTGTCATGTACCTGGAATTCCAATCCGCTAAAACATTCTGTTCTCCCGGGAGATACTACGCTCTCAACCCTATCTTCTGTTCTACCATACCATACCAAGACATTTATAAAGCGCTCGGCTACCACCAACGGCGGTGTCCCGGCGCTACACAGAGACAAAGGAAGAGGAAGAAAGAGAAGAAGGCAAGCTAAGGGAGATCAAAAAGCCAAGTTTTCAGAGCACTCCTAAAAGTAGTTTCAGATTCTGCTTTGCGCAAGTAGAGAGGCATCGCATTCCAAAGAGCGGCTGTTCTTACTGCAAAGGCGCGCCCTCCCATCCTGGCTTTACGGTAGGAAGGAGAGCAGAGAAGAAACTGGGAGTTCGAACGCAGGGTCCTGTTCTGGTGGTATTTCCGAAGTCTGAGCCTCAGATAACCCGGTCCACTTTCTCTAGTAGCTCTAAAGGCAAGTAACAAGGCCTTAAATTTGATTCTCCTCTTTACTGGAAGCCAGTGAAGACTGCGCAGGTGGGGGGAAATGTGATGCCGGAGAGGCACGTTTCTAAGAAACCTAGCAGCAGCATTTTGAACTGTCTGGAGCTTTTGAATAAGATAGGCAGGGAGGCCAAGATACAAGCTATTGGCATAGTCCAGCTGGGACGTAACCAAAGCATGGACTATGGTGGCCCGACAGTTCATCGGTAATAAATAAAGAAATCTACGCAAGCTTTTGAGCTTCCAAAAACATGCTCTAGAAACTTGGCCAATCTGGGCTTTCACCGACAATTCCGAGTCAAATCTAAAACCCAAGTTTCTGACAGATAAAACTGGGGTGGGAGGGGGATTCAACTGCAATGGCCACCATAAATCAGCCGGTGGAGGTGATGGTTGGTTGAAGAACATCACCTCAGTTTTATCGGTATTCAATTTAAGACAGTTATCTGTCATCCATGAAACAATCTTAATTAGGCATTGCCTAAAGCTGTCAAATGCAGCCATCTTGGAATCTTTAAATGAGAACACCAGCTGCGTATCATCAGCTTATGAAATTATACGCATGCCACACTGCTCAACTAATGCAGCCAGAGGGGCCAAATAGATATTAAATAGGGTCGGGCTTAACGCAGAACCCTGAGGTACTCCACAGCCCATGGCGCAAGAGGAAGAGACATAAGGACGAAGGAAGACCTGCTGGGATCGCCCCTCCAGGAAGGATTGGAACCAATTTAAGATGGTACCCGAGATACCCAGCTGTGTCAGACGGTCTAAAAGAATCGAATGAGAGACCGTATCAAAGGCTGCAGATAAATCTAACAGCACAAGCATAGCACATCTACCATGGTCTAAGGATTCTCGGATGGTTTCCGCCACTTCCAACAGGGCCGTCTCTGTACTATAACCCTTCCTAAAGCCCGATTGGGAGTCGTGAAGGAGATTATTAGACTCCAGGTGATTAGAGAGTTGTCTCTGAACCTCCTTCTCCAAGATTTTAGCAGGGGCAGGAAGAAGCGAAATGGGCCTGAAATTCTTGAGTATACTCGGGTCTGAATCTTCCTTTTTAAGAATTGGCAAGACCAGGGCCTCTTTCCACACTGAAGGGAAGCATCCCAACCTTAGAGAGGTGTTCCAAATAGCATTTAACTGAGAGTTAAAAAGAGGGGCAGTAAGTTAAAAAATCTAGCTGGGCAGGGATCCAGGGGCGAGCCTGATTTAATTCTGACAAGGTCTTTCAGAGATAAAGACGGGCAGAAAGGCTGAAATTCAGTCCAAAGACAGGGAGAAACATAAGCCGAAGGTGTAATTGGCCTATCTCCTGACCCCAAGAATGTGGAATATATAGATTGAATCTTTTCCTTGAAAAAAGTTGACAAATCCCTACATAAAACAGCTGAAGGCACAATCTTACTCAAAGTGGCCTCAGGTTTCATAAAATCTTGAACAATCTTAAATATTTCTTTAGAAGAATTGTCTGAATCTTTAATTTGTTTGGCTAGATGATTCTTAATTGACAAGCGTTTAAGAGCATGGAATTTTTTTGGTGCAGCTTTATAGGTGCTCTTCGCATCCGAATTATACGATTTCCGCCAAATACGCTCCAGTTTTTTGCATATGCTTTTTTCAGACTGGAGCTCTGACGAGAACCAAGGAGCGGAAGGCTTTTTCCTAGCCGATTTTGACATTTTCATGGGGGCGATGGCGTCCAGAGAAGAAGCAACCCATTCATTAAATGAGGTTGCATCTAAGCTGGGATTGCCTGTGAGCTGGAGAGGGATATCACGCAAGGCCGGGCCCATGCTCTCAATAGATACTTTCCTCCAGTTTCTCTTCTTTTCAAACTCTGGTCTCATCCGGTGTGTCCCACCGTGCCTGGACAAACTAAAAGGGACTAACCAGTGGTCTGACCACGTCAGAGGCAGAGGGACCTCTACTCTAATGGTAGGGTCGTTAGAGAAAATAAGGTCCAACATATGACCAGCACAGTGTGTGGCAGACATAACCTGCTGAATCAAGTTTAATCCACCCAGCATCTCAGTCACTTGGAGCGCCAAGGCACAATCCTGTCTGTCCATATGGACATTAAAATCGCCCAAAACCATAAAATTGGCATATCTTAATGAGAGATCCGCAACAATGTCCCCTAATTTTAAAAGGTTGGCAACTACGGAACTCGGGGGTCGATAAACCAGCATGCCCGCAAAGGTATGTCCTAGAGAGGTTTGAATGGAAAAGGACATAGCCTCAATAGTGCCAAAATTCTCAATTTTTTTACACCAGATATCCCATTTATCATTACAAATAATCGCAAGACCTCCTCCTCGCCTGCTGTCTGCTCGATTCACCTTGGAGATTTTAAAACCAGTGGGAAGTGCCAGAGCGATATCAGGGTAAGAGGTGTCTGTAAGCCAAGTTTCTGTCAGAAACATGAGGTCCCAGCGATTGAGCTCGAGGGAAAGCCAGATGTCCTCTGAGTGTTTAGGGAGAGATCTGCAATTAACCAGGCAGGCTCTTATAGTAGGCTTATTGGCGTCAGTCTCAGTAGTCGGAGACTTAACACCGCCTGCCTCTACCTCCTGTGGCCCCTCCAATGCCCCCATAACAAAGGAGCAGGTGTTGCATTGAAAACCCTGGTCCCGTTTTATCAGGCAAAGGTTAGGGTAAGTAGGATGGGTGCATTGCCCCACATTATAATCCAAGAGCTGTTTTCTAGACCAATGAATTCTTACCCCAGATCCATTTTGAACAGTATAGCTGGCGCTGGCCGCGTTAAGGTCGCGGACGGGCGCAGACGGGCTTGCCTTAGGCGCGCGTCCGCTGCGCGCTCGTGCAGCAACCCGATTTATAATCCCCATGAAAATCAACTAGACCGCATGCGTCCCACAATATGGCGGCGTCGGGGTAAAAATTCAGTGAACAGGGTTCGAATCCTCCTCCCACTGTTAAAATGTGCCAGCAATGAGATGCCCCCCTCAAATTCAATACAGTAAAGTAGATAACACCACAAGTATAAAAATGTTTTTTAAAAGTGCAGCGAACTGCTAAAAACACTTAAAAGATGCCCAGACCAGGAGAAATAGCAGCAGGTTAGTACAACAGGACAGAGTAACCACTTCTGATTGCGAGTCCGCTGCGCGCTCGTGCAGCAACCCGATTTATAATCCCCATGAAAATCAACTAGACCGCGTCCGTCCCACAATATGGCGGCGTCGGGGTAAAAATTCAGTGAACAGGGTTCGAATCCTCCTCCCACAGTTAAAATGTGCCAGCAATGAGATGCCCCCCTCAAATTCAATACAGTACAGTAGATAACACCACAAGTATAAAAATGTTTTTTAAAAGTGCAGCGAACTGCTAAAAACACTTAAAAGATGCCCAGACCAGGAGAAATAGCAGCAGGTTAGTACAACAGGACAGAGTAACCACTTCTGATTGCGAGTCCGCTGCGCGCTCATGCAGCAACCCGATTTATAATCCCCATGAAAATCAACTAGACCGCGTCCGTCCCACAATATGGCGGCGTCGGGGTAAAAATTCAGTGAACAGGGTTCGAATCCTCCTCCCACTGTTAAAATGTGCCAGCAATGAGATGCCCCCCTCAAATTCAATACAGTACAGTAGATAACACCACAAGTATAAAAATGTTTTTTAAAAGTGCAGCAAACTGCTAAAAACACTTAAAAGATGCCCAGACCAGGAGAAATAGCAGCAGGTTAGTACAACAGGACAGAGTAACCACTTCTGATTGCGAGTTCTAAACAAAACTCCCATATTTCCTTTGCCAAATCCGCTAATCCCTTGGACCTTATTACTCCCAGCCTGTTTATGTATGCCACAACAGTCATATTGTCCAACTTTAACAGTACACACTTGCCTTGTAATCCTGCTTTGAAACTCTTCAAAGCGAACAACTCCGCTTTCATTTCCAAACAATTTATATGTTTCTCCTTCTCCAACGAAGTCCAAAGACCCCCTGTCTCCATGCTTAAACCAATCGCTCCCCAACCTGAATTGCTCACATCTGTTTCCAATACAAAGTCTGCAGTTATCCCAAAAATTGCTCGGCCATTCCAGGCCTCCAAATTTTCTTTCCATCAAAGCAACTCCTCTCTTGCCTCCTCTGAAATTGATGTCTCGTCTCCATACCACAGACCCTTCGCTAAGCCAGCAATTTTTAAACGTTGTAAGGCCCTGTAATGTAACCGCCCTGGAAAGATTGCTTAAATAGATGAAGAAAGCAAACCAATCACTTGTGCCAAATCCCTTAATTTCACCCTTTCTTTCCTCATTACTGATTGTACTTCCTGTTTTATCTTTTTCACCTTCTTCTCCAGAAGACATAACTGACTTGACACAGTATCTACTGCAAACCCTAAAAATTCCAGATTCTGCACAGGTCGCAAAATTGATTTCTCTATATTCACCACAAAACCTAAACTCTCCAACAGTTCTTTTACCATAGCCAAGTGTTCATCTAATTCCACAATCTCCTGACTCATCAACAATATATAGTCAAGATAAATGATCATTCTTACCCGTCTCTCTCTTAGAAAACCAAGTACCGGTCTCATCACCTTTGTAAAACAGCATGGGGCCAATGTTAGCCCAAAAGGTATACTCTGATACTGATATAATTGGCCCTCCCATCGAAACTGCAGAAAGTTCTGACTCTTTTTCGCTACCGGGAATGTGAAATATGCATCTTTTAGATCCATTTTCACCATCTAATCCTTTTCTTGCAGAATATCTCGTAAAAGATGAATTCCTGCCATCTTGAAATGCTGATACATCACATATTGATTCAAACTCCTTAGGTTTATTATTGGTCTCCACCCTTTGCCCTTTTTTTCCACCAGGAACAAAGTACTTACAAACCCTTTCTCTTTTTCGTCCACCTGGATAATTACATTTTTTTGCAACATCTGTTAAACTTCTTCTTGTACTATTTGCATTAGTTCTTCTGAAAAACCAATTTGCGAAGTTCGCAACATTAAACTGGCTTTGTATCGAAATCTATTGAATAACCCTCTATAGTTCTTAGAACCCAAACATCTTGAGTAATTGTCTTCCACTTTTCCCTGAGATACCTTAATCTTCCTCCTATACCTGTCAGGATTGAACCAGAAATAATCTTCATACTCACCCTGGCTCTGTACTTGTCCTGTGATGTGACCTCTTCCTCTGACTGAACGACCTCGTAACCTTCCTTTTTGTGGAAAGAATTGAGAACCCCCTTGTCCTCTAAAATAATCACAGCCCTGGTTATGATACTGGGCTCTGTAGTTTGCACGGCTGGTAATTTTCCCTCTCATACCAGCCCGCCTATAAAACTTATTGTTTGCAAATACTTTCCTCAGAGAAGACTGCGCCTTACCCAGACTGGTGAATGTACGTACGTAATTTGCTAGAGTCTTCACCATCCCATATCCAAACAGTAAACCATGGGCATCCTCACTTGAGTCTTTATTAGCTAAATCCCCTAGCCCAGGATTTATGTGCATAAGCGCAGTTTTCCGCCTTTCTGCCAAAAGCCCTGCATTTGTGTTCCCTAAAAACAAATGGCTCTCTGACACCATCCACGCAACAGACTCAAATCCACATCTACATTCTTGATACAAGCCTCTTCCACAGCATCAAAGATTTTTGCCAAAGGTCCAAAAATGTCAAGCACTTTATCCTGACACTGTTTTAGGGATTGTTCCAACCCCTTCCTAGGATCCTTGCCCATCTTAAACAGATATGTTATTAGCTCTGGATCCAAATTTGGTGTCATAGACACTTTTTCGTCAATAATTGGCCTCGAGCATTCTGCTTGCATAACATATCTCTCGTCCTTTTCTAATGGTTTCCTTATTCTTGCCTTTATGTAATCTAAAACGTGGTCCAAAGGCCAACAACCCTTACCTCTAGGATGTCTAATCTCCTTTGGACTAAAAAGTAGCTCCCCAAAAGGATCAACTAATATTTCTTTATTTTTTACTTTACTAATATTCTCATTTTCATCCTCCAACCCATCCTTATATTCCAAATTATCGATATATTCATCTATGTCCATGTTATCAATGTTGCTCACATCCTCTGATGTGTTTCCTCCACTCTCAGCAATAAATTTACCTCTCTTTGCACATCGCCGGGTACCATCTCTTTTCGCCCCGCTTTGGACTCCACTCTGCGAAGCTCTAACTTCTAAATGTTTCTTCTTTGAAGGACATTTCCCACCTGGGCCCCACTCACTACTCTCATCATCTGAAAATGAGTAATATTCTTCCTCATCTGTATTTTTCCTCTTGCCCATAGCCTGCTTTACAGACTCTTGAATCACTTCTTTTAACTCCTCAGAAATTATTTTCCTTATCATACTCTCCTGCTCCCCTTAATTTAACTCCTTCTCAACCATTTTATCCTTCTTATTCAATTAGAATATTTTTAGACCATCTATACCTGTGAACGATCTCCTTGCCGATCAAATAACTGTCTCTCCACATACGAAGCACACAAACGCTACCCATTACTATGGTAACGTCTACACAGAGAAACTCTTCAAATTGTTCAGAGGAAGCTCAATGTCCCTCTGAAAATGGCACAAATGCTATCCAATCACAATGCGAGTTGTGTGACTTTGTCACACAACTCGCATTTCCTTGAATGCCTTCCGCACATGCATGCCTCCCTTCTAGTGCGAGGCTAAATGGGGCCCCTCCCTTCGCGCAAGAGGCTACAAGTTTGAATATAAACAACTGTTTCATCTCCACGCGCTGTACGGCTCATAAATTGGGTATCCAACAGTCTCCAACACTCAATTAGACATATAGAAACATAAAATACACATCTATCCAATAACATACATATACTTATCTGCTCAGAAGCAGCAAACAAAAGAGGAAGAAGATGGAGGTCACATGCTATTTATGGGACTGAACATTCTTTTTGTTATTGTGATGTGTTTGAGTTCTTTGAGCTTACAATGGTTGCTGCTCAGAGGTGGCGAATGAAAGTATTATACATAATGCTAGCCTTCTGTCGTGACATAAAATCTTGTCTTGTTGATCCTTTGATTTCCTCCATTTGCCTTGTAGAAGGCCGGGTTGTGTTTGAATTTTATTTGATTTTATCATTGGTCCATGCTGTTTTCTTCTTGGTGTTAGACTGGGAGGAGGTGTTCATTAGTATCTGGTAATCTGCTCCTGAGGAAATCCATTTGTAAAAGATGGATACCTCTAGTGGACGCTTTCTGAAGGTGGTGGGTACGTGCTGGTTGGTCGCTTCTTTCATTATCTGTATGTGGTGTTGTTTTTGTGTATTGCAGTTGCCTTCAAGATGTTGTGATCTGGCATGGAAAGTTTGAAAGATATGATGTGGTGGTGACTCCAGATGACCAGGGATTTGTTGGTTGTATATGTCTGCCCGGGAAAGAAAAAATATAATATTCATAGTGTGACCAGTGAGGTGAGTGGTGCCTGATACAATCGGCAGAAGGTTGAGGGCCTCTAGACTAAAAATAGATGTGGTTACCGTTAGATATTTCTTGTCGAAAGATATTGAGGGCTTCTATAATGTATAATTTGGGATTAATGTGGTAGAGATTTGGTCAATGTGTCCAGTAGTGCATTTTTTTAAAATTTTGCATCACTTTTAGGAGGTCCATCATCCATTAGACCACTTAACTAAATAGAAAAAAAATCCATGTGCTTTCTTTAGGCCCCTCCTTCTCCTCTGTTGCTCTGCCCAAAGAGCCTCAGGTTTGCTGTCCTTTCCTCTCATCTCCAAGTAAACCCCAGAGCCTTTTTAGGGATTCTTTCAGTACTTGCTGCTTACCAAATGTAGGTATCTCTTTGGATGAGATAGCAGTGCACACTAACTGGTCTTCCCACGACATTGACTTATTTGCTCTTCTGTCACCATTCTACACTCTATGACCTTGAGTTATCTGATCCTATTCACCATCTTCTTTGGATGACCTATCTTTTATAATCTCCTCTACTGAGTCTCTCCATGAGGTCACCAGAACACTAGTTACTTTTGGTTCCTAAATTACCTAGCTATTGGCTCTCTTAACAATGTGAAACTTTGCTTGGGACGGCAACTGGTGCTAGTATGCTTATGCTGGATCCAATTGTACATTAGCTCGCCTTTTCTGGGTCTCCTCATGTCCACTGGACAAACACTCATAGTTGTGGGTGGGAAGAAGGTGTGAGACTCCCCCAAGTAGTTGTCTAAGTTGGGCATGATGGTGAAGAAACATAACTTTACAATACTAAGAGGAAGTCAATCAAAGTTAGTGATTGATGGTGGAGAGCAGACAGTGGAAAACGTCCCTAATAAATTTCCTTTATAAATACATGCAAGCTGTATCTAATATCCTGCTTTGCTGACTGTGAGGCAGTCTTTTTAGTAATTGTTAGAAAGCTTACTCTAATCTCAAGAATTCACTCTACTTGTACAGACTTACCTCAGAGAAATATTCACTTTTCTTTGGCTTCCCCTTTACAGCCTTTCTTACATGCCTTTTTTCTAAAAGAGTTAATGCCCTATGAGTTAACAGCAGTTGTGTGGTGGGAGGGAAGGTTGTAGCAGCAATTGCCTAACTTCGTTGTTGGAAGTGGAGCACTATACCGCTACCTATAGTGCTTGCCATGTAACTGGTCAGAGGAGAAAACAAAATTTCCAAGATGGCCACCTGCACAGATATATTTGCTGTACCCCTGTATTCTGCCTTCCCCATAGATGATGTGGGGAAATGAGACGTGCACGACTGATGCGGCCAGTGAGTGATCATAAGGATCAAGTGCCTATCATGCTTGTGCCATATTGGTGTAAGTATGTAGACAAAAGAGCTGTCCTTCTTGTGCTGACGCCAGGTTAGAAGTATGGCCATGCTTAATCTGATGGTGTTGACACTTGATTGGCATGAGTGAAACGGTAAGTGGGGACAGAGAAAGTTCTTAAGTGAGCCTGCAAAACTAGGCAAAGAGGGCCACATGAAGGAGTCAAAACGATAGGGGGCAGGGTACTATGAAACCGGTGGGGAGGGAAAGGTAAGCCGGTACACTCTGCAACAGAAATGTACAATGAACAGAGAATATAAATTAAAAGACCAACAGAAATATCAAGACATACTTTGCTGGGAGCAGCAATCATGAGAGGTCAAATCTAGGAAGATTGCTATAATAGCAACACTTGCATGACGTCTGACTTTATGAGGTATAGTGCTGTTTTGAGTGCAGTTAAAGATAGTTGTTCTTATAATATTTGCCTCTTTGGTTGCCAAAAAATTGTACTTTTGAACTGCCACAAGCTATTTCACTTTGCTTGGTCTTGCATGACAAAGCCTTGTGCTGTCACTAAAGAAGCTAATAAAGGGTGATCTGCATGTCTTATGCAGCAACGTATCCCATATAGTGATACTTTAAAGGGTATGGGTGCTTAATGACTCACATGGGTCGCCCTCTCAGTTATGGAAACATGTTTCCCTCTCCTGCAAAGCTTGTGATGCAAAATCATTTGTGGCTTCCTTTCCATCTAGGACCAGCCACTCAGTTATCTCCACACCAGCAGCACTCTCATCCATAAAATGTATTTGCTCTTCACAAGTCAGATTATGCAAAGATGAAACCCTGCTCTCATCACCTAAGTCTGTAGAGAGAGACATTTACTGTTCATTACCATCAAAATAGCCTCCTCTTTAATAGTTCTCAAAAAACGTAGGTCTTCTGAAAAAGGGAAATGCGTTTTGAAAAATGTATACACTTGAAAATTCGGAAAATTAGACTTAATGAAGTAAAAGTGGTGAGCTGGCAGAGATGGCGTAATGAAGTAACACAAATAAGTTGAACTTTTACCTTCGCTTGACATTTAAATCTTTTTCATGATTGAACCATTGAAAATCTTTAATGCAGCGTGAAATCCTTAGCCATTCTCTTCCTATTCAGGAATTTCTAAAATTCCACCTTGCAAGTGCAATATTCTATTCACATCAATGAACACATTATACATGGCATAAGGTTATTGGATGCCAGACCAAGCAATATATGACTGGAGCAGTAAGGCCCTAATGGCACCATGATCAAATACCAAATGATGTGAATCAGTGTACAGCACAGTCAGATGGCAGAAAGAAGAAATATTGAGCGTGATTAGCCACACATATTTCCACATCATCTATCTATCTATCTATCTATCTATCTATCTATCTATCTATCTATCTATCTATTACCTACTGGCGGTCACCAGTAGGTAGTTATAGTTAGAACCTTGTTTCTATTCAAAAAGCATTTTTTCTTTTGCCAATATCTTTGGCGCTGTTTGACGAATCTTCTCGAAATTACCTAAACTAATGGCCCACTCACTTCAGCTGCCACGCCCCCCCCCCCTCGCAGCCCCAAGGACCGCAACATCCCCGGGGCTTACAGATATAAGGAAAGCAGGTGCCTGAGTTGAAGCTCCACTTCTGTAACGCATTTATCAGCCTAACTTCGTGGTCATGGTCTTGGCTGAGAAGGTGTGCTTTCTCCTCATTTCCACCCTGAAAAGATCGCTGTAATCCTTGATGGAGGTGGTTACTCCCTTGCTTTTCTCGAGCGCAAAACCTCATGCAGTTACTTTGACAAGGAGGTTCTTTCTCGTCATCTGCTGCTGAGACAGGAGATAGTGTGCTGACCTTTTATAACAGGCATGTAAACTTGCAGAGAAGCCCCGCCCGTTCGTCCCGGTCCCATATACATTAGTGGGATGCAACGTCTTCCCGCCCTGTTCCCAGAGTGATGGACAGCTTACTGAAAGTACCCCAGCGCGTTTCCCGCTCGGTGGCAAAGTTACAGACACACAAGGTCATTGGAGACATTTCTTCGGGTCCTTCACGCAGCTGTAGTGTAGGAGATGCACTATAGGTTTACCCGTCAAGAGAGCACTTACTGATTAGCCATCAGAAAGTACTTCAATCGAGTACAGGTATTGCACAAAATGGTGGCCTCTTCTTGGCTAAATATGCAGGGCAGGATTCATTCTGGCACGTTGATCGTGTCACAAAAATTAAACCTCAACAAGAAGCACTTACAGATATAAGGAAAGCAGGTGCCCGAGTTGAAGCTCCACTTCTGTAACCCATTTATCAGCCTAACTTCGTGGACACGGTCATGGCTAAGAAGGTGTGCTTTCTCCTCATTTCCACCGTAAAAAGATCGCTGTAATCCTTGATGGATGTGGTTGCACCCTTGCTTTTCTCGAGCGTAAAACCTCATGCAGTTCCTGTGACCAGGAGGTTCTTTCTTGTCATGTGCTGCTGAGACAAGAGATAGTGTGCTGACCTTTTACAACAGGCAGGTAAACTTGCCGAGAAGCCCCGCCTGTTTGGCCCCACCCATATACATTAGCGGGATGCAACATCTTCCTGCTCTTTTCCCAGAATGATGGACAGCTTACTGAAAGCACCCCAGAGTGTTTCCCGCTCGGTGGCAAAATTGCAGACACACAAGGTCACAGGAGACACTTCTTCGGGTCCTTCACGCAGCTGTAGTCGCAGGCTACGCCCCCTTTCTCCACCACTCTGCAAACGTGCCTCCTGGTGCGCTCTTGGTTGGGGCATGAAGTCCCCTTGCCTCTCGAGGGTCCCTGGGCGCTAACTAGCCCTCCTGTTACCTCCAGTAAGCCCCATACAGCTTGATTGCAGACAGGTGGTCAGAGGCCACGTCCCCTTTCACAGCACATCACTTATTCATAGAGATACTAACACAATACAATACAATCACTGACACCAGCTCACACTTATCTATACAGCCACTCTCACAATCACTCACTCTCACATCCAGTCACTTATATACTCCAACACTCACATATACTGCCATACACATTTGAAGTTACTCACCCATACACCACTGAGACATCCATTCACTCACTGACACAGCCATACGCACACTCACTCACCCACACAGCCCCTCGCAGATGCACTCGTGAACCTATACACCCAGTGAATCACCTACTCACACATCCATGCAAGGAGTCACACACACCCCCACCCACCCACACAGACACTCAGGCACCCATATAGGTACTCAGACAACCAATCAATAACCCATATAGACACTCATGTAGCTACTCACCACCCCATGCAGCCACTTACACACAAACTGACAGACTGATAGACATTCACACAGATTAGTCACTCACCCATACATTCTCTGAGACACATATAATCACCCACTGAATCATCCATACAAACACTCATACACCCATTCATTGTTGAATACACCTTGACATATATATATATATATATATATATATATATATATATATATATATATATATATATATATATATATATATATTGATCACCAAACGCCCAAGAGCTTCTGAGGGTGCACTAACAGTAAATTAAACCATCCGGTTTTTCTGTTCCGAGGGAATAAACTTGCACAACTGCTCTCCGGTATAATTGTTATTCAGACCTAACGCATCTCAAGACTGCCGTTTCTTTTTCAAAGGTCTCTTGACAAATGGCTATCTCGCAAGCAGTTCCAGTTTGGCCTTAAGTGCTGCAGGATTAATTGATTGTCCCGCCCTCAGTGGGCCTCTCGCTCAGTGCGATGTATTTCCCTTTCTTGTTGCACGCTGGGACTCATAGTCTGTAAAAGAACAATATTACATCTTTAGTAGATCTTGCGGGCATTCCATCCTTCTTAAAAACATACATTTCACCCTTAGTGGGCCCCAGAGCAGTGCGCAAGTACATTTTTCCTTAATTTACTGTACTGCTATGGCGCATTGAACCCACTAAGGGGAATTATTTATGTTTTCTCTGCAGGACCACATGTCCCAGCGTGCACCACAGATGTAAGCGCACTCAGCTGGATGGTGGGCAAGCTGTCAAGTGCCTCCTCGGAGCTCACGGGCATTTGTTTGAAAAAATATGGACATGGCGGCCCTGCCGTGGAGGAGTGCTTCATCTCTAAATCAAGAGAGGCTGCGGTTGGAACTGTATCTGAGCCGTTATGCAACACAGTGAGCTGTAAATGAAGATTGTGTTGCCCTGACAGTCTGGTTCCTACTAAGGACATTTAAATTGCTTTTAATAAAATTATGGCGCATTGAACCCACTAAGGGGAATTATTTATGTTTTCTCTGCAGGACCACATGTCCCAGCGTGCACCACAGATGTAAGCGCACTCAGCGCAGCCCACTGGGGACCATCAGGGAATCAAAGCATGCCCAACAATTGATTTAAAGAGAGCTGTCATTGCGCCATATGTGAAAGAAGCCAAGCCTTTGAGGAAGAGGCGTCATGCCTCGAAACGCATCAGGCTATTGAATTCTACTTACCGGAAGGTCGAGGCGATCTGATTGGGAACACTGGATGGTGGGCAAGCTGTCGAGTGCCTCCTCGGAGCTCATGGGCATTTGTTTGAAAAAAAAAATTGAAAAATATATATATAACATTCTTAAACTTTTTAGAAACACTCACACTCACTGGATGATGTCATTTGAGATGTAAAAAGTGATGTCATCAGTGATGTCACTGCCCATGTCATGAGTGATGTATTATGTGACGTCATCAGCAGTGCATTGCGGGGGTGCAAGTTATAGTTAGCTCAGCTAACTATAACGGCTGAATTTCTATGGTTTTGTACGAGTGAAATGTCAGCCTAACTATAACCTCCCTGTAACCTTTGTTTTTTTCCGTGAATATCTAAGGTTTTTTAAATGCTAATTTCTAAATATAATGTCCCTGAAACCTGTGATTTTTTCAGTGAATATATATATACGAAACGCGTCATGCTGAGAGCCAAATAAACAAGCAGCTATCTTGGTGAACCTGAGTGTGCTCAACTTCTTTATACTATAAGGGAGTGTGTTTTGGTATTTTGGTGCGGCCACGAGCACCTGTGAGCACCCATCCCTTAAGCAGTTTGGCGGTTGTGTGGCACATTGTGGGACTTCTGAAAACTTTTTGGAAAACGCCGAACCACCGCATTCCCGCAAGTTTGCCCTGCGAACATTGATTTGGACTGTGACTTCACGGGGGGAAACTACTTACTGAAGTGGTGTCCTGGGTTCGACACAGGACTTTGGTGGTGGGATGAGGGTCCTGGAAAGCTGCTTGCAAACCCACAATGAGATCCAGGCAGGCGTGGGGTAGGAGCAGACACCGCACACTGGGGGAGTACTTACGTTTAGGTGCCTGCTCTGCACAGACTCGGAGCTTCGAGTTCGGGACATCCCCCTCGCTGGCCTATCAGCGGTGCCTCAACCAATTGTAGCGGGGCACTCTGTCTTTTAAAAGTGGGCGTAGAACTCATTCACTGTTTGGCAGGCATCTGAGGAAGTCATTTTACGACGAAACGCGTCATGCTGAGAGCCAAATAAACAAGCAGCTATCCTGGTGAACCTGAGTGTGCTCAACTTCTTTATACTATAAGGGAGTGTGTTTTGATATATATATATATATAAATATATATATATATATATATATATATATTCACTGAAAAAAACACAGGTTTCAGGGACGTTATAGTTAGTTGGACATTTCACTTGTACAAAACCAGAGAAATTCGGCCGTTATAGTTAGTTGAGCTAACTATAACTCACGCCCCCGCAATGCACTGCTGATGACATCACATATTACATCACTCATGACATGGTCAGTGACATCACTGATGAAATCTCAAATGACATCACTGATGACATCATCCAGTAACTGTGTGTTTCTGTAAAGTTTAAATATGTTTTATATATATATAGGCCAAGGTGTATTGAAGAATGAGTGAGTGTATGAGTGTCTGAATGGATGATTTAGTAGGTGCGTGACTGACTATATAAGTGAGTGATTAAACGTGTCTTACTGAATGCATGGGTTAGTGACTAAACTGTGTGAATGTTTTTATCTGTCTGTCTGTTGGTGTGTAAGCAGCTGCATGGGTTGGTGAGTAGCTACATGAGTGTCTTTATGGGTTATTGATTGGATGTCTGAATATCTGTATGTGTGCCTGAGTGTCTGTGTGGGTGGGTGGGGTGTGTGTGACTCCCTGCATGGATGTGTGAGTGGGTGGTTCACTGGGTGTATGGGTTCAAGAGTGCGTCTGTGAGGGACTGTATGGTTGGGTGAGTGTGTATGGCTGTGTTGGTGGGTGAATGGATGTCTCAGTGGTACATGTGTGAGTAACTACATATGTGAAAGGCAGTATATGTGAGTGTTGGAGTATATAAGTGACTGTATGTGACAGTGAGTGTATGTGAGAGTGGCTGTATGGATGAGTATGTGCTTGTGTCAGTGATTGTATAAGAGAATAAGTATGTGTTAGTATCTGTATAAATAAGTGAGGTGGTGTGTGTGTATAACTGTGTAGGTGAGTAAATGGGAGTGTGATTGATTCTTTGCATGACTGACTAGCTGAGTGAGTAACTCTATGGGTGAGTGGTAGTGTGTGAGTGTCTGTTTGGGTGTATGAGTGCTTATGATAGTGGCTGTATTGATGAGTGACTGCATGTATGAGTGACTGTATGGATGAGGCAGTGGATGTGTGTGTAGACCTAGGAATCAGTGAGTGGGTATATAGTAACTGGTATTGCGTGTCTATGGTTTTGAGAATGGCAGTCTGTATTTTAGAGTGGGTGTATCAAAGGTTATATTAGTCTGTGAGGAGGTGCATCGGAGTATCACGTGGATGATGTCATCAGTGATGTCAATTGAGATGTCATCAGTGATGTCACTGACCATGTCATGAGTGATGTAAGATGTGATGTCATCAGCAGTGCATTGCGGGGGCGCGAGTTATAGTTAGCTCAACTAACTATAACGGCCGCATTTCTCTGGTTTTGTACGAGTGAAATGTCCAACTAACTACAACGTCCCTGAAACCTGTGTTTTTTTCAGTGAATTTCAAAGGTTTTTTAAATGATAATTTCTAACTATTACGTCCCTGAAACCTGTGGTTTTTTCAGTGAATTTCTATGGTTTTTAAATGCTAATTTCTAACTATAACGTCCCTGAAACCTATGGTTTTTTCAGTGAATTTCAAAGGTTTTTTAAATGATAATTTCTAACTATTACGTCCCTGAAACCTGTGGTTTTTTCAGTGAATTTCTATGGTTTTTTAAATGCTAATTTCTAACTATAACGTCCCTGAAACCTATGGTTTTTTTCAGTGAATTTCAAAGGTTTTCTAAATGATAATTTCTAACTATAACGTCCCTGAAACCTATGGTTTTTTCAGTGAATTTCAAAGGTTTTTTAAATGCTAATTTCTAACTATGTCTACATAGGTAGGACATGTGCAGAAAGAGGAAGAAAGGGGCAGAAAGAAGCAAGAGAAATGCAGAAAGAGGCAACAGAAGTCCAGAAAGAGGAAGAAAGGTGCCGAAAGAAGTAAGAGATATGCAGAAAGAACCAACAGAGGTGCAGAAAGAGGCCTTGTTGCAAAGTCAACCTGTGCCTGGGCACCCCCAACTTTTTGCTGACTGATACTGGTGGTAACTGACTCTGACTGACCCTGGGCTCCGCCTAACCAGGCCCGGAGCCAGTGCTATGCTGAAAGACACTTAGAATACAGTGAAAAGACCTACATACACTAGGGTACACTATGGGTTGGGGTACCCCTGTGATTGGCATGACCTCCCCTGTAAGGCCCTAGTACATAATAGGGCAGGGGGATTAAATCTACCTCTAAGTCCCTAGCATATAATAGGGCATGGCAGTTTAGAGGCCAGCAGCACTTTTGTGTACTTGCATGTGTGCACTGCTGAGCCTGAGGTCAGTTTAAAAGTAGCCCTGTGTGTGCAAAAGAGGCAAGAGAGGTGCAGAAAGAGGCAAGAGATGTGCACAAAGAGGGAAGAAGGGTGCATAAAGAGGCAAGAGAGGTGCATAAAGAAGCAAGAGAGGTGCAGAAAGAAGCAAGAGAAGTACAGAAAGAAGCAACAGTGGTGCAGAAAGAGGGAAGACGGGTGCAGAAAGAGGCAAGAGAAGTGCAGAAAGAGGCAGCAGAGGTGCAGAAACAGGCAGAAGAGGTGCAGAAAGAGGGAACAGGGGTGCAGAAAGAGAGAAGAGGGGTGCTGAAAGAGGCAAGAGGAGTGCAGAAATTTGCTAGAGAAGTGCAGAAAGAAGCAAGAGCAGTGCAGTAAGAAACAACAGAGGTGCAGAAGGAGTCAAGAGGGGTACAGAAAGAGGCAAAAGAAGAGCAGAAACAAGCAAAAGAGATGCGGAAAGAGGCTAGAGTGGTGCAGAAAGAGGCAAGAGAGGTGCAGAAAGAGGGAACAGGGGTCCACAAAGAGGGGAAAAGGGTGCAGAAAGAGGCAAGTGGGGTGCAGAAAGAAGCAATAGAGGTGTAGAAAGAAGCAAGAGAAGTGCAGAAAGAAACAACAGAGGTGCAGAAAGAAGCAAGAGCAGTGCAAAAAGAACCAACAGAGGATGCAGAAAGAGCGCAAGAGGGGTGCACAAAGCGGCAAGAGAAGTGCAGAAAGAAGCAAAAGAGGTGCAGAAAGAGGCAAGAGGGGTGCAGAAAGAGACAAGAGCAGTGCAGAAAGAACCAAGAGACGTGCAGGAAAAGGGAAAAAGGGTGCAGAAAGAGGCACGAGGGGTGCGGAAAGAAGCAAGAGAAGTGTAGAAAGAAGCAAGAGAAGTGCAGAAAGAAGCAAAAGAGGTGCAGAAAGAGGCAACAGGGGTGCGGAAAGAGGCAAGAGCAGTGCAGAAAGAACCAAGAGACGTGCAGGAAAAGGGAAAAAGGGTGCAGAAAGAGGCACGAGGGGTGCGGAAAAAGCAAGAGAGGTGTAGAAAGAAGCAAGAGAAGTGCAGAAAGAAGCAACAGAGGTGCAGAAAGAGGCAAGAGGGGTGCAGAAAGAGGCAAGAGAAGTGCAGAAAGAAGCTAAAGAGGTGCAGAAAGAGGCAAAAAGGGTGCAGAAAGAGACAAGAGCAGTGCAGAAAGAACCAAGAGACGTGTAGGAAAAGGGAAGAAGGGTGCAGAAAGAGGCACGAGGGGTGCAGAAAGAAGCAAGAGAGGTGTAGAAAGAAGCAAGAGAAGTGCAGAAAGAAGCAACAGAGGTGCAGAAAGAGGGAAGAGGGGTGCAGAAAGAGGCAAGAGAAGTGCAGAAAGAAGCAAAAGAGGTGCAGAAAGAGGCAAGAGGGGTGCAGAAAGAGGCAAGAGCAGTGCAGAAAGAACCAAGAGACGTGCAGGAAAAGGGAAGAAGGGTGCAGAAATAGGCACAAGGGGTGCAGAAAGAAGCAAGAGAGGTGTAGAAAGAAACAAGAGAAGTGCAGAAAGAAGCAACAGAGTTGCAGAAAGAGGCAAGAGGGGTACAGAAAGAGGCAAGAGAAGTGCAGAAGGAAGCAACAGAGGTGCAGAAAGAGGCAAGAAAAGTGCAGAAAGAGGCAAGAGAGTTGCAGAAACAGGAAAACGAGGTGCACAAAGAGGGAACAGGGGTGCACACAGAGGCAAGAGAGGTACAGAAAGAACCAACAGAGGTGCAGAAAGAGGCAAGAGGGATGAAAAAATGTGCACGATAGTAGAAGATAGAAGCAAGAGCAGTACAGAAAGAACCAACAGAGGTGCAGAAAGAGGCAAGAGGGGTGCAGAAAGAGGCAAGAGAAGTGCGGAAAAAAGCAAAAGAGGTGCAGAAAGAGGCAAGAGGGGTGCAGAAAGAGGCAAGAGAGGAGCAGAAAGAGGCAAGAGAGGAGCAGAAAGAGGCAAGAGAGGTGCACAAAGAGGCACGTGGGGTGCAGAAATTTGCAAGAGAGGTGCAGAAAGAAGCAAGAGCAATGCAGTAAGACACAACAGAGATACAGAAGGAGGCTAGAGGGGTGCAGAAAGAGGCAAGAGCAGTGCAGAAAGAACCAAGAGACGTGCAGGAAAAGGGAAGAAGGGTACAGAAAGAGGCATGAGGGGTGCAGAAAGAAGGAAGAGAAGTGCAGAAACTAGCAACAGAGGTGCAGAAAGAGGCAAGAGAGATGCAGAAACAGGCAAGAGAAGTGCAGAAAGAGGCAAGGGAATTGCTGAAAGAAGCAACAGAGGTGTAGAAAGAAGCACGAGAAGTGCAGAAAGAGGCAAGTGAGATACAGAAAGAGGCAAGAAAGGTACAGAAAGAGGAAAGATGAGTGCAGAAAGAGACAACTGGGGAGCAGAAAGAAGCAAGACATGTGCAGATAGAAGCATGGGAAGTGCAGAATGAAGCAACAGAGGTGCAGAAGGAGGCAAGAGAACTGCAGAAAAAGGCAAGAGAGTTGCAGAAAGAGGCAAAAGAGGTACCAAAAGAGGGAACAGGGGTGCAGACAGAGGCAAGAGAGGTGCAGAAACAGGTAAGAGGGGTGCAGAAAGAGGCAAGAGGGGTGCTGAAATTTGCAAGCGAGGTGCAGAAAGAAGCAAGAGCAGTGCAAAAGAACCAACAGAGGTACAAAAAGAGGCAAGTGAGGTGCAGACGGAGGCAAGAGAACTGCAGAAAGAGGCAAGAGAGTTGCAGAAACAGGCAAAAGGGGAGCAGAAAGAGGGAACAGGTGGGCAGACTGAGGCAAGAGAGGTGCAGAAAGAGGGAAGAGGGGTGCAGAAAAAGGCAAGAGGGATGCAGAAATTTGGAACAGAGGTGCAGAAAGAAGCACGAGCAGTGCAGAGAGAACCAACAGAGGTGCAGAAAGAGGCAAGAGGGGTACAGAAAGAGGCAAGTGATGTGCAGAACGAAGCAAAAGAGGTGCAGAAAGAACCAAAAGAGGTGCACAAAGAGGCAAGAGGGGTACAGAAAGAGGCAGGAGGGGTGCAGAAAGAAGGAAGAGAACTGCAGAAAGAAGCAACAGAGGTGCTGAAAGAGGCACGAAGGGTGCAGAAAGAGACGAGAGAAGTACAGAAAGAAGCAACAGAGGTACAGAAAGAGACAAGAGTGGTGCAGAAAGAGGGAAGAGAGGTGTAGAAAGAGGCAAGAGAGTTGCACAAAAAGGGAAGAGGGGTGCAGAAACAGGCAAAGGGGGTGCAGAAAGAAGCAAGTGAGATGCAGAAAGAGGCAAGAGAGGTACAGAAAGAGGCAAGAGAGGTGCAGAAACAGGCAAGAGA
Source organism: Calotriton arnoldi (assembly GCA_963921515.1). Taxonomy (NCBI): domain Eukaryota; kingdom Metazoa; phylum Chordata; class Amphibia; order Caudata; family Salamandridae; genus Calotriton; species Calotriton arnoldi. The sequence goes on along the minus strand of CAWUFW010005136.1, from coordinate 579,923 downwards.
AGTGTTGAAAGAGGCAACAGAGGTGCAGAAGGAGGCAAGAGAACTGCAGAAAGAGGCAAGAGGGTTGCAGAAACAGGCAAGTGAGGTGCAGAAGGAGGCAAGAGAACTGCAGAAAGAGGCAAGAGAGGTGCAGAAAGAGGCAAGTGAGGTGCAGAAAGAAGCAAGATAAGTGCAGAAAGAAGCAACAGAAGGGCAGAAAGAGGGAAGAGGGGTAGAGAAAGAGGCAAGAGAAGTGCAGAAAGAAGCAACAGACATGCACAAAGGGGGAAGAGGGGTACAGAAAGAAGGAACAGAGGTGCAGAAAGAGGGAAAAGGGGTGCAGAAAGTGGTAAGAGGTGCAGAAAGAGGCAAGAGAGGTGCAGAAAGAGGGAAGAATGGTGCAGAAAGAGGCAAGAGGGGTACAGAAAGAAGCAAGTGAGGTGCAGAAAGATGCAACAGAGATGCAGAAAGAGGCAAGAGAGGTGCAGAAAGTAGAAGAGGTGTGCAGAAAGAGGCAAGAGAAGTGCAAAAAAAGAAAGAAATGTGCAGAAAGAAGCAACAGAAATGCAGAAAGAGGCAAGAGAGGCGCAGAAAGAAGCAAGAGTGGCTTGCACACCATTAGTACCAATTTAACACCCACATTTGGCAATAAGTAACAGGTGACCATTCTAGGTTTGCAAAGGGCCTTCCACCACGCTGTAACACTTGTCACTGCATTTTTGGTAACGTTTGAGCCGTTTGAACTAGAAACAAGGCTTTTTTTGTTCAAATCTGCAGATTAGAGAGCAGATGATGGATTATGTAGCTAATTCGGAAAATGTATAATTGTGCGAAAGTCGGTGCAGCCAAACAGTCGCATAATTCTCACTCCGTGAACTCCGCTCCACAACTCCGTGAACTCCGCTCCGCAACTCCGTGAACTCCGCTCCGCAACTCCATTCCGTCTCATCCCAATTAATAAAACAGAAACCTCACATAACATTGATAAAATAAGAAGTAACTCTATCTTTACATACAAAAATGCATACAGTCATCTCACAAAAATGAAAATGAAAATACAGCAAGCAGTGAGAGAGGTGATGATTTTGGTGTCCTCCCTAACCTAGGGAGAGAACCAAGCAGATGCCTTGAACACAAAGAGCACATCATGCTGAACGATTCCGTGGTGGTCCCATCCTCCTAGGACCACCCCAAGCAAAGTTATGGGCAAAAATACAATCCCAACCAAAGGCCCTGCAAAGCATTATGGGACGAGATTCTAGAGGGCAGTGAATATTATAGTATCCAATATCAAAACATTCCTCAAGGGGCAGGCTCTCTGGGCTCAGCTGAGAGCTAATACTATAATATTCACTGCACTCTAGAATCTCGCCCCATAATGCTTTGCTGGGCCTTTTGGTTGGCATTGTATTTTTGCCCATAACTTTGCTTGGGGTGGTCGTAGGAGGATTGGACCACCACAATCGTTGAGCATGATATGCTCTTTGTGTTCAAGGCATCTGCTTGGTCCTCCCCCTAGGTTAGGGAAGACCCCAAAATCATCACCTGATATTTTTCAAAGCTCACTTTTGTGAATTGGTTATATGTTTTTTAGCATGTAAAGGTAAAGTTGTTTTATCAAAGGGTTGTGGGTGCAATAGCTTACTCCAGAGTTTGTGCATGAATTCCATGTTATGCATATTAATAAAACAGAAATATTGTGTTTTCAATGTAATGGACAGAAATCTCGCATACCTTTAGTAAAACAACAAATAACTATCTTTACATGCTAAAATACATATAGTCATCTCACAAAAGTGAAAATGAAAATATAACAAGCAGTACCTTTAGTTAAACAATAAATAATTCTATCTTTACATGCTAAAATGCATATAGTCATCTCACAAAAGTGAAAATGAAAATATAACAAGCAGTACCTTTAGCTTAACAATAAATATTTCTACCTTTACATGCTAAAATGCATATAGTCATCTCACAAAAGTGAAAATGAAAATATAACAAGCAGTACCTTTAGTTAAACAATAAATAATTCTATCTTTACATGCTAAAATGCATATAGTCATCTCACAAAAGTGAAAATGCAAATATAACAAGCAGGACCTTTAGCTTAACAATAAATAATTCTACCTTTACATGCTAAAATGCATATAGTCATCTCACAAAAGTGAAAATGAAAACATAGCAAGCAGTGAGAGAGGTGATGATTTTGGGGTCCTCCTTAACCTAGGGAGAGAACCAAGCAGATGCCTTGAACACAAAGAGCACATCATGCTGAAAGATTTCGGTGGTGGTCCCCTCCTCCTAGGACCACTCCAAGCACAGTTATGGGCAAAAATACAATCCCAACCAAAGGCCCTGCAAAGCATTATGGGACGATATTCTAGAGTGCAGTGAATATTATAGTATCCAATATCAAAACATTCCTCAAGGGGCAGGCTCTCCGGCTGAGCTGAGAGCTAATACTATAATATTCGCTGCACACTAGAATCACGCCCCATAATGCTTTGCTGGGCCTTTGGTTGGCATTGTATTTTTGCCCATAACTTTGCTTGGGGTGGTCCTAGGAGGATGGGACCACCACCGAATCGTTCAGCATGATATGCTCTTTGTGTTCAGGGCATCTGCTTGCCCTCCCCCTAGGTTAGGGGTGACCCCAAAATCATCACCTCTCTCATTGCCTGGTATTTTTCAAAGTTCACTTTTATGAATTGGTTATATGCTTTTTTAGCATGAAAAGGTAAAGTTGATTTATCAAAGGGTTGTGGGTGCAGTAACTAACTCCGCTACGTGGTAGAGTCGGAATTTTGTGCTAGTGGAGTGGAGTTCATTGCCCACGGTTACTCATACCTCTGACTAGATCCACAAGTGCTCCTCAGCGATTCCTTCTTTTTTTATGTCTCACTGAGTTTATAGTTAAGCTACTATGGAAACGAGGAAGACTAAACCTGAAGTTACCACTCCACAACACAGACTACCATACCATATAATTACTCTCCATAACACATACTCCCACTCTACATAATTCCTATAAACTCAATACCACATACTTTCTATGCACATAATTTCACTGCACAACATACCACATAATTCCACTACACACAACGTACATCCACTCCACTCCAAAAAACATTAGTAAAAAACTTTTACATTTACAACGCCAATAGCTCTAACTCTCGCAAATGCGAAACCTATTACATTGCAAATACTTCTTTACTAGTAGTCGCGTTTGCAGAGTGGTGGAGAAAGGGTGCTGTGCCTCCAACCAGCGCTCAGGAATACCCCTGCGTAGGACTTACAGGAGATACCAGGAAGGCTTCTTGGCCCCCAACGTCCCTCAGGGGTAAAGTAGACTTCATCCCCCATCCCATAGTTTTCCAGGAGGCATGTTTGCAGAGTGGTGGAGAAAGGAGGGCAGCGGCCTCCAAAGACGTCTTAGCAATCCCACTGTGTGGGACTTACTGGAGGTAACAAGAGGGGTAGTTGGCCCCCAAGGACATCCTTGGGGGCCAACTACCCCTCCTACTACCTCCAGTAAGTCCCACACAGCAGGATTGCTAACTTCTCATAGCAGGCCATGCCCCCTTTGCCCACCACTCTGCAAACGCGCTCCCTGGCCCGCTGTTGGATGTGGATTGAAGTCCCCTTCGCTGCTGGGGGTCCTTAGGGGCCAACTAGACTACCTCTTACCTTCAGTGTGCCCCACACAGTGGGATTTCTGAGAGGTGTACTCAGGCCATGCCCCCTTTCTCCACCACTCTGCAAACGAGCCTCCTGGCATGCTCTTGGTTGGGGGATGAAGTCCCCTTGCCTCCTGAGGGTCCCTGGGGGCCAACTAGCCCTCCTGCTATCTCTAGCAAGCCCCACACAGCTGGATTGCTGAGAGATGGTCCAAGGCCACGCCCCCTTTTTACACCACTGTGCACTGTTTGGGACTTACTGGAGGTACCTGGTGGGCTAGTTGGCCCCCAGGGACCCTCAGGATTCATGGGAACTTAATCCCCCAACTTAGAACGCGTCAGGAGGCGTGTTTGCAGAGTGGTGCTGGAAGGGGGCGGGGCCTCCGGCAAGATGCCGGCTTTTCTTTTTTTTTGTTTTGTTAGAAGGGGGCTGTGTGGCCCCCTTCTTTTACAAAAAAAAAAAATATTCGGGAGGGGGGCTGCGTGACCCCATCCTCCGGGGCCTGGCCAGCCTTTACTTTTTTATTTTATTTAGGAGGGGGGCCCCCTCCTGAGGCCAGTTATGACCCCAGGGACCCCAACCCCGAGGCCGGCCTTACGTTTTTTTTTTTTTCAAATAATTAAAGGGGAGGGGGGCCGATTGACCCCCTCCAGGGCAACTTCTGGCCCTAGGGACTCCATCCCCTGGGGCCGGCCCTCAAGTTAGGGACCGTGGGGGGAGCCCCAATGTGCCCACGGTCCCTGCCGGCTCCTCGCCTCCTGCGGGAGCCGGCATTGCTTTTGGGCAAGGGGAGCTGCTAACATGCAGCTCCCCTTGCCCAAAAGCAATTCTGCTTTGCTTCTTGGAAGCAAGAGCAGGTTTCCTGCTCTTGCTTCCAAGAAGCAAAGCAGTGTTTGCTATGACAGGGCAGGAGCCGTACTCCCGCCCTGCCATAGCAAACGGCAATGTCCCGGGGGTGGGTACCCCGGTACATTGTAGGAGCTGGCCCTAGGGGGTGGCGGTCCCCAGGGCCATCTAGGGCTCCAGGAGGGGGGCTGCGCGGCCCCCCTCCACACACTTGCATAGCCCCGGGAGGTGGTGGTCCCCGGGGTTTGGGCCCCCCCATTAATGAAGGAAGCCCCAGGGAGATGGTGGTCTCCAGGGCTTAGGGGGGCCTGCGAGGCCCCCGCCTATAATTAATGAAAGCCCCGGGGAGGTGGCGGTCCCCGAGACTTGGGCGGGCCCGCGAGGCCCCCCGCCTCATATATATTAAAGCCCCGGGGAGGTGGCAGTCCCCGGGGCAGCGTGGGGGTGGTTGGAGCCCATACTCACAAAACAGAGTCACTTTGGCATTCATCAGGGTAAAGATCCCTAATATATCCGGTCCTCACCCACAATCGGGTGTCTTTTACCTCAACTCCCCAATGGATGTATTCCACTGGGTCACTCTTCGTCGGAGAACGGTGATAGGCATAATGGACAACGGAGGTTCTTATATGTAGTTGCACAGGGTGTAACTTAAAGACCCCGTTCCTATTACCAGTTCCGGGTTTGGAGAATTACTCTAATAACTCGTAAAGGACTTTTTCTCTCCGATTGACGAAGAGTGACCCAGTGGAATACATCCATTGGGGAGTTGAGGTAAAGACACCCGATTGTGGGTGAGGACCGGATATATTAGGGATCTTTACCCTGATGAATGCCAAAGTGACCCATAGAGGCATATCATAATGGCAGAAACATGTTGGTTTATGCAGTAGGGGCATAGGGGTCGTTACCTCCCCTGGAGTTCCCCTCCATGTTATTTTTAATCCTACCAAAGAAACACAGGAATAATTAAAACAAATTGTGGTGTTTTCTAAGGTAGTTTTAATCTAATTCCTGCACTTTAGATCCCTTCTTTGAGGGAATATTCTTTCCTCCAATTTGTTTTTCTTATATCTGTCTTTTTGCTTTTCTGCCCTTGTTTTTCACACTCTTCATCATTTTTACATAAAAAATAATGCGCTCCGTCCAGTGCGTTGGTCTGCGCCTGGACGTATGATGCGGCCCAATGATGAAGCATGACACTGCAAAGTGTGTGAGGGCAGTATTAAGAAATTTAAGATCTTCCCTTGTATTACTTTCTTGAACTATGTTTTTTGGATGGTAGTGCTTCTCTGTTTTGTGAGTATGAACTTGTAGAAGGGGAGTCAGAGAAGGCTTTTTCCCTATTCTCCTGGATTGTGATTTTGAGTGGTGGTTGGAGCCCCCCACGCATTTTTTTTCAAGCCCCTGGGAGGTGGCAGTCCCTGGGGCTGCGGGGGCCCCCTGCGGGCCCCAGCATATAATTTCCCCATTGCCCCCGGGACCTGGCCCACCCGGGGGATCAAAGAAACGAAGCGCAGGAGCCCGCGCTTCGTTTTTTTTTATTTTCTCGGTAGGATTCGCGCACCCAGTGCGAATTCTGCCGATTTCTTTTTTAAAAAAAATGCTTTTCTTGTGCCTGGGGGTCCTTGAGGGACCCCGTGAGCAGGCCTAGGGGGTCAGGGTGTTTCTACCCTGCCCCCTTTTCTTGTTTGTAATCTTTTTTTTGACTGTTTTCTTGTGACTCGGTTACCAAGTCACAAGATGGCTGCCAACACTTCCTGGTTTGGAATGTTGGCAGCCAATCAAAATGAAGCCCGTGCTCGGGAGGATTCACGGTTCCTCCTCGGTGCTCAGATATTAAAAAAAAAATTTTTTTAATTTCTCTGAAACTACTGAACGGATTTACACCATTTAAAAAAAGGGCGCTTTCTGAACCAAGAGCTACCTTTTTGCCAAATTTGGTGTAATTCCGTTCAACAGTTCGGGCTGTAGCCTGTTCCAAAATTTCCTATGGAAATTAACATGGCGAAAACGCGTTTTGGGACTCCCCTTTTTTCTTGGCCCCCGCATGACGAATCACCTCGAAACTTTCAAGACAGGAGCTGACCGGAGCTGGTCATTAGTTTGGAATATTTCGCGAAGATTCGTCAAACGGCGCCAAAGATATTGGCAAAAGAAAAAACGCTTTTTGAATAGAAACAAGGTCCTAACTATAACTACCTACTGGCGACCAATGAAGAAAGCTCCACAAGTGAAATTCAAAGAGATGAAAGCGTAATTAGCGAGAGTGACATGTTGAGTATTTCTGAAAGAGATGGAGCAAAAGAATGCATTTTAACGGAATTCACACTGATGGCAAAAGGGAGAATGACAGACAAGGAACAAATCGAGGGCGTGGAAGAGGAGGCAGAGGCGCCGCAAAAGGAAGTACAACAACACTAGGAGATCTAGGAAGCCCGGTGGGAAGTCGGACAAGGGGCCAGCAACAGAGGAAATAATGGAGAAGAAAACTGTCATCAATCTTTCCACCCGTACATTGAGCAATGTGGAGGTAGAGATTCTTTCTTTGGGTTTATCATTTTGTCCATCTTATGATTTTAATTATACTCAAAGTCGTATTGACCTGTTTTATTTTACTCGTAAGCTGAGAATTAAGAAGTGGTATGCCACGAAGCTTACTGACAATGTAGAGAACCCTAGAGAAAATTCCAGTACTATCAGCATAGGTGATGTGGACTTATTACACACTATGAGAGAACTTGCGAATGATGTGAATTATACTGATGACCCCGTTTCAAATTTGATTAATGAAGATGTACGAATTGATATGAGTGCACAAAGTGGGTTTAAACCCAAATCTGTATTTCTTACGCAGATTAAGAACTATGCTATCGATGTTTTTGAGAAAGGGGTAATGCATGAATTTCTCAACTTATCTAAAAAGAAATGGTACGGCAGAAGAAATGTTTCTGAATTACAAATGGCGGCCATTGAAAATCTTAAAAACAACCGCTCTATAGTTATAAAGAAAGCAGACAAAGGGGGAAATGTTATTGTAATGTCTCGAGAAATGTATATTAATGAAGGCATGCAACAGTTATCAGACCCTGAAAAATATGAATTCAGTAACAAAAAAGATTATGAAAAATCTGTACACAGTTATCAGGCACAGTTAACAGATTGGAAAGATAAAGGCCTTTTGGAAAATGAAGAATATGATTTCCTGGCATGTAAACACCCAAAGTTGCCAGCCTTATACCTACTCCCCAAGATTCACAAAAATAGGCATAATCCCCCTGGGAGACCGATTGTTTCTTCCAGGGGAAGCTGCCTAGAAAACACATCGAAGTATGTGGACTTCTTCCTCCAGCCTCTAGTGCAGAAATTACCTTCATATGTTAAGGACACGGGGGATTTCCTCAGACGCTTGGACACCATTGAGTGGAAAGACAGTTATAGTCTTCTATGTTTAAATGTCACAAGTTTATATACTTGTATTCCCCATGATTTGGGGTTACAGGCTTGTCGAAATTTCTTGAAGGAGAGATCAGTATCCTATAAGCTCCACACTGAGATGCTGATCTCAATGATGTTCTGCTGCTTAACGCAAAACTTCTTTATTTTTGACTCAAAAATCTTCAGACAAACCCTCGGAACATCTATGGGGACCTGCTTTGCTCCTTGCTTTGCGGGTCTCTATTTAGGGTATTGGGAAGAATCTGTGGTTATGAAGTTAGACGTCATGAACAACAAAGTGATAACATGGGCACGTTACATTAATGATGTCTTTGTGGTGTGGAATGGCAAAGAGGAGGAAGCTAAGGAATTTGTTAACGTTCTCAATAACAATGAGTTTAACTTAAGATTTACCAGTCAGTTTTCAGAAAAAACAATTGATTTTTTAGATCTTAAACTTACAGTAGTTGAAGGCAGACTGGAGAGCAGTCTCTTCTGAAAAGAAACGGCTGGGAACAGCCTTTTGCATGCCAGGAGTTGCCACTCTGAGACTCTAATTCAGAGTATCCCTCTGGGAGAATTTTTACGGGCAAAACGTAATTGTTGTACTGAGGTGGGTTATGAATTGGAAGAAGCTGTGCTGACCAAAAGATTCCTCCAGAGAGGATACACGAAAGCCACCATTAAACAGGCAAGTCTAGAAGTGAGAAACCGCATGAGATCAGATTTGCTTATTGAAAAGGACAGGAAATCTGAGGAATCTGATCAGAAGATCAGGTTCATTACCACTTTTAATAGACAAGCAAAACAAGTGAGAAAAAGCCTTGAAAAATTCTGGCTAGTGTTAAGCACTGACAAAGATTTAATGCATCAAGTCGAAGCTTACCCGCAAATAACCTATAGAAAGGCTAAATCCCTCAAAGACACACTATGCAGATCCCTAGAACCATCTTTCACCAAAAAATCAGAGATAAGAGGTTTCTTTACATGCCAAAATTGCAAGGCATGTAAGTACAGTAAAAACTGTAAAGAGTGCAAACTGTCGCCAACTTGTAAACCTTTTGTTATTGACAAACATCTCTCATGCAATACAGACCACGTTGTATATGCTCTCAAATGTCCGTGCGAAAAAACATATATAGGTAGCACAGTACATAAAGCAAAAAAACGTGTGTTGGAACATTTGAGAACTATAAGAAATGGGGACAAGCAATACCCAGTGGCGAGACATTTCCAGAAATTCCACAATCAAAATGCCAAGTTGTTAACCTTTTGTGTATTGGACACAATTGGTATCAATGTGAGAGGAGGCAATCGGGTACAAGACCTTAGACGCCTCGAATCGAGGCTCATTATTCAGTACCAAACGATGGCACTGATAGGACACAATTGTGATGAGGAATTGTCAGTACACTTGGGTTAATTTGATTTTTGGTTTTTGGGTTATAAATGTTGCTTTTAAGAGTATGCATAGGTTCTACAATCGAATCATTGTGGTTTTAATTGTGAACAACATTAGCAGATGTTTAAGAACATTTTGTTATTTTATTTCATTGTCTCTGTATCCGAATTGATACTTAAGTATCATTGGGTTGAGTATATGTTTGAATGTTCCAATTGGTTTTATTGGTAACATTTTAGGATGATGCCTTGCTGCCATGTGTATATACTTTTGTCTGTGCCAACTTTATTGTTTCATTTAATTTTTATGTGTGATAGTGACACAAATGCTTTCTGTTCTGTTTAGATAACATGTAAACTGCAGTGCGGAAAAAGAAGACTACGAAGCTATGTTTATTTCCCCGATGCCAGTATTTATTGCCATCTGACCTTTTTCTAAAGATTAAGTTATTTTGAGACGTTAATTGATATTTCCGTTAATTCCGACTAAGTCCATAGGTCGCTATAGACTTGAATATCGAAATGTGTATTTGAAAACTTTGGTACTATTACACATTGAGAGGGTTTTTGAAAATGATGCCCACTGGGGCGGGAACCTCGAAATTCGAATTGCGGGAATACATTAGAAAGCCCACTTGGGCAGAATTTGTGTCTCATTAGTGTTATACAGCGAAGGCTGTTCGGCAGTAGCTGACTCTTTAACTCTAAACGAATATGTTAAATACATTCCAGGTCAAGCGACCGCCTTTACCGGAAGGGCCGAGCTGTAAACGGGGCAATTGAACAATAAAGTTTCGTTTGAATAATTGAGGATCACCCCTTCACGCACTGCAACATTAAAATACAGAAATAATAACATAGCAAAGGTCGACATCTATTTGTAAACATTGTGATTGTTTAATGATTTTGCAGTACCAGAAAGTGTCATTTATCTGTGTTTCGAGTGAAGTAACTCGCTAAGTCTTTTGACTATGTTTTTCGCACCACATGATTTCTTTATTTAAGCAATCACGACACTGACATGGTCACTCGTGAACAAGGGTTTTTTTCCCCGAAATGCGTTGAGTTTGTCAAAGCCTGTTCTGAAATAAACTACCACTTTGCAACAATGTTGGTCCACGGTATGCTGCTTTTTGGATAGAGATATCAGCGTTGGAACTGATATATATATATATATATATATATATATATATATATTATCTACTGGCGGTCGCCAGTAGATAGTTATAGTTAGGACCTAATATCCATAGGAAATCCGCGACATTCTATTTGAAATAACGTTGGCGCCGGTTGACGAATCTTCGTGAAAGTTTCCAACTTGTTGGGGCGCTCCGCTCCTACCCTGAAAGTTTCAGGTTGATTCGTCAAGCGGGGGCCGAGAAAAAAGGGGGGTCCCAAAACGCGTTTTCCCCATTCATTTTTCCATAGGAACCTTTAGTCGCAGCTACAGCCCGAACTGCTGAACGGAATTACACCAAATTTGGCAAAGAGGTAGCCCTTGGTTCAGACTGGTGCCTTTTGCTTAAATGGTGTAAATCCGTTCAGTAGTTCCTGAGAAATTCACAAGTAAAGTCACATATATATCTATGGCCGAGTAGGGTCCGCGTACCCTCCCGATCACGAGCTGCATGCTAATTGGCTGTCAGCTGGCTGTCAACATTCCGATTCAGGAAGTGTTGGCAGCCATTTTGTCCCTCGGTAGAACCGAGGGACAGAAACAAGTGCGCAAAGCGCACAAAGGGAGCAGGGTAGAAACACCCTAACCCCTAGGCCTGCTCAGGGGTCCCACAAGGACCCCCTGGGCAAAAAGCATTTTTATTTTTTTAAATCGGCAGGATGCGCTCAGGGTGCGCGGATCCTGCCGGCAAATCATCGAGCGCGGCCTCCCGCGCTTCGATGTTAATTGCCCCGGGTGGGCCAAGTCCCGGGGGCATGGTGGGGGGTTAAATTTATGTATGGGGGCCTCTAAGGGCCCCCAAGCTCCGAGGACCACCACCCCCGGGGCTATAACAAAAATGGTGCGGGAGGGCTCTTTGCCCTCCCGCTGCCCCGGGACCGCCACCTCCCCGGGGCTTCTGTTTTTTTTTAACCTGTGTGGGGGCTCCAGCCCCCACACGCCCGGGACCGCCACCTCCCGGGGCACTAAAAAATTAAAAATGGGGGTCCGTTTTGGACCTCGAAGCCCCGGGGACCACCACCTCCCGGGGCTTTGAAAATGTGGGGAGGGGGGCCGCGCGGCCCCCTCCTGGAGCCAGTGATGGCCCTGGGGACCGCCACCCCCAGGGCTGGCTCCTGCAGTGTCCTGGGGTGCCTACCCCCGGGACACTGCTGTTTGCAATGACAGGACGGGAGCCTCGCGGCTCCCGTCCTGTCATTGCAAACTGCTTTGGATATTGGAAGAGAGAGCAGGAAACCTGCTCTCGCTTCCAATATCCAAAGCACATTGCTTTTCCACATGGGGAGCAGCATGTTAGCTGCTCCCCATGTGGAAAGCAATGCCGGCTCGCGCAGGAGGCGGGGAGCCGGCTGGGACTGTGGGGGATTGGGGACCCCCACAGTCCCCAACCAGAGGCCAGGCCCCGGGGATGGGGTCCCCGGGGCCATAAGTGGCCAGAGAGGGGGCCACGCAGCCCCCCTCCCCAAATTTAAAAAAAGAAAAAAAAGTGCAAGGCCGGCCCCGGGGGATGGGGTCCCCTGGGCCTTAAATGGCCTGAGGAGGGGGGCCACGCAGCCCCCCTCCAAATAAAAAAATAAAAAAATCGAGGCCATGCCCAGGGGGATGGGGTCCCCGGGGCCAATACAGGCCCAGGGAAGGGGGGCCACGCGGCCCCCTTCCCTTTTTTTTTTTTTTTAATTTAAAAAATAAAATAAAATGCTCAGGCCCCGGGGGATGGGGTCCCCGGGGCCAAAAGTGGGCAAGAGAAGGGGGGCCACGCAGCCCCCTCCCATTAAAAAAACTAGAAAAAAAAAAACGACTGGCATCGTGCCGGAGGCCCCGCCCCTCCCTGCAGTACTCTGCAAACGCGCCCCTGGCGCGTTTGCAGAGGGGGAACAATTCCCCTTGAATACTGGGGGTCCCTGGGGCCAACTAGCCCACCAGGAACCTCCAGTATGCGCCAGGGGCTGCGTTGCAGAGACGTGTACAGAGGCCACGCCCCTTTTACACCTCTCTGCAACGCAGCTCTGTGGCGCTTTTGGAGGTATATGGTGGGCTAGTTGGACTCCAGGGACCCTCAGGATTCAAGGGGACTTAATCCCCCAACTTAAAACGCGCCACGGGGCGCGTTTGCACAGTGGTGAAGGGAGGGGCGGGGCTTCAGGTGACATGTGTGCAAACAGGCCCCGTGGCGCGTTTTAAGATGGGGAATAAATTCCTTTTCAATCCTGAGGGTCCCTAGGGGCCAACTAGCCCACCAGGTACCTCCAGTAAGCGCCACGGAGCTGCGTTGCAGAGTGTTGTAAAAGGGCGTGGCCTCTGAACACCTCTCTGCAACGCAGCCCCCTGGCGCATACTGGAGGTACCTGGTGGGCTAGTTGGCCCCTAGGGACCCTCGGGATTGAGGAGGAATTAATTGTCCAACTTAAAACGCGCCACAGGGCGTGTTTGCAGACATGTCACCTTAGGCCCCACCCCTTCCTTCACCATTGTGCAAATATTCCTCTAAAATCAGCCGAACTACGAATTCCGATTTACTTACCTGTTATCAGGAGAGACCTCAGTGCTGCATCTTTGAGCCCAGTACTGATCCTGAAAAGTAATTCTAACCGTACTTACCAGTAACTTGAATTTCCTTCCATAGGATATCATTGCCTGCTTTTTGCTGAAAAAGTTTCTAAGTGTCGATTTTTGAAACATACAAATATTCCTCTAAAATCAGCCGAAATACGAATTTCGATTTACTCACCTGTTATCTGGAGAGACCTCATTGCTGCATCTTTCAGCCCAGTACTGGTCCTGAAAAGTAATTTTAACCGTACTTACCAGTAACTTGAATTTCCTTCCATAGGCTAACATTGACTGGTTTCACTTGGAAATTCTTCTAAGTGTGGAGTTTTGGAACTTTATAATATTCCTCTAAAATCAGCCGAAATACGAATTCCGATTTACTCACCTGTTATCAGGAGAGGCCTCAGTGCTGCATCTTTCAGCCCAGTACTGATCCTGAAAAGTAATTTTAACCGTACTTACCAGTAACTTGAATTTCCTTCCATAGGATATCATTGCCTGCTTTTTGCTGAAAAAGTTTCTAAGTGTCGATTTTTGAAACATACAAATATTCCTCTAAAATCAGACGAAATACGAATTCCGATTTACTCACCTGTTATCAGGAGAGGCCTCAGTGCTGCATCTTTCAGCCCAGCACTGACCCTGAAAAGTAATTCTAACCGTACTTACCAGTAACTTGAATTTCCTTCCATAGGAATCCATTGTCTGGTTTTCAGCAGAAAAGTTTCAAAGTGTCGATTTTCACAAACTACAAATATTCCTTAAAAATCGCATGTGTGACTTAAACGCATTCTTTCAACTGTTTACAGGAGATGCACCAGTGCTGGTTCCAGGATCCACCACTGAGTAAGAAAAAGTAACGATAACACTACTTACCTGCTAAGTGAATTTCCTCCCATAGGATAACATTGGTGATTCTATATGAAAAAGTTTCTAAGTGTCAACTTTTAAAATACAATAATATTCCTTAAAAATCACTACTGTAACCAAAACGCTTTTACTCAACTGTTTACAGGAGATGTCCCAGGACTGAATATAGGATCCAGTCCTGTGGTTAGAAAAGTAATCCATAAAGTAACTAATTGCATTTAACTAGAAATTCACATTGAGCTCAATGTTGCTTTGTTTTTGAAATTGTGTTGCCCATTGCAACAACTGTAACTACTGTACTTAAAAGTCTATTGCCTATTTGCAAAGTATTTAAACTAAAGTAATTCATTCTGAGAAAGTATATTTTGTAATGTAATGTATAATGTAATTACAATGTAATTTAAAAATAAAATATCTAAAAATAAATAGTTTAAAAAATGTTGTAAATCAGTATCAAAAAAATAAATATAACAATTAATACATTTAAAAATTGTCATTTACAAAACCTTTGAAATTCACTGAAAAAACCATAGGTTTCAGACACGTTATAGTTAGGAATTAGCATTTAAAAAACCTTTGAAATTCACTGAAAAAACCATAGGTTTCAGGCACGTTATAGTTAGAAATTAGCATTTAAAAAACCTTAGAAATTCACTGAAAAAACCATAAGGTTTTAGGGACAGTTATAGTTAGTTGGACATTGCACTCGTACAAAACCCGTGAAATTCCCCCGTTATAGTTAGTTCAGGTAACTATAACTCGCGCCCCCGCAATGCACTGCTGATGACGTCACATATTACATCACTCATGACATGGTCAGTGACATCACTGATGACATCTCAAATGACATCACTGATGACATCATCCATGTGAGAATTTAATGCACCTCCTCACACCCTAATATAACCTTTGATACACCCACTCTAAATTACAGACTGCCATTCTCAAAGCCATAGACACTCCAACACCAATAACTACATACCCACTCACTGATTCTTAGGTCTACACACACACATCCACTCACTCACCCGTACAGTCACTCATACTTATGGTCACTCAGTACAGGACTATCATATGCAGTCATACTCCTATATAGACACTCAAACACCGCCACTCATCCATAGAGGTACTCACACACCTAGTCAGTCATGCAAATAATTAAACACACTGCCATTTACTCACCTATACAGTTATACACACACCAGCTCACTTACTCATACAAATACTAGCACATTCTTACGCTCTTATACAATCACTGATACAAGCACACACTCATCCATACAGTCACTCTCACAATCACACACTCTCACTTATAGCTATTTATATACTCCAACACACATATATACTGCCTTTCACATATGTAGTTACTCACACATGTACCACTGGGACATACATTCACTCACTAACACACTCTTACACACACTTACCCACCCATACAGTCTATCACAGATGCACTCTTGAAACCATCCACCCAGTGAATCACCCACTCACACATCTATGCACAGAGTCGCACACACCCCACCCACACAAACCCTCAGGCACCCATACAGATACTCAGACAACCAATCAATAACTCATATAGACACTCATGTAGCTATTCACAAACCCATGCACCACTTACACAGCAACAGACAGACGGATACAGACATTCACCCAGTTTAGTCACTAACCCATGCATTCAGTAAGATACGTTTAATCACTCACTTATCGAGTTAGTCACGCACCTACTAAATCATCCATACAGACACTTATACACCCACTCATTCTTCAATATGCCTTTCCCTATATATATTAAAAATATTTAAACTTTACAGAAACACACAGTCACTGGATGATGTCATCAGTGATGTCATTTGAGATGTCATCAGTGATGTCATCAGTGATGTCACTGACCATGTCATGAGTGATGTAATATGTGACGTCATCAGCAGTGCATTGCGGGGCGCGAGTTATAGTTACCTGAACTAACTATAACGGGGAATTTCACGGGTTTTGTACGAGTGCAATGTCCAACTAACTATAACTGTCCCTAAAACCTTATGGTTTTTTCAGTGAATATATATATATATATATATATTACGCGTGTGATCAAGCTTGCGGGTCAAGCGAAACGCGTAACCTGAATTAAACCATCTTTGAGAACTGTCATCTTTGAGTGATCGCTTTACTGAATTTTGGCGTAATTGAAGGTCCGGCATGCTCCGCCGGCAGCGAGCGATCTACTGCGGAGGGCGGGGGAAGACGGAAGGAGCTGTGAACGAGTTACATATATATATATATATATATATATATATATATATATATAAACTCTATGGCGGAGCCAGGGTTTGTAGGGGTACAATACCCTTGCACAACATGCTGAAGAAACAGAATTCAGGCAAGTCTCCATTATAAATATGAGTGACTTATCTCGGATTATAAATGACTATGCCACAAATGGAATTAAATCCTCTAAAGGCACGAAATAGACATGTTGGTGCATATAACTTAAAAAGAGATAAATTAAAGAACTAAAAAGCATTGAAGGCTACGAACCTCTGACAGAGACCATTGCAAAGGATTATGGTTGCTGTGGTCTTTAAAAACACTGATGGGACTTACATAATGGACTCAGTAAAGAACAGTATTGAAACAAAAATTATCTTAACATCCACATGTAAAGAGTTGATTCCGCTGCATTTGCATGGTGAAATTTATGAACAATACAACAATAATGTTTTCCACTGCAACTTTAAAGAAAACCGATGTGTAATGCAGGTACATCGTAGTCCGTCATTGCTGTCTGAAATCATGTTTAAAACGACCAAACAGATGCACACACATATTTGAAGTTGCATATGACTGAGACTTACAGGAGTCAAAACGCGTAATGCCAAGAGACTTTCCTTAATAAAAGATGTTCATGAAAGCACGTTTGGAGGGGACAAAAGAGGACGTGTTTTCTTTTGGGAATATGTATATATATATATATCTACACAGACACAAGATTTCAGTATTAGCAGCAAATGGATCGCAGTCTATCCGGGGGCCTCCATTTACATCCTTTTCACCACATAGCCATTCCCGACATCTATTGATGGCAAACACTTTGATGCTCATTTACTATACTTGCACACAATCAATCCAATTTAGTCTTTATCTGATCATCTGATCTTGTTCAGTCACAGGCATGTACATCTTTTACAGTGGCGGTGCGTCCATAGGGGCGCTGGGGCGTTGCCCTACTAATGCCACATGGCTCCATTCACGCGCGCCTAAATTAGTGCAACTTCTTCCAGTGGCAGTTAATAATAACTCTGAGTCTCGCACAGCGGTCGCGCGACACGTGGAAATGCATGCACTGGACACGCCCGAGGCTGCGAGGCAATTTGACGATGATGAAGGCTGAAGGGGGCGGGTGGGTGGGGCTGCGGCAGCACTTGAGTGACTGACAGACACAGACTCACTGTAACTAACAGCGCAGCAGTGGTGCGCATGTTCGGTTTTGGGCAAGTCATTTTTACGACCAGCCCCGAACATGCGCACTGCCCACTACTACTACTCTTCGAGTCTTCCCATTAGGAGAGCGAGGGACCCGAGGGTTGCTTCATGCAGCAGCCCCCGGTCTCCTAATGGGCGGGGAGTATCCCTGCTCTAGCCAATCCTGGCGCTGCTAATGCAGCGTCTGGATTGGCTGAGAGGGGTTGCCATCCACTCCGAAGACGTTGAAGGCAGGCGCCAACGCGGGAGTCGGGACCCCGGCCCAGGAGCAGCAGAGGCGGCGTGGACCCGGTAAGTTTTCTTTTATTAAAATACTTATACTATATTTTCAAACTGTCTCCCCTCCTCCCCCCGCGAGTATTGCGACTCCGAGCCGCGACTGGTAGCTCACTGATTTCTACCATGCCTCTATATACAACATGCACACACAGCATGTGTGTATGTTGTAAGTGGACGCATGGTAGAAAAGAAACGTAGTGCATTTCATGATTTCACTTACTAAGTAAATGAAATCATGAAATGCGAGGTATTTTGTTTCTAAGATGCCTCCATAGAAATAACTCAGATTTCGTGCATCACTGTCAGCTGTGCACCTGTTGACTAGAGTTTACTATGCACGTTAGATAGCGCATCCTGTGTCACACAGCCAGTAACAACAACAGTGAGGCATAAGGTCACGTTCTGCAAACCACTCAATGTTCGCAGGGAAAGATTTGCAAAGCCCTGGTTTTTTTTCCAGCCAGAAAATGAGTTTACAAATAAAAAGTAAAACGAAAGCGTAGCTATGGGAATGTATTTATTGTAGTTTTGTTCGGGACGAACCCGCGTCAATGGCGCGTCAGAGTGCTGTACAGACATTAAGAGAGCAGTATAAAAAGAACATAGAAGTTTGTGTGCCTATTAACACAGCTATTCAACGACGCCCTCTTAAAATCTGCCGCTCGTTTCCTTGTTTGGTAGTCAGTTATCAAGTATGTAAAATGTGAGGCCATGAGTATGGGAGGTGACAGTGCCCGGGTATGGTCCAGTGTAAAAGGGGTGCCTGTGTGCGAAAGGCATGCAGCACACCCGCTGTGAGGAGTGCCAGAATGCGGCTGTGAAGGGCGGGCTAAATACTGCTTTAAACTCCTCAGACTACGAAATGAAAGTGTTTTTATTTTCCACCCTCCTGCTCTGCGAAGATGTAATGCGCAATGTAACATCTTTTGAAGCAGATTGGCTCTCGGTTCCTTTAGCGTGTAATAACACTGCCCTCTGTCGAATTTTATAGAATGAACATTGTGAAAATACTGCTTTTTGTTGAGATAAGTAGCACATGGTGTGGTAGATGTGCGACCAGTCCATGAAAACATCCAGGACAAATAGCTCTATTATATATCATCTTGAAGGTGGATAAACGATAATTGTATGTCTCTTTACCAGATATATTAAATGTTTCAAGTAATCGAACACAATCCCTGTAGACCAGTCAAAGATGGCTTCTCATAGATCCAGTTCGTAGTATTTGTTATTTAATGGCATTTAATGAATTTCTATAGATACATTTCCATCTGAATACAGTTGCATCATGACAGCGTGCAATGGTGTCTAATGGTCTGCTTCACTTGGTATTTTTAGCCAATAGATATGGTATTCTTTAGAAGTGGAGCTGAGGCTTTTGCTCCCTTGTGAAATGGATCCAAATATCCGAGTCAGGCCCAAAGCGAGAGATATGTGCTTACTGTGTAACATGTGCACTGCTTACAGTGGCCAGTCCTCTGATGTATGGCATTAAAACTGGCCCTGTGTACATGCCCCTAAGTTAACACTGATGCCAAAAACATGGATTGACTTGCAAACAATGAAAGTTAAAAACGTCGAGGGAATGCATTTTAGCGATTTAGTTCCTCTCTTATTTTACATGTTTACTTAATCTTGCATTCCCCACGAGTTAGCTATTTTATAATGTTGTTGTTTATCTGTATTTTTTTCTGTGCATACTTTGAGGCTTGAGCCATGCCAGGTGTTTATGAGGGCTTTGATTGAGCACGCAGGTGCTAAGGCTAAAGCCAAACAAAGTGCCTGTCAGTGGGTTGGCCTCTCTGCAGAGCACACAGAACAATGTTTGTGTATTCCATTTGCAACTGAAATTCTGTGGAAATGTGTGTGAAGGGGGTACACTGATGTCAAAATATTTGCACGGCAAAAGTAAGAGAAATTAAGGTGCTTATATTTGAGGGAGTGCAGTGCATGTTGGGGGCGGGGAAGTGACAGAGATGTGAGGAAGGGCATTCGGGGAAGAGTGAAAAGAGGATGCTGAAGAGGAAAGAGAGGGGGTTGAAGATGTGCAGATGGACAAGATATGCAGAGAAAAAGAGGATACATATCTAACATAAAGCACACATAATTGAAGGCCAAAACTCCTTCCACAGGCCTCAATGCTATTTAATTCACAGACTCACTATTTCAGAAGTTCAGAATTTAAACATTTTCAATGTTAATTATTTATAAGAAATAATTGTTGTTACTCATTTATCTTAAACAGCTAACACCCAGTGACAAAGCCAATCATACTGACAGGCTTTAGGCGTATGTCAGTTGCTGTGCCATTTATCTGGATAAAATTACATCTCAGAGAGAAACCAAAATACCAGTCTGATGGCACACTATGGGAATCACAGAAATGTATTTGGCATGTTCCTTTATAGGGAGCACCCACTTTTTTCATCTCACTTAAAGACCTGTCTGCACATATTTCTATATGACTGGTTACAGCCAGCAGCTGTGGGTGCTTCCCGAAGTCTGGTTAGAGCATATTTTTCCAAAGTTAATGCTGCATGCAGTGCAAGACACTGGGCAAGCATACATTTTAAAGGGCTAAAGTTGTCATGCAGAACAATTTACATATTACAGTAACTGTTGAACAAATTAATGCAAGAAGATACGGGGCAGTTTTTAATATGTTTAATATTTCAAGACTATACATTCCCACTGCTTAATAAGCCTTGCTTTATCGCTGCATTCATTTGCTTTAAAATGCACCATTTGCCAATCTTTTTTAAATTTCTTTCTCTGGAGAGGGACTCTCCCTAGACCCCAGGTTTGTCCATTGAACTTGTTCACATCACTAACTAGTGTTTTCTATTGGAAAGGGTAGAGCCAAATCAGTCTTGCTTAGTACCCTAGCCCTCTTCAGAAGTCAGACTTGCTTGGCAACCCAGAAATTCTCTGAAATAATGTATGAGTTTTCTTTTATGAATGCCTAGAAGAACTGAATTTTTAGTCCATTTATCACAGAAATAGCGCTGAAAATTGCACCAAAAAGATGCCAATTTTTTAAAAAATTCTTCACGGGGGAGAACCCCTCCGAATCCCCCTTATTGCCGTCGGGCTCGCTCGCTGCGCTCGCTCGCATACGTTGATTTGTTCTGCATACGCCCCCACCAGTTTCAAATTCCACCAGCCGCCACTGATCTTTTACACAATCAGTTTCATTGTCCTCTTTAAATGATTACATGGTACAAGCCTACCTCTTACATTAGCACGGGCACACATTACTGTATAAATCGCAGCACCCCTTGGTGCACCAAAACCTGATGGATGCCGCCTCCGCTGGGGAATATGTTTTGGTTTTCACCAGACAGACCTTAAACGTAATATCTGTTTGAAATAACCTATCAGACATATAGGAGGACCATCCCAGGTGCCTAGGGTTATATCAATATTCCACAACTCAACAACTTACCAAATCAATATCCCACTTGGACACCTCATTTGGCAGCAAGGTACGGGAGGGAAGTAAATCTCCTATCGCAAGGAGGAACACATCCCTTTATATTCAGTCAGCAATTGAGCTCTCTCCTGTACGTGCAATATGAAGCCTCATTTAAGCACCTTTCTCTGCTGCCGATACCTCTCCTTTAACTGAGCTCTTTTCTTAAACATCTGCGATTAGTGAGGTTTTTGTTGCATCTCCTGCATTTGGAAACCAGTGTTATTCTGCACTAGCAATGTTTTACACGTTAACAAACCTGAAGCACAGCACCTCACTCCGCCATCATTCTTTTGTTCCTGTTTCACATCTTTTACTCACTAAAGCTGTGCCTAGTCCTCCTTTAAAGCTTAACCACTACACCCTTTCTTGACAACCCCCACGCTTTGCATGGATCATTCTCAAAGACTTCAGCAGGAGGTATACAGCACCAACAATGGTCACTGTCTCTGGAAGACTGGTGGTCTTCACTAAAATCAGCCCCACATAAACCTTTATGCGTCTCGTCCTCATTGTGTATTAGTCTTGATGTTGCATGTACTCATGACTCAGAACCATACAATAGCAAGCTGCATGCACGGCTGAAGGGCATAGTTAGCCCTATCTCAAAAATGATCTTCAAGCGCCCAATGTCTATGTTCTTGCACTCACCAGCTAGCTTAGACTTACATGTTCTGGAAGAAGCCTGAACATATCGAGGCCTTCCTCCCTTAGACTGGCCTTTGTGTACTCATCACAACATCATTCCCAATCATGTAAGTAACAACAACTTATAAATATCCTTTTGTGATTCGTATGGCATGGGACTTTCTCCTGAAGATGATACGAAGGTTGGAGTTTGAATAATACTCTGTGTTCCTATCCAAAAGCAATATCTAAAAGACGACAACACTCGGCATATATACAAGTCACAAAAACACCATTCATAGTCACCTTTTACTGCAAATGCCACACCAATATAGACAAAAGCCTATTAACCATGTGTGTACCATCTTGCTCCAACATGTCTCGGACAAGGTGCTGATAAGTTCTTTGTAGTCAGTGGATGATATTAGAGCTACATAATGACTCCTTTCGATGAAACAAATGAGGTTGATTTCAAATGGCCACTCATTCTGTTGCTATTTTTGCATCTTTATATCTATATTATACGTTTCCACACTAATAGGTTATATTCATCATTGATCATCATGCCATCTGGTAGCATCTCAGCTGGTGCTGCACTGCACAACCATTTATGCAAAGTCTGGACGCTATGTCACACATCCATGTGCTGCTTGCTATTAAACTCACACCCACTGTGATCGATCCTACTAGCCGACAGTGGCAATGCTGCTACTTAATGGAGGCTGCAGGGTGGCCACGCCACCGACGTGCCAAAGGCAAGCCCATCTGCGCCCTTCTGTGCCTGGACCGTGCCCAGCGCCAGAAACTCGAGTACCGCGACCACCTACTAGTACTCCACCGCTAAGATCCTGGCCCTGGACCCCAGATGCCTCATCAACAGCTGCTGCACCTCATCTCATTGATCAATAGAAGGACCTTTCTCCTGCTAAGGCTGACACTTCACATGCAACGCCAGACCTCTCGCTCGCAAAGGACCACACACCACAACAGCCCAGCAGCCCGCAGACACCTGGAACAGGTCCAGTGCATTCTGATCAAAGTCAGGTCCCTCTGCAAGCACGCCACGGAACTCTGGGACATCATCATCACCACCACCACCCCTGACGTAATCTTCATCACTGAGACCTGGCTCTCCTCATCCCCAGATATCGCCACCGCAACGACCACCAGCTACAAGATGAAACACCATGACCACGCCAACAAACACGGGAGAGGCATCACCATCATCCACAAAGAAACCCTCTGAATTACCTCCACTGAAGACGCTATCACACCAATAATGGAACACCTGAATTTCCAACTGCAA
The DNA here is from genome assembly GCA_963921515.1 of Calotriton arnoldi. NCBI lineage: Eukaryota > Metazoa > Chordata > Amphibia > Caudata > Salamandridae > Calotriton > Calotriton arnoldi. The sequence goes on along the minus strand of CAWUFW010005136.1, from coordinate 556,820 downwards.
ACCAACGCCAAGACAACCATCAGAGATACCCTCGCCTATCGACCCCCTGGGCTCCGACAGGACTTCTGCAACGCCATCTCAAAATGCATTGCCCCCCTATCCATCGAATCCAAGCACCACATCTTCCTCAGCGATCTCAACTTCCACATCAATGACCACAAGGACACCAACATCCTGGAAAGCATGCTCAACATCGGCCTCACCCAGCTAGTCACCTGTCCCACCCACAGCGCAGGACACATGCTAGACCCCATCTTTATAGCCAGTGACAGAGTCAAGCTCAGCCACGTCTCCGAACTCACCTGGACCGACCACAGCATCGTACACTTCACCATCACCAGCCTTCTGAGCACCAACCCCCGAGCGCACCACACAGCAGCTGGAACAAAGTCACAGAGACCGAGTGGACATCCGCCTTCAGCATCACATGGCCCAACACAACTTGCAACCCGGAACAAGCATTCCAGAAGTTCTCTGCATGGATCTCCAACTGTGCCAAGATTCGCCTCTATGAGGGGGGCCAACACCAGCAGATCGACCAAAAAGTAAACACCCGCTGGTTCACACCTGAACTCCGGAGTATCAAACGCGAATGTAAGCGACTAGAAAGAAGATGACGCTCCAACAAGGACCCCACAGACCTCATCACCTTGAAAATAGCCCTCAGCAAATACCACCAATGCCTCAAGGAAGCCAAGAAAGTTGCCTGCCCTGACAGACCATGTAGAGGCCAGCGCCAACCACACCAAGGAACTCTTCAGCATCGTCAGAGTGTTCTCCTGCCCCGCAGCCACTGAGAACACAATACACCCCTCCCAAGAACTCTGTGAAACGCATCATCTGCGGCCCCACAAGGATCATCACTTAGCCCACCTTGTTCAACACCTACATGATCCCACTGGCCAACATTGTCTGATCCCATGGACTCAACATCATCTCCTATGTGGACAACACCCAACTCATCCTCTCACTGACGGAAGACCCCAAAACCACCAGAACAAACTTCTGAAACACCATGACGGACATCAACAACTGGATGCAGACCAACTTCCTGAAGCTCAACACAGACAAGATGGAAATGCTGATCTTCAGAAACAACTCCTCACATTGGGACAATACCTGGTGGCTTCAGAGCTCGAACCCACACCCACCCACACAGACCACGCCTGCAACCTCTGAATCATCCTGGACAGAAAACTCACTATGAAACGACAAGTCAACGCAACCACCTCATCCTGCTTCCACACCCTCCGCATGTTACGCAAGATTTTCAGATGGTTTCCCACCAACACCAGGAAAACGGTCACACAAGCCTTCATCACCAGCCAGCTAGACTACGGAAATGCACTCTACACCGGAATCACCACCCAACTTCTCAAGAGACTCCAGACCAAACAGAATGCACCCATCAGACTCATCTCAACCTCCCCAAATGAACCAACACCACACCCCACCTCAGGAATCTCCACTGGCTCCCTGTAATGACCAGATGCCAGTTTAAGACGCTGACCTTCGCCTACAAAACCCTCCACGACCACGGCCCAGCTTACATCAACCACCACCTGAACTTCTAGCAGCCCGCCAAACAACTGTGCTCCACCTCCCGTACCCTCGCTCACGTTCCCCACATCCGCCGGAGCAACAGCGAAGGTTGTTCCTTCTCCTACCTTGCCACCAAGTCCTGGAACGTCCTCCCCCTCCACCTATAAGCAACACCAACACTGGTGGACTTCGGGAAGGGACATAAGAACATGCTTTTCGACTAGAGACCCACAAGACATTAGCGCCTGGATACCCTCAGGGGTGATAAGCCGCGCTCTATAAATACTGATTGATTGATGCTGAAGAAGGGTGCTTACTTTTCAAAAGAATCAGATCACGATCATGAAGAATTTAACATATAGTTACCCAGCAGCTACTGGGTTGATGCAGCTGAAGGGTGATGTGCTTGACATGCTCAGCAATGATCACGGAGGTCCACTTGTGCCATATCAAGTTACCTCTCTCTCTGTTGCATTTACAGACTGTCACATGTTGAAGCACTTGACCAAGTGCCGCAGACCATGGTTTCAAGAGAGGGTCCTATGTGAGCTCAGTATTGCACCAGCTCCTAGTACATTAAGTGTAATGTTTTTGTGAAATAAGCTATAAAACAAATAGGTGGACCATTCTAGATGCCTTTGGGTATTGGATATATCAATATTCCACAACGTAACAACTTACCCAATCAATATTCCACTTGGATGCCTCATTTAGCAGGAAGGTACAAGAGGAAATTACATCTAGCCCTTTGAGGGACACTTCCCTTTACATTCAGTCAGCTATCGCCTCCTGTACTGGAAACATGACCGGCTCCAAAAGTCACCCACCACAGGGTTGACCTTGAATTCAAATAGATCCTTTTGCCCAAGTGAATTCCTATATAGTAGATAGCATTATTAAAATCTATACACTAGGCATAGACCAATATGTTTGGACCATACCTGTTCCTTGGGCAGCCATGACCTTGTCTCAGCTCCTAGAAAGGTTCTTGTCATTCAAAGGATTTAATTCAATGCAGCACAAATTGTTTGCATATACCATTCTCCTAATTACTACGCTGGCTTGGTTTGCCAGTAGCAATGGACACCAAAAGGCCTGCTTACCGGATTCAAAGTAACTGACACCTGTGCTTCGCACAGTGTAATTTGTCCTTCAAAGCTATTAGATAGCAATCTTGCTACTATTGTAAGAGATGGACATGGCAGTGTTTTCCACTATGCCATCATTTAGCAAAGCTTTTTTTCCATTACAAAGTCTTTGATTTGCAAAATTGTAGGCCTTGCAACTGTAAAGGAGCAAGTTGCAATGTACACTGAGAGCTGAAAATGGCTTTCTGACTGGCAATGTGCACTTTGTGACTCATTGTGATTCCGAAGGGGGAGGGGCATAAAAGGTGTGCCTCCACCTCCTTCTGAATTGCAATGCAAGAAATCAGTGGTTTACGGCACCCAAACAGGGTAGAATCAATTCACAAAGCGGAAGCTGTCCGCTGCAGAAAGCTGAGGACAGCTTCCCCTTTGTGAATGTGGGCTCTCAGTGTTGGGGGGAGCAGACTCAGTCTCCCACTACTCCCATGCAACTCTCAGAATGTCAGTTTTATTTTTAGATTCCCACTCACAGAATGCATATTTATATTTTGATTTAACTCCTGCCCTTGTATTGCGCATGGGCTGTAAAGAAGACATAATTGGCATTCTGTGAATTCGAATTCGGGAATGGAGGTTTGCTGTCCCTCGGATGCCTCCATCCTTCCCTTCACAGGCATTCCAAGGGATTTCTAGAAATCTTGCCTCATTAATATTAATGAAACAGGGATTCTTTGACTCCTACTAATAATGGATCATGGATCGCAGCACAGATGCTATGCAAAAATTACATGTGCAATACAACCCAATGTTTTTAGACCTGGCCCTAAGTTTAGAATTAATATATGTAATTGATACATATAGATTCAATTGATGCCATCACTAATGAGATTACTGTGGCAGTAATGCTTGCATCACTCTCTCCCTTTATGATTTATGCTGACAGGGGTGCAATTAAAGGAACAGATTGTATATAATGTGTGCCATCTTGCCTGCCATACAACTGTACTCTTGAACCGCCACTAGTCATTTAGCCACCCAAGGTCCTGCCTGACAAAACCTGCTGTCACGCAATTTTCTGTTGCTAGTGGTATTTGACGTTAACCTCCTACTCAGCAGGTTACACATTTGTAATCATACTTATTTCACAGCTTTTGCCAACATTTACTCAATGCTGCATGTGCAAAGTATAGCACAAAAGGATTTGCAGCCCAAGATCCCCCACCAATTAGACTATTCTACTTCCACCAGAAACCCAAACCCTGTATTACATTTAACCCCTAACACACCGGAACACCTGCCCTTGTTCATTGTCACCTCTACTGTCTCCAACCACAATACTACTGCTCTATACCCACGAATGACATCATACTATGGGATGTCATCAATCAACACAATATCAGCAGCGAACAGAGAAAAGTAGGCACCATGCTGAAAGTAGACTCACTGTTGATTTGGCTTTATGCCCGTGCAGGACATTGACTTTCACCCTTGGGTGATTTCTGGAAGTAGAAATGGCAGAAATCAAAAAGGGTTTTAACCCTAATAGGAACTTTTATAAAGAAAGAAATATCCTCCCGAAATCCCATATGATTTTAATATTTAATTTAGATGATATGTTATGCTTAGGCGATCCTGTTTTAGGTTTAAACCTATAATAACTGATAAAACCCCACCAAAGGAGAAATACCCCTCACCAGTGTAAACATATAAACACTGAAAAAACACCTGCACAACAACAAACTAAATGCCATTCAAAGAAAGGAAAAGGAGAGTGAAAGAGTCATTTTTATTTCTTCCTGGAGGGGCCAATACAATGTAACTTTGTTATACAAGATAGCAGCAAGAAAGACTGGGCAAACATTATTCTGCTTGAGTTTTGTTGTTTAGGGATGTCACTAAAATATTGTTTCTTCTTCCTTTTGCTTTTTTCAGTTTTGTGGTCTTTGGGCTAAAGATGCAGGGTTTAGAAGCATGTTTAAGGTCTTGTTTAATTATTTTATAAACTGTAGAGAATCAGGAAATATCAAAACCGTATTTGATATTTTGGCTACGTTTGATTATTTCACTGATAGGTAAAATGGCTGGTTTCATAAGAATCTTTCCCATTATGTACCATCACATTTACCCTCAGAGAATGGGTAAAACCCCTTGATACATCAGCCCCCTTTTCTAGCGAGTCAGTATTGACAGTAGATGAATTACCAAACACCCCACGCTTTAAACTTTCAATGCAAGGTGTAGTGACAGGAATATGTGAAAAGAGTGCTGTCACCAAGCAACTGGAATAGTGGTGAAAACATGACACCAGACATTTGAAAAACATGGAACATAGTGTCACTTGGAATGCTGCTGCAAAAAGTTCTTACCAAGTTCAACAAAGATTGGAATGATATTGTTTGTATATGCGGTGACTCAGCTACGTATATGAAAAAGTTGTGTGATGATCTGTCAAAATCGATACCTGAGCTGAAGTGCTTCCCTGTAAGAGATCCTTGCTACTTGCTAGATGGTATGCCGAAAGCATCTTTACAATCTTCAGAGTTAAAAAAGAATGCTATTGACTTTTTATTCAATTTTGGTGCACTGTTTTGTTATGCGCAGGAACTAAAAAACAAAAGTTTCTCATTTTGTGCTTTGTGTGGCATCAAAGAAAGAGTCATACCAACTGTGTCATTTAACTTGTGGTACTCAGTCCTAGAGGCCATGAATGCTATATTATCCATGTGGCAACCGTTTACAGAATTTTTGCTGAGTGATGATGCCAAAGGCAAGAAATGTGAGGTTCTTCGGTCACATATTAATTGTGACGTGAAAAAGGTACACTCTACTGAATTCTTAGATTTTTACAGGAAAACAGGACTGCTGTAGTGGACATAATTAAAAAAAACTAGAGTCTGAAAACACCCTTGTCTACCTAGTTTTCAGCATAATTGGTATAGATGTGAGACATCTTCTAGAGAGTAGGCTAAGCAATACTTTTAGTGACTTTGGCACTGCAACATGTTCCATGTTAGAGTGCTTGTCTCGTGCTAATCAAAGAAATGTTGAGGAGCAATTCAGGACATTTCATTTTACAATGTATGAGAAATGGCTTGCAAAGATGCATAGAAATGTCCCTTTACCAACCATGGCATTTGAAGTCAATGAAGCCTCACTGTGGTACTCTGCACAACTTTTAGATCCCTTCCATAAAGGGGAATTTTCTCCGGACTTTCAAAAGTGCTGCTTCATTTTTGACCGCTTCAATAACTCTGATGGCACATGCACCCAGTTCAATGCATTTGTTGCAGAACCTTTCCCAGAGAATTGCAATCTTCAGATGCACCATGGAAAGCTATGTCAGTAGCCAGAGTTAGCAAATTGTGTACTGGCTGTTTTGGCGTTGCCTGTGTCAAGTGCCAATGTTGAGAGGGCCTTTTCACTGAGAAAGGTTTACATGGGAAGGAAAGAGCGAGCGTGCATGACCAAAGACTCACTGAAGAAGTATTGTATGGTGTACTTGTTGGACTTGGCCCTTTTTAGCAGGTTCACCCCTAAACTTTTTGCCTTGTATGTAACTTAGTGTTAGTAGTTTTAAGTCTCTGAGCACTTTAGCACTATGGTCTAGTGTAAAGTGCGTGCGCGCGGTGTGCGTGTGTGGTGAGACTGGCCTGCCCTCCCATAGGAATGCATTGAGGATGAGTGTGTCAGTGGTAATTCCTGTTATGAGAGGAGCAGTGTGGTCAAGTTTAGTATGTCTGATTTCGTGAGAATAAATGCTGCGCAAGGGTGTGCGCAGATTTATGGTGACTGGTAGAGAAATGCCACTTCTAGAAGTTGGCATTTCTGTGTGCTCTGTGTCTGCCTGCCTGATGTGAATTGCATGTCTGGCCTGTTAGTGACAGGGGCTGGGAGGTGTGTGTGGCTCCAGGAGGGGCAGGGTGAGTCAGCGCAGGGCTGAATGGAGAGATCTCCATGTAGATGGGTGGGAGGAGTTGCACCTGGGACCTGAATAGGGCTGTGCCTTCCCGCTACAATGCTGGCTCCACCTCCTGTGGTGCGTCTGATGTCCCTGGCCTGTCTTGTCAAAGGGGAGAGGAGCTTGCCAAAACAAAGTGCTCCAAATCCCCCTGATACCAGTTCTGACTGGTATCTCCAAGCCCTGTGCTGTGACACAAAGGGGATTTTGTGTATAAAAGAAGGGGCTGTGACCCCAGAAAAATGTTCTTGTTCTGTGCTTGAATCGGCGGGGGCGTGCTGCTGCTGAGGCCCAGGAGGGCTTGCCTCCCTGGGCCCAGCCTTGCCCCCTTGCTCCCTAAAGGACTTCCTTGCTAGGACCTTTTCTGTCCTGGATTCCCCAGGACCTCTGTGCCTCCTGCGCCCTGTGAGCGCTTTGCTCTTATTTGTAAGAGCACCTGGCTCTTTCCTGCTGAGGGAGAGCGTGGGCTGCGCAGCGCTGAGCTGCAGCCCTTCGTGAGGGAATCCCCATCGTAGGGATTCCCCGTTATGCCTTAATTGGCGGGAGCCCACCCCACGTTGATGCCGCGTTTACTTTCTCCTTTTAATAGCGGGTGCCCACCCCGCTTTATATTTTTAATTTAAGAGGGAGCCCACCCCTCAGTGCGGCCATAAAGAGATCACCGCCGCGGCCCGATCGTTTTTCCCGACCCGGAAGCCAGGCAGAGTCCGCCTGACTCCGGGCGGGTCCAAACCCGGAAGCAGCTGGCCGGCCAATGGCAGCGCGGCCCGCCGGAGAAGACGCCCGGAGCCTCGCAGGCTCCCCGTTGAAGTCCCGGTCCCAGGAGGGGGCCGGGTGAAGGGAGGAGTGCGGCCGGAGCAAGCAGCGACCCCGCAGGCCGCCGCAAGAGGAGTCTGGTGAGTGGAGCTGGTGCGGAGGGGGCGCGGAGGGGGCGCGAGGCACATTGTCAGTGCCTGCCCCTCCGCGCTGGGGAGAAGAAGAGTCCGAGCTGAAAGCCGGCGAGTGGGGCTCTAGGCGCATCTGGTCCGCGCAATCCAGGCACAGTGCCTATTTCTCGAGTGGACCCACCTGCCTGAGGGCCGCTCCACCGTTGGGCATGTGTGTTCTCCATGCACGGGGGGCTCCAACATTGGGCATGTGTGTGTTTCGAGCCCATGGGGGCTCCAACGAGGGCACAGTAGTTTCGGGGCCCCAGAGGGGTTCCCGAGGGCCAGTGGTGCTGCATTTTGTTGATCCTCAGCTGCACCGCACCAGCGCGGGCAGCTGCAACATTGGCACATCGAATTAGAGGGCACAGTGAGTGCCCGGCCTATATTTTTGTTCACAGCTGCCCAGCAAGTAGTGGGCAGCTGCATCGTTTAGGCCACAGTGCTCTGGGGGCATGTCTTTTTGAAGTTAGGAGTGAGACGCACTCCTTTGTCCCCTTTCATTTACAGCTGCACCGTTTAGGTTATTCTTCCTTTGGGGGCATGTTTGAAGTCAGGAGTGTGATGCACTCCTGCGCCCCATACTTTCCCAGCTGCGCAGCAATTAGTGCCAGCTGCAACGTTTAGGCCTGCGCAGAGTGCGCACCCTTGACTTTCCGCTGCCTTGGCAGCGCACCCTGACTCTTGGGACATAGGGCATTTGAGCCCCTTTTTTGAGATGGCCAGTTGGCCAGGGGGACAGTTAGGTTTATAGGGCGCCAGGCCCTAATATGATTTTTGTGCTGATGTGATTTTGGGTGCTAGGAAATGTAATGTATGTACTATGTTTTATGCACCCTGTGTTATACCTCTAAATGTGGTTTTCATGATTATGAGGTTGTTTTGCATATTATGGTTTATGCTAGTGAGATTATGTTCCACTGTGATTTATGCCCCTAATGTGAGTTATACTTAGGAGGTTAGGGTCTAATGCGTTTAGACTTGTGAGCTGATTGCATAATGTGTTTATGCTGGTGAGGTTGGCGCAGAATGTAATTTGCGCCTAAATGTGATACTGTGCATAATGTAGTTTATGTTACAGGATGATGCTGAGTACAGTGGTTACCAGTGATTACTGGTTGTACGTTTATGATGTGTGCTACATTTATTATAAGTGCTACAGTTACTAAGTTCGCTTTATGCTGGTTCTGACAGTGGTCCAGTTGGCCCTGTCAGGTGTAAATAATCCCTTGTAAATATGACCCCGTGCCAGGTGGCACGCTGTATATTATGTGAGTACTATTCTAATGTGTTTTATGATAATACAAAGGCTATTTTTTATATAACCTTGTGTGTTATTTTTGTAGTGTGCCTGGTATGTTGTTGCTGTGTGCGTGCGCAAACGCTTTACACATGGCCTCCGGGATAAGCCTGACTGCTCGTGCCAAGCTACCAAGGGGGTGAGCAGGGGTTATCTTTGGCGTGTAACTCCCTCGCCCTGACTAGAGTGGTGGTGTCTGCCTGGCTTTGGCGCAAGCCTTAGCCAACCAGAGATCCCATTTCTAACAGTACTACAATAAGTTTGATTTGTAAAAATGTATTTGGACCTTATATACACTGTACTTACACTGTCTATATACCACGCACTATCAGTGCAGAAAGCAAGCAATAATAAAAGCAAAACGTTCCATAAACACCGGAAAAACACTGTTTTGTTGTTTTTAATGGCACGAAAATGTGTATCTACTGATAACCACTGTTTTTCTAAGGTATTGAAATCACTTGAAAACACTGGAAAAAAAAACACCAGAATTTACCAAAAATTGAAACTGAAAACAGGAAAGCCTTGTTATGCTACAAAGAGTTGTATAGCACTAATTACCCGAGAGAGTATCTAGGTGAGTAGGTTTGTAGTCCCCAAGATGCTTATACAAAGAGCCAGGTCTTCAGCTTCTTGCGGAACTCAAGAAGTGGGGAGGAGGCTCTGCGTGGTTGAGTGAGGTCATTCCATGTCTTGGGTGCAATGTAGGAGAAAGAGTGACCTCTAGTTTTGCTTTTGTGGATGCGGTTAATGTGTGAGAGTACGACTGAGGCAGAGCGTAGGTGCCTGGTGGATTGCTTATGTCTGTCCGGAGGCATGAGGCTACATTTGTGTTACATTAGGACAATTTATTGGTGAACCTTACTTTTAGTGAGTTGCAATTGTAAACCCTTCCAAACCTGGAATCGGATTCTTCTCATAAACGCCTACACATATTTCTGTTCTAAAAAGGCACAACTTTTTGATGTTGCTCCAGCATATCTGCCCCACCACAACACCGATGTCAATCAATCAGGATTTATAAAACATGGCTAATAACCCAATGTGGTATCCAGTCGCTTGCAGGTTCCGGAGGCTCATTTGAAAAGCCACGCCTTGAGGACCCTTTGGAATTCTGGAAGTGAGGTGATGGTCCGGAGTTGCATGGGGAGGCTTTTCCAGGTCTTAGCTGTGATGTGGGAGAAGGGGTCTCCTCCACTTCTGCTTCGGTAGATGCAAGGGGCATGGGTAAGTGATAGGGAGACAGAGCATAGTCTTAACGGGTGGTGGAAGTTTAAGCGGTGTAGGCAGGTCCTTGGTTGTGTAGAGCCTTGTGTGCGTCGGTCAGCAACTTGAATTGACATCTCTTCTGTACGGGCAGCCACTAGAGTTGTCTGAGGTGGGGGTGTGATGTGGGTTCATCGGGGACTGTCGAGAATGATTCTGGCTGCGGTGTTCTGTGTGATCTGAAGTCTCTGTAGGAGGGTGCGATGATTCCTACATAGAGAGCATTGGGGTAGTCCAGTTGGCTGGTGATGAGGACCTGTGTCACAGTGCGTCTTTTGAGCAGGAGTAGCCACTTGAAGATCCTACATAGCATGCGCAGAGTGAGGAAGCAGGCATAGGAGACGGCGTTGATTTGTGATTATATGGTGAGCTTGTCAATGATGATTCCATGGTCTCTGGTGTGGGCAAAGGGAGTGGGTGTGTGTCCTAGGTCTGATGGCCACCAGGAATGGTTCTCTGTGTTGCTGCTGTTGCCGAAGATCAGTACTTCCATCTTGCCTATGTTGAGCTGCAGGCAGTTGTTTTTCATCCAGTCGGCGACGCTTATCATGCATCTGTGGAACTTTGCTCTGGTGGTAGGGGGGTCGTCAGTGAGTGAGAGGATGAGTTGGGTGTCGCCTGCCTGGGAAATTATGTTGAAGCCATGGGATCTGACGATGTTGGCCAGTGGGGTCATATATGCATTGAAGGGGGCTGAAGGACGAGCCCTGGGGGACACAGCAGGTGATATCTTTGGGCTCAGAGGTAAAAGGTGGGAGGTGGATCCTCTGGGTTCTTGCGGTCAGGAACGAGGTGATCCATCTGAGCAGGTCCCCTTGGATGTCGATGTGGTGGAGCTCTTCGATCACAGTGTGGTGGGATATAGTGTCGAAGGCTGCGAGAAGTTGAGGAGCATCAGAGCTGCTGTTTCCCCTGGGTTGAGGAGGATTTGGATGTTGTCGGTGGCTGCGAAGAGGGTGGTCTCTATACTGTAATTGCTTTAGAGGCCGTATTGGGAGACGTTGAGTAGCTGGTTCTGCTCGAGGTGTCATGAGCTGCTTGTTAATGATCTTTTCCAGTACCTTCACTAGGAATGGGAGCAGGGAGATTGGCCTGTAGTTTTTGAGTTTGCTGGGGTCGGCGGAGGATTTTTTGAGTAGTTGTCTGGCTTTGGCGTATTTCAAGATGTCGGCAAATGTTGTGGTGGTGATGGAGATGTTGAGCAGGGTGGTGAGTTCCTGGCCAATCTTTTTGGGTTCCAAGATTGAAGATGTGGTGCGAGCATGAGTCTGTGGGAGCTCCCAAGTGGATGGATTTCATTGTGGAGGAGGTTCCAGGTGGTTAGTCTGTGGTTCGTGTCGGTTGTGATGGTGGCGCATCTGTGGAAGAAGTCCGTAGGTGTGGGTTGGGGTTAGAAGTTTCCATATATGGCTGTGATCTTGTCATGGAAAAAGTTGGAGAGGTTGTCGCACAGCTCCTGTGAGGGTGTGATGTTTTGGCGGGCAGCCAGGATGGAGAATTCCTTAACAATACTGAAAAGTTCCTTGGAGTGGTTGGCACTGGTTTCGATCTGTGCAGCAGGCCCGGCTCCAGGAACTTTTATTTGGGTGGGCCAAGGGTGCATTCGGGTGGGCCACTGCGGGCCCGATTTGTCGCTATGTCTAGCCAGGCCTACTTCTGGGCCCTCCTTTATCTCTCCTTAGTCTTACAAGGCCCAGTAAAACGCACTCTTTTCTAAATCTCTTTCTAAATGTTATCACTCTCAAAAAGAGTTTTTTTTTTCATGTAATATCCCTTTGATGGGAAGAGGAGGTTTCTAAGGTGGGAGTATCAGGCAAGTGACACTACTCGGGCACGCTCTGTGCGAGCCTTCAGGGAGAATCCCTCTTCATTACTACCTCCACCTCACCCCTGACTCTGCAGCGCACTCCCTTACAGGCTTGATTATCCACTTTTCTACCACCCCTCTCCAGTGCATCTTATCTCACAGCTGACCTTAGGCCCCAGCCCCATATCAGCCACCATCCGGTTCCACTTTCATTATTCCCGGGACTAAAAGGACCGGGACTAAAAGGACCCCCACCCCCCCGGTGCACGGAGACTCTGGAGCTACGGTACTGGTGCAAGGGGGCCCCAAGAACTGAAGGCAGACTGAGAGGGTAGGAGACCCTGTGGCGCCCCGCCTGACTCCAAAATGGCGGCCGTCCCTCCCTTTTTCAGGTATGGTGCGGGGCACCCCAGAGGCACCCTGAGGGGGGAAAGCAGTAATAGCAGGGCCCCAGGAATGGTCTCAACAATCCGTGAAAAGGACCCGGATGTGGGGATCTACAGGGGTTTTAACTCCTTGCCTGACCTTAAGATGGCCGCCAGGGGAGACTTTCACCACGAGGAGCTCCGACCTTGGAATCTGTCCCTTCCCACCTCTTCGCCTCGTTCCTTGTGTTCCTGTTCCATGGTTTCGCACCCCCTCAACCCCCCGCGCTACTCTGACACTCTCTGAGTACGCCAGTTCACTACCCTGACAGCGGAGTCCGAGCATTATGTCCGACGCCCGGTGGAGCTGCTTGGTTCAGCTATTGAGGAGATCGGCCCTGGTTCATCACCTCGGCTGCCACCTACCCAGCCGGACATTGGGCACAGTTTCTCCCCGTCTCCCTGTTTCTCCCTTCCCCTCCCCCTCCCATGACAAATTTTCTGTAACTCTGCCCTTTTTCTTTGGTTACTAAGTTTTGATTGCTTTTAACTAATGTAACATGTTAGCCTGTAACTCTGATCCTAATTGTGTCACCTTATGACCTACCCAGCCGGACTTTGGGCAGACCTTACTTCGTCTCTCCGTCATATTCTCCCTCCTACCCCTTTATTCCACCCACTTTCTCCTTTACGCTCCATTTATCCCTCCTCTTTGCTCCCTAATTGTTTTCCCGTTGAGACCTAGCTGTTTGGCTGATGCCCGGTGGAGCTACCTGATAGCTATAGAGGAGATGGGCTGTGGACTTCCCCCTCGGCCGTCACCTACCCAGCCGGACTTTGGGCAGACTCTCCTTCGTCTCTCCATCCTACCCCCATCTTATCTCCCTCCTACCCCTTTACCTCCACCCCCTTACCCTTCTAAGCTCTATTTATTTAGTCTTCTACGCTCTTGAAATGTTTTTCTAGTAACTGATGTAACTTGTAACTGATGTAATTGTAATTTTGTGGAACCTTATGTAAAGCGCTCTGATACCTCCGGGTCTAGCCAGCGCTATATAAAACTCAAATAAAAAATAAAATAAAAAAAGAATATAGCAGTAAATGTAATTAGCATGCACTTTAAAGTATGCTCCACAGTTGTCCTAATCACCCGACTGTTAATTAAATAAACGAAAACAGAAAGGCCATGACAGGGCCGGCTTTAGTGCTGGTGCAAAAGTCTTTTTGGGGCCCCACCCAGTGGCGGCTGGTGACATTTGAAAGTGGTGCAGCGTAAAACAATTGTCGTACTTCACTGCGGCGAGCGAGCCTGAACCACCTACGGGGGGTTCTCCCCCCCCGAGAAAATTTTGAAAAAAGCGTGGGCAAATGGTGCATTTTCAAGCAAACCAGAAGGTGTGAAGAACAGCTCAGTCAATACTACTGTTTAGAGTTGTGGGAGTTAAGAAACCTTATAAAAGTTTGACACATAATGAGAATGCTCTGGGAATATGGAACTAAAATGAACAACAATTTACTGGTACCGCAGTAGCACAACTATTCTTAATCATACTGGATAGAACCACAAGCCAACATGTACAATACCATGATTGACAGGGTGATGAATTTACTTGGACTGTTGGACACTAGCGCTTAGGGAGTGCTGTACAAATGTATTAGCGTACCACTGCTGCTGTGTGCTACATTGCAGTGTTGGTGCAGTGTAGTGCAGTGTTATCTATTTAGTGGCCTCTTGCACAGAGGTGCTGTGGAGCTATTTAAACCCAGTAAAGAGTCAGCACTGAGCTTGGTTGAGCTTTGTGCCACTACCCCTTGTCCATGCCACCCCAAGCAGACGGATGCCCAGCGCCTGCACTAGAGAGGGCAAAGAGGGAGGGCGCATTCACCAGTGCCAAGGCACCTTAACACAACTGTACAGATGATCGGGGCAGCCCGCACCAGGACAGACCACAATCTGTTAAGTAAAAGCCCGGTGAGCCTCAAAAAGTGCACGCCTGTGAGTCACTTGTAAGACGCATTACCGGCAATGTTAGCCTACGGCAGAAAAATGCACCTTGGAAAAAGGGCCAAATTCCCCTTTCCCCTCCACCTACAAGCGAAATTCCACTTTCATCCACAACTAGACGTTCCCGATTCCCACCATAGCTCCCGACCCCTTCAACCCATTCCCAATTCAGGTGGAACACCCCAAATTGGCGTCCCAAAAACGTGCATTACTGCGACCTCCAAAAGGCCTAAAATCGCATCAAAACGCACTCAGAAACTAGGCCCAAAACACCCACTTCCCCTCAATGGATTTTCTTCAAACCACTTGCAATCAAAACTAGAGGTTGCCAACTCTGATCCCAGCTAAGCAAATCCACCTGGAACAACCTCCAATCGTACCCTAAACATATGCAAAATTGGCGATTAACATAGGCCCCTATGGCAGCGTTTTCCCATTTTCGACATTGCTTAAAAACACCCTTCCCATCAATCCATTTCTCCAAAAATCACTACACACGCAGCAAACATCCCTACCTATCACTCATAGAACCCGTTTTCCCCTCCAGCAACTGGAACCCCCTAAAAACCACTTCTCCACAAACCCCAAAACCGGCCCATTGGATAACATTGCAAACTGGGCCTTCACAAAAAATGCTGTTTTCAGCACTTCCACCACTTCGATCATCTTCAAACTTCCTGGGACACTAGTTCCACCGATTCCCAACAATATCACCAAGCCAGAACCCAACCGATCCACTGGAAGGGGTACGACTTTTCACCCAAACATCCCCCACCGGCCAACCTTCAAAAACACCCAAAAATCAGCCGAATCTGGCCAAATTCGAACCAAACCACACTCAAACCTTGCCAACTCCAATATGCACCAACCTCAAACGGGCCCTGAGCCCTAGACTCCGGGAACCCTACCAAGTCTCAAGCCTAAACCCTACAAAAACCGCCTCAACCCCAAAAACTGCCCTCAACCCTAAAAACCACCCCAAATCCCTGAAACCTAACCCTAACACCCTACACACTGGCCCTCAACCCTAAACACCAATCCTCAACCCCCAAAAACACCACTAAACCACCAAAGGGGAAGTGGGACGGTAATCTTTATATTATAAAATAAAAAAACTTACCTTCCTCCAGTTCCGCGACCGCATCACGCGCCGCCGCCTGAGCTCCTGCTGCTCCTGGCGCATTTTAGGCAGCCTCCCTCCTCCTGCTCCCCTAAGCCAATCACAACGCTGCAATGGCAGCGTTGTGATTGGTGAGGCGCAGCGGAGAGCGCCCCAGCCAGGCCATTTTCTCTATGTAGGCTGCATGCAGCAGCCTACATAGAGAACAAGCATTGGCATAGCCAATAGGTCTCGCCTTTGGGACCTTATAAGTGTTTAGCCAGAGCTATTGACTTTGCCAATGTCTTCAAGCTGTGCTGTAGAGAAGTGTGGCTGCTGTGCGGCATGCTGAAAAGTTATAATAAAAAAGTGTCAGAAGCATTTTTGTTACTTTATATATGACCAAGAAGGCATTATGTAAAACTGAACAACCATATTAAAAAAAGTATTTACAATAAAAAATGTCCTCAGTTTTCTTTTGTTCTTGCAATGCTGGCAATGGTTGTTTGTTAAAGCTTTTTTTTGAGGGGGCATAAACAATCGGAGGGTGATGGTTGGGAACTAGTACCTGTATTATAACACTAGCAGCGGCCAGACGCTAGGGGAGAATCAACAGATGCCAGATTCCGAGAGCAGGCTGAGGTGGTGCTGAGTGATGCTGAGGTGGTAGTGGTGGTGGTGGTGACTGTTGCGGAGACGATGCTGAGGTGATGCTGAATGATACTCAGGTGTTGCTGAGTGATACTGCTGTGGTGCTGAGTGATGCTGTGGTGGTGCTGAGTGATATTGTCTTGGCGCTGAGTGATGCTGTGGTGGTGCTGAGTGATATTGTCTTGGCGCTGAGTGATGCTGTGGCGGCGCTGAGTGATGCTGTGGTGGCGCTGAGTGATGCTGTGGTGTCCCTGAGTGATGCTGTGGTGGCGGGTAGCGATGCTGTGGCGGTGCTGAGCGATGCAGTGGCGGTGCTGAGCGATTCAGTGGCGGGGCTGAGCGATGCTGTGGTGGTGCTGAGCGATGCTGTGGTGACGCTGAGCGATGCTGTGGTGGCGCTGAGTGATGCTGTGGTGGCGCTGAGCGATGCTGTGGTGGCGCTGAGCGATGCTGTGGTGACGCTGAGCGATGCTGTGGTGTTGCTGAGCGATGCTGTGGTGGTGCTGAGCGATGCTGTGGTGGTGCTGAGCGATGCTGTGGTAGTGCTGAGTCATCCTGTGGTGGTGCTGAGTGATGCAGTGTTGGCCCTGAGTGATGATGTGGTGTCGCTGAGTAAAGCTTTGGTGGTGCTGAGTGATGCTGTGGTGGCGCGGAGTGATGTTGTGGTGGCGCTGAGTGATGCTGTTGTGGCGCTAAGTGATGCTGTGGTTGTGCTGAGTAATGCTGTGGTTGTGCTGAGTGATGCTGTGGTTGCACTGAGTGATGCTGTGGTTGCACTGAATGATGCTGTGATGGCGTTGAGTGATGCTGTGATGGCGTTGAGAGATGTTGTGTTGGTGCTGAGTGATGCTGTGCTGGCTCTGATTGATGCTGTGCTGGCTCTGATTGATGCTGTGGTTGCGCTGAGTGATGCTGTGGTGTTGCCGAGTGAGAGATAGAGTGAAGATATAATGCCCAATTAGAGAGGGTGGTGAGAGAGAAAGAGAGAGAAAGGGTGTACATAGAATAAAGAGTGGAGCGGGATAGAGAGAGAGAAAGAAGGGGAGAGAGAGTGAATGAAGGAGTTTGAAAGAGAAACAGATAAAGGGGTGAGAGAGAATGAAAGGCTAAAAAAGATAGAGAGGGGAGAGTTAATTAAGTAGAGAGAGAATTAGAGAGGGGAGAGAGAGAAGGAGAGAGACAATAAGAGTGGGGGTGTGGAGTTTAAATAGAGTGAAGAAGTGACGCGGAAAAAGTAATCTTAAATATAGCTTTGTGCTTTGCGCGAATAAATATAAAAAAAAAAACAGTGAGAGACAAAAATACTGGTAATTAGGCTGTGACTCCCAATATAAAACAAATAGCGATATAAGGTGAAATCAACCCACCGAAGCAATATTTCTAACTAGACAAAAAAAAGCTTGCATTTCAATGCTAATCGCTGTTGTTTTTCATGTGACTGTAGTCCAGGGCCCTCAGTTGGTAATGTGAGCTGCTGCTGCGATTGAAACATCAGAGTCCAGAGAGTTAATGAGCCATGACGAGGAAATGAGGAAGAGATAGGAAACCCAGATGCCAGCTGCGCGTGCACGCCATCGTGAACTCAAGCTGGTCGCCAGCCGAAAGCCAGTGTTTGCACTTCCAAAACCCGCTTACTAAAACTCTCGGCCAGACCACCGCAAGCGCTGGTGCAGGCCGAGACCTAAAAAGGGAGAGTGTGCATGACTGAGTTGGTCGGCCCTGGGGCCGACCAAACAGTCAGTACCCAAAACAGTGGGCAAAGCCACTCCCCCCTGCTCTCGAGCAGGACCACCCACCCGCCCGCCCCCAACCAGGCACTCCAGGCACTTCTGCTTTCTCACAGTGCGAGAAGCAGAAACATAAAATGGTAATTTTGCCATTTTGTTTCTGCCTTCTCGCACTGCGAGAAAGCAGTGGGGCGAAGCCCCCACGCCCCAATGAAGGAGCCGCCACTGGCCCCACCAATGACCTCTTTCTCCGTAGATACCTTTACTACCACCCTCCAACAGTGCCCTTCATCTCTCCGTAGCCCCTCTCCCTCATGACCTCCTCCTCAGACTCCCTCACTATCACCCTCCACCAGTGTCGCTCGTCTCTCCGTAGCTGCCCCCCACCCCATGACCTCCTCCTCGGATTCCCTCACTGCCACCTTCCACTAGTGCCCCTCATTTCTCCGTAGCCCCCCACCCCATGACCTACTCCTCGGATTCTCTCACTGCCACCCTCCACTAGTGCCCCTCATTCTCCGTAGCTCCCCCACACCCCATGAACTCCTCCTTGACTTCCCTCACTGCCACCTTCCACTAGCGCCCCTCATCTATCCGTAGTTCCCCCCCACCCTATGACCTCCTCCTCAATTCCCTCACTGCCACCCTCCACTAGTGCCCCTCATCTCTCCGTAGCTCCACCCCATGACCTCCTCCTCAGATTCCCTCACTGCCACCCTCCACTAGTGCCCCTCATCTCTCCGTAGCTCCACCCCCACCCCATGACCTCCTCCTCGGATTCCCTCACTGCCACCCTCCACTAGTGCCCCTCATCTCTCCGTAGCTCCACCCCCCACCCCATGACCTCCTACTCGGCTTCCCTCACTGCCACCCTCCACCAGTGCCCCTTCATCGCTCCATAGCCCCTCACCCCATGACCTCCTCCTCAGCTTACCTCACTGCCACCCTCCACTAGTGCCCCTCATCTCTCCGTTACCCCGCTTTCATATGCATTTCATTTGTTGTATAGCGTTACTCATATCAGAGTAGGGTGTCACAGTACTTTACATCACGCACACATTATACAGAGATAATAAATCAGTCTACGGGGAATGTCACATAAGCCAATGAGGATTACAAGGTATAGGAATCACATGTCATCCATACTGGTGGGCTATATATTTTACGAGGGTTTGGTCTGGAGAAGCACAAACTCAGGATTTAAAGAGTACTCCATTGGTTGGGGGTTGGCTTTACTGATAAAAATGTATAACTGCCCAAACAAACTCTTTTTAGCAACATTAGAATAATGAAAGTCTGGAGAAGTTCTAACTATGTCACAACACAAAAAAGCGAAATTTGTATGCAGCTCTTTGATGACAGTTCATAGGTCAAGTCTATTTTAGGATTGTAACTTCTGAACTGCAAGTAACACAAAGATCTCTGTGACAAAGGCAGTAACCCCCTGAGCTATCCACATAAAATTCAGTTTATCTGCATTTAAAAACTACCAACAGACAAATGATTGCTCTCCAGCAGGATCATAAATCACCAGTTATCTGAACATTTTTTATTGTTGTTGCACATCGGTGGCAGATTCACTGCGAGGGCCAAGGTTCATGTTTGGGTGGGCCAGGCTCATGTTTGGGTGGGCCTGGCCCACCCGCTAGAACCGGGCCTGCTGTGCAGCTATCGCTGTCTTCTTTATTGCCCTCAGCAGGCAGTGGCAGAGGTTGAGGGAGGTCTTGAAGGCTGCCCTGTCAGAGGTGTCTTTGCTGGCACGCCATCTCCTTTCCAGCTGTTTGCAGTTGCGTTTCGCTGTTCTGAATTCTTGGGTGTACCAGCTGGAGGATGTTCTCTGGATGTTGCTCTCGATGGGCGATGTTGTCGACGTAATTGGTGGTGCCAAAAGGTTGTCAGAATATTGTCTGACTCAAATATTGTGTCCTAAATATCATTTACAAATATTGTTGCATTAGAGACAATATTTTCATAAACTATGTTTTGGACAATATTAATGAAAGACATTATTTCTGCACGAAATATGGTGACACAACCAAAAACAATAGGTTAGTGATTTTAGAAGTCCATGTAGAGTACTTGGAGAGATGAATACTTTATCAATTTAAAGACAGAATATAATAGAGAGCTATGTATAGACGTTGTTCCAACCCTTGACTTTAAGGTTGCACAGAAATGGCTGCAATACGTGTTTGGTACACTCAGCTCAGGTAACATAAAAACGTTTTTAACTCCCTTAGGCATATAGTACCATTCTGTGCAGCAACTTTTTAAGTATTCAATAACTCTGATAATTCTTGCCCAGTTTCCTGAACACGAACATGGTACTTGGCGTTCAATAAGACATATTTAATACGGAGCCCACGATTGCCCTCTGCATACAGATGTGTTTGTAGGTGAGGACCGGACCGAAGAGCTGGAGGGAATATCTGAGCTAAAGTCCCTCGGCCACACGGGCAGGTAAAGAACGTCTATTGAAAGCAAACTGCCCTGCATCGCTACGTTTTTAGATTTTGTGACTCTCGGGGGTCCCCCTACGCGCCTGTGTCTCAGCACATTTTAAAGGTCAAAATGTGGCCTTTCCCACTGTACTGAGCTCGAAGCTGTTTGGCTACATGGGTCGGTAACGCATTGATGCCCGCAGCAGTGCACCCGGCTTCAGAAATGTCCTTACCACGCGGAGGCAGCTGCCCCTTTCATGCGTTTTCTTACCATTCAATCCAATGTAAAAAATGCTTCTTGAAACTTAACTGTGTGGTTTTACGATCCATCCTGGAAATAATGACGCACATTCGATGAAATTACTTACTGAAAAATACAGATCAGGGGTTTAGAGAGCTTAGCAAACCGTGAGCCTGAATTTACAGCTGTTGCGGCGTGCTACAGCAAAGCCTGCGTCTGGCCGGGAGTCTGGACCGCACGGAGGACATTACGTTGCAACAACGGGCTCAGCACAGACTGCTGACGCACCAACTGCAGCGCGCAGCAACGCAAGCGCGTTCACTTCCAGAATTGGGGTGCGCGCTCTGGATCCAGCGTGTCTCGGCGACAAAACGTTTCACGTTGCAGCAAAGGGCCCTATCAAAAGCAGTAGGGTAATGATAACCTACCAGCCCCTAATGACCAGGTTTAGAGAGGTAAGGGCCATTTTGCTGTCAAGGACCCGATGGGAGGGCGGTGGCAGATAGAGTCGAGTCGGACTAATGAAAATTCACAGTTCGTAACTTTCAATCAATGTCTGTTAGAAGGAGTAGCAGTAGCTAGAACAAGCATTTGCAATGCAATAGGTCTCGCATTTGCGAGAGTTTGAGCTATTGGCATTGTAAATGACAATGTCTTTTATTTGTGTCTTTATTTTTAAAACCAATAAATAAAAGACATTGTCATTTACAATGCCAATAGCTTAAACTCTCGCAAAAGCGAGAGCTATTGCATTGCAAATGCTTGTTGTGTAGTGCTACCAGTAGTGAGCCCTGCCATGACTCTGGGATAGCTGACCCCAGATATCCTATCCTGCTCAGCTGGGCAGACGCTTGCAGTAACTACTCCAGTGTGTCTCGCTCTGAGGGCTAACCAAAACACTGGCACAACAACCTTCACACTTGCCAAATTGGCTAGCTTTTGTATGTATGACACAGTAGTGAGTAAAAAATCAATAAGCCAATGATAGGCCACTGTTCGCATTTTGCTTGGACATGAAGCACTAGTTTGACATACAACTGACGTGTAGGTGGACTGAAAATTTGTAATAAACTACTTTTGGAAGCAGGGATCCATTAGTGATCCAGATTTGCGCATCAGAAAAACGATCACTGAATTTGAAGGGTGAAGGAGTAGACTGAAATCAACGTGACAGCAGTAGAAAACAGCAACGGAAAAGTTGAAAGGAAAGATGGTGAACAAATGAAGGCAACTTCGCAGTCAAATGGGCAAACATTTGGCCAGAAAGTCACAGAACAGGTGAGGACACATATCACTGGTGCAGACGTTTCTTAATTGAGAGAGGATACCAAAGAGTTCCTTGGTGGGGACAGAGTCACAAGAAAGGCAGATGGAACAATAACTCTTCTTGACTTACAGGGTTGTCGCCCTGTGCATCCTCAAGTGTGGTCGGTAGATGGGCTAAGTTGCCTGTTCCATTACTTCACTTACACAAATGCTTGGTTTATAGCATTGAGAGTTGCAATCTCTTTCAATAAATATTTTCCAGATCCTGTATTGCTAAGAGAGGGAAAAGCTGTTGTACTTACTGTATCTTCAAGTCACAGATCAGAGGCTGAAACAGCAGTATTTGATTGGGTGATACTGTACAGCAGGGAAAAGATGGGCGGAGGAGTCTTATCAGGACTCTAATAGGGTATGTTTGGTCAAGGCTGAGGTAGCAATGAAGACCAAGATAGCAAGATGGACACTTCAAGAACTAGTGAAGGCTTTAAAATATCTATTATCATGTAATCTGTAAAAAATGTCATGTTGCTGAATGGTTTGAACCAATGATGCGCAAATAAAACTGCTGCAGTTCAAAAGTATAGATTAAGGATTTAATCGAGTGATATAAGGCCTGTCAAAGAAGAAGCCAAAAAGGACAGTCTGGCAGACTGCTAAGCAAAGGTTTGTAGTGGAATCGCAAGTTTCAGCAAAGGAGAGCTGAATGCCAGGAGAGCAG
This sequence comes from Calotriton arnoldi, assembly GCA_963921515.1. Taxonomy (NCBI): domain Eukaryota; kingdom Metazoa; phylum Chordata; class Amphibia; order Caudata; family Salamandridae; genus Calotriton; species Calotriton arnoldi. The sequence goes on along the minus strand of CAWUFW010005136.1, from coordinate 534,420 downwards.
AATGTGAATAGATGGAGTGAGTTGCTCTAGGCAAGGAGGGAGTCAATCAGTAGTGGGGAAAGACTTAAAGGTGTTTTTGTGCACCTTGATTTCACTTCCAGCTCTTACTGAGTCGGAAGAAATACTTTCTGGGAACAGGGCACGGATATCTGCCAATCATGCCTCAGTGAAGAACAACCAATCAGACTGCTTCAGTGAGCGGTAAACGGACGAGTGTTTGGACAGGATTCTTACATGAAAAGGAATGCATTTCAGGGATTGCTGAAAGAAAACAAGGAGATAGGTTACAGGTAGATGCATGCAGGGTATATTAGGAAGGACTGATCCCAAAAGGAGGAGCAGGAATCGGACCATGTTGGGCAAAAAGGTCTGAGAAAGGGGCCCAATGGGAGGCTTGACGTTTAAGGGCACCCCTCTTGGTTTCTGGTAAAGTGATGGAAGGCAACAGTGCTTACCAAGGAGGGTGTGGGAAATACAGAGGGACATAGTGTTATAGAGGGTGAAGAAGAGGGCGAAATGAGGTTAGTTGGTGGCATGGAAGAGAAGTAAATGCATGGGAATAACTAAAGGTGAGCTGAAGGTGCAGAAAGTAGGTTTGGAGATGATGCTGAAATCGGCCGATAGAACTTCACATTGTCACACTCATCACGGACATGACAAGTGGAGTGCTCGGTGTAAAAATGCAAATCGAACAGAGGTGAACCACTTTGTTGATGCGGTCAAAGCTCGAGTACTGTGCAGCAGACTGAAAAGTTTCGAAATAAAGTACGTCTTGTAACGAGATGATGCAGTTAGTGTAGCTGCCATAATAGAAGATCTTCAGCAAAATGTAAATTTCCTGTAAGTGTACAGCCAAATATGAACCCTGGAAGTTAATAAAAATAACGTTCTTCCAGAAAAAAAGGAGAAAGTTCAAAATTAAAGTAGAATACAGGTCGAGGACAAAACAGCACCCAATATCAAATTAAGTGCATATTGCATCTTTGAACTGGCAATGAAAGCACTTTGTGGAGCACTCCGTGCCCTTTATGCCAAACAGTATACGTCAGTCACCCAGTAAAAGCAATGCTAAGCCATCCAACACAATATCTGCAAGCTGGTACTGTGTGCGCACACAAACTGCCGAGTCAAGAGTACATAGAATAACTGGAAAGCGCCACTACCCCTGCTGCATAAGAAACTGAAGTGTATGCTTACATCTTGATGCCTCAGCAGGTAAGTGACACCAACATTTTAAACTATCAGGCACAGAAAAACCAAACAGTTGCATAAACAACACAACTCCCTCACAGACACACAACAATGGCAGCCCGGCAGTGACAGACTCCCTGCCATAAATCAGGGACAGTGGGAAACCGCGCGCTGACTAGGGGCGAGAGAAGGCATATTCCTAAAGAAAACAGCAACGAAATGACTGCACGGGATAAAACACACACGCAGCCTGACATCACAGCATTCCTCTGCCCTGGGCAGCCCCAGGCGCCCAGCCGCGCTCCCCGGTGGAATATTAACAGGATGCGAGGCAGATCTGAGCCCAGGATTCGGAAAGATGAAGGGGGTAAACATGGGGGCACACTACAGAAGTGGTTGCGCGGATACAATATGGAGTACAAGAAAGTGGAAGCACTCGAAAGTGAAAGCATGCCATGCGCGCGCTGTGATGAAAAGAGACGCCCGGCGAACAGGAGATGCGCGCCATGCGCGCAAGGGTGCTGAAACGCCGCGAGCCGTACATGAGGAGATGTGCACTAATAAAACAAGGGAAAGTAAAAGAGCGCCATGCGCGCGTTGTAGGCACGCCGTGAGCGTGCACATCGGCGTGGCCTGCGGCTCGTGCCCAGTGGCGGCGCCTGCGTACTTCGCCGCCGTAGTTGAAGAAGTGCTGCGGGGACCGGCTGAAGACGGAGACCAGCCGAGGAGCAGCGCAGAGTCCCCACAACAGCAGGTAAGTGGAGTGAGGCATGCTGTGCATGTAAAGCGCGCCGCGCTTGGAGCTTGCGTGCGCATTAAAAAAAAGAAAGTAATATTGCATGAGGCTTGCGAGGACGGAAGGGGGACAGGAGATGTGCACATCGCGTGTTCACGGGCGCGTTCACATTTCAAGTCCGTCCTGCGCGTGCACAGCTCCTGTCTCCCTTCCGAAGCAAGTCAGCAACAATAAGTCTCGCTAGCGACAGCGCTTCGCGCTGCGTCGCTAGGTCGAGACCTAAAAAGGATAGACCCCGTAGCACCAAGAAGGGAAGAATGCACATTTGCGGTTCAATTTTAGAAGACATTTCCTGCCTGCTGACTCTCAAAGGTGTCTTGACTGAGCCATGTTTTATTAGAACTATTAGAGTGTGTAGTCCCGGACAGTGCTTTAAATGGGCCGGTACTCACAGGTACTGAGTACCGGCACTTCTTGTTTTTACCAAGCTGAGTACCGGCACTTTTCCAGTGCCAAGGAGAGTACCGGTACTCGGATTGATCAGATGGGCACTGGGCCGATGCCTGAGGGCCAGCTGTGGCCCGTTTATTTCGCAGCATGTTTGCCGTTTTGGCGCCTGCTGGAGGCCTGCCGCAGGGGTAAGTGGGCCTCTGCTCCCGAAGCTCTCATTGTCCTCAACCGCCCCCTGAGGGGCCTCCATGCTGAGTCGTCTTGTTAGTGGATTGGTCATCGGCTGCCAGGGGCACAGTGATGTGTGCAGCCTGAATGGGTGGGAGGGAAGAGAGCCTGCATAAGTGACCGTGCTATTAAACGCTTGGCCTCCCACTGAGGCCTGACTCACTTGCTCCTGCAATTCGACCCCCACCCCTGTCCACCTGCTGGGACATTGACAGGGATGAAGTGGTGGATATGGCCTACGCAGCCTGCCTGGAGCCCAGGTGAGGTGGGAGGAGGTGTACTGACCTGCCCATCAGAGGCCAGTATTGTTCTTCCCCTGACCTCTGCTCTACTGGACTCTGCACATGCTCTCGACCCTGCAGTGCTCACTGCCTGCCACTGCAAGCTCTCCGGCCGTGTGCCCTTCTGTCGAGGGAAGAGGAAGGAGAATTGGGTGAAAGAAGGTGAAGAGTGAGGGGGCAGAGATAGAAGGAGCAGAGGCGAGTTTAAAGGGGGGAAAAATAGAGACAGAAGGGGTAAGTGCAGACAAAGATGGGGAAGAGATCAAGACGGCTATGGAAAGAGTAACAGAGGCACGGAGATGGCAGATTAGAATAGAAAGAGTGATAGTAGAGGATCAGGACAACCAGGAGGTATTTGAAAAGAAATGCGTCTAATGCTTCTTATTAATGATGCTATGCCAGTCTCTCTCGTCCTGGTGCATATTGATTCTTAGCCTGAAAGATGGCTCGGCTGCATTCAGGGTTTAGATGCTCCTTACATTGCTCCCAGAAGTACTTCACACCACCCTTTATTAGCATATGTACCTGTTAATCTGCACATATGGAAAATTTGAGACAACTGTCAAGGGCAATGCATGGGCAAAATGAGTACTCAATAGATGTGTTTCTATCATCATGTCTCACCCCGCCTCTAACCCCGCCCACTAGCCACGCCCCCAACTCAATTTAATGAGTACCTGCACTTATTTTTTTCCATTTAAAGCACTGGTCCCGGAGGTATTCCAGTCCCAATCTTATTAGGCACGTGCAGTAGCAGCAAGCCGGGTCTGACTCATTGTCGTATTATGTGGGTACCCTCTACTGCGTGATATATGCCGAGACAATTTTCATTGCTATTTGTGATGCATTTTCTCACGGTTCTACCGGCCACTTAATTGTATAAGGTTTAAAGAAATATCTGAGGCTTTCCATTCCATACTGATACATTTCTGTTTAACAAGGACATCACCATGGTGAGTGAAATTAATTGCTTTGACATTTTGAGCTTGGCTCTAACATTACAGCAAAAGTAATTATTGTGTACCTCTAACTTTCATGACTATCCCATAACTGCTTTATTATATCTCTTTCTATCTCTAGCATCCGAGTAAACAGAACTTATTTATAACAAACTGTTCTTTGGATCTTCTAACAATCAGGCATGAATATATTAGTTAGCAAAGCACAACAAAATGCCAAACTGCCACTTGTAATATTGTCTCTGCTATGGATAGTTGCGGGCTATTAGCACCTATCACATCTAGGTGACCATCATTAAGGGTGTTCGTTTGGCTGCCTATCTGCCCCCTACCTGACCTGTTGTTGCTTTGCTGAGGGGGAGCGAAGGGAGAACCATACATTCCCCGCATTGCCGCTGATCTAACCGGGCACTGAGAGGCATCGCTGGGGGAGGGGACTACATCTCCCATCTCCCCCAGCTACCGGGTCCTGCTTCCTGTTTCCTGCCCTTCGCGCTGTAAAGGCTATCGCGCAACCGCGTCGAGGGACGCGCACTGGGACGCGCCCGGGCCGTGCCTGGGCCAAGCCCGGGCCAAGGGCCGGCCCGTCCACGCCTGTCGGAGCCCGGAGGAGGCTGGGCTCACCCGCTTTCATCTGGACTGAAGGATCCGCTCTGCTCTTCACCTCAAGGTAACAAGGCACTGTGTGCTTGTTATTTGTTTCACTAACCTGAACTGATATCATCAATGGGTAAACATAAAGTTCCTAGTGAACAACCAGGGAGTGGTTTAGGAGGGACATTGGACGCTTTTTTAACGAGGGCTGAATCTGTACTCACGCACGAGATAGAGATAACCGAACAACGGCTTTCCTTGGGGTCTCTGAATTCCCAGAAGCGCTCATCCTTTGGTGGTAAACCCATGGAGGGCATTATACTAAACACCCCTCAAACCGTTGAAACATTGCCTACGGCTCCTTTGGCCCCCGCACTTGAACCGTCTCCTTCTCCCATATTGGAAGTAACAGCTCCTAAGATAGTTACTAGGGGCCATGCAGCAAAATCCCAGCGTGACAATAACGGTGAGCCACCGGTCAAAAGGAGAAGAGCTGGTGGTTTACAAAAACAAAAACCCCTGAAAACTGCGCGAGTTTGCAAAGTAAGAGGACACGGAGAAGCTGGGCTGGGTCAAGGCTCCACCTCATCCACTACCTTAGCTCCAACATTGGTGCCAAGGATGACTGACGATGATGCATGGAAAAGACTTGAGTCTATGATGACTGTGCTCCTGAACCCTCTATTACTTAAGTTAGCATGTATTGAAGAGAGATTAAAGAACATTGAGGGCCTTAATACAACTAACTCTCCTCTAGGGGCTGAGCGGGACAATGTTTTACTTGCAGAAACAGGTGAAAGGGCAGAGTTAAGGCAGGGAACTAGTGAGGAACTTACCCGCATGGGAAACCACTTATGCAACAATGTACCCACCCTTGAGTCTGCCCTCCAACAAGCCTCTCCCTCACTACTCAATATCCATCACACTAATTCTATTAATCCTACTGGTTGGGGGGAGATATACCGTCATGTTCGGACCGTAGAATTATCTCAAGTAGGTCTGCCACCAACATAGGGACAAACCTATTAGGGGATAAAGGAAAACCTAACCCGTTAAGACAGCAAGGACCTATCTTGGGGACAACTGTGGTTTTGCCAGCCTCCTTTTGCTATCAGACTTTGCACCTCCCTCCGGCATCTTCTCCCCTTGTGCTAGTCCTGGGTAATGTTCCGACAATGGATGGTGACTGTGTAGTGAGACATTTCAATAATCACTTAGCTTCACGAACCATTCTTGCCCATTTATATAGAAACCCCTTGAAGGGCACACAGATTGTAGGACTCCCCCTTGATTATTTTTATAGACCCCCTCAGACCCTGCCCCAGGCATCAAGACTGAACGTAACAGGTGGCACACTGAGACCCACATTCGAAGGTGCTGTAGAATATGTGGGGGCGGGGGTCCCTACTAGAAAAAGATTTGCACCACTCTCTGAACTGGATCAATGCGACAGACTATCCTCTCCGTTAACTGAGAGGATCGCGGTAGGGAATTTCTTATCCCCTGTCACCCCAGTTATCACCAAAGCTAATGAAACCACAGAAGGGAAAACCTGTTTACTTAAAATATCATCTTGGAATGTAGCAGGCATTACCAGTAAACTGGGTAACGCTCATTGGCAAAAAATCTGGCAGGACAGTGACATCTCCTGTTTTCAGGAGACATGGGCTGTGGAACCTATTTTCATCAATGGTTTCCAGTCCTTCAAGACAAAGGCAATCCCGTCACCTGCAGGGAGATCCAAGGGGGGCCTTCTAACGCTAATCTCAAATACACTGAAATTGAAAGTGAGGATGCTTGATGGTAGGAGCCCCTTTTTCACCTTCTTATTCTTGAGTATCCAAATGAAGGGACTTGGGTTCTAATAAACTTCTATAATAATAATTTTGGACCCAATATGCATATGGTTATAGATGAGGTAAATCTGGGGATTGATGAGGCATTAGCTCTTAATAAGAAAGCTGAGGCACCAACCATAATTTGGATTGGAGATTTAAAATTCACCCGTGCAAATATAACCACAATACTGTCTGTGGCTTGGCTGATCTGATGGGAAACCCCGTCCTCCATTTCCACCACAGTAATTATGGAAATAGTCTTAATAAGACTATGGCCACTAGGAATATGGCCATAGTCAACATCTGGAACAACTTAGAGGACTCCCCTATGAAAACTTTTCGACAAGAAGCAAAGGAATCTACAATTGATTTTATAATGGCTTCTAACCCTTTTTATGATAGTTTTAGAAACACGGATGCCCAATTCACGGATTTTAGTGATCATGCAATTTTAACTCGTAAACTAACCTTGAATAGTAGGCTAAAGAGTAGACACCAGACTATAGATCTTCCACTACTGGCTAGGAAAAACGGTTATCAACTTAAATGGGATCAAATAGATAAGCTTAAGCTGGTCCCGGAAATAATAACATCTGCCCAGACTAGTATTAGCACATGCCTAGATGTAGGAACCTTCCCAAGTGTTCTGGTTTCTTCCTTTATGGATTTATTAGAACATATTAAGGTGGCATTGTGTGGTAAGTCAGGCAAGGAGCCACATTTCTTCAATAAATAAGTAATTTATTAGATTACAGCTTCAGCCACGGCAAGGAGCAGCGCACACTCAGAGGCTCGATCTGCAACTGACAGAAGCCGATCGAACCCCTGAACACGCACACTCCAAGCACGAGGAAAGGAACACATCAACAATAGCCAAATGGAAATACTAACCCACTACATCACCTCCCCCCTTTACACAAAAAGAAAATATAACTACCCCACCTCTTCCTTTACACAAGAGAAGAGAGCACACAAAGAACCCCAAAAATGAGTATGTAACAAAATCTTTGAACTTGGAAGGGGGTCTTCTGACACGACACCCACGGACAGAATTATCTAAATTACCCCCCAAGGCACACCCAACAGACCCACCAACAGACAGACTCACATTCTCACCCGAGACCTCAGACTGTTACTGATCATGTAACCAATGTGTCCACTCAAGATCATCCTCCAACAGCGAGACTTTCCTGTCCCTAATTAATTTCGCTTGAGTCATTGACAACTTCACCAACTGCCTCTTGTTCCACCAACCTTTGCCATCCAAAAAAACAGCACCTCTACTAATTTTACAGACTAGAACAGGATCTGAAAATACAGATTCACCTTTTTTAACCTTGAATGGTTTTTTAAACATGACCCAATCACAAACAGAAACTTTTGAATCACGCAGGTAACTTTTCTTGTCAAACCGTTTCTTCATGTCCCACTGTTTCTCCTTGACAACATTTGCCACCTTCATACAACCAGAGCCATCACTGACAGATCTTCTGCCATCGAGCCAGGATGGCAACAAAGTGGAATTTACCTTTCTGCCCCTCAGCAAATCGAAGGGAGTGACACCAGTGGTACAGTGCGGTGAAGTATTGTAATTCCACACCTTTTCCTCCAAAAATGTTCCTACCTCAAGACCAGCAGCCAGGGCCGTTTGAATTCCTTCCTTAAGAACTTTGTTGCCCCGTTCCACCAGACCATTGGAAGCTGGGGAATATAAGGCCACCTTCAAATGCCTGATATCCCGAGCCTCCAAAAATTTACACATCCTCTCTGATACGAAGTGAGTTCTATTGTCCGTTACCAAAGACCTAGGCGTCCCCTCTAACAAAAACACTCTTTTTAAAAAACAAATGGTATTATCTGTGTTAGGAGAATCCACAAATTTGTAGTACATCCATTTTGAACGGTAGTCAATGGCCAAAATCAAATACCTCAACTCCCCTGCTAACACGTTGTAAGGACCAGAAAAATCCAAACCAACTTTATCCCAAGGTTTTCCAGGAAACTCAGTTGGATGTAAAGGTAACTTAGAAAGTTTCCAGTGCTTGTCCGAAAGCAAACATTCCTCGCAACCATCCACAAGACCTCTAACTTGGGCATCTAAAGCAGGCCACCAGTAATGTTGTTTTATTTTCATACAAGTTTTTGTCACACCCAAATGTCCCTCATGAGCGACCCTAATAATAGAATCCCTCAGACCGACTGGAGGAACAAATGTATCCCCTCTCAGCACAAAACCATCTTTAACTGAAATTTCATCAGCCACTAGAGCAAAATTCCTCTACTCACCAGTTAAACTCACCTCCGGCCATTTACTAGAAGAATATTCCAACACCCTGAAACAGAATAATATAATTTGTGAAGGCAACCTTCCATTCAGTTTCCGAAATTATTGGACTACAATTTTCCACAGCATCCAGCACAGCACCACACTCGACCTCATCATCATCAAAATCTTCTACATCATTGTTCTCCATCAACATCCTTGACAAACAATCGGCTCGAAAAAAATTTCCCCCTTGAATGTGCTTCATATCAAAGTTATACTCTTGCAATTTAGAAACTAAACGAGTCAATCTAGCAGACATAGTATTGCTGGTGACTTTGCTGAAAATAAAAGTGAGCGGCTTGTGGTCCGTAAAGATTTCAAATTTGCGACCCCAAATATACATTTTGAATTTTTGAGCCGCCCATACACAGGCCAACGCCTCGCGCTCAATGGTGCTATAATTTCGCTCGAAATGCTTGAGCGATCTCGATGCAAACGCCACAGTTTGCTCCTTGCCATTCACTCTCTGATTGAGGACAGCTCCCAGACCATTCATGCTTGCATCAACAGTAATCATAGAGGGACAATTATCCTGAAAAGCATGCAATGCTTGGGCAGAAATGATTAAGTCTTTCACTCTGGCAAACACACTATCCAGATCCTGAGACCACAGAAATTTTTGACCCTTCTTGAGTAAGACACGGAGAGGCTCAACAATTTGAGCATAATTGCCGAAAAATCTTGCATAATACTCAGCAAGCCCCAGGAAAGAGCTAAGAGTATCTTTATCACAAGGTGGTTTAGCCTCTTTAAGGGCCCTGATAACAGAAAATTTTGGTTTGATACTTTCGCTAGATACGATATGACCCAGATAATCTAGCTGCCTCACGCCAAACTTACATTTATCCGCTCTTACAGTCATGCCGTGTTCGCCAAGAGCAGACAACACCTTCCTCAACAAATCATAATGCTCTCTCGAATTTTCTGAAAAGATTAGGATGTCATCTAAATATGCCTGCACACCTACCATGCCCTTAAAAACCGTGTCCATTATCCTCTGAAAAACGCTAGCAACGGATGCTAGGCCGAAGGGAAACCTCAGGCACTTATACGCACCAAAAGGTGTAACAAACGTTGTCAGTTCCTGAGACTCCCTAGCCAGAGGAATCTGATGGTAGGCAGACTTTAGGTCGATTAGGGAAAACCATTTAGCTCCCCCCAAATTTGCTAGAAGTTCATGAATTTTGGGAAGCGGATGGCAATCGATCAAGATGTTCTTATTTAGGCCCCTCAAGTCCGCACAAAGCCTAATCTCGCCAGTCTTTTTACGAGCCCCAACTATGGGGGCCACCCATTGTGAAGATTCGGTGGGTTGAATGATACCCTGAGAACATAAATCTTCAAGCATGGATCTTAATTCCTCTCTCGCACTTAAGGGTACAGGCCTGACCTTGTGAATCACAGGTTGAGCATTAGGTAATAACCTAATTTTATGCTCAAAACCTTTCACGCAACCCACGTGATCACTGAACACAGGTTTAAATTCCTCCAACAAACTTTTAAAATCCACTTCAGACTCATCCATACTACAGACAGAGGTTTCCTTGACTCTAACTGGAGTATCTTCACCAGGCACTAAATACAGACCCATCCTAGCCAGATCTTTCCAGCCCACAATGTTCTTCCCCTTTACAGTCACGTACACTTTAGTAAAAATATTCCACCCGAAACTTCAACATTAGACATAAAAAATCCCAACATGTCAATATCCTTCTCTCCGAATGCCTTCGGGTTCACATCCGTATGGGACAAAGTAACCTTTTTGCCCCATTTCTCATAGAAGTAAGAATCACGAAGAATTGTTATTGGAGATCCAGAGTCAGCCATAACCTTGGTTTCCACTCCATCAATTAAAGCGTCACATAAAGGACCTTTAATTTCCAAAAGATCATCCTTATAATCCAATGTCAAAAGTAAATTATCAAAGGACTCAGCACACGTGTCCATTTCGACGTTCACACTGTTCACTTGGATAGGCTTTCTCTGACTCTTGCAAACTTTTTGAAAATGTCCCATTCTTTTACAAATAGAACATTGTTTACCCAACGCCGGACAGCCAGGAAAATTGCCCATGTTGAATTTCGAACCACATCTATAACAATAAGATTGGACTTTCTTTTGCACAAATTTTGTAGCCTTATCCTTAACTCCTACAGCAAGCAAACTATCCTCCGAAGCCTCTTCTTGGTCAGTAACCAAGTTAACTTTAACAGGAGTACTTGCTTGCATGGCCTTAGTAGAAATAACAGATCTCTCGATGCTTAAGGCTAAATCAATACTTCAGAGAGAGGAGGATTTTTACAGCTCAGAATCCTTTCTTTTATTTTGTCAGAAGCGCAATTAAAAACAAATTGGTCCCTGATGAAATCATCCAATAAAGGACCAAACCCACAAGTCGTAGCCAGGACCCTCAAAGCTGATATGTATTCTTCCACTTTTTCCTCTTCACCCTGTTTGCGTTTGTAAAATTTGTGCCTTTCTAGCATTATATTAGGTGGTTCAGAAAACTGTTTTTTAAGTCTTGCAATTGCCTCTAAATAAATGTTCCAGTGCCTGTCACCAGATTGGCCAGAGGGAGAAGGAATTGGAGGCAAACTGTCAAAAATGCGCTGTGCTGCGTGGCCCAAACTGCCAAAAATTAGAGCAAATTTGCGGGCTGGAGAATACTCAGTAGCATCAATAGCCACCAAGTGATTTTCAAACAAACGAAACCACTCTGACCAGGGCATGCATGGCTTACCCAGTTTCCCTAGAAATGGAGGAGGTTGCGTGATTTTTTGTGGAGTAGCCATAGTGAAAAGAGCACATCAAAGTAGAGTAAAGCCAACTTGAAATCTCCTATTCAAAATGTGATTGTAGAAGTGACAGAGGTGTGCGTGTCACCGAACACGCAGCTTGCCAATGGTGATCAACAATTAAATATGAGAGTGCATCACCGTGTTGCAATGTACCTTGCAGAAATATTGCCAACTAAATGGTGTGCGCATCACCGTTGTGCGCAAATATATGAATTGCACTTTGCAGAATTATTGCCAACAGAAAGGTGTGTGCATCACCGTGTTGCACAAATGAGAAATGCCCCTTGCAGAATTATTGCAAACTAAATGGTGTGCGCATCACTGAGGTGTGCGCGATCTGTTGAATCAATTCAGAAATAAAGGTGTTCGCATCACCGAGAAGCGCAAACAGCTGACACGATTCAGATTTGTAGGTGAGCGCATCACCGTGATGCACAATCAGCTGATCTTGATTCCCATCAGCTTGAAACTGCAGCCCAATCCAAGATGGCCGCCGAACGTCCTCACGCAACGTGAGCACGTAGAACCACGTACTTCAGGTTCAGATACGCGCTGATCACACGCGCGTGCCACCTCCGAACACTCGGAGCTGCGGGTGGAACTAGCACAAGCAGCCAACCGTCGACCAGATGAAATCCACGGAAAACAATAGGCAAATAATTAAAAAGAGTCCTACCAGTTCCGGATGTCGTTGAAGAGCTGGGAAAAGCAGACGGACAGCTGTTGTCAAGGTGACCCCACAGCGTGGAGTTCTTCTGACGAATCGGATGGCTGAAGCTGGTTCCCGGTCATCGCCAAATGTGGTAAGTCAGGCAAGGAGCCAAATTTCTTCAATAAATAAGTAATTTATTAGATTACAGCTTCAGCCACGGCAAGGAGCAGCGCACACTCAGAGGCTCGATCTGCAACTGACAGAAGCCGATCGAACCCCTGAACACGCACACTCCAAGCACGAGGAAAGGAACACATCAACAATAGCCAAATGGAAATACTAACCCACTACACATTGACTCGTCAGAGAACAGATAAAAACACTAAAGTCAAAGGTTGGTTTGATTCCACCTGTTCAAGGACCAGGAAGGCACTTAACGAGCCATTAAAACTCAACCAAGAAACCAAGGCCAGATAGCATTACTCCGTATTCAATATAAATTGGCTAGAAGGGATAGAGAGAGGACATTGAGGGAGGAGATTTGGGAAAAGCTTGGCCACGCAACTTCCTCAGGTAATAGTCAAGAGTTCTGGGGCATAATTAATTCACTGTATTTCAAAACTCAGAAGGACCCCACGCTAGATTCAAATGTAGGAGAAGAGGAATGGGTGGAACATTTTGTTAATATTTTTTCGCCCATTACCTCTATTGCTCAACCATCCATCTTAGCACCCCTAAATGTGCAGGAGACCCTATCATTTTCACTTATTGAAGTGAGAAATGGGCTACTGGCATGTAGTGCAGGAAAGGCTGCTGGACCTGATGGGGTCCCAATAGATTTTTTTCAGGACAATTATGATGACCTCTGGATTCCCTTATCGACCAATGTCTTCAATAATATAGCGGTAGTAGGACCCCCCCCCCCTTCATGGAAAACTAGCATAATTGTTCCCATTCACAAAAAAGGAGATAGAGGGAGTCCCAAAAATTATACACCCATATCACTTTTAGACACAACAGCAAAACTCATGGGCCGGCTTCTCCTATCCAGGCTGGAGGCCTGGGCACTGGATAAGGAAATATTAATGGAGCCCCAATACGGGTTTCGGCGAGGCAAAGGTAATGTGGATCAGTGCCTTAACCTTTCACTGATTATGGATAAGTATGCCATAGCTAAGGGTGGGAAAATCTATCTTGCCTTTATGGACCTTTCAGCAGCATTTGACTGCGTTTCCCATCCTAAACTCTGGCATACAATGGAAGGGATGGGGATCGATCAGCCCATAATTGATTTCATCCGGCAACTTTACACTGATGCCTCCGCATCGGTCAGATAAGGGAAAAATGGGGAATGCACTCGCCCATTCAAAATCTTGAGGGGGGTTAGACAGGGCTGTGTCCTCACGCCGTTCCTTTTTTCCATCTACACGAACGGCGTGGAGAAGGCCCTGCTCGGTGCAACCTCGGACCTTCCCCTATCTGGCGCAATTCAGCTGCCTATTTTGGCTTATGCTGACAATGCGGTTCTGATCGCCAGAACAGGGATAGGGCTTCAACATCTCATCACTGCCTATGTGGCCTTCATGAGCACAATAGACTTGAAGGTTAATCAGACAAAGTAATTCGTAATTATAGCAGGGGGGTGTGCTCGCGATAAATCACCTCATCTTTACACGGAAACAGGGAAAATAGAGGTGGTTGAGTCCTTCCCTTACCTAGGGGTACTTTTTGATAATAAACAAACATGGTCACGACTAGTTGAGAGGAGGGCCCTGGGAATGGAAAGGAGCCTAGCGGCGATAAAAGCATTCATATCTAGGATGGGTGCGAAACCAATAGCCGCTATTAAACATATTTACCTCGCTAAAACTAAGTCTGCGGCCACTTATGGGGCTGGTGTCTGGGGTATGGCCCAAGTGGATCGACTCCAATCTATTGAGAATACTTTTGTAAAATCACTGGTGTCTCTTCCACAATCTTCCACAGATTATATACGACACATGGAGTTGGGCCTATCTTATATCACAGACGTAATCAGACTAGCCCCGATTTTGTTGTGGCATTCCATCTGGCGAAGGGACACAGTGTCCTTAACTCAAAGTATAATAAGGGACTGTCTAAGATTAGAAAATTACAAAAGGATCAGATGGTTAAACTATGTCGAACTAGAACTTAACGCGATGGGGATGAAAGATTTATTTAAGGACCCAGCAGCCTGTAGACTGACGTCATGACAAAAGTTAGTGGATACATTTACATTGAAGGCTCAATATAATCGTAGGGAGAAGAACTATAGTAAAAAGTCAGTTCTCACCTATCAATTAGTTCCTTCCATTTTAGAGGGAGGATACTTCTATCTAGAGGATGTTCCACTATCGCAACATAAATTCATATTATTGCGTTTTGGCATAAATGTGATACCTTTGATGCTAGGGTTCCCAGCAAAAAGGTTTAACCACTCAGAGCTGTCCCCCTGTCCCTGCGATATGAATTCTCCTCAATCAGACCTCCATTTAATATTATTCTGTGGATTTTACCAGAGGGAAAGGAAAAAGTACATTATACCAATCCTAAAGCCCCACAATTTTAAACAATGTAGGGCGGCATTGTATTTTTTAAAAATCACTTCCCGACCCTCTAGTTTATTTTGCAGTACCGTCATTTCTTTGGGCCTGTGTGAAAACAAGAAAGTCTCTGGGATCTTAATTGGCCTGTTTTAGATTTCCTTTATTTTTTAATTATAACCTATTTTAACTCACATCTTAACTTGGTACCCGTGTATATACATATTGAATTTTATAATGAATTTATTATCTCTTAAATAATTTTTGTATTCCTGGAACCTATGAAATGTCACAGCATGTTGGTTATGGGTGTAACTCCAAGCTTGTTCTTGTTTTTATGTACTTTTATGATCTTATTTGATAATGATCAAATAAAGCTTTTGAATTGGATTGGATTAACTCGCGACCCTGGAAATTTACACGTAATGTTCGTTGGATAGCTAGTATCATTTACAGATGCATTGTCACTTTCAAGTAACAAACACACAGACAGTGATGGGAGCAATGCTTGCAAAAAGCCTAACCACTGGCAATAAAGGGCATGCCCAGAAATGGGTCCAGTGCGCCTTCCGCCACTGGAACCAAGCTACTTCCAACTAACGAGCCCCAATGAGGACAAAACCAGTCTTGGGTTGCTTGTGTTCCTGTTCAAGGAGGACCTAGTTTGGCAGATCAGGCTGGACTATTCCCACTGGAGCAGGGTCAAGACTGATTTACATATGACTAGTCCAAACTGAGGTGGCATGGTGAGCAAAAGAACAATGGGTTGGAATTCTACCATATGCGATTGCCAGTGGTTAGACTTATTGCATGTATTTCTCCCATCACCTTTTGTCTGATTGATGTAGCGCCCTAAATGGCAAGGGTTTGCCCAGGTGTAATTTTCATGCTCACTGTGTCACTGGAACCAAGCTACAATCGACTGAGGAGCCCCAATCAAGGCAAAACCGGTCTTGGGTTGCTTATATTCCAGTTCAGAGAGGACTGGCCTGGCACTTCAGGCTGGACTGTTCCAATTGGAGCAGGGTCAAGACATTTGCATATGACTACTCACGTACACAATGGAGAATTCAATCACATTTGTGTTTACGGATGTATGCTAAGCATTCAGCAATAGATAATTGATCACACAATCAATACAAAACCAGTGTGGTCCTAGACCCAGTACGATCATAATACCAACACTAATGTAATCAGTAGTCATTTATGTTTGAAAGGGGGGTCACAGAGTTCTTTTTGATTATTAGCTTTTGTTTTATAAGAGGGGGTTGGTCAAGATACCTATTGTCTATTTACCTTGTGCTTCATTCAATGTTCTTACTAATTCATTAAAATGATTCATTAAATTAACCTGCAATGTTAAACAATATAAATCAATTTTTAAACTATAACAAAAACCTGAAAACTAAGCTATACATTTGGCAGATTTATAGCCCATTGGAAATTCCGCACAGCAATCTTAATGATTCAAGCTTGTCTTTCATAATAAATTATTTGATTCTGTACAGTCCTGCTGAAGGTGGAGCCACACAAGCAGTGTTCCACCTAGACGTATGTCTATGTTTTTAAATGTCTACTTTTGAAAACTTTCTAAAGGAGGATTCTGTAATACCACTGATACATGCTTCCTCGGAGACGAGTGTGAGACAAAAGGGACCTTCTTTTAATAAAAACTATGGATTGTTTGATATAATGTTTTGGCATTTTAGGGTTATAGGATTAATTTATGATTTTGTTATTCTGTTACCTATGTATTATCTGTTATGATAACATTTGAAAGAATCGGAATAATAGTTTTGGAATTATTTTTTGTTTGTGATTGTACTGAAAAGCAGGTATCATATGCAAATTTGAAATAATGCAATATGATTGTGTGTCTGTCATCCTACATTGCTTAGGTGGTACGAGTTTTTCTAGTATTTTTGTCTGACTAAAGTATACTACCTGCACTGTATTGGGTACCCACCCCCTTCCTCTCGATCACCTCCTTCACTTCCTGAAGTAATTCCAGGTAACTTGTTCAAAATCATTAGAATAAAATAAATGGGTCTTGTTTACGAAAACGGGGGGCGTCTCCCCGTTAGCCCATGTTCTTATCACTCCCACTCCTGTTCAAATTTTTCCCCTTCACATTAATTCTCTTTTTGGTAGTTTTCGATAACACCCACAACATGGACACAAAATCTGTTTCTACAGCCACCTTAAATGTCTATTTTTTTAAAACTTAAGTGTATAAAAGAAAATGTCGAATAGATGGGAAACATTCTAATTGCTCCACTGTCTTTTGATCCTGGAAAAAAACACCTAGGCCTATGTGAGCCTGTTAGCCTAATTAAAATAAATGGGCTACTAATATCTACTGCCTGCTTGACTTTGTGCACTTGAAAGCACTTAACACTGAGGCTCTGCAGAACAAACAGTATTTCATTCCAGTATCTCTCTACTGCTAATATAATTCCATCAGCAGCTCCTTAAGGAGATATAGCTTCAAACACATCTTATCTAATCAATATGCCATCAGCATTGTTAATAACGACCATTACGGGTAAATAACAAGAGGCAAGCTATCAATTTGGTGCAAATGGATTTGTTTAATAGATTAATATAAAGATGCTGTTTTGAAGCATCATCTCTCGGAAAGAGCTATGATGGGATGTGGTCATTTTAAATCTCTAAATGCATTCATAATCCGGTTCATGACTCCTCTATGAATCCTTAAACTTTGCAAAATAATACATTTATAGCAGCCTTGATAAAGTTGCTATTATTCGCATTATATGCTCCTCTATTTTAGCCCCCTATATTAAAAAACTAAAGCATTTTCTTGGTAAAACCTCATTAAAACCTAAAGTGCTATTCTGTCTATCTATAAATACCAACGTTGCTCAACATTAGTAGGTGATTGGTTAAAAGTGCTATTCTTATTAATTTACTACTCTTTATGTACTGTGGTAACGATCAAAAGATTTTTAATGGGAGACTGTTTTATGCACGACACAGCCAATTAAGCTGCAATTATATTTATGGTCTGGAGCTAAATACTGCTGGCCCGTGGGTCCATCCTCTCCACTTCTCAAGTGGCTGTGTTCTTTCCAATGCATTCCATTGTGAGAGGGAATAGCATTCCAGAATGGAATGGAATGCAGTTGTTAGACTTGGCATCCTTGGCGTGGTTTCCCCTGATTTTTTGCCTATACCTCCTGCCTTTTTGACTGTGTGATGGATTTCGTCTTTGCTGGCTTAGAAGCTTTGGGCACTTTGCCACTGCTGATCAATGTCAAAGAGCAAGTGCTCCCTGTATAAATTGTCATTACAATTGGTTATCCATGATTGGCATATTTGATTTATTGGTAAGTCCCTCGTAAAGTGCACAGAGTGTGCCAGGGCCTGTAAATCAAATGCTACTAGTGTGTCTGCAGCAGTGGTTGTGCCACCCGCATAAGTAGCCCTGTAAATGTGTCTCAGTTCTACCACTGTAGTGCCTGCACGCGCAGTTTTAAACTGCCATGTTGACCTGGAAAGTGGACCCACTTGCTAGGCCCTAACCTTCCCTTTTCCTACATGTAAGGCACCCCTCAGGTAGGCCCAAGGTACAACAATGGGCAGGGTGCAGTGTATGTTAAAGGTAGGATGTGTACTGCTGTGTTTTACATGTCCTGATAGTGAAATACTGTGTATTTCGTTTTTAACTATTGAAAGACTGTCTGTCTCATAGGCTAACATGGGAGCTGCACTGTAACACCTTACAAGTATAACTTTCCATTGGGACAAGACAGTGAAATGGAGTTTAGGGTCTCTGTCTCAGAATTTACTAACACATCTTTTATTAAAGGTGGTTTTTAAATTGCGTGTTTGAAAATGTCACTTTTGGAAAGTAGGCATTTTGTTTGTTCCACCATTCTGTGTGCCTCTGCCTGTTTGTGTATTCACTGTCTGATTTTGAAGTGACAGTAGCTGGGGATGTGCATTCACCCTAGACAGTCACAAGAGGGATTGAGGTGTACCCTGCCTTTCCTGGGTGACTCATAGTTGGGCTGAATAGACCTGGTCTGCATTTAGAGTAGTGGTAGGAGTTTCACTGACACCTGAATTGACTGGGTCTCCTTTACACAATGCTGTCTCCACCTCCTGTAGAGAAACTGGGCCAGAGAGGACAGAACTGGTCTGGACTGGGCTCAGAGACCCTTGCCACAAAGAGAAAATGGAGTATAAGTATTGGACCTTGAACCCCTGCGAATTAGATCACTTCTGGATTCAAGAGGAACCTCTATCAAGGAGAAGAACTGGAGTCTTGTAACGAGGAGTACTGCCCCTTTGCTGTGTTGCTATGCTGGGTTGGCCTGCAGTAGCAGCTTCTGTCAAAGTGAGGACAAAGACTGGAACATTACTGTGAACCTGCTTGAGAAGAATCTCCAAGGGCTTGTGTGTGCTTGCCTCCTGTTCTGAAGTCTCAGGGACATAAAGACTTCACCTGCAACCCACTGACCAACACCTGGACTCCTCTATGGACTCCTGTATTCAAAAGGGCACCAATTCCAGTTCCTGGGCCCTGCGAATTGTGTGGTTGGTGCTGCAAAGCAAGAAGAACAACTCAGACGCTGTCAGTAATGCCGCCAGTGATGCCGCAACCTGCACCGAGGCCGGGGGCACCGCTCGTGAAGTACACGACGCACCGCCCTGCCTGCACCGCAGCTCTGACGCCCTTCGACGGCTGCCGATGCCTGCTGTTATCAGCCTTCCTGACACCAGCGCTCACACAGACGCCGTCACCGCCAGTGCCAACATCATGCTACCACGGAGCTGGTAACCAACGAGGGTGACATCACAATCTTTTCGATGTTGCATCGCCTCACTGGAACCAATGACTCATTGCCGACTAACCTCCCTTGTCCTGGACTCAGTGCCTCTCCTCCTCACAGACGCAACGCCTCACCTCCCCGTGGCAGAAAGTCATCAACGCCTCACCTCCACGATGACCTTGCATCGCCTGTTGACTTTATTTCCACGGTACTGTTGTTTAGGGGTCCGTGTGACTGCGTGCCCAACCCGCGCACCTCACAGTCGGCGCCGTACCTTGGATTTGTGCCTGTCACTACGTCGTAATAGCCCCAGGTGAAGCTATTTGTTTCTACAGTTCTATTTTTGAAGTAACCATTTTAAAAGTGATATCTTGATACATGTATGTTGAATTTTTGTCGTTTTGGGCTTGTTTGATGTAGATAAATATACTTTATTTTGACTAAACTGGTGTGGTGTCCATTTGTGGTGTTTTCACAGTGTTACTGTGTGTTTGGGTACAAATACTTTACACATTGCCTTTGGGATAAGCCTCTCTGCTCGTGCCAAGCTACTAAGGGGGTGAGCAGGGGTTATCTAAACTGTGCAATCCCCTTACCCTAGATCTAGGCATAAAACTCCGCTCCGCTTGGGGCGTTTGCGGAATTCAGCAACTCTGCGGAGAACGTGGAGTTGCTGATAAACTCCGTATTCCGCAATGGAGCAGAGCTTTTTTTTTTTAGTTAGCTTGTTTGAAATGTCGTTTTGCGCGCGTGGGAGCAACTTGACGGGCGCTCGCGATCGCCCACGAGATTTTCAGAGCCGTCGCGGTCGCCACAAGATTTGGTAGCTGGCCACATGCTCCAGCGAGATTTTTCTGTCACCAACATTTCATTTGAGCGCGCCAGCGACTTTCTGCCATACGCGATCCCGAACGCGCAGGATCTAATGCGGCTGCAATCTGGGGAAGATTCTCTCCTAGAGAAGTATCCAAATCTTCCCAAAATTACGATTTAGTGTAAAAAACCTCCTCGAATGGACATTTGGCGTTGGGTTTTTTTGTGCGTGGAGTGCTTTTTTTTTCCAACTGGAAGGAAGTGTCCGAGAGTCTCCAACCTCCTGTTCCTGTCCAGCAGATTCCTCCCAGTGCTTTGTCCATATCCTGGTCACTTTTCATTTGGAGCTGGAAGGATCAATTTTTGTGTCTGCTGCATATACCATTGGATTTAAGGACTTTGTATTTGAGATTTCACAAGTAAGTTGAAAAACTGGTGTTGTTTGGTTGGGGCCATGCACCTGGATTTATTTGAGGTTTTAGTTGATTTTTAAAATTTAGTACGGTGGGCGGCCTGTAGTTTCAGTAGGGGTTTAGTTATTTTTTTATAAGTAATTTTTCTTCTTTTATAAAGGAAAAATGTTGCACAGTTCACAACATTTTCTCAATTTTTAAAATAAATTTGCAATATTAATTTAATTCACTATGTGGCCTAGCCTGCCAATAGGCCTTCAAGCCAGTAGGCCCAGTGCTAGTCATGGGAGCATGAAACAACTGTTTCTGTGGTGTCTGTTCAATTTGAAACATCATTTAGTCCATGGATGGATTTTGATTGAAATACAAAATGTGTTCTTTTGTGGTATTTCCAGTTTTATTTTCCCTGCAAACAGTGTTTTGGTGGGGTAATGCCTTTGGAGGATGTGTGTTGTTGTAAACATTATTAGCCTTTTTAATTTTCGTTTTTGGCATTGCTGAATTAATGCTGAGTTCCCTGTGTTGCCAATGCCTCCTTTGTCTGACCAGTGTGTGTTTGTGTTTGCCATAGGCCACCATTTGGCTTTGTTCCCCATGTGGCCAGGGGTCATTTTGTGTAGTCAGCGTCCATAAGCCTGCATGTGTTCTTTGTTTTCCAGGCCTCCTACTTGTTGTTATGACCATATGGCTGGCAGCCCTTTTGTGTAGCCAGCCAGTGTGCCTTTGCCATAGGCCTGCATGTCTTCTTTGTTGTGACCATGTCTCCTTGCTTGCTGTTTGACCATGTGGTCAGTGGAAATTTTGTGTAGGCATTGGCAGCCAGTGTGCTTTTGCCATAGGCATACATGTCTCCTTTGTTTTCCAGGCCTCCTGCTTGTTATTGCTTGTGAGTTGTGACCATGTGGCTGGCGGCCATTTTGTGTAGCCAGCCAGTGTTCTTTTGCCATAGGGCTGCATGTCTTCTTTGTTGTGGCCAAGCCTTCTTGCTGGTTGTTGTTCTGGCTGGTGGCCATTTTGCATAGGCAGTCAGTGTGCTTTTGCCAGAGGCCTGCATATGTTCTTTGTTTGTGGCCATGCCTTCTTGCTGATTGTTGCTGGTTTTCTTTTGCACATGATTTTTCTTCTTTTGCAAAGGAAAAATGTTGCACAGTTTAGTACATTTTCTCCATGTTTTTTAATAAATTTGCTGTATCCTTTTAATGTACTATGTGGCCTAGTCTGCCATTGGCCTTCCAGCCAGTAGGCCCAGTGCTAGCCATGGGTGCATGAAAAACAACTGTTTCTGTTGTGTCTATTGAATTTGAAACATTATTTAGGCCATGAATGGATTTAGATTGAAATACAAAAAGTGTTTTTTGTGGTATTTCTCTTTTTTTCCCCCGCAAACAGTGTATAGGTGGGGTAATGCCTTTGGAGGATGTGTGTTGTTGTAAACATTTTAATTTCCATTTTTGGCATTACTGAATTAATTAATGCTGTGTTCTAGCTGTCTAACTATGCCTCCTGTGTGTGTTTGCCATAGTCCACCATTTGCCTTTGTTCTCCTAGGCATGTGGGTAAGGGCCATTTTGTATAGTCAGTGTTGATAGGCCTGTATGTGTTCATTGTTTTCCAGGCCTCGGGTTCTTGTTGCCATGTGACTGGCTGGCAGTTTGCATAGGCAGTCAGTGTGCGTTTGCTATAGGCCTGCATGTGCTCTTTGTTTGTGGCCATGCCTTTTTGCTTGCTGGTTGTTGTTGCTGTGTAACCAAGGACCATGTCTCTGAAGGCCATTTTGTATAGCCTGCCAGTGTGCTTTTCGCCATAGGCCTCATGTCTTCTCTTTGTTCCGAATGCCTTCTTGCTCAGTGTTGTTGTTGTTGTTGCTGACCATGTGGCAATGGCAGGCAGACATTTTGTGCGTTCAGCCAGCGTGGCCCTTTGCTTTGCCATATGCTTGCATGGATGGTTGAGCAATGAGATAGCAGTTTAATAAATTATTATTATATCTTTGAGGATAATTTCACATATTTATAATTTTTTTATTTACATTTTTTAAATATTTTTTTTTTATTGTTTTTTATTTTTTGCTGAATTGCTATTTTTTACTTTTTAATTTTTTTAGAATCTGTTTTAAATATTTATTTATTTTTAGTTTAAAAAAAAAGCAATTTTCACTACATTTGGCATCAATGAATCAACCCCATGTCTACTATAGGTGCACAACAGCATTCATTGTCTAAGGATGATTCCACAGTCATTTGTCAGCTGCACCTCCCTGAGTGCCATATCCTATGTGATGTGATGCACATAAAGCAAACACTTACATCTGTATGTTTTTGTTA
Source organism: Calotriton arnoldi (assembly GCA_963921515.1). Classification (NCBI taxonomy): domain Eukaryota; kingdom Metazoa; phylum Chordata; class Amphibia; order Caudata; family Salamandridae; genus Calotriton; species Calotriton arnoldi. The sequence goes on along the minus strand of CAWUFW010005136.1, from coordinate 511,454 downwards.
CTCTTCTTATCCTTCCTAAGTATACAGTAAGTCGCTATGAAAGTTTATGCTGGTGTGGTTTTCCATTTTACGAATGGATACACTGTATTGTTAATTATTTATAATAAGATTAGCCAGTGACCACACTAAATGATATTGTTTGTTTGTACTACTAATTGAACTGCAACAATACCACGTTTCACTGATGTTTTTCTTGCTTCTTTTCTTTTAGTTGCACAAGAGACAACATCACCCACAGTACTGCCAACAGAAGGCCTGTGCACGACGTGACGCGTGACCCACACATCACACAGACATCTCTTCAATTTGTGTGAGGCTAAGTGCCACTGCTAACTGACAGCTTCAAGATGGCCCCAAAGAAAGGTGCTACCAAGAAAGTGGCCAGTGAGAAGAAGAAGAAGGAGCTTGGAAAAAAAAAGCTGTGCCTGTGGCACCGGCCTCTGGGGAGCGAGCTGGGAGCAGCACCCCTGCATCAGTGGATCCACCCCAATCTAGGCCCAAGCCATGTCTGTCACAGAGGCAGCCAGTCAAATCAAATCAACGCCGACGAGCAGTGATGTTGAAATTGACTTATCTCTATCGCAAAGTAGTACCCAATCGTTGCAGGAAACTCAGAGAAGTGGACAACAACAGCCGCAACCACCAATAGTAGTTCCTCCCGAAGTAGGAGCAGTCCAGGAGATTGAGCCTCATGCTGAGGAAGTAGAGGAAGCAGGTCTTTCAGAACATCCATTGTCTTCCAGATCTCCAGCTAGAAAAAGGAGGGTTAGTGCATCATCTTCTTCTCCAAGCCCCCCTCTGATGATCCAGAAACCACTTGGATCCCACCTCAGTCTGAGAGTGAGGCATGCCACGAGACGAGGCTAGGGAAAAGGAAGCCCTTAGAGTTATGGAGACAGATGTAAAAGAGGATGATGACGACGAGCCAGTCATCGTGGATGTTAGTGCAGCCCTACTGGGAACCGATGTTACCAGATCCCAACTTTCTGGGAGGGATTTGGCACCTCAGATACCACCACCGCTAGCTGCCATATTTGCAAAGTCCCGGCAGCAACCTATATCCACAACCACCTCAGTAGAAGTAGGTACTGCAGAGAGTCAAATGTCAAAACGCCCACCTACCGCCAGTTCATCCAACACCAGTGTCAGAAAGTTGAGCTGCCCAGTTTGGGACTTCTTTACTGTTAGCAAGAAGGAGGTGAACATTTCCATATGCTCTCTTTGAGGAGCAAGTGTTAGTCTGGGTAAGCTTGGTACAAACTATGTGGCGGGAGCCAAACAACCCATTTGAGAAAGCACCATATGATCTGTTGGGAGGCTCACCTCATCGGCCAAAAAACTGCAGGTTTTGTTGGTGAAGGGGGTGAAAGGCTGAGCAGGGAATCAAATCCGATCACAGTGGAAGGTGAAGAAAAGGAAGACATTTTCGTTACGCAAAGTAGCCCTCTCCACAGCAGTGCAGTAGTATTGCCCACATCAGCAGCATCGCAATGGCACAAGACTCAGGTCGAGGCACCAAGGCAAGAGAGTACAGTGACTACCCCGCTGAAACGCACATTGAGTCTACCACTATCTGCTCTCAAAAAGTCACCTGCATCAGTGGCACCAGAAAAGAAAACAATCCAGGCATGTTTAGGCTAGAGGGTCAGTATGAACGCAACCACCCAAAGGCACATTTGTACAACGCAAGGCTGGCTAAAATGTTAGCGCTGGACCTCCACCCTTTTTCTTTTGTAAAAGGGGTGAGTTTTCCTGAATTTGTGGCAGCCATCTACCCTAAATGGAAGGTTCCCAGTTGGTCCTATTTTGCCAGAGTTGCTGTTCCAGCGCTACATCATTATGTGCTAAAATTGCTTGGACAAGCTTTGCAGCAGAGTGCTGTTCACAGTATCCACCTTATGACAGACATGTGGACCAGTTGCCAAGCCACTGATTACATGTGCATCACTGAACACTGGATCTCTTTTGTGGGGGCTAGAGAAAAGATATCTTCTGGTGTTGACAGAGATATTTAATGCTGCTTGGAAGCATGCAACAGTAGCCATGTTCGCCATGGAGAAATCCCATACTGCTGCAAACATTTTGGAAGACTTTAACAACAAGGTCTTTCAATGGCTGCGACCAAGAGGGCATAAAAAAAATGGATTTGTTGCCACGGACAACGGCAGTAATATAGTTAAGGTCATGGTCGATGGTGGCTATTTCAGGGTACTGTGTTTGGCGCACTGCATCAACATCATTGTACAGGACTTTCTCAAGAAAGAAGACCAAGCAAGCAACTTACTGTCCTCCTACAGAAGAATCTGCACTCATTTCAGCCATTCATTTGAAGCCCTGAAACAGCTGAGGGTCATTCAGCGTGATACTAGAATGCCAGTTAAAGCACTCATACAGGAGGTGCCAACACATTGGAACTCAACTTATTACATGCTTGAAGGACTGTTTGAGCAGTACAGACCAATCAATAAATATGTCATGCAAAGAGGGGATGTAACTGTGAAAGGCATGATCATTGAGTTGGACCAATGGGGCCTAGTCAAATGCCTAGTCAAATGCCTTACGGAGATGCTGCTCTTCTTTTGAGGTTTTCACATGGGAAGTCAGCAAGTAGGACAGTACCATGGGCCAAGCTCTCCCATTGTGCACATGCTACAGGAACAGCTAAAGGAGGTGTCTGCAATGTACGCAGGTGTGGAGGGAAAAAAAGATGCGTATGACTTGGTGGAGAGCTTAATAATTTGCTTAACTGTTAATATAAGGATGCATAGAGACTTTATGTCATCCAAACATTACATCTGTGCCACAATTCTTGATCCACGGTACAAACCATTACTGTCCAATTTCATTCCTTTTTCAGATATGGATGTTGAAAAATACAAAACATGGATAGCTGAGCAAGCCGGTAAGATAGAAAAAGAATGGCAGGGAATTAGAGGCCCACTCCTCAAGGGCAACAAAAACACCATCATCAACAGCAAGAACAGGAGCATCAGCCCCAAAATCTGCAACTGAATGGTTTCTACTGGCAGGGCTTAAGTCTAGTGCAGAGGCGAAGGCAAAAGAGGTCGAGCAAGGTAGAGCACCAATGGCCATTGAGCGGATGGTCCAGACCTATCTGAATGACCCAACAGAGGTCTACCTTGATCAAAACCCATTGGTGCATTGGTATGAGAAGTGGCGCCAATGGGCAGTGCTCAGCAGGCTGGCAATAAACTATCTGGCTTGCCTGGTAGCCACTGTCTCAGCTGAGCTTGTTTTCAGTGCTGAGGGTGCCATAGTCAGAGTGATAAGGACCAGTCTCTTGCCCTAAAATGTGGAGAGATTAACCATGATTAAAATGAATCAGCACTTTATACCATCAGATTACTCCATACCTGAAGTACGACATGAGGAAGATGAGGGAGACTCAGGGCATGAAAGTGTTGTGTTAGATGACCTACTTCTGGGCGAACAACTAGAGTTTGAGGACGAGCTCTACTTCCCTGACTACTAGACCTGGGCCAACAACCATAGAACGTTCTCTCTCAGTCTCTATCACTGATCTGCTTTCTTTGTTTGATGCTCACAAAAAAGTATAGCTAGGGGAACATTAACTTTTATTTGTTTGTGTCTGGTTGACTAATTTATCCCCATCGTCTTACTCTTAGACACATTTTATTGCTTGATTGGAGTTGCAACAGTGTGCAGTCAGTGAAGGGTAGAAGCCCCTCCCCCTCCCCACCCATATCCCTCAAGGATATTGGATGGCGAGAGATACAAACAAATGCGTGCCTGCCTCCAATCCTGGGCAGTGACTATCTATCTTTTCCTAGTTTATTATTACCCTAGCCTGACTGCCCCACATTATTTGATTTAGACTGGCCAATGTCTGCTTCGTGAACAAGGGATCTGCAATGTACCACGCTCACACCACGCCTGAATTAGAAGAACAGGTAAATGGCATGCATTGCACACTGAGTGATTGTTGTTTGTGAGTGTGATGAGATGATTCATGTGGTGGCAGCCAGTGATACTGGGTGTTTGTTTATCTGTAACTATTACGCTTAAATGTGTTTGTGATGATTTACAATGTTGGTGGCCTAACGAAGGCTGACAATTTTTCCCATGAAGGTGATTTTTTTTTCCTTCCCCTTTGAGAGATAGCGATCATATTTCTTTACCGGGTCCTCTCCACACTGCTTTGTTTAATTGTTTTCTGCCTTATACTCCTCTGAGTCAGACCCGACCATTCCCTTTAGAATAGATAACACAAATACAAATCTAGTCTACACAAAAAAATGACTCAATGTTTCTGGTGTTGTGCAACAACAACATTGTTCTACAGGTCGATCTATTCCATTTGAGTCGGGACACAGTCAGTATGGAGTTGAACTCCTTACTCGGAATCAGGACGATCAGGGATGATGGAATGACTCAGGGCGTGGGCGTGACTATGTACTTCCAGAAGTCCCACCAGAAGAAGGACGTTTTCAACTTCACTGAAACCAACCGATTTGGTGTTGACTTTAAAGTGGCCTACCCAGCTCTGTGGAGTGTTGGTGAGAGTGGTCCGTTGAGTTTATTTGATTTGTGAAATGCAATGTTAGTGGGTGTGTGTGCTCAGTGCTGTCTTGCTCAAATTTGAAGCTAAGTGGTGGTTGGGTGAGTGGCTTGTTGTTGTAGGTAACTGGAGACAGACATCTCCTTGATTCTACAATATCATTTTTGTTTTATAGTCCGCAGGTCTTCTCTTATCCTGCGCCAAACTGGAAAAGCACCATAACACTCACGCTTACCTTGCCAGACCTCATCAGCCAGGCACCCAAGATTGACGTACAGTCCAAGAAGAATGCAGATGCAGCTCCCAATTCGGCAATCCAGTATAATTTTTTCTTTTAATAATCATTAAAACTGTGTGTGTTGTTCACTTGACTCCTACATAATTTCATATATTTGCTGTTTTTCAAAGCTAGGTAACAGAACGTTTAGATATAATGTAACTTGGGTCTCTCTGGGGGCAGATGGACTGTTTGGTTTGCATTGCATTTAAGTTACCTGTACTCATTCCTTCGTTTCCTTTTCCCCCCTATAACAGATTTATGATGGTTGGCTGCTCATTGCCCAGATGAATGTTGTTCTTGTGTGGTATTTGTCTTTGTCAAACCTTTCCCCAAATCCCCCTCTTCATCCATTCATCGAACCCCTAACCCTCTTCCCCCAGGCTGTGTGATTTATTGAGGTGTGACTTAATAAATTACACTGTTAATTGATCACACACTTGGTGAGGCGGATGTGGTGAAAGCAACACCAACTGAATGCAGGATGAGGATCTTCAGCTTTAAGTATAGCCCACACTGGCCATATTTATTACTTACCCACCCACGCATAAAAACGGTGTTCGATATTTTTTGAGGAACATCACTGCCAGCATTATCATTCAATCACTGTATTACATTAAAGCTTACCCTTGTCCCTTTCGAGTTCGTAGTTCGAGTCAACTTCATTTTGTAACTTTTACTAGCTCACTGTTGTTCTGATTAATTCAATTTAGCATATTTTCTCTATTGTCTCTCTTCTTGTGTAGTAGTTTAGTCTGGTGACTGTCTCAATTTGTTTAAAGCTTGCATATAATAACGGCATTAACTCATTTTTTATTTCAATTTAGTTAGTTCCCTGCGATGAATAGTCCTTATCCTTCAGTTTGAGTCTGCATAGGAGGGAGTGGGACCTCGCTTCTGATGCCTTCACTTTTAGTGCGCTAGCATGCTACTACTACCACCACCATGGCACCTTGGGAAACCATGCAGCCATTGCTTCATTTAATCAGGTAAGAGAACTGTGGTTGATTGATTGTTGAACCTCTGCATTATGCCAGCCTCTGCATTATGCGGTGCTGAAATGTGCAGAAATAGGGGGGGAGCGGCATTGGTGGAATGGCGGTGGGCGGCTGCCATCGGGCCATGGAGACGATGTACTGGAGGCACTGGGGCCTGGTTGGGTCCGAGGGCGTCTGTAGCAGCTCCTCCTCCAGGACCACCAGTTGCCTCCAGTTTCCTCTGCCGGGTCCGGACTGCTATCTCCTGCCTGTTTGGATGAGTCAAATCAGCAGGAGGAGCTATATCAAGAAAGAAAAAAAACAAATTGTAAACAATGCTTTTAGCAAAACACATAAAATTATATAGTGGCACAGTAGCAGTACATTTGCTAGCATACTATCCTTGGGCCATACGATTTTGATGTGATTAGAATTTCAAGAATGATGCACTATATGGAGTACACGAGTATTCTTCTCTCTCTTGTTGAGCTAAATTAATGGAGGCATGCCAGCTCAGCTGGCGCCCTAGGCATATTCACGTTACTTTGCTACTGTCTGCAGGTGGTGCAGCAGTACTGGACAATTATCTTATTCCTCATGGCCATGCTCTGTTAAATGCCTTTCAATTTCACCCTGACTACAAGGCAGATGAATAGTTACTATGAGTGATATACGTCACGAGAGGTACTATAACAACAATCATGCAGACAGACATCCTCCTGTCTGCCCGTAAGGAACAGGATACTGTATTTGGCACGTTAGTCACAGGCTATCCCATCCGCAAAATACAAAGGCATTCTTAGTCCCACTTTACTCCCTGGCCTCACCCTCCGTCACCACACTTTTACTTTTTTCCGACAAAATAGATTTGCTTGGCAGTAAGGAAAAGAATTAGTAACTTACTCTACTGCAGGTAAGTTAGAGGGATTAGGTTGGGTAGGTAGACATTTCACTGATCATCGTCATCAAGTGCCTAAGCTTTTGCTAGTAGTGAGTCACTCACTGTTTTCGGCAATTGTGAAAGGGTAAAATTTGAACAGACGTAATCCTTTATGGAAGCCATAATCAAATATATCACTTGTCCAGAGGAATGTGGCGCATGCAAATGATGTTTTTTTCAAATTTTACGGAAGGCTGGGACAGAAGGAACTTAGGAAAGGAGTTTGTACTAGGAAGTGACTGAGTAGCACTGGGAGTGATGGGAAGAAGAACGACTATTTTTCGCATTGCCATAAAATTTGTAAATGGGCCTACACATTAACTGAGGTAGACTCACATTGCACAGCCCATAATGCAGTGCCACCGATGTAACCATGCAGCCGTTATGTAACCAGGTGTAACTGGCGAAATGCCATGGGTAATGAGTGAGGGAGGTGATTGATGGGTGGGTAGGTAGAAATATATAATATAATATATATATATATATATATATATATATATGTCGCACTTGAAATTTACTGTGAGTCAAGGGAGTAGTTTGAAATACCACCTCTCAACCCTTTGAATCAAAAAAACCTTGATATAACCATTACAAGCAAGTAAAGGTGAGAAGAACGCCACTCCAGAGGAGCACCCTAGCCCCTTTTTCCTTCTTCATTACAAGGATTTTTCCATTCATCATTGCATTGTCCTTCTAGTTTTATTATTATTATTCTTCACCCTTGGCTTTGCTACTCACCATTTAAGTTTTATATTCTCTCAATCCAGTCCACTCTTCACCATTGAAAACCATCCATCTATCCATATATACATCCATCCAAACATGGCTCTCAGTCTCAACGAACCTTTCACCAACATACATTTACCTACCCATCCATCCTTCTGTCACCCATCAAACCCACCCAAGGATTCCTTTCACCCACCCAGGCAGGCATCCTTTCACACATACACTTTCACCCACCCACCCACCCAGACAGGCATTCTTTCTTTCACAAGTATACCCTTCATCCATCCTTCACCCACCTATGCATCCTATCACCCACCTATATGCATCCTTTCACCCATGCATCCTTCTCCAGTCATATTATATTTCATCCATCTTTTTACCTTCCATCCTTCTTTCCCTTTTCTGTCAACTCATCATAGTTAAAGGTCTTTATGCAACTTTGTCTGTTGCTTTGCAGATAGAAGAGGCCACCATTACTCAAATCCAGATGTATATGCTAAAGGGAGGGGTGTGTTCAACTGTTCACAAGTCGACAGTACACCCTTGCAGTAAGTATATAATTAATTGTCAATAAGTAAGCAATATGACTTGCCACTGCCACTGGCTCACCCCCTACTGCTGCTGCATCTGCAGACTGGCTGGCGCTGTCACTGCTGGCCCCAGCACTGGTTGTCGGTGCGGCTAGAAAAACTACACATTTTTTAGATGCCAGATATGCCTCCCCCTATATTAGTTTTTTTATAGCAAAATACAACCACACACATCACTACAATTCGGTTACAGTTTCTACTATCAAAAATATCAGGTTGGGCATTTTGTTGGTGGCAATTTTTGAAAAGCATCCAGACAAACTATAATGGAGTGTCAGAGATATTGATGAATCTGAGTTTTTGAAAAGAAATAAGAGTGGGCAACTGGACATATGGTCTTGGTTGGCAAATGCAATGAGACTGTCCTCCTCATACTTCCTTCCAGCCATGGTGCACAGTCAGCAGTTCACCAACTGCTGCTAATAAATACTAGGCCTATGCTAAGAGACACCAACTTTGGGGTGTCCAACATGACCATGGCCACTCTCTCGTCTTACGGATTGAGCATGAGCAAGTAAAAAAAGCCTTTTCATCTCAACAATCATGTGTAGGATAGGGCCATGCAATCTTCAAGGCAGAGTAGTAGTATGTGATAAATAGGTTCTCTGAGTCTTTAGAGTAGCACCACTAAGCAGTCTGCAAAATTTATAAGCGGCATGGGAAGGCTGACTGACAAAGCAGAAGAAGGAAGCTCCAGACAGACTAGCACTGAGACAGTTTAAAGTAAAGTATAGAAACGTGAAATATAGAAAATGAATATGTGAATATGATAATGCAGGGATAATAAGAATTTAGAAATGGAAAGATCGAAGAGGATTTGGAAAAAAAATTGTAAACGGGTAGAAATAATAATTTAAAATAAGGAACAGTAAAAGCTAGGGAAATAAATATTAATGTTAACAACAGGAGGACTTACTGGGGCCAGCAGAGCCATAAGCTGAGAAACTTTGAGACTGGGAGGCACCTCCAGCTCCCTCACCCGCTTCAGCCCTCTTCTTGCCCCTGGATGCTGATGTAAGACATAAAGACAAAAACAGATTGGTGGTAAATAAATAATCTCTCCAAAAATATTTTTTGGCAGGAAAAGGCATTCCGAATAACATTGAACTTTTCTAAATCAGATTGACTAGTAGTATCGCAGACCACCCTATCCTATTCCAAATTTCCTAAACCTATGTAGCCCCATTCCAAATTTAGTAAACTACATTTTGGAATTACTAATAAATTGCAACAAATGATGTTTGCTTCTTCTCATCTGGGGGCATATTAGTAAGACTGGCGATAAAATTATCGCCGTTTTAGCGGCAGGAAACTGCCGCTAACACGGCGATAATTGGCTTGCTAATAAGCGTTATAGAATTCCAATGGAAGCCCAGGTTAGATGTGCAGGACATCTAACCTGGGCTTCTATTGGAATTGTATAACGCATATTAGCAAGCCAATTATCGCCGTTTTAGCTGCAGTTTCCTGCCGCTAAAATGGCGATAATTTTATCGCCAGTCTTGCTAATATGCCCCCTCATTCGCAATCTCTCAACCCCCTTTGATGGGCCAATTCACTAAGTCTGCATTTTTCTTTAAATGCATAGATGCATACATATACAACAAATTGGTTGCTTGCCACTGTAACAGCTACAAAAAAAGGCTCTAAGAACTGAAGTGAGAAGACATGCCCCGCTAAATTACTAATGCTAACTACCCCTAGTATCTTAGTGACAGGACAAAGGGGTCTCTGCATTACTTCTTACATAATCAGCCCAAGCGAGCGCCAACAGGTACAATTAGGTAGCGCCGAGCACCTGTCTAGAATAATGATCACATACTATTTGTAAACTTAACTTACCTGCGTGTGAGCAGCATGCTTGCTATTTGGGAAAAATATATTAGCAATAGCATAGAGAAAACAAGTAATAATAATATTAATAATTACTCACTGAGCCCCGCACCTCTGCTCCTAGCAGGTTCAGCAGGTCCTGGTCTCGGTACAGGACGTCGGACTACCAGTGCGTTAGCTGCTGCTGGGTGCGCCGGACCCGAGAGTGGCGGTACGCTGCCCGGCGCACCCTCGCCGCTGGCACTCCTTCAGTCTGTACCCAGACCTGCCGCCTGCTGCCAGGGTAGAGGGCAGGTGGCACTGGACATAAAAGACCAGCGCTGCCACCTCCACGTCTGAAAACAAAGCACAGGGCTGCACCCCTTCCTGGTGTCGCCTTCCACAAGGAAGGTGGCTGCTGCCCTTTTTCCCCCCCCTGCTCTGCCGAGGCCCTGGGGGGGGTGAAGAGAGGAAAAAAGAAACAGGAAAAAGAACTAAGGAAGGTAAAAAAATAAGGAAGTAAAGCAAAAAAGTGAAAAAGTACAAAACTAAAAAAACACCAAAAAGTAGAAAAAACGTAAATACACACGCAAAAAGATAAAAGGAAAGATAATAAATAAAAATGAGGGTAAAAAAGTTTTAGAAGCAAGGATTAAATAGATTGAAAAAGGATCAAAAATTAGGCCCCAGCACCATAAACAGAGTGAGAAACAAGATGGCTGTGCCCATACGCACCGCGTGGTGCAGTTTGTGCGAGAACGCATTTCACGTTGACGTACAGCGTAAACGTCACGCAAACGGGCAGAACAAGGGAACTCCACCTGATCGCAGAACTTCGCATAGTGCGGTGGAGTTTTTTTACAACTTCACGTAGTTCTGCGTAGCACAGCTAATCAAACTCCTCCTGGGCCTACCTTATCCTGACTAGAAGGAAGGGTCCCTACTTGGACAAATGTGCTTACCTCTGCCAAATAGAGACCCCTGTTTCTAACATTTGTGGTCAGCGGTGAGGATTTGAACTTGTATTTGTACTTGACCCACAGTACTTGGTGTACATTACTAGTCTAGTGCAGACCACTACGCAACCACGCACCATGTCTCTAAGTGGTAAACCAGCAAGTGAGGCTGCAGAATTGGAGTTTGACATTGAAATGTTGCATACGTACAAAGTAGATCAACTCAAGCAACTTTGCAAAAGCTTTGGATGTCCCATAAGGAGCTCCGCTAGGAAGGAGGCGCTGCAGAAGGCCTTGAGTGCCTGGTGGGAGGCCAGAGAGGCTGGGGAGACTGAAAATGGAAATGTGGATATGGATGTGGCAGATCAGCAAGAGAGCTTTGGAGCTCAGGATCTGCCTGTAGGGAGAGTGCCCTCTGGGTCTGGCAGCAGTGTGTTTTCTAGAAATCTGTCTCCAGAGGAGATGGAGGAGGCACAGAGGGCCAGGAGTCATGAGTTGGAGGTGATGGGGCTCCAGATGAAGCAAATGGAAATGGAGAACCAGAAAATTGCAATGAAGAGTGAGAAGACTCATGCCTTGGAAGAGAAGAAATTCCTCTTGGCACATTAATTGAGCATGAGGGAGCTGGACATCAAGGCCAAGCAGGCAAAGTCCAGTTCAAATGATGGCAGCATATAGCCAGTGCAGTCTGGGGGGAAAGGTCTACATTCCTAAAGATCTAGTACAGACTTTCCAGAAGGGGGAAGATATCTATGCTGGGTTTGCATCTTATGAGTCAGCACTCCGTATGAATGAGGTTCCAGAAAAACATTGTGGGGTGGGCCTGTGGAAAACTTTGAGGCCAATGGGAGGAACACCCTGACACCTTTGGAGGAGGTGGGTATTTTCACTTATACCAATATGAAAGAGGGTTTATGCCTCATGTATTGGCTCACACCTGAGCATTACAGGGACACATTTAGATCTTTTAAGAAGCTTGAGTCTAACACTTGGGTGGAATGTGTGAATCTTGTTTGCAGGGCACTGGATGGTTGCATAAAGTGCAGCCAGGTAATTGACTATAAGGGTTTGTATGATATAATTGCATGGGAGCACATGTATAGTCTTTGTGTTTCAGAGCTGCACCAGAATTTGATGAAACGTAAACTGACTGACCCCAGAAAGCTTGTTCAGGAGGCGGACCACTGGACGAGTGGCAGGGTCCCAAAGGGGTGTGTGGGAAACCTAGCCAAAGGTGGGCAGTGTCCCCAGCAGAAGAGTGGGGGGACAAGGGTAACCAAAAGGAGTTTTCTAAGGGCCCCAAAATAGTTCAGAGAGTAAAGACTCCCAGCCGCTCAGTGTTAAGAAGCCATGGCCCACTAGAGGTAAGCCAGGCGATAGAGGATCCTGCAGGTGTTACGCTTGTGATCAGGAAGCTCACATGAGAGGGGATCCCAAGTGTCCCAAGGCCACACCGGCATCCACTGATGCACCATCACCGGGGTTAGTTAGTGTAGTGATGGGGGAGGAGTTGGTTCCTAGTGATGGGGGAGTCAGGTGAGAAGACTCATATCTTGCTAGAAAATAGTGAGATGGTCCAGAGGACCTTTCTGCCTGAGAACACTAAGAAGTACAGGCAGTGGGTGACCTTTAATGGGCGGAGGGTGGAAGCTCTGAGAGACACTAGAGACAGTGGGACAAGTGTCTGAAGAGCAGGTAATCCCCAACGTGCTTCGCCCTGTAGTTGCTGCAGCCAACTCTGAGCACCTGTATAAGGTGGTGCAGTTTCCCTTTGAATGGGGGGGTCTCAGGTCCCTTGAAGGTCATTGTGAGTCCACATATGCCTGTTGACTGTCTGCTTGGCAATGACCTGGAGAGTTCCCCTTGGAAGGAGGTAGAATACTGGGCTCATCTGGAGAACACTCAGTCAATGGCAGCCAGTAAGGGTGATTAAGAGGGCCTGAAGCAGTGGCCCAGGTGCCTGCCAGAAAGAGGAGGGGCAGGGGGCATGGGAAACCTGTCCCAGTGGTTTCCACGGTCCAGGAGGAGACAGACCTTTAGGGGGATGCCCTGGAACCTACAGGGGAGCAAGTGGCCAAACTCGGAGACCTACCTGAGCTAACCCAATGGCAGCAGAAAGGGGGTCCCACTAGGGAGAAGTTCTGCAAGGCACAGATGGAGTGCCCTACCCTTGGTGGTTTGTGGAAACAGGCTGCAGATCAGGCAGCAGGTGATCAGTCTGGATCACATTGGATTTATTGGGAGAGTAGTCTCCTCTACAGTAAGGTTAAGATTGCTGAGCCGGGATCAGCCCGAGTGCTAGTGGTACCAGAGCGCTACAGGACCTTCCTACAGGTTCTAGCTCATGATGTGCCTTTGGCAGGACATTTGGGGCACGATAAGACCTTTCACAGGCTTGTCACCCACTTCTTTAGCCCCATATGTGAAGAGACACATACTCATTGCAGGTCTTGTCAGACTTGCCAGCAAGTGGCAAGAGTTGGTGGAATTGTAAGGTCCCCTTCAACCTTTGCCTGTGTTGAGCACCCCTTTTGAGCGGGTGGGTATTGATATTGTGGGGCCACTGGAACCCAAGACAGCCTTAGGCAACAAGTACATCTTGGTCTGGTTGGATTGTTCCACCCGGTTTCCGGAGGCTGCCCCTCTCAGGACAAACACGGCTCCTGTAGTTGGTCGTGCACTGATGGGACATTTTCCAGCGTGGATTTCCCCAGAGAGGTGGTATCTGACCGGGGTACCAACTTCATATCTATGTATATGAAGTCTCTATAGGAGGAGTGTGGTGTATTGCACAAATTCACCGTTCCTTACCATCCCCAATGAAATGGGTTGGCTGAGAGATTCAACTGCACCCTGAAAGGCATGATTAAGGGTCTTGCAGAACCCATGAGGCGTAAGTGGGATGTCTTCTTACCATGCCTACTGTTTGCTTACAGAGAGGTACCACAGAAATCCTTAGGGTTCAGTCCCTTTGAATTACTGCATGGGCTCCCTGTAAAAGGACCTCTCAGTCTGGTGAAGGAGGGCTGGGAGAAAACTCCTGGTAAGACTTCCCAGGATATATTAAGCTACATGCTGGCCTCCAGAAACCAGACTTAGCACTTCAGGCAACTCACCCAGGCAAACCTAGAAGCCAGCAAGGAAGAAATGAAACGTTGGTATGACCAGAATGCCACTATGGTAGAGTGGTCCCTGCAGGTCTCTAAATCTCCTCAGGCTCTCTTTAGTGTGTTAATAAAGAGTTTCAACTTGGCCAGAAGGTGTGGGTGATGGCACCAGTCAAGCCGTGTGCACTCCAAGACAAGTGGACGGGCCATTTGAGGTGGTGGAGCACCCGAATGAAGTCACCTAACTGGTGAATTTGCAGACTCCTAGGATCCCTTTGAGGGTCTTACACGTGAACCGCCTCAAACCTGACTGTGAAAGGTCTGAAGTGACTAGGCTTCTGGCAATAGATAATGGAATGGAGGAGGAGAAGGAGCCTCTTCCTGACCTCCTGTCTGCCCAGGAGCATGATGGGTAAGTGGATGGTGTGAAACTCTCTCCCAACCTGACCCCAAAGCAGCAGAGGGACTGTTGCCACTTGCTCAGACAGTTCGCCTCCCTCCTTCTCCCTGACCTCAGGAATCATCAATTGATGTGACACTGGGGAAAGTCTGCCTGTGAAACACAAAATGTACAGGTTTGTTTTACAAGGTCAAGGCTAGCATCAAGGAGGAAGTTTCCAAGATGTTGGCATAAGGGGTGATAGAGCCCTCCAGTAGCCCCTGGGCTAGCCCAGTGGTCTTGGTTCCGAAAGCTGCTGCACCCGGTGCAGCTCCTGAACTAAGGTTCTGTGTGGACTACTGTGGGCTCAATGCCATCACCAGGACTGACGCACACGCTATCCACAGAGCTGATGAGCTCATTGATCTGTTGGGAGCTGCCAAGTTCCTCGGCACGTTTGACTTAACATTTGGGTACTGGCAGATTGTCTTAACAGATGGGGCTCATGAGAGATCTGCGTTCTCAATGCCAGAGGGGCACTACCAGTTCTGGGTCATGCCCTTTGGGATGAAGAACGCCCCTGTCACGTTCCAGAGGCTGGTCAACCAGGTATTGTCCAGGCTGGAGGAGTTCAGCATCGCCTACCTGGATGATATTGAAGTGTTCAGCTCCAGCTGGGAGGAACATCTGCACCACCTCTGTGAAGTGTTGAAGGCCTTGCAGAAGGTGGGCCTCACTATGAAGGCCAATAAGTGCCAGATAGGGCAGGGGTCTGTGATGTACTTAGGGCATCAGGTAGGAAGCGGCCAGGTGGCACCCGTACAACTCAAGATTGACACCATTCAGACTTTGGAGCTCCCCAAGAGCCAGACATAGGTGAGAGCCTTCTTAGGTCTCACCAGCTACTACAGACTCTTTGCCAAGGGGTATGACACCATTGTTGCCCCCTTTACTGAGCTGACTTCAAGGAAGCAGCCAAAGACAGTGATCTGGACTGATGCCTGTCAGACCGCTTTTGATGTCTTGAAATCCGCCATATGCACGGCGCCTGTGCTAAAGGCACCCAATTTCTCCCACAAATTTGTTGTGCAGACAGATGCTTCGAGCATTGTGTAGGTGCAGTTTTATCACAATTGAATGACGAGGGCTTGGACTAACCTGTAGCTTTCATTAGTAGGAGGCTACTTCTCAGGGAACAGAGGTGGAGTGCAATTGAGCAAGAAGCTTCTGCTGTGGTCTGGACACTGAAGAAGCTAAGACCCTACCTGTTTGGGACTCACTTCCGGGTTCAGACAGACCACAGGCCCCTCAGATAGTTGATGCAAATGAGGGGTGAGAACCCAAATCTGTTGAGGTGGTCCATCTCCCTACAGGGAATGGACTTTACGGTCAAACACCACCCTGGTACTGAACAATGCTGATGATCTGTCCAGATTCTTCCGCCTTAGTGATAAGAACTCCCAAGAGGGTGGGTAGTTCTCCCCACTTTTGAGCTGGAGGGGACACATGTTAGACTTGGCATCTTTAGCGTGGTTTCACCTGACTTTTTGCCTCTACCGCCTGCATTTTTAACTGTGTGATGGATTTTGTTTTTGCTGGCTTAGATGCTTTGGCCACTTTGCCACTGCTGATTAGTGTCAAAGTGCCAGTGGTCCATGTGTAACTTGTAATTGTGATTGGTTATCCATAATTGGCAAATTTGATTTACTGGTATGTCCCTCATAAAGTGCACATAGTGTCCCAGGGCCTGTAAATCAAATGCTACTAGTGGGCTTTCAGCACTGGTTGTGCCACCCGCATGAGTAGCCCTGTAAATGTGTCTCAGACCTACCACTGTAGTGTCTGCGCGCACAGTTTTACACTGCCATGTTGACCTGGCAAGTGCCCTAACCTTCCCTTTTTATACATGTAAGGCACCCCTCAGGTAGGCCCAAGGTACCCTCATGGGCAGGGTGCAGTGTATGTTAAAGGTAGGACATGTACTGGGTGTTTTACATGTCCTGATAGTGAAATACTGTGTATTTCGTTTTTCACTATTGAAAGGCTGTCTGTACCATAGGCTAACATGGGAGCTGCACTGTAACATCTTACAATGTAACTTTCCATTAGGACAAGACAGAGAAATGCAGTTTAGGCTCTCTGAACTCAGAATTTACTAACACATCTTTTAGTAAAGGTGGTTTTTAAACTGTGTGTTTAAAAATCCCACTTTTAGAAAGTATGCATTTTCCTGTTCCACCATTCTGTGTGCCTCTGCCTGTTTGTGTATTCCCTGTTTGGTTTTGGAGTAACAGGAGCTGGCGATGTGCATTAACCCTAGACAGTCACAAGGGGGGTTGAGGTGTGCTCCGCCTTTCCTGGGTGAGTCATAGTTGGGCTGAATAGACTTTGTCTGCATTTAGAGTAGTGGACGGAGTTTCACTAGCACCTGAAGAGGCTGGGTCTCCTTTGCACAATGCTGTCTCCACCTCCCGTAGAAAAGCTGGGCCAGAGAGGACAGAACTGATTTGGACTGGGCTCAGAGACTCTTGCCACAAAGAGAAAATGGGGTATAAGTATTGGACCTTAAACCCCAGAGAATTAGATCACGTCTGGGTTCAAGAGGAGCCTCTACCAAGGAAAAGAGCTGGGGAGCTGTAAGGAGGAGTACTGCCCTTTTGCTGTGTTGCTTTGCTGGGTTGGCCTACAGTAACCGCTTCTGCCAAAGACTGGAACTTTGCTGTGAACCTGCTTGAGAAGAATCTCCAAGGGCTTGTGTGTGCTTGCCTCCTGATCCGAAGTCTCAGGGACACAAAGATTTCACCTGCAACCCACTGACCAGCACCTGGACTCCTCTGTGGACTCCTGTATTCAAAAGGGCACCAATTCCAGTTCATGGGCCCTGAGAATTGTGTGGTTGGTGCTGCAAAGCAAGAAGAATAACTCCGACGCTGTCAGCGACGCTGCCAGTGACGCTGCAACATGCACCGAGGCCTGGGGCACAGCTCGTGAAGTGCACAACACACAGCTTGCCTGCACCACAGCTCTGACGCCTTCAGTTATCGGCCTTCCCGATGCCAGCTCTCACACCGACGCCGTCACCGCCCACGCCAGCATCACATTATCGTGGAGCCGATAACCGATGCCTTATCGCCGATGCCGCCTAACCTCCCCTGTCCTGGACTCGATGCCTCGCCTCCTCACGGACACAGCACCTCCCCTACCCCGTGGCAAAAAGGAGCCGACTTAGCCTAGGCCATTAATGTCTCACCTCCATGACCCCGTGCATCGCCTGTTGACTTCGTTTCCAAGATATTGTTGTTTACGGGTCCATGTGACTCCGTGCCTGACCCGCGCACCTCGCGTTTGGCGCCGTACTTTTGATTTGTGTCTGTCACTAAGTTGTAATAGCCCCAGGTGGAGCTATTTGTTTCTACATTTCTATTATTGAAGTAGCCATTTTAAAAGTGATATCTTGATACATGTATGTTGGATTTTTGTCGTTTTGGTCTTGTTTGATATAGATAAATATACTTTATTTTTACTAAACTGGTGTGGTGTCCATTTGTGGTATTTTCAGTGGGTTACTGTGTGTTTGGGTACAAATACTATACACATTGCCTTTGGGATAAGCCTGTCTGCTCATGCCAAGCTACCAAGGGGGTGAGCAGGGGTTATCTAAAATGTGTAATCCACTTACCCTAACTAGAGGAAGGGTCTCTACTTAGACAAAGGTGCATACCTCTGCCAACTAGAGACCCCTGTTTCTAACAGCAGTGATGAAACATAACATCAGTAATACGAACACAACACACCACTCTTCTTTATAATCTAACAACACATGTCCCTTCTTTACAATACAACACATCACCCCCTCTTGTTTCAAAGCACTGCAATAACACAACATAAGAACATTATACAGCTACAGTCTACATGTTAGAGATAAAAAAATATAATTATTTATGAAACAAGTCTGTATATAAAACATTTTTTTTTAAATGTGCACAAATTCAAAATAATTACAGTTTTTCACCATAAATAAATACCTTTAACCACTTAGGTGTTTTTTTCTCTCTTACCACACATCTATGCTATACCACTCTCTCCTCCACCCTTTGCATCATCTGGTACATTCACATCACCATAATCACAAACTAATGGATCATTAACATTTCGCTCAACAATTCCATCTTCCTGCACAACATCTAAAAACTAAAAACCTTTCCCCCATTGGTTCTTCTCCTTCCATGTGTATTTCCGATGCCATCACGGATTTACTAGAAACCCCATTTGAGTTGTCAGTTGAATACTCATCCTGTCACTGGCAGCCCTCTCTTGAAGAAAAATCCCTGGAACAAGAATCCTGAACACTTACCCACAGATGAACCCTAAGGAACTCTCTTCAACTTTCATACTTTTTCCACTACTGACTATCACCACATTTTTTAACACCTTACAACTTCTTCAGGTTCAAAAAACAGACTGCACCCCTGAGTATCCTTACCCTGCGTCTTGATACAAACCCAATCACCAACAGTAACGTTGACAGGTTTGACGCAATGTTTC
Organism: Calotriton arnoldi; assembly: GCA_963921515.1. Lineage (NCBI taxonomy): Eukaryota > Metazoa > Chordata > Amphibia > Caudata > Salamandridae > Calotriton > Calotriton arnoldi. The sequence continues at coordinate 492,605 of CAWUFW010005136.1, read as the reverse complement.
TCATCCTAATACAATTGACTTCTTAAATGTTATTTAACTATTCTGTCCTGGACAGAATCAGGTGGCCATTTCTCTACCATAGTTCTGCACAACCATCCTGGATTACATTTAGACCTGGGATTTCTTCAATTCATTATAACAAATAGGGATAAACCTGTGGCTTCATTACACGTTACCTTATAGGATCAGACTGCTTTCATGAGTTGAATTTTCCAATTTACATTCCTATCCATAGCTGATTAAATAACATCCTTAACGTCACCGTTAAACCTCTCAACCATGCAATTCCCACTTGGCTTGCAAAGAGAAGTAGTTCTATGCACAACCCCAATTTTTTTTAAAGTAATCCTTGGATGCAGTTGACAAAAATGTAACCTAATTGTCACTTAAAATTGTTGCAGGTATTCCTTCCACAACAAAAATACTGTCCAAAAAATTCAAAAACGAATCTGTGTCAGCTCTGTCCACAATGTCCACCTCGAAAATAAATCAATTAGCACAATAATGTACTTTTGTGATTCACCTACCAACTCCACATACTCAGTGGCCACAGATTCCCATGGTTTTTAGGGGCATTATAATAATCCTGTCACCCATAGAAATTGTACCATTGCCCACTGAAAGTTCTGATTTAACTTCCCAATAAGGTCTTCATTCCATCCTCAAACTCTCTTTCTTAGACCAACTACAATAGACAAATGTCATTACATCTAGAAGGGTGGTGTTTTTACATACTCTGCCACCCAGTCCTCTTTCTTGACAGCAGACATACCAGTCATCCACCAAACGAACCCACCAGGAACTTGTTCAAAACTTCATCCACATATTTCTCCAACTTCAGTGGCATTCTGGACAAACAATTTGCCAGAACGTTATCCTTCCCTGGCATATACTTTTTAGTATAATTATATATCTTGGTTTTCCATGGACAGACTCACAATTCTTGCTGATTCATTGACCGTCCCCTCCGCTGTCAACAAAAACTAAGGGCTCATGGTCACATTGAATTGTGACAGGTTTTACCCACACAACAGCCCTGAAGTGATCTAAGGCCCAGACACAACGCCTCTCTCTGAATGACCGAATACCATTCATAGAATACAATGATGAAACATTACATCAGTAATACAAACAATCAATCAATCAGAACATTTATAAAGCGCACTACTCACCCGTGAGGGTCTCAAGGCGCTGGCGGGGGGGTGCTGCTACTGCTCGAATAGCCAGGTCTTCAGTAGCCTCCTGAAGGTTAGTAGGTCCTGGGTCTGCCGTAGGAGGATGGGGAGGGTGTTCCAGGTCTTGGCGGCGAGGTGGGAGAACGATCTGCCGCCGGTTGTCGTTCTTCGGATGCGGGGGACGGGGGACGGTGGCGAGGGCGGCGGAGCGGAGCTGGCGGTTCGGGGTGTAGAAGGTGAGTCGTCTGTTGAGGTATGCCGGTCCGGTGTTGTGGAGTACCTTGTGGGCGTGGGTGAGGAGCTTGAAGGTGATTCTTTTGTTGACGGGAAGCCAGTGCAGGTCTCTCAGGTGGGGTGTGATGTGGCTGTGGCGAGGGATGTCGAGGATCAGGCGTGCAGAGGCGTTCTGTATGCGTTGAAGTCGTTTCAGGAGTTTGGCCGAGGCTCCTGCGTAGAAGGCGTTTCCGTAGTCCAGCCTGCTGCTGATGAGGGCCTGGGTGACCGTTCTTCTTGTTCCGGTGGGAATCCACCTGTAGATCTTGCGGAGCATGCGGAGGGTGTTGAAGCAGGAGGATGAGACGGCGTTGACTTGCTTGGTCATGGAGAGTGTTGAGTCGAGGATGAACCCCAGGTTGCGTGCGTGGTTGGTGGGTGTCGGTGCTGCTCCCAGTGCGGTCTTCACATATTTATTGCTTTGTTTTTCTGTTTCGTGACTTTTTTGTGTTTGAAATCGATCCAATATCGTTGGAGTAAAAGGTGAAGAAAGACTTGCTATACCTCATAGAGTCATAGACCATAATCCACAATTATCCACAATTACCCAGTCAACTCTAATGTGCACAACGCTCAGAGAGGCCAGCTAACTAGAAATCCCTTAAGGTGGCTAAACACACCAAGTGGCTTTTGTGCTAATACTGGTGGTAAAAGTTTTGATGACCTGTGCCAGCTGTTGCATGCATGGTTACTCAATCAATCAATCAATCACGGGTTTGTTAAGCGCGACTACTCACCTGTAAGGGTCTCAAGGCGCTGGGGAGGAGTGGAGGTGCAGGTTCCAGTCCATCAAGGAGGGGGTCTGTCGAAGAGCCAGGTTTTGAGGTTTCTCATGAAGATGGGGAGTGATGTTATCTGCCTGAGGTGGAGCGGAAGGGCGTTCCATGCTCTGGCCGCGAGGAAGGAGAAGGAGCGGCCTCCTGATCTGGTCTTTTTGGCGCGGGGAACCACGGCGTAGGAGAGCTGTGCTGATCGTAGGGTTCTTTGGTGTGCGTGGAAGTTGATTCGGCTGTTGAGGTATGCTGGTCCGGTGTTGTGGAGGGCTTTGTGTGCGTGGGTGAGGATCTTGAAGGTGATTCTTGCCAGGATGGGGAGCCAGTGGAGTGTGCACAGGTGTTGGGAGATGTGGCAGTGTCGTGGTAGGTTGAGGACCAGTCTTGCGGCGGCGTTCTGGATGTTTTGTAGCTTGTCGGGTGAGGTTTTTGTTTATTCCGGCGTAGAGTGCGTTGCCGTAGTCGAGTCTGCTGGTGACGAGGGCGTGGGTGGCGGTTTTTCTTTGCTCGAGGGGGATCCATTTGAAGGTCTTACGTAGGAGGCGGAGGATGTGGAAGCAGGAGGATGTGACGGAATTGATCTGACGGTCCATTTTGAGTTCGGAGTCTAGGATGATTCCAAGGTTGCGTGCGTGGTCCGTGGGGGTGGGTGGGCTACCAAGGGTGGGGGGCCACCAGGTGTAGTTCCAGGCATCGGGGTGTGGGCCCATGATGAGTACTTCTGTTTTGTAGGTGTTGAGTTGTAGGCAGCTGCTTTTCATCCATTTGGCGACAGCTTCCATGCCTTCTTGGAAGTTGTGTTTGGCTGCGTTGGCTTCGTTGGATAGGGAGAGGATGAGTTGGGTGTCGTCTGCGTATGAAACAATGTTGAGTCCGTAGGTTCTGGCGATGGGGGCGAGAGGAGCCATGTAGACGTTGAAGAGCGTTGGGCTGAGGGAGGACCCCTGGGGGACTCCGCAGGTGGTAGGTGTAGGGTCCGAGAGGAAAGGGGGGAGTCTGACCCGCTGCGTTCTGCCGGAGAGGAAAGAGTAGATCTAGTTGAGGGCCTTGTCCCGGATACCTGCGTCGTGAAGTCTGCGTATTAGGGTGCGGTGGGATACGTGTCGAAGGCCGCTGAGAGGTCGAGGAGGATGAGGGCTACTGTTTCCCCTTTGTCCAGTAGGGAGCGGATGTCGTCTGTTGCGGCGAGGAGGGCGGTTTCTGTGCTGTGGTTTTTTCTGAAGCCGGATTGTGACGGGTCGAGGATGTTGTGCTCTTCGATGAAGCTGGCGAGTTGGCTGTTGATGGCTTTCTTGATGACTTTCGCTGGGAACGGGAGCAGGGAGATGGGTCTGTAGTTTTTGAGGTTGGTGGGGTCCGCCGAGGGCTTCTTCAGGAGGGGGTTGATCTCGGCGTGTTTCCAGTCGTCGGGGAAGGAGGCGTTCGCCAGAGAGCGGTTGATGGTATGGCGAAGCATGGGTGCGATGGTGTCGGCGGCTCTGTTGAAGATGTGGTGGGGGCAAGGGTCCGTGGGGGCCCCGGAGTGGATTGACTTCATCGTCTTCAGTGTGTCTTCGGTGGTGAGGGCTGTCCAGCTGTCAATCGTTGGCTTCAGGGTGTCGGGGGTGGCTGGTGGGGGTTCCGTGTGTTGGTTGTCTTTGTCGAAGTTGTCGTAGATGTTCTTGATTTTGCGGTGGAAGAAGGTGCTGAGTTTGTTGCAGAGGTCTTGTGAGGGGGGAATGTCAGTCGACTCGCTGGTGGGTTGGGCGAACTCCTTGATGATGTTGAAGAGTTCTTTGCTGTTGTGTGCGTGTGTGGAGATTCTGTCTTCAATTGCAGTTTTACTCGTGTTTCTGATGAGCTGGTGGTGGCCGGTGGTGGCGGCTTTGAAGTTGTTGTGGGCTTCTGTGGATTTGGAGTTCCTCCAGGTCTTTTCGAGGCGGTGGCAGGTGCGCCTGGACTTTCGGAGTTCGGGGCTAAACCATCTGGCCTTCTTGGCATGTGCGTTGTTCTTCTTGAGGGGGGCTATGGTGTTGACGCTGTCGGTGATCCATCTGTGTAGAGTTCCGGCGGCGGTGTTGGGGGCATCGTCTTCCACGGTGGTCGGGATGGAGTTGCTGAGTGAGGAGGTGAGTTGGTCGTCAGTGATTTTGGTCCAGTTTCTTCGTGGGAGCAGGTGCTGGTGTCTGTGGATGGTGGGTGTTCTGAAGGTGAAGTGGATGCATCAATGGTCTGTCCACTGGAGTTCGGTGGTGTGGCTGAAAGTGATGGAGTTTCCTGTTGTGAAGAGGGAGTCGAGGGTGTGTCCCTCTGAGTGCGTGGGTTCGGTCACGATCTGGCAAAGTCCAATGTTGTGGAGGTTGTCCAGGAGGGATTTGGTGTTTGGGTCTAGTTGGTTGTCGAGGTGGAAGCTGAGGTCTCCCAGCAGGGTGTAGTTGGTGGATGCGATGGTATGCGGGGAGATGATGTCCGTGATGGAGTTGGCGAATGGTCCGCGGGGTCCCGGGGATCGGTAGATGAGGGTTCCCCGGAGGGTGGTGGTAGGGCTGGCCAGTATCTTGAAGTGCAGGTGTTCCATCAGGTCTGTGGGCTCGTCGGGGAGTGTGCTCAAGCGGAGGGTGGATTTGTGGACGATGGCGATTCCTCCTCCCGGGCGGGTGGGGCGGTCCTTCCTGGAGATCTTGTATCCTTGGGGAATGGCAATGTCCGGTCCCGAGGTGGTGTTGGTCCAGGTTTCTGTGAAGAATGCTACGTCTGGGGTGGTGCTCTCGAGGAGGTCCCAGATTTCGGTGGCGTGTTTGTGGAGTGATCTGACGTTGAGGAGGATGCATTGTAGGGTCTTCGGTTCGGGTGTTTTCTTGCGGGCAGTTTGTGCTGGGTCAGTGTTCCTGGCGGTGCTGTAGGTGTGCCGGCAGCGGTGACAGCTGAAGGGTCCGTGGGTGTCGGCTGGTGATGCTAGCTTGCAGTTGTTGTTGCGGCCTGGGTTGAGTGCGTGGAGTGCCGCTGGGTCATAGCGTTGGCGGTGGGGAGGTCCAGGGTTCCTGGCGCTGGTCGCGGTCGGGTCGCAGACGGGCTTGCCTTTAACGCGCCTTCGGCGCGCCAGCGGTGCGGCCCCGCTGCGGCCACCATTAAGTAGAGGTCGGGGAGGTCTGGACAGTTGGGAGGTGGGAGCGGGGAGGGGAACTGGATTGGGCCGGTCGCGCTGGTCGTGCTGGGGGGAGGGGCCTCGGGGGCAGCAGCAGCGGGGAAAACGGGCGGAAAAAGGGAAAAGAGGAATAAAAGTGGAATAAGGCAGAAAAGTGCAAGAAAAGTGGAGGAAAGAGATAGAAGGAGAGTGAAAGGGGGAGATTGAAATGAGGGTAAAAACGAGTGAAACGGAGAGGAAAAGCGGAGCGAGAGAAAGGAGTCAGAGGTCCACTGGACCACCAGGGATGAGGCGCAGGTAAAACCTGCGGGTGGAGGAGGGCCTCGAACACCAACACTCGAGAGTGCTGGGGCTCGGGGGAGGCCTCACTTAATGGTGGAGCTGCGAGGGTGGGAGAGCAATTTCACTGACAATGAGTCAGTGGTCTTGCTCGCCTTTCCCAGCAGCGGCCGCCATTAAGTAGGGGTCGGGGAGGGCTGGACAGCTGGGAGGCGGGAGCGGGGAGGGGAACTGGATTGGGCCGGTCGCGCTGGTCGTGCTGGGGGGAGGGGCCGCGGGGGCAGCAGCGGCGGGGAAAACGGGCGGAAAAAGGGAAAAGAGGAATAAAAGTGGAATAAGGCAGAAAAGTGCAAGAAAAGTGGAGGAAAGAGATAGAAAGAGAGTGAAAGGGGGAGATTGAAATGAGGGTAAAAACGAGTGAAACGGAGAGGAACAGCAGAGCGAGAGAAAGGAGGCAGAGGTCCACTGGACCACCAGGGATGAGGCGCAGGTAAAACCTGCGGGTGGAGGAGGGCCTCGAACACCAACACTCGAGAGTGCAGGGGCTCGGGGGAGGCCTCACTTAATGGTGGAGCTGCGAGGGTGGGAGAGCAATTTCACTGACAATGAGTCTGACAATAGAATTTTCTAGTAAAAGAGTGTTGTGGTCTGTACCCATAATTACACCTCCTTATAGCTACCATACATTTACAGAAGCGGTGACATTCATCCTGCACTTTATTACACAGAAGGGTATCCCTCCAGCCATACTAGTAGAAGATAGTCTCCGCAGGGTAAATTTCAGTGATAACCCCCTGAGGCCCACTAATGTAGATCATCTGCAGTCTTTTACTGCACCTTCTACACGGTGCCTTTAGGCCCCAATACCACCTGCTCAGCCAGCACCACTGTACATGTGACATGAAAGTCTTTACCCTGCATGAAACCTCGTGCCTTTTTGTTGACCCCTTGCCTCAACTGTTGTGTAAGTTGATTATGCTAGGTACTTTGGAAGTCATTGGGTGCTGACGTTATTTCTTTTAAAGCTTCAAATTTGCTTTATGCATAATTTTATTTCATTTCGGAATTTTCATTGCCCTAATTATGTGTTTCTTAATATTTTTGCAATAAATATTTGTAATGCAGTAAACACATTATGTACAATTTTGCGGCTCTTGAACATTATTTGAACCAAATCCACAGTTGGCACTATTTTCTAATGGTGGTTATGTAAAATAGTTTTCGCTAAATATTGCACTTTTTCATTCTTTGATCTAGTACTTTTGCCCAACGCTAGCTTTCTTGTGTTTCTCTCAACCTGTTTTTAGTTCTCACTTACAAACAGTTTCTGCTGTCAAAAGACGTTCTCTGGACAATGCCAGCCCGCTGCTTATTATTAGCTAGTTTCCTGTCTTGTCACTCTCATTTGCTTCCTTCCTATTCAATAGCTTTCCTTCCTATATTTATTTCTCCCCTTTCGCATAGCTTATTTATATCCTATTTATTGGATGAGTTTTATCCTATTACTGCTCATGTTCAGAGAACTTACGTTTAAGGTCTGGTATACAGACACTTGCAGCTATTTGGGAAGACCTCATGTTGACACAAAACACACCACAAAAGCACACAATACACACACCACAACACATAACATACAGAGGGGACGTTGTGTCAGTCCTTTTTAAACATTGGCTTGTTTGAGAGATCCTCCTTCAGATACTGACTCACTAGATTGTGTGTGTAGTTTCAGAGCCAGCCCATGGCTTTTTACTGATGTTTCTGTGGGCCATACACAAAGAAGTAATTTCTTCGACTCTACTGTTTGGCAAAGGGCCATATAATTCCCCTTCCTCACCCCCTCCCCAATGCCTGCCCACATGTATGTTGCTCTTTATTGCTGAGTTGTGCCTGCGTTGTGCCCAGCCACTCAGTCTTTGATCATTGCGTGACCAGCTGGTGCAGCTGTATGCTCAACCCTCCCAATCTCTCACTGGCCACCTCCTCCAGGTGTTAGCATTATGCCTCGCACCCTCCTGCCTCCCGGTTGGTGCTCTGCCCTACCCCTCTTCATGTAAGCATTATGCTCCATCCCCTCGCACAGCTCCCTACCAGCCTGTCTGGTTTCTGTGCTATGGCCACCACCTCCGTGTGTTAGCACTACATCCCACCAGCGGCGGCTCCTCCGCTAAGGTGGAGGAGCGTGACCCCAACTGCTTTTCAGAAGTGTATAAAGGAAATATAAAATGATAATAGCATTATGTTAGCATCATTTTATTTTTCAATGTGAGCCAGGTTAGGGTGGGGCGGGGCGGACCTGTCAGAGTAGTTGAAGGAGGACATTTTTTGCACTTAAGGGCGCATGATGACTTGGCCGGCTGTCTTGGGCCGGGCAAACAGTCATGCCTCACTTAGCATGTTCTCCACCTGGCTTCATTGCACAGCCTGGGCGGAGAACATGCACAGGCTCCCACTCCTTGTCTAAGCGCTCAACCAGGCCGCTCAGACCAATTATGACGCTGTTGTCATGCTGGTGACAGCAGCGTTGTGATCGGCTTAGGAGAGCCTGTGTGCTTCCTGGAGTCAGGAAGAGAAGCGGAGGAGAAATGGAGGAGAGATGGCGGCCATGCAGAGGTAAGTGTTTTATTTTTTTTCACCCCGCCCGCCACCCACATTCCATACCCCCTCCTGCCCCACCCCACATATCCCACCCCCTCCTGCCCCACCCAAGGAGCTTCTGTTTACACCCATCCAACTGTCTCTTTCTTTGTTATTTAAACTGAACAAGGAGCTCTTCTTCACCTCCTGATGCAGAAGACAAAGAAACTGAAGTTTAGACAGGATGTGATTCCAGAAAACCACTGCCAAGAACATATTACAAATCAGGGACTACACTTAGTTTTACTTTCACATTCACATTCAGTTTGGCTTTTTTAATTGCCACCTAGGCAGCCGGTTTTGATTCAGGGGCATAATGTAGAGTCCTGCAGCCCCATGATGTGGGGGCGCCAAGGCTTCGTCATCCAAGGGGAGCCCCCTCAGCACCTGCGGTGGCTTGAAAAGTAACAGCTTGTGGAAGCCGTTTTTCAACATAGCTGAAAAAATAGAAATTGTGCAGCATTTTTGCTTTAATGTTGCTGATTGTGCGGCCTTCCATGGGCATAACAGACTCTCAGCAAAGGGGCAGAAAGGGGCCACTGGTCCCTTTGGCCCTTTATCAGGGGTGTAACACAGTGTGCAGCTCTTGTGGTGCGGGCGGCCCAATCCCTTCTCTGGGGTGGGAGGACTGGGTGGGTGGGATGCATTCACCTCAAGCCCAATTAATATCCTTGAAATATTGGAGACTAACGGGTCCCTCATGTACTGCAGGGGGCCCCATCATTTTGCGGTACACCGCTGTTTTGATTATGGGTTACATGAGTTTGTTTTCCAAAGTTTCAGGGTGTAAATATGATTAAGGCTATAGCAATTACTGAAGGGCATGAAAAGTGCCATGTGTCAAAAACACTGACATTCTCTGTTGAGCTATCTCTGTCTGTCTCTGTTACTTCTGTCACTCACGCTCTCTAGCTCTTTATTACTCTCTACTGCTTTCTCACTCCCAATCTCTTTGTTACTTTTCTCTCACTCTCTCTCCAGAAGTGAAAATACATACAGCTGCTTGCTAAGTGCTGACTGTCATGGGTGCTAGTTTAGTTTAGTCCCTTCGATGTTGTCTTCAAGCACATTCCAATTATTGGATCAGTTACATCAGGTGGAGTGCATGATAAAGATCACTGACATTCACAGGCCAGCACCGGGGAACATGCACAGTTAGGCTGTACTTAGGAACATGAAATGGAGATCTTCAGTGTTGTGTGTCTGGGACGCCACTAACCACAATGCAACTGGTACAGATGTAGCAATGGAATGATTGTTGTCACACATCCAAACACTATGATATACAGGCACATGCATCAATGTTGGATTTTGTGATTTCTTAATTGCGATTTTTAAGGAATCGCAATTAAGGAATCGCAAAAGCCTATGCATGTAGAAATCGCTTAAAAAATAGCGATTTCTAAACATTCCTTAATTGCGACTCGTAAATTGCGAGTCGCAATTAAGGAATACCTCCCCATTCATTCCTATGGGCCTCTGGGAAGACATTCTCAATTTGCGATTCTCAATTAGAGAATTGCAAATTGAGAATGCAATTTCAAGGGTGCCAGTGTGTCAAAAGGACCCCCTGTTGCACCCCTGAAATCTGCATATGAGTACATCTTGCACACACACATGCCCCAAGGGCATGTGTGTGTGTAAAATAGAACTTTGAAAAATGCACTTTAGTGCATTTTTCAAAGTTTTATAAATTACCATGAAGTTCAACTTCATGGTAATTTGCGCCCCTATTAGCGAAATCGCTATTTTTTTACTTTAATGCATTGCATTTAAGGAATCTCAATTTGCGATTCCTTAAATGCAATCGCAATTTGGGAACTCGCAATTAATTGCGAATTCTCAAATTGCGAGGGCCTTGACCCTTGATGCATCGCAAAAGCTAATTTTGCGATCGCAAACGGCCGATTTTTGCTAAATAGTTCCTGAAATGAGCTAGTCCAATTTTTATAGAGAAGTGGTGCTAAACCTTTGAGCACATTGCTACTGGTTGTATCAGTATGAGATGGTTGACGAAAGCCTTAAACCCAGTCTAAAAAAAATGAGTGCTAATGATCGCACAGAGATAAGGTTGAGAGGCAACCTAAAATTGCATGCAATAAGACTGTTTGTTGCTCTTAATAAGTACATTTATTATACCTTGAACAATATAGTAATAGGTCTTATAATGAATCTGTTATTTCTATAACGATTACTTCATTAGATAAATCTTCAGTTGTTAGTTTGATTTACAGTGACAAATCAGCCAGCCAAGATGTGTTTCATCTCAATCAGGATTTCCTTAGGGCTGTTGGATCAAAGGTAGTATGGTATCAATATACCTGTACTCGAATCACCGTTGCACAAGAGTGTACAATTTTGTCATGTATTTTGACATATTTTATCATATCTTTTAGATTTGTTAGTACATTTCTGTGGAAGCAGGTTGTGAAAAAAGCTAGCATCCAAATAGTCAAATAATGAAAAGAAGACACATTTTAAGGAATAGTATAATAACAGTGCAAGTGGTTGCCAAGTGTGTCTATAGGTTGATTATAATTTGACACTGTCATGCTGTGGTTTAGTAGAGTATGCCAAAATTGCTATATGCCTGTAAAGGTTCTATATAGACATCATGCAGGAGTCATAGATAGGATCATAGACATAGTTGGTTGCAATGTTTACATACTAGGTGGAGATGACCCTTGCAGTAACCTGCTGTTTGGTGAACAGTTAAGGAGTCACTGGCCTTTAAATGTTTTGATGCAAACAAGTTTGGCACTCAGTACCTGCTGTGCTCCACTTAAGAGCTCCTGAAGATAGAAACATGTGTCTGGGGTTAAGAAAATGAAATATTGGAAGAAACTATTAGTATCAAGCTAAGAAAAAGACATATTGGAGGAAGTTGATAGCTACCAAGCTTAGCTTCACTGGAAGAAGAGCAGCTTTGCAAAAGATGGACCACATTGCCCAGAAAGCAACTGAGCCGTGTTTCACTTGAAAGCCACAGCTGAAGGCTCTTGGTGAGTGCTAGCCCAGTTTTGAGTGCTGCCAAAAGGACGTTTTTACTTTTTGGCAAGACTTCAATTGTTTTCTGGAGAAACCGTCAAGATAGCTTTTGCTTTATTGCGGATGCACTGTCCTGGGCTACAATCCTCATATTAAACCAAAGCCCTGTGCTGACCAGTTGGTCTCAGTTTTTTAATCAGTTTTCAGCTATTTTTGACAAATGACATACAGTCACGTCTGCAGAAGGCAAACAAGAGTTAATTACTTACTTTTAAAAATTGATCTCAGAAACCACATGGACCGTTGAATCCGCAGCTGCCACATTTTACCAAGGTTTAAGGGAGGAGTTAAAGGATGCTTTGTCAATGGTTGTTAACAAGCCAACAACAACCACAGCGTTAATTGGTTTAACCCTTCAAACAGATGCACAGCAACAGCAGCAGAAGACAGAAAGAAGATGAATTACCCATTAAACCTACATCCCTCAAAGTCCTGGGCCAACAGAAGACTTGAAGATCACCTAAGAGCCTATGCAGTTTGTAGAGATGAAGCAGACTCTCTCCATAGAAGAGTGACAGAAATTGTCTCTATTTTACTGTAGAAATGGAGGGCATTTAGTAAAGAAATGACTACAGTTATCGGGAAATTAAGTAGCTCATACATGAGCTCGCAAATTACAGAAGCGTCCTTTACGGAAAAGGCATAATACTTTTACCACTCTTGATCATGACTACGTATGGCTGTTTAGACTACATGACTACATTCTCTGGTTGATTCTGGGGCCTCAGGATGCTTCATGGACAATTGTTTACAAGTTATACACTATATTCCCATTACTGAGAAAGCAGTAAAAGAGGAAGTTCAAGGTACTGAAAGTGCAGAATTGACTTCAGGCACAGTTTTCCAACAGATTCTTCCGCTATTAACGATTACCCAGGCAGGGCATATGAATAAGATATTATTTGATCTCATTGATGCCCTACTGTTTACAATAGTCCTCGGCACTATATGGTTAAGGACTCACAATCCACAGATCAACTGGACCATCCCGGAGGTGTGTCTCAACTCAGCATATTGCATCGAACATTGGTTACCTAATCCATGATCAGAAGGAATTCACCCTTTGACTTGCTTAGCTACACAACCATATCCAGCAAAGAAGGAAGGAAGGACCAAAAAGACTTAGAATTACACATTTCCTCCACAATATGCTGAATTCTCTGAAGACTTTAGCAAGAAAGGTGCAGACACCCTTCCCCTACATCAGGGATATGACTGCAGAATTGATTTAATGCCAGGAGAATCCATTCCTTATGGTGAATTCTACCCACTGACTATAACAAAAGATAAAGTACTTCACCAATATCTACAAGAAAACTTATAGAAAGACTTCATTCAACACTCCAAATTTCCAGAAGGGACTCCTATTTTAGTTGTAAAACAACTAATGGGGAATGTACAGATTACAGAGAATTGAACACCATCACCATAAGGAACATTATCACATACTTCTTATATCTGTACTCCTTGAACAAGTTAAAATGGCTAAGATCTTTAACAAACTAGACCTCAGGGGAGCATGAAATATGGTACCGATACGTAAAGGGGATGAATAGAAAACGGCTGTCAATACCGCTATGGATATGAATACCTTGTTATGCCATTTGGTCTATGTAATGCCCCATGTGCATTCCAGCTCTTTCTGAACAACCTCTTTCTGTATGTACACACAGTAGTTTATTTTGATGACATGTTGATTAACCCTGGGCGGAGCTAGCGGAGCGGGACTACACGGAGGTCCACGGAGTTGGGGACAAACTCCGCTCCGCCACCCGCCTCCCACCCCCCCTATTAAGAATTAATTAAAACTACATTAAAGGTAAAAGAATAAAGACTTACCTTGACTGCGGCGTCCCCAGGCTGCCGTCCTCCTCTTCATCGCCGTCTCAGGGTGATCTGCGCATGCGCGCGCGCCCGTGCATTCCTTGCGAGAAATGCGCGGGCACGCGCGCATGCTCAGATCACCCTGAGACGGCGATGAAGAGGAGGACGGCAGCCCGGGGACGCCGCAGTCAAGGTAAGTCTTTATTATTTTACCTGTAATGTAGTTTTAATTAATTCTTAATGGGGGGGTGGAGGCGGGGGCTGGTCAACTCCGCTCCGCTGCAGAGTGTGTGGGGATTTGCCTACTCCGCGTTCTCCACGGAACGCAGAGTAGGCAAATCTCCACACACTCCGCGGGCGGAGCGGAGCTCTCCGCCCACGGTTAATGTTGATATATTTTTTGACATTAGAGGAACATCGAAGTTACATATAAGAAGTATTCATGAGATTGAGAAAACATTCACTCTAAGCCTATGCAGAACATTTTTGAAATATCAAACATCTCATTTTTGGATTTCCAAATTTCTCCCAATGGCATTCCTATAGACCCCACAAAGGTCCAGCCAATCCTGGAGTGGGTTGCTCTAAGGAGCATTGGCTTTGCTAGTTTATATTGGCAATTCATTAAAGGCTTTTTACCCATCATAAGACCTCTCGTACAGTTGATTAGGATAGAAGTGTAATTTGAATGGGGTTCTGAATAAAAAAAAGCTTGTAATTGAAAGAGACTTTTACATCAGCTCCAGTGTTACGGCACATCAATAACTTACTTTTCTTTCTGGTAGATACTGATTCGTCTCCATTTGCGATTTGGGCAGTTCCTTACCAGAGAGATATCAAACCCATGAAATACTCCCTGTAGTCTAATATTTGAGAACTATTTCAGATACAGAGAAGTACACTAGATATGTTAATGAGCTTCTAGCCATCAAAGAAGCCTTTACCTACTGGAGACATCATTAAAAAGGGGTATATCATAAAATCTCTGTGTAGACCAACCAGAAAAATCTTCTGTAGTTAATCAGTATGAAATGTGCTAATGCTTGTCATGCCTGGCGAACACTATTTTCTTGTTGTGACACAATCATCACATATAGACCTGGCAATCAAAACAGAAAGGCTGACTCTCTATCCGACAAAAGGATCTGGAGGTGGAAACCAAACAGGAGATCCCATACATTATGGATCATGGATTGCCCAAGTTTATAATCACAGTGAAACTCTGTTGAATTTCCATTTTTAGATTGAGCATATGAAAAGAGTTGGTACCACACATTTTAAGTCAGCTGGTTAGCACCCACACACTAACAGGCAGACGGAACAACTGAATCAGTCATTAGAACAACACTTAAGATGTTTTTTGATGGACCATCTAAACCGAACGCCTGGCACTGCTGGATCGCACAAGTCATTACATTCATCCCTTGCCAGAGCTCCCTTTTTCTACTCTTATGGTTATCACTGCTGGGCAAAGTTCGCGTAGCCGTGCTACGTGAGGCTACGCGAAGTTGTACAAAAACTCCGTGACGCTACGCGTAGCTACGCGAGCATGCGGAGTTGCTTGTTTCCACATGCTCGCGTTGTCTCGCGTATGCTCGCGTTGTGCTCGCGTATGCTCACGAGATGTTTTTGACGTTCGGAAACGTGGATGATGTGTTCGGGGGAAATATCGTGCAAACTTCACCACGCGGTCGCCAATGGGCGCGGCCATCTTGTTTTCCTATCTTTTGCATGGTTCTGGGGCCTGTTTTTCAATCCCTCTCCAATCTTTTCAATCCTTTGTATTTTGCCCTGTTTTTCTGATCTTTTTTATTTATTATCTATCCCTTTCTGTCCCTAAGTCTATATTTTGTGTTTTGTTTCTAGTTTTACAGCGTTTTTTTAACTTTTCTACAGTTTTATATTACTTCCTTCTTTACTCTTCTACTTCTTCCCCTAACTTTATTTTTTCCTGCTAAATTTTCTTTTCCGCCCCCCGCCCACCCCAGAACCATGGCTAAGGGAAAGGGAACCGGCTCCAAGGGCAAGGCGCCTGCGCCCAAGAGCCGCCTGCCTTGCGGCAGACTGCGCCCACCAGGGGTGCAGGCCCGGTCCCTATTCAGCGAGGCGGAGGTGGCCGCCCTTGTTTTTTTTGTGCAGCGCCACCTCCCCTTGACCTTGGCAGCAGGCGGCAGGCCTGGCTCCGGGTACGCTACCCAGGAGCGTCACCGCCAGTGGGTGAGGGTGCGCCGGGCAGTGTTTCGCTGCTCTGAGGTCCGCGCACCCATAACCAGCTGACCCACCGGTGGTCAGACATCTTGGACCGGGAGCAGGACCTGCTAGGTTTCGAGGTCGTGGGGCTTGGTGAGTAGCTAATACTATTGTGTGTTCTCTAGACTGTGTTACTGTTATTGCGAATATCATTTTTTTTCCGAATAGCAAGAATGCTGCTGCTTACATTGCAGGTAAACTTAAGTTTAAAAATCTTTAGTGATTGTTATTCTTCTAGACACAGGTGCTCGGCGCTACTAATCTTACTTGTTTGCAACTTTGCACTTGCTTGGGCTGATTATGTAAGAGTTTACTTTAGAGAACTTAAGTTAGGTAATGCTAGAGAGACTCTAGTCCTTCCTTTGTCCTCCGGTCAGTAAGATAGTGGTGGATAGGTAGTTTAGTTACTTGGGGCCATATATATCAAGCCTTTTTCCCGTTTGCAAACGGGCAGATTCTCAGAATCGGCCCGTTTGCGAATTGGAAAAACCTTTTGGGATGTATCATCCCAAAAGGCCATCGCAAAATAGAGAATTGCAAAATTTGCGATTCTCTATTTTGCGGATGCAATTAAGGAATTGCAAATTGCGATTCCTTAAATGCAATTCTGGAAGCACCAGAAATTTGCTATTTGGCCTTAAGGAATTGAAAATTACCACCAACTTCAAGTTGGTGGTAATTTTCGATTTTCTTTAAAAAAGCACTTTTTAGATTTTTTAAAAGTGCCATATGTCGCACATACATGCCCTTAGGGCATGTATGTGCGCAAAATGTGCACACATGCATATTTCAGGGGTGCAACAGGGTGTCCATTTGGCACCCTTGCAACCTTGAAATTGCATTCTCAATTTGCGATTCTCTAATTGGTAATCGCAAATTGAGAATGTTTTCCCATTCATTCCTATGGGCCTTCTAGCCCATAGGAATGAATGGGAAGGTATTCCTTATTTGCGAATCTCAATTTGCGATTCGCAAATAAGGAATTTGTAGGATTCGCAAAATTTTTAGCAAATCCTACATACATTGCATTTTGCGATTCCCTAATTGCGATTCGCTAAAAATCGCAATTTGAGAATCGCAAAACTCTTTTTTGATACATATGGCCCTTAGTTACTTAGTAGTAGTTGGTAATTTTTAAGCGGTCTGCGTGACGGTGACGCATCCTCTGTCACGTGACTCACGTCACGTGCTGCTGAGTGCTGCTTACTCCAGTCCTTAGTAGAACCTTTTGTAGTTTGTTTAGTGAGTGAGTAATAGGCTTAGCAGAACATCAGCAGCGACCAACCAACAATTTGGTGTATGCAAAAATTTATGCATGTGTCCTCCATCTAGGCATTTTTGAGGACTAAAAAAAAAGGAAATGCAGGGTTAGTGAACAATTGGCCCGTCTGAATAGGTGGGCAAGGTCAGGTGGTACTTAGGCATAGTATTCTGGAATCAGAATGGAACACTGGATTAGTGTTCATAAATAATAACTAGACGGTCCGCGAATACCGCGATACTACCAGTCGATCAGATTAGATAGGTCAATTTTATTGCAATTGTTGTTTCCAAAAATGTTTTTTTGAGCGTTTTTAAAAATATTTTATTTGTTTCACATCAATCATCAATGTTTGTCTCTTTCTTTATTCTATCTTACATGATCAGCACCCAGGGGCAAGAAGACGGGGTCGGAGTCGGCGGGAGCAGCTGGAGAAGAACACCAGGGCCAGGACCAGGACCGCTCCTCTACCGAGGGCTCTGCTGCTGTCCCCAGTAAGTCTCCCTCCTGTTAATATTAATCATTATATTTCCCTAACTTTTACTGCACCTTATTTTTTCCGAACTATTATTTCCATTTCCTAATTCTATTTTACCAAATCTTCTTCGATCTAGACTATCTGTTGCTAAATTCTTGTTATCCCTGCCTCTAACTGCCTCTGCTCTGACTCTCTGTATTACTACTATATTATTTGTCTGTCTGTAGCTAAGCTTGCCCAGTTGGCCACTCTTTATTTTTATTTAAAAGGTTTTAAAACTCAGATTCACCAATAGCTCTAGCCACTGAGTCCAGTCCTTTAGGTTGTCCTCTTCTAGTCTTCTTAATCTTGATAGGCTTTGACAATTCCCACCAACAAAATGCCCAACCAGATATTTTACTATTTGTGTTAGGATAGGACATACTCCTACTAGTGTCTACTCTCTACTCTAGTACCCGGTTTGTACTAGTGATGTATGTGGAATATATATGTATTTTAACTATTTTTTTTCAATCTTGCTAGTGAAAAAGAATAAATAGGGGGAGGCGTATATGGCATCTAAAAAATGTGTAATGTTTTTTCTAGGCGTACCGACCACCAGTGCGAGGCCAGCGGCAGGGCAGGCGTCGCCAGCCAGGAGGGAGCAGCGGATGCGACAGCTGCCACAGTGGTGGATGACGCAGGAGCAGTTGCGGGCGGTGGTAAGTTATACTTATATTCCTTACTTATTGACAATAGTTACACACTCGCTGCAAGGGTGTACACTGTACGTTGAGAGAGACTAAGTTGTTGTGAACAACGGTTGAAGAAGAAGACACCCTTTACTTGCCATTAGAGGCGAGCAATAGCATTAGCGGTGGGAGTAGTTGAGTAACTAACGGCCTCTTCAATCTGACTTCAACTCAGCTGGGAACGTTTTATGGAGAAGACTAAGAGTCAGACGACCTTGATGGATGGGTTGATCGAAAAGGGAAAGAAGGATGGAAGATGGAAGGACGGGTGAGATGTAAATATAAATGACTGGCAGAGAAGGATACGTGCCACGTGGGATGCATGCATAGGTGGCTGATAGGAAGGAATCAGATGCATGGGTGGTTGAAGGATGGGTGGAAGGTGAAAGAAAAAAAGATGCCTGCCTGGGTGGATGAAACTGTATGGGTGATAGCAAGAATCCTCCGGGATGTTTGATGGGTCAAACTCAAAGGCAAGCAAGGAAGGAAGGACGCATGGGTGGTGGTTTAAAAAAATAATAATAAATGTTTGTTGTTGTTAAAACAAGCTAAGGTTTGTTGAGAGGTTAAGAAGAATGATAGACATGTTTACTTTGAATGGATGATGGCTGGATGGTATTCATCACATCATATTCATAGCATAGGTGGAGACTGTCACTGGATGAAGAGTCTTTGAAGAGAATGTAAAAGGAACCGCACCATAGTAGCAAGCAAAGCCAAGGAGAATAGAAGTTGTATGTTCAGAATACTCCCTTGACTCACAGTAGTTTCCAAGCACATCATATATTTTGTGAATGTATGTTATCAAGCGCCTCCCTCCGACTCCGATGCCCACTCACTACCCATGTGAATTTATTTTCGACTGTTTCAGCTTGCCATGGGTGGCCTTCACTGGCCTATCGGCTGCATGGATTGGTTTCTAACCGGTTACACAATCAATCAAAACAAAGAACCTCATGTTGTCCCATACATATATATAAGCAATGATCATTTGGATAAGATATCATCTGCCTTGTTGTAGTAGGCAGGGTGAAAGTGAAATTGAGCAGTTGCCCTGGCCTTGATGTAACAGAGAGTATGGCCAGTGCCACCCATAATAGAAAAAATAAGATGATTGTGTAGTCAGCTTCCCCACCTGCAGAGTGCAGACAGTAGTAAATAAAAATAACGTGAGTCTGCGTCACAAGTATGTTTCTCTTGAGCGCAAGCTGACTGAGCTGGCATGCCGGCTGCAACAAGGTTACTTAATTTAGCTAAACAAGAGAGAAGAAGAAAACTGGTGTAGTCGAGTCCATACTACCACAAATGTTATGTCATGTGCTTGCTAGTGCTACTGTGCCACTATGTGTAGAATTAATTTTGTGTTACTGTTTTGCTAACAGTATTACAATAGTCTTTTTCTTTTTTGATATAGGTACTCCTTCCCAACCAAAAAGACCAGACAGGAAGGAGTTGGCAGCCATGGCCCGGCGCCGGAAGTTTGAGGCCATTCGGAATGAGTATCGGCGGCTGGTGGCTCTGGTGGAGGAGGAGGAGGCGGCAGCAGCTGCAGCCTCCTCCAATGCCCCAGGCCGCAGCCAGGCCCCTGGCCCTCGAGTGGTATGGTGCCACGGTCTGGCAGCCTCCCGCTGCACTACATCTAGCACTGTTGCCCCCCCCCTGTGGATGCAATTGCCGAGCCTTTAAGCGCCGCGTGCTCCTCTGAATGGCACGCCTAGAAGAGCAGGTAAAGGAGGTCCTTAAGAGACGGCGAGCCCGCCGATAGACTGAGATCCCGTTGGATTGCCCCTTTTTTATTCTTTTTTTTGGTGGGTGGGCATTGGGCTACGTTGGGGAAAAGTTGGGGTTTATATTTATTATTTATTATGGTCAATTTTTTAATTCAATGCCACGGACATTGTTTGGACTCTATCTTTTGACTTTTTGAACATTGGTTGGGGTTAGGGAGAGGGGTGGGTCAGGTGTTGTGGGATTTTTTACAATAGTTTATTTTGTTAGGGGATTAAATTATATTTATACTTAAACTTTACATACGATGTAAATGTTTTGTGGGGGGATTACTCTTTTACATCAGACGGTTTCCTTCCTTTGCTGCTGCAAAATAATCTGCCAATTTTGTAACACACGAACAGATAGATGCGGTACCCTCACTGAGTGACTTGTCCTACTAATACTGTCAGTCTCTCCTCCTAGTGTATGAAGTCTGCCACTGGACTCAAGGGTGTGGGTGTGTGAATTAATGAACCAATTAATTTCCATTATTAATTATGCCTCCCCCAAACTTCTTCTCTTACCTGTGATTGATGTTTAAACTTAGGCACAGCGATGGCTGGTTATAGTGATGATGGTTTGTGTTTCCCAAGATGCCATGGTTGTGGTGGTAGTAGTAGACACTGGCAGTAGCATTTGCAAAAAAAGAAAATGAGACAGTCAGTCGCCTGAGAGAGACTCTGGGAGGAGTAGTAGAACGAAGTACAGTACAGTACACTAGAAGACTGCCAAACAATAATAATAATGCTGATTAGCAATGCTAAAGTAAAATAAAACATAATGGTGCCGGGGATAGCCTAAGCCTAGTACAACAAGTTACAAACTGTAGTTGTGTCGAGTCACTCGACACAAGCGTAACCTTTAGTGCTGTGTAGGAGGATGATGAATCGAATCGATGCCGGCAATTAATTATGATGGATTAGGTTCCTTTGGACAAAAAATTGACTTGCAAATATACTGAGCATGGGTGGGCAAGCAGAAGAAGATCCTCGCCCTGCCTTGAAATTGAATCAGTGTTGCTTTCACCACATCCGCCCCAGCAAGCGTGTGATCAATTATTGGTGTACATTTAATTTAGTCACACCACAATATAAATCACACAGCCCGGGGGAAGAGGGTTAGGGTTTGATGAATGGTTGGGAAGGGGGTTTGGGGAAAGGTTTGACAAAGAAAAACACTACGCATGGACAAACAACAAAACACAATCTTGGCAGACAACCATCATATCCATAAATCTGTTAAGGGAGAAAAAGGAAATGCATGCATGATGATGATGATGATGACTTGATGGTTAATAAATAAGTATTACTTACTAACTAGACTAGTAGACAGTACAGGGCAGTAGTATATTATTAATTATTATGCAATTTGCCATGCCTGTCTGCCCTCAGAGAGACCCAAATTACATACATTTTTACTTCTGTTGTACCGGGCTTACTTTTTAAAGCTAGCAAAGAAAATTAAAAAATTGCTGTAGGGATCAATTATAAGCAGAGAGCAAACAACAACAACACACAGTCATAACGATTGAAGAGAAAAAATGAATCAAATTACTTAAAAGATGATGAATGTTGATACTAAAGTGTTACTGTATGTTATCCTGGTCAAATTGGGGAGTTGCATCTCGGCATTCCTCTTGGTCCTCCCTTCCATGGACGCTGCGTCCGTCAATCTTTGGTGCCATTGCCTGCCTGGCGGATGTGGATTGGTAGGTGAGTGTGAGTTGTTTTTCTCTGTTTAGCACAGGGTAAAGGCCGGCCTGTGAGTGTAGATGGAAAAACAAAAGGAATTTTTCAAAATCAAGGAGAGAAAAAAAGCATAAATTACGGAGGAGTGCAAACACTTTCAGAGCGGCATGGCTAAATCATGTCTACTCTGTTGTCTGTTTCCAGCATTAACCTACAACAGCAACAGGACATAGCAGGCCCACGGCGCCCACCCAACCTCCACTTAGCTTAGATTTTGACTGAGCCAGACAGAGCACACATGTCACATATACAGCAACATAGCATTTTCCAAAGTAAGTAACTAAATCAATGGCATGCACAGCTGTCGGTCATACCACCACTACTACACTCGTTACTCAACTCCACCACTACACAGACATGTAGGTCTGCTGTGGTTGTTGTTGACTTGTTTACCTTTTATGCCACTCATGAAACGCCCTGAGTTTTATTCCATCAATCATCTCCGATCCTACTGACTGACTGCGAAGATATTATGTCACTGTGGTTATCATCATGGTGTTGTCCAACTCAGTCTGCAGTGTACCGAGTAAGTCCAGATTCCATATTCAAAAATGCAATGGATCGGCCTGCAGTAGAAGTACAATTTTGCTATTAAACAACAAGAAGGGAAACATTGACTTGAGTTACTTTTCGTGTGTAGAGTACATAATAGTACACAAGGAATTCACTTCATACACAACAAACAACAACAACACAAACACCAATCACTCAGAGTCAGCATCCAATGCATGCCATCATACCTGTTCCTTGTTCTCATCTTAAGTTAAGGGGCAGTCTCTCTCGGCTTTGAAAGGAGGATAGCTATAGTAGTCATCATGTTCCACTTCTTTTGGAGGGACTCGACGAGGCAACATTTTTTTTAACTTTTCTCCATCCAATCATCATCTGGCTTGAGGGAAATGGATTTAGGGCGAGTCAGGAGGATGGAGCAGGACTCGGAGTGGACTTAAGTTAAATGCACAGAGCTGCAACTCCAATATGGCAATAAAAAGACTAGAAGACGGTGGTGATGGATTTGTTGTGATTCGAAGTTTCGAACCAGAAAGACAGAGACACACAAAATAAGGAAAAAAGAAAGTAAGAAGTTCAAAGCCTAGTTGTCAGGGAAGTATAGCTCGTCCTCAAACTCTGGTGGTTCAACCAGAAGTAGGTAATCATCTAAGACACTACTTCAGTCACCTAAGTCGCTGTCCTCATCTTCCTGCGTTGATTCACGTATTTTGTAATTCGGTGGTATAAAGTGCTGACTCATTTTGATCATGGTTAACCTCTCCACGTTTTTGGGCGAGAGACTAGTCCTTTTCACTGTTACAATGGCACCAGCAGCACTGAAAACACGCTCAGAAGAGACACTTGCGACAGGGCAAGCCAGATAGTTTATCGCCAGCCTGCTGAGCACTGGCCATTGGCCCCTTTTCCCATACCAATACAGCAATGGGTTTTGATCAATGTAGACCTCTGTTGGGTCATCCAGATAGGCCTGGACCATCCGCTCAATGTTCAGGGGTGCTCCACTTTGCTGGGCCTCTTTTGTCTTTGCATCAGCACTGGACCTAGCAAGCCCTTGCTGTAAATACCAATCCGTGCCGATTTTACTGGGGCTGATGATCCGGTTTTTGCTGTTGTCGATAGTGTTGGTGACAGCTCAGAGCCAAACGCACTGCCCTCAGGCTCTGAAGTTGAACTTGACGCAGGTTGCCCTGCTGCAGTACTTGTTGTGGGTTTGAGTAGCGGGCCTTTAATTAACAGCCGTTCATTTTCCAAGTCACTGGCTGCCTCAGCTATCCAAGTTTTGTACTGGGCAACATCCACTTCTGAAAAAGGAATTAATGTCTTAGTGTTCAGTGCCGATTTGTACCGTGGATCCAGAATTGTGGCACAAATGTAATGTTTTTCTGAAACAATGCAAGTTTGCACCCTTGTATTTTCAGCTAAGCGACGGGATAAGCTCTCCACCAACTCATATGCTTCAGTCTTTTACTCCACACCTGTGTACGTTTCAGACACCTCCTTCAGCTGTTGCTCTAGCATGTGCAACAATGGGATAGCTTGGCCCATAGTACAGTCCTCCTTGCTGACTTCACGTGTGAAGAGCTCGAAAGGAAGAAGCATCTCTGTCAGGCATTTAACTAGGCCCCATTGGTCCATCTGTAGGGTCATGCCTTTCACAGTCGCATCCCTTATTCTATGCATGACATACTCATTGATTGGTCTGTACTGATCAAACAGACGATCAAGCATGTAATAAGTTGAGTTCCAACGTGTTGGCACCTCCTGGATGAGTGCTTTGACTGGCATTCTATGCTCACGTTGAATGATCCTCAGCTGCTTCTGGGCTTTAAAAGAATGGCTGAAATGTGTGCATATTCTTCTGCAGGTGGTCAGTAAGTTCCTGACTTGGGCTTCTTTTTTCAGAAAGTCTTGAACAATAATGTTAATGCAGTGCGCCAAACACAGGACCCTGAAATAGTCACCATCCTGCATGGCTTTAACTATATTACTGCCATTATCCGTGGCAACAAAACCAATGTTAAGCCCTCTTGGGCGCAGCCATTCAAAGACCCTGCTGTTAAACTCTTCCAAAATGTTTGCAGCAGTATGAGATTTCTCCATGGCGAACATGGCTACAGTTGCATTTTTCTGGGTAGCATTAAAAATCTCAGCAGTGTCAACACCTGCTTCAGATATCTTTTCTCTAACCCCCACAAAAGAGATCCAGTGTGCAGTGATGCACATGTAATCAGTGGCTTGGCAACTGGTCCACATGTCTGTTGTCAGGTGGATATTGTGAACAGCACTCTGCTGCAAAGCTTGTCCAAGCAATTCCAGCACATCGTGATGTAGTGCTGGAACAGCAACTCTGGCGAAATAGGACCGGCTGGGAACCTTCCATTTTGGGCAGATGGCTGTCACAAACTCAAGGAAACCCACCCCCTCCACAAAAGAAAAAGGGAGAAGGTCCAGCGCTAACATTTTAGCCAGCTTCGCATTGTACAAATGTGTCGTTGGGTGGTTGCGTTCGTACTGCCCCTCCAACCTAAGCATGCTGACAATGGTAGGCTGGATTTTTTTCCTTTCTGGTGCAGCTGATGCAGGTGACTTCTTGAACCCAGTTAGGCTCAACTACGCACTTTTTTTCATTGCAGTACTCTGTTGCCTTGGTGTCTCAGTCTGACTCTTACTACGGTGCCACTGAGATGTTGCTGAGGATGTGGGCGGTACCACTACACTGCTGGGGACAGAGCTACTTTGTGTACCAGAGAAAATGTCTCCCTCTTGTTTACCTTCCACCGCGATCATATCTTCTTCTTCTTCTTCATCCCCACCAACAGCAATGGGTGCAGTTTTACTTTTTTGTACGCTAAGTAGGTGCGCCTCCCACTGGATCATGTGGTGTTTTTTCAGATGGGTTGTTTGGCCTCCAGTACCATAGTTTGTACCAAGCTTACCCCGACTAACAGCATGTCGACAAATTGAGCATATAGCAAAGTTGTCCTCCTTACTGCTGACCAAAAAGAAGTCCCAAACTGGGGAGGTGAACTTTCTTGTGCTGCTGGAGGTGCCACTTGCAATGCAGGATGAACTGGAGGGTGTGCCTGGAATTTCACTCTGTGAAGTTACAGTACCACTACCTAATGAGATGGTGGTTGAGCTGGATGTAGGTCCCTGCCGGGCCTTTGCAAATGCAAATAAGGAAGCTGGAGGTCGTGTTGGTGTTACCTGTGTTGGTGGTATCCGTGCCACATCCCTCACAGCAATTTGGGATGGGGTAATAATAATGTCGGTCTCCATCTCCACTGGGGCGGGAGTGATCTTCATGATGACTGGCTCGTCATCATCCTCCTCTTCTACATCTTCCTCCATAACTATAAGGCTTTCTGGAACCTTCCTTTTCCTTAGCCTTGTCACGTGGCGTGCCTCACTCTCAGGCTGAGCTGGTGGGTTCCAAGTGGTATCTAGATCATCAGAAGGGGGGCTTGAAGAAGAAGTTGATGGACTAACCCTCCTTTTCCTTGCTGGGGATCTGGAAGACAATGGCTCTTCTGAAAGAGTGGCTTGCTCTTCTTCATCTGCAGGAAGCTCGATTTCCTGAACTGCCCCTACTTCGTTGTTGCGGCTGTTGTTGCGGCTGTTGTTCCGGCTGTTGTTGCCCACTTATCTGCCGAGTTTCCGCCTGCGTTGATTGGGTACTACTTTGCGATAATGGCATTTCAACATCACTGCTCGTTGACGTTTGCACAAGTAGACTGGCTACCTCTGCGACACTCATGGGCTTGGGCCTAGGTTGGTGGGGTGGGCCCGCTGATGTGGAGGTACTGCTCCCAGCTTGGTCCCCGGACACCGCTGATGCAGGCATAATTTTTTGTTTCCCAAAAAACATATTGGGCGGCACACCAGTCTTGGTAAGTGGCAGTGCCACTTCCTTCTTCTGTTCCTTCTTCTCACTGGCAACTTTCTTGGTACTGGAGGACCTATTACCTTTCTTTGGGGCCATCTTTTTCCGATGTCAGCAGGACGCAGGTGCACAAGTTGCAGAGATGTCTGTGGTCACACGTCATGTGACGTCGTGCGCAGCAGGACTTCTGTCTGGCAGTACAATGGGTGATGATGATGACACCTCCTCCTCAGTCTTTTTGTGCACCTAAAAGCAAAGAAGCCAGAAGAACATCAGTGAAATGTTGCATTTGTTGTTGTGGTTCAATTACTACTAGTCCAAACAAACAAATATAATATATAACTTAGTGTGTGGTGGTCACACTTGTTAGTGTTATGTTATTACATTTTATTAACTCAGTTTAAGTTATAAAAAAACATAAAAGTGTAGCCATTTGTGAGACTTTGACAACAAGGGCTTTCATGGTATACTGTGTACACTCAGGAAGGATAGGAAAGAAGAAGAACAAAAACAAAAATACAAATGTAATGGAAGTGGAACCTGCTTGGCATTAATTTGCGCATCACGTCATTCAGGGAGCTGCAGCAGGCAAAGGGGATGGAAGCAGTAAGCCAAGAGGAACAAAGGAAAGACATGCAGGCCTATATGGCAAAAGCAGCACAGTACTAAACTACCACCACAAAATGGCCACCAGCCACATGGTCACTCACAGTCACAACAAGCAGGAGGCCTGGAAAACAATGAACTCAAGCAGGTCTATATGGCCAGACAAAGGAGCCATGCTAAACAACACAGCTTTAATGCAAAAATGCAAAAACGAAAATCCACAGGGCTAAAAAAGGTTGGAAAGTTATGCAACAACCACACCACACACACACACATCCAACAAAGGCATTTATTTAACACACACCAAAAAAGTGAAGTACCCGCTGAAAAAAACCATTTTGCAATTCAATCCAATGCCATCCATGCCCTAAATGATGTTTAAATTCAACAGACACCACAGAGGCAGTTGTTTCATGCACCCATGAGTAGCTCTGGGCCTACTGGATGAAAGGCCTATTGGCAGACTAGCCACAAGCTTGCAGGCCTACGGCAAAAGCACACTAGCTGGCTCCACAAAATGGCCGCCAGCCACATGGCCAGGCCCACAACAACAAGAAAGGGAAGACAGACAATGCAGGCCTATGGCAAAAGCACACTGCCTGGCTTCAAAATGGCCGCCAGCCACATGGCCAGGCCCACAACAACAAGAAAGGGAAGACAGACAATGCAGGCCTATGGCAAAAGCACACTGCCTGGCTTCAAAATGCCCGCCAGCCACATGGCAAGGCCCACAACAACAAGAAGCCTAGGCCAAGAGGAACAAAGGAAAGACATGCAGGCCTATATGGCAAAAGCAGCACACTACTAAACTACCACCACAAAATGGCCACCAGCCACATGGTCACTCTCAGTCACAACAAGCAGGAGGCCTGGAAAACAATGAACTCAAGCAGGCCTATATTGCCAGACAAAGGAGGCATGCTAAACAACACAGCTTTAATGCAATAAAATGCAAAAACGGAAATCCACAGGGCTAAACAAGGTGTGCAAGTTACACAACAACCACACCACACACACACAGACACCAAAGGCATTTATTTACCACATACCAAAAAATGGAAATACCCCCAAAAATACACATTTTGCAATTCAATCCAATGCCATCCATGCCCTAAATGATGTTTAAATTCAACAGACACCACAGAAACAGTTGTTTCATGCACCCATGAGTAGCTCTGGGCCTACTGGATGAAAGGCCTATTGGCAGACTAGGCCACAAGCTTGCAGGCCTATGGCAAAAGCACACTGGCTGGCTCCACAAAATGGCCGCCAGCCACATGGCCAGGCCACCCACAGCAACAAGATAGGGAAGACCGACAATGCAGGCCTATGGCAAAAGCACACTGCCTGGCTTCAAAATGGCCACCAGCCACATGGCCAGGCCCACAACAACAAGAAAGGGAAGACAGACATGCAGGCCTATGGCAAAAACACACTGCCTGGCTTCAAAATGGCCGCCAGCCACATGGCCAGGCCCACAACAACAAGAAAGGGAAAACAGACAATGCAGGCCTATGGCAAAAGCACACTGCCTGGCTTCAAAATGGCCACCAGCCACATGGCCAGGCCCACAACAACAAGAAGCCTAGGCCAAAAGGAACAAAGGAAACACATGCAGGCCTATATGGCAAAAGCAGCACACTTCTAAACTACCACCACAAAATGGCCACCAGCCACATGGTCACTCACAGTCACAACAAGCAGGAGGCCTGGAAAACAATGAACTGAAACAGGCCTATAATAGCCAGGCAAAGGAGGCATACTAAACAACACAGCTTTAATGCAATAAAATGCAAAAACGAAAATCCACAGGGCTAAACAAAGGTGTGCAAGTTACACAACAACCACACACCACACACACACACACACACACAACAAAGGCATTTATTTAACACACACCAAAAAAGTGAAATACCCCAAAAAATACACATTTTGCAATTCAATCCAATGCCATCCATGCCCTAAATGATGTTTAAAATAAATTCAACACACACCACAGAAACAGTTGTTTCATGCACCCATGACTAGCTCTGGGCCTACTGGCTACCCACAATATTTTTTTTTTAAATGATGAAAAGTACAAAAATTGTAGTTGCAGCAACTGCAATGCCCCAATCAAACAAACAACACCAACTTACTTGTAAAATCTCAAATCCAAAATGATGCAGCAGACACAAAGAGTGATCCTTCCAGCTCCAAATCCAAATGAAAAGTGAACAGGACATAGACAAAGCACTGGGAGGAGCCTGCTGGACAGGAACAGGAAGTTGGAGATTCTGGGACACTTCCTTCCTCTCCAAAAAAAAGTAAAAAAAGAAAAAGGACTCCTTGCACAAAAAAGTTCAGCCAAATGTCAATCTGAGGAGTTTTTTTTCATCCAAATCATCATTTTTTAGAAGGTTTTATGCTGCTCGAGAGATATTCTTCTCCAGATTGCAAATTTTGCGTGTTCGGCATCGCGAGCTTCACCAAACTTCCGCCGGATGTCCGATGGCGCGTCTGAATGACGTGTTCGCGATCGCACACTCTCGCGGGATCGCGCGGGCGGCTACCAAAATCTCGTGGCGTACGCAAACGGATAGGAAAACTCGTCGGCAAACGCAGGGATCCCGGTAAGTCGCAACCGCGCGCGCAAAAACGCATTTTGAAAGCGCGAACAAGGGAAAAACTCCACTACGCTGCGGATCGCGGAGTTTTCGGTAACTCCGCGTTCTACGCGGAGTTACCAAAAATCCGCAAACTCCGCGAGCGGAGCGGATTTTACCGCCCAGGCTTAGTCAGATGCTAACCCAGAAAGTATCAGATTCACTTATACCCAATGTGACCACTTTGGTAGGAAAACTGAATGAAGTTCAGAGAGAGACATATCAGCACTCACTACAAGCAAAGACTAGCTATGAAAGTTGTGCAGACAAACCCCTGACTTTCAAAAAGCTGAGAAAGAATGGTTATCCACTACACACCTGTCTGTTGCTGGGTCTCACCGTAAGTTTACACCAAGGTTTTTAGAGCCCTTTCCAACTATAGAAAAGACAGGAAAATCGGCACTCCAGTTGAAGAAATCAATGATTTGTGTATCTTCCATGGATAATTGTAATACCTAGTGGCCTGGAAATGTTTTAGTGTGTCAGAAAGATCTTGGGAACCTGTATACTTCGTACACACTCGAAGATTAGTGAAGAGGATTCACAAACAACATACACTAAAACCTGGGTGCAACACTATTCCTCCATGAGGATTCTCTATGGGACGGAGTGTATTGTAGGAGTCAAGGGAAACAGCAAATGCAAGGAAGCTGGAGACACTGAAGAACGCATCAGTGGAGGTTAGGGAGAGCTGGGACACTAGACCACCAAACTCTAGTACAGCTGCAGCTTATTCCCTACCTGCTTTTGGGTTACAAATGTGGCAATTGTAACATGTATATATGTTATGAACAAAACTACCAATTTCAAATACAACTCAAACA
Source organism: Calotriton arnoldi (assembly GCA_963921515.1). Lineage (NCBI taxonomy): Eukaryota > Metazoa > Chordata > Amphibia > Caudata > Salamandridae > Calotriton > Calotriton arnoldi. The sequence goes on along the minus strand of CAWUFW010005136.1, from coordinate 462,766 downwards.
TCAGAAACAACATTAAGGACTTCAATACAAAATGTATGGTCTATGTTGAACTTGGGTATCAACTTCTCTTTTTCAGTTATTAAGATTTTTACATACATAAAGTACATTGACCACAGATCTAAACACAGAATTCACTCTGTTCTCAATTGTATATCTTCATTAATTTCACTTTATGTTCTGCGAAACATTTATTGACGTCTTCTGTCCACTTTGTATGGGTTCCAGCCAATAAAACCAATAATAAAAATGAACATAAAAACAATTCTATAACTATGAGTCTTGTGTCATGCTTTTTATTCAGATTATATGATGGTGGACAACATAAATGCATTTCTTCTCTTGTTCAGTATTAGCTCCCAATTTATTATTTTTGGTGTGGCCTATATATTGCACTCCTAAGCAAATGGGGTCATGAGTAGATCTATATTCTGTGGGTAGTTTCATTTTTCCCACCTCATATAAATTGTTCTCCTTTTGAGTTCTAACTAAGCATGATCATATTTGTAAATGTATTTACTGCCCTTTCTACTGCGTTTACTGTGTTCTTCTTTGTCCTTCTGATTCCTCTTCTCTTCAACAATCCATCATTTACCTCTGATCCTAGTTGGCTTTCAAACACTACCGACAATATATCCCAGTACAGCTTCTTGTCCTATTTCCCTTCTTATGGCCTTGCTCTCTTTAATTGCCCATTCCACCATTTCTTTTTGCCATTTGGTAATATCTGGGCTGGTTTGAGACTTCCAGTTAATGGCTATTCTCTTTTTTGCTAAGATTAACTCCAAGTCTAGAAACTACTCGCTGCTTTCTGAGTCTTAGGGCTTTTCATCAGTTCCAGAAGACATACTTAACAATGTTTAGGTTTTCTATATCTGTTAACTAAGTGTAGGAAATTGGGTTCCTGATTGGGGGAGTGACACCCTACTCAAGCAGCAACCGCAATCTCTGTCAGGGTGACACACATGCAAATTCCACAAGGAGCAGGGTAGTGTCCTGGACGGTCGCTGTTGTAGCTCAAAGAGCCGGCCGGGCATTGCAAACGGTTGTTGCTGTAGCACGAACATCCTGTTGTCGTCATAGACAGTCGGGCCGGAGCTTCGTGGTAGCACTCCCCGCGAGTGGTCAATGCTGTAGCTCGAAGGGCCTGGCTAATGGAACTTTTTGGTGCCAACAGCCCCGTTGGGGGTTGCGAAGTGAGAAAAACTTCAATTCAGCTCCACTGAGTCCACACCAAGGATCCAGGAACTGAGGGATCAGGGGCTTACTCCAGCTGGATCTGTGTGCTAGTTCAGGTAGTTGGGAGCCTGTTATGTCCATGTGGCTCTGAACAGGAGGCCAGAAGGCCAGACCTTGGAGTCACTTTGGGAGTCCTGGATTCAGGTGCAGGTCCAATCCCTTTGACTCAGACAGGAGGGCATCAGATCATCAATCCAGCAAGGCAGCAGTTCAGCAAGGCAGTAGTCCAGCAGGGTAGCAGTCCAGCAGAGGGGCTGCCCTTTCAGCAGGACAGAAAGCCTTCTTCCTGGCAAAATCTCCAAAGGTTCAGTAGTGTACTGAAGAGTTGGTGTCTGAGGTCCAATAAATATACATGGTTCCTCCTTTGAAGTGGGAGAAGCTTCTAGAGGTTTCCTTTTGAAGTGCACAAGTTTTGAAGGCCTTCTCTAGGTCCACTAACATCACCACAGACTTATGCTCCCACTGTGAGGTTATTGCTCAAAACATGAAAAAGCCACCTGATATTAGGGAATGTACTGCATCTACAAACAAACTAATTTTGATCAGGTTGTATCAATTTTGGTGACCGGGGAAGGACTTGGCTGGTTAAGACTTTACTTAATAATTTATAGTCCGTACTTAGCATAGGTAATTGACGATATGCTTTAGGGTCTGTCATATCCTGTCTTGGCTTGGTGTCGAAGTTATGATTGCTTCTTGCGTCATTTCAGTTATATATCCTATAATTTTAGTAGATTCTTACAGACTAGCGAGTCCAAGTACCAATAGTTCTTTATAAGTTTTATAAAATTTGGTAGAAAAGCCCACAGCTCTGAGAAATTTCCATGTCACTAGCTCATTGATGGACCTCTTTATTGCTTGTGTTGTTATTGGCAGCTCTAGCTCCTCTTTCGCTTCTACATTCAGGTGTTTCACGGCGGCTGAGGTTAGGTAAATTTCAAATTCTGTTTCAGTTACCATATCTGTTCTATTGTATAGGCCTGAATAATATTCGAGAAATTCTTTTTATTTTGTTTTGCCTATACATCATCAACAATTGTGAATCTCTGATCCACGTTATGAGCTCTGCTCTGCCTTTGAGTTTACTCAACCAGGTCAGTAGCCTCTCTGGATTATCAGCTTCTCTATCTACTGTCATCAGTTAATACCTAAAAGTCATGCAGCATAGCTTTTCTATAAATTATGCACCCCTTTCTTTACTCGAGATTAGGTCTTCTAGTACTCCTTTATCTACAACAGCCTTTATCTCTAGATCTCTAATTTGTTTTTCGACATTTATTATTCTTTTTTCCTGTGTCTTTTTCTCTTCTGTTTGGCTTCTATGCAGAATTCTCTTATGACAGCCCTAAAGGCAGCTCATTGAACCGTAACTTCAGCTGCTGTGTTGCCATAATTTCTAAAGTATTCTATAATCTTATTCCCTATTTCACTTTTAAAACAAGGTACTCCAGTGCTTTTGCTTTCAGTTTCCAGGACCATCCTCGAGTCCATCCATGGAAATGGTTCTGCTTTGATACTCTGTATGTGTTATTAGTGTGGACACTTTCTTTTTCCAAAAATATATTCTAGTCTTGTCATGCATGGTTGAGCAGTGGGAGTAGTTTCTTATTTCAGTTACGTTCTCTCCAGATATCTTGTAATCCCCAGTTATTTAGCTAGTCTCTTAGCTACTTTGCTTCTCTAACTACCGCGGATAATAGTAGTGATGTATGAGATCTGCACTTCTCTGTATCTTTTACACTGTTGAAGTCCCTTCTAATCAGTATTGACAAATGCCTGTAGTGCTCTTATTGTGTCGATAACACATCCAAGAGCCTGGAATGGTCAATATTAGGTGCACTGCCCACATGTGCTTATCTTCTGTCTAGCTTCCCAGCCAATAGTAAAACCTGCTCTCTACTTTTATCTCTGTGTTTTCTGGCATAGATTGGACACCTGGTCTTACCCACTCCAAAGCACTTCTAGCATCTGTAGTTGTCCTATTTGCAATTGTCCTCTCCATCTTTTTTCAGTTTATCTCTTCTCTTGGGGTTGGATGTGTTTATTTTCAAAGGGCGATCTGGGCCCCTCTCTTCAAATATGTTAAAAATGCATAGCACTTTTGTGCCCATGCCCCACATTCCACATTATATTATCCAGTCCTTTCTTTTCATTCCTACTTGCATGATTGGCCGTGCAGCATTGGAAGGTAGCCCCCTCCCATCTGTAGCTTCTTTCTTACCTACTTGAGGATTCTCATGCACAAGACCTATGGTGAACCTCAAAGGTAATTCTTTAAAACCAACCTTCAACTTATCTAACTTAACCATTTGCAACTCCCTTCCTTCGAACAATGGTCATCAATCTAATTGTTATCCAGCCTCTCACCTTTGATTTTCTGTGCATTATGGTTACTCTTGCGGTGAGGAAAATACCAAATAAAAATGGGGGAGCCTCTACACTGGCTGCCCATCTATCCTCACTTTTAATCATCTTTCATGTTGGCAATACTAGATGTTCTTTTCATGAATCTCCGATTATGCGTTTAGTCTTTCCATTACCACTGGCTTATTATATCAGGTCATCTGCAGTTCAGGGTGTGATCTCTGGCATCTCGTCCTCCATTAATGTTCTTCTTGTATTGGGTTGACTCTGATTCCTCGAACATATTTTTTGAGCTGGTTGTTGGTTTTACTGACCGTCTTTTGATTGAGCCACTTATTGCTTCCACAGCGGCTTGTTGGTAGCTTTGGGTTTGATGTGGAGTGGGGTTTCCACTATGAATCTTGCTGTTTGCCTCTCTATAGTATTTTACTGTTTGTGGTTGAGGTGGTTGTGCTGTTCCAGTTCCTGTTTCCTATTGGTCTGCCTAGTCCCAGGTATCCTGTGGTGATGTAAACAAAAGGGGTTTTGCTGTCTTTGACCACTGTTTAGTGTGATGGGAAAAGCAGCATCTATTTCATTCCTGTTTCCCATAGTTGCCTGTATATTGAGATTGGGTCTTCTAGTAGAGGCCCTGTGCTGCTGCACCACTGCTGTGTTATGTGGGCAGAGCATGGCTTTTATTATATTCCTTCATAAAATGCCCTGCTTTTCTGGCTCATTGCATTGATACATCCCTGTCTTGGTACTTAAGTATGTGCATTATCACCATTCTAGATGGTGACCCTAGTGGGGATTTTATTGCTGGTAATCTACAATACTGCAATCTGCTTTATTTACAATAAAGATAGCCCTGAGAAGCTCTCTTGTACCACTATTTTCTTTAGCCATTCTAAGCCATTTGACCATGTCCTTTCCATCTATGTTTTAAGGGAGACCAATGACTCTTATTTTGCAGCAGAAATGGCATTCTGCGTCCTTGGTTCTATTTTCTAAGTATCTTACTCTTTCCGTTAGCTCAACTACTTATTTTTGTAAATCTGCTGTGGCCAGTTTGAGGACCTATAGTTCTTTCTCATTTTCCTTGATTATTTGCCCTAGTTATCATTGATCTTCTCGGAGCAGGCCTTTGTTTACTATCACTCTGTCAGTGTTATGTTATTGTCCAACACTTCCCTGTCGTTTGCTATTGCTGCTAGTATCTTATCCAACGTGTCTTGGAATGCCTTGTACTCAAGCTTTTTGACTTTGTTGGCCTTGCTTGAAGCAGCATTAATTTTACTAATTTGTTCAGTTTGAATTGATCTTCATTCCATGCCTTTTTGTTGTTTTGGGTTTGTCCATCCCTCTCCTCTTTTCCCAATTGTGTTTTTTCTCTTTTGTGTTTTTTCCAACTATACATTTATATCTTCCTCATTTTTATGTTTGCTTTCTCGTGTATTTCCTATTTTCCCCCTTTTCTTTTATTCTGCTATTTGTCTGTTTATCCTTATGAAACAAAACCTTCATTCTGTTTTCAAACTTTGGTCTGTTCTTTGTTTCCCCCATTAATTATTATCTTCTGCGGTCTTTCGAATAATAAGCTTTGAAGTGTTTTTACTTGCTTTCCATACTTTAATTTATGCTGTGGCATGTACTGAGGCTCTCCAATATGTACAGTTAATCTTAATGAACCCCATTACACTTTCAGCTGCTTTCCATCCACCTGAAGCTTTGTTCCTCAATATTTCACACAACCCAGGGTGTAGGGAGTCAGATAAGGAGTAACAAGGTAGTGGCATTTCCAGTGTCACATTTATGCTGCTTCTCAAGCTTTAAGCTTTAATTTATGTGACTTGGTCTTTTTTCGCTGTTAGCACCAACCTTTATTCAAGAAACTGACAGAAGCTGGACAATTAGATCCTTTGGGTTAAACTAACCTTTTGATGGGACTCTTGCTCCCCCCTTACCCCTGTCGCAGTGTCTGTCAGTTCTACACTGGTAGCCACTTGCTCGTTCTGGCCAGTGCAGGGTGGGAGCACGTCTGGACCAAGGTCAGTTTGCTCTATCTCTGTGTAGGGTCTTCTTCTGAAGGCTTTGCTTCCCTTCGTGTAGTCGACCACTTTTGCTTATCCCTCCTCCTCGGCCTTTACAGCCTTATTTGTGGCTTGTTCTGGGTCCACTGGTTATTTAGTCCTCTTTGTTTATTCTCTTCTGGGGCGTGTCCTTGCTTTTGTCCTCCAATGTCTTCTGTAAAATTGAATTCAAGGGCGACATGCCCAGGTGCTCTACCTCTTGGGGGCTGCTATCCTGTTTATCAGCCACTTACTGCAAAAATCCTTCCTTCTACGGTCATGCTGATTCCTTGTTGCTAATTTACTCATTCCTGTGGGCAGGTTGCTCCCTTAATGTTCATTTCATTCCAATGAGCCCGCTCAATCTCTCAACTTTATGTTGATAGGTTTCCAAGACTTTCTAGAACAGGACCTGGAAATAGACTTTCTTGACCACCTGACTAAGGACTGTGCCAATCTAACAACCCAAAACGGGAAGCCAGTTAGACAGCAACCATCCCACAACCACGAAGCACTATTTGAGATGTGTTTTAGCTAACAATTAGACATAATTAGTGGAACACTATGGAAAGACACTCAAGAACGCTAGAAAACCAGGGATGTAGTGAAAAAAGGTTTTTTTTAAATCAAAACCCTATCCTAGTGCATAAAATTTAAATAGTAACTATTATAAAAATCAACAAGATAGTGGTAGCGATATTTACTAAGAGAATGAATAGCAAATAATGTTGCCACTAGATGTGTATGAAAAATCATGTCATTTGCTTTAGTGTAATTTCGTGAAATTATGGCAAAGCTATGTGAAATTATGTGTAATTATTTAATAGGGAAATCTGTCATCTTGCGCTGTATTTTAGCATGAAATGTGTTCTTGTTTCAATATTTGGTGCACGACACAGTTAAACAAAAGCACCACGAATAACAGCCGCTCACATTCTGTTGTTTCTGTGAGTTTTCAATACATTTTTACCGCTGCAGGTGTGTAATTATGTGAAAGGTGTAATGACATAATGCTGAGGATTTTACATAACAAGCATAACACGAAATACCCAAATTGTGTGAATTATTCCAGCGTAATTTCAGTTTCGCCCAGTCCCAATTGTAACATATTGGTGATATACAACTTTCTTTATAATAATATCTCCAATCCCACCCTCATCTCTTTAGTTAACTAAACTTAGCACTAAAAGAAAAAGGGCCAAATTCGAGTTTCAAAGATGGTTAACAACCATGTACCTCTTCTGAACAATAGGAGCAATGTTCAGCAAAATAGCAGCAAGTTCTATTCTTGTCTACTTTGGCAGGCAGGCTGGTAAGCCCACTTATAGAAGGATAAATGTGCCTCCTGGTAGCCTTCAGCAAAGGGAGGCGATACAGTTCTGTATGACCTCCGTCTTGAGTCTGTGGCACGAAGTTCCTCTCTATTTCATCACACTGTTTATTAGCTTATGTAATGTCTATCATCATTGTTGAAACTTAAACAGGTGTGCGGTTCAGAGAAAATTAAATCAAACCTATCAAAACATTTTTGGGAGAGAATGGTGAAAGTTAATATGGTCATCAGAGGCAACTCATTTGCGGATCACAAGCCCTCACCCACCAAATGGTGGCATAATTCATCATCAGGCTGTGCTCCTCATCAGGCTGTGCTCCTCGTCGGCTGGTGCTGCAATGCCCGATGGACCCCACAAGGGGGCTCTTTGCCAGAGTCCTTTTTCCAAGCAGCCACTGAGTCATTTCTATCTGCCCCAGTATTACAGCAAAGTAGAGTGGCCAGGAGATTAGAGAAAAATAAAGAGATTCAAATTAACCAAAGTCACTGGAGAATTCTTTATTTGCAGGGATCCATTGTTGAGATTAAAAGCTTTTGGGACCTAAAGGAAATTAATGTTCCCAAATATCAGGAGAATTAGTCAACATGTTTCATGCCTTGAATAGTCCCCTGCAGGATAAGTGGTAATTTGTCAGGACCATAAGTGTTTGCCTAATCTATGTGAGGGGTTATCTTAATCAGTCTATGTGAGAAGCCCACTCCTATTGACCCAATCCAGGTAAGATAACTTCTCATGTAGATTAGGCAAACATTTATGATTGTTGATGAATGTTGCGTGGGGTTATTGTAGTAGACATAGCAACTACAGCACACGGGATTCAGGTGCTGTGAGGTTCACTGACAATACTGTGGTAAAAAATATCATTGACACAAAATATTGTGTCAAAAATATTGTTTACCAAAAAATCGTGGTTCCATGCTTATTATGGTAAGTACAAAAATATTGGAAAACATATTTAGTTGACACTAATATCATAAAAAAAGATAAAAAATATTGATATTCTAATATAGAGTTTAAAGTACTAAATGTTAAATGGTATAACACATACATTTAATCTGATGTAAACTGAATATATTTCACTAATATTTAATGCTATATATAAATATATACTTATATAAACACACATAGATATATATAATCCAGGTGGTACTGTGAACGGTTTTTACAAATGTGCCAAATGCAAAGCGTGCAGATCAAGCCACAATGTTAATCAGTATTTTTCCCCCTTATCAGGTGCTGAAAAGAAAATCAACAAATTTCCTAATTGTCAATCGTACTTTTGTGTGTATGCTCTAGTCTGCTCATGTGAAAAGATATATATCAGCAGTACTGTTGAACACATGAGGGCGATCAAAAACTTAGATAGACAATACCCTACAGCATGGCACTTTGCCATTTTACACAATGGCAGAAGTGACCTTTCGAGATACTTTGCCCTGGATTGGGTACCTGCGAACAGCAGAGGGGGTAACCTCACACAAACTCTAAGACAATTGAAATCCAGATATATTCTGGAGCTTAATACCAAGATCCCTTTTGGTTTAAATACTGACAAGGAAATGGCTATACACTTAGGTGACTGACCTAGACCTCCTGGGGTCCATTTCAGCACTGGGGTGAATGTCTGCAGTTTGTATTATAACACATATTTTTTACAGTCTGATGGATGGTGTAGTTTCTGAATGGTATTATTATGGTCTGCTATTTATACCTTTCTTTGATGATCTGTATTCCACTTTTTAAATAGAGTTTTTAACTGCACTTTTCTGTATGTTTCATTTTCACACAGGGCGAGGCCCTCACCGCCACATGGCAAGATCACCTGAGTCTTCATGGCCACGCAGTACTGAAAGAAGACTCCAATTTCTTGTGATACGAGCCGAGGCAAAAGAGCTAAGATATCAATCTATGTCTTTATATTTATGGTCTTACATATATATATATATTTTCTTTCTAACCTCTACCCTCTTTACTTCTGCACTGGTTTTATTGTCTTCTACATTGAGGATGTAAGCCCTCTCTCACCAGATATGGTTATGTATTTGTGATACGGGTTGTGACACTATCCGATGAATCTACTTGGGCTCTTATGCTCATTGTGTAGAGTAGTGTTATTTTTCTTCTACCCCCACAGGGGTGGTTATCCCGTAGACCCATCTCGGCCCATGCAGACTAGTGCGAAGCGGTTGCCTGTCGCAATGATAGCAGTACCCACCATGATGACACTATCATGTCTGTACAGCAGACGCATTACCATGACAACATGATGCTTTACAGGTGCATTCATAGAGTACACGGCATAAGACAGGACATGTGCCCACTTGGGCTTAATGTATTGATTCATTTTGTAATACTAGGCTTCACTATTGTCTCCGGGAGCAAATTTTATCAGACTTACTTATAATTTATTTGAAGATTATATACCTATGTTATACAAAGGTGGATGTACACTCCTTGCAGGCCCACTATGTTAATCTGACTAGGTTATTGTTTGGAATTATTGCTGTCTGAAATGATCCCCATAACCTTGCAAAGTAAGGCGCAACAATGCAAATGAAATGTAAAAGATACCAAAAGGATAACTGTATATATACAGCTGTATCCTGACATGCATGTATATTACAATACTAAAGCATGGCTACTATGTTTATATCGGGTTTGGGTGCCTTTCACCCCTTGTTTGTGTTTTTCACGCACTGTTGTCACGTCATTATAATGGTGCCGGGAGCTAAGGAAACGGACCCAAGCCATGTGTAACGCCAAAACGCGTTTGGTTTTTGTTGCCATTTATGATCGCACTTATTAAATGTGATTCCACCTGAGCCTGTCTATGGTGGTTTGTAGTGGAGTGCGCATGTTCCTGGCCTAGGAGCTTGCAACTGTATATTTACGGGTCCTCCCCGTACACACACCGACCTCGCAGGGTCCTCCCGTATGTGCACCAACCTAGCAGGGTCCTGCACAGAGGACCAGTGTCTGCAGTGTATATATAAATATATATATATATATATATTCTGAAGTTCCCAGCTCGCGCCGCCGCGCTGCAAGGAGAGCCGGCACTCCAGGTAAGTCCAAGAAGTATCTTTATTCACAGCTGACGCGTTTCAACCAAACGGTCTTTATCAAAGCTAGGGAAACATTGTGACAGTGTGCTCTTTATACTCCACAAAGACACTGTTGCATAAACCATAAACATAGGAAAAAGACAGGCACATTATATAATGCATGCTCATCAGTCATAGGAAAACAGACTCCGTTGGTCCAACATAAAAGAATGTTTTATCCCTCCAAAATAATATTAAACAGGGTGTCTAACCAAAATTAAAATAAAATAAAATTAAAATTATCAAAAACCCTTTTGGGAGAGATGCAAGTGCATGTGATCAAAGGTGCTACTCAATCTCATGGGGTGCCCAGAGCGGCGTCCAAAAAAGTGCATCGCTACCGGTCCAGTGACCTTAGTAGGCATGCAAAGGTGGAGAGGGCCTGTATGTGCCTAAGGGTGTTGCCATAAAAATCAGGGGGTGGGGAAAGCATGGAAGTTACGATGGTTATATATATATATACACACACACATGTATTACCCTGTGGCGTTTCCCAATGGGTAGTTATAGTTGTGTTACCATCGGGAATGCATTTGTTGTGTTGCTAATAACTTTGGACCCGTTTAATGACTTTCCACATAACTTTCAAAAAAAGTGCTTTTTTCCTCTTTTGCCCATGCAAAGTTTCGGGGTGATCCATCCAGTGAGGCTGAGAAAAAAGGTGGGGTCCCAAAACGCATTTTCCCCATTAATTTTTCCATAGGAACTTAAGACACAGCTACTACCCAAACCACTGATCGGATTTACGCCCAATTTGGCGGAAAGTTAGATCTTGGTTCAGAAAGAGTGCTTTTTGTGTTTTAGTGTAAATTAGTTCAGTAGTTTTGGAGCAATTAAGGCTAAAAAAATTGTATATATCATGCCGCGGAAGATCAAACCGAGATCTGATTGGCTGCTACCACCTCAACGAGGAAGTCATGGCAGCCATCTTAGGATTCGGATAGAGTCCTAAAAAAACATTAAAATAAGACATAAGGGGCAGGGTGGGTATACCCTGATCCCCTAGGCCTGGTGGGGGTCCCAGTGGGTTCTCACCTGGGGCCAACTTTTTTTTAAAATTGTGCAGCAAATTTGCAGAGGATCCGCAGCAAATTTAAAAATCTCCCCAAGGTGGGCCAAGGCCCAGGGGGCGACGCATGCTTTTTTTTTTGGGAGGGGGCACATGACCTCCTCCTGAGCTGTTTGTGGCCCTGGGACACCATTCCCGGTCCTAAAGTATTTTTTATGGGAAGGGGCATGCAGCCCCTCTCCCTGAGCCGCTTTTAGCCCCATGACCCCATCCCCGGGGCTCTTTAATTAATTAGGGGCGTGCGCACACCGCCCCCTCCCTGAGCTGTATTTTGCCCAGGGATCTCATCCCCTAGGGCATAAAGCATATTTTAAGGGGAGAGGGCCACATGGCAAACCCTCCCTGAGCCTTTAAAATTATCTGGGGACCTCATGCCTTAGGGCAGTTACTCAACTAAAAGGGACTGGGGCCACACAACCCCCCTTCCTGAGCCTTTAATGGCCCTGGGGAACCTATGCTCCGGGGCCAGTTCAATTGCTGTGCCCTGAGGAGCCCACCCCGGGACACAGTGGTTTCCCTGCCGGGCAGGGACCCTTGTGTTTGCTCCTGCCTGGCGGAAGGATTTTTAAAACTCCTGAGAAACAGAAGTAAACACAAAGTCTGCTTTAAAAATGCTCCCGCCAGCTGGAAGCAGACCACTGATCCGTTTTACTGCCTGTTCTGATGCGGGCAGGGAAACAGATTAACAGATTGCTTCTGCCTGTAGGGAGCAGCATAAATAGCTGCTCCCTCCAGGCAGGAGCACTGCCAGCTCCCGCAGTGTGCAGGGAGCTAGCTGGGGCCTCGGGGGCCCGGGACTCCCCTGCAGCCACCTACATTGTGCATGGTGGGAGCGCTGGGTGGGCACTGGGGCACCCACCTTTAAATAATGCAGGCCCCGGGGTATGGGGTCCCTGGGGCCCTAATAGTCTCAGGGAAAGGGGGCTGCATGGCTCCATCCCGTTTAAAATAGATACGGCCCTGGGGGATGAGGTCCCCAGGGCCTGATGAGGCTCGGGGAGGGGGCACGCAGCCCTCCTCCCTTTTAAAATAAAAGTGGCCCTGGAGTCCCCAGCCCCTGATGAGACTCAAGGAGGGGGGCTACTCAGCCCCTCTCCTCTTTAGAAAAAAATGTGGCTCTGGGGGATGGGGTCCACAGTGCCTAATGAGGCTCAGAAGGGGGCTGTGCGCCCCTCCTGCCTGTTTATTTATATTTCAGCCCTTGGGGATGGGGTCCCTGGGGCCTAAATTGGCTCAGGGAGGGGGGCTGCACACCCTTACCTTAATTAATTACTCAGCTCAGGGGGGGATTGGGTCCCTGGTGCCTAATAAGGTTTGGGGAAGGTGGGCCACATAGCCCCCCCTTCACTTTAGAATAAGGTACGGCCCCAGGGGATGGGGTTCCTGGGGCCCAATAAGGTTCAAGGAGGGGGCAATGTGGTCCCTTCCCCTTTTTTAATATAATTGGCCCGGGGAAAGGGGGCCACACGCCCCCTCCCTAGTTGAATTGTATTTTGCCCCAGGGTATTGTGGTCCCCGCGACCTAATAAGGCTTCGGAAGGGGTCTGTGTGGCCCCTCCCCTTTTTATTGGCTTTGGCCAAGGCGATGGGGTCCCCGGGGCCTAATAAGGTATGGAGAACGGGGTGTGAAGCATGATTGGCTGCCAGAAACATGAGGAAAATGTTGCTGGCAGCCATTACAGGACTAGAGGACTTATTTCTCTGTCCTGAAGTAAACAAAAGTGACATAAGGGGGCAGGGTAGGCACAAGGAGGGGGGACCCAGAGGGACCCTCGGGCCAAAATGAAAAACAAAATTGTTTTTTTTCTGCAATCCCATGGCTGCCATTTTATTATATACATACGGTGAGGGGGCATGAGTAGGGCTCCATTTAGGGCCACGGGTACCCAATCCCCCAGGGTACATTTAAGGGGCACAGCCCCCACTCTAAGCTGTTTTTGACCCCATCCCCCACCCAAAGTTTTTGAAAGGGAGGGGGCATGCAGCCCCCCTCAACGAAACTTTTTGGCACTGAGGATCCCCTCCCATGGAGAACAAATTACTTTTTAAGGGTAGGGGCGTGTGGCCCCCTCCTGACCAGTTTTCAGACTCCAGCCTCTTATGTTGTGCATGGTGGGTGCCCTGGGTGGGCACCGCAGCACTCACCTTTAAATAATGTGGGGTCCAGGGGGCCATAATAGGCTCGGGGGGGCTGTGCAGCCCCCCTCCCCTTTAAAATTGATACAGGTCTGGGGGATGTGGTCTCCGAGGCCTTATGAAGCTTCGGGAGGGGGCACGTGGCCCCAATCCCCTTAAAAAAGAATACAGCCCTGGGGAATGGGGTCCACAGGGCCTACTGATGCTCAGGGAGGGGGTTGGGTGCCCCCCTCCTCTTTAATTCATATTTTGTCCCTAGGGGAATGGATCCCTGGGGCCTAATTAGGCTTAGAAAGGGTGGCCGTGCACCCCCTCCCTTAATTCATTTCTCAGCCCTAGGGGGATGGGGTCCCCAGTGCCTGATAATGTTTGGGGGAGGTGGGCTGTACGGCCCTACTCTCCTTTAAAAAAAGGTGCGACCCCAGGGATGGGGGTTCCCGGGGCCAAATAAGGCCCCATGATCCAAATTTTTTGAAGAGGAGGGGCATGCGCCCCCCTCCCTGAGCCTTTTTTCGCCTTGAGGACCCCCTCCAATGGGGCCCAAAGTATTTTTTAATGGGAGGGAGCACGTGACCCCCCCTCCCTGAGTCTTTTTCGGACCCCATGCCCCAGGGCTGTCATTTAAAACAAAAGATGGGAGGGGCATGCGGCCCACCCTCCCTGAGCCTTTAAAGGCCCCATAGACCCCAACCCACGGTACCGGCTCACTGGTTGTGTCCTGGGGAGCCCACCCTCGGGACACAGTAATATCCCTGCCTGCACCGGCATGGGCAGGGAAACATGTATTTGCCCCCGTCTAGTGGGAACATTTTTAAATCTCCAGCCAAATGGGAGCAATTTCCAAGTTTGCTCCCATCCGGCTGGAGCTTTAAAAATGCTTCTGCCTCCTGGGAGCAGATATGTTGTGTGTTTCTCTGCCCACACTGATGTGATCAGGAAAAGGGAACAGCATATTGCTCACGCTTGGAGGGAACAGCATAAATAGCTGCTCCCTCCTGGCAGGAGCAAGGCTAGCTCCCGCACCATGTGGTGAGCTGGCTGGGGTTGCGGGGGCCTTGGGGCTCTCCCCACAGCCCCCATCATGTAGTTGGTGGGTGCCCCAGGTGGGCACCCACCTATTTAAAATGCAGGAACTGGCCCAGGTGGTTGGGGAGGGGAATGCCCATCCCCTTCCCATAATATATATGTTTGAACCCCAGGGGATGGGTTCCCTGGGGCCCGTAGGCCAACCCTACGCTGCACATGCCAGAGTTTGTGCATTGTGTGGGGTTGGCTGCCTGCGGGGAGTTGAAAGCAGGGCCTGGCTACAAGACAGGCCCTGCGGCTACCCCACACCAGCTACCTCCGAGTGGCTGCCTGCGGCCAACCTCACGCAACAAAAGGCCATGTCTGCGTGGGTGGATTAGCCCCAGGCCAGGCCCTGTTGCCAACCCACTGCTGTCATAGCCTGTCCACAGCATGGTGTTGGCAGCCTTTGGGGGTGGGGGGATTGCTGTGGCCAGGCCCTGTAGACAATCCTCCGCTGCGCAAGGTGCGAGCTGGGGGTTGGCTTTATGTATGGCAATAAAATATTACTTTATGTTAAAAAAAACAACTAGAAATTCACTGGAAAAACTAAAGGTCAAAGTAACGTTATAGTTAGGTGTGATAAAATGATCTGTTTTTGTTAAAAAAAGACCTTAGAAATTCACTGAAAAAAACAAATGTTAAAAAAAAGTTATAGTTAGATGAATATATCAGTGACAACATTAACGTTTTGAACTGAAAAAAAAACCACTCACAAATTCACCAATGATAGTTAGCAGAGCTAACTACAATTTTTGCCCCTGCCATGCACTACGTATGACCTCACATACTACATCACTCATGACATGTTCTATGACATAGTTTATGACATATCTGAAGGGTTGTGTGGGGCTATAGTAACCTGGACTTCTTTAGTTTACTCAGTAACGCAGCACAACTAAGTCCCTGCACCTTTGGGTTAGGAATAAAAACTTTGTAGACATGTAGAATCCAGGATACGGAACATGTCACCCGATGCCAGCATTTGTGTTTTTGGACACTTGAGTAGTCTTTGAATGAGCACAGGCAAAAGAACTATCATTAAAAATACACAGAGACGTTTTTTGTCATCATGGCTAACCCCTGCAGACAAAATAAGGAGGCACCTGTTTACTGTAGACTAGTTAAACTTGACTCTTAAAAAGTTATTCCCCATCTGTGGTTTTCTAGGTTTTGCTTCGCATGCTTTATTAAATCTGCATCCCTCGATGCGGGGGACAGTTATATTTGTAATAGCTGCACATGCCTTTGAAACATTTTACTCATGCGTGGAGTTTGATGTTATAGATGCTGCCCAAGGGCAATTTCATGCATTCAAACCAGCAGCACCACCTGCACATTATAGGGCACACCAGTACCTGGAAATCCCTTTACCTTACCAAGAGCACCAAAACTAGTTTGCTGGTGCATTACCACACACACGCACACACATGCACACACACACAATAGATTGGGTCCTCTGAGTGATAAAAGGTGCTACATTGCAATCATTAGGTGGATTTACACCATGTCCACATGCACTTAAGTTGTCACTCCTATAGTTGCACATGTTGATATTTGGGCAATGAAGCTGTGAGATAAGGTTATGTCAAATTGCACATGCTGATATCTTTTGCCTTACATCTATCTAATGTATTCATCCATCAAATGTAAAAATGCTATGCACCAGAGTTTATCACGCTAAAGTTCAGGTTGAAGATTGATATTTCTCAGGTTTATGGTTCATTTAATATAATGAGCTACATACACTTTATAACTATGTCTCCTAATAAGTATCTGAATAAAATCTGAGTGTGTGGGCCATTGTATGGGGTCGACAGCCCCACCAGCCCTGCACCTGATCTCCTCTTCTTTTATGGGGATTCTCCCTCATGCCCACACTTCTTTTCAGCCCTGATGTTTACCAACCTGCACTTGCCCACCATATAGTGCTGTGGTTTGGTGCAAGTGTGGAAATATGCAGCACTATGATGTGCATGGCAGGATGCCCACATATTTAAGAAAAGATTATGAAGGCTAGAATGCAAAGGTGCTTCTATACAAAAAAGGGCTCAGACATAGCAGTGAGAACCTCTCAACGTACAAGAAGATAAATATGTCTACTCAGTGGTTTTTGAGGGATACTGTAGCCAATTGCAAAGTCTATGAATTAAAGTAACTTATTTTCTGGGTCAAATGTATGTCAATAATGGTGATTTCAGCATTAAAATAGACATTGTGTTTGTCAATCGTTAATGCTTCATTGCTTCTTAAAACAAGCATTGGTGAAGGCCGTAGTTCTGGCTATTAACTGAAAAGTCAAGAAAGACCTATTGGTTTGCCAATGGTTGGTTCTTTTGCTTTTAGCACTGTATCGGAGGCTTGGAATGTTTACTTGCTCTCGACGCCTCCCCTGTGTGCTGCTTGCCCCTTCACATCTCCGCCTCTCCCCCATGCTCTCTGTGTTGCTTTCCCACCCCTCAGTTCGTTGTTGCTTCCCACACCTCTTCTTGTCCCGCTCTGTTTTTTAGGTCTCGCCTACGCAGCGCGCATGCGCTGCATAGGAAAAAGACCTTTTGAAATCGATCCGGTTTGGCAGGCAAAAACGTGCACGTGTTGCATTGCTTTGAATGGCAACTCGTGCACGTTTGGCGATTCCCTTGCGGGAGCGAGCTTTAAAACCATCTGTTTGTAATTAACAGATGGTTTCAAAGCTCGCTCCCACAAGGGAAACAGGCGCAGGCCCCCTCCCCCTGCTGCCTCCTCCTCTCCTCTTCAAACCTGCGAGGCGCGCGCGCTTGATTTATCTTTCTGAGGGAAAACACTGCCTGCATCGCCGGTGGCGGGCCTCCCTGCCTCTGCTTCCAGGGCAAGGCACAGACATACTGTCCTGGAAAATCCCCTTTGATCCAGAGGGAGATGTGAGATCTGCATAATTGCTTTAATTGCAGCCATTTCCACAATGAGTAGTCCTGCTGTCAGAAATAACTAGGGTGCAGGCATGAGGGTGGGGCAAACATATCTGACAGCATACATGAAAGGGATGAAGGGTCTCTTGTTCTCGCTGCCATTTAGTTAATAGCCAGATGTGTAACAGAGGAGAAAAAAAGCAATTATCATTGGGACAGAATTGGCCTCAGCCAACAGGAATTCAGCTCTGCACACGCAGACGTGTCCTACACTTTCCATAGGGCTGGTGAATGCAAAGAAAATGGCACATTTTCAGCGTTTCCACTCGTAGCTAGACCGAGCTCTCGTGTTGAGTTTCTCTGCAATTTGATGCCAGTGCGTGATTTATCGACGCTGATGTCTGTGAAAGAAAGTGTGTATTTGTTTACTAACTTATTAAAAGAAAAGCTCACTTAATGTTTAAATATGTAATTATGTCTCCAAGCTTACATATAGATGCATTAACAGCTTCTCCTGAGTTTAATGTTTCCTAATGTAATACATGCACTGGGAAAGACAATGTATGATGCCTAGAATAGACTACATTTTTAGATTGTCCCTTAAACTAACTGCTGCACACAAACACTATCATACATCTGTAATTACTTTGTTGAATTGCATTTTTCTTATCTAAATTATGTAATGTGAAATAAGGTTATCACCCACTGCCATACACCATAAAGATGGTATGAAAATCGAATGCTCAGAACAGTGTTTATTCATTAAATCAATCTTTTTTTTTTTTGCAACTAATTTTATTCCACTGTCTTTTATATATTATTTAGAAGTGTCCTGAAGAAACTGTTCTTTCGCTATATTCAGCTTTTTTGCTCCTTTTCGTTTTGCATTTGCGCTGTTAAATCACCTCAGTCGCATGAAGCATGCACCAAAATAAAAAATTAAACAAAAATTTAAAAAAAAGTGATTATCCACTTAAGTACTAATGTTTGTCGTCCGCAGAGCTCTTTTCATAAAATACCCCGTTAATGTAAACTTCTGACATTTTTTCAAACTCTCAGTTCATCTGACTCATTTGACCTCTTTTCGCCATAAAATGCAGACAACGAAGTGCTGGCACTGCTAATGCAGCAAACGGTAGTATTACAGCTGTGCTCTTAATTACATTTGATGAAGTGCAGTGCTCAATCTTAATGACCCACTTTGATAAGTGATCAATATTTCAAGTGCGGTATAAAAAACATTAATTATTCAGTTGAAAACAGAAAACCACATTTAAAGTTCGGACAATGGATATCCGAGGCAGTCCTCGTCCCTCAGATGCTCACAACGTTCTAGCGGTCCCCCAAACTCCTCCATTTATGGATTAACTTATTGGTAGACCAATGCAAAACATAGCATGTGTATTTTAAAGCGCATGTGAACTCAAGGGCATCTTGGTGCAGAATAACAGATGTTTATTGGAACCCAACTCATTTTATCGACCTCAGACGGATGAAAGGCTGAGTGGACCCGACAGGATTTGAATCTGTGCCCATGAGGTCGAGCACAGGCCCCCAACAGTGGATGCATTAGTCCACTAAGCCACCAGACCTGGCTTACCACAACCCCACTGCTAATATTTGCTCGTAGACGATTCACAAATAAATCCCTCAGTAGAATCACAAAATGCCTCTGTCAGAAAGGCCCCTCGGAGAGCATTTATGGACAAATAAAATGCAGCCGTTTAGCAGATTTCCCACATTCATCAAAAGTGTCTGAGTGTGACAAAAATAGGCCCCATCATCAAAATAAAAGTGGCCCCACATAGTGAATAACAAGCACTGGCAAAGCCAATAGATCTGGCATCGTCCACCAGCCTTTTGGCAATTCTTGTTTTGTTTTTTCATGGCTTTTGCAAAACTTTATTATTTGGAAAGCTGCCAGGTGTTTGTCAATCTAAAAAACCAATGACTACAGGCCAAAATGTTTTTGGGACTAAAAAAACACATGTTATTGTAGTACTCCCAAGCACTGAAGGGAACTACTTTGTTTGTGGACGTGCTCCTTATGAAATGGCAGCATGCCGTAACTCATAGTGAAGTCAACCAATGGCTAAAGTAAGGTGACACGTTGCCCCCTCGATGCATGCTTTAGTGGGTTGGACAAAAATGTAAATGACACAGACAAATGGATGAAGTGTGGCTGAAGGAAACCCTACAAGTAACCAAGTCATACACATAATTTTACTAACATCAAAAGGTATTGGCTATCACAGACTTAAACAAGCATTGGCATAGCTAATAGGTCTCGCTTTGGGACCTTATAAGTGTTTAGCCATGCAACAGTTGATGTTGATGCACCAAGGATATTGTGCTGCATAACTAAATACTTATAAGGTCCCAAAAGCGAGACCTAATGGCTATGCCAATGCTTGTTTTTAATAGCTACATCCCTATCATTGCTCTTCCAATTCTCCTTGCTGGTCATTACCAGTTGTGGACAGCTTTTATTTGCTACCTCAAATGCCCCGCTCCTACGTTGCTCCCTTGCCCATCCCATTTTATTTATTTATTGATTTTAACTTTTTAGGAGGGCCCTCTTGCTACAAGGCCACTCCGTTCGAAAAAGCGCTTTTTATTTTTCTTATTTTATAGCTCTAGGGGTGTCCACCAACCTGGAACATTAAATTTTAAAATATGCCCACTGTTCAGAGCAATAGTAACATCCATCAATATAATGCTTGGATACCTCAGCTTTTGAATATTATAAATACTTTGGTAATAACAATTTGCAACAGTATTTTGAATTTATGAATTAATGGGGGAAGTGAAGCAAAAGAGAATTAAAGATACGAATGCAATACAATTTAGCATAGACAACCCCTGTAGACCCTTTTGTACCTGAATACAGTATCCCTTTGCATCCCGTTTTCCTTTAAACAGCGTCTCCCTTGTCCCTCCCGTTGCATCTGCTCTTCATTGGTGATTTTGTAGCCCTGTCTGCAGCAGTTCCCTGGAGCTCGTCGGTATGCACAACACATGCTCTGTCGGCCACCTATACGATTCAAATCAATGTGCTGCATGACTTATTGACTTATTACACCCAAACAAAATAGCAAGATATCAACAAACGTAAAGTTGCAGCATTGTTTCATTTTGTAAAGACCACTGGTCATTTCTGCAAAAACACTTTTGCTTCGCGAGGCGCTTGGAGCCCAGGGTGATGGCTGCTGTGAGCGGAAAGCGATCCATCTACTGTCTCTTGTGCGGATTATCAGAGCACTCAGCAGTGCGCGCGTGCAAACCCTCTTTGAATGTCAAAGCAGAGTGCTGGTGCCAGGGCTCACCTTGTCAAGCACAGCTAAGTGGGCCTTTTCAGACGAGCAAATCAAGGCTGACAGCTTTTATTCCACTGAAGAATGCATAGTAAAACTTTGCATCACCACTCTGGAATCTTTGCTTCTTTGCTTATGGCTTGATTGATTTCTCACATTAGTCATGGTGTGTGCACATTTTATGAAAATATGAGGCAATGAACATTTTAAATGCGGCATCATTTGTACCTCCAGAAACAGATGCTTCTTATTTCTGCATATAAAAGGTTCTGATAAAGTTCTGAGCAGTATATTTGATGAACATGTTGGACAGAAAGCAGTATGTCAAAGGAGGGCTTTGTCGTAAATTCTTGTGTGCTACTGGGCCTGGAACGACGTCTCAGAAAGTACTTTGATTAGGCATCGAATGGCTCAAGCGTTGCTGCAGGGCTAGTTCCTCCCACTACCAAATCAACATCTGGGCTGGGGGGTGTTTGAAGTCATCCTATGGGAAATGGTTTGGGGCATCAGTTGAGTACCCAGTGCAACAGCGTATTCAGAAAAACATTAAGGGCTATATGAACACAAAGCATTTGTGTAAAAAATGGGAGTATAAGCAGGGCCATAGGAATTATGCGCTTGTGCGGCCATGTCGCTTTTTCACAAAGTTATAGATATGCCGCATTTGCCACATAATACACCATCTACTACACAATCTGCAGATTTTAATAAAAAATAATTTTGTTTGTAGCTCAAACGATCACCTTTCTGTTGCTTATTGCTATATTTGGGTGCTAAACTAGTACTAATGAGGTGCAACCAATGCCCAGACAGTGTTAACAATTGTAAAAATGGCTAAATAATGAGGTAATTCTATCACAAAATGCGCCACATTACTCTGCATAATTTGCCTTTTCTTGCCACATGATTAACTGAACCTAGCTGCATAATTTGCCCCTCCACTGCCCAGGGGCGGCTCCTCTGTTATGGAGGAGAAGTGTCGCCCCCTTTCTGAAAGCCAGCAGAGGCAAAGGACAAAAATAAAATGATAATAAAACATTTTTTATTATCATTTTATTTTTAGCCCTGCAGGCTGCGAGCAGAGGGAGGGGCATGGCCTCCCATACTGATGCTGCAGCACCAGGGTGGAGGGGGGGTGGGCACTGCCAAGAGTGCATGACTGTTTGGCCGGGGCTCTGGCGCCGGCCAAACCGTCATGCGCACTTAGCCTTTCTCCACCTGAGCTGTGTTGCACAGCTGGGTCGAGAAACCAAAACAGGCTCCCAATCTATGGCTGAGCTCTGAACCGAGGCGCTCAGACCAATCCCAGCGCTGCTCACATGCTGGGAATAGTATTGGGATTGGGAGCTGGGAGCCTGTGCAGTGTGCAGCAGGCTCCTGACAAGGACGCGAGGATCGGGAGCAAGGTTGTGGTCGTCAGAGCAGGTAAGTTGTATTTTTTTTATTTATTATTATTTAGTTTTTTATGTTTGTGTTCCCCCTCCCCCCGCTCCACCATTTCACAATACGAGTGTCCGCTACTGCCACTGCCGCATCATTCCAGTGGCCCCGAGTATAAGTTGAAAGGGGTGAGAACCCACATCAAATTGTAATCACAGTTATTGTCAGGATGAGCATCTAAAGTGACTAAATAAACCTGTGCTTAACCTTCTAGTAGCTTGGTACAAAGCAGCCAGGCTTAACTTAGAGGCAATGTGAAAAGTATTTATGCAGCACTCAAGCAGCAATGAAGTGAAAACACCACAAGAACAATCTCAAAGTAATTTAGAAAAATAGAGAATATTTTAATAAATAAAATGACACCAAAACAACAAACATCCAATAAGTAGTGCTGGAGAGATGAGTTTTTAAAGTTTAAATTAAAAATAGCGCCAAAAAGCACAGAGGGACAACCTTGGATGTCTGGTTCATGCTCAAAATCAAAGGTAAAGGCTGGCCACAATAAAGTACGGGTCAGATACAGGCACCAAGTTAATCCTGGTGGAAAGTTTACTTTCTGTCTAGAAACATTTATGGAGAAAAAGTGGTAATCAACAAGTTGTCAGCAGAGCAGGTTGCAAGCTAGATACAAAGCGAGGCTCAACAACAGCGGTTTGCTGAAGAGTGGGGTCTTGGTGTGGTCATCGACGAAGGTGGGTAAGCTCAGAGGGGGCGAAGTCCGAAGTCTGTGCCCAGTCCTTCTTCTGATTCTTCACAGGTCCGGGAGTGTTTTAAAGAGCAGTCTGTGAGGTCCACTTTTATGTCCATGACCAGACTGTGTGTGGAGGACAAGACTTTGTCCACCCCCTAAACCAGTTCTTATCAGTTCCTTCCTTTCCTTTGGGTTTTGAGCCAGCCTGGCTGGAGAGACAAAAGGGTAGCAGGCCTATGTGCGAGCTTCATCTGCCAGTGAAAAGGTAGGCATCCTTTGAAGCTCAGGAAGGGGCTGGGCACAACCCCCAGGCCATACTGTCAATGGATGAGTCCACATTCCCACAACTAGAGCCCTCTGTCTACTGTCTGGGAGCAATACACTTCTAACCATAGGGAAGCCTTCAGGGGTCAAATGACAGCTGGTCACTGCCAGGAAAGCATTTTGGTTCTAGGCAAGAAAATGTCCACCTTCTAAAAGTGTAATTTCCAAAACTGTACTATAAAATCTGACTTGACCCTTAAGTTGAATGTTACATAACTATTAAAAGGGGTAATTGAACGAGCTGTTCCTAGTGTAAACCAGTTTTAATCGATGAGAGACAGCATTGCCACAGTGAAAAACGACTTTGGAGGTTTTTCACTGCCAAGACATGTAAAACATTAAATATACATGCCCTGCGTTTTACATACCATGCACCCAGCCCTATGGGCATTTAAGGCCTACGATAGGAGTAACTTATAAGTATTAAAAAGGTTTATTTTACCAAGTCAAAATGGCAGTTTAACACTGCACACTCCACTGGAGTGGGAGGCCTGGAGACATGCTTTACACTGCTTTTTGGGTAGGTGGCTTAATGAGTGCTGCAGCCCACTTGTAGCATTTTAATGTATATGCCTTGGGTAGTACCATATGTTAGAGACTTACGTAAATTAAATGTGCCAATAAGGTGTATGCCAGTTTTACCATGGTTGGAAGGGATACCACAAGCTCTTTACCGCTGGTTAGCAGGGGTAAATGTGCAGAGTCCTAATGGCCAACGAACATGGTGTAGTGTAGCTCCTATTTCCCTTATAGGCTCTGCGCATTGGAATAATATATCCTATAGGTTTGACATAGGACTAAGGTCGGTATGTCCCTATCGAGTATATTAAACTTAATTACTTGTGCCAGCTAGCTCAGAGGCCACTAGAAACTTCTTGACGACAAGAAGGGATTAGTTTCTGGCAGCCGCAAAACATGACCACTGTGTTTCCCTTACAGAATCAGGATGTGTCCCAGAGTCGTAGAAACAATAGATAACTATTTCACTCAGCTCAGTTGTGCATGTTTCGGTTACTCCTCAAAGTTACACAGAAATAACAGACGGGCGTTTCAATAAAAAGGTTTATTGAACAGTCTTGTTTCTGTTGTAAGTTAGATGTGCTGTTACGATCACAAGACAGTATGCGAGATAAATAATGTACAGAGTGAGCAGTAAAAATAAATAATACTGCGTTAGCATTATCTTTTCAGCATATATGCATTTACATAAAATGACACAGCCTAAAAATGCGAGTACTCATACGATGCGTTTCTATCCTAGTTCTACCTAGTGTGCCTAACCTGTCCTAGGTGTAGGAAGAAGTAGAAGTAGGTGCTGTATTCCTGACTAGAGTATACTAAGAGTAAGTTACGCCTAGAGTCTAGTATGCCAAGAGTCCCTCTAGGTTCTAGTCTGCTCCATACCTGAAGAATGAGAGAGGTAGGAATCTCTTTTCCGGACTCGAACTCCAACACCCCGCAAGGGAAGTTAGATCACTGGAAGCTGGACTCTCTGCGTGCAGGAATGACAGCGTCTTCTCAGTGCGTCCGGCCGGGAATCGGGCTCCTCTGAAGTCGAGGTCTCCTCTGATTTACAGGGGTTTGGGAAGGTATATTTATACCTGAAAATGTTAGCATTGACGTGAGTTGGGTAGCGAAAGACGTCATGAATGAATCCCTTAAGGAATAGAGGTTCATGCATAATGTATGAGTCCTTGAAGAAATCAATAGTCCTGGGCAAGGGAAACTCCCGCAGCCTGAGGGTCTGTTTTTTCATGGACTCGTTGAGACGCTAGGGTGGACGGATGTCGGAATCCATGCCTGTATTTGGTATGCATGGCTTATGCCTAAATAAGGTCTGGGATTTTATGCCTATATAAGGGCAGGTTGGATTGTGCCTATATATGGTCATGATTCTAGAAAGCCCGTTTATGGACACCCTATGAAGTATACAACACCCACTCCTCTTTTGTGTATACAACAATACTAAAATGCTAAACATTTAAAATGCTAAACATTAAAATGGAGTACCGCATATTAAAACATATCCTAAAAAGCCTTAAAAGATACATTAAAATGCAAAAGGTTGCTGTACATCACAAAGCAGTGCTTTTCATTTCCTGCATAAAGTGTGAAATAAATGCAATCTGGAACGTAATATAAAAGCAATATATATATATGACGAAAATGATCGATAAGTTTGTTTCAAAATCAAAATCATGTCCTATCATGAAATTTAAATGAATAGTTTTAGACACACAAGATGACTAAATGTCCCTGGAAGTACTGCCAAGTCTGTATTATAAGGCCAGTTCTACTTTAAGCAGATTGGAGTGCCATTTTCGTTCAAAAAATGGGACAAAAGTTCAGATTTGGTAAAAGTTCCAAGGTTTTTGAAAAATGAAGGCCAAATTGTTGCTGTTGTACTGGAACAGAGTATGCCGAAGCAGAGTCAGTTCACGGGTCTGGTGTAAACATGAGATCATCTACCTCAATAGACAAAACATCATCCACTGTCGCTGGTGTAAGTTGGAACACCTCGTGTAAAAGATTGACCGCACAAAGATGGGAAACATCGCTCTCAGCAATGTTCGCGTTCGTTGTTACCTGTGTGCCTGGAGTTGTTTCTCGTACCTCAGCAGCAGCAGGAGGCGACTGTGAGATCTCAATGAATGCTGACATCAGGATTGGAAGCCTCTGGGGACAACACAAAGCATGGGCCGTTATCGGGTCCAGCAAAGCATCGACATCCTTAGGCGCAGCTGATGGATATGTTAGACAGGCGTCCAACACGCATTCTTCACCGCATAGCAGGCATCGTAGAACAGGTAAGATGCAATCTTGCCAGATTGGTCGGAATGACAGGAACCATGTGGTATTAAGGTCCCGTAGACGAGTCATGCCTAATAGCTGTACTATTAGCTCACAGCACTTTCTTTCAAGGAGAGCTTTCTCCATTTCGCTCGGAGTGATTTCGGCGAAGAGGCTGGCCATAGCGCAATAGCAGGCAGATGAATAAAATTCCCGCAACAAGTGCTAGAATTAATGGTATGCCACCAAACAGCGAATGTGCAAAGTTCGGAATGATTCCAAGTATTGCCTGGAACGGTGCTAAGAGACCGGTGCAAATGCTCTTAAATACATGTAAAACTCCCGTTGTATCTGACATGTTAAAGATACGTCCTATCATTTCTACGAAATGTATAGGGCAGTTTGTACGTATTAAAGTCTGTATCTCAGCCGAAGTCCTTGCGACTTGCAGATCATAGGTTTCTTTGGCCGAGGTCAAAGGCACTGTTTGTTGCAAAAGCATGGCTTTCATTCTGCTTAAAGTATCAAATCTTATAAAAGAGACGTTAAGTGAAGGCCACAAAGGCGACTCCCTGACTGTGTCTATTGGGGGAAACAATACTTGCATACAGCAAGTGACCCTGGAGTTGACCGTTACTAGATATGGGATGCCTGGCAACATTCCACAGCAGCTCTGATCATTCAACATGAGGTAACTCCCATTCGAAAGTTGTCCAAACGTTGGATTAATCACAGCAGCTGGAGAACCGTGCTGATGGCAAGACAGGTTTGCCACAGAACCATTACAAGCTCCGTGCAAAATAATGTCCTGACATATGAGTGAACCGGTCAGTGCATGTTTACAGTTAGTACCGCTAAGAAACACTTCACGATCCCCACTCCAACATCTATGTGTATACGGTAAATCCCAAAATATCTTAATGTATTCCTTACCCAACCTTTCATATTTGCCTGCTTGCATCTGTCTGAGGCAATACTGAAACTGAAAAGTTGTCACAGGCAACGTTATTTTGCCATGAATAACCCATTCTGTAGCTGGTTTTTCTGCCACTGTAAATGGTAATTTCTCAATTTTTACAATGCTCAGCACTGTATACCTCGCTCCTCTTTGTGCCAATTCGATCTGTTTATCAGTTAGATTGTATTCTGCAAACAGAGACGACGTGTTGATGAAACGCCAAGGCACATAGCCCGCTCGCAATGATTGCAGAGTCCATGTCAATAACACTATAGAACGTAATTGTGATTGACCTTGTTGTAACATAGCCAAATCTTGTTCTAGAATGTCGATAGCAGAGGATACAATGCCATCCAATGAATAAATTCTGGAGGACAAAGTTGTTAACCCATTGTCGACTACAGAGAGTGTTTTCTCTAAATTAATACGATCAAGTTCACGTATTCGTTCTGCAGCCTCTATCTGTGACACTTTCCATGCTTCGTTATAAGCAGCATAGATGCCGGCATATATGAAACGTTTTTGACGCGGTTTTCTTGGTCCAAGCAAGAATTCCCTAAGATCTGCGTCATGTGCAAGTAAGGTTAAGTGTTGCTTCACATCCTGTAGTGTAGATTTATGCAGCCAATCGAGGCATAATTTACCTACACTGTATGTTGTAACTACCCCCGGATGTTGTCTTTGGACATATCTTGGGTCTGGCCTATGAATAGTTAAGCCCTGAGTTTTGTTCAAGAACCTTTCCTGACAGTTGTTTGTGTCTGTGGGCCAGATCAACCATTTTTTCCAATTAGGATGAGTTCTGTTGAGTTGTAGTATATTGTCAACTGTCACCACTGCCTCTGTATTATTATCACTGGCAGGTGTTGGCACAGAAGGTGTTTTCATCTCTTTGATCTTGGCTAATCCAAGACAAGATGTTTGTTGGACGGTGTCATTCAAAAACAGTATTTGTTCAGGGATGATACAGGCTCTAAATAAAGCTTCTATACCCTGTACTTGCCAATCTTTACTACCCCAGACAGTTTTTGTCTCTATTGTGTCTTTCCATAAGTCGAAACCCTGTGTAGACAGTTGGGCAATAAATGCTTCAGAGTAAATCTGTTTCGTATTTGTTAACATAATTTTCAGTCCTGTTTTGTTTACATTTCTGTAGTAAAATGTCTCTGGGTCAGATGTATTATAACCTGAAAAATATGGAAATTTACTAGCAAAAGTTTTCGAACTACCTTGTGGTGGTGTAGGACAATGTTCCCATTGATTAAACATAAACACATTTCTTGGATATGCAGTTTTGTGCAAATAATGATGACCATAGTGGTTATAACAATACAATTCTTCGTAATCAGATGAACCCTCTAAAAATTCATTTTTAGAAAATGCAGCAGATTTTTCTAGATCAAACATTATATCTTGAACAGTCTCTAAGTCCCAATCATCTGAATAGGTACTGGACGTAATCAAATCACTTAGTGAAATTTTAAATAAATGTGGAATCTTCAATTGTTCACTTGGACCGAAGATTTCATAATCTGTTTTGTCCCACACTATACCATCCTGTATAGGAACAGCTGTGATGTTCACTGATGACAAGTCTCTTGCTTCACGATGGGAAGATTTATGTGGTTTCAAAAGTACATTCACGTCTTTTCCTTCACTGTTCACATGGATGTATTTTCCACTTATAAGCATGCTTACTGTTGTTACCAAAGCTAGCCAGAGCAGGAAAACAAAAAGTCCAGATGTAATCCAGAGTTCAATCCATGGAGAAACCAGATAAGTCTTTTTCAGAAAGTGAATAAAGTCTTGTACTTGCTGCTTGAGTTTTGATGATGCTGGCGTCGTTTCAGGTTCGCTTGGATCCTCTGAGAACGTATCAAAGTCAATGAAATAGCCAGAAGCAGTTCTGTCAATTGTTGGAATTGCATCAGTATTCGTTGAAATCACAGGAACCAGTTCTTCACGAGTCACGTTGGTGTAGACAGGTGTATTTGGACAAACTGTTATTTGGTTGTCAAGAGGGATGAGTTCCATAGCCTGGTTGCTTAGTCCTTCATTTGTTACAGCTGAATTCTCGATCGTGATC
The DNA here is from genome assembly GCA_963921515.1 of Calotriton arnoldi. Taxonomy (NCBI): domain Eukaryota; kingdom Metazoa; phylum Chordata; class Amphibia; order Caudata; family Salamandridae; genus Calotriton; species Calotriton arnoldi. The sequence continues at coordinate 433,916 of CAWUFW010005136.1, read as the reverse complement.
AGTCTTTCAGTCTGAACCTCTTGAATAGTAGCGAGAGGAGTGCGTCTGCTACTAGGTCGGAGTCCACGAGGCCTACTGCTTAGTATTGGCCACATACTGTGGTTTGATCAGGTCGATTGACACAAATCTTTTCTCCTTTCTTCCAGCAAGGGGCGGCAGAAGTACTGTCCTTGTTCCTTGAACAGCTAGAACAGGTACCGGTTGTCTGTAAGAAGGTCCAAATTCCTTCTTGTCCGCGATTTTTTCTCTGACTAGATCCCCAACTTTTGGAATCCAGACAGGCCTTGCTGGGACCGCCGATTTTTCCCCAGTGGTGGTTGGCTGTAGGGATACGTTGCTTTGTTTCGTTCTTAATTTGTTAAGATCCTGTAAAACAGCCAAACGATCTTTGATATCAAATGGTTTCATGTCCACCACTGTGCCTATGTGTTCTAAGTCTGGAACCCACATTCTTGTCCCAAATAGGACCTCATATGGAGTGACCCCCCTAGAGAACTTCTTGGCAAATTATTGATAGCGCGCTGAACGCTAATGAGGTGTTTGACCCACCCATCACCCGAGCCTAATACCCTAGCTGTTATAGACTGCTTTATGTCCCGGTTTTTCCTTTCCACAACAGAATTTCCCTCAGGATGGAATGGAGAGGAGTACCGCAATGCAACGCCCAGACTGGCCATGGCCTCTTTGTAAGCCCTAGAGCTAAACGCAGGACCCTGGTCAGAATGAAACGTGCCTATTGCGTATGTGCCGATAAAGACTCGCAAATCTTTTATAACAGTTCGAGCGTCAGCCGAGCGCTGAGGCCATAACCATAGGAACCTAGAGCATGAATCCACTGCAACCATGATGTATTTATAATTACCGTCCCTTTGCAAGGGACCGCAGTGGTCCAGGTAAACACAAACTAATGGTTTATCTGAAATTAATAAGGGTGTCTGCGCAGGACGTTTCACTGTTGAGACTTTCATCTGTTGGCAAATATCACATTCTAAAACATAGTTCTTAGTTTGTTTCCGAATGCCAGGCCACCAATATCTTTGCTTGAGTAAAGATACTGTCGCAGAAACACCTGCATGGGCAGAAGCCATCCCTTCGTGTGCTGCTAGATAAGCCTAATCTGCGTTCCTTGTTTGGAATCACCCTATCCCCCACTCCAGGGATTCGAGCAAAAGGAACGTTATTCGCATCAATTACATAAGAGTACTTGAGTGGAAACTTTTTTGGTAACGCTGCACTGCTGCCTTTGCTTGAAGCATTGACAGCTAACATTATCTCACCGTCTATTTTAGTTTTTGAACGAGTGATCGCAGCTACGGAAGCCGTCTGAACAGCCCCCTTCGCGGTTTCGTCAGCCAATGAATTCCCTGCAATGTGAACGCCATCACGCTGATGACTCAGTGTGTGAATCACGTGAGCCTTCGCTAGTTCGTTTTTCAACTGAACTACTTGTTCCCAAAGCAATTTGTGCTTTATTGTGCCACCCTTCGCATCTTTGAAACCATTGTCAAGCCAGGTTCGTATATAGTCATTATACGACTGAACACAGTAATAGGAATCGCACACTATCAGTGTGAGGAATTCTCGATCCGTACTCTCAAGTGCCAGTTTGAATGCCTGTAGTTCAGCTCGCTGAGCTGTACAATCACCTAGTGACTGAGTTTTTGTGACCATAGGTCTGAAGATGCCATCTCGCATGCGACCTTTAACGATAGCACACGCTGCACTGTAAGCTTGCTTACTCCCTGTTGCGGGCTGTGCGGATCCGTCAGTGTAAATTATAAATTCATACTGATCGAGAGGCAGAATCTCAGAGGGCAGAGGACATTCTTGTTCATATTGGAGAAATGCCTGTGTTTTTAAATCTGGATCAAAAATATATTCAACATCAGTTGCAGCAAGAGAATTAACCCACTGTATCCATCTCGGATGTAAAGCTTTAGCATTCGGAATGCTCGCTTTTGTGACCGCTTCTAAAGCCGGTACTGGGGTAACGACAATTATGCGTTTCCCTTGGGCTAAGGCTCTTTCTTTTGCTACAGCTGTTTGAACTGCTGTCAGAATTTTTTCAGTTGACCTGAAGCGCATTTCCGCTTGTGTATACAAATGTGATTTGTATGCAATTGGTACTTTCTCACCCTCATTAAAGGTTAAGTAAGTGAATCCACATTGACCCGAAATTATTCGAATCACCAAATTTCTTTGACTTACGCGTGTTTGTAAGTGCTTTGTTGCTAACATGTTAGCTTGGAGTGAACGCAAAATTTCTGTGTGTTCCTGTGTCCAGTTTTTGATTGTGTAATCAGGTTTGATTAGTGCGTAGAGAGGTTTAACCCTTTCTGCGTAATTTAGAATGTATGTTCTACCAAAATTTAGGAATCCCAGTATTGATTGTAAATTTTTTAGCGTTTTTGGAGGTTGGAGCAGCGCACATTTCTCTAGAAAGTTAGCTGCCAAGCTCTTGCCTTCACTTGAAAGCTCATATCCTAAAAATAGGACATTGAGATGGGCAATTCTGGACTTTTTAAAGTTGAACTTGTAGCCCTCAGAGGCGAATCCCAATATAATGGTGCTCACCCTGTTCAAGTGTTTTTCCAAGTCATCGTCTGTCAGATAGATGTCATCGACATAGGACAATGCCTCGTTGTCATAAATTTGTAGTAACTCCGTTACTCTTGCTGAGAATAACCCCGGGCTGTTCTTGAACCCTTGTGGGAGTCGACAAAAGTGACGCTGGGTCCCCATTATGGAGAATGCCGTTAAGTACCTGCTTTCAGGTGCTATATTTTGACAAAAGAAACCGTTTGAGATGTCTAATGTGGTTTTGTATTTTTTACGCACAATGTTATTCATTAATGCTGTGCTGTGTGCATTCTGCACTGCAAAAGTTTTAGAACAAGTGTTTAAATGTCTGTAGTCCAAAACTAGACGATATGTATTGTCTGGTTGTGGAGACAGGAAACAAAGGATTGTTCATGGATGAGGTGCATGTTTCAATCACCCCTTCGTATTCAAGTTGATTTAAAATCTCCCTGACCTGTTTTTTAGCTTCTTGCTTAATAGGATACTGCCTCTGAGCAGTAGGTTCATGTTTCAGATTTATTTTATGGTGAGGTGAGTCCTCATCCCATCCTACATGATTTTTATATAATGCTGGAGCCTGGGCCACTGCCCATTTTCTGGCATATGTATATTTTAAATGAATTGGAATGTGATTGGAGAAGGCAGGCATAATAATGTCCTCGCCATGTGGGCACTCCCTGACAAATTGTGGTGGCCAGTCTTTTTCTGCTAGAAGTATGTCATAACCCTTTGATAGTTTTTCCCAAAAAAGTGCTTTAACCTGTCTAGGTTTGTCTCCCTCCATCCGGAGTGTTATTTCATATAACCTTTGTGGAGTACTAACCCTGGTATCTACAGTCTCTTCTGTAATGTACTCATTCAAGTCCACTATCTCCAGAAGTTCCATCAGGTTCTGGCGAGCTATTGTGACTTCTGCTGCACTGTCCAGCATTGTCTGAGCCCATTCTCCGTTCCTGAGCTGCGTTCTCAGAATTCTCGGCATGTCTAACTATTAGACCTGCTACTTTCTTTTTGGAGAATTGAGGTTTAGCTTTAGTTTTTGTTGCGTGCTTGTCGTCTTTCAATTTCACGCGTTCTTCTCTATGTTCTGTTCGTCCTCTTCTTTCCGAAGTCTGTGATGAGACCTGAAAGGGACGAGAGGAACGTGTATCATTCATCTTGATACCTGTCAGGTTTTCTCAAATTATCCCTATTCCTGAGGTTGTACCTCCTTTCAGAGGGCTCCTTTTGAGGAGACCTACCTCGGGATTGAGATCTTTTCTCATTTGAATTTTGTTTAGTAGACTCCCACTTCTTTTTAGAAGATGTAGGAGTTTGTTTAATTGAGTCCTTCTCAGGACTTTCAGATAGTTTTGGTTTAACTGGTCTCCCACCCAAACTATCTCTGCCTAATTCTGCATAGGATTGCTCTATAATTCTGGGTAGCTCTGTTTGATGTTCTGTAACATCAAATTCCCTTAATTTTTGTCGGATCGCCACTGCTGCTGCCTCCCCTTTAATATTTGATAATATTATTGTTGAGACCTGGTCGAAATTTTTCAGTAATTTCATACCTAAATTTAAAGCAGGCTCTGCCCCATATTCGTTTTGAATTTGTTTTAGGACATCTGGTATTACCGCTATTGACGGAATGCCGTGTGTTTTAGTGTAGATGGCAGCAAAGACTGAGCCCCAAGTGGTGCAGTCTTCCAGTTGTGGTGTGATCCCCATTGGTAAACTAATGGTTAGGATTCTGTGTGTCTCATGCGGGCTAGTATTTGGAAATACTGCTTCGATTTGAGTAATTGTTTGAGCTATCCAAAATGGAATTTGCTCCCGCTTAGTGGGCATTTTACCCATGACTGCGTATAGAGTCTGTGGTGTAATTTTTAGATTGTTCCCCTGTTGAGGGGTTTGATTTGGAAGTGTTAATGGTTGTTGGACTGTGAAAGTCCGCATGACATATTGAACCAATTGTCTGTATATTTTTATTAACTCTGTGAGTTGATTAAGTATTTCCTCGTCTGACATTATTTCGATGTCTGGATGAGGTGTGTAGCCGGCTAGAATCGGCAATGTTGCTCCTGGTCTACCTAGTGGACCGAGCCTGGTTATATTTTTGTTATGTTTTAGGGCGCCTTTAAACCAGAGCTGATGCTCCTGGTATGTTAATGGAATCTCTATATCCTCGTAAGGAATGTATTCCTCTGGTGGTTCATCTTCTTTGTAGAAGTGGAACAAGTGTGTTACTGGATTGGATTCAGGAAGAATTACCCATGAATAGAATACCTCTGTCTGAAAGGATTCATGTGCCTCAATCACGAAAACTGCTCTACCTCCTCTCGGTGGTAGGCCATGTTTTATAAGTTTTAGAGTAATGGCTCTTCTTAAATTTGGAGCGATGTCAATGACACCCTCCTCGGTTTCATTTAAACCGGTGAAGTTAAAAAGTGCTGCTTGGGCTGGATCAGCCGCAGCTACACCGTTTCCGGCGTCATTGTCAGTACCTGACATTTTTCTGCTTGAAAATATGTAAAACAAATTTCAAGGAAACAAAGATAAGGTGCACAATATTGTGGAACACTGTATCCTTCAACGTTGAACAAACCAAACAGCTAATATATAGGGGTCTTCCCTATGTGGCCGTGGCGGATACTATCCCTGCCCACTCCAGACGTCTTTTGGAGTATATGGGTAGGGGTCTCTGAGAGAAAAAGAATATATGCACAGCTGAGTTACTCAGTATCTAACGTTGAATTACTGCCTTACCAAACGTTGGGCGCCATGTAGTGTAGCTCCTATTTCCCTTATAGGCTCTGCGCATTGGAATAATATATCCTATAGGTTTGACATAGGACTAAGGTCGGTATGTCCCTATCGAGTATATTAAACTTAATTACTTGTGCCAGCTAGCTCAGAGGCCACTAGAAACTTCTTGACGACAAGAAGGGATTAGTTTCTGGCAGCCGCAAAACATGACCACTGTGTTTCCCTTACAGAATCAGGATGTGTCCCAGAGTCGTAGAAACAATAGATAACTATTTCACTCAGCTCAGTTGTGCATGTTTCGGTTACTCCTCAAAGTTACACAGAAATAACAGACGGGCGTTTCAATAAAAAGGTTTATTGAACAGTCTTGTTTCTGTTGTAAGTTAGATGTGCTGTTACGATCACAAGACAGTATGCGAGATAAATAATGTACAGAGTGAGCAGTAAAAATAAATAATACTGCGTTAGCATTATCTTTTCAGCATATATGCATTTACATAAAATGACACATCCTAAAAATGCGAGTACTCATACGATGCGTTTCTATCCTAGTTCTACCTAGTGTGCCTAACCTGTCCTAGGTGTAGGAAGAAGTAGAAGTAGGTGCTGTATTCCTGACTAGAGTATACTAAGAGTAAGTTACGCCTAGAGTCTAGTATGCCAAGAGTCCCTCTAGGTTCTAGTCTGCTCCATACCTGAAGAATGAGAGAGGTAGGAATCTCCTTTCCGGACTCGAACTCCAACACCCCGCAAGGGAAGTTAGATCACTGGAAGCTGGACTCTCTGCGTGCAGGAATGACAGCGTCTTCTCAGTGCGTCCGGCCGGGAATCGGGCTCCTCTGAAGTCGAGGTCTCCTCTGATTTACAGGGGTTTGGGAAGGTATATTTATACCTGAAAATGTTAGTATTGACGTGAGTTGGGGAGCGAAAGACGTCATGAATGAATCCCTTAAGGAATAGAGGTTCATGCATAATGTATGAGTCCTTGAAGAAATCAATAGTCCTGGGCAAGGGAAACTCCTGCAGCCTGAGGGTCTGTTTTTTCATGGACTCGTTGAGACGCTAGGGTGGACGGATGTCGGAATCCATGCCTGTATTTGGTATGCATGGCTTATGCCTAAATAAGGTCTGGGATTTTATGCCTATATAAGGGCAGGTTGGATTGTGCCTATATATGGTCATGATTCTAGAAAGCCCGTTTATGGACACCCTATGAAGTATACAACAATGGTGATGCAGCAGAAGCGTTGGGGGATTTTTTGCTAGCTATCTATCCACACCAACCACTATACCATAATCAGAAGCGTAACTCTAATGACGGGCCCATAAGTCATTGTCTCACAGTTAGCAATATCAAAGGTCATCCGATGAATCTTTGGTAGAGCTAAAAGGGACTAAATAATAAAAGACGGTATGCTATGTCTCCACGAGGACCTACAATGAAGAAATACGCGAAACATTTGTCATTATAATCATATCCAAATAACACAATAACTCTGAAATAAAAACAGACACTATTCTTTCTATTAGTTTTCTTGTTATTTCATAATATGAATGGTCAATCACAAATACGATACAACTAGAATGTGATAAATTGGTTCATAGAGTACAGTATAAATTCAGAATAACAATCACAGATCATTCAATAAACATCAGAATATCAGGTATAGAGGAGTGAGAGAGAGAGAAAAGACATCAGTGAAACAACAGCTCACTTACAAGATGAAACACTAATGCACAGCGTGCAATTAGTTTGGAAGGCTAACTCCATGGCCGTTAGAGTATAGCAAGGGCAGCACCATCAGCCGATGATGTGCAAAGTCTCCAGGAAAGCCTCTTAGGAGCAGTAGGATCTGTCAGCCAGAGAATCAGGAATCAGCACAGCATGCAGCATACCACGAACGCAGGACAGGTCACCATTCTGTGAACGAGCCGAGGAGCATTTTCCCACAGGAATCTTTATTGTACGCTGCTTCCTTTCTTCCGCTAATATGTTGCTTTCTCTACTCTCTACAAACATTTTCATTGGCTAAACACGATGGTGTGGCTGCCTTCTGACAATGACCTAAGTAATATTTCTAAACACTCTTTGTCTAAAAATTGTACAACTTCCAAGAGAGGAAGACGGAAGAACCTAGATACATTTGTATAGTAAATCTAGCAATAGTTACATTCATGCCATCTACAACCCTCGCCTAGATGGGAAAGAACTATACAGTTTTCTTCATTCTAAGGAAGTATTTGGTTACTTTTTCGTCAAGGGCAGAAAGCACAGGAGCACGGTCGCACATCCCCTAACAAACATTCACTGAGGCCTACATTTATTTTAGCAAAAGAGAGAATTATTTCTAAAAACTTACACTACTTTCACGAAGAATAATAAGCAGAATCTTTATCGTTTATTTTCTGCAGTTAGGAAGACAGAATGACACTCAGCAATATTCACATTATTTTAACTAGGAAAAATCAACTATCGTGCCTTGTGCACATTTTTCTCATGTTAAACACTCTCGTGTTATATTAGTAGTTTGGCGTATATTATAAAAATACATGCATTTGAGGGGAATTTATCGAACAGATTTTATATTCAAAAATCGTGCTCCATCAATCCCCCATCAGATGGTATTCTAAACCATCACAACAACCCTTATCAGATTACTATCTGATATCATTTTTCAGAATGCAGTGTTCATTGTCCTCATCTGTTTGATCCTAACACCCTCTAAATCTTTCATCATATTATAATAAGCACCCTTTCGATCCTCCATTTATATTTCCTCTCTTTTCCTATTTCTCGCTCTCCGTTTTGCATCTTTTGTTTTATTCTTGCAGCATTTATAAAGCAAAAATACCATCAGTATGCCAGTAGCAACAGCAACTATTGGTGTTAGTATTCTCCCTAATAAGCTATTAGTAAATGTTGAAAACAAATTACCTATAGAAGAGAAACCCTTACTCAGTTTCTCCCAAGCACCGTAAACCTTCAGTTCTACCAAATCATCATGTAATTTAGTAATGTTGTTGTTATATCCCTCTAGATCTCTACTTTTGTCAGAAATATATGTGCAACATAGTTGAATTTTCAGCATACTACAGACTCCGCCCTCTTTTGCCAATAAAACATCTAGGGCAAGTCGATTTTGTAAAACCATGGTCCTCATAGCAACCATTTCTGTGTCAACCATCAAGAACCCACCAGCAGTATCCGTTGATAAACGATCAACTACTGTAGATAATTTTCTAATCTTTTGTGAATTTAGAATCACCCCGACTGAAGGTATCAATGCTCCAAAAATATCTCCCTCAATTCCTGCAGCTCTCAAACCCCTTTTATTCCGTGTTAGTCCTTTTTTTATTGGTTCCATGTTTTTTACCAACATGGTAAATTTTTGGAAAAACTATACCCATCTAACAACACACTTCTACACCTATCTTCTACTGTATTAATGAATTCTATCTCTACACTATGTAACTTACAACTTAGGTTATTTCGATGTGCATATACTGTGTCTATTGTCTTAGTAGAATGGAAAAAGTCACCCATGTACTCTGCATTCCTAGCACTATACACTATATTCATATTCTTTCTAATAGGAACTTCAGAAAAAATTAAATCAAAATTTGAGTAGAAATATTGAAACATCTCCCTACCATAAAATAAACTGGGTAATACACTACACAAAATACCATATGTTAAGGGTAGGTGATGGTATGTCACCCCTTCTGACAGACGTAGGTAACTGCATGCACACATAACAATCTCTCGCATCCATAGTGTCAACATACTCGTAGAGGAGTTTAGTAAAGACATTTAAAGAGAAATCATTAATTGATTTATCCACATGCAAAATACTACCAGTTAATTCTTTAATATTAGTCTATGGATCTTCTTTCAGATCTCTTTTAACATTAACTGTTGCATGCTCATTATTATTAGTAGTATTTACTGCATTAATAAACATAAAATATGGTACTGCAAATGTTAATACCAACCATACAATCATTGTTAACGTAAAACATGCAAGACAAACATTAAGACATCTTTGCCTACATATGCCCTGATTTAAATTTAGTTCTATCCATTCTAAAAATCAAAAATAATAATCTAAAAATCAAAAATTAGTCAAAAAATATTCAAAAACTTAATCAAAAATTACTAAGTTAGACCTTACTACCTACACAACACAATGGGCTACGCTGGCATATATGGTGGCGAAGCGAAATATCGCCCAACTATGGGGGGCTAGCCAGCCACCACGGGCCGAGAAGTGGGAAGAGGATCTAGATTGGTGTATGTTTAGGGAGAAATCGGTATACATTGCAAGGGGATGCCCCGGGAAGTGGAGCAGGATATGGGACGCCTGGAACCATTATAGGGGGGACATTTGTGACCCACCGGACCACCCGAGAGACACTGACACACACGCTTCCCCTTGATCTATCAAGCGTTTAACTGTGTATTATTTTGAATTGTATGAAATGTCGTTGAGGAAAGACGGAATTACCTGCCTGTTAAACTTGATGTGCATTTGGTCGAGTTGTTTAATAAAAAGAATTAAAAAAAAAAAAAAATAATAATAATAATTACTAAGCTAAATTTTACTAGATTTTGCTAGATTAGATTTAGGTTGTGCACCCCCACATCTTTTAGAGCCTTCAGCTCTCCTCCAGCTGTTCTTCTACAGCTTTCGACCCTGGCTTCAGAATTTTTCGAAATCCATTTATTTAATAAATCTCCTCTCTCTTTTTCTGCACCCTTTCCAAAAGAAAAACAGTTCATCTAGGATGGCTTGTATGAGCAACTGCCTTGTGAACAAAATTCAAGAAATTCTTTATCCCAATCATTCGTTGAAGTAGTCACCACATATGTCCATTCAGGTGCTCTGTATTTCTTATTTGGTACTTTAATTTTCTTTGTTCTTCTCACTTGCTCTTTTTCTTCTGGTTCACTTTGTTCAGATTGGCTAGATATTTCAATTACTGTTTCTGGAACTCTTGTATTCACAGAGTATTTTATTCTTTTCACTCCTCTTGGCCACTTGGCTCTCTTTTTTGTTCTTTTTCCATTTTCATTGTCAATATCACTTGCAATTGATTCAGTGCTTTCTCTTGATTATTATTATTATTATTTTTATTATTTATGAGTTTTATATAGCGCTGGCTAGACCCGAAGGTATCAGAGCGCTTTACAAGAGTATCACAGAGTTACAATAAATTACACAATGTTACACAGTAAAAACAGGGGTTAAGGACATGAGAATACTTGAGGATGGCAAAAAAGACGCATGATGAGGCAACGTAAAGCAGTGGCATAACAGAAAAAGCGGAAGATAAGCGGAGACAAGAACAATCTAAGGGGCAGGGGAAGGAAGAGGGGGGAGAACAGAAAGGAAAGGGTAAGGAAGGCAGATAAGGACAGGAAAGTGAGAGGGAAACAAAACGGAAATGGGACCAGAGATATCAACAAAATCGAAAGCGAGGAGTAGGTCCGTGGCAAAGGAGAGACGATTGAAAGGTCGCCCAGCTGAAGACCGGCGGAGACAGAGGAAAGGTCAGAGATCGCTAAGATGGCGGATCAGGGACAGGAGCAATAAAGAAGAAAGTCCCAAAATGGCGGGGAGCAAATGAGTCCAAGTCCGAAAGTCAAGGGAGCTAATTCCAAAACACCAAGAGCTGATTTCGCGGCGGGGAACTAGAGGGGGAAAAGAGCCAGAGAGTCAGGAGGGGGAGGGCAGTCGATTTCCAAGTCACAGCCGTGCCGTCCATGTTCAATAGTTCTGGGCAGCGGGGGCAGCAGTGTCCGATCTGGTATCCACAGGTCAAGGAAGAATGTTACAGGCGCCAATGCAGCAGTCCGGGGAACGGGAGGCAGCAAAGTTAAAAACCGGAGGGGGCGCCTCTCCGGCACGGTTGAAGAATGATAGGCTCAGATAGCCACGTAGAGCAGTGCCGAAACTTCTTACCTTCTTACCTTGATGAATCTCTTTTTCCCTTATCTTTATTACTGTTTACAGATATTATTTCATTCTCAACAGTAACAATCACAGCATCATTTTCTTCAGTCCCAGTATCTTGTGCCCAGTCTACTCGATTTTCATCTCGCCTCGAAACACTGTTTCGTCCTCGTCGTTCTTCTTCAACAAGCTCTTCACTTTCAAGTGGACTTGGAACTCTTCTAGTTTGGCTTATATGTATCCAGTTTGGCAAGCTTCCACACTTAACAGCTGTTGTTGTCACTAGTATCACTTGAGAGGGACCATACCATCGTGGTTCTAGGCAAGACTTCCTTACGTGCTTCTTCACAAGCACGCAACCCCCAGGACACAGATCATGTCCCTGTTCTTGCTGTGTTGTCGTTGCAACTTCTCCAACCTGGTGAGACACAGAACGTACCACATCAGCCAATCCTTTGCAATAATCCAGTACCAAATCATCAGTAATGTTCATTAGTTGATTTGCTGGGACTGTCGGCTGTCTCATAGCCCTGCCCATCACAATTTCATGTTGGGACAGTCCTGTTCTTTTGTCAGGGATACTTCTTAGACTCATCAACACCAATGGTTATGCATGAGGCCATTTCAGTGTTGTCGATGCACAAACCTTAGCTAATCTAGATTTTATTGTGCCATTCATCTGCTCAACCACACCTGAAGCCTCTGGTCTGTAGGCACAGTGCAACTTCTGTTTAATTTGTAATGCTGCACAGATCATCAAAATTATTTCATTGTTAAAATGCGTTCCCCTATCTGATTCCAATGAGACTGGGAAACCAAACTTAGGTATTATCTCTCTAAGAAGCAATTTAGCAACTGTTGGGCTGTCATTACATCTTGTTGGATATGCTTCAACCCAACGAGAAAACAGACAAACAATCACAATAACATATTTTAGTCCCTGGCAAGGAGGCATCTCAATGAAATCGAACTGCATATGGGTAAATGGACCTGCAGCTTTTCCAATTCGTCCCATACTAACTACTGTTTTTCTCCCTGCATTCTGTTGCTGACATACTGCACATCTTTGACAGAGACTTTCTGCAATAACCCTGAATTTGGGGTTAAACCATGTTTGACCAAACAATCTAATCACTGCATCTCTACCTATGTGTGTTGGACCATGGTAGACCCTTGCCATCTGTGATAACAGACTATCCGGCATTACTGGTCTTCCGTCCGTATAAATCCACACTTCATCCTCTGATCTGCATGTACATCCTGATTTGATCCACCCATTTTTCTCTGAGTCACTTGCATCTTCCTATAATTCTCTCACCTCATCCCATGTTTCAACAGATGAGAACATCAACCTACATTCTGTTTGGCCAATTTGATCAATTTGTTGGTCCATGTTAATCGAATATGTATTTAAAGCACAAAATCGTGCAATCTCGTCAGCATATCTATTGTCTAGTGTGACATATTCACAACCAGAGCGATGTGCCGAACATTTCACCACCCCAATTTGTGCTGGCAATTGTACTGCCATCAGAAGATCTTTTACATACTCTCCGTTTCTGATTGGCGAACCCGAAGAGGTCAAATATCCACGTTGGGACCACAACTGCCCAAAATCATGGACCACCCCGAAGCCATACTGGCTATCAGTATATATTGTCACTCTCAGCTGTCTCGCTAAGCAACATGCTCTAGTAAGAGCCACTACTCAGCCACTTGTGCAGAACTCACTCCTTTCAACCACGCTGCTTCAATCACATTTGCCACTGTGCAAATTGTATATGCAGCTTGCAAACTTCCTTCTGAATCTCTCAAACATGATCCATCTACAAACAATACAACACCAGACTCAGTCAATTTAGTATCTTTGATATTCGGTCTTGGTTTGGTACACAACTCAGTCACATCCAGACAACCATGATCAACTTCATCCATGACCACTTCACAGCCTGGTGTTGGTAATAATGTAGCTGGATTCAAAGTCGTACATCTTGCTATTGTTACATTCTCAGCACCCAATATCACTTGTTCATATTTTGTTAACCGACTGCTTGTAAGGTGCTGTGTGCGAGTTCGAGTTAACAAAATCTCAACCGAATGTGGCACATACACTTTCAAAGCATGTCCCATTACAATCGACTCACTCTGCTCAAGACTCACACAAGTAGCAGCAACTGCTTTTAGAAATCCTGGTAATGCTGCAGCCACTGGATCCAACGTGGCAGAAACAAATGCCACTGGCCTTTGTGCTGTTCCGTGAGTTTGTGTTAGAACTGACAGTGCGCAACCATCACGTTCATTACAGAACAATTCAAACTCCTTGTCAAAATCTGGCATTCCTAATGCTGGTGCTCGACATAAATTGTCTCGCAACTCCAGAAATGTTTTCATGCCTTTGACATCAAGATGTATTAGATCTGTTACATCTTTGTGTGTCAATCTTTGTAATGGCTTGGCAATCAGTGAGAAATTCATAATCCACTGTCTGCAATATCCAACCATTCCCAAAAACATTCATACTTCTTTTTGTGTTTTTGGCGGATTCATTCGCATAATAGCATTGATCCAATCCTGAGAGACTTTCCGAATTCCTTTTTCAATGACATGACCTAGATAAAGAACTTCTTTCTTACAGAATTGTAGTTTCGCTGGTGACACTTTATGCCCACCTACTGCCAAATGGTCCAGTAGAGCAATTGTATCTGTTACACAGTCTTCTCTCATTTTCGATGCCACCAAAAGGTCATCGATATATTGGACGAGAACTGAGTCTTTAGGCATTACCAATGACTCCAGACATTTCTTCAATATCTGATTGAAGATTGAGGGGCTTTCTGTATACCCTTGAGGAACTCGGCACCATGCCAAAACACGGTTTCTGAACCGGAATGCAAATAAATATTGACTATCCGGATGTAAGTGTATCGAGAAAAATGCTTGACACAGATCGATTACTGTAAACCTCTCTGCATCACATGGGATTTCATATAGGATCACAACTGGGTTTGGTACACTTGGACAAGAAGGTATAACAATTTGGTTCACCTTTCTCAGGTCCTGTATTATCCTATATTTCCCATTCGGTTTGCGAATTCCCATTATAGGTGAATTGCATGGACTTCAAGGATTTCTTTTAGTATACCTTGTTCAATCAACATATCAATCACAGGTGTCACTCCTGCAATCGTCTCAGGACTCATTTTATACTGTAGTGTTCTTGGAAATTCTGCATCAGGCTTTACTGTTATTTGAATCTGTGTGACTCCTTTCATTAGTTCGATATCTTTCCCTGTAAAATCCCACACATCAGACAAAACCGTCTCTCTCAATTCAACAGGCAAATCATTCGCTGTAAGCATTGGATACAACTTATTCATTTCTGTTCCCTGCCTTGACATCTTACAGATCACATCCTCGTCTTTCATATGAAATGCTATTCCATCTGGGGTACAATAAATGGAACAGTTCATCTTACACAATAAGTCCCTTCCTAGCAAATTAACTGGACTTGTGTCACACACAACACATTTGTGTAGTTCTTGGAAATTGCCAATTTGAACTTTCATTGGGCTTGTTACTGGCATTTTAATTAATTTATTTGAGACTCCTACAACTTGGATACTTTCTCCCGAGAGGGGCAGGTTTGGGATTTCCACAGTTCTCACAGTAGAACGGGTAGCACCAGTATCTACGAGGAATGTAATGGCATTACCATCAACCTCGCCATCCACATAGGGACCTGACTGATCTACCTCTAGAGATGCGCCAAGAACGCACTCTTCCTCTCCCCTCAGGCACCGTCATTGTGATGTATATGAATCGTTCTCTTCTGTCATCAAATATTGTGAAGCCACCTGCACATTAAAATTTATTTGACTGTTATTATGAGAAGCCACATTCGCATTGTATCTTTGCACTTGCCCATTCACATCCCTACTTGGCATAGGAGCTTGTGGTATTTGTATACCCTGTGCTCTGTTTGTTACCTGCATTTGTGGACTTTGATTATGCATCTGATTCATTTGTGTTCTATTCATCTGAGTCTGATTCGTCTGCACTTGATAATCCTGATTCTGCATTTGCATTTGGTCACCATTTCCTCCCTGTCCTGAATTATTTAACAAAATCTTACACTCGTGTCGCCAATGTCCAAATTTTCCGCAATTATAACAAGGAAACCTCTTTTTCAATTCCTCTTTATCTCTGAAATTACCTCTACCTCTCCCTTGACCCATTGGGATCATTCGCGTCACAGTATTGCCATTTGAAAATCTACACCCTTCATTCCAGTAGAATTCTGACCAGCATTCTGAAAGTCATCTGGCGAATCAACACTCAAGTGCCCTCCTTTCTTTGCTGCTTTCATCTGAGCCAACATTAATTTTTCTTTCAGTTTCTTGTGTCTCATTTCTACCTCATCTCCACAATACTTTGCATAACGAAGTATTTCGTCAACTGATTTACTCTGCCAACAAATCAAATGCTGCTGAATCATAGCACTTATCTCTGGTCTCAACCCATACACAAACCTATACACAAAGTGTCCCATATCTTTCTCCGTGATATTTTCTATACCACTGTACTGTTTAAATACTTGAAGAAGCCTCTCATAATATGCATGCACTGATTCTTTTAATTCTTGAGTAGTTCTGTCTATTTTCACCCAATCTGTTTCTTTTTGAGAAATCTTCCCTTTCAAGTACATAATGACCTGATTATATTTCTTCATGACCTCTTCTGAAGGTGCTCCTGTTTTTGGATCTCTTGGATACTCTTTTTTCGGCCAATCTACAGCAATTTTACACTCGATCCACAAATCTGCTGGGACTACAATATCAAAAAGACCTTCCAAATCAACCCACAAAACCTTTGAAACTTTCACAAATCTTTCCACTTGCCTGTACCACTCAACAGGTTTTTCTCTCAACCTGGGGAAATCATTCGTAAATGACAATATGTCCTGTCTTGACCAAGGAACGTTCACAAAACCACCTCCTGGTACCTCTCTCATTGGGTATGCTGTAACCACATCCTCTGGTACTGACTCTTTTTCTGCTTCTTTTACAGGGTGCAATGGCAAAGCAGCTTTTGTTGACACACTCGCTTCATCCTTCTTTTTTGCCCATCTTCCTTTCCATCTATCTAACTCACCCCAACGTCTTAATGTGGAAATCAACTCTTTAATCTGTAATCGCCTCCCTGATATATATTCAGATTCTCTAAATCCTTGTCTGTGAAATCCAACCTATATGTCTTTTGTAATGCTTTAGACTTCTCATTGTCAACTCCATACATTTGTGCTACTTCAGCAAACGTCTCATGCAAGCTTCTCGCTTTTCTCGTAATATTTTTACACAAGAATAACAACTCATCTTCTTGATATTTACTCAATCTTTCTGGACTAATTGTACCTGCAATCTTCTCCTCCAAATCTCCTTTTAATTTATTCATGTCTATGTATGCATTATTATTTTGACCACTACATCCAGGAGCTATCTCTCTAATCCAGTCATCTAATTCTTCTGGCGATGGACCCAATGATCTCTGTACATTTTCACTCGTATCACTCCTTGACCTATTAGGTGTCTGGGTATTCGTTCTCCTTTCTACTTGCATCAATCTCTTAGGATCAAGATGTATAACTCGTTTTGGTGTCTCATTCTTCTCTGAAACATCAATCAATTGTTCCACTTGTTCTGCAGCTATATTTACATTCGTACCACTATTTTCGTTCATTAATAATATCTCTTTATTGTCTATGTGATAGTATTCATTACTCTTTCCTGGAACTGTTAAAGCATGTACTCGAGTAAGTCCTTGCTCACTATATATTGGAACTATAGGACCAATTGTCACTGGAACTACAAAACATCTGGATTTGTTATTGATTTCATCCTTACTACTTCTTCTCTATTTACATTTTGAATCTGACTCACAACTTCAGGTGATCTATTTATTTGTTCTTCAAGCTGAATTAAGGGAGCACTTGGTGAAATGCTTGAAGCACTTGCACTTGTATTTGTATTTATCTGTTCCTCTTGATATGGTGGAGGTCTGTTCATCAATAATTCATTCAGAAAATCCTCATCAATCTCATCTATATCCACTAAGTCTGTTTTTTTCTCTTGTGGTTCTATATTATTCTTTTTCTCTTTGGATTTTCCCCCTTCACTCGTTTCAACTTCTCTAACTGGAAACATTTTAGTACCTTCAACAACATCTCTTCTCCACATTTTCTTACGAGCATCTCATTTTGCTTCAGAATACCTACTCACTGTATTCTTATATTTATTTTAGGTGTCTGTCCCTTTCTCTTTTGCATGCTTCGTATTCCCAGTCTTCCAAAGCCTCATACTGCATTGGTCTTGGGTTTGGTCTCAAACTATTCATTCAAAATCTCAAATTCTCTAAAATCCTGGTATTAAAAGTACCATTTTCTGGAAATGCCAAATTGCCATCCTGTTCTGTATATTTCATCCAACCAAGTACAAGTATGGTATCCCCTTTCTATTGCCATAAATGATGCAGAAGTACCGTTGGGAGCTATAGGAACTCCTTCTCGAATCACTATTGGCTGATCTTTGCTAAACAATGTTTTCAACAATTTAATTATCTTCATGATTTTCTTTTTAGTTCAGTAAATTCGTATTAGTAAATAAATCTACAAACTCCCTTCCGTGTTATGTTTCTCTGCTTCCAATCAAAGTTATTTCACGCTGTCCAATCTCAGCGCGTCTCACACCAACTAACCTATAGCAGCGCTGCACTTTTGGTGATGTATATTCACCACTGACCAATACCAGCACGGCTCTTTGTTACGTCAGTATCACTCCTTCTACTGACCCTTCCTTTACAAAATCAGCCTCAATGTCTTTTGAAGTCTTTAACGAACAATTACGAACTACATAAACACAGCTTGTCTGCTCCACTAGAAGAAATACGAAAGTATTTTCATGTACTCTAAGAAATCTCTACACTCCAGCACAATCTCGACCAGCGCTATTATGCTCTCTTACAAGTGGAAAATTCTCTGGACTTACCCAGTTGCGCTTTCTGAAGTGACCCAAATAAACATCCACAACTTCATCCAACAAAGTTCCCTGTGCAGTAACCTTCAGTTCGACGACCGCCTAGTACCACATCAACAGCAGACAACGCACATAAAGCTTAGTGTATGCCACACTAAGACAGCCGTAGGCTTATCCTGGGATCTTAGGCCAACGATGGATCCGCCAAATCCATTGAGATTCAACAAACCTCAACATACATAGAGGTACGAACTCACACATATCATAGACTGTTTAAATCTGTCCTGTCTCTAAACTCCGTCTCTTTATTACCTAGTATTTTAATATAAACTAACCATCCGATGCAACTACCAAAAACTGATGCAGCGGAAGCGTTGGGGGATTTTTTGTTTTATCTATCCACACCAACCACTATACCATAATAAGAAGCGTAACTCTAATGACATAAGTCATTGCCTCACAGTTAGCAATATCAAAGGTCCTCGGACGAATCTTTGGTAGAGCTAAAAGGGACTAAATAATAAAAGACGGTATGCTATTTCTCTGCGAGGACCTACAATGAAGAAATACGCTAAACATTTGTCATTATAATCATATCCATATAACACAATAACTCTGAAATAAAAACAGACACTATTCTTTCTATTAGTTTTCTTGTTATTTCATAATATGAATGGTCAATCACAAATACGATGCAAGTAGAGTGATAAATTGGTTCATAGAGTACAGGATATATTCACAATAACTATCACAGATCATTCAATAAACATCAGCATATCAGGTATAGAGGAGTGAGAGAGAGAGAAAAGACGTCAGTGAAACAACAGCTCACTTACAAGATGAAACACTAATGCACAGCGTGCGATTAGTTTGAAAGGCTAACTCCACGGCCGTTAGAGTATATCAAGGGCAGCACCATCAGCCGATGATGTGCAAAGTCTCCAGCAAAGACTCTTAGGAGCACTAGGATCTGTCAGCCAGAGAATCAGGAATCAGCACGGCATGCAGCATACCACGAACGCAGGACAGGTCACCATTCTGTGAACGAGGCGAGGAGCATTGTCCCACAGGAATCTACTTCCTTCCTTCAGCTAATATGTTGCTTTCTCTACTCTCTACAAACATTTTCATTGGCTAAACATGATGGTGTGGCTGTCTTTTGACAATGACCTAAGTAATAGTTCTAAACACTCTTTGTCTAAAAATTGTACAACTTCCAAAAGAGGAAGAAGGAAGCACCTAGATACATTTGTATAGTAAATCTAGCAATAGTTACATGCATGCCATCTACAACCCTCGCCTAGACAGGAAAGAACTATACAGTTTTCTTCATTCTAAGGAAGTATTTGGTTACTTTTTCGTCAAGGGCAGAAAGCACAGGAGCACAGTAGCACATCCCCTAACAAACATTCGCTGAGGCCTACATTTATTTAAGCAAAAGAGAGAATTATTTCTAAAAACCTACACTACTTTCACGAAAAATAATAGGCAGAATCTTTGTTGTTTATTTTCTGCAGTTAGGAAGACGGAATGACACTCAGTTAGCAATATTCACATTATTTTAACTAGGAAAAATCAACTATAATGCCTTGTGCACATTTTTCTCATGTTAAACACTCTTGTGTTATATTATTAGTTTTGCGTATATTATAAAAATACATGCATTTGAGGGGAATTCATCGAACAGATTTTATATTCAAAAATCGTGCTCCATCAATGGTTTAAGTAAAACAAGGCAACAATCTGAGGGGATACTACGTCAAAGATAGTCAATTAACAACACTTTATTATGTCCTCCTTATGGGATTGTAGTTTTCTGGATGTTTGTCCCATAGAAATTAATGTGTTAAAACTTCTTTGTGTTTGTCCCTCCTCCAGTGCAACTCCAAGAGAGTTAAAGATTTGCTAAATTATCAGTTATTATATTAATTACTCCGAGGTAATACAGATACTTTTATCCTGCCCCTAGAGTGTGCTTGGTTTATTCTAGAAAGACTTATTTCCAAGTCCACAATTATGTTTTTCCTCTCTGCACATGTGAATCGCTGTTTGGTCATATTGGGAACGATTCCAAAACTTTTACCACGATGTGTAAGTTGGCAGAATCATTCAGCTAAAGTATAAACAGCCACTAAAATTTGAGATTTCACAACCTATACTCAATAATCAGCCCACCCCCATGATGATATTAGTGGGCAAGTTCATTGAAGGGTTGTGGTCTACTATGTTAACCCTTTTCCATACATTTCAGTGGGCAATGTCATACCCTAGACTATTATGGCCTAAATGATGCAGCCATATGCCACAAACCACTGGGGTTTTGCAATATTGTACACTGCTAACAACAGATTACTGCATGACAAGCCTGGGTGGTTACCTTAATTTACATTGCTGCTCTTTTTCAAATGCTTAGATGTTCATGACCTGGAATGTTGCTGGTATAACAAAACCTCTTGATCTTGATTTTTTGCACATATAAATATTCCAAGACTGAGCTACCTAATTTTTAGAACTTTTGCAATACACTTACTCCGAGTAGCCAAGGATGCTCTAAGGGTGGCCTAGCAATTGTATTAGCACTACCTAATGTTTAGTGTATGGACAGTATGATTCATGCTAATTCTGATATAATAGTGGTGATAGTTATTTCAATATATATATGTATATATATATATATATATATTCACTGAAAAAACCATAGGTTTCAGGGACGTTATAGTTAGAAATTATCATTTAAAAAACCTTTGAAATTCACTGAAAAAACCATAGGTTTCAGGGACGTTATAGTTAGCTGGACATTTCACTCGTACAAAACCATAGAAATTCCACTGTTATAGTTAGTTCAGCTAACTATAACTCGTGCCCCTCCAATGCACTGCTGATCACATCACATATTGCATCATTCATGACATGGTCAGTGACATCACTGATGACATCACTGATCACATCTCAAATGACATCACTGATGACATCACTGATTACATCATCCAGTGAATGTGTTTTTCTTTCAAGTTTAAATATGTATTATATATATATACCAAGGTGTATTGAAGAATGAGTGGGTGTATAAGTGTCTGGATGGAGGATTTAGTAGGTGTGTGACTGACTGTTTAACTGAGTTATTACATGTGTCTTACTGAATGCATGGGTTAGTGACTAAACTGTGTGAATGTCTATATCAGTCTGTTTGCTGTTGTATAAGCTGCTGCATGGGTTGGTCAGTAGCTACATGAGTGTCTATATGGGTTATTAATTGGTTGCCAGAGTATTTGTATGGGTGCCTGAGTGTGTGTGTGGGTGCGTGAGAGGTGTGTGACTCTGTGCATACATGTTTGAGTGGTTGATTCACTGGGTGTATGGGTTCAAGTGTGCCTGTGGAAACAGCTGTTTGTGTGGGTGAGTGTGTGTATGGGGGTGTTAGTGAGTGAATGGATGACTCAGTGGTACTTGTCCAACTAACTACATATGTAAAAGACAGTGTATGTGAGAGTTGGAGTATATAAATGACTATACGTGAGAGTTAGTGATTGTGAGAGTGGCTGTGTGGATGAGTGTGTACTTGTATCAGTGATTGTATAAGAAAGTAATTATGCGTTTCTTTCTGTTTGAATAAGTGATGTGTTGTGTGTATAACTGTATAGGTCAGTAAATGGAAGTGTGATTGATTATTTGCATGACTGACTAGGTGTGTGAGTAACTCTGGATGAGTGCTGCTGTGTGAGTGTCTGTGTAGGTGTATGAGTGCATATGATAGTGTTGTATTGATGAGTGACTGCATGTATGAGTGATTGTATGGGTGAATGAGTGGATGAGTGTGTAGACCTAAGAACCAGTGATTAGATATGTAGTAAATGGTATTGGTGTGTCTAAGGTTTCAAAAATGGTATTCTGTTTTTGGAGTGGGTGTATCAAAGGTTATATTAGGGTGTGAGAAGGTGCATCAGATTGTCACATGGATGATGTCATCAGTGATGTCATCAGTGATGTCATTTGAGATGTGATCAGTGATGTCATCAGTGATGTCACTGACCATGTCATGAATGATGTAATATGTGATGTGCTCAGCAGTGCATTGCGGGGCGCGAGTTATAGTTAGCTGAACTAACTATAACAGTGGAATTTCTATGGTTTTGTACAAGTGAAATGTCCAGCTAACTATAACGTCCCTGAAACCTATGGTTTTTTCAGTGAATTTCAAAGGTTTTTTAAATGATAATTTCTAACTATAACGTCCCTGAAACCTATGGTTTTTTCAGTGAATTTCTAAGGTTTTTTAAATGCTAATTTCTAACTATAACGTGCCTGAAACCTATGGTTTTTTCAGTGAATTTCAAACGTTTTTTAAATGCTAATTTCTAATTATAATGTTCATTAAACCTATGGTTTTTTCAGTGATTTTAAATTATCATTCCATTCTCAACCTAGTGAAAACAGCCAATATCGCCAGTTTTCCAACAATAGCTTCCGCAAAAAAATTCGCCACAAATGAGAGCGACAACTAACTGCTAATAATATGCAGAGTAGGCGTTCCCGTGCAAAAATAACACGAAAACACCACTTCCCGATATTTTCAACGAGCAGCCAAATCTGGGGTGCGATCCAAAAACAGGCGATAAGCTGCGTTAGCAGTAGGAATTTAACATCTGCCTTTTACTGGTGTAAAGCAGGACGACTACCTACAGTGTGAAAGGGAGCCCAGCCCAGAACCACATCTGAAGAGCAACACATGTCATAGAGCTACTGACCATGCAGTTCCGACACCCAAGAATGCCACAACACCCACTGCCATCACCCTCAGGACCTCCCCCCCGGACCACCCCTCTCCCTACTACCACCGAGGCAGCGCAGAACAGGACAGCGGACCTTCCAAAAATGGCATGGTCCCTCAGCCACACAATAGCTGAATCTTCGGAGATGTGGTAACCAAGTATGTGTGAAGGACGCAAGTCACCCATCAATAAAAATGCACACAATGCCAAGTGTAGCGGTGATGTGGTGGACAGACCTCACTATGCAGAGCACAAACCTCTCCATGTGGACATATACTGCTGGTGCTTGTAGTGTTGTGGACAATAGACGCAACCATGTTACCTCAGGCAGTGGGGAAGATCTCGGTCATGTAGCTGTGTTGTCCCCCCCTGGAAGCGGAAGCGGAGTGTGCTGGTCCAACGAACGCCACTCCAGCGTAGGAGTATGAATAAATAGGCTGGGGCTGTGGTCGTGG
This sequence comes from Calotriton arnoldi, assembly GCA_963921515.1. Classification (NCBI taxonomy): domain Eukaryota; kingdom Metazoa; phylum Chordata; class Amphibia; order Caudata; family Salamandridae; genus Calotriton; species Calotriton arnoldi. The sequence goes on along the minus strand of CAWUFW010005136.1, from coordinate 410,382 downwards.
TTCACTTGTGGGAAGGAAAAAGCGTCTGCCCGGGAGGCAGCCCTCACCCTGCCACGAGGCCTCCGCCGTGACCGCCGGCCTCCTCGACACAGGCCCGCTGCGAACCCAGCAGCAGAGCACCACAGAGTTATGTCTGTACAGACTACTGCCTTCGATCTACACTGCGGACAGCAGGGCTCACAATTCAGATCGAGTCGCGATTGCAGATGACGCACTCCAGTAGGGAAGAGACATTGATCCCAGTGCGGCCCACCCGGACCACGCATCATCGCAGACTGCGCACACACTGAGTGCTTCAGGTGCCACTAACTCAGTGCACCACAAGTCAATGCCACGTGGACTTATTAAGACAGAATTCAGTAGGCAAAAGACATTGCTACCAGTGCGGCCCCCCGGACCACGCATCATCGCAGGCTCCACACACGCTGGTTGCTTCAGGTGACACTAACTGTACAGCTCAATTCAACGCCACGTGGCTGTGGGTCCTTGCTGACCGCTGCCTCCGGCCTACACTGCGGTCATCAGGGCTCACATTTAAAATTGACTCTTGATTCATTAATTGCAGAGTCCAGTAGGCAACTAAGTATTACGTCCCTAAAACCTACATAATATCCTTTTAGTATCCTTGCTTCAAGAACTTGTTTTATATCAGTTATAGCTTTAGTACAATGACCAAATTCATCTTGCAAGTCCAAAGGAACACTGAATGGCAGTCTACACTGCGGACAGCAGAGCTCACAATTTGAATTCAGTCTTGATTTATTAATTGCAGACAGAATTGTACTCTATGTCCTCGAATTTTGTCAAGAGGAAGTGACAAAAAGCATTCCTTGATGTCTGTGCTGACTACTGCCTTCGATCTACACTGCGGTCAGCAGGGCTGCACAATTCAGATCGAGTCGCGATTGCAGATGACGCAGTCCAGTAGGCAAGAGACATTGCATCATCGCTGGCTGCGCACATGCTGAGCGCCACACCTACCACTAACTCTATGCAGCTCAAGTCAACGCCACGTGGCTGTGGACTCTTCCTGACCACTGCCTCCGGCCTACACTGCGGTCAGCAGGGCTCGCAATTCAGATCGAGACGCGATTGCAGATGACGCAGTCCAGTAGGCAACAGACATTGCATGATCGCTGGCTGCGCACACGCTGAGCGCCACACCTACCACTAACTCTATGCAGCTAAAGTCAACGCCACGTGGCTCTGGGCTCTTCCTGACCACTGCCTCCGGCCTACACTGTGCTCAGCAGGGCTCACAATTCAAATTCAGTCTTCATTCATTAATTTCAGAGTCCAGTAGGCAACTAACTATAACGACCCTGAAACCTACATATTTCGACAGTGTATTCCATAAATGTTTCATCTTTTGTTCCATACACCTACACTGCGGTTAGCAAAGCTCACAATTTAAATTGAGACATGATTTATTTATTGCAGAGAGAATTGTATTCTATGTCCTCGAATTTTGTAAACAGGAAGTGACTAAAAGCATTCTTCGATGTCTGTGCTGACTACTGCCTTCGATCTACACTGCGGATAGCAGGGCTCACAATTCACATCGAGTCGCGATTGCAGATGACTCAGTCCAGTAGGCAACAGACATTGCTCCCAGTGCGGCTCGCCCACACCACGCATCATCGCTGGCTGCGCACACGCTGAATGCTTCTGATGCCCCTATCTCAGTGCAGCACAACTCATGGACCCTTTATGATACAATGTTTTGTGTATAATTTCACATCTGCTGCCCCTACCTCAGTGTATCATAAGTCATGGACCCTTTACGATACAATCTTGTGTGTATTATTTCACATCTGTTGCCCCTACCTTAGTGCAGCACAAATCATTGACCCTTTATGATTGAATTTGTGTGTCTGATCAAATGTTTACTGTTGTACTTGTTGCCAGCACCAACCATTCCCGGACGGCTGGCTTACACTCACCCCACACGCATCCAGCACAGACGTCACTGGACATGTGACCCTGGTAATAAAAATGAGTTGAGCGCACGTGCCCGTACCCAGTTCCACTATCTATCTGTGTCCGTGTGTTCATTATGTATGCAAGATGCCGCCCCTGGGCCCTACCACATTACATTGTGCTGTGGACAGGGTATGCAACCATGTTACCTCTGGCAGTGGGGAAAACTTCGGTTATGTAACTTTCTCTCGGTCATTGTACAAGTACGTACGTAGAGACTGGATCATTAGAATACTGCAAGGAGAGTGTATAGTGAATTTATAAGTGCTTGGAGATTGGCGGAGTAATTGTATAAGTATATATGTTGGCGCAGCCTAACCCCGAACACAAGCTTGGCTCTAATTGGCTGCCCTCCATGTGCCAAAAACTGAAACTTGAACTTTGCATGGCCCTGTATTGCTACAGCTGCAACACTCCACTGAATGTGCAATAAACATTCATATCCACACAGATGTGTCATGTCCACCATCTTTCATGTGTGGAACTATGGATGAATGTAGGGTCAGTGATTCCCCATACCTTCCATGTTGGCCATGTTGTGGGACTTGGCTCACAGAGTGACACATTGGCGCTTGCGACCCGGGTGACGTCAGCACTACAACAGGGACACCCACATCAGTTGATTCCTCATACAGCCCAGGACAGAGCCACGCCCATAGCTCCAGAGTCATTCTTCACAGCCTCACGCAGGACTGGCATACGCCAGGCCTGCCCACTCCGCTTACGCTTACAGGGAAGGACAACAACGCTACATGGCCCTGATTTTCATTGCAGTGATCTGCTGGTCACACCCTAGTTGTCAGTACGCCACAGCCACTCCCTCACGGCTAGTATATACCCACACCACACCCATCCAGCACAGGCGTCACAGGACACGTGACCCTGCCAATAAAAAAGACTGGGCGCATGTGCTCGACGCCATTTCAGAGTTGCTCGCACCGGATGCACTGCGGCCGGCACAGGCACACCGGCACAGGACGGTGACTTTTGGTCCACTGAGGTACGGGTACCGTAACTGCTGAGCGGGTGTACAGCTTGCGGTGATGGCCCGTCTCGGCGGTCTGGACAGCTCAGGTTTTGTGTGCCCTGCTGGACCGCAGTGTAGGCCTGAGCCATCAGACAGCGCAGGCCTACCGGCACGTGGCGTCACCTCGCTGGCCACAGAGTTAGTGGCACCGCAAGGGCTGAGCGGGTGTGCAGCCTGCGGTGAAAAGCCCGGTGCACTGGTATGTCCTCTGCCATGGCGAAATCAAGACCCAGCACCAAATGTGAGACCTAGTGGCCTGCGGAGCGGGGCTGCATGATATGCAGGGTGCCGTGTCCGCGGGCCCCGGGCTTGGGGCTTGCAGCGGCACGTGGTAGGCCCTCTTTTCTACACGCATGTTGTGAAAGGTGAGCAGAGAGGCTTGTTAGCGCAGCGGCGGGCAGTGACCTCCGGGCAGTGGGAGTGGATGGGGTGCAGCAGCCTGGGTGCGCAGCGGCCGACAGTCACCTCCGGGCAGTGGGAGTGGATGGGGTGCAGCAGCCTGGGTGTGCAGCAGCGGGCAGACACCTCTGGGCAGTGGAAGTGGATGGGGTGCAGCAGCCTGGGTGCGCAGCGGCGAGCAGACACCTCTGGGCAGTGGAAGTGGATGGGGTGCAGCAGCCTAGATGCACAAAGGCGGGACAGAGAATTAGGCGTGTGCAGTTGTATGTACTCTGCCATTACTGATTCCATATTACGTTTCAGATGAGTAAGCTTGAGGGCTTCACTATGTTCCGGCACGTGGTTGGAGACACACCGGTGACGGAAAGGTGAGCTGTGAGGGTTTTGTCCACAGTGTGGGCACTCACTGTCCCTCTCCATCTCTTCCTTTCTCTCCCTCACACTCTTTCTCTCTCTCTTCCTCTCTCTCTCTCTCACTCTATCTCTTCCTCTCTCTCACACTGTTTTATTCTTTCTCTCTCTCTACCTCTCTCTCTCTCTCACTCTCTCACTCTTCCTCTGTTTCTCTCTTCCTCTTTCTCATACTGTTTCTCTCTTTCTCTCTCTCTTCCTCTCTCTCACTGTTTCTCTCTCTCCTCTCTCTCTCTCACTCTTTCTCTCTGTCTACCTCTCACTGTTTCTTTCTTTTTCTCTCTCTTCCTCTCTGTCAATCTTTCTCTCTCTCTCTCCTTTGATGGACGCATGACACACAATGTTATCTTGCTTTTTGTCTAGCAGGCTGTGATTCACAGATTGACGACCCCCCCCGACACGGACCTCCCGCCACGAGGCGATGACTTCAGTTCCACTGAGTTAGTGCCACCAGAGCTGAGCGCGTGTGCAGCCTGCGATGATGCGTGGCCATCCTGCAATCAAAACCCACTTTGAATTGTGAGCTCGGCATGACCGCGTGTACGCAACGCCTGAGGAGGTTGCTTCGGCACGTGGTGGACCCTCTTAGACACACGCCGGTGGCGGAATGTGAGCAGAGAGGCTTGTTTCCGCAGCAGCGAGCAGTCTCCTCTGGGCGGTGGGAGTGGATAGTGTGCAGCACCCTGGGTGCACAAGAGCGTGCAGACACCTCTTGGCAGTGGGAGTGGATTGGATGCAGCAGTCTGGGTGCGCAGGAACGGGCAGTCACCTCCGGGCAGTGGGACTGGATGGAGTGCACCAGCCTGGGTGCACAGCAGCGGGCAGACACCTCTGGGTGGTGGGAGCGGATGGGGTACAGCAGCCTGGGTGCGCAGAGGCGGGCGGACACCTCTGGGCGGCGGGAGTCGATGGGGTGCAGCAGCCTGGATGCGCAGGGGCGAAACAGAGAATTAGGCATGTGCAGTTATATGTACTCTGCCATTACTGATTCTATACTATGTTTCAGATGACTAAACTTGAAGACTGCTCTATGTCCCAACACGTGGTTGGAGACACACCGGTGGCAGAAAGGTGAGCTGTGAGGATTTTCTCCACAGTGTCAACACTCACTCTCCCTCTCCATCTCTTCCTTTCTGTCACTCACACTCTTTCTCTCTCTCTCACTCTCTATCTCTTCCTTTCTCTCTCTCACACTCTTTCTTTCTATGTCTTTTCCTCTCTCTCTCTCTCTCTCTCATTCTTTCTTTCTCTCTCTCTTCCTCTCTGTCTCACTCTTTCTCTCTCTCTCTACCTCTCTCTCACACTGTTTCTCTCTTTCTCTCTCTCTTCCTTGTATCTCACTCTTTCTCTCTTTCTCTCTCTCTTCCTCTCTCTCTCACTCTTTCTCTCTTTCTCTGTCTTCCTCTCTCTCACTCTTTCTTTCTCTGTCTCTTCCTCTCTCTCACTCTTTCTCTCTTTCTCTCTCTCTCCTTTCATGGACGCATGACGCACAATCTTATCTTTCTTTTTGTCTTGCAGGCTGTGATTCACAAATTGTCGAGGGATGACACGCCATACCTGTACCTACTTTTATTTTGTTGTTTTGTTTAAATAAAATGTTTTATATGTAAATCCATAGATGACTGAGATTCTTATTTGTTCAACCTCACATGCATCTTCTTTACTATAATTGTGCGACATCAGCCAATTTGTCACGTTCCAGATTTCCTAAGGTTGCTGTCACATTTGTTTGTGTAGGGGGGAGGTGAGGGGGGTTGGCGGACAAGGGGCTGGTGGCAGGGGGTGTCGGAGCAGTGTTGGGTGTCCGAGCTGCATGATCGTTGGCTCCATTGCATCTGTTGTCATTCACTTTGAAAGTTAAAAATATCATTTCAAATACTTAACCACTACTACAAAACACATAACACACCTTCTTAATTTCTAATTTACCTTCGTAGTTGGTATGCAGATTTCAAATGTCACAAACGCATGCAATTCTTTTCTTGTCACACAGTACATCTAATGCACCGCTTTCATCAAGAATGGAACCAGTAATGGCAGAATTTCCCTGTTGCTCCACACATAAATACATATAAAGAACAAATCAAAATAGTTCCTTATTTTTTTAGATTGCAAAACCTCTCTTTATTGGTTATTTTTGAACTTTCCATATAAACAGTTTTTTTAAGGACACATACAGGTGAAAAGTTCAAGGTATTGTATCACCACTTTCTAGAACATTCTACGACACGTGCAGGTTAAAAGTTCATCATTTTTTTAAACCTACCGATATTTCTTTTTGCAACATTTTTTCAACATTTAACGGCACGTGGAGGTCAAAAGTTCACCATTCTTTCAAGTTTGAACTGCACCTTCCAAATACAATTAGCAGGTGAGGTTGAGCTGAGCAAATTTCATCCTATAATATGTACTCCACGTATAAACTGCTTTTTTATTAACCAATCACAAAGATGCTTTTCATCAAAACTAATATACACCCTACTTTTTAGGACACAATACATTTCATCTCCCAATCGGTTAACGTTTTGTATGTAAAAAAAAAAGTAGTTCCCCATGTTTAAACATATCTCTTATTCTACGAACGGACTGCATGAGCTACAGACATTTATCCATATCTTGTAGCCATACCTTCAAAATGCTAGTGTGGATTGTAGGACATAGCTATGTTTTCTGGTGCAAGAGGTATGCAGAACAGAGACGTATTGACTTAGACCTAGGTTTACAAAATGTGCACATTAAATGGTTTGCACAGAGAGGTTTGAAGTGGCACCAATTGCTCCCTTTGGTTAAAACCTGTTCGCATCTCCAACACCCTGATCTCATGATTGTGCACTGTGGTGGTAACGACCTAGGCACATTGACTGGGGTAGGTTTGGAAATGCTTATGAAAGACACCTTTGGACAATTGATGTTACTTTTGCCTCAAACTGTCTTTGTATATTCCAATATATGCCAAAGATAGAAGTGGAAATGGTCAAACCAATTTTGTCATAAGATTGAAAAATCTAGGAAGAATGTCAACAAAGCTGTGTCTGCATACCTCAGAGACCATAGAATGGGGTCGATTTACAACAACAACATACGTTTTGATATGGCTGATATCTACAGAAGTGATGGAGTACACTTCACAGATGAGGGAAACCGAGTTTTCCTGATTAACTTGAAGCTGTGCATTCGCACTTACATGTAGCTCCAACTAATAAACACAAGGGCTCTTTTAGAGCCGCCTTATATTCCCAATTTCGGCTCGCAGAGTGTCAGCTGCGGTTCGGCTAGCAGAGGGACACCTGCGGGCCGTCGGGCAGGCTCGCAGAGGAAGAGCTGCAGCCCGTGGGCTCAGCTCGCAGAGGGAGACCTACGAGCCGTTGGCTCGCAAAAGCACAGCACCGTACTGGCTCGCAGAGGGAGAGCTGTGGCCGGACTCGCAGAGGGAGACCAACGGGCCAACAGGCCTGCTAGCAGACACACAGCTATCAGTTAACGGGCTGGCTCGCAGAGATACAGCTGCGAGCCCTTCGAGCTGCAACCCAACGGGCTAACTCGCAGAGGGAGAGTAACTGGCCGACGGGCCTGCTAGCACAGACAGAGCTACGAGCTAATGAGGTGGCTCACAGAGGTAGAGCTGCGGGCCCGATGGCTCGCAGACACAGAGCTGCAAGCCGAAGGACTGCCTTCTAAAGGCATAGCCGCGAGCTGATGATGTGGGATGAGGAAGCGTAAAAGGAGTATCTCGCACAGACAGACTTGCGGGATATTTTCAGTATTGCCTCGCAGAGGGAGAAATACGGATGCGATGCCTTTCAGAGGGAGAGATGCGAGCTGACTGACTGAGTCACAAAATGGCTCACAGCTCGCAGTCGCAGAGCTGCAAGCCGACGGACTGGCTTCTAAAGGCATAGCCGCGAGCTGGTGATGTGGGGAGAGGGACCGTGAAAGGGGTATCTCGCACAGATAGAGCTACGGTATATTTTTAGTGTTGCCTCACAGAGGTAGAACTACGGACCTGATGCCTTGCAGAGGGAGAGTTGTGAGCTGACGGGCTGAATCACAAAATGGCTGCCAACACTTCCTAGTTTCAACAGTTTGCAGCCAATGAGCCGCAAGCTCGTGCTCGTAACGCTTCAGTCAATCAGATGTCAGAATTCTTAAATATCGATATCTGGAAAATTTGATATTTCTCTAAAACTACTGAACGGATTTACCCGATTTAAACAAAACCGTGCTTTCTGGACCAAGACCTTTCTCTGTGCCAAATTTGGCCCGACGGCTCGCAGACACAGAGCTGCGAGCCGATGGACTGCCTTCTAAAGGCATAGCCGCGAGCTGATGATGTGAGGAGAGGGAGCGTAAAAGGAGTATCTCGCACAGACAGACCTGCGGTATATTTTCAGTATTGCCTTGCAGAGGTAGAATTACGGATGCGATGCCTTTTAGAGGGAGAGATGCGAGCTGACGGACTGAGTCACAAAATGGCTCACAGCTCGTAGTCACAGAGCTGCAAGCCGACGGACTGGCTTCTAAAGGCATAGCCGCGAGCTGGTGATGTGGGGAGAGGGACCGTGAAAGGGGTATCTCGCACAGACAGAGCTGCGGTATATTTTTAGTGTTGCCTCGCAGAGGTAGAACTATGGACCTGATGCCTTGTAGAGGGAGAGTTGTGAGCTGACGGACTGAATCACAAAATGGCTGCCAACACTTCCTAGTTTCAACAGTTCGCAGCCAATGAGCTGCAAGCTCGTGCTCGTAACGCTTCAGCCAATCAGATGTCAGAATTCTTAAATATCGATATCTGGAAAATTTGATATTGCTCTAAAACTACTGAACGGATTTACCCGATTTAAACAAAAGCGTGCTTTCTGGACCAAGACCTTTCTCTGTGCCAAATTTGGCGTAATTCCGTTCAGCAGTTTGACCTGTAGCCTTGTCTAAAGTTTCCTATGGAAATTGCATGGAGAAAACACGTTTTAGGACCCCCCTTTTTTCTTAGCCCCCCCTTGACGAATCCCCCCCAAACTTTTAGGATAGGAGCTGACCTGAAAAGAGGAACTTTTTGGAAAATTTCGTAAAGATTCGTCAAACGACGCCAAAGTTATAAGCACATCAAAAAATGCTTTTCCTATGGAAACGTGGTCCCAACTATAACTACCTACTGGCGACCGCCATTAGGTAATATATATACAGCTGCGGAGTTTATTAACATTGGAAAGCTGAGGGGAAAATAAAACAACCTTGAAAGTTAAGAAATGAGCACGTTCATTTATTTCCGACCTATTTAGGCAGGATGTGGACTCCAATTCCCGAGATGCAGTATAAAGAGGCCCACAAGGGAAGCTATTTAAACGGGACAATTTGAATTGGAGGATCGACGGAAAGAACATTGCTGAAGACATGCTGCCTTTGAAAAAGGACATTTATGTTTGAAACGCGTCAGGCAAGGCATGGTACTCGGTATTTCACTCACCGCAATTGTTCTGTTACCAGATATTAAAGGCTTGTTGGGAGTGACCTCCGCGCAAAGGCAACTTTTTTGAATGATATATATATATATATATATATATATATATATATATATATATATATATATATATATATATATATATATATATATATATATATATATATATCCGCTGGCAGTGTCCCCATGCATGGACGCAAGAACAGGACCACGGACTCTGTATACGCTGTTGCCAAAATTAATAATTTATTTTTAAAGTGAAACGGGTGATGCCTCTGACGCGTTTCGGACACAGGCTATATATATTATCTACTGGCGGTCGCCAGTAGATAGTTATAGTTACAACCTATTATCCATAGGAAATCCGCGACATTCTATTTGAAATAACTCTCTTGCCGGTTGACGTATCTTCGCGAAATTTTTAAACTTCGTGGGGCGCTCCGGTCCGCTCCTACCCTGAAAGTCTCGGGGTGATACGTCAAGCGGGGGCCGAGAAAAAAGGAGGGGCCCAAAACGCGTTTTCCCCATGCATTTTCCCATAGGAAACTTTAGACACGGCTACAGCCCGAACTGCTGAACGGAATTACACCAAATTTGGCAAAGAGGTAGTTCTTGGTTCAGAAAGAACCCTTTTAGTTAAATGGTGTAAATCCGTTCAGTAGTTGCTGAGAAAATCAAAAAGTAAAAGTACATATATATCTATGGGCACGGAGGATTCGCGCACCCTGAGCGCACCCTGCGCGCACCGTCCCGATCACGAGCTGCATGTTAATTGGCTGTCAGCTGGCTGTCAACATTCCGATTCAGGAAATGTTGGCAGCCATTTTATCCTCGGTAGAACCGAGGGACAGAAACAAGTGCGCAAAGCGCACAAAGGGGAGGTAGAAACACCCTGACCCCTAGGTTTGCTCAGGGGTCCCACAAGGACCCCCTGGGCAAAAAAAAAAAAAATCGGCAGGATGCGCTCAGGGTGCGCGAATCCTGCCGAAGCAAATCGAAGCGCGGTCTCCCGCGCTTCGATGTTAGTGGCCTCCGGGTGGCCCAAGTCCCGGGGGCATGCTGAGGGGGGTTAATTTTATGTGTGGGGGCCTCTAAGGGCCCCCAAGCCCGGGGACCACCACCCCCCGGGGCTTTATGTACAATGGTGCGGGAGGGCTCTGAGCCCTCCCGCAGCCCCGAGGACCACCACCTCCCGGGGCTTCTTTTTTTAATTAAAAACCTGTGTGGGGGGCTCCAGCCCCCACACGCCCGAGACCACCACCTCCCGGGGCACTAAGAAAAATTACAATGGGGGTCCGTTTTGGACCCCAGAGCCCAGGGACCACCACCTCCCCGGGGCTGTGCCACTGAATGGGAGGGGGCGCGCGGCCCCCTCCTGGAGCCCTTGATGGCCCTGGGGACCACCACCCCCAGGGCCGGCTCCTGCAGTGTCCCGGGGTGCCTACCCCGGGACACTGCTGTTGCAATGACAGGACGGGAGCCTCGCGGCTCCCGTCCTGTCATTGCAAACTTGCTTTGGATATTGGAAGAGAGAGCAGGAAACCTGCTCTCTCTTCAATATCCAAAGCCGACTGCTTTCCACATGAGGAGCTGCATCTTAGCAGCTCCCCATGTGTAACAGCTGTGCCGGCTCCCGTAGGACACGGGGAGCCGGCGGGACTGTGGGGGATTGGGGACCCCCACAGTCCCCAACGAGAGGCCAGCCCCGGGGATGGGGTCCCCGGGGCAAGTAGTGGCCCGGGAGGGAGCCACGCGGCCCCCTCCCCCAAAATTTTTTTTTTTTAAAAACGATCGGGCCCGCAGGCCCCGCCCCTTCCTTCACCACTCTGCAAACGCGCCCCTGGCGCGTTTGCAGAGGGGAACGAATCCCCTTGAATACTGGGGGTCCCTGGGGCCAACTAGCCCACCAGGAACCTCCAGTATGCGCCAGGGAGCTGCCTTGCAGAGAGGTGTACAGAGGCCACGCCCCTTTTACACCTCTCTGCAACGCAGCTCTATGGCGCTTTTTGGAGGTATATGGTGGGCTAGTTGGACTCCGGGGACCCTCAGGATTCAAGGGGACTTAATCCCCCAACTTAAAACGCGCCACGGGGCGCGTTTGCACAGTGGTGAAGGGAGGGGCGGGGCTTGAGGTGACATGTGTGCAAACAGGCCCCGTGGCGCGTTTTAAGATGGGGAATTAAATCCCCTTCAATCCTGAGGGTCCCTGGAGGCCAACTAGCCCAACAGGTACATCCAGAAAGCGCCACAGAGCTGCGTTGCAGAGAGGTGTAAAAGGGTGTGGCCTCTCTACACGTCTCTGCAACGCAGCCCCTGGCGCATATTGGAGGTTCCTGGTGGTCTAGTTGGCCCCTAGGGACCCTCAGGATTCAAGGGAACTTAATCCCCCAACTTAAAACGCGCCACGGGGCGCGTTTGCAAAGATGTCACCTCAGGCCCCGCCCCTCCCTTCACCATTGTGCAAATATTCCTCTAAAATCAGCCGAAATAGGAATTCCGATTTACTCACCTGTTATAAGGAGAGACCTCAGTGCTGTATCTTTCAGCCCAGTACTGGTCCTGAAAAGTAATTTTAACCGTACTTACCGGTAACTTGAATTTCCTTCATAGGCTAACATTGACTGGTTTCACTTGGAAATTCTTCTAAGTGTGGAGTTTTGGAACTTTAAAATATTCCTCTAAAATCAGCCGAAATACGAATTCCGATTTACTCACCTGTTATCAGGAGAGACCTCAGTGCTGCATCTTTCAGCCCAGTACTGATCCTGAAAAGTAATTTTAACCGTACTTACCGGTAACTTGAATTTCCTTCATAGGCTAACATTGACTGGTTTCACTTGGAAATTCTTCTAAGTGTGGAGTTTTGGAACTTTAAAATATTCCTCTAAAATCAGCCGAAATACGAATTCCGATTTACTCACCTGTTATCAGGAGAGACCTCAGTGCTGCATCTTTCAGCCCAGTACTGATCCTGAAAAGTAATTTTAACCGTACTTACCGGTAACTTGAATTTCCTTCATAGGCTAACATTGACTGGTTTCACTTGGAAATTCTTCTAAGTGTTGATTTTTGAAACATACAAATATTCCTCTAAAATCAGCCGAAATCCGAATTCTGATTTACTCACCTGTTATCAGGAGAGACCTCAGTGCTGCATCTTTCAGCCCAGTACTGGTCCTGAAAAGTAATTTTAACCGTACTTACCAGTAACTTGAATTTCCTTCCATAGGCTAACATTGACTGGTTTCACTTGGAAATTCTTCTAAGTGTGGAGTTTTGGAACTTTAAAATATTCCTCTAAAATCAGCCGAAATACGAATTCCGATTTACTCACCTGTTATCAGGAGAGACCTCAGTGCTGCATGTTTCAGCCCAGTACTGATCCTCAAAAGTAATTTTAACCGTACTTACCGGTAACTTGAATTTCCTTCATAGGCTAACATTGACTGGTTTTCAGCAAAAAAGTTTCAAAGTGTTGATTTTCACAAACTACAAATATTCCTTAAAAATCGCCTGTATGACTTAAACGCATTCTTTCAACTGTTTACAGGAGATGCACCAGTGCTGGATCCAGGATCCAACACTGAGTAAGAAAAAGTAACGATAACAGTTTTTACCTGCTAAGTGAATTTCCTTCCATAGGATAACATTGGTGATTCTATGAGAAAAAGTTTCAAAGTGTCAACTTTTAAAATACAATAATATTCCTTAAAAATCACGACTGTAACCAAAACGCTTTTACTCAACTGTTTACAGGAGATGTACCAGGACTGAATCTAGGATCCAGTCCTGTGGTTACAAAAGTAATCCATAAAGTAACTAATTGCATTTAACTAGAAATTCACATTGAGCTGAATGTTGCATTGTGTTTGAAAATGTGTTGCCCATTGCAACAACTGTAACTACTGTACTTAAAAGTCTATTGCCTATCTGCAAAGTATTTAAACTAAAGTAATTCATTCTGAGAAAGTATTTTTGTAATGTAATGTATAATGTAATTACAATGTAATTTGACAAATAAAATATGTAAAAAAAAATTGTTTCTAAAAATGTAGTAAATCAGTATGAAAAAAATTAATATAACAATTAATACATTTAAAAATTGTCATTTACAAAACCTTTGAAATTCACTGAAAAAACCGTAGGTTTCAGGCACGTTATAGTTAGAAATTAGCATTTAAAAAACCTTTGAAATTCACTGAAAAAACCATAGGTTTCAGACACGTTATAGTTACAAATTAGCATTTAAAAACCTTTGAAATTCACTGAAAAAACCATAGGTTTCAGACACGTTATAGTTACAAATTAGCATTTAAAAAACCTTTGAAATTCACTGAAAAAACCATAGGTTTTAGGGACAGTTATAGTTACTTGGACATTGCACTCGTACAAAACCCGTGAAATTCCCCCGTTATAGTTAGTTCAGCTAACTATAACTCGCGCCCCGCAATGCACTGCTGATGACGTCACATATTACATCACTCATGACATGGTCAGTGACATCACTGATGACATCACTGATGACATCTCAAATGACATCACTGATGACATCATCCACGTGATAATCTGATGCACCTCCTCACACCCTAATATAATCTTTGATACACCCACTCTAAATTACAGACTGCCATTCGCAAAACCATAGACACTCCAACACCAATAACTACATACCCACTCACTGATTCTTAGGTCTACACACACACATCCACTCACTCACCCGTACAGTCACTCATACTTACGGTCACTCAGTACAGGACTATCATATGCACTCTTACTCCTATATAGACACTCAAACAACGCCACTCATCCATAGAGATTCTCACACACCTAGTCAGTCATGCAAATAATTAAACACACTGCCATTTACTCACCTATACAGTTATACACACACCAGCTCACTTACTTATACAAATAGTAGCACATTGTTACGCTCTTATACAATCACTGATACAAGCACACAATCATCCATACAGCCACTATCACAATCACTCACTCTTGCTTATAGCTATTTATATACTCCAACACACATATATACTGCCTTTCACATATGTAGTTACTCACACATGTACCACTGGGACATACATTCACTCACTAACACACTCTTACACACACTTACCCACCCATACAGTCTATCACAGATGCACTCTTGAAACCATCCACCCAGTGAATCACCCACTCACACATCTATGCACAGAGTTGCACACACCCCTCCCACACAAACACTCAGGCACCCATACAGATACTCAGACAAGCATTCAATAACTCATATAGAAAATCATTTAGCTATTCACAAACACATGCAGCCACTTACACAGCAACAGACAGACGGATACAGACATACACCCAGTTTAGTCACTAACCCATGCATTCAGTAAGATACGTTAAATCACTCACTTATAGAGTCAGTCACGCACCTACTAAATCATCCATACAGACACTTAGACACCCACTCATTCTTCAATACGTCTTTTCCTATATATTTTAAAAATATTTAAACTTTACAGAAACACACAGTCACTGGATGATGTCATCAGTGATGTCATTTGAGATGTCATCAGTGATGTCATCAGTGATGTCACTGACCATGTCATGAGTGATGTAATATGTGACGTCATCAGCAGTGCATTGCGGGGCGCGAGTTATAGTTAGCTGAACTAACTATAACGGGGGAATTTCACGGGTTTTGTACGAGTGCAATGTCCAAGTAACTATAACTGTCCCTAAAACCTATGGTTTTTTCAGTGAATATATATATATATATATATAAATCAAATAATAAAATGAGTTATCAACGCCAAAATATATATATATATATATATTCACTGAAAAAACCATAGGTTTCAGGGGCGTTATAGTTAGTTGGACATTTCACTCGTACAAAACCATAGAAATTCCCCAGTTATAGTTAGTTCAGCTAACTATAACTCGCGCGCCCGCAATGCACTGCTGATGACGTCACATATTACATCACTCATGACATGGTCAGTGACATCACTCATGACATCACTGATGACATCTCAAATTACATCACTGATGACATCACTGATGACATCATCCTTGTGATAGAGTGGCAGACCTCCTCTCACCCTAATATAACCTTTGATACACACACTCAAAAATACAAACTAACATTTTCAAAACAATGGACATACCAATACCAGTTACAACACACCTGTTCAGTAATTCCAAGATCTACACACACATCCACTCATTCACCAACAGTCCCTATACAGTCACTCATACATGTACTCACTCATCATATGTACTCATACACCTATACATCCTGTTACACACCGCCACTCATCCATAGAGTTACTCACACACATAGTCACACATGCAAACAAAGTATCAAACATCCATTTACTTGCATATACAGTTATACACACACTACCACACTTACTTCTACAGAAACTTACACATACTTACTCTCTTAAACAATCACTTATAGAAACACCTACTTATTTGTACAGGAACTCTTCCAATCTCTCACTCTCACATATACTCACTTATATACACCAATACTCACATATACTAGTTTAAAACATATGTAGTTACTCATAAAGACACTATTGAGACAGTCATTCACTCACTAACACACCCATACACATACTCATCCACCTATACAGTCCTGCACACATGCTGTCTTCAACACATACTAACAGTGAGTCACTCATTCATGCAACTATGCACTAAGTAATACCCCCCACCGAACCATACAGACACTCAGACACTCGTACTGATACTCAAAAAACCAACTAATAACCCATATAGACACTCATGTAGCTACTCACCAACCCATGCAGCCACTTATACACAAAGTGAGAGACTGATACAGATATTTTCATATTTAAACATTACTCACTAACCCATGTATTCACTAAGATACACTTAGTCAGTTATACAATCAATTTTACAAAACAAATCATCCATTTAGACACTTATATACCCATTTATTCTTCCATCGACCTTGAGATATACATATATAAAACATATTTAATTTTCAGAAAAACACACATTCACTGGATGATGTCATCAGTGATGTCATCAGTGATGTCATTTGAGATGTCATCAGTGATGTCATGAGTGATGTCACTGACCATGTCATGAGTGATGTAATATGTGACGTCATCAGCAGTGCATTGCGGGCGCGCGAGTTATAGTTAGCTGAACTAACTATAATGGGGGAATTTCTATGGTTTTGTACGAGTGAAATGTCCAACTAACTATAACGCCCCTGAAACCTATGTTTTTTTCAGTGAATTTCTAAGGTTTTTTAAATGCTAATTTCTAGCTATAAGATGCCTGAAACCTATGGTTTTTTCAGTGAATTTCTAAGGTTTTTTAAATGCTAATTTCTAACTATAACGTGCCTGAAACCTATGGTTTTTTCAGTGAATATATATATATTTATTATACTATGTATACATGTGAAAATGTCTCGGTCCCCTGTTTGCCTCGGTGGCACGGAACAAATGGGTGGAACTGACGTCATCACGCCGACGAGGTCCTCTTATGGCTCCGATGACGTCATACGGTGTTGCGAGCGGAGCCGTGCTATTATGACGTCCTCGTTGACGAGGGAGAGCTAGGAAAGAATTTCCGTGGAATGCTGGTGCAGGGGATATTCACCTAAGTGTTCAGGCTAGTCCTTTGGGAGCAACTGTTTATGCTGCCACTACAGAAACCGAAACCAGTGATCCGAGGGCATCGAACCTGCAGATGGCACACGAGGTGGGGTGCCCAGTCGTGTGCACCGGTGGGGCAGCGAAGTGACAAGCACCACAACCCACAAAAAAGGTAACGAGGGCACTGAATAACACAGGATCTTCTCTTTGTATCTGGCAGGAACAACGAAGTTAAAATGCCCTAGTACCAAAATGTAGAATTAGTGCTACAACGGTCTTGAGGACCTGCGATGCCGCTTCTGCCTCCCGTACCATGGAGGCGGCACATGGGTCACGCGGTACGGTCATACTGCGGTGGGACGCACACTCGTTGACCTCTCATGGCACTGCTCCACACTTCAGGGAGGACGCTTTCCATTAGCTATGTTTTCTGATGACATGTCGCGCCGGCACCGTCCAACAACAGAGCTCCTTTAGATCCAAACAGACTCTTCCACTCTCTCACTGGAAGTGAAACCAGGCCACGCGGACACTTTCACAATACATCAGCCGGGAATGCACTTTTCCGTAAAAAAAACACATTCCTTCCTCCTAATTAATCAAATAAACGTCTCACTGAAGAACAGGGGCCAGCTTCGATCGGTAAACAGCTGTTACAACGACTTTTTTACTTTGCGATACCATTACAACGCATGCATTACCACGCATGTGTTGTACATCACGAAGTCATTAATACGCATTTTTTTAGAACGCATGGTCATTTACCATGCATGCCTTTACAACAAATTTTGTTGTAAAGGTATGAATGGTAAATGACCATGCGTTCTAAAAACATGTAGACGATCCATGTCGTTGTAAGGAAACAGAGGCTGTTCCGTTTCCTCACAACGATGTGCACCGCCCCTCAGAGACGACGTGAAGCAGGAACCACGAGGAGAGAGGAACCACGAGGAGTGAGAGGTAAGGGGATTGGGCATGGGGTGGGGGTTTCTTTTCTAGGGTTTAGGGTAGTGCAGTGGTGTTTGGGTGGTGTAGGGGGTCGTGCTGGGGGTAGTGTTTTAGGGTTTAGGGTAGTGCAGTGGTGTTTGGGTAGTGTAGGGGATCGTGCTGGGGGTAGTGTTTTAGGGTTTAGGGTAGTGCAGTAGTGTAGGGGGTCGTGCTGGGGGTAGTGTTTTATGGTTTAGGGTAGTGCAGTGGTGTTTGTGTAGTGTAGGGGGTCATGCTGGGGGTAGTGTTTTATGGTTTAGGGTAGTGCAGTGGTGTTTGGGTAGTGTAGGGGTTGTGCTGAGGGTAGATTTAGGGTTTAGGGTAGTGCAGTGGTGTTTGGGTAGTGTAGGGAGTCGAGCTGGGGGAGTTTTTAGGGTTTAGGGTAGTGCAGTGGTGTTTGTGTAGTGTAGGGGGTTGTGCTGGGGGTAGTGTTTTAGGGTTTATTTTAGTGCAGTGGTGTTTGGGTAGTGTAGGGGTAGTGCTGGGGTAGTGTTTTAGGGTTTAGGGTAGTGCAATGGTGTTTGTGTAGTGTAGGGGGTAGTGCTGGGGGTAGTGTTTTAGGGTTTAGGGTAGTGCAGTGGTGTTTGGGTAGTGTAGGGGTTCATGCTGGGGGTAGTGTTTTAGGGTTTAGGGTATGGCAGTGGTGTTTGGGTAGTGTAGGGGGTCGTGCTGGGGGTAGATTTAGGGTTTAGGGTAGTGCAGTGGTGTTTGTGTTGTGAGGGGTCGTGCTGGGGGTAGTGTTTTAGGGTTTAGAGTAATGCAGTGGTGTTTGTATAGTGTAGGGGGTTTAGGGTAGTGCAGTGGTGTTTGTGTAGTGTAGGGGGTCATGCTGGGGGTAGTGTTTTAGGGTTTAGGGTAGTGCAGTGGTGTTTGTGTAGGTTAGGGGGTAGTGTTTTAGGGTTTAGGGTAGTGCAGTGGTGTTTGTGTAGTGTAGGGGGTCATGCTGTGGGTAGTGTTTTAGGGTTTAGGGTAGTGCAGTAGTGTTTGTGTAGTGTAGGGGGTCATGCTGGGGTTAGTGTTTTAGGGTATAGGGTAGTGCAGTGGTGTTTGTGTAGTGTAGGGGGTCATGCTGGGGTTAGTGTTTTAGGGTTTAGGGTAGTGCAGTGGTGTTTGGGTAGTGTAGGGGGTCATGCTGGGGGTAGTGTTTTAGGGTTTAGGGTAGTGCAGTGGTGTTTATGTAGTGTGGGCGGTCATGCTGGGGGTAGATTTAGGGTTTAGTGAAGTGCAGTGGTGTTTGGGTAGTGTAGGGAGTCGTGCTGGGGGTAGTGTTTTAGGGTTTAGGGTAGTCCAGTGGTGTTTGTGTAGTGTAGGGAGTCGTGCTGGGGGTAGTGTTTTAGGGTTTAGGGTAGTGCAGTGGTGTTTGGGTAGTGTAGGGGGTCGTGCTGGGGGTAGTGTTTTAGGGTTTAGGGTATTGCAGTGGTGTGTGTGTAGTGTAGGGGGTCATGCTGGGGGTAGTGTTTTAGAGTTTAGGGTAGTGCAGTGGTGTTTGGGTAGTGTAGGGGGTAGTGCTGGGGTAGTGTTTTGGGTTTATGGTAGTGCAGTGGTGTTTGTGTAGTGTAGGGGGTCGTGCTGGGGGTAGTGTTTTAGGGTTTAGGGTAGTGCAGTGGTGTTTGTGTAGTGTAGGGGGTCATGCTGGGGGTAGTGTTTTAGGGTTTAGGGTAGTGCAGTGGTGTTTGTGTAGTGTAGGGGGTAGTGTTTTAGGGTTTAGGGTAGTGCAGTGGTGTTTGTGTACTGTAGGGGGTCATGCTGGGTTCTAGTGTTTTAGGGTTTAGGGTAGTGCAGTGGTGTTTGTGTAGTGTAGGGGTCGTGTTTTAGGGTTTAGGGTCGTGCAGTGGTGTTTGGGTAGTGTAGGGGGTCGTGCTGGGGGTAGTGTTTTTGGGTTTAGGGTAGTGCAGTTGTGTTTAGGTAGTGAAGGGGTCGTGCTGGGGGTAGTGTTTTAGGGTTTAGGGTAGTGCAGTGGTGTTTGTGTAGTGTAGGGGGTCATGCTGGGGGTAGATTTAGGGTTTAGGGTAGTGCAGTGGTGTTTGTGTAGTGTAGGGGGTCGTGCTGGGGGTAGTGTTTTAGGGTTTAAGGCAGTACAGTGGTGTTTGTGTAGTGAGGGGGTCGTGCTGGGGGTAGTGTTTTAGGGTTTAGGGTAGTGCAGTGGTGTTTGTGTAGTGTAGGGGGTTGTGCTGTGGGTAGATTTAGGGTTTAGGGTAGTGCAGTGGTGTTTGGGTAGTGTAGGGAGTCGTGCTGGTGGTAGTGTTTTAGGGTTTAGGGTAGTGCAGTTATGTTTGGGTAGTGTAGGGTGTCGTGCTGGGGGTAGTGTTTTAGGGTTTAGGGTAGTGCAGTGGTGTATGGGTAGTGTAGGGGTCATGCTGGGTTAGTGTTTTAGGGTAGTGCAGTGGTGTTTGAGTAGTGTAGGGGGTCATGCTGGTGGTAGTGTTTTAGGGTTTAGGGTAGTGCAGTGGTGTTTGTGTAGTATAGGGGGTCATGCTGGGGGTAGTGTTTTATGGTTTAGGGTAGTGCAGTGGTGTTTGGGTAGTGTAGGGGGTTGTGCTGAGGGTAGATTTAGGGTTTAGGGTAGTGCAGTGGTGTTTGGGTAGTGTAGCGAGTCGTGCTGGGGGTAGTGTTTTAGGGTTTAGGGTAGTGCAGTGGTGTTTGCGTAGTGTAGGGGGTTGTGCTGGGGGTAGTGTTTTAGGGTTTATGTTAGTGCAGTGGTGTTTGGGTAGTGTTGGGGTAGTGCTGGGGTATGTTTTAGGGTTTAGGGTTGTGCAGTGGTGTTTGTGTAGTGTAGGGGGTAGTGCTGGGGGTAGTGTTTTAGGGTTTAGGGTAGT
Source organism: Calotriton arnoldi (assembly GCA_963921515.1). Taxonomy (NCBI): domain Eukaryota; kingdom Metazoa; phylum Chordata; class Amphibia; order Caudata; family Salamandridae; genus Calotriton; species Calotriton arnoldi. Next base: position 389,682 of record CAWUFW010005136.1, on the reverse strand, counting down.
GCAGTGGTGTTTGTGTACTGTAGGGGGTTGTGCTGGGGGTAGTGTTTTAGGGTTTATGTTAGTGCAGTGGTGTTTGTGTTGTGAGGGGGTCGTGCTGGGGGTAGTGTTTTAGGGTTTAGCGTAATGCAGTGGTGTTTGTATAGTGTAGGGGGTTTAGGGTAGTGCAGTGGTGTTTGTGTAGTGTAGGGGGTCATGCTGGGGGTAGTGTTTTAGGGTTTAGGGTAGTGCAGTGGTGTTTGTGTAGTGTAGGGGGTAGTGTTTTAGGGTTTAGGGTAGTGCAGTGGTGTTTGTGTAGTGTAGGGGGTCATGCTGTGGGTAGTGTTTTAGGGTTTAGGGTAGTGCAGTCATGTTTGTGTAGTGTAGGGGGTCGTGTTTTAGGGTATAGGGTAGTGCAGTGGTGTTTGGGTAGTGTAGGGGGTCGTGCTGGGGGTAGTGTTTTAGGGTTTAGGGTAGCGCAGTGGTGTTTGTGTAGTGTGGGAGGTCATGCTGGGGGTAGATTTAGGGTTTAGTGTAGTGCAGTGGTGTTTGGGTAGTGTAGGGGGTAGTGCTGGGGTAGTGTTTTGGGTTTATGGTAGTGCAGTGGTGTTTGGGTAGTGTAGGGGGTCGTGCTGGGGTTAGTGTTTTAGGGTTTAGGGTAGTGCAGTGGTGTTTGTGTAGTGTAGGGGGTCATGCTGGGGGTAGTGTTTTAGGGTTTAGGGTAGTGCAGTGGTGTTTGGGTAGTGTAGGGGGTAGTGCTGGGGTAGTGTTTTGGGTTTATGGTAGTGCAGTGGTGTTTGTGTAGTGTAGGGGGTCATGCTGGGGGTAGTGTTTTAGGGTTTAGGGTAGTGCAGTGGTGTTTGTGTAGTGTAGGGGGTAGTGTTTTAGGGTTTAGGGTAGTGCAGTGGTGTTTGTGTACTGTAGGGGGTCGTGCTGGGTTCTAGTGTTTTAGGGTTTAGGGTAGTGCAGTGGTGTTTGTGTAGTGTAGGGGGTTGTGTTTTAGGGTTTAGGGTCGTGCAGTGGTGTTTGGGTAGTGTAGGGGGTCATGCTGGGGGTAGTGTTTTTGGGTTTAGGGTAGTGCAGTTATGTTTGGGTAGTGAAGGGGGTCGTGCTGGGGGTAGTGTTTTAGGGTTTAGGGTAGTGCAGTTGTTTTTAGGTAGTGAAGGGGGTCGTGCTGGGGGTAGTGTTTTAGGGTTTAGGGTAGTGCAGTGGTGTTTGTGTAGTGTAGGGGGTCATGCTGGGGGTAGATTTAGGGTTTAGGGTAGTGCAGTGGTGTTTGTGTAGTGTAGGGGGTCGTGCTGGGGGTAGTGTTTTAGGGTTTAAGGCAGTGCAGTGGTGTTTGTGTAGTGAAGGGGTCGTGCTGGGGGTAGTGTTTTAGGGTTTAGGGTAGTGCAGTGGTGTTTTTGTAGTATAGGGGGTTGTGCTGTGGGTAGATTTAGGGTTTAGGGTAGTGCAGTGGTGTTTGGGTAGTGTAGGGAGTCGTGCTGGTGGTAGTGTTTTAGGGTTTAAGGCAGTACAGTGGTGTTTGTGTAGTGAGGGGGTCGTGCTGGGGGTAGTGTTTTAGGGTTTAGGGTAGTGCAGTGGTGTTTGTGTAGTGTAGGGAGTTGTGCTGTGGGTAGATTTAGGGTTTAGGGTAGTGCAGTGGTGTTTGGGTAGTGTAGGGAGTCGTGCTGGTGGTAGTGTTTTAGGGTTTAGGGTAGTGCAGTTATGTTTGGGTAGTGTAGGGTGTCGTGCTGGGGGTAGTGTTTTAGGGTTTAGGGTAGTGCAGTGGTGTATGGGTAGTGTAGGGGGTCGTGCTGGGTTAGTGTTTTAGGGTAGTGCAGTGGTGTTTGAGTAGTGTAGGGGTCATGCTGGTGGTAGTGTTTTAGGGTTTAGGGTAGTGCAGTGGTGTTTGTGTAGTATAGGGGGTCATGCTGGGGGTAGTGTTTTATGGTTTAGGGTAGTGCAGTGGTGTTTGGGTAGTGTAGGGGGTTGTGCTGAGGGTAGATTTAGGGTTTAGGGTAGTGCAGTGGTGTTTGGGTAGTGTAGCGAGTCGTGCTGGGGGTAGTGTTTTAGGGTTTAGGGTAGTGCAGTGGTGTTTGCGTAGTGTAGGGGGTTGTGCTGGGGGTAGTGTTTTAGGGTTTATGTTAGTGCAGTGGTGTTTGGGTAGTGTAGGGGGTAGTGCTGGGGTATGTTTTAGGGTTTAGGGTAGTGCAGTGGTGTTTGTGTAGTGTAGGGGGTAGTGCTGGGGGTAGTGTTTTAGGGTTTAGGGTAGTGCAGTGGTGTTTGTGTAGTGTAGGGGGTTGTGCTGGGGGTAGTGTTTTAGGGTTTATGTTAGTGCAGTGGTGTTTGTGTTGTGAGGGGGTCGTGCTGGGGGTAGTGTTTTAGGGTTTAGAGTAATGCAGTGGTGTTTGTATAGTGTAGGGGGTTTAGGGTAGTGCAGTGGTGTTTGTGTAGTGTAGGGGGTCATGCTGGGGGTAGTGTTTTAGGGTTTAGGGTAGTGCAGTGGTGTTTGTGTAGTGTAGGGGTAGTGTTTTAGGGTTTAGGGTAGTGCAGTGGTGTTTGTGTAGTGTAGGGGGTCATGCTGTGGGTAGTGTTTTAGGGTTTAGGGTAGTGCAGTCATGTTTGTGTAGTGTAGGGGTCGTGTTTTAGGGTATAGGGTAGTGCAGTGGTGTTTGGGTAGTGTAGGGGGTCGTGCTGGGGGTAGTGTTTTAGGGTTTAGGGTAGCGCAGTGGTGTTTGTGTAGTGTGGGAGGTCATGCTGGGGGTAGATTTAGGGTTTAGTGTAGTGCAGTGGTGTTTGGGTAGTGTAGGGGGTAGTGCTGGGGTAGTGTTTTGGGTTTATGGTAGTGCAGTGGTGTTTGGGTAGTGTAGGGGGTTGTGCTGGGGTTAGTGTTTTAGGGTTTAGGGTAGTGCAGTGGTGTTTGTGTAGTGTAGGGGGTCATGCTGGGGGTAGTGTTTTAGGGTTTAGGGTAGTGCAGTGGTGTTTGGGTAGTGTAGGGGGTAGTGCTGGGGTAGTGTTTTGGGTTTATGGTAGTGCAGTGGTGTTTGTGTAGTGTAGGGGGTCATGCTGGGGGTAGTGTTTTAGGGTTTAGGGTAGTGCAGTGGTGTTTGTGTAGTGTAGGGGTAGTGTTTTAGGGTTTAGGGTAGTGCAGTGGTGTTTGTGTACTGTAGGGGGTCGTGCTGGGTTCTAGTGTTTTAGGGTTTAGGGTAGTGCAGTGGTGTTTGTGTAGTGTAGGGGGTTGTGTTTTAGTGTTTAGGGTCTTGCAGTGGTGTTTGGGTAGTGTAGGGGGTCATGCTGGGGGTAGTGTTTTTGGGTTTAGGGTAGTGCAGTTATGTTTGGGTAGTGAAGGGGGTCGTGCTGGGGTAGTGTTTTAGGGTTTAGGGTAGTGCAGTTATGTTTGGGTAGTGTAGGGTGTCGTGCTGGGGGTAGTGTCTTAGGGTTTAGGGTAGTGCAGTGGTGTTTGGGTAGTGGAGGAGGTAGTGTTTTAGGGTTTAGGGTAGTGCGCCAAACCAGCCACAATATCCGTGGACAAAGGTGATCCTGACTGTTTGCAACGCTCCGTCAATTGAATAATTTGGGTCAAGGGCCCTACCACGTCCAAGACCTATCAATTCCTTTCTTGGGATCCCTCATATACTTGGAGAAAAAGGTACATAGTTTCTCATCAATTTCAGGCGTGTGTGCCACCTTCCCCTTCAGTGAGGGCCTGGGGTATTCTCCCCTCATCCTATTCCTGACCTTCCTTTCAAGGGGTTGATGGATTTTCCCCACCACATACTCTGCCACTTTGGCGTCAGGTGTCCACTCCGCCGACCTAGGATGGTAAATTTGGGTAGGCTCGAACATGTCCGAGTGGACCCCGTCCCCAACCGGGGACTGAGAGGAGTGGGACTCTGGACGCCAGGGACGCCCGAGTCCTTATCCTCATCGGAGGAGAAATCGTCCTCCGATACACCCTCTCCCTCTAAGGGAAACCCGCCGTCGGGGTCTACAATAGTGGTGACAGTGTCGCAATTTTCTCCGGGCCCCTCCTCCTCCCGGCAGGGTGCATGTTTTAGCGTTCGCACACTCTTGAGGAAGGTCTCCGTAAGTTTATCAAATCCTTCCAAGTGCCCCACGTTATGCTTAACGGCCCTTTTATTCCCCATCTGGGAGCTACTGGGACCCGCCACCACCAGATCTGGGTCACTGAACACCCCAGGGATGCTTTTCGCCAGCTTATCAACCTGATCCCTAAGAGGGGCCAGCGCCCTAGAAATAGCCAGAGAGAGGGTTTGGTCCACTGCTGGAGGGAGAAGTTGGGGGGCCATTCCTCCTCCACTTCCTGGTAGGAGGAGTAAAAATGGTCTTCTGGAGAAGACATGATAGCAGAGGGTGTGAGCACTGAACAAATGCCCTTAAAATCCTTAAGGCAGCCCCCTCGCCAGTGCTCCAACAGCTGGGCTTTCCCCGAAACTGTTATAAGAATAGACTGAGGCGCAATAACAATTACCACCACCAGGTGGCGCTGGTCACTAACGTGGCCGTGTGGGGAAATCACTGCGTAGCGGTGTCAAAATTAGGCGAGGGTTGGTCGGGAATCAAGCGGACACTAAAGGAGTGACCGGATTCCCAAACGCGCGTAAAGACCAGCGGGAGCGCTCGATGGAGCTGCCTCGCTCGGACCAGACGCGCCTGACAGGATCTCACCGCGCGCAGAGCACACAGCGGGAGAAACTGCGAGGGGGAGAACGCGCTCGGGCAAGAGCCTGCTGCGCAGGGAATATGAAACAATACCAAGGCAATAATGCTAATAACGTGCACAAGAAACCGCTATACAAACAGCAACAGCGTCAGATTAAGCCAAGAATGTAAGGAATGCACTTAACTGACGAGCAGTGAAGAAAGAGGAAGCTGAAGGGACGTCATGATATTATATACGATGGAGTGTGATATGATTGGACTATAGTTGCCTTGGAGACTACCCCCTATTGGTTCATGGGTTGTGTAGTCTTTTGTTTAATGATTGTTGTGTTACGTTTTCTTTGAACTGCTATGCAAATAAAGTGAGGAAAGATATGCATAATCCTCGCCTCCGTCCTGCCATAGAATTCATTAAACTTTATTTGATCTGATTTAGAAACATAGATCATAAAAGTGTACATAAAAACAGTAAATCCTCTTTCCTAATACAATACAGTGAGAATTAATTAAAACCAGTAGGTAAAAACGGGTGTTACAAAGCCCGGTTCAGAGCAACTTCAGGTTAACAGAATCGTAAAGTTCAATGTTTCGCAAGATCAATCTCATGTACTTCGTGCAAAATACGCAATAAGGGGTCCAAGTAAGATGTAACGCTCCAATACCTGACCAGTTTGCACTATATAAAACTGCAGAAAAACTAAAAATAAAAAGTGTTTTGCACACTTCTGTCATTGGGCTATATGTGGGCTACATCTTGGTGATATTTGTGCTACATTTGGGCTCTTTTTTTCTCTGGTGGCCATCTTGGGAGACTTATTTGTTATGAAGTTTCCTAATTTCGTCATTTACTGCAGTCTCCTCAGTAGGAAATGCTTTCAGTTTTTACTTTGATTCCATCAAGAAGGCATTCAGATGTGTCACACATTTGCCATAAATTCAGAATGTTAGCACTCTAGTTGTTCATTAGATCACTGTAGTAAAGCTACTGCTCACCAGGGAGTTAACTGGAAGTCTACTGCTGGTATTGAAAGTGATTGTTTCAGTCTGCATGTCAGAATTTTCTAATGAAATAGAAGAGGATTTGAGATCTCACTTAAAACATGCCCTAAATTTTCTTTCTGCAGCACTAACCATAATTTCTATGGCAAAATGAACCCCTCATTTTGTTCCTTTTTAAATTAAATGTTTTAAGAGTTACCAGTTTATTCCAATCAAGATGGCTTCAGGTGTGCCATAATTTTGTCATAAGTAAGACTGTTAGCGCTCTAATTGTTCTTTAGAACACTCTGGGAAGCTGCAGTAGAACACGGCATCAACTGACAGGCTGCTCCTGTTGAAATATAACAGGAAGATATTTGAGATCACACTTGAAACATGTCCTAATTTTTCTTTCTACAGCACTAACCATAATTTATATGACAAAATGAACCCCATCATTTTGTTCCTTTTTAAATTAAATGTTTTAAGTGTTACCAGTTTATTCCAATCAAGATGGCTTCAGGTGTGCCATACTTTTGTCATAAGTAAGGCTGTTAGCACTCTAGTTGTTCTTTAGAACACTCTGGGAAGCTGCAGTAGAACACAAAGGCATCAACTGACAGGCTGCTCCTGTTGAAATATAACAGGAAGATATTTGAGATCTCACTTAAAACATGTCCTAATTTTTCTTTCTACAGCACTAACCATAATTTCTATGGCAAAATGAACCCCCTCATTTTGTTCCTTTTTAAATTAAATGTTTTAAGTGTTACCAGTTTATTCCAATCAAGATGGCTTCAGGTGTGCCATACTTTTGTCATAAGTAAGACTGTTAGTGCTCTAGTTGTTCTTTAGAACACTCTGGGAAGCTGCATTAGAACACAAAGGCATCAACTGACAGGCTGCTCCTGTTGAAATATAACAGGAAGATATTTGAGATCTCACTTAAAACATGTCCTAATTTTTCTTTCTACAGCACTAACCATAATTTCTATGACAAAATGAACCCCCTCATTTTGTTCCTTTTTAAATTAAATGTTTTAAGAGTTACCAGTTTATTCCAATCAAGATGGCTTCAGGTGTGCCATAATTTTGTCATAAGTAAGACTGTTAGCGCTCTAGTTGTTCTTTAGAACACTCTGGGAAGCTGCAGTAGAACACAAAGGCATCAACTGACAGGCTGCTCCTGTTGAAATATAACAGGAAGATATTTGAGATCACACTTGAAACATGTCCTAATTTTTCTTTCTGCAGCACTAACCATAATTTCTATGACAAAATGAACCCCATCATTTTGTTCCTTTTTAAATTAAATGTTTTAAGTGTTACCAGTTTATTCCAATCAAGATGGCTTCTGGTGTGCCATACTTTTGTCATAAGTAAGGCTGTTAGCACTCTAGTTGTTCTTTAGAACACTCTGGGAAGCTGCAGTAGAACACAAAGGAATCAACTGACAGTCTCTGCCCTTGTTGGATGTACATGTTTTACTGAGAATGTCAGACTTCATTCTCACATGACTGAGAAAGATAATGTAAATTTACAGAAAATATGCTCTCATTTTAGCTTCTGGAGCACCTTCCAAAACTGTATGGGACAAGCATGTGAAAATAGTTTTCTCTCAAACATGATTCATGATATCCCAGCAGAAGGTTTTTCACAGGGTAAAATCACCTTAGAACACACCACAATTCCTGAAATTAGTATGGTACCTTCAACAAATGAATTCTAATGTAACTAAAGTCTGTTATCACCTTTTATAGTTCTCCTTTTGGTAACCCTCAAAATCTTCGATTCACTACAATGCATTTCGATGGGGTACTATAATTTATATTGGTCCCAAGATGGCTGCCAGCAATTCCAGGATGAAGTGCTGACAGCCAATCAGATCTCACGATGACATGTGTGGTTAGGCTCCGCCCAGATATCGATATGTTTTCTTTTTCAAATTTCTCAGGAACTACTGAACGGATTTACACCATTTAACAATAAGGGTTCTTTCTGAACCAAAAACTACCTCTTTGCCAAATTTGGTGTAATTCCGTTCAGCAGTTCGGGCTGTAGCCGTGTCTAAAGTTTCCTATGGAAAATTGCATGGGGAAAACACGTTTTGGGACCCCCCTTTTTTCTCGGCCCCCGCTTGCCGAATCACCCCGAAACTTTCAGGATAGGAGCAGACCGGAGCTCCCCACGAGTTTTGAAAATTTCGCGAAGATTCATCAACCGGTGCCAAAGTTATTGGAAATAGAATGTTGTGAATTTCCTATGGAAAATAGGTCCTAACTATAACTACCTACTGGCGACCGCCAGTAGGTAATATATATATATAGGCATTGATAACCCATTTTATTATTTGATTAATATAGTTGTATATTATCCTTGTGGTGCCAGGGAGCTGCCTCTGAAGGCTACAGATGTACTACAGAGGTGCACAATATTCAGACTGAAAAGTTGAAGAATTACGTGCGAGACCAAACTGTTCCATGCAGAGATTTTAATGTGCAGATAAAGACCTAGGGGCATATTCACAAGGACTTATCGCCGAGTTATCCCCACCTTAACGCATCAAAAGTGGAGATAGATTTAACGCCCCATTCACAAGCGGGTGCAAACTGCAGACATCGCCAGTATTCCCGCGATAACTGCCGCAAGTTTTACCCCCATGGGTCACATCACCAACTAACCCTAAAGAGATGCAGAGTAGGCGTTCCCGTGCAAAGACTCACAAAAAAACCACAACACCACTTTCACAACGAACTGCCAGATCTGCGATGCGAACCAAAGACAGGCGATAAGCCGCGGTAGCAGCAGGGAATTAACACCTGCCTTTTGCCGGTGTTAAGCAGGACGACTACCTGCCGCATGAAAGGGAGCCCTGCCAAGAGCCACATCTGAAGACCCACAGATGCCATGGAGCCAATGATCATGCAGCTCGGAGACCCATGAGGGCCACAATACCCACCGCCACCACCCCCAGGGCCGCCACCACCCCCAGGACCCGCCCTGCCCCCCCCGCCCGGACCACCACAGAGGCAGCGTACACAAAGACAGCGGACCCACCGTAAACGCACCAGCCGCACAGACCGAACGCCAGAGGAGGTCATTGCCCACTACAGGCCCAAAAGGACAACCATCCCCCGCATCCTGACCCACTTCACCCACCTGCTGACGGTACCAACACAGCAGACAACCAACATCCCTCCGCAGACAAAGCTGCCGGCTGTGCTGCACATGTTGGCCTCTGGTACCTTCCAACCCACAACTGCCAGAGTCGGAGGAGTCTCACAGCCAGCCCCATCCAAGTCCATCACACCTGTCCTGGATGCCATCATCAGCCTGGTACCGCAGCACCTCCACTTCACCCACACTGCGCAGGAGCAGCTGGAGACCAAGCAAGACTCCTACGCCATAGCTGGATTCCCTCACGTGTCGGGGGCAATCGACTGCACATATGTACCCCTCGTGCCCCCTGCCGACACTGCACACAACTACTGCAACAGAAAGCACGCGCATCCCATGAATGTGCAGGCAATAGTGGACCACCCGGGACTCCTCAACAATGTTGTGGCCAACTCCCCAGGCAGAGTGCATGATTCCTACATCGTCCGACAGTCCATCATCAACCAGCACTCCCAGGATGGCACCTCTGGAAATGCAGTGCTCGTTGGTAAGTACCAAATGAACACACCACACACCTCCACCCCACAGTCATGCAACTCACGACACTGGCAATGGGCACACAGCAGAACTAACTGCAACATGCCACACAACATGACAACCGACCAGACACGACAACGCGACTCCATTTGGAACCTGGGCTTGCCATGCACACAACCCAGCCACGGCATGGCACCACAGCCACACAATAGCAGAATGTGAGGAGAGGCTTGGAGCAGGCATGTGCGAGAGCGGCAAGTGACTAATGAATGAGAACCTACCCAATGCCAGGTGTGGTGTGGATGTGCCGGACAGACTTCAGTGTGCAAACCACAGAAATGGCCATGTGGACATTAACTGCTGGTGCATGGAGTGTAGTGGCCAGTGGACGCTACCATCTCCCCACAGGCTATGGGGCAGAACGCGGAAATGTCACACGTTACGTACCCCCCTGTATGCGAGGGGCGGAGTGGGTTGGCCCTGCGAACGCCAGGCCTGCGTAGGGGTGTGAATGAAAAGCCTGTCGCACTGGGCGTGGTTCTCATTCGGAATGGCCAACATGTCTGCCAGTGCAGCGCCTCTCAGCCCGCCACGAGGCCGGCGCCGTGCGCGTCGGGGCCTGCATCTCTGTGCGCCTGCTGCACCCCGGGCCGCTGGTCCCCAGACCTGTCATGCCTGCCCCAGCACACCAAGGAGGCTCCGCTCACCTGCCGACACCGGCGTGTGTCAAAGAGGGCCCACCACGTGCCGGTGCAAGCTCCAAGCCCCAGTCCCGTGACCTTTGCAGCCTCCGCAGACCATCGCTGGCCTCCACGATGCTGGCCCACAGTACTCCTTTTTCATTGACATACTCCACTGGCGTCCTCTTCGGCCCAGTTGTTGGCACATGTTGTACTGAGTCGTGAGTTAAGAATGGCAGTGACCCCAAGTCTGTGGCAGCGTCCACATCAGTATACTCCCTCCGATCAGTGAAGCCAAAGTCTGCATCGCAAACCTGCGACACGTGGTGCCACTAACCCTGTTCAACGCAAGCCGGCAACACGTGGTGCCACTAACCCTGTTCAACGCAAGCCGGCAACACGTGGTGCCACTAACCCTGTTCAACGCAAGCCGGCGACACTTGGATGAGGGCTCAGGCCTACACTGCGGCCCAGTAGGTCCCACATGTGGAACTGTGTCCTGAGTCTTGAATGGCAATGACCCCAAGTCCGTGGCAGCGTCCAGATCACTGAACTCCCTCCGATCAGTGAGGCCAAAGTCTGCATCACAAGCACACGGCACATGTCTGTGGGCCCGTGCTGAACGCTGCCCCCGGCCTACACTGCGGTCCAGTAGGTCACACATGTGGAACTGTGTCTTGGGTAAGATATGGAGGAGTCCACACCATTGGACACGCCTCATCGCAGGCGGCCTCCCTTATCAGCACTGGTGCCACTAACGCTGTGCGCAATGAGTCATGGGCACTTTCTGGTTGGACTTTGCTGGCGTCTGAGTCCATGGCCTGGGGGTTGTCTGCATCATCATCTGGATGGGATGGACTTGGTGTTCGACATGTGTCTGTTCCATTCATCTCCACCATAGTGACTGTTTCTGCGTGGTTCTGCACTCTGCATCATGCCCTGGGGGTACACCTTCCACTGCCCACCGAGACACTCTGCGACAACCCCCTTTGTCATCTACGAGAACCTGCTCTGCTCTCGTGACCCTGCCCCAGTGCACCGCAAGTCAGCGGCCCGTGGCGGTAGGCCCGTGCAGGACGCTGTGCATCCGGGGCCTCTAACTCTGTGCAGCTCAAGTCATGGGGCCTTTATGGTTGAATGGTTGTGTCCTTAACGATGTACACTGTTGTCGTTTTTTGACTGCACCAGGCACTCCATGACGGCTGGTGTACACACACCCCACACACATCCAACACAGGTGTCACTCGACATGTGAGCCTGCTAATAAAAGTGGCCGGGCGCACGTGCCCGTAGCCATTCACACCATCTAAGCAAGTGTGTCCGTGTGGTCATTATGTCAGCATGATGGGCCCAAGCCCTGCAACATCACAGTGTGATGTCTTCAGCGGACGATACCATGTCACCTCAGCAGTGGCTGAGACCTTGGACATGTAGCTTCGCCCGCCCCCCCCCTGCATGCACAAGCAGCGTGTGCTGGTCCGGCGTACGTCAGGTCAGCGCAGGGGTGTGCTGATTCGGCAGGGGGATCAGGGCGTGGCTCTGGTCTGGCCTTGAGCAGTAAGTGCGGTAAGCGTGTCTCTGTGTTGGAGTGTTGTCGCCACAGGGGCCACAGTAGTCGATGTTGCAATGTAGCATGCACCCGGAGGGCTGGCCCGCACGTACGGGGAAATGAAGGTGCGCAAGACCGCTCGGGTCTTGGCTCATACATGCCAAGTGTTATGTGTATCAGTCCTCCGGCTGCATAAGTCAGATGCCTAGACTCATTCGCAGCGCGATCACAACCAACCATGGACTGTACACCTGTGTCTGCCCTGTCCAGACCATTGGCCTACAATCACGTGGCCGCACAGCCTCAACGGCCAGCTTCACGGTGTTGTTGGCATGCCGCTGGACATGCGCAGACAGGCATGACAACGGGGTGCCATAGGAGTGCACGTGATACAACCGCACAGCGCACACAAGTGTGGGGGCTCGTGGGAGGGAGGAGCAGCTGTGAGTCAACGTGACACCCAGTGTGGCCGCTCATGTGCCACGTGCTCGGCATATCATCCATGATTCCCTGGGTCGCAGACATCCCTCCCCACCCACGACAGGCCTCTGTACATCTCCTGTATGCAAGCAGATGGTGAAGTTACTGTATGGATGAAAGGTCCTTTGTCTGAACTATCAGGCGGTAGCACATCTGCAGCTCCGAGCTGGGACTTGCATGTGCCCAGCACCCCCTGACAGATACGATAGCATTTGCTGGCAACTCCCACACTACGTACTGCCCGACGTGAGACCAACTTGTACACATCCCACACTCTGAAGTCCTTGGTCGTAGTTAGCGTGCGTGAAATGGCCTTCACACGTACTCCCACCCCACCCCAGGCCTGCTCCCGTTGCACACAGACACTGCTCATTGCTCCGAGCTGTGGCATTTCATCCACAGGACTGGCGCGGGTCAGCACGGTGCCGCTTCAAGCAGAGCCACTGACGCAATGGCAGACCATCCCGGACACATGCACAACTCCGTGTACCGTGCACGTCTGCTGCATGTACTGGGGGCACTGCCATTGGCGGTGCTGCAGATCAGTTACCGGCTGAGCTTCTGCCTTGCCAACGTCACCTGCGTTCAGCCTGTGTTGCATTGTCGCTCGTGCATATTCGAGTGGACCATGGATGTCTGCCTCTCCAACGTAACGGTAGCTGAACTGGATTTCGACGTGTGTGTGCACCCCCTGTTGGCCCACGACCAGGAGTGTCACCGTGATGCCCGTTTATGGCATGCCTGGATGATTGGCATGCATGCTGGCAACTGGACCTGGGAGATTGCACGAGTCGTCGTGTGCAGTGACCACATTGAGCCGCTCCCCTATTGGGCTTTAGTGCCAATTGGGGCCAGGGGTTGGAGTCAGCACATCTGTCCGGGACACGTCGCCGACATGTTAGATGTGGTGGACAACGAGCTCTCATTGGAAATGTTGGCCTACGCTGCTGCACTCGCGTTCATGGACGAGTGACAATGTACCCGCAGCCACAACTGTCTGTGACCCATTGCACGTGTCCCGACGCCTGGTTGCATGTTGGGGATGTGGTCACATGTCCCAAGACGACAGTGGACATGGCTGCATTGGCCTGGACTCCGGATCCATGCGCGGACAACCAACGTGGGTTGGCACTGACTTGTGTGGGTGATGGACTCCCCCGGGGTGGACATGGGCGCTTTCCAACGTTCCTCATTCAGACATGCTGCTGCATTGGTCTGCATGTCGTGGCACTTCTCTTGGCCGTACTGACACGCAATTGTTGATAAAGTTTCCGCACCTTCACTTGTCTCCAACTGTGATGAGTGTTGATTTGTATGCCAATGTGTGTGTCACGGCCTATCTGGGTCTCTGCCATACATGCATTGCTACCCCATCAGGGCTGTGGGTTTGTACTTGTTCATTATCATGTCCCTGTTTCGTGCTTTGCCAGATGCGTATCGCCATTTACCGGTCACAAGCGGGTGCACTTGTATCCTTTGTTCGGTTGTGCAAATGTTGCTGTTTGTGCCACATTGTGTTCGATGTTGGGGTGCTCTGCTTCCTATGTGTGTGTGCTGCATTGTGTGTGAGATGTCCCTTCAGCTCTGATTTGGCTCACCCTTCTCCCTTTCAGGCAGTGTTTTTTTCACTTCTGTGCTTGTTCAGTGGTGTGATATTGCCGAGTTGTGTGACTTGTGCTCTTGGTTGGTGTTTTTACTCTTGGGCATGGTTTGTCTGCAGTTGTGCTGTGCTTAATTGTGCATGTGTGCCATTGTGCCCATCTCCCCCCGTCCCCCCAGTCCCTGGTAGTTCCTCTCCCTGTTGCTGTTGTGTCTGTTGATTTTGAGCAGTTTCCGGTCCCCGACTCCTGCCACCATCTCCAGACTGATGTGGTGGATACCATTTCCTCCATGTCATCCAGCTCCTGGTGTGGCGCTGGACTCCCACCTCCGGTGTGCATTGCAGCCTTCTGGTTGTTGGCGTGTTTCTGCTTGTTTGTGCGTTTCGCATCATTCCAGCTGTTCTAGTTTTCTTCCATTGTCCTCCTCCGCTCTCCGGCTGCATTCACCTTGTCCACGATGGACTGCCATGTACAATGTTTTGTTGCCAATGGGGCTTGTGGGGTTGTGTACTGGCTCCGGCTGCCTCCATTGTGCTTCGCTGTTGTTTTCTGTTTGGTTTGTCTTCCTTTTTCCTGCTTTTGTTGTGCTTAATCCCGCATGCCATGTGTGTGTCGCGGGACTGGCGCTGCTTAACGCTGCTTTCCTCATCGCGAATGGGCTCATTGCACGTTTTTTGGTGTTGGGGTTTGTGGTTTTAACTCCGTCAAGGTAGTTGTATCGCGGACACTGGCCGCGTTTTCGGCAGACTATCGCATGGTTCCGCCATGTTGTGAATTCCACGTTAACACGGGGTTATTTTCCCGCGATAGACTGCGATGTGTAAAGTTGCGTTAACATTTTTGGGAGATGTTTAGCGCACCTTCTTGTGAATATCCCCCCTGGATGGGTCTCACAGAATCTCTTGAGGTCTAGATGTCCACATTCCCAAACTAGAGTGGAGAAAACCTGATGAAGTGGGACAGGAATTATTGAAGATTCAGATGGAAGTAACCTGGGGGAACCTAAATGGCCGCTGTTACTGTGAAGGAATGGTGTCATCTACTGACTCTTTGATTATTCTTCCTTCTTGCTAATTTTCATTTATCATTATGGACTATTTTGCTATCTGTGGTGACGTTTTGATCCTCTCTCATGAAAAAAGGTTATAATCTTTGCCAATAATTTGAACTGATTATGGTGGGGCATAAAGTTGATGAACTGTACTGTATAACGGAATGGAGTGGGATTACATCAGCAAGGAAAGTGCTTCTTTAACTCCTAGGCACACCACCAGGGCAATAAGCAGTGATAGTATTATAATCAAGAAGGATGAGCTTGTAACTGGAAATGATCTATGTGGGGTTGCCATAAAATATAACTCGTTGCCTAAAGAACTGCTTTGTGTGCAATAGAATGCTAAATGTCCACAAAGAGATTCGTTTGGTAGGGCAGCATGACGGATATGCCAACAAAATCAATTTGTAGAATAGACAACTTAGCTGATAAATCAGCTGAAAGGTGTGCTTCCGCAGAACCTATCGACATTCATAGGTTAATTAAGAAAAAGTCAACGCCTTCAAAACCCAATTAACCATGAAAAATGAACATTCATCTGAGGAATTGGGCTTCAGGTTTCTGGAGTCCCATGATACAAAGAAATGCTGGAGCACGGCAGCATATGGAACAGCTCTTTCTCACTTAAACAAAATACTGCCAAAGACTAACCTAAGGATGTAAGGACACTGCATAACTCCACCATGGAGTGTAGGGGTCCTATGCCTCAACTGATAGTGAATAAAGGCACATGGAAATCACAGTGGATAAAATATGGACATTCATTAAGGTAATAGGCCTTCTAATGCTGTAGGCCTTGGCGGTATTTCCAATAACGTATTGGGGGCAACTACCCAATATTATTTATAGATCTCTACCCTTATATTTAAATCCCAGAGACCATGCATACTGGAAGGATATTAATTACTTATATACCTTATCTGTCTGCAAAACTGTTAGCTAATATCCTACTAAAAGACCTGCATACCTGGATTGACACTAATACCTTCCTACCCCTTACTCAAACAGGATTTCGTCAGGGACTGTAGTCCTTGTAGAGTACAGTAGCACTGAGTTGTGCTCTTGAGGTTAACTCAGTGCTGTGCTGCTCTGTGCTTTTATCAAGTTTTCTAAAGTATTTGACAGCCTTGGGTGACAAAGATTATGGAAGAGGCTGTCCACTCTTGGTTTTCTGATTGCCTTAATTAACATGCTCTTGAGCCTTGACCAAGAATTTTAAATGTGGTCCAACCCTAACAATTTTAATTACCTCAGGTGTTCAACAAGGATGTGTGCATGCTCCACCTTGTTTAATATTTAAATTGGTGGCTTGAATACTAATACTGTTTTGACTTTGTCATCTCTCTTTTTGACAGTTACAAGGAGGGGGTATTGCTTTACAAGGCTTGCTCTGGGACCAAACAGCAGTTGTTCTCCAAATAATGCTTAATGCCTTATTAGATTATGCACACTTAGGTCCTCTAAAGTTGAATGCAATAACGAGACAAACTTGGGTGTTTGGCACAAGCAGCCTCAAGGGACCATGGTACATAGAAGAGTCCCATTGGTCTGGGCTGCAGTTATCAACATAATTTACTAAAGAAACAAATGACTATCTGAGATACCAATAAAAGTTCCAATATAATGAAGCCAATACACTTCAGCCCTCCCCTCTTTCACAGGTGTTGAGGTATTGGCTAAATCGTTTTGATAGTGTACAGGGAAATGTCAAAACCAAAGGTGAATGTCTGATCAGTGGCACTAATCCGAAGTATCTGGCCTGGCAAACTTGTTTTTTTTTCTCCTCACGTATAGATGCTGATCTCCGCTGACAACCACAAACTTGATTGCTGAGGCTCTGGACGACTGGATCAGGCGCTGCTCCAGAAGGATACCAACAGGTAAGTTCTCCACCGGATCTCTCTGCTCTCTGGGCTCACCAAATGCCTGGCAAGGGTGTGGTTCACATGGTGGGGTATTCATATCCTTCTAAGTCCAAGATAGCTGCAGAGATATCAAACTCTTGTTCGGCTTCTAGCAGGTCAGGAATCTTCTGGCAGGTTCTGGAAGCTTCTAACTGGCTTTGGAACCTTCACAGTTCTTGAAGTTTCTAGCAGGTTCTGGAAGATACTAGTAGGGTCTGGAAGTTTCTTGCAGGTTTCAGAAGCTTCTCAGTTTCTTTTATGCGCCTGTAAGCAAGTTTCTTCCTGGATGCTTTTGTCACAATACTAGAGTGGCATTATGCTCAATATGTTACTTTCCCTGAGTTCCCTGGATAGATTTTGGGTACAATTCCTGGGGCTATGGATGGCCATGTTTGGTGTCTCCATGTACGCATCCGATACATCCACCCACCTATGTTTTCCTTTTGGTGTTTTTCAGGCTAGTTGGAATGTTGTTTTGTGGGGGACCATGACATTTCCATCCCCTTAAGGGAGAAGTTTTCTCGGCATAGTTGGATGTTGCTGGTGGAACTTATGTAACAGTCTGGTGATGGCAAGGAGGTTCCCAAGACCTTTCTTCTGGTCCCTACTCCTTCCAGTCTATTAGATAATACACCTGCCCTCGTACTACCTTTGAGTTTACGATTTGAATCTCCCCTTCAACCTCCAGAGAAGGAGACGTTTTTTTGAGATGTACATCTGGAAGGAAGGGTTTGAGCAGGGAGACGTGGAATACTGGCTGTATACGAAGTGTTAGAGGTAACCCTTAGGCTAATGCCACTGAATTAATTATCTTCATAATCTTATATGGTCCAATGTACCTTTGTTTCAATTTTCAATTTTCTTTTAGTGCTAAATGTTTAGTTGATACCCAAACACGGTTCCCTATTTGATAATTAGGTTCTTTTGATCTTTTTGGTCTGTGTGAACCTTCGGTCTACACTTCACCTCCTCCAAGTGTCTCTTAGCCTGTTTAACAATTATTTGGAGATGCACAAAGTGTTCTTGTACTGTTGGGTGATAATTGGACATTGCTGGCGCTGCTCCAGAAGGATGCCAACAGGTAAGTTCTCCACTGGATCTCTCTGCTCTCTGGGCTCACCAAATACCTGGCAAGGGTGTGGTTCACATGGTGGGGTATTTATACCCTTCTTAGTCGAAGATAGCTGCAGAGATATCAAACTCTTGTGCGGCTTCTAGCAGGTCAGGAATCTTCTGGCAGGTTCTGGAAGCTTCTAACTGGCTTTGGAACCTTCACAGTTCTGGAAGTTTCTAGCAGGTTCTGGAAGATACTAGCAGGTTCTGGAAGATACTAGTAGGGTCTGGAAGTTTCTTGCAGGTTTCAGAAGCTTCTCAGTTTCTTTTATGCGCCTGTAAGCGAGTTTCTTCCTGGATGCTTTTGTCACAATACTTAGAGTGGCATTATGCTCAATGTGTTACTTTCCCTGAGTCCCCCGGATAAATTTTGGGTACAATTCCTGGGGCTATGGATGACCATGCTTGGCGTCTCCATGTACGCATCCGATACATCCACCCACCTATGTTTTCCTTTTGGTGTTTTTCAGGCTAGCTGGGATGTTGTTTTCTGGGAGACCATGACATTTCCATCCCCTTAAAGGAGAAGTTTTCTCGGCTTAGTTGGATGTTGCTGGTGGAACTTATGTAACAGTCTGGTGATGGCAAGCAGGTTCCCAAGACCTTTCTTCTGGTCCCTACTCCTTCCAGTCTATTAGATAATACACATGCCCCCGTCCTACCTTTGAGTTTACAATTTGAATCTCCCCTTCAACCTCCAGAGAAGGAGACGTTTTTTTGAGACGTACATCTGGAAGGAAGGGTTTGAGCAGGGAGACGTGGAATACTGGCTGTATACGAAGTGTTAGAGGCAACCCTAAGGCTAATGCCACTGAATTAATTATCTTCATAAATTTATATGGTCCAATGTACCTTTGTTTCAATTTTCAATTTTCTTTTAGTGCTAAATGTTTAGTTGATACCCAAACACGGTTCCCTATTTGATAATTAGGTTCTGTTGATCTTTTTGGTCTGTGTGAACCTTCGGTCTACACTTCACCTCCTCCAAGTGTCTCTTAGCCTGTTTAACAATTACTTGGAGATACACAAGGTGTTCTTGTACTGTTGGGTGATAATTGGACATTGCCGGCTACTCAAACAGCAATATGTTAGGGTAAAAGCCATTTAAGCAAAAGAATGGATTTGGGTGTTCTGCGTTAATGTACACAAACTCTGCCATCCGCAGGTGTTTACTACAATCTTCCCCTTGCTGAATTTCTAGACACCTCAAGTTTTCTTCTAGAGTTTGGGTAAGGCGTTCTTTTGCCGTTGATTTCTGGGTGATAACTTGTCGACATTCGGGCATCTATTTTCATAGTTTTACACAGGTTTATCAAAAACGGTGCTGCAAATTGATTATCTCGATCTGTAATGATGAAACTAGGTATACCATGTAGCTTGACAATATGTTCTGTAAAGTATCAGCTAGTACTGGAGTGGAAGTTATTTGGAAGAAGGCTATGAAGTGTCTCATCTTTGTTAGATGGTCAACAACAAGTAATATTGCAGTGTTTCTGTTGTTGCTCGGGGGCATTGTCATTATAAAGTCCATGGAGATTGTATGGCATGGACTGGGCATAACAAGTATTGATGGCAATAAACCATCTGTTTTTTTGTGTTCTGTTTTTCCTTGAGCACATATAGCACAAGTATTCACATGATGTTTAACATCTTGAACTTTGGCCTTTGTGTTCTTGCACATGCAGGTGGTCACCCACATCGAAATCATGCATCCCAGTCAATACTTGCTGCTGTAAAGGTACAGTTGGAACATACAAAAGAGTACATTGATATAAATGTCCTTCCTTTTCTACCTCATTTGGTTCTGCATTTACCCAGGCTGCTTGTTAAATGGTGTCAGTATAGTCTTTTATTTTTGAGAGAAAGTCTTTGGTGTTGACTGTAAGTTCTACACTGAGGGCTTAATTACGAGTCTGGTGGTCCACAGATTGGCAGACTCATGGGGCGCTGTGGCGGTGGTCTCCCAACTGCCCTATTATGATTAGGGCGGTCAGACCGCCATTGCCCCACCGCAACCGCCAGGGAACTGCCATTCCATGGCGGTGTTGTGGCGGTCAGGAGGTTTCATTACGCTTGGCAGGACCGCCGCGGTCCCGCCAAGCATATTAGGACTTTCCTCTCCACCATGGTTTTCATGGCGGTTCCTCCTCCATGAAAACCCTAGCGGAAAGGAAACAAAGGTGTGCCTCTGCGCCCTGTGGTGAATGCAGGAGGGCACAACATGTGCCCCAATGTATGCATGCACACCTGTTCCTGCAAGGCATGGACTTATCAGTCCATGCCATGCAGGAACTGTTTTTAGTGTTCCCATTGTGGTGCCCATTTTCAGGGCACTGCCATGGGAACATCAAATACAAAGCCCGCCAGACAGGAGGAAACTCCTAATCTGGCGGGCGGCCTGACCACGGCTTTGGCGTTGGGGCGGACCCAGCACCTCACTGCAAAAAGTTGGTCATAATCAGGCCCTAAGAGTGTGATCAGATGGTTGAGGTAAGATTAACAGGGGTTCAGAGACTGACACCTGTTTCTCCTCCCCAAGAACTGTGAAAGACCTGGATAGGACTTCTGCTTTTCCATTTTGAGGTCCTTGACTGTATTTAATTGTAAAATAGAAATCGAGGAAGAAGAGCGACCAATGACGTTCTCGCAGCGTGAGGGCTCTAGCAGATTTCAAAAGCTGAAGATTTCGATAGTCAGAATATATTCTGACTGTGTGCCTAGTCCTCATCAAATAGTGATGCCACTGTTCAAATGCTTGCTTAATAGGGGATGGGGCAAAATAACAAACTGACCAACCACTGTCCTAGCATTGTCTACAATTGGATCTATATTGTATGTCCATAATTAGAATAGTTGAGCGTCTCTTTAAAGTTCTGGTTTCAGTTTCACAAACTCTGCAGCTGCATCTCTTGAAAGTCTTTTCTCCTAGACACAATGTTTCTAAGTCATTTTCTTTCTCCTAGGTGCAGCTTTTCAACAGTTCCTAAATGCAATGACTCAGCAAATTCTAGAATGTCTGTACTCATGAGTACACATGATCTACATCGGGATGGTCGTCTAAAAAACGTAACTTTTTTTTCTCCTCTCGCAGAGATGCTGCCCTCTACGGATGACCACAAGCTGGACCGCTGAGGCTCTGGATGAATGGACCAGGCACCAGAAGGATGCCAACAGGAAAGTTCTCCACCAGATCTCTCTGCGCTCTGCATACACTAAGGGGCAGATTTACAAGCCCCTTGCGCCACTTTTGCGTCACTTTTAACATGGGAAAAGTGACGCAAAAGTGGTGCAAGGGGCTTGTAAATCAGCCCTTAATTACATAGCAAGAATGTGGTTCACATGGTGGGGTATATTTATACCCTTCTTTGTCCGGCTGCTGAGACTTCAAATTTTTGTGCAGCCTGTCCTGGAAGTTTCTAATAGGTTCTGGACGCTTCGAGCAGGTTATGGAAGTTTCTAGCAGGTTTTGGAAGCTTCACAGTTCTGTAAGTTTGTAGCAGGTTCTGTAAGCTTCTAGTAGGATCTGGAAGCTTCTAACATGTTCTAGAAGTTCACAGTTTCCTTTATGCATGTGTACGGGTGCTTCTTCCTGGAAACTTTCGCCACAATACTAGATTGCCATCATGCTTAACATGTTACTTTCCTTGAGTTTCCTGGCTAGGTTTTAGGTACAATTCAGGGGTAACATGACACATAATCAGTTGTATCCCTGAGACCCTGCGCTTTATATGCTGGTTGTGCCTGGGACTATGGATAGCCATGTTTGGCGTCTCCATATTGCGGATCCGATACGTCCACCCACCTATGTATACGCTGATTGTTTTCCTTTTGGGTTTTTCATGGCTAGCTGGAATGTTGTTTTTTTGGTGACCATAACAGTTAAGCCCAGATTAAATGTCCAGAATCACCACAATAAAGGTACAACCCTGTCTCTCGTCATCGTTCTTTTTATTTTCTCTCAAAGGGCACTTTGCTGCCTTTACTTACATTGGCTTCAATTGTGGAGAAGAGACATTATTGTTTTCTGATTTTTGAAGACTAGACTGTTGAGAAGGTTAAAATCCCAGCTATAGATTTCTTTCTTTCATTATTTCTCTCTTGAAATCTATGTTCAATTAACAATACTTAGCAAGTCAGTAAGTTTAGAAAATGAAGTATCTTGATAAATATGAACTAATTTTTCCTTAATCTTTTCTTTTAACCCATGCACTTATTTTCTAATTTTCCTCACGATTTCATTGTTTTTATAAAGTGGGACAACAATGAAGCAATACGATATTCCCCCCAGTACTCCCCCTGAATTCGAACCACAAGAGACAAAATGTTCTCGAGTCTCCTCTTCCAGTTTGTGATGCCGCCTGCCAATCAATGAATCCTACGCAAAATCTTAAAAGAATTTACGCATGTTGCTTGTGTGCAAATTAACTTTCCACTTCAGGGCAGTGTCAAGATCTATGCAGACATAGATTACCTAGGCTGGCTGCAAGCCGCATTAACCAAAAATAATCATGTCTACATTACAATGAATGTAGTACTTCATCAGCTTCAAACAGGGTTATTCCATATCTGGAGACCATAATCCTGCGGTGAAGTGGTCGCAGACCTGCTCTTAGCCGCTCAGGCTTGCGACTGTCCCAGGGAATACAGGGGTACCATTGCATTCAATGAGGGCCCTTTCAAATGATTCTAGGAGTACTGTCAGAAAGTCCCTTGTTTTTAGGCACTTTTCTTTAGCTGATTTTGAATCCCAAAGCTGTTGAATGCCCTGTAATCCTTCCAGACCATATAAAAACCTGTGCACACAATAACAACAAGCATTGGCATAGCCAATAGGTCTCGCCTTTGGGACCTTATAAGTGTTTAGCCATGCAACAGTTGCATAACTAAATACTTATAAGGTCCCAAAAGCGAGACCTATTGGCTACACCATTATAATCGCGGCACCCGCGCTTTACTTTTAACATTAAAAGTAAAGCGCTTTAACATTAAAAGTAAAGCGCGGGTGCCGCGATTATAGCAAAGTAAAGAAATATATTATTTTTCTATTTCTTTACTTTTGCTACAGTCAGCACCCGCGCTTTACTTTTAATGTTAAAAGTAAAGCGCGGGTGCCATGATTATAGCAAAAGTAAAGAAATAGAAAAATAATATATTTCTTTACTTCAAAGCCGCGAAAGTGAAAGTGATCGCGATCGCGATGCACTTAATCACCCGTGACGCGCGTGCACGCTCACGTGAACGCAAGCTGGTCGCCAGCAAAAGCCACTGCTGTTTGCACTTCCAAAACCCGCTTACTAAAACTCTCGCCCAGATCAGCGCTAAGCGCTGGCTCAGGCGAGACCTAAAAATCACCGTGTGAAAACATGAGTAAGAGCATGCACAGTAATCAACCAAGGGTGAGTGTTAGGGTGGGTTTCTCTGCGAACCGCAAAAGAGTTCCCCCCAGCTCTTCTGCCCTTGAAGTGACTCCAATGAAAGGAGTGGAGGGGGCCAGTAGACCACAACTTCCTGTTTACTTTAACCCACTGAAACTCCATCCAGTATAGAGCAGTTTTCGCCTGACACGGGTATGCAGCGATAGGCTGGGATGGGCCAAAATGTGCTTGTGGTTCTAGTCCCGTTCCCCAGTGAATGTTGTGGCCCAGTGCAGGCTTGCCTCGGTGCAATATAGGCAGGCGTCGGTATGAAATACATGAGAGGCAGAGCAGAGAAATGTATTCCCTCCTTAACTTAGGTGTGGGGATGCAATTCTAAGCAATATCAAGCTCTGATCATTTGAGACCCATGTATGTAAGCAATGCCGGTGCAGCTGCAGGAGCCAAGTGCCATTAGGTCTGTTAGGCATGGAGGTTGGACCCAAACAGCAAGTATATGATCTGTGCTCATTGCGCACACCTGTCCCTCTTTTTGGAGCCCGATTACAAATCAGGTCCAACTCTCTGTAGCTGCGCAGCCTTAACAGGTTGTGCCAGGCACAGTCAGGGGCAGCGCGCCTTATACAGTCAATGCGGTCCTCGAACACGATCCGCACTGTGGACATCGCATTAGTGAAAGCCAGGCGGCACTTAGAAGTCACTGGTCTGCCATTTTACTTCATGCGGGGACCCGGCCTCACGTTTAAAGTTGTTACTTTAAACGTGACTCCGAGCTTGGTGAAAATCCGGTCCATTTTCAGAGCCGCTTTTAGGGCCATAATATTATGCATAGATATCAGATCAGAAGCAGCAGCCGGGCTAGGCGCTTACCCATTCTTCCTAACTCAATGAAATAAATTCTTTCTGCTTTTGGTCATAAAGACATTTTTGCTCTATTTCCAGCCGTGTCTGCAATCATTGCCGTTTTTCTTCCTGGCAGTCTGCGTAGAAGGAAAACATCCTGTACCAAAGATGTAAATTGTGACCTGGATCATGGAGGATTAGCCAAGGCTGGGAGTGAAGTGCACACTTGGACGGCTTAGGGCTGCCAGCAGAATGGCAAACTGCTTAATCATTCATATTCATGCATTAAATGGCTGGATTTGGGTCACATTATGGTGCCAAAAAAACATTAACTTAGTGTCAGGTTCGCATTTTACTCTACTGACTGTGCTCTCTTAAAATCTATTGAATTTTGAATTTATCATATGGTTTTAAATTCTATTGTGCACTTTTGAGGGAAAAAATAACATATTTATACGAGTCCTACTTATTTTCCTATACTATACATTAAATACTGTCCGTGATCACAATGCATGTTCAACAGTGATAACATCTCTGTCATGCCCTATGTTCTGCCACAGGCTACTGGGACTTTTAAATTTCTGCCTGCATCTTTTGCATATGGAAAAACTGAACGTCTAGTCGACCTATGGGCTTTTGTAAGACGTGTGATCAAGAAGATGAATTAGGGCCATATGTATTAACCGTTTTAAAGGTTGTAAATGCTCCAATTTGGTGTTTAAGACCAATCAAATGTTTTTTCGTATGTACTAACCCTATTTAGGGGGCAGAAAAACGTTCCCAGCTGCTAAAATTGGATTCCGAACGGATACTGATTCGTTATCTTGAAGGGGTGTGTTGTACAGGCCCCTTCCAAATACTGAATCAGTATCTAATGTATTAAGCTTTTGCTTCGGAAATCCGGATGCAAAACGTTGTTATTTTGCCGACACGTCATAGGAGGTGGTAAATCTGTGACAATGTAATACAAAATTTGTTTAGGTGGGGACAGTGTTTCACCGGAATAATAAAACAGTTTTTTGCATCCAGCTTTGTTTCCTTTAATAAAAACAGGCTGCATTAAAAAAAAAATCTTTATTTAAAAGCAATCACATGGTGGTCTCCTGGCCCCAGCAGGCCACCATCTATGTGATGGTCTCCAATACTGGATGTTGCAAATTGTGATTTATCTCATTGATATTCATGAGGTAGGTTGGATTGCTACCCACTACGATTCGGATTTTTAATAACCGACCTATTAGAACATAGGTCGGTTCTTAAATTCCTTACTGGTTGCAATTTCGGTTGCGGCCGGCATTCCTCGCGGGTGGGGGGGCAGGCGCGAGGGGTCACACGGGGAGGGGGATTGCGGGGAAGGTCGCACGGGGGACGCATGGTAGCAATGCTGTGATTGGTCTGGAGTGCCATAACACTGCAATCAGCCAGGGGCTAGAGGGGTGGGCATGTTCTCCATGCAAGCTGCATTGCAGCCTGCATGGAGAAGGAAAAAGTGCGCATGACTGGTTTGGGCGGCCCGAGAGGGCCGACCAAACAGTCTTTGCGCACTCAGGAGTGGACACACCACTCCTCCCCTGCCCTGGTTGGAGAGCTAAGCAACCCCACCCGCCCGCAACGCAAACATAAAATGGTAATACCTAAAAGTTATTACCATTTTATGTTTTTGCTTGCCTTCAGTGCGGTCTATAAGAATAGGTGTCGCTTAGTGAAGGCAGTGTACATCTAGTGTAAGAAATGGAATCTAGCACAGGAAGAGAGGTCTTATGTAAGAGTTATGGTGTAGAGGAGGAGGAGGTGTGGTCTGCTGTTGAAGGTTAGATCTAGGAGAAACGTTGGGGTCTACCAAACTACTTGTGTTCTATCAGCTAAGACAATGCCTAGTCTTGAGTACATGGAACATTTGCTACACTCCTTTTCTAACTTGATACAGTTCATCATTTCACTAAGTAATGCACCTACCTTTGGATTTTGTCAGGGTGCCATAATAATTGCGTTAAAAAGAATGCATCATTGCATGGCAAGTGAAAAAACAATTTGAGAAAGCAGAGGATGTCCTCAAAAGTCCCACTAAACTGTGACCCCCAGAGAAAATGCTATGGCATTCAGTAAGGTAGATTAAACAGAAGACACAAGGCCACAGACCAATGACATTACATTAATATAGATCAGTTGAGGCTTAACAACTCAGTAACATCTATAAATCAATTATATTCTGGTAGAAGAAATGGTGCAATGTGTTACTGTTCATCACACTGCATTTGTTTGTATAAAGAAAAGTATTTTATCTAAAATATACCGGTAACGTGCATTCCTTGTACTGTGGGCTGCTTGTTTTCCCTTGGCATAGAGGTACTAAGCTGGGAGTGCACTAGACCAAGCACACAAGTGTTCACCTGGACTGAGACAGTAAGATCGCCCCAAAGAATCAACAATGCTTCTAATCTTCTATCAATTGTGGAATCTCAGTCTTGTTGATGACAGATTGTCTACAGTCCTGCAACTCTCAGCTGGAAACCTCTGTTCACTTCTGTTGTGACAAAAAAATAACGCGATGCAAGGAATGCTTAAATTAATCTCAACCACTGACGATAACTTGGGCCCATGCTCCAGACCGTTATTTTTACCCACTATTTTATTGTAGGCAGAGACCGGCCATATGCTAATAAGCCTTGGTCCTTCTGCAAAAGAAACGGTCCATCTTGAACTGTCAGGTGAAGTCCTGTCCAGAAACACCAGCAGCCACAGACCAATTTCAGCCTATTTAGGTCTCCTCAGCGATATATAGCTTGCGCACTATGTCACAGTGAGCAAGGAACCCATGCCTGGGCATACCTGTCACACCTAGGGTGTCTGCTACAGCAAACAAAAAGATAATGGACGGAATGCTTGAAGCAATCTCAGCCACCGGTGATCGCTCAAACCGTATTCCAGACCATCAATTTTCTTTCACTCTGCCACTCTAGACAGATCTGTCATATGCTGAAAACTGTCTGGGGTTGTTTGTGCTCCTGTCTACCTAACCTGGCCTGGCAGGTTGGGGTGGACTTTTCCTACTGAAGCAGGACCAAGGCTGATTTTCGTATGGCTGGTTCATGTCTTAGGTGGCATGGTGGGAAAGAATGATGAACTGCATTGTGGCCCAGATTGACTAACAATAGGTGAGATTAATTCAAGCAATCCACCTATCCCTTCTTTTTTGTTTTCCTCAGTGTACTGTCCATTTCTGTGCCAATACTCATATTGTGTGATCATGAGCCTAGCGTTATCACTGTCCTCCCCCTGTCAAAGAGAACAGTTATTGCTACTTCTTCAGGGCTAAGAAATTGCATATAAGTAAAGATCAGTGCTACAACAATAACAATTCTCAGTTCATTCTCATCATCCCTCGTGATATCCGTGGAGTTCTCATCATGCTCCAAAACAAAACCTCAACCAACTCGAATGTGTAATCACGTTGTGGAAACCCATGCGTTGTACTTCTACTAATCACAATTCTTCATTGATTCATAAAGATTACCATAAAGATAAAATTCACAGATATATTCCCAACATAAAAACCAGTTGGCAGTACTTAAACACGCTGTACATATCCTGTATTTAGATACGAGTTGCCACGCACACCTTATCCCCATGTTATGGCATGCAGATGAGTGTATAAATCCTGAATATAAGTAAGGGTGAAAAAAAGGAGACCAAAAATCTAAATGTAAAGAATTAAAAAAAAAATTATATAGAAATTATTCAAAATGGGGCCGCATACCTCTTATATCTGTGAGAAGAAAAGCCTGAAGAAATAAATATACAATAGTAAGTGCCAAGTCCGACCTCCCATATATTATTCATTATCATCAGTGCAAACTAATAAATGCACCTACTATCAGTCCGTTGATAATTCCAAACCGGATGCGAAATTCTTCTCGAGTGTCCGTAATCGAATATATATAGTCCCCAAAATCATATGTGATAATAAATACAAAAAATGCCTATCAGCTATCATAACGTTAATATATATCAAGGCCTGCTCACTACGTGGTGTAAAAAGAAAAAAACACAAGTCCAATTCCATCTCTTACCATAAATCTAATGCCGTCAACATCTCTTGTTTAAGCCTCTGACGGTCTCTTATTCAAACTATTCACTCCCAAGACAAATGTAGAAAGACCGCTGTATCAGTATAATACCAAGTATTCCTCACTCCTATAGCGATAAAAAACACAGAAGGGAGTATATGCTAAAGTGATACTATCACTACTCTCTGCGTATCCACGGTACCCCTCGCCCCCGGGTTGATGCGGTCTACAGACTACACCAAATTATCAGGAACGTTAATATGCAGCCTGAAAAAACATTGGCATGTACTCAGAGCAGATAAATCACTGGAGGGATTTATTACTAGTCAGCCAGAGATTACATATTTCAGAGGAACATGCTTACGTAACCTGCTCAGTCCCAGCTATTTATGTGCTAGAATGGGTACTAATTGGATGACACCCTACACACTTGGTTTCTATAAGTGTGGACATTGTGTGAACTGCAAATGGGCATATGACAAAAAAAGAGAGTTTGAGGGTCTGAACAATAGAAGATACACCATCACATTTTGTATTAATTGTAACACCAAGTCTGTGGTGTACATTATAGAATGTAGGTGTGGAAGAAATATGTTAGCAGTACGATTCGATCATTAAAACATTGAATAGGGGAATATATGAGAGCAGTAAAACTAGGCGATATCAGGTATCCCATTTCTCAACATATATCTGACTGTTCAGTGCAGGACAGGAATAAAAGTTTCATGTTTTATGGCATCGACCACGTGCAGAGACATCCCAGAGGGGGAAACAGGGAACTTATGCTCAGAAGGAGGGAATCAACTTGGATCTTGAGACAGCGGAGCGTTGAGACAGGTCTGAATGTGGATCATGAGATGCATTATTTTTTAGGCACATGAACCTTTCTATTTCAATATCACATTGCGTATTGAGTTAATAGTGTAATGTGGAGAGTACTTGTATCACATTACAGATTATTTACTATGCATCATGTGAAGGTTTTGGAAGCTTTACTACTTGTATATGGGGCCTTGAAGAGAAGGCATGTGTTTTTAAAGTGCATCATTATATGTTAGGGGTTGGATCGGGTATACAAAAAGATATTTGATATATGTTTGTCAAGTGATGATAACTATGTACCCAACTGCCACTTGTAACGAGAAAATGCCATGCACACTGAATTCACGTGTTCTGGATACCACATTTACAAATACTCGAGCGCATGGTCTCAACAGTCTGTAATTTCAATCCCCTGGGACTAGGATTTTTCGGTGAATCAAGCCGGACTATGCAATGGATATTACATATGCTCTGAGCCATTTGTTTATTGTATTGTATTCTGAAATTATTATGCACGACTCTAGTCAATAAAAAATTAGGTCAGGACAGATTTCCTTTCCGTGACCAGAATGATAAATTCCACAGGAATCGGAAGGTTATATATTTAAGAAGATGAAAAAATCTGCATCAAGAGGACACACACACTCTAATATGGCGCCTGCAGCCACTGGCTGACATAATCATATATTGTAGAAGAACAATAAAGTTTATCATAGAACATACACACTTCAATATGGCGCCCGTAGCTACCTGTTGACGTAGTCCTATTTTTATGTTCGTGTCCACGTCATGTGAACACGATGATACGAGGATTTAAATGACTTCTGATGCGAGACGGGATACAACACACAACTGCTCGGCGTACTCATCACTGGACATTAAGGTAAGACCGCATCAACCCGGGGGCGAGGGGTACCGTGGATATGCAGAGAGTAGTGATAGTATCCCTTTAACATATACTCCCTTCTGTGTTTCTTATCGCTATAGGAGTGAGGAATACTTGGTATTAAACTGATACAGAGGTCTTTCTACATTTGTCTTCGGAGTGAATAGTTTGAATAAGAGACCGTCATGGCTTAAATAAGAGATATTGACAGCATTAGATTTATGATAAGAGATGGAATTGGACTCGTGGTTTTTTCTTTTTATACCACGTAGCGAGCAGGTCTTGATACATATTAACGTTATGATAGCTGATAGGCATTTATTGTATTTATTATCAGATATGATTTTGGGGATTATATTTATTCGATTATGGACACTCGAGAAGAATTTTCGCATCCGGTTTGGAATTATCACCGGACTGATAGTAGGTGCATTTATTAGTTTGCACTGATGATAATGAATAATATATGGGATGTCGGACTTGGCACTTACCATTGTATATTTATTTCTTCAGGCATTTCTTCTCACAGATATAAGAGGTATGCGGCCCCATTTTGAATAATTTCTATATTAAAAATAAAAAAATTATTCTTTAGATTTTGATTTTTGGTCTCCTTTTTTTCACCCTTACTTACATTCAGGATTTATCCACTCATCTGCATGCCATAACACGGGGATAAGGTGTGCATGGCAACTTGTATCTAAATACAGGATATGTACAGCGTGTATAAGTACTGCCAACTGGTTCTTATGTTGGGAATATATCTGTGAATTTTATCTTTATGGTAATCTTTATGAAACAATGAAGAATTGTGATTAGTAGAAGTACCACGCATGGGTTTCTACGACGTGATTACACTTTTGAGTTGGTTGAGGTTTTGTTTTGGAGCATGATGAGAACTCCATGGATATCAACAGGAATGATGAGAATGAACTGAGAATTGTTATTGCACTGATCTTTGCTTATATGCAATTTCTTATCCCTGACGAAGTTGCGATAACTGCGACAAAACACGTGTTGGCTAAGTACAGAAGGTTTGGCGAAGAAGAACAATAAAGAAGTGGATATGAATTTCATGCTGGAATCATTTTTCAATAGATTGACATAAGCATGTGCTGGGGAATGTAATAATATTGTTCAGTTGGCCTAGGCCATGTTTTGGAGAGAGCAGTGGTGCTCTCCAACCTTAGGTACCACATGTAATTGGTGATTGATTCTAAATATATTGTGAATTTCCCCTTAGGGCGCCACTACCCTAGTGAAGATCACCCATCAGTAAAAAAAGAGAACAGTGCAGGTTGACTACCATTGCGTAAAGAACAGAAAAGTCCATATGCTCTTCGAGCTTGCTTTACAACTGTCACCATTTTCTTCATGTGCCTACAGGAGAAGCCTTATCGTTGCCCTCAATATTGGGATTCTGTTCTACATCCGTACTATCATCACTAAATGCACAAACTCTGCATGTATCACACTGTTTGGTTTGGGGGTAGGCAAACCTGCATAGTGTCATACACTTGATACACCTCTTTCTCTCCACCACAGTGCAGTCAGGATTTCATGGAGGGTAACAATTATACTTGTGTATTGCTATGCATTTTGTGTTGCATTTTTATCAACTGTTTTTTCCATTTAGGTACCAACGGGTTTAATGAACATACACTTAGGATTAATCTAGGTATATGCATCTATTGTGAAATAGCAGGTAGTCAAGATCGTCTGATAATTTTCAGCGATCACATGCTGCGCATATGCCTTCTGAATCCTACTGGATGGACTGCAGCTTTCGTGTAGACTTCTATACTGCTTAGGCCCGAGTGCAAATCAATCCCTCCTGCTCGTTAATATCCGACAGGATCTGATGTCCGTTATGGATCACACCCATGTAATTGCTTACAGTGTGTGTACCACCCCCACCCTCAGAGCCGGACACACCCTCGACCCCATCTTCGCAGGAGGGACTAACATCCACTTCAGCCACACCATGCAGCCCCACTGGACAGACCACCACTGCGTACACTTCACCTTCAACACCACCACCGCACCCAAACCCGCCCCGTGCCCACCTCGAAGGAATTGGAACAAGATCACAGAGGAACACCTCAACACCACCCTCCTCCAAGACCCCCCTCCGCCACGACCGATGCCAACTCCGCAGCCAAAGAACTTCACCGCTGGATCTCGAGCTGCGCCAACAAGCTCGCACCCCTCCGCCACCCCGGCAAACAACGCCCCCTGAAGGCCGCCTGGTTCACCACCGAACTCCAAGAAGCCAGGCTCTCCTGCCGATGCCTTGAGAAAATCTGGCGGAACAGGAAAACCACTGAAGACCAGAACAACTACAGAAACGCCCTGAAGGAATACCACCAGCGCATAAGAGCCGCGAAGCGGACATTCATCAAGAACAAAATCCACACCAATGCAACGAACGCTAAAGAACTCTTCAACGTCATACAGCAGTTCACCAAACCCCCCAGCGAAGCCATGGACGTCACACCATCCCAGGACCTCTGCAACAAGCTCAGCTCCTACTTCCACCTGAAAATCAAGGCCCTCTACGACAACTTCAGCGAACAGACTCCGGACACCATCCCCCTCCCCACCACCGATAACCAGCCGACCATCACAACCTGGAATCTGGCTACCACTGAAGACACCACCACGACCATGAAGAACACCCACTCAGGAGCCCCCACGGACCCCTGCCCACCGCACATCTACCACAGAGCCACCGCCGCCATAGCACCCGTACTAGGGTGGACCATTAACGCCTCCTTCGAATGCGGCATCTTCCCCGATGACTGGAAGCGGGCAGAGGTCAAACCTCCTCAAGAAGCCCTCGGCCGACCCTACGGACCTGAAAAACTACCGGCCCATCTCTCTCCTCCCCTTCGTGGCCAAAGTCACCGAGCGATTCGTAAACGCCCAGCTGACCACCTTCATCGAAGAGAACGCCATCCTAGAGCCCTCCCAGTCCGGATTCCGCAGCAACCACAGCACCGAGAACGCCCTCCTCGCCGCCACCGATGACCTCCGCATGCTACTCGACCAGGGCCACACTGCGGCCCTCATCCTACGAGACTTCTCCGCTGCCTTCGACACCGTTTCACACCACACTCTCGCAGCCAGACTCCACAATGCCGGGATACGAGGAACTGCCCTCAACTGGATCCGATCCTTTCTCTCCGGCAGAACCCAGAGGATCAGACTCCCACCCTTACTCTCCGAACCCACAGAGATCAACTGCGGAGTACCCCAAGGATCCTCGCTCAGCCCCACGCTCTTCAACATCTACATGGCCCCCCTCGCCGCCATCGTCAGACAGCATGGACTCAGCATAGTATCATATGCCGACGACACCCAGCTCATCCTCTCCCTCACGAAGAACCCCGAAGACACCAGACTCTGCTTCCAGGAAGGAATGAAGGACGTCGCAGCCTGGATGAACAACAGCTGCCTGAAGCTTAACTCAGAGAAGACTGAGGTCCTTGTCCTCGACCCCTCCACCACAGCTTGGGACAACACCTAGTAACCCCCACCCTAGGGTGCCCACCCACCCCATCAGACCACGCACAGAACCTCGGCATCATCCTTGACTCCTCCCTCACCATGACCCTCCAGATCAACTCCGTCGCCTCCACCAGCTTCAACTGCCTCCGCATCCTCCGCAAGACCTTCAAATGAATCCACCCCGAATGCAGAAAGACAGTCACACATGCACTCATAACCAGCAGACTGGACTACGGCAACGCCCTCTACACTGGAATCAACAGAACTCTCCTACACAAGCTCCAAACCATCCAGAACACCGCTGCCAGACTCGTCCTCAGAACCCCTTGGCACGAACACATGACCCAACACCTGCAAGACCTCCATTGGCTCCCCGTCGAGAAGAGAGTAACCTTCAAACTACTCACCCACGCCTACAAATCCCTCCACAACATCGGACCCAAATACCTCAACGAGAGAGTCTCCTTCCACGTATCCAAAAGGAACCTCCGCTCCGCTGACCTCGCCCTGACAGAAACCGCTCGCATCCGCAGAAACAGAGCAGGCGGAAGAGCCTTCTCCTACGTCGCAGCCAAGACCTGGAACGAGCTCCCTAATTGATTGTGTACTGTGGCTGCCGGTACCTCTTTCCAAATCACTGGTGCAAGGGATCAGCAACCTTTCCTTTCATTCTCTCGGGTTGGTGATTCCCTACTAAAGGAATCCTCTGAAGTCATATACTGCTCCCTACACTCTGCTCGCTGTCCTTTACCTAACTCTATCCGGGTCATGTACCTCAAAAGAATGGGAATGAGGTTCTAGCCTTCCACTAGAGCGGATAGATGAAGTGGCACAGTCAAACAATTACTTTTTAGATCGACCCTAGTGCAGTGCACAGGCGCTGCTCTGTGAGACATGCTGTATCTGGTTAATGTGGTTGAAGACCCTCCCATCTTTTCTAATGGCTTTCGTTAGTGCCCTTAATAAATGCCTGCTTTTGTTTGGTGGATATGCTAATTTAGTCCAGCCTTTTGGCTTTTTGGACCCTGCCAGGCGACTGCCCCTTTTATGTGTGGTATTACTCTTTTTTTAATATATGTTTGTTCCTGTGCACTCTTTTTTTTCATTTCCCTCCGCTCGTGTATCAGCACGGCGCCTGCTTCACGGACAATGCACTTCATGTTTTGGACAGCATTTATGGCATTTATATTACGCCCACCTTATCTTTCCTTTCCGTTGTTGCTCTTTATGTTTTTGGCTTTCCCCCTCCCTCCTAGCATTAGGAGCCCTCCCCCACCCTCCAAGCACAAATGCAGCTGTGGGTTTCTCAGTACACGGCGGAGAGTGAACACTGAGACCTTGCATTGCGGATTCCCCCCTACCACCAGTACCCACCCGTTGCCTGCCTCTGCTTACTTCGGCAGCAGTGTGTGCAGGTCTGTTAACCCTTTCCCCCCTCT
This sequence comes from Calotriton arnoldi, assembly GCA_963921515.1. Lineage (NCBI taxonomy): Eukaryota > Metazoa > Chordata > Amphibia > Caudata > Salamandridae > Calotriton > Calotriton arnoldi. Next base: position 355,086 of record CAWUFW010005136.1, on the reverse strand, counting down.
AACGATACTTTCAAAAGTGTGCAGTTATATGCAGCGTGCTGCAGATTTAAATTTGCCCTGCACCAAGATCGCTGACTGGCTGCTGTTTGCAGACCCCCGGACATTCGATAGACTTGGTGGTAAGATTACTGCAATTTAGTTTCAATATTGGAGAGGAGGTAATGTGTGTGCTTTAGATGCAATTTTTCTTATTTGCAGGCCGCATGCCTTTTAATGACATGCACTTGCACGGAGGATACAAAAAAACAGGGAGTGCCATATCAGCTTCTAACTGAGCACCCGGTCTCTCTTGGTTTCATTAGTATTCTTTTTGTGCCGCTACAGCCGAGACATCAGCTGTGTTGATAAAGAGCATCAGGGAATCAGCATCTTTGGTGCTTTAGACCGCCGAGAGCCATCTGTCATGTTCAATAAACAGACCGCTTTGCAACACCACTTCGATGTGCTAACTTTATTATATTGCAGTTGTATTTCCATAGCGCTTTCATACCTGATGCGAGGCCCAAAGCAAGCGCTTAATAAATTTAACAGACAGACTTGAGCACAACTCATTGAGCCAATGGCAGCTATCTTTCTTCTAGCAGAGAGGCACTTGTGGGCTCGGCAGTGTCTCTTCCTGGGAGGCGCCTTTCTGAGTTTTGGATAAGCGGTGACTTTACATGACTGAACAAGAGTTGTCTAATCCTGGTGTCAGTGATTCCTGTAAACGCTTTTGATAGCTATTGAGGAGTGGGTGTAGTCATATAAACACTGTGTGGCTGTGACCCTTCCCCCTTTTTACGATGTTATCCAGGACCTTTTGAAAATACTAAAATTGTGTATACCTGTAAGGGCTTTCATTTGGCCCTTTTCATCCACTCATTTATTGTTGTTGTTCACATTTTTCTTTTGCCCATTACAGTAAGCGCTATATAAATACAGTTACAGTTCACAACCTGGAGCACTGGCTCATCCCACTTCAGCCATAGACTAATTTAATTGTAAGTGATGGCATTCTACTATTTTGCAAGGAGCACACCGACTCACCCATCTGTCCTTTCAGTGCCAAGGACTAGTTATTGGCAATGTGTGCTTTTGAGAGCAAGAAAATATTTTTAGCCAGTGTTATTTTTTTGTATTGATCAGGACAGCTCCCCAACAATAAGGTTTTAGAAAAAATACCTCAATACAAGCACTCGCAAGGCCGAAAGGATGGCAGGCTAATACCAGATCTATAGGCTTTTCTAGTGCTTATGGGATATTGGTAAGTAGCTTGCTTTAGTTGAGGTATCTGTGATTAGGTGATATTCACTTTGTGTTTTTGTGGGTGATGGTAACAAACTTCCTTGGCAAGCAGCATTGTCTGTACTAAGGGTGAGGGCGCAAGACCGACCATAAAAAATCTTTTACTTAGTCACACGATCCTTGTTTTGGGTAAACTTATGAGTAAGATGTTGAGGATTCTATTTTATTTACTGGTTCTTGGCATTTAAGAGTCGGGATCCAGTTCACTTAAAGTTTTCAGAGACCCCCTCATGATAGTAAATCTTCCTTCCTAGTTAGCTGCTATAGGCACTTTAGACAACAAGACCCTCCTTTACATGGTGCTGAAATGTTATAGTTTATTAATTTATTTATTTGAGGTTTTATAGAGCGCGAACGTGACCCGTTAGGGTATTAGAGCGCTTTACAGGGATAACACGTTGTGTACAGGTTTGACAAAGGCAACAAACATGGATAGGGATAGGGATAGAGGGAAGTGACTACATTAGGACATAAACCAGGGTTTATACAATATTCAGAGGAGCGACATGTCAGCAAGATACAGAGAAAACCAGCAATTACATATGAGGGGTGATGTGTCAGCAAAATGCAGAGAGAACCAGCAATACATTTGAGGGAGTAATAAATCGGTACAAGGAATAGGGGCAACCAAGCAGACAGGAAATTTTGCAGAGGAACAAAGGCAATGCCGCAAAGCGGTATGTGCGATGAAAGAGAATTATGGGAGGAATTTGCTCATTAGGAAGGTTTTAGCTTCCTTTTTAAAGATTGACAGAGAAGGTATTCTTCTGATGGAGGACAGCAGCAATTTCCAGATTCTTGGTGCAGCCCCAGAGAAGGCACGGTTATAAGTTTTTTTTTCCTTACGGAAGCGGGGTGGCTGGAGCACACGGTCTCTGGCGGACCAGGAGTTTCTGACTCCCCCAGATACCAAGATTTTTCTGGGTTAGATATGCCGGGGAATTCGTGTATGGTGCTTTGTGCATGATACAGACCGATTTCAGCTGGATTCTGGCTTCAAAAGGAACCAGTTCAGGGCATTCAGATGCAGTGAGATGTGGTCAAAGTTTTGAGCCTGTTAAGAGTCTTGCTGCGGCGTTGAGTGCTGTTGACTTTCATCAACCATTAAGATATAATGGGGTAACCCATAGAAGTCAATGGACCTGGGTAATAATTGGTATAGAAAAACAATGGTCCTAGACTTATGTTAAATTTTAGTTGTCTGAAACAATCATAAACAGCATGAGGTACATATATAGTTTAAATCAATAATGTACCATTAACTTATTTAAAGAGCATTCAAATATATCCTCAAAATTCAAAGAAGGCACACACTATTGCTTTTTTGGTGACTCGTATTTTATTCGGTCACTTTACATAACATATTATCATATTCAATGTTCAAGATAAAGGGGTGGTTGCTCCAAGGAAAAATGTGAAGAAAGAAAGTGCTCGTGAAGTAAGATAGAATAAACAAGAGGGGGATCCAATCAAGCAAAACAATGATTCATCATTATTTACATTACAATCTCATAAGCAAAACTGGTCGTGATTCATGATTGCACCAGTTCTACATTAGGGCCTGTCCAATGGTTAATTCATAGTTATTCTTTATGTTCTTTCTCAAAAGTTAGCAAACAACGTTCGTCTGTAAGCAAGTAGGGATGGGATAGTATACAGTACAGGCCCCGAACAGGGGAGAGTGTCGACGTTTCGACCCTAGTGCAATGAGGGCAGTTTGTATCCTCTGCGAACGGGTCTTCCTCAAGACAGAAAGGAGGGATGGGGGAGCAACTGATCATGGGTGATGCACAGTAAAAGTGCCGCCCCTAGTTATGGATTTAAAGGTCCGCAATAGAATTGCGGCTTGGTAACAGCAGTTTACCTTCAATCAATGGGTGAGAAAAATCGCCCACAGCGTCTCAATGAATCATCTTCGCACAGCCCGGGGGAATCCAGCTGGTCTGCTCGAGTAGAGGTACAGACCAATTTCAGCTGGATTCTGGCTTCAAAAGGAACCAGTTCAGGGCATTCAGATGCAGTGAGATGTGGTCAAAGTTTTGAGCCTGTTAAGAGTCTTGCTGCGGTGTTGAGTGCTGTTGACTTTCATCAAGGCACTTGTCTTTCTGTCTGTGCATTAAAATGCCGTGGAATATGTCCATAAATGTTTCCCGAGGCAAGCATGCATTCCTGAATCAGGCTGCATAACCCAGTATGTAGTAATTGTATAGCTCTTCAATCCCTGGCGGCACAGCACTCAGGATAATGTGCTGCATGGCTAAACACTTATAAGGTCCCAAAAGCGCGACCTATTGGCTATGCCAATGCTTCTTTAAGAAGTCACTACAAGTTTGGATGTTGGTATGGGTACTGACAGAGGGCTCGGGTACCAGCCTAGTCCCCCCAACAGCATAAGGTGCACCTGGTTGAGGCTAGTCTGTGCTCGACCCCACCCTCCAAGGAAAGAACCCACTCACGTACTAAAAACATTATCTGAAAGATAGTGCTGGGAGGTGTCCTTAGGGTGCCCTAAAGCGCTTTATAAACTTTCTAGGTTACAGCTATATTTCCTGTGTGCCCACTGCCTGTGTTTTTTATCCGTGGAAAACAGCAGCACCTTGACACCACCAAGCAAATCTCAATATGGCCTGGTAGTGCCTAAGTCCCCCTTTTACTTTAGACCTGAGACCGCCCTTGGATGTGGACTCCCTCCCTCCTCCAAGGCAAGCACTTCAAACCACACTCTTTTGGATTTGGGGTAGTAAACCCCGGCCGTATTTTATTACAAAATAAAAAGCCATTAAACTTATTATTCACATTATGTACAATTACGCAGAAAGTCCAGTTACATTTGATAGGTACAAGATGTTACTTGGCTAACCTTAACATGTTTCTAATACATAGCCATTCCTACCATAATCTAAAACATGATATACTTTACTTTCTGCATATCCCTGCTAGAGCCTACGGCAAGGTCAGTGACTGGCAGCCCCAGATCCCGGTAACTACAAAAACTCCACTGGAGTAAGATTGCGTAGGGGGTCCAGCTTATCGGACGGATATCTCCCCCGGGCCCCCCCTACGCCCTGAGCCTTAACTCCATAACGAGGCGCTGCAATTCTGCATCCTTGCGCCCTGGTGCGCATGCGCGTGCGGGGGTGACCGACCAGCCTACTGGAAAGAGTGACTCCCTGGCCCCCGCACCCTTTCAGCCTACCGACCGGCTGTAACTGCCCCTGGAGTTCCATGGTGCTGGCCGCTAAGGACCAAAAACTATGCTTACCAATCATGACCTTATCGCCACAGGCAAGAATAGTTGCCCGACTATCTGGCCTCCCCCTTTGCTACCCAGAAGGTCATGTCCTGTGCCTTGCGCCCTCTAACCATGCTAGAATGTCCTCCATGAAGGCCTGATTCCCTTTAGTTGAGAGGTGAACCCCATCCTGCAAAAAGAACTGCTCGCCCCGGATGTATCCATGTCCTATCGACTTCAGTTTGGGGGTCCTGAACAACTTCTCAAACTTAGTGTTGATCCTCTTTACCGCGTGATTCAACGCTCGTACCGACTCACCCCCTCTCCACTGAAACCTTGGAATCATGTGAGACCAGACTATCATGGCATCGGGGCACCTCTTTGCCAACCATCCCACCTCAGTGAGTAGGTCCTCAATGACTACCCTCCGCCCCAGGTGTACCAAATCATTACCACCTAAATGCTAGATCCAGATTGCCGGTGGTCCCTTACTTCCTTTTAAAGCGCGGCTCACCAGCTCCCTGAATTGCCTAATGCGCAGCCCACCCTGACCATAAAACACTATTTTCGTTCCCAACTGATTCGCCCTGGCCTCATGGGCAACTTCAAAGAAAGCTTTTAGTCGGCGAACATATGAATGACCTACGATCCAGATCTCCTGGTCTTCTTGGGCCCAAGAGTGAACTTGGGCCATCACCTGTGCTGTACGTTCGTGAACCGTTGACCGTCGTCCCCCTGAGTGACATGGTGACGTCTTTCCTCCTAGCTGGTGGACCGCTGCAAGCTTCTCCCCTGAGTCACAGGATGAAGAAACTGCAAATAAATCGGGAAAAGGAACCAAGCATCAGTGCACCGCCCTACCAATGGCTAAAGCATATGCAGTCGCACATAGCGTTTGTAACAGTTAGAGGACCACCTACCGATCCTTTTTACCTGTTCCTCCTTAAAACCCCTGGCCACTGCTTCCATGGCAGCCCCAATCCTAAAGGAGTGAGTCCCAAAGTTAGCTGAATCCAGGCCAGCATTCCGCATGGCCAAACCCATCACCCTCTTAAACTGGAAAACAGTGAGAGGTGAACCATCCACATGGACTAGAAGCGGCCCCCCTGTGGCCCATGTTTGCTGTGCCATGAAGGCCTCCAGTCTGGCAACGGGGCAGCATGTACTACCTACAGCCCTGTGTAGCACTATGCCCTCGCCCCTTCCTTCTTGATCAGTCTTGGACTTAGGTAGAGAAATCAGTACAGAGTCCCTGTTTATCTGGACATGTCCCACTTGCAATCCCCCCTGCCAGTCCCTTTTGTTCTTTGTCACCAGCTCCCCTACCCTGAAAGCACCATAAAATGCCAGGCAGAAAGCTGCTTGAAACAGAGTAGACTCCCTATCAGAATTACAAACTCGCTGCAGAGCTTCCATTAGTTTACCTAGTGTTTGTAACCCTATGGGTCTTCTCTCATCGAGCTGCACCCTTTGTAAGCGTTGCCACCCCTTCAAAGCCTTTCGCACTACAAAAATGCCTGTTGGATCCCCCTTTCCCTTAGCCTTAGCAAAAAAGGAGATGGCTGTAATGTGACGCCTAGCCACCGCCACTGAGCGCCCCTCGTCCCTCATGAACCTCAGATAAGCGACTACCGACCCTGGGTCGTGCCATTTCTGCTCTCAACTGTCCCCCAAAAACTGACAATATGACCAGAACGCCCCTTCGTAAGCTCTCCTGATCCTGGGTGCTAGGCTGGCTGCCACGAGGTCCGATAATTGGGGGCACCAAGCTGCCAAAGCTGTTCTGGGAAAGGTGTGGGGTTCTCTGCTGCTTCTGGGAGGTGGGACCTGAATACCTGCATCTTAAAACAAGAGAGTGCGGCAGCGGCATGGTTTAATATACCCGGCACGTGTTTAGCTCTAAAGAGTAAATTCAATTTCATACACCGCAATACAATCTCTTTTAATAATCGCAGGATCATTTTGCACTTTGTCGTTTGGTTATTAATACACTCCAGCACCGCCATGTTATCTGACCAGAATATCACAGACTGATTTCTCAAATGGTCAGGCCAAACGGACAGTGCCAGCAGGATAGGGAAGAGCTCAAGGAAGCTTATGTTGGTTGTGATCCCTGAGTCTATCCGCCAGCCTGGCCAGCGCTGCGCAATCCATTCTGACCCCAGAATAGCACCGAACCCTTTGCTACCCGCCGCATCGGTCATCAACCCCATCTCGGGACTGGACCTGGGCGGGCTAGGCCACACCACCCTACCATTGAAATCGCGCAGAAATGCTTTCCAAATGAGCATGTCCTGCTTGACCTCACTGGATAGCCTGGTGTGATGGTGTTTCTCCTTGAGACCTGACATAGCCTGTGCGATGGTGCGTGAGAAAGGGCGTGCCATTGGAATTATGCGCTGTGCAAAATTCAATTGTCCGACCACTTGCTGCAATTGATGCAGAGTGACCTTCTGTCTAGCGAGGCAGTGCTGCATTGCTGTCCCAAAATCAGTCACCTTCTCAGCAGGTAACCTAGACACCCCCTGTACTGAATCCAACTCAATACCCAGGAACTCAATCTTTGTGCTAGGACCCACTGTCTTACCTGGTGCCAGTGGCACACCAAACTTCTCCATGAGTGCACAGAACCTTCCCAATGCTGCACTGCAATCCCCTGAGCCTGGCGCCCCCAGGAAGAGGAAATCATCGAGGTAATGTAACACCCATTGGTGGCCCGTGTCCCGCCTGAAAACCCACTCCAAGAAAGAGCTAAACTTCTCAAAATAAGCACAGGAGACTGAACAACCCATTGGCATACACTTGTCCACGTAATACTTCCCCTGGAATTGGAAACCCAACAGGTGAAAATCCAGTGGGTGCACTGGCAGTAGGCGAAAAGCTGACTCGATGTCGGACTTCGCCAGCAACGCCCCTTGACCCAGACCTCCAAGCATGTCCACTGCCTGATCAAAAGATGCATATTTTACACTACACAATGTGTCTGAAATCGCCTCATTCAAAGAACTCCCTCTGGGTGCTGAAAGATTATGAATCAATCGGAATTCGCCCTGCTCCTTTTTGGGAACCACCCCCAGTGGTGAGCAAACAAAGTCTTTCATTGGGACATCGTCAAATGGACCTGCCACTCTGCCCAGCCTGACTTCCTTTTCAATCTTTGTTGCTGCTACACCCTCATTGCTCCTGACTGAAAGTTGGTTCCTGCAATGTCCCACCCCCGTGTAACCCGGCGCCGGGATCCTAAAACCATCCAAAAACCCTTCCCTGATCGTCCTTGCGGCGTCAGGGCAATTGTAAATGTTCAACCAAGGTATCATGGCGCAGATATTTATGGGGGACCTGGCTTTCGCAAGGGGCACATTCTCATTCCTGTTTTTTAACTCCCTTTTCTCTGGTCTTTTTGAAACATTTGGATTCGGGGTGTGATGTGTTGCCACAGAATGAACAGTTGTGCTTGAATCTACATGTGCCCGCGGCTCTAGTACAAGTCTGCCTATTGAAGTCAAAGCACACACCCTTTTTCCCTGTGCCCCCCGCGTTTCCTGAGGTGCCCCCCGTGTTCCCTGAGGGGCCTGCACGAAAGGGCTGGAACCTAACATTGTCCTGCGCCTGTCCCCGGTGGTTGTCAGATGACCCTTGGATTAAGTGGTTCAAATGGATGAACATGTTCGTTTGACTCCATCCTAATGATGGATCCATTGCCTTTGCCCTCCTAAATTCTTTATCATATTCCTTCCACACATTGCCCCCATACCTGGCATGAGCAGTAGTAATTCTATTTTGGTAACACGCCATCTCTGACCCCAAAGCTGGAAAACTTTCAAGCATGATTGCCATGTAGATCGTAAAACCTTGCACTAAGCCTGGGCGTAGTTCGCGAAGTAGCGCTACGCGAAGCTACGCAAAGTGCAGTTCGCACTACGCGAGCTACGCGTAGCACTACGCGAACTGCGTACTGCACTGTTCGCAATGATTGCACAGTGTCGGATGCTTGTCCGCACTGTGCAATCATTGAAAACGGCATCTTGCACAGTGCGAGCTGTCTTTTACTGCCGCTCGAGTAGATTTTTACTCGAGCGGCAGCTTTCTCAACGCGGACTGGTAGTTTCTCATCGCGAGCGGTCGCGAGCATACGCGACCACTCGCAATGAGAAACCTGACCTCCCCGCGTTGAGAATCTCGCCGGGAGGTTTATTTTCCACGCTCGCGATCGGCAACTTGATGTTGCTGATCGCGAACGAGGAAAAAGTCTCGCCGGGATGTCATTTTGCTTGCTCGCGGTCGCCAACTTGATGTTGAGGACCGCGAGCAAGCAAAAAATGACCGCTGCACTACGCTACGCTACGCGTGTTTGCACTGTGCTACGTGCAATTCGCGTTGTGCGAAGTAGCGCAAACTTCGCAAACTACACGAGCGTAGCGTAGTGCTTTGCCCAGGGTTACCTTGCACCCAATTAGCTAAAGTCTCTTCCAACCTGTATTTTAGAATTATGTTAGCCCACTCCCTAGGGTGCGTCCATTCTTTGTTTTTCTTAGCTTCCTCCCTCTCTGCCTCATCTATCAACAGGGAAAACATACTCGCATATGCCCCCTTCCAAATTTTTTCCCTCGTTTCCTGGGACAAGTGTCGCCCCAACTGATCTCTATTTGAGCACAGTTCCCCCAAACCTAAAGGTGGCAATGGTTTAGTTATACCTGCTGGTGCTGCTGTGTCAGCCGCCTTCGGAGCTCCTGGATCCATTGGTGCGCCTACGGGTGCTGGACTTCCACCACCACCTACCGGTGCCGCGCCCACCGGCGTTGCACCCCCCGCCGGTACTGCCGGTCCAACATTCGGCTTGGCTTTTCCCAACTGTGCCATTATTTGCCTGGCCTTTTCCATTTATCGGCCCCGCTGCCTGATGCCCCCGCTGCGGGGGACCAGTTCCCTACCATCTCGAGCCATGGGAGCACTGCTGCCAGACTGGACACTATATCTGGCGTGACCCCCTCTACACCTCCCGTTAGAGGACCCGATGGGGCCTGTGGCTGTTCCTCCACCGGTAACGTGGGTGTTGGTGTAACAATTGGCTGAGGTATGACCTCCCTAGGAGCCGGTCCTGGGGCACCCCCCGCCCCTTTCCCGCCAGACCTGGGCCTACTTCGTTTGGGTAAAGGTGGAGAGAAAGTCTTAGGAGGTACTATCGGTCGCCTGGGCCTCCCTTCCACCCCATCTGGACCATCCACCTTGTCTTGTAACCGTGTTAACGCCTGACTCATAACCTGCACTTGTTGCATCAGGGCCTCCAGCATAACATCCGTGCGGGAACGATTTTCATTACGCTTCACCTTAGGGGCCATTGCGTCTACTGGCACTCCTGGGTATATCACAGATAGCCAAAGACACCGTGACCCCCTTGTCCACCGGTCTGAGACACTGCCCAAACCCTTACCTGGCAGTAGTAGCAGCCACCAGCTGACCACAGCACCCACGCAACCAGAGCCACGCCCACCAGCTAATCCAGTGAGTCAGGTGAGAAACTCAAACCCGCTTTGCTCCCAGAAGCGATGAAGATGCAGGCCTGCCGGTGCTGCTGTCAACGAAACCCTTGTGGGCAGTCCTGTGCTGATGCCTCCGACAAAATTGTGCGTTAGCTTGCAGAGCTTGCTTATGCCTCACCAAGATGCCCTTTAGTACCTGGAAAAAGAATGGAAAAACGACCAGTACCAAGAAAACCGGACCACGTTCTACTGTGGCGCTTTATTACACTATAATGCGAAGAAACGCTGAAAAGTGCTGCCACCCCACACACATTCAGCAGCTGGATGTCCCACAAAGCTCCATAGGCCCTCAGTGAACAACCCGCCCGAGCCAGCAAAGAACTGCAATGATTCAAAATTCCTGATCTACGCAAACGTTCCCAAAAACCGGCTGATGGCCTTTTCACTCGCCCTTCAGCACTTTACTGCCCCCAGCCGCTCGTGCTACAGCTTAAATACCCAGCTGATGCGACCACACGCACAGATAATCACACGCGCGGTCCCCCCAACGCGCTGCGAGCCGATCACGTGTTAAACAGACGAAAAACCAGCCACCACAGAATGCCCCAAACGTGCTGGATGCAGAGCGCGTGTTTGCCTTTAAATGGCAAAACCAGCTACCACAAATGCCCCCCAAACGTGCTGTGCGCCGGGCGCGCGTTCACCTGAGACCGCAGCTCCGTTGCTCAAAAAACAGCTGATCGCTCCGAAAGACCGCAGCTCCGTCAGTCCTATAAACGAAGCTCGACAAGTCCTGAAGGCCACCGATTACCACCGTGCAGCACCTCCATTGTCCCGCAGCTGATTGCTCCTACCGCTGTGCAGGACCGCAGGCGATTCGCCGCCGATCGACAATAACCTGCAAAACACAAAAGAAAAGCTCGTTACGGGCCGCTGGTGGCCCGGACCCGTGGGAGATGCTGGCGGCTGGGGGGCGAGAAAACAGGAGACTGTTCTCGTTCCCCCCCAGCCCCTTTTAAGGGGGTGTACTGGGCAGACCGGTTTAACCCGGCCTTCCCCTACGATTCGGATTCGGCTTCGCCAAATGCGATGCAGCACGCGCAACAAAATTCGTTTTTATTTATTTATATGTCTACTTACCTCTATACGGCCGTATTCCGTACTTTACTACCCACCACCCTGCCCCTCCCCCGCCCCACGTCACAGCCCGGCAGCACTCCCACCACGGGCCGCTACTGCCCAGTAGGAAGGTTAAAGGGCAGATTATGCATGTTGTGGGAATGCCAAGGAGTGGATACAGTGAGGATCTGTCTAGATTTCTTTGGGATTGCTAGAGGAGAGGGCGACTGCTGCCAGTAGCCAACGTGCCAGCCTGCACATAATATACATGTGAAAGGTGTCACGTCTCTCCTTAAGAGGGCTAGTTAGGAAGAAAAACAACAAAAGGCAGAAAAAAAACTCCTAGGAAATATTGGTAGTTGTTGAATGTGGTTGATAGTTAATGCAGAGGTAAAAATGGACGGCACCCAAACCACCCTGAAACGGGTTGAGAAAGTGCCAAGCATAAGGTCTGCCAGAAGAAAGAATTTCAAAGGAACCTGCCGAAGAATAACAGAGCAAAATTCAGGGGTGAACGCAATGATAAATAGAGAAACAAAATGCATTGTGGTGCATCCTCTTATGACAGTGGTTCCCAAACTGTGCGCAGTGGCTCCCTGGGGAGCCATCAAACCTAGCCAGGGGAGCCGCGCACCAAGCACTTTAATGCATTTAATGTTGAAGGTTCTGTTGCTTCACTTAAAACTAATTAGACTTAAACGCATGATGTTGATGATTTGTAAGTGACATGCCTAAAGCTGTAAATGTAGTGCTTAATTCATGGCATGTCGAGAGAGATGACCTCCATATTTCACTGGATCCCCACGTTCTAACGCTCCCAAAGTAAGCGGCAGATGCCTGATTTATTTTGATAGACTCGTTAATAGTTTCTTTTTTTCCCAAATGTATTTTACACCAATGCAAGTTATCGAGAAAGTACAGTTGTTCTATCTATTAAACACACTAAGTATTATTAAGTATTGACATTTGTACTTGTAGCATAGGTACTTCCAGTACACATTTCTTTCAGTATACACACATTACCAGACAGGCCTGCTCTTTCCTTGAGCTTAGGGAAGTAAAACACCATATACGGCATAAGGCCAACGTTTGGAAGCAAGAAAGAGGGACGTTTTAAAAAGAAAATCAGAGGAATTTATTTTACTTGCATTGATTTGAAGGCAATTTTTGGGAGGAGACAGCAAAAATAAAGCTGTATGTGGTTTAAAAAATTGTGAGTCACCCTGCTGAGACAGGTGTGTTGGCACATATGACGGGTAGAAATGGAAGTGCATGCAAATATTCTTCAAGCGTAGAAACACTTTAGCAATGGGGCCTACATGCATAGGGATGCTATCTAGCACTGTAAGTCGGATAAAAAAGTTTGAGAGGGCACTCTAAAAAAGGTATGGGCAGAGAAGTGTAGCTAGGAATATTTTATTAGAGGCGCCGCCTTAGTAATATGAAACACCCTGCGTATATGATTATAAAACCTTCATCAGCTTCATCCCAATTATTTTCAGGGAGTAAAATGCAAGCACTCCTGAGGCCGGGCTTACATTCCCCCCACCCTCCATAAAAAGTAACAGTGGAGAGCCACCGGCAATGGCCAATGGGTCAAGGGAGCCGCGGGTAGAAAAAGTTTGGGAACCACTGTCTTATGAAATGAAATGAAAATAGGTACTTATAGAGCGCACGGCTACTCCACAGAGTGTCCCGGCGCTGAAAGGACCACAGAAGACAGGCACCAGTGCCGAGGCCGGAAGGAAAGGAGAAAAACTATTGCTGGAAAAGCCAGGTTTTTAGCTGTCTCCTGAAAGTAAGCAGATCCTGGGCCTGCCTAAGGGGTAGAGGCAGACAGTTCCATGAGCGGGCAGCAAGCACTTGAAAGGAGCGACCGCCCACACTAGAGCGGGCAAACTTAGGAATGGACATCAGAAACTGCACTGAGGACCTCAAGGCTCTTTGCGGCACATAATGCTGTACCCTCCTCCTAAGATAAACGGCACCCGCACCATGAAAAGCCCTGAAGGCCAGAACCAGAGCTTTAAATTGGATCCTCTTCCGGACCGGTAGCCAGTGCAAAGCCTTCAGATGGATAGTCATACGTGCTCTGGGACCCACCATGAGAATAGCTCTGGCCGCCGCATTCTGAACCACCTGCAGGCGATTAAGTAGGTACTCAGGTAAGCCCAGGTACAAGATGTTGACGTAGTCCAGCCTAGATACAATTAGGACTTGGACTACAGTCTTCCGATACTCGACCGGTAGCAGGGGAAGAAAGTTTTTAAACATTTTTAGCATGCCGAAACAGGTGCCAGCGACAGTTTGTATTTGAGCCTTCATGGATAAGGTGGCATCTAACTTGACCCATAGGTTCTTCACAATACTAACTGGGGCTGTTGGAGGGGACATATCCCGAGGCCACCACTGGTGCCACGCTTCGCATGGCGGACGACCAAAAAAGATAATCTCAGAATTTTCAGGGTTACACTTTAATTGGTTATGCCGTAACCAGGAGAAGACCTCCGTCAGACAGATGTTAATTTCGTCCCCTCTAAAATCAGCGTCTTTGTCACAAGTGAACGGCAGTTGAGTATCATCTGCATATGATACTATTTTGGCGCCGTGTGCCTCAGCTAAAAGCGCAAGGGGGGCCATATAAATATTAAAAAGTGACGGGCTCAAGATAGACCCCTGCAGGACCCCCACCTTCATGGGAGGAATGGGGGCCGCAAAGGGAGGGGACCAAATTGTTTGCTGACGATCACTCAGAAAAGAGGCGAACCACTTAAGTACCGTGCCCCCGACACCGCACTCCCATAGGCTCTGCAAGAGCCGGTCATGGGGCATGGTATCAAAGGCCGCGGACAGGTCGAGCAGTATCAACACTGCGTTTACCCCTTTGTCTAGTTGCTCTTTGATAGTTTCCCAGACTTCCAATAGAGCTGTTTCAGTACTAAGGTTAGTTCTGAACCCAGACTGACTGTCATGGAGTATGTGATTAGCTTCCACGTAATCCGTCAAGACTAGATTTTTCTAAGACTTTGGAGAAGAAAGGCAGTAGCGATATTGGCCTATAATGAGAGGCTACCGCTGGATCTGCCGAAGGTTTCTTCAATAGAGGGAGAATTTTGGCCTTTTTCCAGCTGTCTGGTACCAGCCCCTTTTGCAGTGATAAGGCCGGGTTCCGCTACCAGAATTTAACTAGGAACCCTAGGTCAATGGATCTTTTGTTACCTGCTGAGAAGTATAAAGGGGAGAAATCATTCAATTAAGGCAATCCAACTTTTTCCAATGACTACGACTCAAAAGATTACAGACTCCGAATTCCAGTTAGTGGGTTTATTACAATGCCAAAAACAACTGAACGTACAAGCACCTCAGGACGAGGTTGTAAAACTACATGGGAACTAATACAAAGCCATACCTACGAGTGAGTCTAATCTTATAGATCATGAAGAGAATGAAAAGTTCCAAAAACAGAACACTGGCAAGGACTGCCCCAACGTCTAAGTCAGACTTCATCTGCGGCTGAAAAGTAAAGAGCATTAGACTATCCCTACTCTATCTCTAAAGTGACATCCCTACTTAGCATTTCCCAGGCAAGATCGATTAAAGGTGTCAGCTCGTGAAGACTTCCTAAGAAGTACACTCACGTTGTATGGGTCTATCTCTTTACCCCTTCTCCTAACACCCTTCTTCTCCTCTCTCATCCCTCTTCTCCTGACTCAACTCTCGGGACACTGTCCCTAATATAAAATGCACAGATGTAAAACACGCCCACAGATCACCTCATCTCACAGGGCACTTCTCATAGGTAAATTTCCACCGTCTTCCTCACTCCATCCAAGTTCGGCTCGATGACCTTGATTCCCAGGCCTCCTCAGTGAGAAAGAACACCGGCTCCCAATTATCGACATTCCGTTTACAAAGTATCACTTCTCCCCCATGCCTAACTCCTAAAACAAAGGCGTTAGTTTAACTTAACAAAGGCAGCTTCTTCCACCTGCAACGGAAAAACGTGAGAACAGAACAATCTTGCATGTACATGAAATCCGCTGACTACCTCCAAATGCGAGAGCTTACCAGGGAAGTTACATTTTCAGGCCTACACAAATCAGCCAACATAAGAATAAACGAATAGGCCTTCAATTACACAAAGTGAACATTTCATTTAGGCCTTTAAACATCAAATTATACACACAGATTAATAGAACTTTGCTTTGCAAGCATCTACAATTATTACACGTTAAATACAATTAATCATCTCCACGTGCAGACTCTAACATGATGCACGTTTAAATCAAAATGCATTACAATACACATAGGCTTTTTGTTAGGCAATTGCAATACGCTAAAGGTTACTCTTTTCCAAGCAAATGTCATTTCGTTTCTTTTGCATGGCACGAAGCATTTTCTATTATTTCACTTACAAATCATTATTACAACACATTCCTAATGACCAAATGTTAATACAACATAGAAATATATGCAGGTGCGGACTATCCGTGATTATGATGCACCCCTACAATTTTAGAGCACCATCAGTTCCCCCCTCTGATGACAAGTGTCATCACAATCACACTCCCTGGAGAAAGAACCAACCTAAACAGAGCTTGTACCCACTCTTCCCTGTCGGAACCTCTCTAGGCTCTTGATATTTTCATAATGACTGTCCTGCAGTCTCTCCATCCTTTGCTCCTGCTCTCTGCGAGATCTCCTATCTCGATTCACCTTATGCCACCTATAAGCCCTCATCAGTCCCCACAAAACAATCCCACAGAACACTACTATGATGATAGTCTTCAAGATGTAACCAAGAATTCCCTTTCCAAGGGACGCAAACCAACTTCCTACCTTACCAAACCCTTATCCCACTTTGTCCCAAACTCCTTCTGTAGCTAGATTATGCACCTCATGATGGATCTCAGTGATATTACTTATATACTTCTTCAGATCTATGCTGTTGTCCGGTATATAAGTACAGCACTGTTGAACTCTCAGCATTTTACAGACTCCGCCCTCTTTTGCCAGCAACACATCTAAAGCAAGACGGTTCTGCATCACCATAGCCCTTATTGACGCCCTCTCTCCGTCCACAAGTAACAACGACTGAGCTGTGTTTGCTGACAACTTGTCCACAATAGTTGACAACTTTGTGATTTTTACATCATTCAACGCCACTCCTAAACCTGGTATCAGTGCTCCAAAGACATCCCCCACAATCTCTCCTGCACTTGCACCTCGCTTCTACCTATAGTGTAATCCACCTTCCAAATGTCCTAAATCTTCAGCATGATAAATTTTCGGGAACACCACTGCTACATAGCACGTACCATACCAATTCAATGGCAATCACACGTATGCATTCTTCCCGCACACGAAGTACACGTTCGGGACCACTTGTATCGCATCCTGCAAGAACTTCTTTGCTGTAGCCTCAGTGGTGAAGATATGCTCACACACACTCTGTCCCACAAAAACTTTATCATAATAGGTCTGGACTTGTCTCACACACAACTTCCCTCTCTGTTCAAAATCCAACGCTAATGGACCACTACTCCCTTTCGCTTTGTGTGCTAACTCCTCTTTGGTCCACTCAACCTTTCCTTCTCTATTGTTACGACTTGCTGTTAATTGTCTATGTCTATCCTCTACTTGATCTACAAATTTCTTCTCTACATCTGTTAATGAACATGTTAAATTGTGACGATGTGCATAAGCCGTATCTAAAGTTACAGTTGGTATGAAATACTTCCCCACTCTATCTTCCTGCTTATAATAATCATACTTGTTCAAATGCTTATAAGCTGGAACCTCTGAAAGCACTGCATCATAATTAGAAAAATAATATTCGTAATGACCTTTACCATAAAACCTACTAAGCAATAAACTACATGTAATACCATACGTCAAAGGGAGATGATGATAACGAATACCTTCCTCTACGGATGCAGGAAACTGCATACACACAACAGTCTCTCACATCCATCGTATTTACATACTCGTATAGCAGCTTCGCATAGGCATTAAGCGTATAATCACCTCTAGACAAATCTACATGCAGCATACGACTAGCTTGATCTAGCATAGCTTTTTCAGCTCCTACGATACCCTCTTTTGTGCTAGAAGTAATATGTGTGGATGTCCCTTGCACTCCCACTCCCTCAACTTCTGCATCATGTGAAACTTTTACAGATACAATAATAACTACTGCTATTACAACTATCACCCCTACTATGAGTGTACCTAACACACACTTAGACCTACGGTTCGAACTTCTAGACTCCATATTTAGCTTGTCGGTTTAGTTCAGCAAGAGGATACACCAAAAGTCTCTTTTTTTCACCTCAAATTGCCGTTCAAACACAGTTCATGGAAATTCTGGAAATTCTTTCACAGTTCGTTGCTTTGGTTTATTTACACAATTCAAAAAGACTTCCCTAGCCCTCTTTCTTCTTCTATATGAAACCCTAAATGTATTCTTCTTTCACTCGGGCCTAGGTTATCTTCTCAAACTCTTATTTACAGTTCACAGTTCAATCACAGTCCCTTATAAGCTCAGAACCAATTTCAATTAGTACACGCTGTAAAATTTCAAGACGAACAGCTGCAATCTCCTAAGCTGGTGGCTGATATCCAAAGATTGGAAAGGACAGTTCCTGAAGGATCAGAACTCGCACTCTGCTCAATATCGGAGGTCTCGGAACAGTCACTGTTAGCACCCCTTCTATTTCCAATCCAGGAACTATCAGTCCCACATCAATCTTCAACTCGGGTGTTCTGCTGACCACTTGTGAAGACCTCAGTCTCCCGGTCCCCACTACTCCCGGCATCAGTGACCATATAAGTCCACTCCGGGGCAGCGTATCTCTGGCAAGGCACCCTTACTCTCCTTGACCTTCTCGGGCCTTCTTGAGCTTGTTCTGAGTCACTCAGCTCCGATTCAGATGTCTCCGACACAGGAGCAAGATCTCTCTCAGGAGCTAGTCTCAGATTCAGCCTCCTTTGTCTCCCAGGCCACGATTCTTCTGCAAGTTCAGCACCTCTTCTTTGCCCCGACCACTTTGCACACCAGTTCCTTCAGCTGAAGTTGACTCTATACCACTCGCAATGTTACCTTCTCCCTCAGAGTCAATACCTGGGTCTTGTGTAGCGTGACCCCCCTCAGCTTGCTCTGGTGGGCAACCAGCTTCGTCAGCAACCCTCACAGCTTGGCTTGTCCTCTCGAGTGGCCTTGCTGCCACAGCTGGATTTTCTTCTACGAGAGGAGCTGTTTCTTCCAAGGGTTCTGAAATTCTGCGAGTATGGGAGGCATGAATCCAGTTTGGCAAGCCTCCGCACTTCACTGCTGTATTCGTTACCAGAATCACCTGGTAAGGGCCTCTCCAACGGGCGTCAAGGCAACTCTTCCTCACGTGCTTGCGAACTAGCACCCAATCACCCGGACACAGGTCGTGGCAGAGGTCCCTCGAGGTCGGGCAGTTGCAGCTTCAACCTGGTGAGACACAGAACGGACCACGTCAGCCAGTCCTTTGCAATAATCAAGGATCAAATCATCTGTAATGTTTATCAAGGCTGTAGATGGCATTGCTGGTAACCGCATCGCCCTCCCCATCAGGTTCTCATGTGGTGAAAGGCCAGTTCTCCTATCAGGGATACTACGAACACTCATCAACACCAGCGGCAATGCATCAGGGCATTTCAGAGACGTGGACGAACACACTTTTTCCATCTTCATTTTCAGAGTCCCGTTAATCTGTTCCACAATACCAGAAGCCTCTGGTCGATAGCTACAATGCAGTCTTTGATCAACATGTAAAGCGGCACAAAGCAACTTCATAATTTCGCTGTGGAAGTGTGTTCTACTATCCGACTCCAATGAAGTTGGAAAACCGAACCGTGGTATCATCTCCCTAAGCAACAGTTTTGCTACTGTGAGGCTATCACATCTCCTTGTTGGATACGCTTCCACCCACCGTGAGAAAACACACACCACAACCAGAATGTACCTCAAGCCCTTGCACCTAGGCATTTCTATGAAATCAAGCTGAATTCTATTGAAAGGCCCTCCAGACCTTCCAATATGACTCAATGCAACCACAGTTTTCTTTCCAGCATTCATCTGCTGACCCGTAACACACCTGTGACACACTGCTTCAGCAAACGCACGGAACCGTGGATTATACCATGTTTGTCTGAACACACGCACCATAGCATCCCTTCCAATGTGCACTGCTCCATGAATCTGTCTTGCCATGGGCTCAGTAAGTCATCTGGTAACACTGCTCGACCATCATTAGAAACCCAAATGCCATCATCTCTTCTCTCACATCCTGCTCTAGTCCAAGCAGCCTCTTCCTGTTCTGGAACTTCTCCCTGCAGACGCTTGAGCTCATCCCAGGTGTCTGCCATAGCTAACATCATGCTGAGCTCGGTTCATTCTGGGCTCTCTCCAGTATAATCTCCTGTGAAAATGCACCCTTGTTCAGCGCAAAAACGTGCAACTTCATCTGCATATCGGTTTCCCAAAGACACAAAATCATTCCCCCTCCCGTGGGCTACACATTTTACCACAGCTATTTCTCGTGGTCGCTGCAAAGCTTCCAACAATTGTCTCACATATTCCCCGTTTCTGATAGGAGATCCTGATGACGTTAAAAATCCTCTCTGTGACCATAGCTGTCCGAAATCATGAACCACACCAAACCCATACTGGCTGTTGGTGTAGATGGTGATTCGGATTTGATCAGCAATCAAACAGGCACGAGTCAAGGCGATGATTTCGGCCACTTGTGCGGGGTATACTCCCTGTAAGCAAGCAGCTTCCACAACTCCAGAGATAGTACATACAGCAAAGGCTGCTCTCAAATGACCCACATTGTCTCTTAAGCATGAACCGTCCACAAAAAAGATTTCATCAGACTCAGGCAGAGGTTCATCGACAATGTCAGGTCTTGGTTTGGTGCAAAGTTCAGTCACATCAAGACAGTCATGGTCCTCACAATCTTCATCATCAGCATTTGGCAAAGGCATCAAAGTAGCAGGATTTAGCACAGAACACCTTTTCAGAGTCACATTCTCCGAGGCAAGTATAACCTGGTCATAGCGTGTGAGTCTGTTATTTGTCAGGTGCTGTGTCTTAGTCCTCGTCATCAGGAGCTCAACTGAATGTGGAACAAGAACTGTAAGTGGATGACCCATAACAATGCTCTCACATCTCTCAATGCTGACACCGGTTGCAGCAATGGATTTGAGACATCCGGGCAACGCTGAAGCTACTGGATCTAAAGTAGCTGAGAAATAGGCAACTGGTCTACGGACACCCCCATGACTTTGAGTAAGGACTGACAATGCGCAACCTTCTCGCTCGTGGCAGAACAATGAAAAGTATTTGTTGTAATCTGGCATCCCTAGAGCTGGAGCACGACACAGGCCCTCTCTCAACTCCAAGAACGCAATCAGACATTCATGATCCCATGGTACCAGATCGCTCACATCCTTGTGCGTCAGCCTCTGCAAGGGCTTCGCCTTCAAGGAAAAATTGGGGATCCATTGGTGACAGTACCCGACCATCCCCAGAAACATCCTGACTTCCTTCTGAGTGTTAGGCACAGTCATATTCATGATCGCCTCAATCCGATCTGGTGATACCTTTCTCTTGCCTTTCTCGATTCGATGACCCAAATACTGAACCTCAGTCAGACAGTACTGTAACTTGCTTGGGGACACCTTGTGTCCATTCTCTGCTAGATGATTCAGTAAAGCAAAAGTATCGATCCTGCAAGCATCCTCCGTTTCAGTTGCAATCAAGAGGTCATCAATATACTGCACTAGAACTGAGTTCTGTGGCAGTACGAGACTCTCAAGATTCTTCTTCAAAAGCTGGTTAATGATCGATGGACTCTCTGTATACCCTTGTGGGATACGACACTATGTTAACACATGATCTTCCAGACAGAAAGCAAATAAAAATTGGCTCTCCTCATGTAACGGTATCGAAAAGAATGCCTGACATAGATCAATCACAGTGAACCATTCAGCTTCGCATAGAATCTGGAACAATATCACTGATGGATTTGGTACCACAGGACAACATGGAACTACAATCGTGTTGACCTTTCGCAGGTCTTGCACGATTCTGTACTTCCCACTTGGTTTCTGTAATCCCATAATGGGTGAGTTACATAGACTTCCCATTATTTCCTTCAGGATTCCCTGTTCTATCATGGACTCAATCACAGGCTTGATTCCTGCTACCGTTTCCGGTGACAGGTTGTACTGGGGTGTTCTCGGGAACTCAGCATTTGGTTTGACCTGGATTTTAACTGGCTCAACCCCTTTGATCAAACCTATCTCCTCTCCTGTAGTGTAGCTCCTATTTCCCTAATAGGCTCTGCGCATTGGAATAATATACCCTATAGGCTTGACATAGGACTGAGGTCGGTATGTCCCTATCGAGTATATTAAACTTAATTACTTGTGCCAGCTAGCTCAGAGGCCACTAGAAACTCCTTGGATAACCAGAAGGGAGTAGTTTCTGGCAGCCGCAAAACATGACAACTGTGTTTCCCTTTAGAATCAGAACGTGTCCCAGAGTCGTGGAAACAATAGATAACCTTTTCACTCAGCTCAATCGTGCATGCTTAGTTTTCCTCAAAGTTACACAGAAAGAATAGACGGGCGTTTCAATAAAAGATTTATTGAACAGTCTTGTTTCTCGTGTAAGAGATATGTGCTGTTACGATCATAAGACAGTATGCAAGATAAATAATGTACAGCGTAAGCAGTAGAAATAAATAATACTGCGCTAGCATGATCTTTAGTAGATATTCATTTACATAAATAACACAGACTAAAAATGCGAGTACTCATACGATACGTTTCTAAGCTAGTTCTACCCCAATGTACCTAACCTAACCTAGGTGTAGGGAGAGGTATGAAGTAGGTGGAGTATTCCTTACTATGGTATACTAAGAGTATGTTCCGCCCAGTATGCCTAGTATGCCAAGAGTCCCTCTAGGTTCTAGTCAGCTCCATACCTTAAGAATGAGAGAGGTGGGAATCTCTTGCCAGACTCTAACTCCAACACCCCGCAAGGGAAGTCAGATCACTGGAAGCTGGACTCTCTGCGTGCAGGGATGACAGCGTCTTCTCAGTGCATCAGGCCGGGAAACGGGCTCCTCTGAAGTCGAGGTCTCCTCTGATTTACAAGGGCTAGGGAAGGTATATTTATACCTGAGAGGTACCTCAGAATGTTAGCATTGACGTGAATCGGACAGCGGAAGACGTCATGAATGAACCCCTAAGGTATAACGGTTCATGCATAATAGATGAGTCCTTGAAGAAATCAATAGTCCTGTGCTAGGGAAACTCCCGAAGCCTAAGGGTCTGTCCTTCAAGAACTCGTTGTGACGTTAGGGTGGACGGATGTCGGAGACCATGCCTGTATTTGGAGTGCACGGTTTAATGCCTAAATAAGGACTGGGATTTTATGCCTATATAAGGGCAGGGCGAATTGTGCCTATATAAGGACATGATGCAGGAAAACCTATATACGGACACCCTAAGAGGAATACAACACCCACTCCACTTTCGTGTGTACGATAATAATATAAATGCTAAACATTTAAAATGCTAAACATAAAATGGAGTACCGCATATTGCTAAAGATATGTCTTAAAAGCATTTTAAAAGTATTTTTAAAAAATCCATTAAAATGCAAAAGGTACTGTACATATTAAGCATTTCTTTTCATTTCAGGCATATATTTGAAAACAAAAAATGCAATTGGAATGGAATAAGCAGTAATATTTACATGTGACAGAAAAATGATCGATAAGTTTGTTTAAAATCAGTCATTTCATGTCATGGAAATTAATGAACTTATTAGACTAACAAGATGACAAAGTGTCCGTACTATAAGAATAGTTCTACTTCAAGCAGATTGTTGTGCCATTTAATTTGAAAAAACGGAAAAAAGTTCAATATGGGAAGAGTTCCAAGTTTTTGAAATAGGAAGGCCAAATTGTTATTGCATCTCTGGAACACTGTGGGCTGAATCAGAGTCAGTGTACGGGTCTGGTGTAAACATGAGATCATCTATTTCTGTAGACAAAATGTCGTCCACTGTAGTTGGTGAAATTCTGAACACCTCGTGTAGTAGATTAATTGCACAGAGATGTGAAGCATCGCTTTCAGCATAGGATGCCGCAGCAATGTTCGCGTCCGTTGTTACCTGTGTGCCTGTAGATCCATCTCGTACCTCAGCAGCAGCCGGAAGCGTCTGTGAGATCTCAATGAATGCCGTCATCAGGATTGGTAGCCTCTGGGGACAACACAGAGCATGGGCCGTTATCGGGTCCAGCAGAGTATCGATATCCGTTGGCGTAGCTGGTAGAAATGTTAGACAGGTGTCCAACACGCATTCTTCACCGCATAGCAGGCATTGTAGAACAGGTAAGATGCAATCTTACCAGATTGGTCTGAACGACAGGAACCACGTGGTATTAAGTTCCCGCAGATGATTCATGCCCAAAAGCTGTACTATTCGCTCACGGCACTTTCGTTCAAGGAGAGCTTTCTCCACTTCGCTCGGAGTGATGTCTGCGAATAGGCTGGCCATAGCGAAATAGCAGGAAGAGAAATAGAATTCCGGCAACAAGTGCTAGAATTAATGGTATGCCACCAAACACTCAATGTGCAAAGTTTGGGATTATTCCGAGTATTGCCTGGAAAGGTGCTAACAGACCAGAACAGATGCTCTTAAATACATGTACAATTCCGCTTGTATCAGACATGTTAAAGATACGTCCTATCATTTCCACGAAATGTATAGGGCAATTTGTACGTATTAAAGTCTGTATCTCAGCCGAAGTCCTTGCGACTTGTAGATCATAGGTTTCTTTGGCCGAGGTCAAAGGCACTGTTTGTTGTAAAAGCATGGCTTTCATTCTGCTTAAAGTATCAAATCTTATAAAAGACGTTCAGCGAAGGCCACAAAGGCGACTCCCTGACTGTGTCTATTGGGGCAAACAATACTTGCATACAGCAAGTGACCCTGGAGTTGACCGTTACTAGATATGGGATGCCTGGCAACATGCCGCAGCAACTCTGATCATTCAACATGAGGTAACTCCCATTAGAAAGTTGGCCAAACGTTGGATTAATCACAGCAGCTGGTGTTCCCTGCTGGTGGCAAGACAAATTTGCCACAGAACCATTACAAGCCCCGTGTAAAGAAATGTCCTGACATATTAGTGAACCGCTCCGTAACACTTCACGATCCCCACTCCAACATCTATATGTGTATGGTAAATTCCAAGATGTCTTAATGTATTCCTTACCCAACCTTTCATATTTGCCTGCTTGCATTTGTTTGAGGCAATACTGAAACTGCCATGAATAAGCCATTCTGTAGCTGGTTTTTCTGCCACTGTGAATGGTAACTTTTCCAGTTTTTCAATGCCCAGCACATTATACTTTGCTCCTCTTTGTGCCAGTTCAATCTGTTTATCAGTTAGATTGTATTCTGCAAACAGAATTGACGTGTTGATAAAACACCAAGGCACATAGCCCGCACGCAAAGATTGCAGCATCCAGCTTAATAACACAATAGAACGTAATTGAGATTGGCCTTGTTGTAACATCGCCAAATCTTGTTCCAGTATGTCGATAGCAGAGGATACAATGCCATCCAGTGAATATATTCTGGAGGACAAAGTTGTTAACCCATTGTCGAGCACAGAGAGAGTTTTCTCTAAATTAATACGATCAAGTTCACGTATTCGTTCTGCGGCCTCCATCTGTGACACTTTCCATGCTTCATTATAGGCAGCATAAATGCCGGCATATATGAAACGTTTTTGACGCGGTTTTCTTGGTCCAAGCAAGAATTCCCTAAGGTCTGCGTCTTCTTTAAGTAAGGATAAGTGTTGTTTCACATCCTGTAGTGTAGATTTCTGCAGCCAATCGAGGCATCATTTTCCTACACTGTATGTTGTTACTACCCCGGATGCTGTCTTTGGACGTATCTTGGGTCTGGCCTATGAATAGTAAAGCCCTGAGTTTTATTCAGGAATCTTTCCTGACAGTTGTTCGTGTCTGTGGGCCAGATCAACCATTTTCTCCAATCAGGATTAGATCTGTTGAGTTGTAGTATTTTGTCAACTGTAACCGCTGCCTGTGTATTGTTAACACTTGCAGGTGTTGGTACAGAAGGAGTTTTCATCTCTTTGATCTTGGCTAGACCAAGACAAGATGTTTGTTGGATAGTTTCATTCAAAAACATTATTTGTTCAGGGATGATACAGGCTCTAAATAAAGCTTCTATCCCCTGCACTTGCCAATCTTTAGTACCCCAGACAGTTTTTGTGTCTATTGTGTCTTTACAAAAGACGAAACCCTGTCTAGACAGTTGGGCAATAAATGCTGTAGAATAAATCTGTTTTGTATTTGTTAACATAATTTTCAGTCCTGTTTTGTTTACATTTTTATAGTAAAACGTTTCTGGATCAGATGTATTGTAACCTGAAAAATATGGAAACTAATTAACAAATGTTTTGAACTACCTTTTGGTGGTGTAGGACAATGCTCCCATTGGTTAAACATAAACACATTTCTAGGGTATGCAGATTTATGCAAATAATGATGACCATAGTGGTTATAGCAATACAGCTGTTCATAGTCTGAAGAACCCTCTAAATATTCATTTTTAGAAAATGCAGCAGATTTTTCTAGGTCAAACATTATGTCATTAACAGTCTCAAAGTCCCAATCATCAGAATAGGTACTGGACGAAATTAGATCACTTATTGAAATTTTAAACAAATGTGGAATGTTCAATTGTTCCGTAGGACAGAATATATCAAAATCAGTTTTGTCCCACACTATACCATCCTGTATAGGAACGGCTATGATGTTCACTGTTGACAAGTCTCTTGCTTCACGATGGGAAGATTTATGAGGTTTCAAAAGTAAGTTCACATCTTTTCTTTCTGTGCAACTCTTTTGGGACACAAATTTTGCGTGTCTCAACTTCGTGATGAATTCTTACCCATTGCGCACTTGGAACGGAGCGCATAAAGAGTGAATGCACACTAAACATGATAAATGGATTATAAATTAGAACTTTGACAAACCAAGGTGTGCTTCAGACTTTTTTCACACATGGATGTATCTGCCATTAATAAGCATGCTCATAGTCATAACCAAAGCTAGCCAAAGCAGGAAAACAAATATTCCAGAAATAATCCAGAGTTCAATCCATGGTGAAACCAGATAAGTTATTTTCAGAAAGTGAAGAAAGTCTTGTACTTGCTGCTTGAACGTTAATGATGCTGGCGTCGTTTCAGGTTCACTCGGATCTTCTGAGAACGTATCAAAGTTAATGAAATAGCCAGAAGCAGTTCTGTCAATTGTTGGAATTGCATCAGGATTTGTAGAAATCGCTGGAACCAGTTGATCGCTTGCTACATTGGTGTAGACAGGTGTATTTGGACGAACCGTTACTTGATTTTCAAGAGGGATGAGTTCCATTGCATTTTTGCTTAGTCCTTCATCTGTTACTGCTGAAGTCTCGATGGTTATCAGTCTTTCAGTCTGAACCTCTTGGATAGTAGCGAGAGGAGTGTGTCTGCTACTAGGTCGGAGTCCACGAGGCCTACTATTTAGTATTGGCCACATACTGTGGTTTGATGAGGTCGATGGACACAAATCTTTTCTCCTTTCTTCCAGCAAGGGGCGGCAGAAGTACTGTTCTTGTTCCTTGAACTGCTAGGACAGGTACTGGTTGTCTGTAAGAAGGTCCAAATTCCTTCTTGTCCGCAATCTTTTCTCTGACTAGATCCCCAACTTTTGGAATCCAGACAGGCCTTGCTGGGACCGCCGGTTTTTCCCCAGTGGTGGTTGGCTGCAGGAATACGTTGCTTTGTTTCGATCTTAAGTCATTGAGTTCCTGTAAAACAGCCAAACGATCTTTGATATCAAACGGTTTATTTTCCACCACTGTGCCTACGTGATCGAGGTCTGGTACCCACATTCTTGTCCCAAATAGGACCTCATATGGAGTGACCCCCTAGAGAACTTCTTGGCAGGTTGTTTAATGAGCGTTGGACCCCATAAAGATGTTTGACCCACCCATCACCCGAACCTAATACCCTTAGCTGTTATAGACTGCTTTATGTCCCGGTTTTTCCTTTCCACAACAGAATTTCCCTCAGAATGGAATGGAGAGGAGTACCGCAATGCAACGCCCAGACTGGCCATGGCTTCTTTGTAAGCCCGAGAGCTAAACGCAGGGCCCTGGTCAGAATGTAGCGTGCCTATTGCGTATGTGCCGATAAAGACTCGCAAATCTTTTATAACAGTTCAAGCGTCAGTCGAGCGCTGAGGCCATATCCATAGGAACCTTAATTCAGTATTTGTGGGATTGCATTTGTCCAGAAGGACGCATGCGCGTAGATAGTCTAATGCTGTCTAACAGTGGTGTCTGTAGTGGGCAGCTACATTCATAGCATGGTGTCTGGTGGCGTTCTGCATCACGCTGTACCTTACAGTCTATGCAGTCATTGATGAAGATGTGAATCTGTGTATTCATTCCAGGCCACCAGTACATCTCTTTTAACTTCAAGATTGTTTTAGAGATCCCTTGATGTGACAGACCCTCCCCCAAATGTGCTTCATAAATCAAAGCTGCTCTACGTTCCATGTTTGGAATTACCCTATCCCCCACTCCAGGGATTCGAGCAAAAGGAACGTTGTTCGCATCAATTACATAAGAGTACTTGAGTGGAAACTTTTTTGGTAATGCTGCACCACTGTCTTTGCTTGTAGCATTGACAGCCAACATTATCTCACTGTCTATTCTCGTTTTTGAATGAGTGATCGCAGCTACGGAAGCCGCCTGAACAGCCCCCTTTGCGGCTTCGTCAGCCAATGAATTCCCTGCAACGTGAACGCCATCACGTTGATGACTCAGTGTGTGAATCACGTGAGCCTTTGGTAGTTCGTTTTTTAACTGAACTACTTGTTCCCAAAGCGTTTTATGCTTTATTGTGCCACCTTTCGCATCTTTGAATCCATTTTCAAGCCAGTTTTGTATATATTCATTATACGACTGAACACAGTAAAAGGAATCGCACACTATTAGTGTGGGGAATTCTCGATCTGTACTTTCAAGTGCTTGTAGTTCAGCTCGCTGAGCTGTACAATCTCCTAGAGATTGAGTTTTTGTGAACATAGGTCTGAAGATGCAATTTCGCATGCGACCTTTAACGATCGCACACGCTGCACTGTAAGCTTGCTTACCCCCTGTTGCGGGTTGTGCGGATCCGTCAGTGTAAATTATGAATTCGTACTGATCAAGAGGCAAAATTTCAGTGGGCAGAGGACATTCTTGTTCATATTGCAGGAATGCTTGTGTCTTTAAATCTGGATCAAAAACATATTCAACATCTGTTGCAGCAAGAGAATTAACCCACTGTATCTATCTCGGATGTAATGCTTTAGCATTTGGAATGCTTGCTTTTGTTACCGCTTCTAAAGCTGGTACTGGGGTTACGACAATAATGCATTTCCCTTGGGCTAGGGCTCTTTCTTTTGCTACAGCGGTTTGAACTGCTGTCAGAATTTTTTCTGTTGAAGTGAAGCGCATTTCCGCTTGTGTGTACAAATGAGATTTGTACGCAATTGGTATTTTTTCACCCTCATTAAATGTTAAGTAGGTGAATCCGCATTGACCCTAAATTATTCGTATCACCAAATTGCTTTAACTTACGTGTGTTTGTAAGTGATTTGTTGCTTACATGTTAGCCTGTAGTGAATGCAAGATTTCTGTGTGTTCTTGTGTCCAATTCTTGATTGAAAAATCAGGTTTGATTAATGCGTAGAGAGGTTTAACCCTTTCTGCGTAATTTAGAATGTATGTTCTTCCAAAATTTAGGAAACCCAGGATGGATTGTAAGTTTCTTAGCGTTTTTGGAGGTTGGAGCAGCGCACACTTTTCTAAAAAGTTAGCTGCCAAGCTCTTGCCTTCACTTGAAAGCTCATATCCTAGAAATAGGACATTGAGATGGGCAATTCGGGACTTTTTAAAGTTGAACTTGTAGCCCTCAGAGGCGAAGCCCAGTATAATGGTGCTTACCCTGTTCAAGTGTTTTTCCAGGTCATCGTCTGTCAGATAGATGTCATCGACATAGGACAATGCCTCATTGTCATAAATTTGTAGTAACTCTGTTACTCTCGCTGAGAATAACCCCGGGCTGTTCTTGAACCCTTGTGGGAGTCGACAAAATTGACGCTGGGTCCCCATTATGGAGAAAGCTGTTAAGTACCTGCTTTCAGGTGCTATGTTTTGACAAAAGAAACCATTTGAGATGTCTAATGTGGTTTTATATTTTTACGCACAATGTTATTCATTAATGCTGTACTATGTGCATTTTGCACTGCAAATGTTTTACAACAAGTGTTTAAGTGTCTGTAATCCAAAACTAGACGATAGGTGTTGTCTGGTTTGGAGACAGGAAACAAAGGATTGTTCATTGAGGAGGTGCATGTTTCAATAACCCCTTGGTATTCAAGTTGATCTAAGATCTCCCTGACCTGTTTTTTAGCTTCTTGCTTTATTGGATACTGCCTTTGTGCAGTTGGTTCATGTTTCAGATGTATTTTATGGTGAGGTGAGTCCTCATCCCATCCTACATGATTTTTATATAATGCTGGGGCCTGGGCTACTGCCCATTTCCTGGCATAAGTATATTGTAGATGAATTGGAATATGGTTAGAGAAGGCAGGCATAATAATGTCCTCGCCATGTGGGCACTCCCTGACAAATTGTGGTGGCCAGTCTTTTTCTGCTAGAAGTATGTCATAGCCCCTTGAAAGTTTTTCCCAAAAGAGTGCTTTCACCTGTCTTGGTATGTCTCCCTCCATTCGGAGTGTTATTTCATATAACCTTTGTGGAGTACTAACCCTGGTGTCTACAGTCTCAACTGTGATGTACTCATTCAAGTCCACTATCTCCAGAAGTTCCTTCAGGTTCTGGCGAACTATTGTGACTTCTGCTGCACTGTCCAGCATTGTCTGAGCCCATTCTCCGTTCTTGAGTTGTGTTCTCAGTATTCTCTGCATGTCTGGTCTTCAGACCTGCTACTTTCTTTTTGGAGAATTGAGGTTTTGTTTTATTTTTTGGAGCGTGTTTATCCTCCTTGGATTTCACGCGTTCTTCTCTATTTTCTGACCGTCCTCTTCTTTCCGAAGTCTGTGACGAGATCTGAAAGGTACGAGAGGAACGTGTATCAGTATCTTGATACCTGTCAGGTTTTTTCAAATTATCCCTATTCCTGAGGTTATACCTCCTTTCAGAGGGCTCCTTTTGAGGAGACCTACCTCGGGATTGAGAACGTTTCTCGTTTGAGTTTTGTTTAGTAGTTTCCCACTTCTTTTTAGAAGATGTAGGAGTTTGTTTAATAGTCCTTCTCAGGACTTTCAGATAGTTTTGGTTTTACTGATCTTCCACCCAAACTATCTCTGCCTAATTCTGCACAAGATTGTTCAATTATTCTGGGTAGCTCAGTTTGATGTTCTGTAACATCGAATTCCCTTAATCGTTGGCGGATCGCCACTGCTGCTGCCTCCCTTTAATATTAGATAATATTATTGTTGAGACCTGGTCGAAATTTTTCAGTAATTTCATACCTTATTTTTATTTTTATTTGCAGAGTTTTATATAGCGCTGGCTAGATATCAGAGGTCTTTACATAAGGATCAGCAAGTTACAAAATTGTCTCAGTTACTGGAGCATAGGGAAAAAAAGAAACAAAAGAAAAACAGCAGTGTTGCAACAAAAAAAACAAAAAAAACATCAGTTACAATAACATAGAGCAAATATATACATGTCCAAAGGGGTAAGGAAGGTGGGGGGGCAGGCTCTGCCCCATATTCGTTTTGAATTTGTTTTAGGACATCTGGTATTACCGCAATTGATGGAATACCATGTGTTTTAGTATAGATGGCAGCAAAGACTGAGCCCCAAGTGGTGCAGTCTTCCAGTTGTGGTGTGATCCCCATTGGTAAACTGATTGTTAGTATTCTGTGTTTCTCATACGGGCTAGTATTTGGAAATACTGCTTCGATTTGAGTAATTTTTGAGCTATCCAAAATGGAATTTGCTCACGTTTTGTGGGCATTTTACCCATGACTGCGTATAGAGTCTGTGGAGTAATTTTTAGTGTATTCCCCTGGTGAGGGGTTTGATTTGGAATGGTTAATGGTGGTTGGACTGTGAAAGTCTGCATGACATATTGGACCAATTGTCTGTAGATTTTTATTAACTCTGTAAGTTGAGTAAGTAATTCCTCATCTGACATCTCTTCAATGTCAGGATCAGGTGTGTAGCCGGCTAGAATCGGCCATGTTGCTCCTGGTCTACCTAGTGGACCGAGCCTGGTAATGTTTTTGTGATGTTTTAGGGCGCCTTTAAACCAGAGCTGATGCTCCTGGTATGTTGGTGGAATTTCAATATCCTCGAAAGGAATATATTCCTCTGGTGGATCATCTTCTTTGTAGAAGTGAAACAGTTTTGTAACTGGATTTGATTCAGGAAATATTACCCATGAATAGAATACCTCTGTCTGAAAGGATTCGTGTGCCTCTATCACGAAAACTGCTCTACCGCCTCTTGGTGGTAGGCCATGTTTTATGAGTTTTAGAGTGATGGCTCTTCTTAAGTTTGGAGGGATGTTTATAACACCATCCTCGGTTTCAATTAAACCTGTAATGTTAAAAGCTGTTACGACTTGGTCAGCCGCAGCCACACCGTTCTCGGTGTCATTGTCCCCGCGTGTGGACATTTTTGTTTTTTGAAAAATGTAGAACAAGTTTCAAGGAAACAAAGATATGGTGCACAATATTTTGGAACACTGTATCCTTCAACGTTGAGCAAACCAAACAGCTAATATATAGGGTGTTTCCCTATGTAGCCGTGGTGGATACTTAAACCCTGCCCACTCCAGACGTCTTTTGGAGTATATGGGTAGGGGACTCTGAGAGAAAAAGCACGGCTGAGTTACTCAGTATCTAACGTTAAATTACCGCCTTACCAAACCGTTGGGCGCCATGTAGTGTAGCTCCTATTTCCCTAATAGGCTCTTCGCATTGGAATAATATACCCTATAGGCTTGACATAGGACTGAGGTCGGTATGTCCCTATCGAGTATATTAAACTTAATTACTTGTGCCAGCTAGCTCAGAGGCCACTAGAAACTCCTTGGATAACAAGAAGGGAGTAGTTTCTGGCAGCCGCAAAACATGACAACTGTGTTTCCCTTTAGAATCAGAACGTGTCCCAGAGTCGTGGAAACAATAGATAACCGTTTCACTCAGCTCAATCGTGCATGCTTAGTTTTCCTCAAAGTTACACAGAAAGAATAGACGGGCGTTTCAATAAAAGATTTATCGAACAGTCTTGTTTCTCGTGTAAGAGATATGTGCTGTTATGATCATAAGACAGTATGCAAGATAAATAATGTACAGCGTAAGCAGTAGAAATAAATAATACTGCGCTAGCATGATCTTTAGTAGATATTCATTTACATAAATAACACAGACTAAAAATGCGAGTACTCATACGATGCGTTTCTAAGCTAGTTCTACCCCAATGTACCTAACCTAACCTAGGTGTAGGGAGAGGTATGAAGTAGGTGGAGTATTCCTTACTATGGTATACTAAGAGTATGTTCCGCCCAGTATGCCTAGTATGCCAAGAGTCCCTCTAGGTTCTAGTCAGCTCCATACCTTAAGAATGAGAGAGGTGGGAATCTCTTGCCAGACTCTAACTCCAACACCCCGCAAGGGAAGTCAGATCACTGGAAGCTGGACTCTCTGCGTGCAGGGATGACAGCGTCTTCTCAGTGCGTCAGGCCGGGAAACGGGCTCCTCTGAAGTCGAGGTCTCCTCTGATTTACAAGGGCTAGGGAAGGTATATTTATACCTGAGAGGTACCTCAGAATGTTAGCATTGACGTGAATCAGACAGCGGAAGACGTCATGAATGAACCCCTAAGGTAAAACGGTTCATGCATAATAGATGAGTCCTTGAAGAAATCAATAGTCCTGTGCTAGGGAAACTCCCGAAGCCTAAGGGTCTGTCCTTCAAGAACTCATTGTGACGTTAGGTTGGACGGATGTCGGAGACCATGCCTGTATTTGGAGTGCACAGTTTAATGCCTAAATAAGGACTAGGATTTTATGCCTATATAAGGGCAGGGCGAATTGTGCCTATATAAGGACATGATACAGGAAAACCTATATACGGACACCCTAAGAGGAATACAACACTCCGGTGAAATCCCATACGTCCAGAGAGACAGAGTCCCTCAGGTCGAGTGGGAGTTCCTCAACTGTCAACATAGGAAATATTCCTGTGCTCAGATTCTGATTTGCCAATTTAAATGCCACATCGTCATCATTAGTCTGCAACTCCACTCCCTTGGGTGTACAGTAGATGGTGCAATTCAATTTACACAAAAGATCACGACCCAACAAACAAACTGAACTTGAGTCACATACCACAAATTGGTGTTGGTCGTGAAACGTTCCTATTCTCACGGGTATTGCCTCAGTCAATGGATTAGTCATTTTCTTATTTGCCACTCCTACAACTTGGATTGATTGTCCCGAGAGGGGTACGTTGGGAACTACTGCAGATCTCACAGTAGAACGGGTAGCACCAGTATCAACCAAAAAGATGGTGGGATGACCGTCAACATCCGCCTCTACATACGGTCCCCTCTGGTCTACCTCCAAGACTGCTCCAAGAGTACAGTCTTCCTCCCCCCTCAGGCACCGTCATTGCAACGGGTCTGGATCGAACTCATCAAAGGTCTCAATAAAGGGCATCTGCAGATATGTTCGATTTCCCTGTGGAATTCTCGGCGGTTGGGGAATTTGCACCTGCGGGCTTAATGTCCCCCCCTGCATGGACCTGGGTCTTGTCACAGTATTAACGACCTCAGGTGCCTGCACCACTTCCTCCTCTTGGACCTGATTAGCTGGATTTGATCTACACTCGCGCTTCCAATGCCCGATCTTGTGACAATAATGACATGCAGTAGTTTTCTTCAGTGTGGCAACATCCACCCCGTCTTAGAGTCTATGTGTTTCCCCATTCCCTGACCCGACGTATTCTGCGTCCCTCCTTGATTGTTTCCCTGTCTTCTTCCTAACGTTCCTCCACTAGACTGTTTTTGATCCCCCTTTTCCGCATTCTGCATTTGGACCAGCATTAACTTGTCTTTGAGCTTTTTATGCTTTGAGTCCACTTCGTCACTACAATACCTGGCATACCGTAGAATCTCATCAACGGATTTATTCTGCCAGCAGATCAGATGCTGTTGGATCATAAAGCTAACTTCTGGTTTTAATCCTAAGACAAATTTGGAAACAAACTGTCCGATATCCTTTGGGTCAAGGGTGTCTAACCTGCTGTACTGCTTGAAAGCTTGCAAAAGCCTCTCGTAATAAG
Source organism: Calotriton arnoldi (assembly GCA_963921515.1). Taxonomy (NCBI): domain Eukaryota; kingdom Metazoa; phylum Chordata; class Amphibia; order Caudata; family Salamandridae; genus Calotriton; species Calotriton arnoldi. The sequence goes on along the minus strand of CAWUFW010005136.1, from coordinate 320,469 downwards.
CATGTACTGTTTCCTTTGGCTCCTGAACAGTTCGGTCTATCTTAACCCAATCAATGTCTTGTGATGAGATTTTCGACTGCAACCATGTGATTACCTGCTCGAACTTTTTCATGACCACAGGTGAAGGACCATGTGTAATAGGATCTCGTTCTGGTTCCGAAGACGGCCAATCAACAGCAATTTTACATGCTGACCACAAATCACTTGGTACTACAATATCAAACAGCGTATTCAAATCAATCCACAGTACCTTCGAAATTTTGACAAATCGGTCAACTTGCTTGTACCACTCAACAGGTTTTTCCCTCAGCCGAGGAAAATCATTGGTAAACGCCGCCAAATCACCTCTACTCCACGGTACATGCACATACCCACTCGGTACTTCTCGCAAAGGGTAAGCCTCTATTCCTACTGTCCCCCCCTCCTGGAGGCGGTGTTTCCCCTATACCCTTCTTGACGCTCTTCTTCTTTGACCATCTTTCCTCCCATTTGTCAAGCATGCTCCATGCACGCATCCCTACAATCAATTCTCGAATATGTGTCTTCAATCCTATGACCCTTTTCTCTTCCAGTTCTTGATCACTGTAATTTAGCCTGTGGTTTCCCTGCAACATTTTTGTTTTAGACAAATCTACATCATACCTCTGTGCCAATTCCGTAAATTTTTCATGCGCTTTCCTTGCCTTTCAAGTTACATCCTTCGCCACAAACAGCAATTCATCTGGCTCATAAAGTTCTATCCTTTCTAAAGGCAAGCTTCCACTGATTATCTCGTCTACTTCTGCCTTCAACCTCATCACGTCCACCACTTTAGCCCTTATAGCAGTTCTAATCGTTCCTTGACTTGATGCACTACTTAATTCTCCATTCTCCATTCTCACTACTCTGGTCTCTACGTTGATTCCCTTCCATTATGTTTCGTGAGACAGATTGACTCCCCGAAACTCCCTGAGCCATGTCTCCTCCTGTCATCCTTCCACTAGGACCTCTCACTGGAGGTTCCCACATCCTCAAATCAGAACGTGAATCCGCCAAAGACCCTGATCTCGCTACTCTTGATTCCACATGACCTCTAGAAGCATCTGCAGTGGATGGCAAAGGTGTACTCGATTCTATGGGTCTCGAAATGTGACCTGTTCCACTCACTGTACCATTTCCTCCAGAACCAGTGCTCTCTCCCATTGCTGATCGTATCAAGCTTGCGTTCTCTGCCTGATCTGGATCATACACTGACACTATGGGACCAATGGTGACCGGCACTGTAAGAGCTTCCGGTAATCTCGCGACAATATTAACTCCACTTGCTTCTGTATTCTTTGATGATTGTGTCCCTATTCTCTCTGTTCCTGCTGCCATCCTTCCCTTTATCCCTGCACTAGGATTTGTCTGCGGCTCCCCAGTTTCCTCTGTGAGTGCTCTCCTTCCCTCCTCTGAGCTTGGATTGTATGGAGGTGGGCGCTCTGCTAGTAACCTCTCCAGTAAACTGTCTTCTGTATCACTATCATCTTCCTCTTCTTCCCTCTTCTGAGCATCTCCCACCTTTACTAATAAAGGAAACAGTCTGTCTCCCTCTATGGTGTCTACCCTCCATCTTTTCGCCAATGCGTCCCATCGCGCATCTTGAAATGCCCTGATGTCTGCGTGGAGGTCGCAACGCAGTCATCACTGCTCTCAATTGGTACAGTACATCGAATCTGAACGAACCATACCGTGGGAAAGCCAAATCTCCCTCCTTCTCAGTAATCTTTTGCCAATTTTGAAGCCAAATTATAGTATGGAGCCCTACATTCGTGGCCATGTAATGGGCTGGGGTATCCTCGGGTGGTGCTTCTTTCCCCACTCGAGTTACCACTCCTCTATCTCCCCTGCAAAGATCCCGCAATACCTTAAAACATTTCAACTGTTTTACCCACCAAATGTTCTTCGCTCTACTTCCTGATGGTGATCAACCAATCCCAGCGCGGCTTTACACTAACCGACCTATCGCAGCGCGGCACAATTCGACGTCACTCCTTCTCTTCACTCAGCAGTTCCCCTCCTTCACAATCCGTATCTACCACACTCACACTTTTCATTCATAGAATCAAGTAACTGTTTGTCCACCATACGACCGGACAGTCACAAGTAATTGTCTACCTCAATCTGGCAACTGTCTGTCCGCGAAACGACCGGACAACTGCCTCAGACCATCTGCCCACGAACGGCCGGACAGTCGTATAACTAATCGATAGGATCCAATCATTCGATCTTCCACACGCAGTAACCCACGACCCGTGTTGGTCACTCAAACACTTACACTCTCGTTCCCTATCACGAGTGGGTCTGTTGGTGACCTCTCACGACTCCCAAAATCAATGGTCAGACAATTACAACTCTGGGTGTCTTTCACACCACAATCTATCTATCCCAGGATCTTAGGCTGCTCCTTGAGCCTGACATCAAACAACACAAATCACACGGACCGTGCGCTCAGTCCAAACCCACAGTCACTCGACTTTCATCCCAACTCTGCAAGACCTCACACAATCAATTCATCACCGCAATCTAACAGACATACATCCCTATTCATACTCCACCGCGAACTGCTGTTCCCGCCGCACCGTCACTCGTCATCAGCTTTCACCAGGCGCCGTCGTCCTCCACTCTTGATCCTCTGGACGACCATCTCTTGGGCTCTAGGAATCGTATAACTATCTTTTCCCTACCTTTTCCCCTTACTGCAGAGGTAACCATCCTCTCGCTACTAACTGATAAGGCCGGGTTCCGCTACCAGAATTTAACTAGGAACCCTAGGTCAATGGATCTTTTGTTACCTGCTGAGAAGTATAAAGGGGAGAAATCATTCAATTAAGGCAATCCAACTTTTTCCAATGACTATGACTCAAAAGATTACAGACTCGGAATTCCAGTGAGTAAGTTTGTTACAATGCCAAAAACAACTGAACGTACAAGCACCTCAGGACGAGGTTGTAAAAGTACATGGGAACTAATACAAAGCCATACCTACGAGTGAGTCTAATCTTTTAGATCATGAAGAGAATGAAAAGTTCCAAAAACAGAACACTGGCAAGGACTGCCCCAACGTCTGTCAGACTTCATCTGCGGCTGAAAAGTAAAGAGCATTAGACTATCCCTACTCTATCTCTAAAGTGACATCCCTACTTAGCATTTCCCAGGCAAGATCGATTAAAGGTGTCAGCTCGTGAAGACTTCCTAAGAAGTACACTCACGTTGTACAGGTCGATCTCTTTACCCCTTCTCCTAACACCCTTCTTCTCCTCTCTCATCCCTCTTCTCCTGACTCAACACTCGGGACACTGTCCCTAATACAAAATGCACAGATGTAAAACACGCCCACAGATCACCTCATCTCACTGGGCACTTCTCATAGGTAAATTTCCACCGTCTTCCTCACTCCATCTAAGTTCGGCTCGATGACCTTGATTCCCAGGCCTCCTCAGTGAGAAAGAACACCGGCTCCCAATTATCGACATTCCGTTTACAAAGTATCACTTCTCCCCCATGCCTAACTCCTAAAACAAAGGCGTTAGTTTAACTTAACAAAGGCAGCTTCTTCCACCTGCAACGGAAAAACGTGAGAACAGCACAACCTTGCATGTCCATGAATTCCGCTGACTACCTCCAAATGCGAGAGCTTACCAGGGAAATTACATTTTCAGGCCTACACAAATCGGCCAACATAAGAATAAACGAATAGACCTTCAATTACACAAAGTGAACATTTCATTTAGGCCTTTAAACATCAAATTATACACACAGATTAATAGAACTTTCCTTTGCAAGCATCTACAATTATTACACGTTAAACACAATTAATCATCTCCACGTGCAGACTCTAACGATGCACGTTTAAATCAAAATGCATTACAATACACATAGGCTTTTCGTTAGGCAATTGCAATATGCTAAAGGTTACTCTTTTCCAAGCATAAATGTCATTTCGTTTCTTTTGCATGGTGTTAGACTTGGCTTTTTCAGCAGGTTTACACCCAGACTTTTTGCTTTTTGGCCTCCTGTTTTGACCCTGTGTGTGTTGGTTTTAGGACTCTGGGCACTTTACCACTGCTAATCAGTGCTAAAGTGCATATGCTCTCTGTGTAAAATGTGTTATGGATTAGTGTTTCCATGATTGGCCTATTTGGTTTATGTATCAGTCCCTTGTAAAGTGCACTGCGAGTGCCAGGGCCTATAGACCAAATGTTGTTGGTGGGCTGCAGCACTGGATTGTGCCACCCACGCAAACAGCCCGTAAAGTGTAACTCGGGCCTGCCAACGCAGAGCCTGTGCGCAGCCTAGGGCTGCCATATCGACTTGGCAAGTGCACACACTTGCAAGTCCCTAAACCTTCCCTTTTCTACATATTAGTCACCCCTAAGGTAGGCCCAAGGTACCCCTGTGGGCAGGGTGCATTGTATGCGAAAGGTAGGACATGCCCTGGTGTGTGTGGCATGTCCTGATAGTGAATTACAGCCTAGTTCGTTTTTCACTATTGCAAGGCTACCTGTTCCCCCTAGGCCAGAACGGGCAGTTTTGATTATTACAACTTATAATCCTAACTGACCCCGGGAACATGGTAGAAATTCGAGTTTAGTATGCCTGGACTCAGAATGATAAAATGCAGCTTTTAGTGAAGTTGGTTTTAACATTCTGTGTTTGAAAATACCACTTTCAGAAAGTGGGTATTTTCTTGTCTAACCATCCAAGCCTGCCTCTGCGAGGTTGTGTATTCCTTGTCTGGAGTGTGAGTGACAGGGGCTGGGGATGCCGGGAGACAGGGTGAGTCAGCGCAGGGCTGAATAGCAAGATCTACATGTAGATGGGTGGGAGGGGTCGCACCTGGGCCCTGAATAGGACAGTGCCTTCCCTCCACAATGCTGGCTCCACCTCCTGTGGTGCGTCTGATGTCCCTGGCCTACTCACTGAAAGAAGGGACGGAGACTTGTCAACAAAGTGCTCCAGAACTGGTTTGGACTAGGCAAAGGCCTCTCTGCCTTCAGAGAACAAAGGAATTTGGGATATAAATATTGGGGCCCTGACCCCATGAATTTAGATCTCGCTGGAATCAAGGAACCTGCCAAGACGAAGAGCGGGAAGAGCTGCCAGGAGGAGTACTGCCCCTTTGCTGTGTTGTTGCTTTGTTGGGTTGGCCTGCAGTTGCTGCTTCTGTCTTGGGCAGTGAAAGGACTGGACTGAACTTTCTACGAACTTGTGCTGAGTATCTCCAAGGGCCAGGAACCGAGCTGGCCTCCTGTTAAGAAGTCTCAGGGACTACAAAGACTTCACAAGCCTCTGGGTACCGCTTCTGGAACGCTGTTTCAGTTGCCACAGAGGAAGGGAACCGCAACCGACTCCGTCAACCGAATCCATCCCTGGCCGGTGACCTGTTTGCACCGCAGACCGCATCGCCCCGCTTCGCATCGCAACCCTGGTCTCACCGTGGGCGGCGTCCGACGCCGCCAACATCGAGCCGCTGCTTGCACCGTGACCTGTGGGCACCGCAGTTCGCATCGCATCGCTTCACTGGGCCAGCCGGACCAGACCGACACTGTCGCTGCAACTGGCTCAAGAGTCGAGACCGCACCGCATTTGGGGCACCGCTCGCACGTCTGCGACGCACCGCTCCGACTCGCACCGCTGTCCGACGCCAGCTCCCGCACTCCGGCTAGGTCGCCTGCATCGCAACCTGTCAGCACCGCATCGAGCATCGTCTCGCCCTGCATCGCACGCCTTGGACTCACCGACTCCGTCTGCACGACGCTCATCGAGCCGCTGCCTGCACCGCATCGAGGGACACCGCACCTTGCATCGCTCCGTCTTGCACCGCAACCGCGACGAACGCCGACCGGCTCGTACACTCCGTACCAGCCACAACGAGAAAAGGTACTGTGACCGAGTCTGTTCACGACTCTGCTGGCCCGTATCGACGCGGTCGGCTGGAACTGTTAGACTCTGTGGTTCTCAGCATCACGGTAGGCTCGGACGGAGCTACCGACTCGTACGAACTTTGCTTTTGTGCTATTCCTGCAAAGAAGAAGTTAACGTATCAAGTATTCATTCGTAAAGTATAGTATTGTGGATTTTTGTCGTAATTGGTCTTGTCTTGAGTATATAAAATATTGGTTATTTTTCTAAACTGGTGTGGTGTCCGTTTGTAGTGCTTACACTGTATTACTGTTGGTTATGTGCAAATGCTTTACACACTGCCTCTGAATTAAGCCTGACTGCTCGTGCCAAGCTACCACGAGGGTGAGCAGGGGTTACTTCACGAGTGTAACAACCCTTACCCTGACTAGGAAGAAGGGTCCCTACTTGGACAAAGGTGCAAGCCCTTGCCAACTAGAGATCCCATTTCTAACATTGGTTGTCAGCGGTGAGGATAGGACTTGTGTTTGCACTTGACTTACAGTGATTGGTGTGCACTACTACCATATCGCAGACCATTACGTACCACATACTGGTTCTTTTTCTTTTGGCCTATTTTTGATCTTGCCAGTTTCAACTCACGACTTTTGTCATGCCTGAATCAATTGCATCATCCGTTGCATCTCTGGAAGTTATCTTTGAGGAGGACAGGTTGGAGTCCTACGCCGTAAAGGAGTTACGAGCGATTTGTAAAAACCTGAAAGTCCAAATTAAAGGCCTCACAAGGAAGGAGGAGCTACAGAAGGCGCTGAGGGCCTGGGTAGCAGCCAGACATGCCAGTGGGCAGCCTGGTAATCTCAGTGAGGAGGTGGAGGAGCCTATTTCCAGGGTGGATGCGCTTTTGGGTGGAGGGGAACCCGCCAGGCCAGGCAGCAGTGGCTTGTCCCCAGAGGAGCTGGAGGACAGGCGGAAAGCAAGGAAGTTCAAATTAGAAAAACTCATTATGGAGCATGAGAGGGAAGAGAAAAGAATGGCCATGGAAGAAAGGAAAATGCTCTTAGACCATGAGTTTAAGATGAGAGAGCTGGACTGGGAAGCCGGGAGGGCTAGGCCCAGCTCAGATGGTGGCAGCAAAAGTGTAGTGTCCAGTACTGAGGATGAGGTAGACACACACACAGATTTGGGGCCCTACTTCAAGGAGGGGGTTGACATACACCAAGGGGTTCAGGATTGTGAGGTAACTCCAGTGGTGCTCAGTGTCCCTGAGGTGGATTGGGGAACTGGCACAGGGGATCATATTCCTGGTAGTGGGAGGGACACTCTACTGACTCTAGATGAGAGGTGCAGGGAGAGGGGTTCCCCCATGGTAGAAGCCCTGGTAAGTGAGTATGAAGACCAGCCAGAAGAGTATGGGTTGAGGGACAGCAACAGTCAGACACTGTCTCGCCAGTCTTGTGAGAATGTTGTGGGGTACTTTTCTGAGGCACTGGATGGTTGGGCGAAGGGTAGTTTGGTTAACACCTGTGTGGGGCTGTGTGATTCAATTGTTGGAGAGCATATTTTAAGTCCCTGTTTTCCAGAGCTATGCCAACACCCAGTGGAGTGTGAGTTCTCTGACCCCAGGGAGCTTGCACTGGAGGCAGACCTTTTGGTGGATTCCAGAGGGTCTGGAGAAGCATCTGGGGGTGATCCTGGAGGAAGTGGCTTAGGTATTTCCCGACCAAGAGTGGTGGGAAAGGTTTGTAATAGCCCAGATAGGTCCCGGTGTCATGGGAAGGGTGTAGGGACTCACGTCCTGTCTCTGTGGAGAAGGAGTGAGAATGGGCTGCGGCCCAAGGTGCCCAAAACCCGGTCCCGGAGCCTGGGTGGTTCCAGGAGGGAACCCCAGGTGGGGAGCCTAGACTGTACTGGTAGGCCGTCCGTTGAGGGAGATCTCCTACTGACAGGACAACCTGGAGCCTCTGTAAACAGAGCTCCAGTGGTTCTGGTGTCTGGCAGTACCGCTCCAGTTGGGAGGGTGCAGAAGTCCAGAGTGAGGGGTGAGAGGGGGATGTGTTCCCCAATGGGAGAACCAGTGAGTCAGAGGCCAGCCAGAAGGGCTGCGCCCCCTGGCAGTGACCATGGTGACACCACTTCTGTCCTGGGGGATCTTTGCGCACAGTCAGGTGGACAGTGGTCGGGAGATCTGCGCCAGGCAGACTGTCACGTAACACATGAGTCATGTGTTGCCCTCAGGGGGTATGCGTGCTCCCAAGGAAGTCCTGGTGCGCCAGGCAGGTGCTCAGCTGCAGGGTTCAGTCCCTGGGTTGGGAGGCCAGGTTCAGGTCCTGCCTGACCTGGAGGGAAGGACGACTGTAAGCAGTGTCCTGACCGGTTTGTCTTCTAGGGGTACCACTCCAGGTGGGAGGGTACAGAACTCTGGAAGGGGGTGCAGAGGGAGGGAGTCCTCGCCTCTGACCCTGGTTCAACCTGAGGGTTTAGATCCAAGGGTGGTGAATCAGTTGCAGGGTCAAGGCCCTGAACTGGTGGAAGAATTGTGTAGGAGGTCTGGTTCCAGCATCCTGACAGTTTTTGGTTCTGGGGGTGCTTCTCCTGGGAGGAGAGGGCCGGACCCCAGAAGGAGAGGTAAGGGGAGGAGAGCCTCGCCCGAGACCTATGGTGAACCTGAGGGTGCAGACCCTAGGTTGGAGGATCAGTGGTTCTTTAGAACTGCACTGATGAGAGGAAGAGTGGAGTATGGTTACTATGTACCAGGGGTTACTGCCCCCACTCTGTTAGTTGGCAAAGACCAGAGACATCTGGATGGCCTAGGGCCTGGTCCTGGCCATCCATTGAGGGTGATCCCCTAGTGTCTAAGGAACTGGGGGGACTGCTGTAACGAGCATCCCACCGGTTCCGGTGTCTGGCAGCCCCGCTCCAGTTGGGAGGGGGCATGAGTCCAAAGAAAAGGGTGAGGGGGGGGGCGCTGTCCCCAGTGGAAGGACCAGTGGGTCAGGGGTTGCCCGCTCTGAGGTCAGAGCACCCCAGGACTGACCCTGGTGAGGCCATTTCTGGCCTGGGGGGTCTTCATGCTCTGTCAGGTGGGCAGGAGGCTGGAGACCTGCACCCGGCAGACTCTCGCACGACTCATGAGGAGTGTGTTTCCCTTGGGGAGGGTTGGTGTACTCCCCCGGAAATCCTGGGTTGCCAGGCACAGGTTCAACCTAAGGGTTCAGACCCTGGGTTGAAGGACCAGGTTCAGGGTATCCCCTGACCTTGAGGAAGGGGCGACTGCTAACAGTGCCCCTACCAGTTTGTCTTTTGGGGTACCGCTCCAGGTGGGAGGGTACAGAGCCCCAGGGAGGAGGACCGGAGGTGGGGAGGCCACCCCAGTCCCCTGTCCAGCCTAAGGGTACAGACCCTAAGCTGGAATCCCAGTTGCAGGATAGAACCCCTGAACTGGTGGGCAAATTGTGCAGGACACCTGCCACAGGTGCCCTGACAATTCTGGAAGGGGGTACCGCTCCAGGTGGGAGGGTACAGAGCCCCAGGGAGGAGGACCGGGTGTGGGGAGGCCACCCCAGTCTCCTGTCCAGCTGCCGGGTACAGGCCCGGGGTTGGTGGGTCAGTGTCAGGATGTCATACCTGACCTGACAAGAGGGAGAGTGGACAAAGGGTGCCAGGCACCTGGGGCTACCGCCCCCCACTCTCTGATGCCACAGAGGTTAGAGAGCCCTGAGAGGCATAAGGCCTGGGTCTCCCCACTGACAACTGTCGGTAGCCACTGTGGCTTACTGTCCTGGTGGACAGAGTTGCCCCTGGGAGGGGGACAGGAGTCACACCCCGGGGGTGGACTGGGCCACACCACGGTGTTGACCATGTGGGCACTGTCGGCCTGTTGGGACACATCTGTGAGCAAAGTAAGTTTAGGCGCTGCACAGATGGGGTTCACAGGTGAAGAGAAGGGTACCCCATGGGTCAGAGTAGTGGGCCCTGAGAGTATGGATAGAGGGATCCAACTGGGTTTAGAAAGGCGTAGAACCAGAACGTGCCCCTGCTGTTGTGGGCCAGGTCTATGTTCTATCGCCCCAAGCAGGGAAGTCCATCAAGGGATTGATTAGTCTACCCTGGCTTTAGGCTGGGAGGGGGTTGTGTTAGACTTGGCTTTTTCAGCAGGTTTACACCCAGACTTTTTGCTTTTTGGCCTCCTGTTTTTGACCCTGTGTGTGTTGGTTTTAGGACTCTGGGCACTTTACCACTGCTAATCAGTGCTAAAGTGCATATGCTCTCTGTGTAAAATGTGTTATGGATTAGTGTTTCCATGATTGGCCTATTTGGTTTATGTATCAGTCCCTTGTAAAGTGCACTGCGAGTGCCAGGGCCTATAGACCAAATGTTGTTGGTGGGCTGCAGCACTGGATTGTGCCACCCACGCAAACAGCCCGTAAAGTGTAACTCGGGCCTGCCAACGCAGAGCCTGTGCGCAGCCTAGGGCTGCCATATCGACTTGGCAAGTGCACACACTTGCAAGTCCCTAAACCTTCCCTTTTCTACATATTAGTCACCCCTAAGGTAGGCCCAAGGTACCCCTGTGGGCAGGGTGCATTGTATGCGAAAGGTAGGACATGCCCTGGTGTGTGTGGCATGTCCTGATAGTGAATTACAGCCTAGTTCGTTTTTCACTATTGCAAGGCTACCTGTTCCCCTAGGCCAGAACGGGCAGTTTTGATTATTACAACTTATAATCCTAACTGACCCCGGGAACATGGTAGAAATTCGAGTTTAGTATGCCTGGACTCAGAATGATAAAATGCAGCTTTTAGTGAAGTTGGTTTTAACATTCTGTGTTTGAAAATACCACTTTCAGAAAGTGGGTATTTTCTTGTCTAACCATCCAAGCCTGCCTCTGCGAGGTTGTGTATTCCTTGTCTGGAGTGTGAGTGACAGGGGCTGGGGGATGCCGGGAGACAGGGTGAGTCAGCGCAGGGCTGAATAGCAAGATCTACATGTAGATGGGTGGGAGGGGTCGCACCTGGGCCCTGAATAGGACAGTGCCTTCCCTCCACAATGCTGGCTCCACCTCCTGTGGTGCGTCTGATGTCCCTGGCCTACTCACTGAAAGAAGGGACGGAGACTTGTCAACAAAGTGCTCCAGAACTGGTTTGGACTAGGCAAAGGCCTCTCTGCCTTCAGAGAACAAAGGAATTTGGGATATAAATATTGGGGCCCTGACCCCATGAATTTAGATCTCGCTGGAATCAAGGAACCTGCCAAGACGAAGAGCGGGAAGAGCTGCCAGGAGGAGTACTGCCCCTTTGCTGTGTTGTTGCTTTGTTGGGTTGGCCTGCAGTTGCTGCTTCTGTCTTGGGCAGTGAAAGGACTGGACTGAACTTTCTACGAACTTGTGCTGAGTATCTCCAAGGGCCAGGAACCGAGCTGGCCTCCTGTTAAGAAGTCTCAGGGACTACAAAGACTTCACAAGCCTCTGGGTACCGCTTCTGGAACGCTGTTTCAGTTGCCACAGAGGAAGGGAACCGCAACCGACTCCGTCAACCGAATCCATCCCTGGCCGGTGACCTGTTTGCACCGCAGACCGCATCGCCCCGCTTCGCATCGCAACCCTGGTCTCACCGTGGGCGACGTCCGACGCCGCCAACATCGAGCCGCTGCTTGCACCGTGACCTGTGGGCACCGCAGTTCGCATCGCATCGCTTCACTGGGCCAGCCGGACCAGACCGACACTGTCGCTGCAACTGGCTCAAGAGTCGAGACCGCACCGCATTTGGGGCACCGCTCGCACGTCTGCGACGCACCGCTCCGACTCGCACCGCTGTCCGACGCCAGCTCCCGCACTCCGGCTAGGTCGCCTGCATCGCAACCTGTCAGCACCGCATCGAGCATCGTCTCGCCCTGCATCGCACGCCTTGGACTCACCGACTCCGTCTGCACGACGCTCATCGAGCCGCTGCCTGCACCGCATCGAGGGACACCGCACCTTGCATCGCTCCGTCTTGCACCGCAACCGCGACGAACGCCGACCGGCTCGTACACTCCGTACCAGCCACAACGAGAAAAGGTACTGTGACCGAGTCTGTTCACGACTCTGCTGGCCCGTATCGACGCGGTCGGCTGGAACTGTTAGACTCTGTGGTTCTCAGCATCACGGTAGGCTCGGACGGAGCTACCGACTCGTACGAACTTTGCTTTTGTGCTATTCCTGCAAAGAAGAAGTTAACGTATCAAGTATTCATTCGTAAAGTATAGTATTGTGGATTTTTGTCGTAATTGGTCTTGTCTTGAGTATATAAAATATTGGTTATTTTTCTAAACTGGTGTGGTGTCCGTTTGTAGTGCTTACACTGTATTACTGTTGGTTATGTGCAAATGCTTTACACACTGCCTCTGAATTAAGCCTGACTGCTCGTGCCAAGCTACCACGAGGGTGAGCAGGGGTTACTTCACGAGTGTAACAACCCTTACCCTGACTAGGAAGAAGGGTCCCTACTTGGACAAAGGTGCAAGCCCTTGCCAACTAGAGATCCCATTTCTAACACATGGCATTCTAATATTTCACTTACAAATCATTATTACAACACATTCCTAATGACCAAATGTTAATACAACACAGAAATATATGCGGGTGCGGACTATCCATGATTATGATGCACCCCTACAATTTTAGAGCACCATCGCGCTCCATCAGCAGCGAGGTGTTCAGGATCAAACTGACAGCAGGATTAATAGTCCCAGCAATAGAGGACAGTATATTGGCCGGGCAAGGATCCGAGGGAGAGCCTGACTTCAAGGTATTGGCAAAAAAACTCCTTCTACATGCTCTAAGCAGGAAATAACATATCCGGGAAAACGTTAACGCCATCTTGGATAGGAAATGTCAGTAAGCAACCACTGATGAGACGACCATTTTGGATAGACATGGATATAAGTCTAATCAAGGCTTCTCTTCCATGGAAAATGGTGTTTCCAAGACATGGCAAGCAAAGGAAGAAGAAGAACCCCATGTTTAACATCCTTTGTGCCTCTGTCCAGCCAGCTGCCCAATGCGTGGCTACTGGTAAAATGAGCGGCTACTAGCAGCTCTCCTGCTAGTAGCCACTTAATGATTATTCCATGTTAGAAGTAAAGTTGCACATGGAACACATCATTGAATGGCTAAGACCCAGTGGCGCTGAAACTGTGGATGCAGGGGTGCTGCAGCACCCCTCAAACAGGAGCGTAGCTTACTCAGTGAGACTTTGGGGTGTGACTCACAACTTTCCCAACTAAACAACCTGCAGACCACAGGGTTAGTGTGTGAGGTAACCAGAGTTCAGCATAGACTGTTTTCATGAGGAGAAGACAATTACTGATTTACATTAGGTGGGTCTCTGGGGCTGATTTATGTGCAGGTACTCTGTTGCAACAGTGAGAGGGTACCCTGTACGCCAAACTCAAGGTCTGCAGACCACATTTTGTGTTGGGTGGACTGCACGTTTTAAGCTGACAGAGTAAAATTTGATCAGATGGCTTTTATATTTTTTTATTTACTAGGTATATCCTGGCGGTGAGGGTTAGTAAAAAAAAGAAATGACCCCCACACCATGGGAGAAAACAGGTGGGGGTCATCAGTTCTTTTCACTTTTCAAAAACAAAGTCCCACTATAGTAGTTTGTTTTTGAAAAATAGAAAAAACTTTAGAAAAATTTGAGGGCCAGCCATCATGTTTGATGGAGCTGTCCATTAAACTTTTACTACATTGACAGGAACTGCCATGATGCTGGTTCCTGCCAATGTATAGAGACATTCGCTGGATTAGCGGATATCTCTAAATTTGGCAAGCAGAGTAAAGGAAGCAAAGTCCTCTGTCACCCTGTCTGCCTGTACTCTATCTGCTAAATCCTAAATCAGTGTCTATTGTGACTGGGAGTGATCCTGTTAAGGAGGTAGGGGGCGCTATCCATAAACAGTCAATATACAAAGTGAGACTGCTTATACCATGGATTTGTTTGAGTTATATAGGGTACGTGATTATTCCGCACCTGCTCCTACCAACAAGCGTTTGTTATTGTTTAAACAATTCTTTTTATGTGTTGTCACACGTCTATACCTGCAAACTTACAGTACATACATTTAATTGAAGACATACTTGTAAACGATGACCTGATCAACACACAAAAACATTGCAAACAAGTAATATTCTTTCTTGTGGACCTGTGGTCTGTCCACAACATGTATTCACATTAATATACAAAATATAATGACACTTGGATTAAACAATCAAATGAATGACATGAATGTCCAACATATACAATTACACATTCACATAGTGCTTTTATATCTATGTCAGCAAAAATAAGTGTCCACCATGCATATTCACACAGTACTTTTTTCAACCGAGATAAGTCTCCCACATAAATATTTTTTAACACAGGGGATACATTATTGTCCTCGTACTGTGTTGTCATGAGTATAACATGAGGCCCTGCGTGGTTGGGCACAATGTTTCAACCTTATTCAGTGGTCTGAGAGGTATGAATCATCTTAGTTTCTGTTCTTTGGCTATTATTGTTCTTGTGTGGGTGTGTGTGCCCCTAGAACACACTTTAGTACGCCAAACCATTTCGACTTTCTCTGTGGATCTGGTAGTTAATTAGTGAAGGTCTTTACACATAAAACACAAAACGAAAAATGTTTGTCATGTTTTAAAATAGGGGTCAACTCTTCTTCATCTGAATTATCATGGGGAGTTCTAAATATTCATGTACCATATACAGGTGTAGTTATGGGCGAAGGCTCAACAGGTATCACCAAGAAGGAAAACATGACATACATTTTTCTTTTTGTGTTTTATTTGTAGTGACCAGCACAAGAATTCATAAAGGAAGACCTTCACTAGTTAACTATCAGACCCACAGAGAAGGTCAAAATGTGACAGCATAATAAAGTGTGTTCTCAGGGCACCTACACCCACTCAAGGCCAATAATAGCCAAAGGACACAAACTAAGATGATTCATACCTCTCAGACAACTGAATAAGGGTGAAACATTGAGCCCAACCACGTAGGGCCTCATGTTATACTCTCGAACACACACTACGTGGACAATAATGTATCCCCTGTGTTAAAAAATATTTATGATGGACACTGACCTCTGTTGAAAAAAGTACAATTGGCAATATTCTTGTTGGGCACTTATTTTTGCTGACATAGATACAAAAGCATGTGAATGTGTAAATGTATATGTTGGACAGTCAGGTTATTTGTTTGATTGTTTAGTCAAATTGTGATTAGTGTCATTCCGTTTTGTATATTTATGTGGATATATGTTGTGGACAGGTCCACAAGAAAGAACATTTCTTGTCTACAATATTTTTGTGTGTTGATCAGGTCAACGTTTACTAATATGTCTTGATTTTAAATGAACGTAGTGTAAGTTTGCAGGTATAGACGTGTGAGGACACATAAAAAGAATTATTTGAACAATAACGCTCGTTGGTAAGAGCAGGCGCAAAATAATCACGCAGCCTATATAACTATTTAACAAATCCATGGTATGGGGTTCTCACTTTGTATATTGACTGTTTATGGACCCTGCCCTTACGTTCTCAACACGATGACTCCACATCAAGGTGGACACTAAGGGGCCGATTCCGATTTGGGCCGGAAAACGTACCGACCGACTCGGGAATCTAATCCGACCGACACGTACCGGTGCAGCCCGACCCGCCAAGTACGATGAAACGCGTGCAAAATCCGACCGACTCGCACGGAACACAAGCCGAACGACCGAACCGCGCGGAAAAAAGCCATCCGGCCGGAAAACCACGCGAATCGAACTGACCGACACGCACCCGGAATGAACCCGAACGAAACGTACCCGCGAAGTCCGACCCGCGCAGTACGATGCAACGTGTGGAAAAGCCGACCGAGTCGCACTGAGTACAAGCAGTACGAACGACACGCATACAAAACAGCGAGCCGAAGCAACCCAATACCCCGCGACCGACGCGTACGCCGCACATGAAACAGCACAAACACAGCGTGAACGACTCTGAGAAGCTCGCACGAGACAACTGCAGGGTCCGACTCGGTCAGAAGAACGTCTCCTACATGCACAAAAACTACAAAGGGAAAAACACACAAAAAAAAGGCCAAACAAGCTATTACAAAGCCAATAAATACTGGGGGGGGGGAAACAGGGAACAAAGACACACCCACAACTCCACCCATATAAAGGACACAAATCCCTACCATGATCCTTTGCAAATTAAAATTACCTGCCAGCACACAACACCAACAGACAGCAACCACACACACACTCACAGCTCATCCATCACACAAGCCACACACCATCAGCACCTCAACAAATAGCACCCTCACATACACCCAGCAAAACACACACATCACTCACCACCACCACCCATCACCATGCCCCCAAAGAAGAATCCAAAGTTCTTAGACAGTGAATTGGAAGTCCTGGTAGATGAGATCCTCCGGGTAGAGCCACAGCTGTTTGGTACATTGGTCCAACAGACCCCCATGTCGCAGAAAACCAAGATGTGGGAGAGGATCGTCGACAGGGTGAACGCACAATCACCATGTTTGCGCACAAAGGAAGACATCCAGAACAGGTGGTATGACGTGCACAGGAGGGTCAGGGACCTACTGAAGAAGGATTACATCTTGAGCCAACACACCGGCAGTGGCCCTCCTGCCAAACCACTGTACCTCAGGCCCTGGGAGGAGAAGGCGCGGGCCATCCTACCACCAGTGAGCGTATATGGACTATCAAACATCCCAGAGCCTGGTGAGTACACAACAAATATACACAATATTCTGTGACAACATACAAACATCACTGTCAAGGGGATAGTCAAACCATGCACCCTTAGCAAATCCACAGCAACAAAACCAGAATCATCCCAAGATATGTATGTCAGTCAGATAAACACAATACATGCCATCTCATAGTGATATGTAACTGTGTCATGACATGTACAAACCCTACAACAAATAAAGCTAGGCAGTGGCACAAATCTAACCAACAAACACTGTCAGATATGTAGCCACCACTAGAACAGCACCACACAGGGAATCCCACAGAAAGGAAGGAATTCTGTGTATGCTGGTCAAGTCAGTGTAGCCAATAGCATCATGGGAGTTGTAGTCACAGATATTGCCCACCCTCACAATACGCCCATCAACACCACTCTGAACCATGCTCACATCACAGGGAGTGGAAAACAACTGACAAGATGGCTGACACTGGCTACTGCTGTGGGGAGCACAAGGCCCTGCTGGGAACTGGGCACCAACCAACAGCAGGACACCATTGACTGACATCCTGAAAGACAACTTGCACACCCTGCAATGGAAGCACGTTTCATGGTGGGATATCTGGCTGGGTAGGAAGGAGGACTGACAGCTCTGACCATAGTTACCAGCAGCTCTTCTCACACACACCCCTAACACAAACTACACACAACTCACCTGGGAAAATGCATTGCCTCACACTAAAATTAATTATCCCACAAAGAACCACCACCCTGGGTTATGCTGTGGGAAGCACAGGGACACACATGGGACTTGTAGCCAAACAAACGCCAGGACAACACTGTCAGCCATCCATTCAGCACAGGCACACTACCCCACAGGGAAGCAGAGTCAGAAGGAAGGAAGTATGGGCAAGCTGGGAAGGGGGATGGAGGCAATAGCATGATGGGAGTGGCAGTCACAGATATTGGTCACCCTCACAATTGGCCCATCAACACCACTCTGAACTATGCTCACATCACAGGGAGTGGAAAAGAACTGACAAGATGGCTGACACTGGGTACTGCTGTGGGGAGCACAAGGCCATGCTGGGAACTGGCCACCAACCAACAGCAGGACACCACTGTCAGCCATCTTGCCATTGCTGTCACACTCACACACAGTGAAGTCCACTCAAAAGGAAGGAAGTATGGGCATGCTGGGAAGGGGGATGGAGGCAATAGCATGATGGGAGTGGTAGTCACAGCTCAACATCCCCCACCCACATGGCCCAGCAAGCTCACACTCAAGCATGCACACCTCACAGGGAGTGGAAAGCCCCATCAAAGATGTCTGACACTGGTGCCCTGTTGTGGGGAGCACAAGGCCATGCTGGGAACTGGCCAGCAACCAACAGCAGGACACCACTGACTGACATCCTGAGAGTCAACCTGCACCCACTGCAAGGGTGGCATGCCTCATGGTGGGATAACTGGGCTGGAGGGAGAAGGATGTCCGGATGTCAACCAAATAACACCAATGCTGGCCATGCACACACCTCAACATTCACATTGAAATGCTTCATGTTGTCAGGACAATGCGCTACACCAATATCAACAGCTGACTGTGACGACTTAGGACAATGCAATGTACAGGCCCGCATCCAGAGGTACAGTCACAACTGTCAGGTGTTTGAACCATTGATGCCTGTAGAAACATAACATACATTGTGTGTCTCTTCCAAACACAGGTGATGATGGGGACACAGCAGCAGACGAGGAGGAGTCCCTGTCCCAGGCTCCGGGGGACACTGAGCTCACTAGTGTGGAACAGCCTCTGCCCACCTCGGATGACGAAGACCTACCTGGCACCTCCGGAGGGAGTCATCATGCAGCACCAGCAGGACCACCAGCTGCACCCCCTGCACCCACCCCTCGAACAACTGCCAACACACAGACCACCCCTGCCGACACGGACAGACCAAGGACCACCAACAGCACACGGACCCCGGCCCAACATGGAGCTACGGACATCAACACCAGCAACAACCCCCAAGGGGGCCCAGGGTCACCAGTGCGTGCCACTGCAGGTCCTGCACGTGTCGCCATGGGTGGTGGGAGGGGTGGTAGACATAGGTCGCTGCTTGCAGAGGGGTCTGGACTGCATAATGACCCACAACTGGTACGCATAGCTGATGCGTACCAGACTAGCACTGGAGAGTTCAGCCAGGTAGTGGGGATCCTCAGGGACATTCAACAGCAGCAGGCTGCCCATCATGCCCGCTTGGACTCCCACATGTCACGTGTGGAGACACACATGGCCCGTGTGGAGACACACATGGCTGGCATGGAGTCCAAGTGGGACACATTGTAAGAACTGATGGCGGTGCATAGGGACATATTGACAGGCCTCCGCCAGATTAGCACCAACATGGCAACACCTCCCTGTGTGCCCACAACATCTGGTGCTGCAACAACTGCAACTGCCACAGGGAGGGAGGATGACTCTGGCGGAGAGTCCCCTGCACCGCAGCAGCCTGCACTTGAGGGTCCCCCCCCCAAAGAAGAGGGGTCGTCCGAGGAAGGGCGACTGAGAGGCCGATGGCCATGCACAACCCCCAGGAAGCCAACACCTGTTCTGGAAAATCACCTTTGTGCGCAAACTGTTCACCCTGTCGAATGCAACACAACTCTCCCACATGACATGGGGAGTTCAAGTTGGACCAATGTATCAGATGACTGTGGACTTTACTCTGGACTTTTCTGCTACCAGGACTTCCAAATCATCTAGGAACTTTGGATTAATTCACAATGTACAGCACCCACCATCCTGTGCACTATACTCACACATGTATGTCAATAAACTCACTAATACACCATACTTGCCTCTGTTGTGATTCCAACGTTGTTTCTGTCATGGAGATGATGGTCTGCAAAATGACACTGTGCATGCTAACTGCTACAGCAAGTACAACACCGGCATGTGAGTCATGGCGACGTGACACATATGATGGAGACACACCACCAGGGCTACACAACACATACACACCAGGGCCATCTGACTCATCGCCTACACTGATGTTGCCAGGAAATACGGTGCAATGCACAGACACAACACCGATTCACAGACTGTGTTAACTAGCCCACTGGTGCAGTAAGCAAATGTCAGTCAGATGTGTGACCACAGACAACGCACATCACAAAGTGAAGCACAGGTTTATTACACATTTGCAACATGTTGTAACCACTACAGATGCAAGGTAATCCCACCTGGCAGTGGGCACACAGTCAACAAGTGTAGAAGAAAAGAAGACCATGGGTGTGGCGCACATCACCTGTAGGGAAACGACAGCTACCACCCTGGAAGTTGATTCACAGTGTCGGGGGATCACAGTTGACCAAACAACCCTGACAGTACCCTGTGAAGGACAGAAATGACACACAGTCAAAAGCACTGAAGAACAGGACAGAACTGCAATACTAATGCCCAATACATGTCACAAGATACCCACCCAGAACCAAGTTAGCATGTCAACACTGTTGGGGAGTACAGACTACATGTGAGGACACATCGCTGCACGCATACAGTCATGTAGCACATGGACACACTCAAACAGCACCACAGCACCAACAACACATCACGCAAACTCACATCATTGACATGACATCTCCGGATACTCACATTCAGCTGAAGAAGTTGGTGATGAGCTGTGTGCGGACATCACCCTCATCACTGGCATCGTGGTCCAGGCCAGGATCCTCCACAGGTGGCGGATGTTGGTCATCGTCATCCAGGATGAGAGGCAACTCCTCCCGCACTGCCAGGTTGTGTAGCATGCAGCAGACTATAACAATCTTGCACACCTTTGCTGGGGCATATGGGAGGGCCCCTCCTGTCTTGTCCAGGCAGCGGAAGCGGCTCTTCAGGAGACCAAATGTCCGCTCAATCACTCTCCTGGTACGACCATGTGCCTCATTGTAGCGCATCTGGGCTGGTGTCACAGGGTTCCTGAGGGGCGTCAGCAACCACAGCATGTTGGGGTATCCGGAGTCACCTACATACGGACAATTGCACATTAGCTGAGTTGGAAAAGAGGGTGGAACACTACATTGCAGAACACACACAATGGTACAAAGTCAGTACACACCGACAAGCCAGGCACGCTGGTTCCGCATCTGTGACATCATCCTCGGGATGCGACTACTCCTCATCACGTAGGCATCGTGTGCAGAACCGGGGAAACTGGCACACACGTGTGAGATGCTCATATCTGCAAGACATACCACCAGTGCATTGACCGAATGGTAATGTTTGCGGTTCCTGTATGCCTGCTCATGTGCCTGTGGTGGTATCAAAGCCACATGTGTCCCATCAATGGAGCCAATGACATGCGGCATCCTCCCCAGGGCATAGAAGTCACTCTTGATGTCAGTGAGTTGGTGACGTTTAGGGAAATAGATGTACTGGTTCAGGTATCTCAACATAGCCTCCAAAACATCGCGTAGCACACGGCTGAACATGGTCTGTGACATCCCACCAGCAGACGCCACAGTGTGTTGAAAGGTACCGGTGGCAAAGAAGTGTAGGGCTGCCATCACCTTCACCTTGGGGGTCAGCGCTGTAGGGTATGTCCGGCCAGGTTGCAAATGTGGGGCCAACCGCACCGTCACTTCCTCAATCAGCGGCCTGGTGAAGCGGTACCGTCGGATGCAGTCCCGTTCAACCACTGTTGCAAGGTCAGGGAATGGCCGATGGACAGCTGGTGCCCTGCAGTGCATAGGTGTAGGAAGAAAGATTGTCAGTCACCCCACATATGTGGCACAGACCAGACTCAATATCACATGATACATCATTACGAGACACAAGTACATGATGCGTGTGCCGTTCCGTAAGGACATGTATGTCACCTACATGGCTAACAACTAGCATCACAGTTCAACATGTGTCCCCAACAAGTCCCAGGTTGTGGTATGGGATATCATTAGGCTGTGTCACAGTACCCATGCACTGCTGTCACGTTCCAAACACACGCCTCAGTGACATGTGAGGACAGATGTGCCCCAGGCATCACAGATCATCGACAGGTAGATACCCCGGGACCCTGTATTGCCACATGGACAATGGCATGACATGGTGCATCAAGAATACACCACAGCTAAACAACCATGACCCCCACAGGTAGTGGTCCCTGTTGCCTCGGCAGGACAGACATGGCCGTCTGTGACACACACACGCACAACATCAAAGTCCATGCACAAACAATGTGGATGTGGAGACTGTCTCCCATTGTGCACATGGAATCAGAGACATTGTAAACCCAACATGCACACAGACTGTGGAGGGCCATCACAATTCTGGCAATGGGTCACCTTGTGACGTACATACCGTCCCACATGGGACTCAGGGGGTATGTGACATGACATACACATACACAACCGTGAAATGTGACCATGCCACATGCTCTGAAATGAACAGTTGCACACCACAGTGTTCATGTGCACAACACACCAAGGATACTGTCCCCATGAACACGTGCACAGCCTGGGAGTGGCTGCTCCCAAGTGCCACCCACAAAACCACATGTTGACCCCCATACACGGAACAGGTGATGCAGCCTAACATGCCTTAGGATACAGTGTGGACAGGCTGTGGTGTTGTAGGTGTGCCCCTCACTCCCTGGGAAGTAAATGTGGCTGGCATACGTTCACCTGTGACAGGCATGGTGACATATGCCAGTGACTTGTACAGGGACGCGTTGTACAGCAATGGACCGATCGGTGCGCACGCATTGGCCATTGCATACAATGTGAGCGGGTACGCGTTGTACAGCAATGGACCGATCGGTGCGCACGCATTGGCCATTGCATACAATGTGAGCGGGTACGCGTTGTACAGCAATGGACCGATCGGTGCGCACGCATTGGCCATTGCATACAATGTGAGCGGGTACGCGTTGTACAGCAATGGACCGATCGGTGCGCACGCATTGGCCATTGCATACAATGTGAGCGGGTACGCGTTGTACAGCAATGGACCGATCGGTGCGCACGCATTGGCCATTGCATACAATGTGAGCGGGTACGCGTTGTACAGCAATGGACCGATCGGTGCGTACGCATTGGCCATTGCATACAATGTGAGCGGGTACACGTTGTATCCGCAATACACGTTGTACAGCAATGGACCGATCGGTGCGCACGCATTGGCTATGGCCTGGCATGGCAACGGACGCGTTTTCAAACCATCAACGAGTCTGATGCTGTAAATTCAGTTGGCCAGCCACAACAATGTTGCAAATTCATGGGTGTCATGAAGTTGAACTTTTGAAGGATGCTGTGGGCGTGTGTAAGTGGTGCTAATCCATGGATTGGCCAGATTCAGAAGATGCAAACGACTTGGACCTATCACTTTGGACACATGGGACAGTATCTGCCTCAGCAGCACACATATAATGCTGGCTGTTCCGCTGAGAGCTCACTTGCCTGCACTACATGCTCCAGGACGACATCTGCCACCACCACTGCTGCTGTATCTGCATCCTCTGGATCCTGCAATGGCACGTACTGTGGAGAGAGCCCCAGCCTTCAGCACTGAGGAGAACCAGGCCCTGCTGGACAGCCTCCTTCCACAGTACAGCAAGCTGTATGGGAAACCAGGGGAGCAGGTGAGGGTGCTGTCCACTGCCTCACTAAATGTGCATGTTGTCTGACTAGCAAGACCTACAGTCTGCACGCCACTGGCTAGCAGGCTCACTGAGTAGTTGTCACCCCCCATAGTGTGTAGTTACATGCACTGAACAGGTATTGTGCAGTAACAGTGCATTTAAACGAGGTTTCACTACCCAGGCAATGATACCATGTAGTAACTGCTGGCAAACTGTTCATAGCCATCATTGCACTGCCTGTGTACATCATGTGCCCCTGTGATTTTGACATGTATATCCAAATGTGTGATGCACGGAAATGTTGCATGTGTAGTAATGGGCTTTTCACTTTGTCATCCTCACAGGTTGATGCCCACTAGAAGCAGAAGATATGGCTGACCATCGTCCGGGCAGTGAGATCCGTGGGGGACTACAAACGCCGGATCCGCAACTGCCAGAAGAGGTGGCAGGACCTTCGGGGCTGGACCCGGAGGATCGCACAGGTCCAGCTGAAGCTGTCGCCTCCTCGCAGGAGGGGCGGACACCGGACCCTGACCCCCCACATGCTCAGGATCCTGGCGGTGGTCTTCCCTGATCTGGATGGGCAGCTGAAGGCCAGACAGCAGCAAGGAGGGGGTGAGTCCATGACTGCATTGTGAACTTTGTCTGCCATGCTATGTGCCCTCCTCTGGGCTGGTTAAACTTCCACAGTACATCAGTCATGTGGTCCAGGACCCATGTCCCTCAATTGTGCACTGCCCACTCCCCATCTGATACCCAGGTGTGGCCCTTACAGTCAGGGAATTGTCACTTGGGTACTGTGTCCTTGCATTTTGCTTAGCTCAAGGTGGGGGACAGCATTTGTTCCCCTAACTCTGTGGTGGGCTTCATGGGTGGGTCCATTGCTTACACAATGCCTGAGTTCTGACATGTAATCTGCTTGTAACTTTGATATGTGGTCCAATTGCTGATCTGACTCACCACATGTGCCTGGGGTATTTGGCTCACACACCCATGCTGCGGGTGGGAACAATGTTTGAGCCTCAGGAGTATGTATATCAAGTGTGTCACAAGATACTTAGCCACCTGCCTACTGTCTGGGGGTCATCCCTCTTTCATGTGGAGCAGGACAGTCATGCCTACTCCAGGCCATACAATACACTCTGTACTCCCACTCCCGTGTATCAGCTGACACGCTGTGCTCAGTGATTTGTCCCCTCAGGTGTCTGCCTCTGTGTCAGTGTGCTGTGGCTTCGTTGTCAGGACTGCTGGGGTGTTTCTCGGTTGGGGCTCAGCATGCCACCGGAGATGTGACCATAGGAGACGATACTTGTGTGACACATAGGTGTTTGATCACCTGACCGTGCAGACTGGGGTATGCAAATGTGAAGTTCAGGCAGCTGTTTCCCATTCACAGCAGATTGTGAGGTGCTCAGGTTCCGAGGGTTGTGTTACAGGTCTCCCATATGTCCAATTGGTATGACGTGGACAAATAAGAGTTCAGATGATGTGGTTTGTGGGGGATGGACATGTGCACTTGTCAGCTCCAGGACTTGCATTCCCCATGACCTAGGATTGTGACACAGTGCAGACAGTTGTTGTCTGGCTGCCCTGCCCATGTGACTGGAGACAGTGATGTATGACTTTGCAGGCATGCCTGTGCCATGGCATTGAACTTCCTATGAGTGATCCTGCAGGGGAGTGACATGTGCTACATGCACCCCATTGTGGCAATGACTATCAGGGCATGGGTGCATCATGGTGTCTGGTGCTGGTATGCATCACATGCATTTCAAAATTGACTCTGGCCATCCCTTTATCCGGACATCTGTACTGACTCAGTGGCAAGAGTTGTGATGTGTGCATGTTCACATACTTCACCGTGTTCTCTGCACTGTCCAACTACTGTGTAGGTGGTGCATGTGTCCACACTGGGGTATTGCCATCCCACAGACACCAGACAGATGGGTGCAAGGCCAGGAGGGATGTGAGTGCCATGGTTGACCATCAGACTGTCAATTGGCTTATCCTACTCTGTTTGGGCACTTTTGGCAGTGTTCAACTAAGGATGCCAGGGCTTGGTCTGTAATGTGCTGTACTTACTGTGGTGTGTGCGGTCGGTGCAGGTGACTGATGTTTGTCTGTTTCCCTATTGTTTGCAGATACATCCACGGCCACAGGAGGGGACAGCTCCACGGACCAGGAGGAGCCACAAGGCCAGACTGGGTCAGCAGCCGAGGAGTGGTCGGAGGGACCCAGTGGCACAGAGGGCGAGGGGAGCCACACCGAGGAGTCCTCAGCAGCATCCACCTCAGCTGAGGACCACAGCAGCTCGGAGGATGACTCCCTTGTGGAGGCGGGTGTCAGCAGCCACCACACCCCAGCTAGTGTTGCTGTCCCCGCCACCACCACCACCACCGCCCTCCCATCGGCTCCCATTCCAGAGGTCCGTGGAGGCTCCCGTGTTTGGGAGCATGTCTCCTTCGTGCCAGGCACCGCAGACCCTGCCCCTGTGTCCCCTGCTGCCCTGAGTGAGGAGTCTGTGTACCTCCTTCGCCAGCTCCATGTAGGGCAGACAGCAATGCTGAGTGTCCTCCATGCCCACACCACTCTGTTGACTCAGCTGGTGTCGTTCATGGAGGGCATCTCATCGGGCATGTCTGCCCTACAGAGGAGCAATAGGTCCATGGACTCCTCCCTGACGGCAGCAGTGTCCCTCCTCCAACAGTCCCTCACACCTCCTACCTCTGCCCCATCCACACTCCCCAGCACCCTGCCTGTCCCATGCACACACACACCGGCACAGGCACACACCAGCACAGACACAAGCAGCACACAGACACACACGCCAAAGTCCAGACGCACACGCACAGTCAGGGGACTGAAACCACACTCACAGGGGATGGGGCCCAGGCACACACACACGCATCCAGTCACTCCGCAGTCCTCCAATACCTCTCCCTCCAAGGCCCCTTCCCTCGCCTCACCTGCAACCCCAACTACACAGCGGCTCTTCCTCTGTGACCTCGGCCTCTTCCCCCTCCAATCCAGCTGATCCAGCATTCAGGGGGAAGAGGAAGCCCACCCACACAGAGGGGAGTGCCCCTCCCCCCCGGACACCCTCCCCCAGGCGCAGACAGACAGAGGCCCCACCCGCAAGTCCCCCCGGACCCGGAAGAGCAAGACCCCACCGCCGCCCTGCAGCTCAGCCACCAAGTCTCCTTCCTCCATCCCTCAGGCCCCCACTCCACAGGTGCCCCCACCACACCCTGCCCCAGGTTCCCCCACCCACAGATACACCATCCCCAAAATGATCCGGCCTTCTCCCCCTGCCACTTGCTCTTCCAGCACCACACCCCCGCTGTGCATGTCTGTGCCACTGGTGTGGAGACGGTGTCCACCCCTCTGTCCTGCCCACCTTACCTGAACCCCATTCTCCTCCCCTGGAGATAGGCACTGCAGTGGAGTCCATTACCACCCCGTCTGACTTGGGCACTGCAGTGGGGAACCTGTCCACTCCATCTGCACGGCCCACTGCAGTCGTGCCAGCACCCACACCATCTGAGTCATGCCCCCCAGTTGTGCCGGCACACACCATGTCAGACGCCTCCACTGTAGTTGTCAGTGACTCTCCAGCACCCACCACCCCTTCCCTGCCTCCTTCTGGTGAACCCTGATCCTGTCCCTGCGGTGCCTGGCATGCCCCCCCGTATGCCCCTCAGAGGGGATTGTCCCTGGTGTGTAGCAGTGCAGGCATGCGAAGGGTGACATCTGGCACTGTCACCCTGTTTGGACTTATGTTATGGACTGGCCATTGGCCTTTGTTATATATTTATTTCACTTCTCTCACCCAAATGCTGAATAAAGCAACTTTCTGTTCTCTAGTTGTTTTGCTTCCGATGTACATGTTGTTGATGATGCTAACCGTGCCCTTGCTGCAGTGATGCTGATTTTTGGTCTCATGAAAATGAAGTGTTACTGTGCAGGAACCCATGTGGTCCACGGGGAATGTGTCCTATCCTGTAGTGTATCCATGTCATCCTTTGCAGCATATGAGGGTGTCATGTTTCCAAAATTTTGCAATGGGAATTCCGAGGTTTTATTGGCAATATGACATCTGTGGCTTACAGCCCTGCACATCTGTTGTGCTTGCCATTGTTCAATTAGTCTACTTCCCTGACCGTGTGGCCATCTCCACTGGACATGCAAGTTTGGGCATCAATGGGGAAGGACTCATCTGTGTTATCAGTGCAACTTGCTATACATGTGTGTTGGATCTGTGCTGATGATTTCGGTGACAGTCCCATGACCAGGCTGATATGACGGGAGCCTTCATTTGGTGCTAATTGTTGACTGTGTGACCAAGTGTTCTGTTGACATGATGGAGCCCTACTAAGGCAACGTATGGGCCAGCTTTCCTCACACAGGAGTGGGGTCCCCTCATGGCAGTGTGTAATTCTGTGACATTGCCTGGGCCCAAGGTGTGTGTTGTGTGAGCATGTCTGTGTGTGTTCACTTCAATGTTGCTGGGCATGCTGGGATCCCTAGTGATGTTCCTGTTTGTGATGCTTGCTGAGTTGACCTATGTTCCCCCAAAGTCTTCTCCCTGGGTTCTCTGGGATGTGGGTGCATGGCACATTACTGGTCATCAGGGTGTCACCCATAGGTGTGTTTGCTGTCAGGGCTGAGTTTGTGGGCAAACGCAGATGGGACACAGTCAGGATTCCCCTTGGCACTTGTTGTTTACACCTGTCATGTAATTTCCAGTTTGTGTTATCTTTCAGTGATTGTGACACGTTGTGTGTGTGACTGCTGGCATTCCTCAGGGCTGCAATGTTGGAAGTTGTCTGTGTGTTCTTTGTGGGTGACCTTGGCTTCTTCATTGGTGTGTGACTGTGTCCGGGATCCCATTGGTTGGTGTGGTATTGCCGTCATGTCCATGTACAGTGTACTGTGCAGTGTGTCAGACATTCAGGAGTCTTGTTGACTGGCCATGTGTGAAGGGTTTCTGCACCTTAGTTGCCACCGCCACCCCTGGGATTGTCATGGGTGCATGTGCAATGTCACCAGTGCATGTGATCTTCACTGCTGCACATTGTTGGAGGTCGAGGTGTGTGGTGTTGAGTGTGTGCAGATGAGAGTTGTTGGCCGGCTATGCCCCTGCCTCCATGTTGGCCTTGGCTGACTGGCCGTGCTGATTGATTTGTGCTTGTGTAGGTGTGATGGTAGTTTGTTGCTCAGGACACATGACTGTGGTTGACAGTGTGAACGACATCTAGCTTTGTCATCACAGTGGGATTCTCAAGCAGCCCAGGGTCACCACATTGTGGGGACCCTGGGGGTAGTGCTGTGGTGTGTCTGTGTCTTGCTGTGTTAGTTGCTGTTCCTACATGCTTGTGTGATTTGTGCTCCCTCTCATCTAGCAATGCCTGATTGCCCACATAGGGGATTTGGATCCATGAGTTACTTCTGTGTGGCACTGTATGCGCATCTGTGTAATTGGTATTCAGGCCTCCTCATGTGTTGTGTGGTTGCCTGGGGACACTGGCACACACCCCCCTCACCTGTTGTGTTTGATGTGCAGTGTGGGGCTGTCTGTTTGTGTTTGTGCATCAGCACCACTGCATTGGCATATCTTCGGTGTGCCATTGGCTGTATGTTGTTTGGTGGGTTCCCCCTGCTGTCCCTGGGACTCCTAGGTCATCAGTCAGCACGATGATCATGGTTTGTGTGTCCCATTGCTGCCATGGAATGGTATCTGTTCACCTCACATCTACAGTCTCCACAGGATATCTCCATTTGTGTGCCCATTGGTGCAAATATGTGGGTCTGCATTATGATGGTCACTTCTGTCATTGTGTCATTGATGAATGTTGACAGTGTCAGCCCCCATGGGTGATGTTTGTCTGCACATGGCCAAAGGTATGTCTTCTTTGCACTGCACTGTTTGCCTCACCCAATCTATGTTGCTATGGGACACAACCACTACTTTGCCACTGATGTGTTTGTTGTTCTGTGACCAAGAATCATCCATGCAGTTTGGCAGTTGCAGCTTTTTCAATGTCAACACTTACCTTTTGATCACTGTGATGATGGGGGTTTAGTCCCCATTGCCACAATGTTCAAAATGTGCTTCAGCTATAGTGCCCACACTTACCTTTTGATCACTGTGATGATGGGGGCTTGGACCCCATTGCCACAATGTTCAGAATGTGCTTCAGCTATGGAGCCCACACTTGCCTTTTGGTCACTGTGATGATGGGGGTTTAGTCCCCATTGCCACAATGATCAAAATGTGCTTCAGCTATGGTCCCACACTTACCTTTTGGTCACTGTGATGATGGGGGCTTGGACCCCATTGCCACAATGTTCAGAATGTGCTTCAGCTATGGAGCCCACACTTGCCTTTTGGTCACTGTGATGATGGGGGTTTAGTCCCCATTGCCACAATGTTCAAAATGTGCTTCAGCTATGGTGCCCACACTTACCTTTTGGTCACTGTGATGATGGGGGCTTGGACCCCATTGCCACAATGTTCAGAATGTGCTTCAGCTATGGAGCCCACACTTGCCTTTTGGTCACTGTGATGATGGGGGTTTAGTCCCCATTGCCACAATGTTCAAAATGTGCTTCAGCTATGGTGCCCACACTTACCTTTTGGTCACTGTGATGATGGGGGCTTGGACCCCATTGCCACAATGTTCAGAATGTGCTTCAGCTATGGAGCCCACACTTGCCTTTTGGTCACTGTGATGATGGGGGCTTGGACCCCATTGCCACAGTGGTCATGGGCTGCTTGCATTGTGGAGGCCACACACATTTATGTGTGACACATGTGATAGGGGGTCACATTGTATGTTCAATGTCATGTTCAGTGTTGTAGGCATTTGACACAGTCTACACACGCTCGTCATGGTGTTGGGAGGCTGTTTTTGTCTTACATTCCTTATGTTGGAGTATGCTGGTTGTGTCATGCATTACCCATCCTATGAGTAGGGGTGGTGGTAGTGGTAGGCATCCAGCCCCCCATGGGTAGGGGTGGTAGTAGTGACAGGTAAGGGTGGGCGGCAAATTCCGTTCCGCTCGCGGAACTTGCGAAATTTCGGCATTTCCGCGCGGAACGCGAAAATGTCGAAACTTCCGCGATCCACGGCGGAACGGAATTCGGGTGCATGAAGCACTTACAGATTTAAATAAAGCAGGTGCCCGAGTTGAAGCTCAAATTCTGTAACGCATTAATCAGCACAAAAAATTCGTGAGCAAGGTCGAGGCTAAGCAGGAGTGCTTTCTGCCCAGATCTACCGCCAAACATTAGCTGTAATCCCTGATGGAGGTCTTTGCATCCTTGATTTTCTCGAGCGCAATCCCCGTGTATGTAGGTCCAGTGGCCAGGAGGTTCTTTCTCCTCATCTGCTGCTCAGATCGTGCTCTGACCCTTTATAAACAAGAGGCATGTGAACTCGCATGGATGCCCCGCCCGTTTTGCCCCGCCCCACATACACTAGCGGTATGCAACGTCTTCCCGCCCTTTCCCCACTATGATGGACAGCTTACTCAAAGGACCCCGGCGCCTTTCCGGCGCTGTGGCAAAGTTACAGACACACAGGTCACTGGGGACAATTCTTCTGGTCCTTTACGCTGCTGTAGTGTAGGAAAGGCACTATACATTTACCCAACGAGGTAGCACTTACTGATTATTAGCCAGTAGAAAGTACTCCAGTTGAGTAGAGGTAGTGCACAAAACGGTGGCATCTTTGTGGATAAATATGCAGGGCAGGTGTGCAGAATTCATGAGCGTTGTTAAGCAGATGTGCCTTCTCTCCATTTCCAACGTGAAAAGTTAGCTGTAATCCTTGATGGAGGGCTTTGCATCCTTGATTTTCTCGAGCGCAATCCTCGTGTAGTTCCTGTGACCAGGAGGTTCCTTCTCCTCGTCTGCCGCTGAGATACTGCTCTGACCCTTTATAAACAAGAGGCATATGAACTGGCCTAGAAGCCCCGCCAGTTGGCTTGGCCCCGCCCCACATACACTAGCGGTATTCAACGTCTTACCGCCCTTTTCCCAGAATGATGGACAGCTTAATCAAAGGACCCCAGTGCTTTCGGCGTGGTGGGAAAGTTACAGACACACAGGTCACTGGGGACAATTCTTCTGGTCCTTTACGCTGCTGTAGTGTAGGAAAGGCACTATACATTTACCCAACGAGGTAGCACTTACTGATTAGCCAGTAGAAAGTACTCCAGTTGAGTAGAGGTATTGCACAAAACGGTGGCATCTTCGTGGACAAATATGCAGGGCAGGATTCATTCTGGGACGATGCTCGTCTGCCCCTGAGAGTAACCCTGCATAGATTACAACGGGCGCAGCGAAATCTCCGCGAGCACGCGAAATTCTGCGTGCTCGTGGAGATTTCTTGCCGTTTCGCGGAATTTTGCGGAACGCAACTCCGCAAATTCCGCCCACCCCTAGTGACAGGTATCCAGCCCCCCCTGAGTAGGGGTGGTGGTAGTGACAGGTATCCAGCCCCCCATTAGTAGGGGTGGTAGTGGTGGGCATCCAGCCCCCCATGGGTAGGGGTGGTAGTAGTGACAGGTATCCAGCCCCCCCTGAGTAGGGGTGGTGGTAGTGACAGGTATCCAGCCCCCCCTGAGTAGGGGTGGTGGTAGTGACAGGTATCCAGCCCCCCATTAGTAGGGGTCGTAGTGGTGGGCATCCAGACCCCCATGGGTAGGGGTGGTAGTAGTGATGGGTATCCAGCCCCCCCTGAGTAGGGGTGGTGGTAGTGGTAGGTATCCAGCCCCCCGTTAGTAGGGGTGGTAGTGGTGGTAGGCATCCAGCCCCCCATGGGTAGGGGTGGTGGTAGTGACAGGTATCCAGCCCCCCATTAGTAGGGGTGGTAGTAGTGACGGGTATCCAGCCCCCCATTGGTAGGGGTGGTAGTGGTGGGCATCCAGCCCCCTCGAGTAGGGGTGGTGGTAGTGGTAGGCATCCAGCCCCCCATGGGTAGGGGTGGTAGTAGTGACAGGTATCCAGCCCCC
Source organism: Calotriton arnoldi (assembly GCA_963921515.1). NCBI lineage: Eukaryota > Metazoa > Chordata > Amphibia > Caudata > Salamandridae > Calotriton > Calotriton arnoldi. The sequence continues at coordinate 288,177 of CAWUFW010005136.1, read as the reverse complement.
CATGAGTAGGGGTGGTGGTAGTGACAGGTATCCAGCCCCCCATGAGTAGGGGTGGTAGTAGTGACAGGTATCCAGCCCCCCATTAGTAGGGGTGGTAGTGGTGGGCATCCAGCCCCCCTGAGTAGGGGTGGTGGTAGTGACAGGTATCCAGCCCCCCATTTGTAGGGGTGGTAGTGGTGGTAGGCATCCAGCCCCCCATTAGTAGGGGTGGTAGTGATGGGCATCCAGCCCCCCATGGGTAGGGGTGGTAGTAGTGACAGGTATCCAGCCCCCCCTGAGTAGGGGTGGTGGTAGTGACAGGTATCCAGCCCCCCATTAGTAGGGGTCGTAGTGGTGGGCATCCAGACCCCCATGGGTAGGGGTGGTAGTAGTGGTAGGCATCCAGCCCCCCATGGGTAGGGGTGGTAGTAGTGGTAGGCATCCAGCCCCCCATGGGTAGGGGTGGTAGTAGTGACAGGTATCCAGCCCCCCCCTGAGTAGGGGTGGTGATAGTGACAGGTATCCAGCCCCCCATTGGTAGGGGTGGGCATCCAGCCCCCCATGGGTAGGGGTGGTAGTAGTGGTAGGCATCCAGCCCCCCATGGGTAGGGGTGGTGGTAGTGGTAGGCATCCAGCCCCCCATGGGTAGGGGTGGTAGTAGTGACAGGTATCCAGCCCCCCCTGAATAGGGGTGGTGGTAGTGGTAGGTATCCAGCCCCCCATTAGTAGGGGTGGTAGTGGTGGTAGGCATCCAGCCCCCCATGGGTGGGGGTGGTGGTAGTGGTAGGCATCCAGCCCCCCATGGGTAGGGGTGGTAGTAGTGACAGGTATCCAGCCCCCCATGAGTAGGGGTGGTGGTAGTGACAGGTATCCAGCCCCCCATTAGTAGGGGTGGTAGTAGTGACAGGTATCCAGCCCCCCATAAGTAGGGGTGGTAGTGGTGGGCCTCCAGCCCCCGAGTAGGGGTGGTGGTAGTGACAGTTATCCAGCCCCCCATTTGTAGGGGTGGTAGTGGTGGTAGGCATCCAGCCCCCCATTAGTAGGGGTGGTAGTGGTGGGCATCCAGCCCCCCATGGGTAGGGGTGGTAGTAGTGACAGGTATCCAGCCCCCCCTGAGTAGGGGTGGTGGTAGTGACAGGTATCCAGCCCCCCCTGTGTAGGGGTGGTGGTAGTGACAGGTATCCAGCCCCCCATTAGTAGGGGTGGTAGTGGTGGGCATCCAGCCCCCCATGGGTAGGGGTAGTAGTAGTGGTAGGCATCCAGCCCCCCATGGGTAGGGGTGGTGGTAGTGGTAGGCATCCAGCCCCCCATGGGTAGGGGTGGTAGTAGTGACAGGTATCCAGCCCACCCTGAGTAGGGGTGGTGGTAGGTATCCAGCCCCCCATTAGTAGGGGTGGTAGTGGTGGTAGGCATCCAGCCCCCCATGGGTAGGGGTGGTGGTGGTAGTGACAGGTATCCAGCCCCCCCTGAGTAGGGGTGGTGGTAGTGACAGGTATCCAGCCCCCCATTAGTAGGGGTCGTAGTGGTGGGCATCCAGCCCCCCATGGGTAGGGGTGGTAGTAGTGGTAGGCATCCAGCCCCCCATGGGTAGGGGTGGTAGTAGTGACGGGTATCCAGCCCCCCCTGAGTAGGGGTGGTGGTAGTGACAGGTATCCAGCCCCCCATTAGTAGGGGTGGTAGTGGTGGGCGTCCAGCCCCCCATGGGTAGGGTTGGTAGTAGTGGTAGGCATCCAGCCCCCCATGGGTAGGGGTGGTGGTAGTGGTAGGCATCCAGCCCCCCATGGGTAGGGGTGGTAGTAGTGACAGGTATCCAGTCCCCCCTGAGTAGGGGTGGTGGTAGGGGTAGGTATCCCGCCCCCCATGGGTAGGGGTGGTAGTAGTGACAGGTATCCAGCCCCCCCTGAGTAGGGGTGGTGGTAGTGACAGGTATCCAGCCCCACATTAGTAGGGGTGGTAGTGGTGGTAGGCATCCAGCCCCCCATTAGTAGGGGTGGTAGTGGTGGGCATCCAGCCCCCCATGGGTAGGGGTGGTAGTAGTGACAGGTATCCAGCCCCCCCTGAGTAGGGGTGGTGGTAGTGACAGGTATCCAGCCCCCCATTAGTATGGGTCGTAGTGGTGGGCATCCAGACCCCCATGGGTAGGGGTGGTAGTAGTGACAGGCATCCAGCCACCCCTGAGTAGGGGTGGTAGTAGTGGTAGGCATCCAGCCCCCCATGGGTAGAGGTGGTATTAGTGGTTGGCATCCAATCCCCTATGTGTGTATATGGCATTGCTGATTGCCATCCCGCCCCTATGGTGCTGCTGTTGCTGGTGTAAGTATTTTCTGCATCCCTATGTGTGTGTGTTGTCTGTCGGCTACGTGTGGTTTGTTTGTGTGGTGGGTGGCTGACTTACCTTCTGCGCCGTACGCGTCCGTACCAGTTCCGGTAATAGATGTAGAGTATTGGTAGGATCTGCGCGATTGGATTCATGGTTGGTTCGAGTCGTTCGTCTTTCTGGTTGCTTGGACTCGTACTCGTGGCCGGCGTGTTCGTCTCGTAGCCGTGGATCGTCTTGTGGCACGAATCGGAGCTTATGTGCGCCTCTCCTGGATGCTTTGACGTGCCGTGCGTAGCGACGGGTACAGCGCATACGGAGTGCGCATCGTACTAGTCCGGCCGGACGGGGCTGCATTTTGGCTTCCGTGCGACTCGATTCTGCGTTTCCGGATCAGGCTCGGTCGGAGAACAGGAGCTGGATTGGGTGAGTGCGACTGGGTCGGGATCTGGACAGTTATGCGCATCGTACTTGCTCGTTCGGACGTATGTACGACTCGGTCGGGAAACACGCATTCGCCTGGTTTTTTTCCCGGGCGAATGGTGTTAGGTGCGCCTCCGGCCGGGATCGGAATCGACCCCAAAGTGTGGGAGCTAGCTCACGAGGGAGCCCCTTCTGTTTGGGATTAGTTTCCCCTCCCCAGCACTGACTGTGGGAAGCAACACTAGGGGGGAGATTTACTAAGATTTTGCGCCGTGTTCGCGTCACAAAAGTGATGCAAAACGGCGCAAAATCTTTTTTTCCTAATTTATTTTCCAGTGCTAAACTTGTTTAGTGCTGGAAATAACGTAAAAGTAATGCGAAGCAGAGCATAGCGCTGCTTTGCATTACTGTGCGCTATGGGGGCGTGCCAAGGCGTTCCCATGCAACCACCGATGGTTTCTCATGCTAAACCCAATTTACGAAACACAGTAGATTGGGTTTAGCGTGAGAAAACTGTGCCCTTTTAAACTAGGTGCAAGGAAGGAGAAATGCTTTCATTTCTCCTTCCTTTTCTGACTTTGCATGCGTGCTGCACTGTGCAGCATGTATATAAAGTGGGAAAAACTTTCCCTCGTATCTAGGCATAGTATTTTGTACAGAAAGGATATCGTTCCTGTGCAGAACCTATGCTAGACTCACACACACCCTAGCGCTATCGCACTAAGGTGGTGCGTGGCGCACGGCACCTGTAATCAGTGCCGGCGCAATGGAAAGGCTAGGAGAGAGCCATATCTTTGAAAATATGGCACACTCCTGCTCCTTCCTTGTCGTGCAACACAGCGTAGCCTCGCGGGAGGCTGCGCTGCGTTTCGTGGAGATTTGGCAAATCTCCACCTTCGTGTCTCAAAGTAGATCACCTCACACCTAACTAAAATACCTGCCAGAAGTTGTATGGTCAGGAGTGAACCCCATACATGGACACGACCGAGCCCAAAACCCTAAGCTTCAGGGAAGAATATATAGAAGAACTACTGTGAAGATCATCTACTTTAAACATCGGCACAAGCACACAGAGTATTGAATAACAGTTACATGGAACACCTGAGAGTGGGAAAAATAACTCTAAGACTACAATTTAAAAACATCCCTGTCATCTTTATTGAAGATCCCAAGTACATTGGAGACTCCAGGCACATCGGCACCAAGCGCTCTTGAAATTGAATGTTTCTGTCCATTAGCAGAGAGATTCAGCAAAAAAGAACTCCAATTCATCAAGGAACTAGAGGAAGTCCTCTTAAACAACGTGGCCATTGAAGATACAAGAGTGCACCTGAACACAATAGAAAAAGAAATGATTATCTTACAGAAGAGCACTGAAGATTTCAAAAGAGCGAAACGGCAGAAGGGCATCACAAACTTTTCTCCAGGGAAAAGTGTATCCCTACTTAGACAAGAACCTCTACAAACAACCAGACAACATACAAGCCTTGACCCAATTCCAAGGTACAAAGTAGGAGAAAGTTTATTTCATTCTGAGACACCATGTCATATTCCATCAGCTCAAGTAAACCGGAACCATCGACAAGTGATGCCCCAAACCAACAGGGATCTTTTTTAGTCAGAGGCCGAGAAAGGGCCTGCGGAAGAAACTGATGCAGGAGATGGTTCAACCTGAACCAGAACGCAGGGGAGATTACAACCAGACAACAGATGTACAGATGGGAGTACCAGAACTAATCCCCAAATACAACCTATCGAAGAGGCACTAGATCTGGAAGAATTGAGTCTATTCATTAAAGGCCTGTCCTTCATCCCAACCACCAGACCAAACTTCAAGCAAATAACATTGGAGGCACTACAGGTCTTCCGCAAAAAGTGGCTCAAAGTTTTCTTCTCAAATCACACAACCTCACAAGACAGAAACTTTTCCGGTTTGAAGAGACTGTCCAGCTTCTACCCACCGACTTTGAATATGTACCTAGAACTACAAACATTTGAAAAAACAGTACTATGGGACATAGATGCCATTGAGAGAAAAAGGAAGTATATCAGATAAAATCTGTGGAGAGAAGAACGTGGAGCCCTCTTGAGATTGAAATCCAGCCAGGAGATAATAATTAAGCCAGCAGACAAAGGTGGCACTATAGTCATTATGGACAGAGTGACATGTGAACAAGAAATAATAAGGCAATTACAAAATGAAAAACACCTTAAAAAGATATAAGAGGACCCCAGCCACTGATCACCAGGAAGATCACTAGGAAGGTGTGAAGGATGGCTATCAAAACTAGAGGAAAACTACTTACGGAACAAAAATCTGCTTATATTGCTCATCTATATCCTCACAAAAATTCATAAAGACCCATTGAATCCACTAGGGTGACCTATCATTTCGGAGGTGAATTCTATATTAGAACCCTCACGAAATATGTAGATGTATTTCTCAAACCCTTAATCAGCTACATACCAAGCTATCTAAAAGACACCATGGACAACATCATTACTTTGGAAGGCATGGAATTTGACGAAACAAGTGACACATTTGTAAACTTAGACATTGTGAGCCTGTACACGAATATCCCCCAAAAAGGAGCCATGGAAACTATGGAGCATTTCCTCAACATTAGGGAACGACCATATAAGTTCCCCTCCGAATACATTCAGGAATTTGCAAAAATCTGTCTCAAGTTCAACTTTTTCCAGTTTAATAAACAGATCTACCTTCAAACAACGGGTCCCGTGATGGGATGTCCTTTCACGCCAGAAATGGCTATAATGTTCATGGCCCTCTACAAAGACAAATGGATCCTCAATAGTAATCCCTTCAGAGAAGACATCCACAGATGGAAAAGATACATCGACAATATACTGATGATATGGAAGGGCCCCAATGAAAAAATCAAAGACTTTGTCAACTGGCTGAACATGAGGAGTCCTGGCATACAATATTCCATGGCTACCCATAGGGAGGAGATACACTTTCTAGACATTACTCTGCACCACAAGATTAATCGAATATATACCTCACTGTACACAAAAGAGACAGACAGGAACACATTCCTACATTACTCCAGCCTCCACCAGAGGACCCTGAGGGATAACATGCCCTATTGCCAGTTCTTGCGGATAAGGAGGAACTGCACGAAGATAGAGGATTGCTTCATCAATGCAGGAAATGTACTCTCTAAATTAAAACAACTAAATTATCCAAAAAAACTATTGAAACAAGCAATGAAATTCGCCTGGTATACCCCACGAGACAACCTGCTACAACCAGGAAATAAGCAGCAGACTGATTTGATGGCATGTGTTAAACCTTCTCTGGAGTAACTAACTAATTGAAGAACCCAGTCAGAAGAAAATGGAAAATCGTTACAGGCTTGCAACAGTTTAAAGAACTGCCAATGTTTGTGCTGAAACGCAGCAAGAACATCTGAGACAGTCTCATAAGATCCAACACCACACTGAAAACTCAAACTCCCACTCTGAGTACCATGCTAAATCTGCCACCGGTGAGAGGCCATCACAAATGTGGTAATTGCGACACATGTGAAAGTACAATAGATGGAGAGGGGCTCACCTACAGAGACACCAAGATCAAAAACACAAAGTTCACGAACTGTAACACAAAATATGTCATTTACTGTGTGGTCTGCCCATTGGAATAAGCCTACATAGTGAAAACAAATCAAGAGATAAGAAAACGCATTGTCCAACATAAATCACGTATAAATTGCAAAACCCTGAATGCACCCATGGCCCAACATTATGTGGAGAAAATCCATCTACTGACAGACCTCTGATGGACAGTGCTGAGAAACGTCAAAACCACCAATGCTGAACCAGTACTGCTAAGTTTAGAAGCACAAATCATACTACGTATGCATACGACAGAAAATGGTCTAAACAAACTATCGGAGATTGTCAATTTCTTTCCCACTAATGGTAAGCGCACACACACCAAAACCTGCAACTTTAGACAGGAGGTCCCATAAATAACTTAATATGCAAAATGAGTCAAATAGCACACACTCTTTTTTAGCAAAACCATCCACACACACATACACTTAAAACATATGTGCGGTGCAATAAGACACCCAATGACAAAATGAAGAGCACTCATTTATTGTGTAAGTACTTTGGTACTAAAGCAGATATGTTACTTTGCCAATTATGCATAGCAATGTCTGTTTTTTAAACCGTGTGTTGAGCACTTTGATGTAATCCACCAGTAAAATATAACAGTATTAATTGCGTTCTATGTTTTCGCACACTAAATACATGAGCAAGTCAGATCACGAAGGGTCACTACACTACATCATCCAAAATGCATTGGGATGAGCATTATGACCATCTGGCAGAAGAAAAGCATCTTCATTGACTAATTTTTTCATTTCTTTATTCTTTTATTTATTTAACCATTATTTTATTTTTTAAATTTACTGGAAACAGCCAATAACTGCACCAAAAATCCCACCAACAAAACAGGGACTTAAGACAGGCCAGGACATGTTCTATGTGATGAGCAAGGTCCATCAGAGAACCAAAACCTCTCTGAGTATGTATAACTTGTGAGATCCAGAAGAATAAATTAAAATGTGTTTGTTTGTGCCCAGGTAAAACGTTGGAACAAAACTTGGTAGCATGTTGGATGTTTTTGTCCGTTGACACAGGGAATTTAGGGTGCCCACTTTAGAGTTCTGGCCTATTAGAGCCTAAGCCCAAATGCCCCTGGTTCAACTGAAGGATTGATGAGGTACCAGCCATGTATTGCCGAAGACGACTTGTAGCAGTAAAGGAGTGTGAGTATTAATAGGATGCGCTTTGCATTTGCTTAGATTCTGGTGTTTTACAATGGCTGAGTGATGTTATACGAAGTTAAAAAAGTTGTGTGGGTGTGTCGCTTAATGCAAAGAAGTTGAAGTGGTTATTGGGGACGTCATGGCCTAAGATCTCAGGATACACACCTACGTGGTGGTCTCAATGTAGAAGACACTGAGTGTAGTTGTCTGCTGTGTTGTGGTGATTGTCATGAGACGTCGTTGATAACACCTTAAAGGATAGGGACCTTACTTTGTGCGATAGTGAGAAGTGTTTGGTAAAGTTGATCTCAAGTGCACAGTGAGTAACTCTATCAACTTAAAGTGAGACTCCGCTGGTCGAAATTTAATTTGCATCGAATGCTAATATATAGTATAGAAGTAAACTTTTAGTTATCTTGAGAGTGTGATAATCTAGGTTTCTTTAGTGGAGCAGACAGACTTAGTTGTTGAATTTGTTTGCATTGTGTATTTTGCTTAGATGAACACACTGAGAAAATTGTAAAGAGGGTGAACTGCTGTAAGGAGAGATGTTGATGCAACAGTGTGCCGCGCTGCCATTGGGTGGTTGGTGTAAAGCCCCTCTCGTATTGGTTGTGATTGCCGAACAAAGGAATTCTGGGAATATATTGTATTTCCTGGTTTCACAAAAAACATTTATAAATACAAAATCTAAACGAAAATGATTTTTTTTTTAAAGTATATGAAAATTAATACAAGGAGATTTGACAATACCTGTTAGAGAGGGAGAAGAAGTACCACCTGAGGGTACACCAGTATACACTGTCATGATGGATAAAGGGTTACACACATGTATTTGGCTCACACAATTGCACAAAATGACATAAAAAGATTGTTTTACAATTCCCTCATTATGGGACATGTAATTTGAAGATTATTGAGAATTTAAGGAGGAAATTATACAAAATGAGACCACCTCCTAGACCTGCTCAAGTTGAAGCACTTAATTTATGGGAATACAAAGCCAATCATAAAGAGAAATATCAGGGAAGATGTAGGAAAGCTATAAGTACATATGCAGATGCTAGGTGGGATGCACAACAGAAAGCCTAGAGATCTGATGTTGCTGCAGGAACAATAATGTACCATCTTGTGACAGTAGGAAAAGAACTCAAGGGTAAAAGAAAGGAAAAGAAGAAGAATTTAGAAACAGACAATCTTGACACAATGACTGATTGTGAGGAGAGTGACATAAATGAGAATTTCTTAAGTGATTTATTGTTGAATTGTTCACCACCATACAATGAATCACAACCTGAGGAACTGACAAGGGTAGATTTGGAGAGAATTCCAAATGCACATTCTGTACGGGTAATTCCAAATGAACATACACTTGTTTCTTCCCTAGAAAGAGACATGAGAATGACAGCTCCTTTGAACCTGTGTGTTAGAAACGCTCCAGATGCTTTGACTGCTCCTGTAACTATCTGTTGATTGTACCTCTATTCAAATCAGGGTTGCAGGGAAATACTGCACATACATTAGTTGTTCCTACTGAGATGAATGCTTCATCAAGTACTTCTTTAGATTCAGCTGTGTGACAAGTTCTTCAGACTCCTATGGTTCCGACCCAAGGAAGTGTCATGCATTAAGGAAGAGCGAATTCAATGTCAACTCAAATGCACTTTGACGCAGTTAGTAGAATGGTCCAGAGTTCACCACCATTTTACATGCCTAGAACGGGTGAACCTCCGCTAGTGAATTACTGTGCTTCTGAGATGACAGCGCAAATGGGAATATCAAATTCTAATGTGTCCTTATTACACCCATCACCTGAAGTGACTCAAACGATGGAGAACTGCATTCCAATACTCCAATGGAGAAATTAGATCTTACTCCTCAAGAATTCGATGACTGGTTTAAAGGGTTGAGTACCCCAGTTACTAATACAAAAATCCTGTTACTACTCAAATTCCAGAGAAGGAAAAAGAATTGGACGTGGCCAAATTAAAGGTAGAATTAGAAGAAATGATCAGTGGAACTAGGTACATGCCATGCACACTCGCAGAGTCCCATGTCCCCTTGATGAAATAACAGCACCTGTTCCTGATGTGCCGGTGGTTACAGTTAGATAGAAGGAGCAGGTTAGTCAAGCTGTTGGGGACCAGCAAGCAGATGGGTAAGCACTTGTTTGGCCTGAGGGAGGTCCAAGATAGGCAACTATTATAGGTACCGGAGGGTCACCACCAGTAGAGTTGACTGTGAGAGAAAGAGACCTTAATGAAGGGCCTAGTGCAGAAAGAAAGCAAGTTGTACCCGTTGACTGTTGCCCAAGAAGCCAAGACATACTGAGACATTGCCTAACTGAGGTGCAAGTGCCTCTAACCATTCCTGAGAGTTCTGATCAGTCTGTCCAGACTGAGAGTGATGATAAAGGTCCAACTGTAAGGAGATCAAAAAGAGCAAGAGTACCCAGCCAAAAGTAATCCTTTCCTGAATGAACCTATCTGGCGGCAAAAGACTGGGAGAAAGCGTTTTATACCTACTGCTGTAACAATTTGAGTCCACTTGAACCTCCTTGAATCGAACTTTGCTGTGGAGTTGAGGTTCGAACTTGGTGTATCACTAAATGGACTGGCTCAATTTATCTTGAACATGCTCATCAACGAAGTTGACCTGCGCGTTTATTCATCCTGAAAAGGAACGCTTGAACTGTGCCTTACTGTTGTGCCGAATTTTGCTGAACTGTTCAAACTGATTGCTGCCAATCTTCCAAAGCTAGACAATCTGATTTCTGGGAATTCATGGAGCCTACCACTGCAATCTCTTAGATGTAAATGCATATATGCAGGAGTATTTGCTGTTGTTGCCCTGATGCTAGTTGCTTTACTTATTATTTTAAATGTGCCTCATTGTTTGCCTGTAGAAGATTCTAAGCTTACAAATCCTTTCAAAACTTTTTCATCGACTAGAACTAGTGTTACTGCATTAGATGAGAAAACATTACACTCAGATTCTTCAAAATGAGATTACTCTATGTATATACTAGGTTTTCATGAATATATTGACACTATGGATGCTAGAAACAGCTATGCATGTATGCAAGTGCCTGCATCAGTTGCTGAGTTGCTGAAGGGATTACCTATCATAATATTCCTTAAACGTGTTTCTTGCAGTTTACTAACTGGCATATTTTATGGATCTGATAACTTTCAATATTATTACTCAATTTTTGACCTGGTCTTTTCAGAAATTCCTGTGATGAAACGTTTAAATCCACATCCTGAAGTCTCATTAGATGGGACAATGGGCTATTTATTTAGACCAACTCAGTCATTAGACATGGCTTATGCACACAGAAATAACTTAACCTGTGCTATAAAGAAATTTATAGATGTAGTAGAAGATAGATGTAGAAATGCAGCAATTAAAGCTACAGCTCATTCAAAGATAACCTCTTGGGCACCCCAAAAAGAAGAGCATATAATAGTGGGAAACATGGCTAGTTTAGCTTTAGACTGGCAACATAAAGGGAAACTTTGTATATAAAGAAAAGAACTTCTACTAACATAAGTTTGAATGCGAACACACATTTGAGATTGGGAATGTTATCGGGAAGGAGTGGATCCTGTCTTTCCCGGTATATATTTCATCTGTGGGAAGAGTGCTTTTTATAGGTCGCCAAAGAGATGGTGTGGAACCTGTTATATGGGAGTTATTTTTCCAAAAATCTATCATGTGGAACAACTTGATGATACAACTAAAGAGCAGCATGGGAGAAGGAAAAGAGATCAGAGTGCAAGTGAAGTAGTGGGAGTTATTTTTGGAGCTCTAATACTATCTGTAGGAGCAGTACTAAATTCTCACAAGATTAGAAAATTGTCTACTGTAGTTTATATACTAGCTACAAATTTAGCTAGAGGATTCTTAGTTGTTGATACTGAAATGATTTCCATCCATTCAATGGCGATGCAAAATAGACTTGCTTTAGACATCCTTCTCGCAAAGGAGGGCGAAGTCTGCCGGATGGTGAAGGTTCAACAATGTTGTACCTTTATACCTGATTTAAGTAAAGACTTAAAGAGTTACATTAAAACATTACTTATTTAGAGAAAGACCTAAAAGGGTTAAAGACTGATGGCGCCTGGGAATCGATATGGAAAGGATTGCCTAATGTTAGCAACTGGTTGGGAAACTTAGGAAGTGGAATAGTTATAAAAATCTTGAGGCCCTTAGTAGCAATCTCTCTGCATAATGCTGGTGTTGGTGACAATCAAATTCTGTAGGCTTCCACAAAAGAAACGAGGAGTGAAAGAACAAGGTGTGCAGTAGAACTAGTCAAAAACAAAGTCAATATTGTGACAAAATGAAAGCTCTGGAAGATTCCAGATGCAAGAAACCAAAAACAAGCAAACTGATCTGTGACACCTGATAAATATATATATATTTTTTTACGGAGTTTTATATAGCGCAAACTTGACCCAAAGGTATCGGGTATCAGAGAGCTTTACACGAGCACCAGCTGTGTTACATAAGGACACATTCAGTTTTGTTAGGCATGGGGAGATTAAGTGATTCTCTTAGAATCACAGGATGTTGCACGTCCTTGCAGAGACTCCAACCCGATTCCCCAGATTTGAGGTCGACGGCCCTTGCCGTTAGGCCAACTCCTCTCCCCTAATTGATGTGATGGCTTGATTTGCCATCAAAGGGGGGTTGTTACAGCCTAAAAGCTGGACATTCTTTACACAGCACGAAAATCAAATATGAAAACGAAAACACACACGAGAATAAATGTGCACCTTGCACACATTCTAGTGAAAACAATAATGATTTTGAGAAAATAGTACAAGCACCATAAAAGAGTGCTTACATTTGTAGAAATAGAAGATTTTCATATATGGTGTGTCTAACATTTTTCAATCAACGATTTGTAGAGTGCTGCTTATCACCTGTGACGGTATTCAGGCGCAGGGAGTTGTCAGTCAAACACCCAGGTTTTTAGTCCATCTCTGAACTTCTGTAGGGTGGATGCAATCCGGAGATGGAGTGGAAGGCCATTCAAGGTCTTGGCCGCCAGGTACCAGAAGGTGCAACTGCCACCTCTGCTTTTGTGGGAGAGGGGCACATGGGCGAGGGAGAGGGAGGCTGAGCGAAGTTGTCTACTGGGTTGGTGGAAATTCAGTTTGTGGTTGAGGTAGGCTGGTACTTTGTTGTGCAGGGCCTTGTAGGCATGGGTCAGCAGTTTAAACTGGCACCTTTTTTGGATGGGGAGCCAGTGGAGTGCTCTGAGGTGGGGGGTGATGTGGGCTTTTCTCAGGAGTTCGAGGATGAGCCTGGTTGCAGCATTTTGGATGGTTTGCAGTCTGCTCAGAAGTTGTATGGTGATACCCATGTAGAGGGAGGCTCCATAATCCAGGCGGCTGGTAATGAGGGCTTGGGTGACAGTGTGCCTGGTATTGATGGGGAGCCTTTGAATATTTTCTGGAGCATGTGGAGGATGAGGAAGCAGGCTGAGGAGACAGCATTTATCTGCTTCTTCATGGTGAGCTTGTTGTAGAGAATGATGCTGAGGTTTCTGGCGTGGTCTGTGGGCGAGGGGCCCAGTTCCACTTGCCACCAGGAGTCATCCCATGGGAAGATGTTGCTCCCAAATATGAGTACCTCTGTTTTGTTGGTGTTAATTTTGAGGCATTTGTTTTGCACCCAGCTGGTTATGCTGGTCATGCACCGGTGGAAATTGGTGTTAGTGGTGTTTGAGGCTAGAGAGAGGATGAGCTGAGTGTGGTCAGCGTATGATATGATGTTCATACCATAGGATTTGACCAGCATGGCCAGGAGGGATATGTATGTATTGACCAGGCTTGGACTCAGTCAGGACCCTTGGGGAATGCTGCAGATGATGTTATTTGGGCCTGAGGTGTAAGGCAGGAGGCAGACGCTCTGGGTTTTTCCGGTGAGGAAGGAAACTATCCATTTAACGCCATTTCCTTGGATCCCCATCTGATGGAGTCCATGTAATAGGGTATAGTGTGACATGGTGTCGAAGACTGCGGAGAGGTGGAGGAGGATCAGGGCTGCGGTCTCTCTCTTGTCTAGTAGAGATCAGATGTCATGTGTGGCTGCGATTAGAGTTGTTTCTGTGCTGTGATTAGTGCGGAATCACGACTGGGATGGATCCAGGACCTTGTTGATCTCTAAGTGGTTGGAGAGTTGTCTGTCTTTTGCTTTCTCCAGGACTTTAGCCGGGAACTAGAGCAGGGAGATGGGACAGTAGTTTTTGAGTTCTTTTGGGTCAGCAGCAGTTTTTTTTAGCAGAGGTTTTACTTCTGCGTGTTTCCATCCTTTTGGGAGAGAGGCAGAGGTGATGGAAGAGTTGAGGATGGTGGCGAGTTCCTTACTGATTGAGTTGCTCCCCAGCTTGAAGATGTTGTGAGGGAAGGGGGTCTCTGGGTGCTCCTGAGTGGATGGAGCTCATGATCGTAGCGGTGGTTTGTGTGGTTAGTTGATCCCACGTAGTGAATATAGTGTTTGAAGTGGAGTCACTGCTGTTGAGGAGTTCTTCGAAGTTGTTGCTGGTTGGTTGCAGGTCAAACTGTTCGTAGATGGTGACGATTTTGTTGTACAAGAAGTCTGCGAGGGTGTCACAGAGCTCCTGCGAGTGGGTTACGGTGTTCTTGGTTGCTGAGTGGCTGGCGAACTCTTTGATGATGCTGAAGAGTTCCTTGCTATGTTTGGAGCTAGCTTTGAGGCGGGTGGCTAGGGCTTCCTTTTTGGCATTTTGTAGGCGTATGTGGTATTTATTGAGAGCCACTTTGAAGTTGGCTCAGTCGCTGGGTGTTTTGTTGGTGTGCCAGATCCTTTCTAGTCATTTGCAATTGCATTTTAGAGGCTTTCAGTTCAGGAGTGAACCAGCTTGTATGTTTGGAGGGTCTGCCTTGTTTTGCGGGTTTGAGGGGTGCGACTATGTCGGCGCATTCGGTGATCCAGGTGTTGAAATTTTGGACGGCCACCTTGAGGCCGGCAGTGGTGTCCAGGGGGGAGGTGTTGAGGGTGTTGGTGCATAGATTTTCTGTTACCGTGCTGCAGCTCCTATGGGCGGTGCTGGTCTGGTCGGTGGCGGTGTTGAGGGTGGTGGAGATGGAGAAGTGGACGACTGAGCGGTCAGACTAGATGATCTCCAAGGTGTGGCTGTATTTGATTCTGTTGCTGGCTGTGAAGATTGGGTCCGGAGTGTGTCCAGCTGTATGCGTGGGGTTGGTGATGATTTGTCTGAGGCCATGGTTGTTCATGCTCTCTATTAAGTTTGTCGTGTTGGCGTTGCTTGAGTCTTCGATGTGGAAATTCAGGTCTCTGAGGAAGATGAAGTTCTTGGAGCGATGGCCAGGGGGGATAGGAAGTCAGAGATGTCCTTGCAGAAGGCGGGGTGTGGTCCTGGTGGTCTTTATTCCAGGGTGCCCCTGATGGGTGACTTGCTGTCTATGTTGAGTTTGAAATTGAGGTGTTCCATAATGGGGCTGGTGTCTTTGTCAGCTGCTGTACAGTGGAGGGTCTCGGTAATGTCTGAGGTGAGGAAGGTGATGGTGTTCCAGATTTTTGTGGCGTGTTTGTGGAGTGATCGGGTGCTGATCAGGAGGCATTGGATTTCTCTTTTGTCAGTGGGTGTGGGCTGGGTTCAAGCGCAGACAGGTGCAGATGAGCTAGCCTTTGGCTCGTCGGCACGGCCGCGCTGTGCCCTCAATTAAGTAGGTTCCAGGGAGGAGGTGGGGCGCTGGGCATTGTTAGGAGAAGGCAAGAAGCGGGAGGGGGAAAGAGATTAAGTTTAGGCGGGAATCAGAAAACACAATTAGAAAACAAAAGATGCAATGTTACAAACCAGAGGAAAAAGAGTCACAATTGGCAGGAGAGAAGGTCACGAATAGGCAGGAGAAAAGTAGGTTATGGAGGCAAAAAGGGGGCAAAAGTTTTATTAGGCAGAAGGAAAACAAGGTTTATGGAGGCAAAAGGTTAAGTTTAGGAGGGAAAAAAAGTCTGTTTATGGAGGCAAAAAGGAGGTAAAAAGGTTACGTTTAGGTGGGAAAAAAGACTGTTTATGGAGGCAAAAAGGAGGCCAAAGGTTAAGTTTAGGCAGAAAAAAACTGTTTATAGAGGCAAAAAGGTTAAGTTTGGGCAGAAATAAATACTTTTTCTGGAGTCAAAAAGGAGGCAAAAGATTACGTTTAGGGGGAACAAGCACTATTTAGGGAGGCAAAAAGGAGGGAAAAGGTTAAGTTTAGGTGGAAAAAAGACTGCTTATAGAGGCAAAAAGGAGGTAAAAAACTTAAAGTTAGGTGGAAGGGAAATAAGGTTATGGGGACAGATTGAGAGCAGTGGCGAAGTGTCTGGGTGACAGCAGTTACAGGCTTGAGCGGGAGCTCAGCCTGCAGCAGCAGGGGGAGCTGACCCAGGGACCTGTTTAAGAGTTGATTTTCATATGAGATTTAAACCAAGTAAAATGAAAACTCACAGATGTAGTTTCTGAAATTACGCTACTAAGAAGGAATTAATCTATGGCAACTAAATATTAATGTATTCTTTAGTCTTGTTTACAATTGTGTAGCCAATTATGATGAATGAAAGGTATCCTTTCCTAATTCCATTGTAATGCAGCATTGAAATTGAAAAGCTTGTGCAAATTTTTTATGCACTCACCTACATGAACAAAACTCTTTGTATTAAATCTTTATACGAATAGTCTTAGAGTTCTTAACTATAATTTTGAAATACTGTTTATGAATATTTTACATGTAGGTACTTTGCAAATGTGGCAATAGGCCATACTTAATGTTGAATATTTCTATGAAACAATTGATGATATCTGACTATCTGATAACCGTTTTAATTGACTTTCACTTGCTTGGATCTAAAATATGTGCTAATATATTAATTGTAATGCACTGTCTTTTTATGCATTTATGTGACAATTATTCTGTAGGTCAGTACTTTCTCATAAGTTGGTGAGAAGGAATTTTGCTCTGCTTCTCACTCATGTAACTTTTTTGTACTTTCCCCCGGTATTCCAAAGTGAAATGATACACATTGACATATTCATGTGGACACTACGTGTGACCTAAACCTTTGACATTAGCACACGAGAAGTTACAGTAATGAATAGTTCTTTATGGACTAACCTATGTGCCCAGAACAAACAACCGATTCCCATGACTTGTTATGGGAAAGAATGCTAATGTATCTACTTTTGCACCTTGTGAGTGGATAATGATTGCATAATGGCTGGAATAAAAATGGTGTGGCAATTGCTGTCATCTCCGGACCTGTTGAACTATATTATCAAAGGAGACACTAGACAGAGAATGCAGACTCATTTCTTGAAGTGGTCAGACCCCTTTCTTAGAACGGACAGATTCCTTATTAAAGAAGAGAGTTGAGCAGACTGCGAACAGATCCTATGCCTATACAGAGAGAACTTTCCCCAATTGTCCCCTGACCTGGCTGGTGGCAGGAATGTCTTGCCTAAGCAAACTTTTCCTTGGACTCCTTGATTGAACCATAGATTCCCAAATGCCCTGTTGAGGTTAACCCTTTTTAACTTGTCTACCTAAAATCCATCTTCTATGGACTTAAGAACAATTATTTTCTGTATTCTGTTTAAAGGCTAGCTTTATACCACATACGTAACTGATTCAGAGAATCATGAATACATTTATCGAAATATTGATAATTGCCTTGTTCTTATACTTACGCAAATTCTGCTAATGTCCTTTCCACAGAGACTGTGTATATGATATCTAGGTTTCTAATGTATAACAGAGATGGTCCTAGATTATTTTTAGAACATCAGGTATTGCTATTATTGTTTTGTAATGCAACAACAGAACTATTGGTCTGTGTGATTCTTGCCCAACTAAACTTCTTCAGGAGGTTTTGACTTCCACTAGCTGTCCCATACATCTAAAGCATGGTCCTGAGGGTAATATATTTTAACATGATTTCTAACTTGTAAGTTGGTTACCAATTATTAGACCGCATTGGGTAACCGACATTTGACACCCTAATTTCCTTCACCCCCCCTGATTGTGATGAGCAAGGTCTATCGGAGGACCAAAATATCTGTGAGTACGTGTAACTTGTGAGATCCACAAGAATAAGTTAAAAGGTGTTTGTTTGGGCCCAGGTAAAACGCTGGAACAATATGATGCCACAAGGCATAAACAGAACTCTAAACAAATTGATTCGAGATGTGTGATGATTAACGTTTGAAGTTTATATCTTCTTTACTTTGATAAAATTCATGATTGTTAAGCTGTGTATCATAGTGATAAATCATATCCATATGCTTTGCATTAGATTAGCAATTAAAAAAAACTCATAAACTACTAAAGTTTATATGCTTGCTGAATCTGGGGCTTCAGGGTGGGCCCCTAATCAATGCCCAGCAAGAGGAAGAACTTCTCTCGAAGGTTTCAATCAATCAATCAATCATGTCACTTATAAAGCGCACTACATACCCGCGAGGGTCTCAAGGCGCTGTGGGAAGAGGGGGTTGTTGCTGCTACTGATCGAAGAGCCAGGTCTTGAGGAGTCTTCTGAAGGCCAGTAGGTCTTGGGTCTGTCGGAGGTTGGTGGGGAGGGTGTTCCAGGTCTTGGCGGCGAGGTGGGAGAAGGATCTGCCGCCGGCGGTCGTTTTCCGGATGCGGGGGACTGTGGCGAGGGCGAGGCTGGTCGAGCGGAGCTGGCGGGTGGGGGTGTAGAAGCTGAGTCGTCTGTTGAGGTAGGCTGGTCCGGGAGTTGTGGAGTGCTTTGTGTGCGTGGGTGAGGAGCTTGAAGGTTATCCTCTTGTTGACAGGGAGCCAGTGCAGGTCTCTCAGGTGGGGTGTGATGTGGCTGCGTCGGGGATGTCGAGGATAAGACGTGCAGAGGCGTTCTGGATGCGTTGCAGCCGTCTCAGGAGCTTAGCCGTCGTTCCTGCGTAGAGGGCGTTTCCGTAGTCCAGCCTGCTGGTGACGAGGGCCTGGGTGACTGTTTTTCTTGTTTCGGTGGGGATCCACTTGAAGATCCTGCGGAGCATTCGGAGGATGTTGAAGCAGGATGAGGAAACGGCGTTGACCTGCTTAGTCATGGAGAGGGTGGGGTCGAGGATGACCCCTAGGTTGCGTACGTGGTCGGTGGGTGGCGGGGCTGTTCCCAGTGATGTTGGCCACCAGGAGTCGTCCCAGGCTGAAGGGTTGGAACCAAGGATGAGGACCTCCGTCTTGTCCGAGTTCAGCTTCAGGCGGCTGGTCCTCATCCATTCGGCGACGGCCTTCATTCCTTCGTGGAGGTGGGCTTTGGCGGTGTGAGGGTCTTTGGTGAGGGAGAGGATCAGCTGGGTGTCGTCGGCGTAGGAGATGATGTTGAGGTTAGTGCTGTCGGGCGACGTGGGCGAGGGGTGCCATGTAGATGTTGAACAGCGTTGGGCTGAGGGAGGAGCCTTGGGGTACACCGCAGATGATCTTGGTGGCCTTGGATCGGAAGGGGGCGAGGCGGACGCTTTGTGTTCTGCCGGAAAGGAAGGATGTGGTCCAGTCCAGGTTTGACTGAATCTAGACCCCTCCATACTTCTGTAAACATATCCCAGAGGAGGAGGTGGGAAATATCTGTCTGTTTTGCTTTTCATTGTGGCGTGAGAACCACCAGTATGGCTATGAAAATTTGGAGCAACAACAGGATGAGGGTGATTTTGCACAGGTCTAAGTTTCCCAAAACAAAATATGCTTTGTCGCAGCCCTACATTTCAAGCAATATTTTTGGCTCATGTGACAGTTTTTCTTCTCTCACAAGATAGTGTTTATTTTTTTGTGTTTAATGTGCAGTAGCAAGCATATATACATATCCGTATGTATGCAGACTTCAAGGGTTGGTCCTGAGTCGTAAGATATTCAATCGCAGTGTCTCAAGAATATAGGCAATTTTGTCTGGCCCAAATCCACATCCACCCTCCAAATCTCCAAGGCAATTTTGCATTTCAGCATTTTGTTCATCTTAGGATTTTATTAAACCTGTCAAAATATTTTGTGGGAATGGCATGTCATATTGCACATATAAAATCAGATCTCAAGTAACAGGTAAGTGTAGTCACATTATGGCAAAAATACAACCAATTTTTTAAATCAACTCTTTCAATAAAAGCTCTAAATAAAACAATTTGTATGCTTCACTGAACATTTACAAGACCTTGAGGTATGGCATGTCACGGGACCATACATAACGAACAAATACGTCTCGACATTTGATTGTGCAGAATTTGTGAGCTTATGCTGAAAAAGGGTGCTTATATTGGACTTTTTGTCTGGTAGGAAAGTTCATGATCAATACAACAGTGTTGAGTTGGTTATGGTTACAAGGCAAACGAGTTGATCTGTTTTTATGACAATTTATGATAGAAACAGTAGGCATGATATATTGATTGTGAAAAGCATATGTTAACGTCAGTAAACATTTAAAGGTGGGTTGGTATTGCACTGTAAAAGCCTACAGAGAGGAATATCACAGATTAAAATAGTAGAAAAGGGTTTGGTGTTGGTTACCCCACTTACAAACCCTGGTGGCAGGAGATTTGTGTTATATTAAACTTTGTTATGCCCTCCTAGGAAAGAGTGTACTGTTTTGCCAATTGTAATTGTGTTTATATTAATCAATTTATGGCTGTATACCTTATGGTTGGCTTGTGCGAAAGCTTATGCTCAACAAAGTAGACCGGAGTTGGTTATTGAGACAAGCCAATGATAAAGGCTATAGGATGGTTTAGTTCATTGGGAAAGGCTATGTCAGATACAATAGGTCTAGTCTATTTATTGTGAAAAAAAAGGCAGTAGGTCTTACTTATTTACTGTGAATAGCATGTGTTGGAACTAATAGGCCTTATAGGATATATAGGTATTACACTGTGTTGGGTTTGTTTATGCCCTCTGCATTACCTCTGAAGTGAGGAGAACAGTAATGTCACGTCCTTGCACCACTGGATTCCCTCTTAGAGCCCTCATATTGGGCAGCTGGTAAAAAGATTTCACAGCAACCTGAGGCTTTGTTTTGTGAATGACAATGCACGTTGATGTCATCACTATCGAAAATGATGCCTTTCAGTTTCTTTTGTTTTCATTATGTTCTGTGCTCGAGGACACAGTGCAGTCACCTCCCTTCGGCCCTGATTTCAAAGGAAGAGGTACTGCTGGGTAGTTGGAGAGCATGAGGGAGGAAAAATGTTGCTGGAAGGTGGATTTTCCTCACTCGCACTCCCCAACTTGATGTTGGGGAGTGCGAGCGAGGAAAAAAAACCAGCTCCACTACGCAGAGTGGAGTTTTTCGGAAGTCCGCGTGCTCCACGTAGCGTGGAAAACTCCGTGAACTAAGCGGAGTTCACCGCCCGGGCTTAATCCTCATAAGCTAGGTCAAATAACAATGAAAAAACAAACCTTGATTTTACAGGACTACGAGTACCATAATTCTTTGCCCTGACCTGGCTCAGCGTCTCCTGTGTCTCCTGTATATCAGGAAGCCGCACCCACTGACCAACGTTTACTATTCGAAAAATCCTTCGATGGACGGAGAGGAGGAATGATCTCACTGTGATTTGCAAATGTCATATTTGTGGAACATCGGAAGAGAAGTTTGTTAAATCTCAATCGTTCAGAATCCTTGTGGAGCCTAATCCCTCCTAAATCTGCCGAGTGAATATGGCCTCTGTTTCACCTTTGTGAGTAGCATTTGTTTTTGGAAAATCAAAGTTTCATCTTAGAAATATCTGTTTCAGTTTTCTGTTTAAGTACGCATTTGTCTCTCTTGGCTGTGACAAGATCATAAGACTCATTGTTATCAAGAAACCTGAGGAAAATGCATTCAGCTTGTCTTCTGCTTTCAGTTTTAAGAGTTAAAAGACTTTTTCTTTCAAGATTAACTCTTCTGAGACAAAATAAGGTTCACCATGTTTACCAAGAGCCTCGAAGTTTGTGGATTTGTCATTTACTTTGGTAAACTCTGTTAATTGCTTTTAATTGGTTGATAAAACTTCACAACAACAATGAATTCTTTCAGAAAAATAAGACATGCTTGTTTTAAAACTCAAGGAAAGTAAAAGGATTTATTATTTACCAAAAGCAATCTTTGTGAGCAATTCAGTCTCATTTGGCATGTCTGAACTCCAATCAAAATATCATTGATAATACTTACCTAGCGCTGAGGAAAGAGCAATCCAAGTAAACTATATTATTATTATTGAAGCATCACTTGCAGAGGAAAAGCACAGCTGTTTGGAGTTTCAACGATGCAAGGAATTCACACGCTGAAGTAAGCGCAATTGTGAGAAGTTATCGCAAGACACTTCCAAAGCGAGAAGGTTCAAGCTAAGTGAATTTTTTCCGTATGAGAGGAACATTGCAGAAAAAGTACTATTGTATCAAGACTTCCCTCTATGTTTCCTGAAAGTATATATATAAGGATTTTATTTCTGGAAAGACTATTTCCCTTTGGAAGGAAAGATTTGCAAGACATTTATTGAAGTTACCAGTGGTATTAAAAGTACATACGTTGTACATGATTATTGAATTTGAGATCTACACATACAATGCAAATTATTCTTACATTTGTCATTTCAGACCTCCTTCTCAGCAGTCCCTTTCCCTCCTCCTTCCCCTCACCTGGCATCTCATGGGTCCTGTGTTACTTTCATATAGGAACCCAGTGGTGCCTGGAGGTGGGTCCATTCTTAGCATTGTGCCATTCCTGAGAGGCATCGGATTCTTTCTGGACAGACCTGACACTCTGATTTGGCCAACACTTAGGGAACCCTACTAACCCTAGGCCTTTCTGAAAACTAGTGTCCCAAGGTAATACAGGGTATTATTGCTTGCATGGACCCCAGCAAGCTTTCTTACCCAGAATGCCTTGAGGGCGTCAAAACCTTTCTTAAAACACACAATTTCCCCTCAATTGACTAGGGAAAATTCTCCAGTACTTGGGCTCTGGGTTAGCTGGCACCCAGGACAACGCTGAACATTTCTGAAAACTAGAGTGGTACCGTTTTCTTTGGTATAAATGTGGGAATGCAGGAAAGTATGACCTTTGCAGTTGGCTGCACATTTTTGAATTTTCTGTCACATGAATATGAGGAAACTGAGTTTTCATCCATGCTGTGACATATATAGGGCATTCTTGTTGGGAAAATGTGGTGGGATCCACATAAGTCACTTCATCCTGGACTCCCCTCCCCCTCCCCGTTCTCTAGTTTTCAGAAATGTCTGGTTTGATAGGTTTCCATTGGTGCTGCCAGGTCCAAGTCCAATACTGCAGCCATCCTGCATGGAAAATGGGATTGTTTAGGTATAATTGTGATTTTGCAGAGCATTCTAGATAAGACAACATACAATATACACGGTTCAACACAAGCCACAGCACAGTTTCCGTATGGTCTTTAATTTTCAGAAAAGCCTAGAGCTAATATGGTCCTGTGGATGCTGGCCAACCAAGGTGCTGAAACCTGCAGCCATTCTCCAGGTACAGCAATAGGAATTTGGGTGTTAGAAGGGCATAGTTATGATGTTTGCAGGGCATTTTGGATATGCAACATTATGGGATCCTACATAAGCAACATCACCCTCGACATGCCTTGACATCTAGTTATCAGAAGTATCTGAGGTTAGTAGGCCCTCTCGGTTGCCGACCACCTCCAAATACCATTGTTACCCTCAACCTCAGAATGATTCAAATTTAAAGGCAAAATCTTAATGTTTCCATGTAGATTTTTTAGGCCTTTTATGTCACAATCAGTAAGCCTACTGTTAGACCAGTCAGCCTTAGGGGTGTCTTCCCCCAAACCTTTTGCCTTCACTCCAACTATTTTTGCTGATCTCGTTTTTGCTGCCACTAGGACAATAGGCATTTTACCACTTTTAAGCAGTGCAAAAGTGCATGTGCTCACTTTCTAAAACATAGTAGCAGTGCCTTATACCCAATTGGCATTTGTAATTTACTTGTGAGGGCCTGTAAATTAAATGCTACTAGTGGTCCTGCAGCACTGATTGTGCCACCCACTCAAGTAGTACCATAAACATGTCTCAGGCCTGCCATTGCAGCCTACGTGTGCACAGTTTTAAACTGCCATTTTGGCCTGGCAACATACCCCTTTAGCCAGGTCCACACCTTCCTTTTTAATACATGTAAGTTGCCCCTAGAGTAGGCAAAACCTTGCCACACAGCTTCATAAGAACCAATGCCGAACAATGCTAAGTCTCACAAAGCAATGCTGCGCAGACAATGCACCAGGATTCAGGTACTGTGTTCAGTGGACCTAAATGGGTCCCTGTAGACGGCCTGTGCTCCATCGCTGTTGGCCTGAACTTGTGACTTTATTCCTGTCTGGCCCAACCAGACGACCATAATTGGCGCTTTGTGCTTTTTGCTTTTTTAAGAGTGTATATCTCCGGTTCTACTGATTGGATTTTTGTTGTTTTTGTCTTGTTTTATTTATTAAAAATTACTCTGTTTCTAACTTGGTGTGGGATCCTTTTTGTATGGTGTTTTCCACTTTATTACTGTTTGAAGTGTTGCACAAACACATTACACATTGCCTCTTAGTTAAGCCTGACTGCTCTGTGCCAAGCTACCAAAGGGTTGAGCACAGGTTAATTTGGGGGATGCTTGTGCTTCACGCCGATTTCTTACACCCACCCACACATGTGGGGTACCATTTTATTGGGAAAAGTATGGCATCTTTAGTGGTAGAACGTTTGTCAATTTTCACAGATTCAAGAACTTTCCCTCACAGAAATTTGAGGAAAGTCTTTTTTTTTTTTGCCAAAGTTTAGTGTTTGGAGGATATTCTAGGTAAGAAAAAGTAGGGGAAATGTCTGGCAGATATTGATAGGTGCTGGTCAACCCATTACCAAATTTCACAGCTATCCATATCACCAGAACAACCAAATTTCAAAGGAAAGATCTTACTGTTTCCATGTTGCATTTTGGGGCCTTACCTATTGCAGGTGATAGGCCCAACCGCACAAGTGGGGTACTGATTTTATGGAGTGAACAGTGGGAACGCAGAGAGCAGAACATTTGGTATCATCTACTCAACTTTTTTAGATTTTTGGATTCCAAATGTAAGGTAGTGTGTACAAAAATACATTTTCTAAAGCTCTCTCATAATCAGAACCCTGCCTGATATTTTGAATAAACCCAAATTCTTAAACTTACATTTTTGTGCTCATTTCAGAAATGCTTTTCTTCCTACCCATTTTGTCCGCTAGATTTTACCTTCTGAACTGCAGTTGAAACGCAATGAAAAATCAGTACTGGCTGCAGCTTGGTTGATTGCTCTGGGTATTGTGTGTTAATGAACAACCAACATACATTATATATATTTGAAACTTGAAGTGCCTTATGGTCATAATCGTATATTATTATTGTAGATTGGTCTTCAGAGTAAAAATATTACAAATGAAAAATCACCCATTTTTATTTTTTCCTACTTATTCATGAGTGATTTACAAACATGATCACTTGCTGAAATCAAAATTGTGTCTACCCACAAACTGCAAGTAGGTAGAAACCGCAAAAATGGGAAATATTGACCACCACTTAGAAAATGGCAAAAATTGTGGTGCCTCTTCTTGAAAGCTGGGAAGAGGGTGATCTTAGCACATCAAACCTTTTCTTGATGTCATTTTAGAAAAAAAACACACCTTTAAAAAAATCATATTGCTTCATTCTGGCTGTTTTCTCAGCTTCACCTCCCCCCCCCCCCCCCCCTTCAGGGGAATCCACAAACTCTGGGCAGAGGGTGTGGAATGATATATAATGTCTACTTGTTGAAGGAACACGATGCTTTCGAAATCTAGTTGCCGTGCAAAAAAAAAATCCTCTTGTCTCTTTATGTGGCGTTCAGTAAAGCGAAAAAATACGGAAGTGTTCTCATTACAGCAGAGCTCTGATATTAGTCTTTGTGATTATGTTAAAGTTCATATTATATTAAGGCTATGCCACCTTACTGCAAATCTACATAGAAGGGCTGGACATGGGCTGGAATCAATAGATCCAGAGTTGGAATACCCACAAACTAACATGTTGGAGAATATTCACCAACCCCTCTTCAACCTCTTCCCATGCTGGAAAAGGTTGGAAGTGTACTCCTGATAAGGGCAAGAGTGAACCATTTTTGCAGGGTCTGGAAAAAAGGGGTGTAGGGAAAGTGAATTTGCAATTGCTCAGTAGATTTTTGCATGAGCAAACAAATGCATGTTTGCTAGGAGTACGGTTTTCAGGCATAATTTTTTAAACGCTTGTGAATTTCAGAAAATCATAAATCTGCACCAATGCAAGAATCTCCATTATTCTTTTTTTTTAATTTTAGCATGCACCAAATATACTTTATATGACAGCAATAATCAAACTTGATTGTATACTTACATATGTATTTGTATATTTTTGGAGCAATTTAAGGAGCTTTAACTTGGATTTTCCTGCTGGTGGTTTGGGATTATGTGCCCCGTGGACAGCATTGTAAAGATCATTGCAATGATGTAGTAGAGTCAATAGGTTCTATATAAGGAGCACCTCAATCTCATGCCTATATATTCCTGGTGCAGGCTCAACTGCCTCAAATATAACACCTAAGACAGATCATCACCAACCTGGAATGTTGGCTAACATTTTACCCTGCTAACATTCTAAACCCATCAACCATAGTACATTAATGGTCCACAGCATTTGGGAAGGAAGAATGCACTTTTGGCATGGATATCTTTTGTGGAAAACAATGTAAAAGCTTAAACGCAAACTGCCTTTAATATCAAACAAGCATTGGAAAAGCTGGCATTGACTGCCTGCCTTTTGGCTTTGTCAATGCTTGTTTTGTTTTGTCATCGTTTTTGCAAACCCATATTGTTGGGGAAGCTGCCAGACATTTACCAATCTGAAAAAACTTTAAAGGAAAACATTGGCTAAAAGCAAAAATATTTTTAGGTTTCAAAAGGCAAGCATTCCCAGAGTAGTCACTGGCACAGAAGGACAATACTGTGTGAGTGGATGATCTCCTTGTGATAGGGCAGAATGCTGTCATTCATGGTGAATGCAGCCAACGGTTGGAGGGGCTAACCAAAGCCCCCACTGTAGTTGGAGAAAGTATAATGTTAATAATAAACCAATGGATGAAGTGTGCTGGCTGAAAGGCCCTCAATTCAACTATATTATACATAATATTTTAGTAAAATCAAAAGGTGTTAGCTAACACCCAATCTAAAAAAAAAATGACAGCACTGGGGGGAAAAAAGCCTCAGCACTTGAGAGGTCAAAGCCTATAGACCCACATTTTGTTATATGGAATCTTACAGATCACCGTTTTTATTTTTTTATTTTAAACGCATTTTGTTTTACTTTAAAGAAAACAGAATGTAAAGGGAAAAAAAGTAGTTTTATTTAAAAAAAAGAGACAGACATGGTGGTCTGCTGTCTCCAGCAGGCCATCATCCCTGTGGTTGTAGCCCATTCCCAATGAATCGCAAATTGCGACCTGCCTCATGAATATTGATGAGGCAGGTAATTTGCGTCCCCATTGGGTATCGCTAAATTTGTCTAAGACACATTAGTAAATTCCGTTTTGCGAGTCGCAAATTGCGAGTCACAAAAAATCTCAATTTGCCACCCGCAAAACGGAATGGTAGCACATCTGGTCCTTAGTGTGGTTTTCCCTCTCTCTGAGAAATGCTAGAGTAGAAGATTTGCATTGTGCAAATTCTTGTTAGGCACTCTTAGAAGGGATTTTTCCAACTGTCATTTGTAGATATTTATAATTTTATGAATGTACACCAATGGTTGCATTATGGTAAAGCTTATGCTCAATATAGTAGGCTTGTGCTGGTTATGGTGACATACCAATGATAAAGGCAATTGCTTTGATTTGTTCATTGGCATACATTATAACAGATGTTTATTCTGGGATGTTACAACAAAGTAAGCGCGCCTGAATTATTTATTGTGATAAGCACTAGTTCGAGCCAACGCTGTTTTAAGTGTGGATTGTTATTTCACCATTTAAATCCTGTAAAATGCAATCTCAAAGATTACCTTACTGTGATGGGTTTTGGTGTTGATTGCCCACTTTGACAAACCCTGTTGGGTACACAATTTGTGCTAAAATAATCTTTGCTTGACCTCTTGAGAGGGCTTAATTGGTTTAGTTATCTGTCAGGCTCTTATAATGATTTTCTATTGCCTCCCAGATTACTAAACCTAAGAGGTTGAGAAAAAACAAAACTAAGTAAATGAAAAAAGGTGAAGGAAAGAAATGAAAGTGGATTTATAAAAGGAGAAAATGGAAATTAAAAGAATTGGCCACCAGCCTGGCACTGAAGCACATTACTTTTCTAGTTGATGTTCACATGTAATCAGGATAAATGCTGTAACTCACGGCGCCAGAATCAAAGGGTGAAGTGGGCTGACCTTTGCCCCATGCTGTATGTTGTCAGGGACGCGAGCAGTGTGTAAATGATGCTCAAACATGCCAATGGCTGAATAGGTCTGACTGTCTGTCTGTCTGTCTGTCTATCTATCTATCTATCTATCTATCTATCTATAATCTATTGCAATGGTTCTTAACTTTTTGACTTCTGTGGACCCCCACTGAAAAACTATTGGAATCCGGGGACCTTAACTGAGTCATTATTGAAAGCTGGGGACCCCAGGCCTAAACAATTTCTATGATTGGGACCTCAAAATAATACACAAAAATACAAGTATACACCCAACAAATGCTCAAATATTGAAATATTTTGTGTAGTTCACAATCAAGTACTGAAAACAAAAATTGGCTTCTTGATTTGTATAGAATTGGTTGATTTTAATAATATTTAATTTTTTTAAATAGTTGCAGACCCCCTGAGTATGTCTCACTGACCCCTAGGGGTCCTCGGACCACAGGTTAAGACACTGATCTAGAGATTACTCAATCAATAACTGTGTAATATGGTCCAATATTGCCATTGAGGGGTCCTGGTGGAATCAATAGCCACAAGTCCAAAAGCTGAGTAGTTTATTAATGTCACCAAAACCCAGAGAAGACAATATAGGACCATATAATACATAGTATCCCTTATGTATTTTCTGTGTTACATGTTTCTTTTAGGGCAGCTAGCAATGGTCAGATTTCACCCAATTTTATTTCTATCTCAAATAGATGAAAATATTTCAGAAACAGAATGTGTTTCATAATTTCCCTTTTTAGTGCATAATTTATATAAACTTGCTGCATAATTTGGTTCTCCATACAACATAATCATAGTAGCTGTGATAGTGTTAAAGTTCTGCAGAGTGGTTTGGGGGCTGGGGACTGATGATGAAATCCATATTTCCCAGGCAAGTGTGAAATATTTCCTATATTTTATAGTTCCCTGTGAAATATGAGTTTTTATAGCTCTGACGTTTGTGCAACAGAAGCACAAAAGAAGAGCTAACTATAATTTGTGCCCGCCATGCACTTCTTATGACCTCACACATTACAACACTCATGACATGTTCTATGGCATCATTTATTATATCACTGATTACAGAGCCCTCCCCAGGCCTCTTTAGACCCCCATCCCCCAGGGCCGTCTGTATTTTTAAATGGTGAGGGGGGCATGAGGCCCCCTTGCCCGAGCCTTGTTAGGCCTAGGGATCACTATCCCTGGGGCCACCTTACATTATAAAGGGGAAGGAGGCCTCTATGGTCCCAGCCAACTTCCCACATGGTGCTGGAACCGGAATTGCTACCGCTTGGTGGAAGCAGCTATTTATGTTGCTCCCTCCGGGTGGGAACAATTTGTTGTTCTGTCTCCGTGCCCGCATCAGTGCGGGCAGGGAAACTAAACATAACAGCACAGAACACAAGTCTGCTCCCAGCCGGTGTGAGCATTTTTAAATCTCCCAGTGACTGTGAGCAGACTTAGGGCCTGATTTAGATCTTGGCGATCTCTCTGCCGTCTCGCCACGGAGGGGGTACCAAGTACTCCGTTGAGCTGACGGGCGTCCACCCACCATATTTAGATGTTGTGGCTGGAGACAGAAGACCACTGCAGCAGTGCTCTTCTCTGCTGGCTCACAGTACTCTATCCCCGTCAGGCCGGCGGGATTGTGCCAACCTTATTTAGATGTTCCCGCTGTGCTGGCGGTCTGCGAGTGGCGGTTTCTCAGCGGAGTGAGGACCTGGTGCAGTGAAGACAGGTAAGTACAACTTATTTATGCATATGTAGGCAATGTGGCATGTCACTTTGTGTCACATTTTGAATGCTCCACAAATCTTCTTTGTTGGCCTTTACGCATGATTGCCTTCCCAGCTTTGTCTTTAACAAGTATGTCTTGCTTGCTGTATCTGCCGGAGAGTTTCCTTGTTATGCTGTAGAGTTCTTTCAAGTTTCCATGGCTTGCTACTTCCTGGGCTTCTGTGGTAAGACTATTGATGATTCTTCACTTGTCTGCTCTTAAGCTTCCCTTTGCTTCCATGTTGGTTTTGGTGTATTCACCTTGAGCTTTCACTCTTTCTGCGCTTGTTGAGCTGGTGTTGACTGCAGTTTTATTTTCCTTTCTTGCTTGGATTTTGCAGAGAGTCTCAGTGAAGATACATTCTTTATGCTGGTGTTTCTTGCGACTCGGTACCTCCTGGCAGATTAATGTCACTGTTTCTTTGATCTTGCCCCCCTGGCTTTCTACTGGGTTTCTGTCGTCCTCTAGTTCTTGCAGGATTTGAAACATGTTCCCTAGGGAGACTGATCATTTGCTCAGCTTCTGCGCATCTTTGAGGAGGGTTGCTGGTGTTGGTTTGTCAGTCCCATCCATGCTTTCTTTAGCTTTAGCCTGGCCATGACAAGATGATTGTCTGACACCATGTCCACTCCTCTCATCACTCTCACATCCTGGAGGGACAACCAGAACTTCTTGGCAATGCAGACATGGTCAATCTGATTTTCTTTTGAATGGTGTGATGACACCCACATTGCCTTGTGTATTCTTTTGTGTGGGAATGCACTACCGCCTATCAGCAGACTGTTCAGGGTGCAGAGATCTGCAAGCCTTTCACCATTCTTGTTCATGTTGCCAAGACCATGGTTGCCCATGATGTTTTCGTAACCAGTGTTGTCGCTACAAGTCTTGGCATTGAGGTCGCTCATCAGTATGGTGATGTCTCTCAGAATTTGCTCCAGGATGGACTGGTGTCTGGTGTAAAACTGTTCTTTTTCATCGACTTGCTGTCATTTGTAGGTGCATAGCACTGGATAATATTCTTGTTGATCCTCATTTTCTTTGTGTAGAAGGTCGCTGTGATGATTCTGGAACTGTAGGCTTCCCATTCAATAAGAGCTCTGTTGGTTGCTGGTGTTAGCATTAGTGCTACTCCCTGAGTACGTGGGCGTCCTCTGCCTAGTGTCCAGAATACAGCAGCATTCCTCCTGGAGCCAATCTTTTCTATCTGGACTGTGTCCATCTGGTCTTGCTGATGCCAAGCAGGGCAAAGTTATATTTTTCATCTCCGCTGTCACTATGGCTGTCTTGCCTGTCTTGTACATGGTCCTCACGTTCCATGTCCCGATCATGATGGTCTTAGTCGAAAGCAGATGGATGAGCTTTGTGACTTCCAGGGATCTCTGGCTTTCACCACAAGGTGTCACAGCTCTCCGTGAAGGAGATTCTTCTCTCCCCAAGGCCAGGATGTCCTTTGGATGATATTTCTGTAGCTAGGATTTTGTTACATGCGCATAACCTTCCTCCTTTCACAGCTGGGATTGGGACCGGCCATGGTGGAGTTCTTAAATACAATTAGAAAAATTGAATGACCAATAGGGAAAACAAAAAGGAAAGGCAAAAGGAAAGAGAGTAGAAGGACCAGGCATAACTCAAGAAAGTAAAAGAACAGAGAACAAAAGATATTAAAGCATTTCATTGTTTTATGCAGGAAGTTCAGAATGACTCAAGTTCCTAGGAAACTTCATAAATTTTGGAACACAAGGAAAACTTAATGATGCATGTAACGATGTTAGACACTATAGGCCACCAAATTGGGCATCACTAATCTCAACATGTTCCAAACATCTTCAAAGTCCAAAATGACAACCTTTTTTTTTAACTTTCATCATTAGACTTGGCTTCTTAATCACAACTGTGTCCCCCACACTGCAAACACAAACTTTCGCACTATTCCTTTTTTTTTTTTATTTTAAATCTTTTTTATTCAAACATACAAAAAAAAACACAAAAAAACCCCACACAATACAACAAAAAACAGTACATTGCAGCAATTTAGGCTTCCATGAATTACGACATACAGTACAAATTCAAGTTCAGGTGACGGGATATCGTACAAAGGGCACACAGCATTGTTCCACAGTTAAATCACTTAGATGTCTTCCTCATCTGCCACAAGGGAAGGGGGGAGGCAAACTGGAGTGCAAAGCAAACCCCTACTCTCATTCCATGGGCCCCAGATTTTTGTCCATTTATGGGGACAACCCCTACTTTCATAAACAACCCTTTCCGCTTGCATGCAACAGTCCATATCGGACTCCCAATCCGTGTATTTTAACTGGACTCCTCCTCTCCAAGATCTAGCTATATTGCGCTTGGCCACCATACAGCCCAATGCAACCCACCTCCGCTCAGCACGTGACAGATCCGTGGCCTCCCAGATGTTTAACAGACAAAGCCGGGGAGAAACTTCTATAGATGAGTTACAGATGTAGGACATACCGGCGAGAACCCTTTCCCAATACCTCTGGAGGACCGGGCACTGCCACCATTGATGAATATAGGTACCAACGTCTCCACATCCACGGGGACACTCAGGGGAATCCAATACCCTCATTTTGACCAGGACCGTGCTGGTATAATAAGTCCGATGCGACAAATTGAGTTGTATAAGTTTAAATCTTGATCTGATCGCTACCTCGCGTGGTGAGGCCAATGCCTCCCGCCAATCGTCATCGTCCAAGTCCCCTATGTCGTCCGCCCATTTTGCACGTACTTTCTCCTGAGCGTCTGGAGTATGATTGAGGATCTTATGGTAAGTCAATGAGATGGCTCTCTACGGAAGATATTCATCCAACAATCTATCCTCCAGAGGCGAGGAAATCGGCAAATCCGAGTCCTTTGGAATAGCTTTGTACAAAGCGTTTCTGGCCTGGAGGTAGCGAAAAGTCTCCCTTTAATGCAACTGGTAGTCCCTTTGCAAATCGCTATATGGAATTACTCTCCCCTTGGCCCACATGTCTCCAACTTTCGAGAGACTGATCAAATCCCATTTATCAAACCCTGGCTGCTTCGACAACATACCTAGGCGGTCCGTTTCCAGTAATGGGGTAACTTGCGTGATCTTGTCTTTCCACCCCAGAGCACATGTTGCCTTGTACCATATGTCTACCGTCGAAGATGTTGGTGTGAAACTGGGTGCGTACCGCGTCCCCCCATAAAGGGCCCTTAAATAAGTACCAGAGGACATGTTATGTCTGTCCATTCTGTAGGCAGGGTCCGATACAGGTCGATGGGCCCAATGATTTAAAACAACGAACTGTGAGGCCCAATAATAGGATCTAATATCAGGCAGAGCAATGCCACCATCATACCAGCCTTTTGTTAATTTTGTGAGAGCAATCCGGGGAGAACCTGGGTTCCAGAGGAGAGCACGGACCTCTGATTCGATTGACTGAAAATACCGCAGTGGAACTAAATATGGCGTATTTTGCAGTGCATACAGAAAGCGCGGGAGTGCCATCATCTTGTAAAGTGCCGCTCTACCTAAAAGCGTGAGGGGTAGTGTTTTCCAATGATTTATGTCCGCTCGAAGGAGGAGCAAAGGAGGCTTTAAATTATGTTCGTAAAACGTGGAGGAATCAGATGTAATGTATATTCCTAAGTATCTAAAGCCATCAGTTACTATTTGGGCCTCACAGTCCACCGGCAAAACCGGAGAGTCCCCGCTCAATACGTAAATCAAGGATTTATCCCAATTGATGGTGTATCCGGAATACTTTTGGAAAAGCTCAAAGATATGCAGCACTCCTCGGATCGAAAAGGGAGGACGAGCCAAATACAACAAGATATCATCGGCGTAGAGAGAAATCTTGTCCGTCCAATCCTGCGACCAATTAAGGCCCTTTCGCACTATTCTTGGCATTTTACCTGGCTTTATACTTCTTTTGATATTCATTGCTCCAAGTAACAATGAGTCTTTCAGGAAAAGTCTACATCTCATCCGCCGCCTTACTTAATTTCAACCACACTGGATTAAGTTTGGAACCAGGCAACCTGCCCTTGAGTGAGAAAACAGTCATTCTAAAGTGATGCAATTTGGAGTGACTCTATGAGCCTACCAAGTCTCACATAAAACATCTGTCAAAGACACCTCACTGTCTATCGCCTTCTGGGTACAAATTTTGACAACTCTATATATCCGTTCTGCCAAACCATTGCCTTGTGTTAAATTAATAGCAGTTTGCAAATGAACTATGGACAAACCGGGGAAGAACTCATGCACCTCTTGAGAGACAAACTGAACCCTATTATCAGTTACCAAAAACATGAGAAATTTCCTTGCTAGCGAATTCTACCTTAAAAACCTTATTGTTCACAGTACTCTCACACTTGATAACCACCCACTGGGAAGTATAATCTACCATTAACAAAACAGAGTTCACACTGAGGTAATAAATTAAAAGGACCGATAAAATCTAAACCCAGCTTAGTCCAGGGTTCAAACGGAATTTCCATTGGAGCAAGAGGTGACGAACGAATAACTTTGTTCTGATCACTCTTTGCTCACAGCCAACAATCCTTTACTGCCTCTTCAACTTGATGATCAACACCTGGCCACCAGTACCGCTGTTGTATATTGGCTTTAGTTAAACTTCTCCTAAATGTCCTTAATGGGTCACATGACAATCTTATCCCTCGATCTTAACTGAGTTATAATCTTAGAACCCCTGAGAGCCTTCCATTTAGCAAGACTTAATTTATCACGAACGTTCTTAAAAACCTTTTAGCAAACTAGACACATTTCTAAAATCAGGCCACCCTTTGACCATATACTCAGACAGTTTTGAGAATCTAAATATTTTCACTATCTTTCCCTATTCCACAGCATCCAGGACATTTTCATTCACCCATCACACTTTAGTAGGTTCCTCCAATCTAACAGCACCAGTTGTGGATACTACATTAGCCATAGGTAATCTGGACAAGCAATCAACAGCTTTGTTAGACGCTCCAGAGCCATATACAACATAGACATTGAACTCTGTTAAACCCTCAGTCCACCATTTCATTCCAGGAGTTAGTCACATTACCAGTAAACATAATGGTCTGCAGCAAGAATTGATGGTCCATCCTTACTATGAAGGGTATGCCCAATAAAAAAAATTTAAATGCTGAATTGCCCATGATACAGACAATGCCTCACGCCCCATCAAAGAATATCTCTCTTCACAACCCCGGGTCGAGCGTGTGGCAAAAGCAATGACTCTCTGACCATTAACATTCTGTGATAGAATAGCACCAAGACAAAGCAAACTGGCATCAGTTGATAGCAAAGTTCTACGACAAGTATCAAATTGCCCAAAGGTTGGAAGACCAGCAATAGAACTTTTGATGGTGTTGAAAGCAACAACATGCTCTTCAGACAGTCAAACTTAATTCCTTTTTGGAGTAAGTTTCTGAAGGGCATGGAAAGATTTGCAAAATTAGGAATACATTTGGCACAGAATTCAGCTAATGCCAAAAGAGATCTAAGTTGATCCTCAACAACTGACAAAGGCACATCAATAATACATTTTGCTTACTCAGACTCAGGACTCATAGCTTCACCAGCAATCATGTGGCCCAAATATGTGACAGGAGGTACTCTGAATTAGCTTTTTTCTTTTTTAGTGTTAGACCAAAATAATGCATTCTGGTTAGAACCAACTTTAAAAAGTGATCATGCGCCCACCTGTTCCCTCCTGCTATGAGGATGTCATCTTGGAACACTAGAACTCTAGGTATTCCCTTCAAAACTTTCATCATTATTCTCTGAAAACATGCCACTGCTGAGAAGTATAGAAGTTCCCAAGGGAGTAACAAAATAGATCAGATGCCTTGACTAAGCATGTAAGGGGATCTGATTATAAGCCAAAGCTAGGTCAATGACACTAAAAACATTGGCCTCTCCTAAAGTAGCTAGAGTCTCTGAGGTATTAGAAAGAGGTTGTTGGTCAACTCAAATTTGCCTGTTCAGGTGAAGTTTTTTTAATTCTTCCTCCAAAGCGCCTAACATTAAATTGGGAACCCTTTTCACCTTGTGAACAGATGGAACCACATTCTTCTTAGGAGTGAATTTATGCTCAAAACCCTTGAGTAAATCAAGAATGTCACAAAAAACTTGCAGAAATTCTTGAATAATATCAGCGCTGCTTTCAGAGTTGATCAGTAACAGCCCTTTATACAGAGAATCAGGGTTAAGCATCAAACTCATATTACCTTGGGTACCCCAGACCAACATAATGTCCACTCTTTTGCTGACATAAACCTTCTCTATAGTTTCTCTGTTCTAAAATTGAATCCTCATTATGGATAAACCAAAGCATCGTTCTTCACATCCCCATATCCAACAGGGTTGCTATCTGATGGAGACAGTTTAATGTTATCCTTGCCAGACACATTCTCCCAAATTCTGTCGCCAACCATACTATATGGCAAACCAGAATAAGCATGGGCATGTATTTTCTTTCCTCTCACTTTAGATTTCACACTCTGGCATGGTAAGAGGATCACTATTAACACTGATATCATCCTTGACACTCATAGCCACTTTTTTGTCAAGTTCAGATGAAGACACTCTTTGCATCTAGGAACCCCTGCACACCCTGGTATAATGGCCTTTCTGCCCACGTTTTTTTGCAGGTGGAAATCCTAGCAAAATATCCTGTCCTACTAGATAAATTACCTTTGCTTCCACACTTAAAACAATTCTCTCTGAAATCTCTGTTTTCTTTACCTTCCTTGATTGCCCACGTCAACACTGTCCTCAAGTAGTGCTCACATATCACTGACTTCATCAACTCTCTCTCCATCTACTGAATCACCCATTACTTGTACGTCTCTGCCTTACTTTCTCTCATTTCTCTCACCCATATGGTAGTGTTCTTCAATTATTGCAACAGCCTCTTTCCGGTCTGGATTTTTCAGAAGAAGCTTTTCCTGCACCTTTGTGTTGTTTGTACACTTAACAAGCTGATCCCTGATCAGCCAATCAGAATGAGTTTCAAACTCACATGTGCACACTAATATCCATAAAAAAGCAACATAACTTCAATTGTTTTCTGTTTTGCTTGGTACCCTAGTGATAAAATGTGCCTCTTCAACACAGCATTAATCTTAGATCTAAAATGCTTTTCCAGCATCGTAACAGACATCTTATATGGATCACCGGGCTCACTCTCCACCCTTCCCACAGGTATCTCATTTAGGCTTTCATACATATTTCTAATCCCCCCCACCCCCAAATTGTTAAGCAACACAGCCTGTTTCCCAACCGCAGAAAAATGTTCGCCACCAATTGCTAGTAAATAGGACTCAAATAGCTTTTTCAATTGCTTCCATGTCAACAGGGGATCTCCTTTTTCTTGTGGTGGTTGGGACCTATTGGCTGCTGCCATGGTGATAGGGTGTAGAGACAATTGTTATTTGAAAAGCTTCAGGTAATTGTAATGTTACCATTGCACAAAAGCACATGATACAGTGCTCAAATGTGGATGAATAAAACTAAATACAAGAAAATTGTACGGTATGCATGTCACTGGGCTATTGTAAATATGCAGTATTGCAGGTGAACGACGAAAGCATACAAAACTATAGGAATAATAGCACCGTTGAACTGATCTCCAATCTGTTCTGAATGCTGAAGGATGATGCACAACAGAATTGTAAAGGTTTCAGCATCACCGTGCTGTGAAAATATGCAGTACTGCAGTTAAATTCCAAAATGCCAGATGTAATGATGAATCTGCTCTAGACATAGGTAAAACGCGACCACTCCTACCACATATGTTGTCAGAAACACAATATGGCTGTTGTTACATACATTTATTTAGAAAACATATTTATTAAATTTAAAAGGTGGTTGAAAGGATTTACCACCCAAAATGTAAAGAAAATAATTAATTGTTATATTTTTAAAAAAGGGTTTGGGATGGCTTACCCCTCAAAATAAATACAGTAAACAGAATAAAACGTTTTAAAAAATATATATATAAATTAACAAGGTAAGAATAATATTTTATTATAATTATCTTTTACGAGCAGGATGGGAGGGTTTAGGGGCAGTGTATTCATACTCAGGTATTAAAATTAATACTGGAATATTACAATTACTAATTAATTCAAATAAATAATAAGTAAAAGGGAGCCCTGGGGTGGTGGGGTTGCCTCCCCTTAAATTTTAAATGAAAAAAATATTGAGTATTAATATTAAAAACATAAATGAAGATTCAATCTCCAAAAATAAATAAATGAAAAAAATGAAACAACTTTAAAAAGCTATAGTTAACATTTGTTTGATTTTTTAACTATTTTTTTTAAACATAATTATCTTTTAGGATTAGGCTCTTAGGGTTTAAGTGGAAATAGGTTGGGAGTGTATTAGTACACGATCATTAAAATTAATACTGGTTGATTATAATTACTAATTCATTAAAAAAAACAAAATTAAAAAAAATAGGGCATTAGGGAGGTTTGCCCATTAAAATTTCAATGGCAAACAATATTGAGTATTAATGATAAAAAATTAAAAAGGGGACAGAAGGGGTTTAATCCCTTTAAAATAAATAAATGAAAAAATAAAACAATAACTTAAACAATACGTTTTTAATTATTTTGCAAACATATTTATCTATTAGTAGACAGATCTTAGGGCTTAACTGGAAATAGGAGGAGAGTGTATTAATATTTGTAGTTACCTTGAATTTTTTTTTATTTACCAGTTTTAATATTTTTGACATTTATGAAAATAATGTAATTTAATAAACAATTTAAACATACCAAAAATAAAGACTTATTTATTATGCGAATAAATGATATTTTATTAAATATGCACTCCTCATAAAGTACAAATGTTGTTATGAATACATTTAATAAAACAAATGCTTTCAAAAACGTTTTAAGAGATTCAAATACAATAATTAAAAAGTTTTTTAAATCAATTTCCTATGCTTTTCCTTTATAATCTGTGGGATAAATTGTCCTTTTAGTTTCATTACCTCAGACATTTTGTTTTACATTAATGTGGTCACGGGAGACTATGCACACCACAAGCCAATTTAGGGAAGAATATTTTGTTTTAACATTTTTATTCTTATTTTAGTAGAGTTTTGATTTGAAAAGTGAGCACATGCATTTACAGAAATGCAACTTTTGCCCTTTTTTTTTTTTTAATTTGATATTTTTAGTTAACAATGGATTGTGGTGTGAAAAGATTTTGCTTGTAGAAAGGGGGTGCAATATTTTTAAAATTTATTGTAGACAAAAAAGTAAATGAAAGTTAAAAATAATAGCAAATATTTTCCATATATTTTACACCCTCGAACGTGGCAAATTGTTGTTCATTCATACGTTTTCTTTTATAGAAACACAGGGTTGAAGACTATTTGAAAAACTTTGTGCTTGTCTCATTTCTTGGAAACTTTGCTCTTTTCTAAAACTTTCCAGGAAATGATGGTCTAATGAATGGGCTTTATAACAGAGGAGAAAGAGTTATGCCAGGCCTCTACGGCATTAATAGTTCTTTCACCCCCTCTAGACAGGTGGAGAAGCAGTTCCACCATCCAAATCTATAATGTGGAAGCTGTGTGCATCCCGACCTTTTCAGTTGGGCAATCCAGTTTTGTTCAAAATAATTTGCCAATGGGGCAAATTTTTCTTCATGTTGGGGGGAAATAGTTAGATTGAATAATTGCGGTGTAGTATTTGCCTGCATGTTCAAAGGGTAAAAAAACTATTGTAGTTTTTTTAAAACTTTGAATTACATTTTACAGTCTGACATGTAATTGCTTGCTAAGGTGTTGTTTAGTATTTTATGCGAAATTGCCTGTGAAAAATGAAAAAAACATTCTTGAATATGGCTATGTTGGTACAATTTGGTTAATATTGAAATTATAGCCAATTAAAAATCGATTATGATATTTGCAGGACTTTTGTTGATGGTTTTATATTTTATTTTTGATGGAAATTCAAAGTGGTTAGGTGAGTCCTTGTCAAGGAGTAAAGCCTAGGTTGGTAGTATAGTATTGCGGTTAATGGGAGTATGAATAGTATATAGTCTGTTGAATGGATGGGTGTTGTTTCGAATGCCCCATCCATCATCCAGGTATTACTATTCTCAAGTGTTAAAAGGTTGTGTACATGTCCCCATATTAGTATCTTGTAAGAGAGCTATGATTATCAAATGTAATGAAGCGTTCGGGCATGTAAATCTCTTTTATTTGTGGTGGGTATTACTATGTTGCTAAATGTTTCAGGTTGGGTTCATTTAGATTTACTTGCCTGTCTATTTCTATTCACCATTACTTTTACATTTGGAATAGTGGGAAGTTCTCCAGCCACATGTGTAAGAATGTTTGTTGATACCTCTCTAAGAAGTGAACCAGGGGTCTCACTGGAGGTGCTTACTATTTATTTCAATTGCTGGACAGTGTCCCTTACCGTTAAATCTGTTGCAGACACAAAGTGATTATGTTCTGTGTATTTTTCAATATAATCTCCAACTGTAATTGTTCTGCCTCTGCAAGAGGTTCAGTGGTCATTCATACAGCTCCAGTGAGTCCTCAGTTCAGTGTTTCTGTCTTTAGAATTAACATACTCTTTGCGTTTTAGTACCATGTTTCATCTTTTGGACAAAACATAGGCAGCCAAAGACATGTTTTATATTGTCTTAAAGTGTTGAATCTATTGTACAAAAAAGAAAAAATATATATATATTACATGTTTTAATACTTATGAATTTTAAGAAACTCTTTGGGTTAATTGTTATTTGAAAACCTGCTAAAAATTATTTGCTGTAGCAAAAGATGTTTTTTTTCATGGTTGTTTTTGTGGTTGAAATTACTATACCTGTTGTATTTATAGGGTTTGTTTGCAAAGTTTTATATTTACCTTATGTGGTGCTTATGGTTGAAGACACTCCTCTCAATGTTTTGGATACTTGTTTGGTCTTGGTACATTTACTCTGATCATTCTAGATAGTACATTTTTCTGTGAATTAAAAAAAGTACTTAAACATGAAAAACGTTTTTATGGTAGTATTGGATCACTGACAGAATATCGACAGTCAGAATATCGAGGTACAAAAATATCGAAGTCAAGAATATTGAAGTCCTATCTACATAATGGTAAGTACAAAA
This sequence comes from Calotriton arnoldi, assembly GCA_963921515.1. Lineage (NCBI taxonomy): Eukaryota > Metazoa > Chordata > Amphibia > Caudata > Salamandridae > Calotriton > Calotriton arnoldi. The sequence goes on along the minus strand of CAWUFW010005136.1, from coordinate 247,261 downwards.
ATATCGTTGTCAAAAATATCGTTGTCAAAAATATCGTTGTCAAAAATATCGTTGTTAAAAATCGTTTTTTTTAATGTTTAAAAAATAATGTAAAATAAAGTAAATAATACATACAATTAAAAGAAACAGTTAAAATTATTTTAAAATGTTTAAAATTATAACTAATACATATAGGGGTCGATTCCGATTCGGGCCGGAAAAAGCACCGACCGACTCGGAGCCGGAATTAATTCCGACCGACACGTACCTGTGGCGCCCGACACGCCAAGTACGAAGCAAAGCGTGCAAAATCCGACCGACACGTACTGAACCCAAGCCGAACGACCGAGCCGCACGGAAAACAGCAATCCGGCCGGAAAAACACGCGAATCGAACCGACCGACACGCACCCGGAACAAATCCAACCGAAACGTACACGCGAACTCCAAACCGCAAAGTACGATGCAAGGCGCGAAAACCACGACCGAGTCGTACGGAGGACAAGCCGTACGACCGACACGCATACAAAACCGAGCCGAAGTAACACAAAACACCGCGACCGACGCGTACGCAGCATAGAAAACTGCACAAACACAGCGTGAACGAAACGGAGAAGACCGTACGAGACAACTGCAGGGTCCGACTCGGTCACAAGAACGTTTCCAACATGCACAGAAAGTACTAAGGAAAAATACACAAAAAAAGGCCAAACAAGCAATCACAAAGCCAATAAATACTGGGGGGTGGGGACAGAGAACAAAGACACACCCACAACTCCACCCATATAAAGGACACAAATCCCAACCATGATCCTTTGCAAATGCTATTCTACTGCCAGCACTCAACAGACAGCAACCACACACCCACAGCTCATCCCTCACACAAGCCACACACCATCAGCACACCAACAAATAGCTACCTCACATACACCCAGCAAAACACACACTCACACACCCTCACCTGCACACCAACACATACATCACTCACCATCACCACCCATCACCATGCCCCCAAAGAAGAATCACAAGTTCCTAGATTGTGAATTGGAAGTCCTGGTAGACGAGATCCTCAGGGTAGAGCCACAGCTGTTTGGCACACTGGTCCAACAGACACCCATCTCCCAGAAAACAAAGATGTGGGAGAGGATCATCAACAGGGTGAACGCACAATCACCATGTCTGCGCACAAAGACTGACATCCAGAACAGGTGGTATGACGTGCGCAGGAGGGTACGGGAGCTGCTCAAGAAGGACTACCTCCTGAGCCAATGCACCGGCAGTGGCCCTCCTGCCAAGCCAGTATACCTCAGGCCCTGGGAGGAGAAGGTGCGGGCCATCCTTCCGCCAGTGAGCGTCTATGGACTAGAGAACATCCCAGAGCCTGGTGAGTACACAACAAATGTACACAATATTCTGCCACAATACACACACACATCACTGTCAAGGGGAGAGTCAAACCATGCACTCATAGCAATTACACAGCAACCAGAACAGAATCATCCCAAAATGTGTATGTCAGTCAGATAAACACAACACATGCCATCTCAAAGTTACATTTAACCGTGTCATCACATGTACAAACACAACTACAACTACAGCTAGGCAGTGGCACAAATATAACTAACAAACACATCCAGACATGTAGCCACCACTACAACACCAACACACAGTGAAGACCACTGAAAGAAAGGAATTCTGTGTATGCTGGGCAAGTCAGTGTAGCCAATAGCATCATGGGAGTCGTAGTCACAGATATTGCTCACCCCCACAACTGTCCCATCAACACCACCATGAACCATGCGCACATCACAGGGAGTGGAAAAGGACTCACAAGATGGCTGACACTGGCTACTGCTGTGGGGAGCACAAGGCCCTGCTGGCAACTGTGGAACAACCAACAGCAGGACACCACTGACTGACATCCTGAGAGACAACTTCCACTCCCTGCAATGGAAGCACGTTCCATGGTGGGATATCTGGCTGGGTGGGAAGGAGGACTCGCAGCACTGACCATAGTCACAAGCACCTCCCCTCACACACCCCCTCAACACAAACTCCACATAACCCACCTGGGAGAATGCAATGCCTCACATCCTAACTCAAGATCCCACAAAGAACCTCCACCCTGGGTTATGTTGTGTGAAGCACAGGGACACTCTTGGGACTTTTAGCCAAACAACTGCCAGGACAACACTCCCAGCCATCCTGTCAGCACAGGCAGCCCACCCCACAGGAAGCAGAGTCAAAAGGAAGGAAGCATGGGCATGCTGGGAAGGGGGTGGAGGCAATAGCATGATGGGAGTAGTAGGCACAGATATTGCTCAGCCTCACAACTGGCCCATCAACACCACCCTGAACCATGCTCACATCACAGGGAGTGGATAAGGACTGACAAGATGGCTGACACTGGCTACTGCTGTGGGGAGCACAAGGCCCTGCTGGCAACTGTGCACCAACAAACAGCAGGACACCACTGACTGACATCCTGAAAGACAACTTCCACTCCCTGCAATGCAAGCACGTTCCATGGTGGGATATCTGGCTGGGTGGGAAGGAGGACTTGCAGCACTGACCATAGTCACAAGCACCTCCCCTCACACACCCCTCAACACATACTCCACATAACCCACCTGGGAGAATGCAATGCCTCACATCCTAACTCAAGATCCCACAAAGAACCTCCACCCTGGGTTATGTTGTGTGAAGCACAGGGACACTCTTTGGACTTTTAGCCAAACAACTGCCAGGACAACACTCCCAGCCATCCTGTCAGCACAGGCAGCCCACCCCACAGGGAAGCAGAGTCAGAAGGAAGGATGGGCATGCTGGGAAGGGGGGTGAATGAAATGAAATGAAAGAAATGAAATTTGTACTTGTAAAGCGCACCCATACCATGCTCACACAGGGGTGTCCAGGCGCTGCACGCATACCGCTGTGGAACCCTTCCTGGCTTTTCCCTGTGAAATGTCCACTCCTGGGCACCCCCAGGGTGAAGCCAGGCATCCCAGCGCTGTTGGGGCCGTTGGTAGGAGATTAAGCAAGCTATTGCCCAGAGTTGCAGAGTGGGACCCATGATTAGAATAAGGCACCTGAGGCGAGAATTATCAGGTCCGAGGAAATTGAGCCCAAGACCTCGCCGAGGCGGGAATTGAACCCTGGTCCCGGGCCAGATATCTGCAACAGGGTCTGCCGCTCTAACCATTGAGCCACACTTCTCCACTGTGGAGGCAATAGCATGATGGGAGTCGTAGTCACAGCTCTACATCCCCCACCACATGGCCCAGCAAGCTCAAACTCACGCATGCACATCCCACAGAGAGTGGAAAGGCCCATCAAAGATGTCTGACACTGTTGCTGTGTCGTGGGGAGCACAAGGGCATGCTGGGAACTGCACACCAACCAACAGCAGGACACCACTGTCAGCCATCTTGCCATTGCTCTCACACCCACACACACTGAACTCCCCACAAAAGCAAATAAGTATGGGAATGCTGGGAAGTGGGGTGGAGGCAATAGCATGATGGGAGTCATAGTCACAGACATAGCTCACCCCCACAACTGTCCCATCAACACCACCCTGAACCATGCTCACATCACAGGGAGTGGAAAACAACTGACAAGATGGCTGACACTGGCTACTGCTGTGGGGAGCACAAGGCCCTGCTGGCAACTGTGCAACAACCAACAGCAGGACACCACTGACTGACATCCTGAAAGACAACTTTCACTCCCTGCAATGCAAGCACAGTCCATGGTGGGATAACTGACTGGCTGGGTGGGAAGGAGGGCCGGCTGTCAACCAAATACAACCAATGCAGACCATGTTCACACCCCAACAAATACATAGAAATGCCCAAATAATGCAGGACAATGTGCTACACCAATATCAACCCCTGACTGTGACAACTTAGGACAATGCAATGTACAGGCCCGCACCCAGAGGCACAGTCACAACTGTCAGGTGTGTCAACCATTGATGCCTGCAGAAACATAACATACATTGTGTGTGTCTCCCAAAAACAGGTGATGATGGGGACACAGCAGCAGACGCTGAGGAGTCCCAGTCCCAGGCTCAAGAGGATATGGAGCTCACTGGTGTCGTACAGCCTCTGCCCTCTTCGGACGAAGAGGACCAACCTGGCACCTCCGGTGCAAGTCAACATGCAGCACCAGCAGGACCACCAGCTGCAGCACCAGCAGGACCACCAGCTGCACCCCCTGCACCCACCCCTCCAACGACTGTCACCACAAATACCATCCCTGCCGACATGGACAGAACAAGGAGCACCACCAGCACAGGGACCCTGGACCAACGTGGGGCCATGGACACCACCACCACCACCAACCCCCAAGGGGGACCAGGGTCATCTGTGCGTGCCACTGCACGCACTGCACATGTCGGCAGGGGTGGTGGGAGGGGTGGGAGACAGAGGTCGCTGCTTGCAGAGGTGTCTGGTGTGCATGACGACCCACAACTGGTACGCATAGCCGATGCGTACCAGTCCAGCACCGGAGATCTCAGCCAGGTAGTGGGGCTCCTCAGAGACATGAAACAGCAGCAGGCTGCCCATCATGCCCGCTTGGACTCACACATGTCCCGCGTGGAGTCCAAGTGGGACGCACTGCAAGAGATGACGGCGGTGCACAGGGACATATTACAATGCCTCCGCCAGATGAACAGCAACCAGTCTACACCTCCCTGTGTGCGAACAACATCTGGTGCTGAACAAACTGCAACTGCCACAGGGAGGGAGGATGACTCTGGCGGAGAGTCCCCTGCACCGCAGCAGCCTGTACTTGAGGGGCCCCCCAAAGAAGAGGGGTCGTCCGAGGAGGGGCAAGTGAGAGGCCGATGGCCAAGTGCAACCCCAGGAAGCCTGAACCTGTTCTAGATGTTCACCTTTGTGCACAAACTGTTCACCCTGTTGGCGGCAACACAACTCCCACACATGACATGGGGAGTACAAGTTGGACCAATGTCTCAGACAACTGTGGCCCCGATACTGGGGATTTTGTCTACCAGGACTTTCAATTCACCTAGGAACTTCTGACTGCAATATAAATGTACAGCACTAACCATCCTATGCACTATTCACACAAATGTATCACAATAAACACACTAATACACCATACTTGCCTCTGTTGTGATTCCAACGTTGGTGCTGTCAAGGGGATGATGAACTGCAAAATTACACTGTGTATGCGAACTGCAACAGCAAGTACAACACAGGCATGTGAGTAAAGGCAACGTGACACATATGAGGGAGACACACCACCAGGGCTACACAACACTTACACACCTAGGCCATCTGACTCATTGCCTACACTGATGTTGCCAGGAAAGACGGTGCAATGCACAGACACCACACCTATTCCCAGTTGTAGTCAAGTAGCCCACAGGTGCAGAAAGCAAATGGCAGTCAAATGTGTGACCACAGACAACGCACATCACAAAGTGAAGCACAGGTTTATTACACAGTTGCAACATATCGTAACCACTACAGATGCAAGGTAATCCCACCTGGCAGCGGGCACACAGTCAACAACTGTAGAAGGAAGGAAGTCCATGGGTGTGGCGCACATCACCTGTAGGGACACAACAGCTACCACCCTGGAAGTACAATCACGTCGTCGGTGGACACAGTTGACCAAACGAATCTGAAAGTACCCTGTGAAGGACAGAAATGACACGCAGTCAAAAGCAATGGAGAACAGGACAGAACAGCAAAACTCATGCACAATACATGTTACAAGATACCCACCCAGAACCAAGTTAGTATGTCAACACTGTTGGGGAGTACAGCCCACCTGTAATCACACATCGCAACACACATCCAGTCAAGTAGCCCATGGACACACTCCAACAGCACCAGAGCACCACCTACACATATCATGCCAACTCACATCATTGACATGACACCTCAGGATACTCACATTCAGCTAAAGAAGTTGGTGATGAGCTGTGTGCGGACATCACCCTCATCATCATCATCATCACTGGCATCGTGGTCCAGGCCAGGATCCTCCACAGGTGGCGGATGTTGGTCATTGTCATCCTGGATCAGAGGCAACTCCTTCCGCACTGCCAGGTTGTGGAGCATGCAGCAGATGATGATAATCTTGCACACCTTCGCTGGGGCATATGGGAGGGACCCTCATGTCTTGTTGAGGCAGCGAAAGCGGCTCTTCAGGAGACCAAATGTCTGCTCAATCACTCTCCTGGTCCGACCATGTGCCTCATTGTAGCGCATCTGGGCTGGTGTCACAGGGTTCCTGAGGGGTGTCAGCAACCACGGCATGTTGGGGTATCCCGAGTCACCTACGGACAGACAAGTGCACATTAGCTGACTTGGAAAAGTGGGCGGAATACTACAGATCAGATCACACACAATGGCACAAAGTCAGTACACACCGACAAGCCAGGCACGCTGGTTCTACATCTGTGCCATCATCCTGGGGATGCGACTACTCCTCATCACAAAGGCATTGTGTGCTGAACCAGGGAAACGGGCACACAAGTGTGAGATGGTCATATCTGCAAGACACACCACCAGTGCATTGACCGAGTGGTAGTGCTTGCGGTTACAGTAGGCCTGCTCCTGGGCCTGTGGTGGTACCAAAGCCACATGTGTCCCATCAATGGAGCCAATGACATGCGGCATCCTCCCCAGGGCATAGAAGTCACTCTTCACGTCAGTGAGTCGTTGCAGTCTAGGGAAATAGATGTACCGGTTCAGGTATAGCAACATTGCCTCCAAAACATCGCGGAGCACACGGCTCAACATGGTCTGTGACATCCCACCAGCAGTCGCCACAGTATGTTGGAAGGTACCGGTGGCAAAGAAGTGTAGGGCTGCCATCACCTTCACCTTTGGGGTCAGCGCTGTAGGATACGGCCGGCCAGGCTGCAAATGTGGGGCCAACTGCACTGCCAAATCCTCAATCAGCTGCCTGGTGAAGCGGTACCGTCGGATGCTGTCCCGTTCCACCATCGTTGCCAGGTCTGGGAATGGTCTATGGACAGCAGGAGCCCTGCAGTGCAGAGGAGAAGAAAGCAAGATTGTCAGTCACCCCACATATGCGGCATTGAACACACTCAATATCACATCATACATCATTATGAGGCACAACTACATGAAGTGTGCAGTTCCGTAAGGACATGTATGGTACATACATGGCCAACATCTGTCATCACGGTTCAACAAGTGGCATCAATAAGTCCCAGGTTGGCCCATTGGATATCATGAGGCCGTGTCACAGTTCCCATCTCCTGCTGCCATGTCACAATCACCCCCACAGTGACATGTGAGGACAGATGTGCCCCAGGCATCACAGCTCAACGACCAGGTACATTCCCAGGGACCCTGTATTGCCACATGGACACTGGCATTACATGGAGTATCATGTATACACCACAGCAAAACAACCATGACCCCCACAGGTAGTGGTTCCACTTGCCACTGCAGGACAGACATGGACGTCTGTGACACACACACGCACAACATCAAAGTCCATGCACACACAACGTGGATGTGGAGACTGTCTCCCATTGTGCACATGAAATCAGAGACATTGTAAACACTACATGCACACAGACTGTGGAGGACCATCACTATTGTGCCACTGGGACACCCTGGCTCAAACATACCGTCCCACATGGGACTCACGGGGTATGTGACATGACATACACATACACCACCGTGAAATGTGACCATGGCACATGCACAGATATGAACAGTTGCACATCACAGTGGTCATGTACACGTAACACCCAGGATCCTGTCCCCATGAACACGTGCACAGCCTGGGGGTGGCTGCCCCCAGGTGACACCCACAGGACAACATGTACACCAACATACACACAATAGGAAATGCAGCCTTACATGCCTTATGATACAGTTTGGACAGGCTGTGGTGTTGTAGGTGTGCCCCTCACTCCCTGGGAGCCATCTGTGGCTGGCATATGTTCATCTGAGACAGGCATGGTGACATATGCCAGTCACTTGTACAGGGATGCGTTGAACAGCAATGGACCGATCGGTGCACCCGGCCGGCCCATTGCATTCAATGTGTGCGGGTACGCGTTGTACCCCTGTACGCGTTGTACCACAATGGACCGATCGGTGCGCCCGGCCGGCCCATTGCATTCAATGTGTGCGGGTACGCGTTGTACCCCTGTACGCGTTGAACAGCAATGGACCGATCGGTGCACCCGGCCGGCCCATTGCATTCAATGTGTGCGGGTACGCGTTGTACCCCTGTACGCGTTGTACCGCAATGGACCGATCGGTGCGCCCGGCCGGCCCATTGCATTCAATGTGTGCGGGTACGCGTTGTACCCCTGTACGCGTTGAACAGCAATGGACCGATCGGTGCGCACCCATTGTCAATGGCCTAGCCTGGCAACGGACGCGTTTTCGAAATTCGAACGAGTCGGTTGCTGGAAATTCAGTTGGTCACCCACAACAATGTTGCAAAATCATGTATGTCATGAAGTTGAAGATTTGAAGGATGCTGTGGGCGTGTATTGGTGCTGCTATTCCATGGATTGGCCAGATTCAGAAGATGCAAACGACTTGCACCTATCACTTTGGACACATGGGACAGTATCTGCCTCTGCAGCACATATATATTGCTGGCTGTTCCCCTGAGAGCTCACTTGCCTGCACTACATGCTCCAGGACGACATCTGCCACTGCACTGCTGCTGTCTCTGCCCCCTCTGGACCTTGCAATGGCACGTACTGTGGAGAGAGCCCCAGCCTTCAGCCTTGAGGAGAACCAGGCCCTGCTGGACAGCCTACTTCCACAGTACAGCAAGCTGTATGGGACACCAGGGGAGCAGGTGAGTGTTCTGTGCACTGCCTTTCTGAATGTGCATTTTGTCTGACTAGCAAGGCTGAAAGTCTGCACGCCACTGGCTAGCAGGCTCACTGAGTAGTTGTCACCCCCCATAGTGTGTAGTGACATGCACTGGACAGGTATGGTGCAGTGACAGTGCATTTGAACAAGGTTTTACTTCCCATGCAATGATACCATGTAGTGACTTCTGGCAAACTGTCCATGGGCAGCGTTGCACTGCCTGTGTACATCATGTGCCCCTGTGATTGAGACATGTATTTACAACTGTGTCATGCACGGATATGTTGCATGTGTAGTAATGGCCTTTTCACTTTGTCATCCTGACAGGTTAATGCCCATCGGAAGCAGGAGATCTGGAAGGACATCGTCCGGGCTGTCCGGTCCGTGGGGGTCTACAAGCGCCGGATCCGCAACTGCCAGAAGAGGTGGCAGGACCTTCGGGGCTGGACCCGGAGGATTGCACGGGTCCAGCTGAAGCTGTCGCCTCCTCGCAGGAGGGGCGGACCACGGACCCTGACCCCCACATGCTCCAGATCCTGGCGGTGGTGTTTCCAGACCTGGATGGGCAGCTGAAGGCCAGACAGCAGCAAGGAGGGGGTGAGTCAAAGACTGCACTGTGAACTCTGTATTACATGCTATGTGCCCTCCTCTGGCCTGGTTAAACTGCCACAGTACAGCAGTCATGTTGTCCAGGAGCCATGTCCCTCTATTGTGCACTGCCCACTCCTCATCTGATACCCAGGTGTGGCCCTTACATTCAGGGAATTGTGTCACTTGGGACTGTGTCCTTGCAGTTTGTCTCACTCAAGGTGGGGGACAGCATCTGTTTCCCTAACTCTGTTGTGGGTATCATGGGTGGGTCCATTGTTCACACAACGCCTGTGTTCGGACATGTAATCTGCGTGTTGCTTTGATATGCGGTCCACTTCCTGAGCTGAGCCACCACATGTGCCTGGGGCATCTGGCACACACCCATGCAGCGGGTGGGAACAATGTTTGGGCCCCAGGAGTGTGCAGATTATGTGTGTCACACATACATAGCCAGCTATCCACTGTCCAGGGCTCATCCCTCATTCATGTGGGGCAGGACAGTCATGCCTACTCCAGCCCATCCAATACACCTGTACTCCCACTCCCGTGTATCAGCTGACACGTTGTGCGCAGTGATTTGACCCCTCAGGTGTCTGCCTCTGTGTCAGTGTGCTGTGGATTTGTTGCCAGGACTGCTGGGGTGTTTCTCGGTAGGGGCTCAGCATGCCACTGGAGATGTGACCATAGGAGACGATACTTGTGTGTCACATAGGTGTTTGATCAGCTGCCCGTGCAGACTGGGGTATGCGAATGTGAAGTTCAGGCAGCTGTTTCCCATTCACAGCAGATTGTGAGGGGCTCAGGTTCAGAGGGTAGTGTCACAGGTCTCCCATATGTCCAATCGGTATGACCTGGACAGATGAGGGTTAAGATGATGTGTTGTGTGGGGGATGTACCTGTGCACTTGTGCAGCTCCAGGACTTGCATTCCCCATGACCTACTATTGTGACACAGTGCAGAGTGTTGTTGTCTGGCTGCCAAGTCATACATCACTGAGACAGTGATGTATGACTTAGCAGTCATGCCTCCGCCATGGCATGTGTCTACTTATTGGTGATCCTGCAGGGGAGTGACATGTGCTACATGCACACCATTGTGGCGATGGCTATCAGGACATGGGTGCATCATGGTGTCTGTCGCTGGTATGCATCACATGCATTTCCTATTTGACTCTGGGCATCCCTTTCATCCGGAAACCTGTACTGACTCAGTGGCAAGAGTTGTGATGTGTGCATGTCCACATGCTACACCGTGTCCTCTGCACTGTCCAACTACTGTGTAGGTGGTGCATGTGTCCACACTGGAGTGTTGCTATCCAACAGACACCAGACAGATGGGTGCAAGGCCATGTGGGATGTGAGTGCCATGGTTGGCATCAGACTGACAATTGGCTTCTCCTGTTCAGTTAGGGCACTTTTAGCAATGTTCAACTAATGATGCCAGGGCTTGCTCTGTAATGTGCTGTGCTCACAGTGGTGTGTGCGTTTGGTGCAGGTGACTGATGTCTGTCTGTTTCCCCATTGTTTGCAGATACATCCACTGCCACGGAAGGGGACAGCTCCACGGACCAGGAGGAGCCGGCGAGCCAGACTGGGTCAGCAGCCGAGGAGTGGTCGGAGGGACCCAGTGGCACGGAGGGCGAGGGGAGCCACACCGAGGAGTCCTCAGCAGCATCCACCTCAGCTGAGGACCACAGCGGCTCGGAGGATAACTCCCTTATGGAGGCGGGTGTCAGCAGCCACCACACCCCAGCTAGTGTTGCTGTCCCCGCCACCACCAGCACCACCACCGCCCTCCCATCGGCTCCCATTCCCCAGGTCCGTGGAGGCTCCCATGTTCGGGAGCGTGTCTCCTTTGGGCCAGGCACCGCACCCCTGCCCCTGTGTCCCCTGCTGCCCTGAGTGAGGAGTCTGTGTACCTCCTTCACCAGCTCCATGTAGGGCAGACAGCCATGCTGAGTGTCCTCCATGCGCACACCGCTCTGTTGACTCAGCTAGTGTCGTTCATGGAGGGCATCTCATCGGGCATGTCTGACCTACAGAGGGGCAATAGGTCCATGGACTCCTCCCTGACGGCAGCAGTGTCCCTCCTCAGACAGTCCCTCACCCCTCCTGCCTCTGCTCCATCCACACTCCCCAGCACCTTACCCGTCCCAAGCACACACACACCGGCACAGGCACACACCAGCACACACACGTCCAGCACACAGACACACACGCCACAAACAAAACGCACACGCACGCACAGTCAGGGGACTGAAACCAGACTCTCAGGGGATGGGGCCCTGGAACACACACACGCATCCACGAGCACTGCGCAGTCCTCAGTTGCCTCTCCCTCCAAAGCACCCTCCCTTGCCTCACCTGCAACCCCAAAGACCCAGCGGCTCTTCCTCAGTGACCTCGGCCTCTTCCCCTCCGTTCCAGCTGATACAGCATTCAGGGGGAAGAGGAAGCCCACCCACATGGAGCAGAGTGCCCTCGCCCCGGACACCCTCCCCCAGGCGCAGACAGACTGAGGCCCCCACCCGCAAGTCCCCCGGAGTCGTAAGAGCAAGACCCCGCCGCCGCCCTGCAGCTCAGGCACCAGGTCTCCTTCCTCCATCCCTCAGGCCCCCACTCCACAGGTGCCCCCACCACACCCTGCCCCAGGTTCCCCCACCCACAGATATACCATCCCCAAGAGGATCCGGCCTTCTCCCCCTGCCACTTGCTCTCCCGGCACCACACCCCCGCTGCGCTTGTCTGTGCCACTGATGTGGTGAGGGTGTCCTCCCCCTCTGTCCAGCCCACCTTGCCTGTTCCCCATTCTCCTCCCCTGGTGGTAGGCACTGCAGTGGAGTCCACTACCACCCTGTCTGACTTGGGCACTGCAGTGGCGGACCTGTCCACTCGATCTGCAGGGTCCACTGCAGTCGTGCCGGCACCCACAACATCTGAGTCATGCCCCCAGTTGTGCCGGCACACACCATGTCAGACACCTCCACTGCGGTTGTCAGTGGCTCTCCAGCACCCACCACCCCTTCCCTGCCTCCTCCTGGTGAGCCCTGATCCTGTCCCTGCGGTGCCTGGCCTGCCCCCCCGGTTGCCCCTCCTAGTGGATTGTCCCTGGTTTTGTGCAGTGCAGGCATGCGTAGGGTGACATCTGCCACTGTCACCCTGTTTGGACTTTGACAATGGACTGGCCATTGGCCTTTGTGTTTTTTCTGGACTTTCACTTTTAAACACACATATGCTGAATAAAGCAACTTTCTGTTCTCTAGTGCTTATGCTTCTGATGTACATGTTGTTGATGATGCTAACCATGCCCTTGCTGCAGTGATGGTGATATTTGGTCTCATGATAATGAAGTGTTACTGTGCAGGGAAACATGTGGTCCAGGGGGAATGTGTCCTATCCTGTGGTGTATCCATGTCATCCATAGCAGCATCTGAGGGTGTCATGTGTTCAGTATTTGGCAATGGGATTTCCTACTTACATTAGCAATTTCACATCTGTGGCTTCCACCCCTGCACATCTGTTGTGCCTGCCATTGTTCAATTCGTCTACTTCCCTGACCGTGTGGCCATCTCCACTGGACATGCAGGTTTGGGCATCAATGGGGAAGGACTCATCTGTGTTGTCAGTGCAACATTGCTATACAAGTGTGTTGGATCTGTGCTGATGATTTCGTTGGCACTCCCATGACCAGGCTGATGTGACGGGAGCCTTCATTTGGTGCTAATTGTTGATTGTGTGACCAAGTGCTCAGCTGACATGATGGGGCCCTACTGAGGCAACATATGGCACAGCTTTCCTCACACAGGAGTGGAGTCCCCTCATGGCAGTGTGTACTCCTGTGACATTGCCTGCGCCCAAGGTGTGTGTAGTATGAGCATGTCTGTGTGTTCACTTCCGTTTTGCTGTGCATGCTGTGATCCCTAGTGTTGTACCTGTTTGTGATGCTTGCTGAGTTGACCTATGTTCCCCCAAAGTCTTCTCCCTGGGTTCTCTGTGATGTGGGTGCATGGCACATTACTGGTCATCAGGGTGTCACCCATAGGTGTGTTTGCTGTCAGGGCTGAGTTTGTGTGCAGACGCAGATGGGTCACAGTCAGGTTTCCCCTTGGCACTTGTTGTTTGCACCTGTCATGTGATTTCCAGTTTGTGTTATCTTTCAGTGATTGTGACACGTTGTGTGTGTGACTGCTGGCACTCCTCAGGGTCCGGGCTGCAATGTTGGTTGTTGTCTATGTGTGTTCTTTGTGGATGACCTTGGCTTCTTCATTGGTGTGTGACTGTGGCTGGGATCCCATTGGTTGGTGTGGTATTGCCGTCATGTCCATGTACAGCGTAGTGTGCAGTGTGTCAGACATTCAGGAGTCTTGTTGAGTGGCCATGTGTGATGTTTCTGCACCTTGGTTCCCACCCACCAGCCTGGGATTGTCATGGGTGCATGTGCAATGTCACCAGTGCATGTGTGCTTCACTGCTGCACATTGTTGGAGGTCGAGGTGTGTGGTGTTGAGTGTGTGCAGATGAGAGTTGTTGCCCGGCTAGACCCCTGCCTCCATGTTGGCCTTGGCTTACTGGCCGTGCTGATTGATTTGTGCTTGTGTAGGTGTGATGGTAGTTTGTTGCTCAGGACACATGACTGTGGTTCACAGTGTGAACGACATTTAGCTTTGTCATCACAGTGGGATTGTAATGCAGCCCAGGGTCACCACATTGTGGGGGCCCTGGGGGTAGTGCTGTGGTGTGTCTGTGTCTTGCTGTGTCAGTTGCTGTTCCTACATGCTTGTGTGACGTGTGATTTGTGCTCCCTCTCATCTGACAATGCGTAATTGCCCACATAGGGGATTTGGATCCATGAGTTACCTTTGTGTGGCACTGTATGCACCTCTGTATAATTGGTATTCAGGCCTCCTCATGTGTTGTGTGGTTGCCTGGGGACACTGGCACCCCCTCACCTGTTGTGTTTGATGTGCAGTGTGGGTCTGCCTGTTTGTGTTTGTGCATCTGCACCACTGCATTGGCATATCTTAGGTGTGCCATTGGCTGTATGTAGTTTGGTGGGTTTCCCCTGCTGTCCCTGGGACTCCTAGGTCATCAGTCAGCACAATGATCATGGTTTGTGTGTCCCATTGCTGCCATGGTATGGTATCTGTTCACCTCACATCTACAGTCTCCACAGGGTATCTGCATTTGTGTGCCCATTGGTGCAAATATGTGGGTCTGCATTCTGATGGTCACTTCTGTCATTGTGTCATTGATGAATGTTGACTGTGTCAGCCCCCATGGGTGTTGTTTGTCTGCACATGGCCAAAGGTATGTCTTATTTGCACTGCAGTATTTGCCTCCCCCAATCTATGTTGCAATGGGACACATGCACTACTTTGCCACTGATGTGTTTTATGTTCTGTGACCAGGAATCATCCATGCAGTTTGGCAGTTGCAGCTTTTTCTTTGTCAACACTTACATTTTGGTCACTGTGATGATGGGGGTTCGGACCCCATTGCCACAATGTTCAAAATGTGCTTCAGATATGGACCCCACACTTACATTTTGGTCACTGTGATGATGGGGGTTCGGACCCCATTGCCACACTGTTCAAAATGTGCTTCAGCTATGGACCCCACACTTACCTTTTCGTCACTGTGATGATGGGGGTTTGGACCCCATTGCCACACTGTTCAAAATGTGCTTCAGCTATGGACCCCACACTTACCTTTTGGTCACTGTGATGATGGGGGTTTGGACCCCATTGCCACAATGTTCAAAATGTGCTTCAGCTATGGACCCCACACTTACATTTTGGTCACTGTGATGATGGGGGTTTGGACCCCATTGCCACACTGTTCAAAATGTGCTTCAGCTATGGACCCCACACTTACCTTTTGGTCACTGTGATGATGGGGGTTTGGACCCCATTGCCACAATGTTCAAAATGTGCTTCAGATATGGACCCCACACTTACATTTTGGTCACTGTGATGATGGGGGTTTGGACCCCATTGCCACACTGTTCAAAATGTGCTTCAGATATGGACCCCACACTTACATTTTGGTCACTGTGATGATGGGGTTTGGACCCCATTGCCACACTGTTCAAAATGTGCTTCAGCTATGGACCCCACACTTACATTTTGGTCACTGTGATGATGGGGGTTTGGACCCCATTGCCACAATGGTCATGGCCTGCTTGCATTGTGGGGGCCACACACATATATGTGTGGCACATGTGATAGGGGGTCACATTGTATGTTCAAAGTCATGTTCAATGTTGTAGGCATTTGACACAGTCTACACACGCTTGTCATGGTGTTGGGGGGATGTCTTTTTCTTGCATTCCCTAGGTTGTGGTGTGCTGGTTGTGTCATGCATTGTCCATCCTATGAGTGGGGGTGGTGTTGGTGGTAGGCATCCAGCCCCCCATGGGTAGAGGTGGTAGTAGTGACAGGCATCCAGCCCCCCCTGGGTAAGGGTGGTAGTGGTGGTAGGCATCCAGCCCCGCCTGGGTAGAAGTGGTAGTAGTGGTAGGCATCCAGCCCCCCCTGGCTAAGGGTGGTAGTGGTGGTAGGCATCTGGCACCCCCATGGCTAAGGGTGGTAGGCATCCAGCCACCCCTGGGTAAGGGTGGTAGTAGTGGTGGGCATCTGGCACCCCCATGGCTAAGGGTGGTAGTAGTGGTAGGCATCCAGCCCCCCTGGCTTAGGGTGATAGTAGTGGTAGGCATCCAGCCCCCCCTGGGTGAGGGTGGTAGTGGTGGTGGGCATCTGGCACCCCCCTGGCTAAAGGTGGTTGTAGTGGTAGGCATCCAGCCCCCCTGGCTAAGGGTGGTAGTGGTGGTAGGCATCTGGCACCCCCATGGCTAAGGGTGGTAGTAGTGGTAGGCATCCAGCCCCCCTGGGTAAGGGGTGGTAGTTGTGGTAGGCATCCAGCCCCCTGGGTAAGGGTGGTAGTAGTGGTGGGCATCCAGCCCCTGGCTTAGGGTGGTAGTAGTGGTGGGCATCTGGCACCCCCATGGCTAAGGGTGGTAGTAGTGGTAGGCATCCAGCCCCCCCTGGGTAAGGGTGGTAGTAGTGGTAGGCATCCAGCCCCCCCTGGCTAAGGGTGGTAGTGGTGGTAGGCATCCAGCCCCCCTGGGTAAGGGTGGTAGTGGTGGTGGGCATCTGGCACCCCCCTGGGTAAGGGTGGTAGTGGTGGTGGGCATCTGGCACCCCCCTGGGTAAGGGTGGTAGTTGTGGTAGGCATCCAGCACCCCTGGGTAAGGGTGGTAGTGGTGGTGGGCATCTGGCACCCCCTGGCTAAGGGTGGTAGTAGTGGTAGGCATCCAGCCCCCTGGGTAAGGGTGGTAGTAGTGGTAGGCATCCAGCCCCCCTGGGTAAGGGTGGTAGTTGTGGTAGGCATCCAGCCCCCTGGGTAAGGGTGGTAGTAGTGGTAGGCATCCAGCCCCCTGGGTGAGGGTGGTAGTGGTGGTGGGCATCTGGCACCCCCTGGCTAAGGGTGGTAGTAGTGGTAGGCATCCAGCCCCCTGGCTAAGGGTGGTAGTGGTGGTAGGCATCTGGCACCCCCATGGCTAATGGTGGTAGTAGTGGTAGGCATCCAGCCCCCCCTGGGTAAGGGTGGTAGTAGTGGTAGGCATCCAGCCCCCCCTGGCTAAGGGTGGTAGTGGTGGTAGGCATCCAGCCCCCCTGGGTAAGGGTGGTAGTGGTGGTGGGCATCTGGCACCCCCCTGGGTAAGGGTGGTAGTTGTGGTAGGCATCCAGCACCCCTGGGTAAGGGTGGTAGTGGTGGTGGGCATCTGGCACCCCCTGGCTAAGGGTGGTAGTAGTGGTAGGCATCCAGCCCCCCCTGGGTAAGGGTGGTAGTAGTGGTAGGCATCCAGCCCCCCCTGGCTAAGGGTGGTAGTGGTGGTAGGCATCCAGCCCCCTGGGTAAGGGTGGTAGTGGTGGTGGGCATCTGGCACCCCTGGGTAAGGGTGGTAGTGGTGGTGGGCATCTGGCACCCCCTGGGTAAGGGTGGTAGTTGTGGTAGGCATCCAGCACCCCTGGGTAAGGGTGGTAGTGGTGGTGGGCATCTGGCACCCCCTGGCTAAGGGTGGTAGTAGTGGTAGGCATCCAGCCCCCCTGGGTAAGGGTGGTAGTAGTGGTAGGCATCCAGCCCCCTGGGTAAGGGTGGTAGTTGTGGTAGGCATCCAGCCCCCTGGGTAAGGGTGGTAGTGGTGGTGGGTATCTGGCACCCCCTGGCTAAGGGTGGTAGTAGTGGTAGGCATCCAGCCCCCCTGGGTAAGGGTGGTAGTAGTGGTAGGCATCTGGCACCCCCTGGCTAAGGGTGGTAGTAGTGGTGGACATCCAGCCCCCTGGGTAAGGGTGGTAGTAGTGGTTGGTATCCGGCCCCCTGGGTAGGGGTGGTGGTGGTGTGCGCATCCAGGCCCCTGTGTGCATATGTGGCATTGGTGATGGGCATCCCGCCCCTATGGTGCTGCTGTTGCTGGTGTAAGTAAATTCTGCATCCCTCTGTGTGTGTGTGATGTCGTGTACGTGTTGTATGTGTTTTGTGGTTGGTGTCTGACTTACCTTCTGCGCCGTACGCGTCCGTGCCTGTTCCGGTAGTAAATGTAGACTATTGGTAGGATCGGGACGAAGGGATTCATGGTTGGTTCGTGTCGTTCGTCTTTCTCGTTGCTTCGCGTCGTCCTCGTCGCTGGCGTGTTCGCCTCGTAGCCGTGGATCGTGTTGTGGCGCGAATCGGAGCTTATGTGCGCCTCTCCCGGATGCTTTGACGTGCCGTGCGTAACGACGGGTTCGGCGCGTACGGAAAGCGCATCGTACTTGTTCGGCCGGACGGGGCTGCATTTTCCCTTCCGTGCGACTCGATTCTGCGTTTCCGGATTCGCCTCGGTCGGAGAACAGGACCTGGATTGGGTGAGTACGACTCGGCCGGATTCTGTGCTGTTGTGCGCATCGTACTTACTCGTTCGGTATGGTGTACAGATCGGTCGGGAAACAGGCATTCGCATGGCTTTTTTCCCGACCGAATGGTATTGGGTGCGCCTCCGACCGAGATCGGAATCGGCCCCATAATGTAAAAATAAATTAAATATATATATATAAAATATAATATATATACTTACTTAATAATATTTATAAATAATTATTTTAATAACTTATAAATTGTTAAAAAACATTAAAAATTATAAATACATATATATACACAAACACCAATAATATAAATAAAAATATATAAAATATATATATATAACAAATTAAAAAATTAGAATATTTTTAATCTTTTTAAAATACATTATACACTACATTAACTAAAACAGTAGAGAAAATATTGGATAGCGGAGAGGATAAAATTACTATTCCTACTCCAGAGAGTGCAACAGCAGGGAAAGTGTTGGATAGCGTAGGGGTAAAAATTACTATTCCCACTCCAGTGAGTGCAACAGTAGTGAAAGTGTTGGATAGCGTAGGGGTAAAAATTACTATTCCCACTCCAGAGAGTGCAACCGTAAGGAAAGTGTTGGATAGCGTAAGGGTAAAAATTACTATTCTCACTCCAGAGAGTGTAACTGTAGGCAAAGTGTTGGATAGCAGAGGGTTAAAATTAGCATACTTATCAATTATTTTTTTAAATTAAATAACCAATTAATAATAAATTATGTATAAATAATAACAAAAAATGTAATAATTAATTATAATTAAATTACTTCCCACTCTATTCCCCTATGAACCCGCAACCCGCTCCTAAAACAAATTACACAATTAATATAATTATCAATTAATAAAAATGAATTACCAATTAATAATTAACTAACAATAAATTAATTATCAATACCAATAAATAAAAATTAATAATTACTTTACTAAAATTACATTACTTCCCACCCTATTCCCCTATAAACCCACAACCCGCTATGGAGTAAAAACACAACATGTAATTAAAAATAATTAATATTTTCTAAAAATTATTATTAAATTTACTATAATTAAATTACTTCCCACACTATTCCCCTATAAACCCACAACCCGCTACGGAACTAAAACGCAAAATTTACTTTTAAAAACATAAATAACTTCTAAAAATGTATTACATATATTAAAACAAAAATACAATACTTAACAAAAAATATTGAACACATACATTTAAAATACATACTAAAATACATAACACTAATATAAACATCGATATTATTAACAACGATATTTTTACAAACGATATTACTGACTTCGATATTAACAAAAACGATATTTCTTACCTTCATGTCGATATTCTGGTCACCGATATTCTTGATGTCGATATTCAGTCCCTTCGATATTTCCAACTCGATATTATTGTACTCAGAAATAAAAAACTCGATATTATGTCTGTACCCCGGTAGTATTTGGTTACATAGATATAACCATAAAAGTACATTTAAAAAATACAATAAAACAAGCTTACATAAATGCACAATAAAAGCACAGCACCATAAAAATTATTATACATCACACAAGCAGCTGTCAATAAGAATTATAGACACTAATCTTGTCCTGATTGGAACAACAAGAGATTCCCATGATATTATTATTATTATTATTATTTTTCAGCATTTGTTAAGCGCATAGCTACCCTAAGGCATCCCAGCGCCAGGAGGAGGAGTGCGCAAGTTACATGGTGAGAGGTTGAAATAACCATGTTTTAAGAAGTTTTCGAAAGGGGAGAAGGCGAGGTTCCAAGCGAAGGTGAGGGGGCAGGGTGTTCCGCAGTCTAGCTACGCTGTAGGAAAAAGATCTTCCTCCACTTCTTACCCTCTTGATATTCGGAATGGCTGCGAGGTTAAGATTAGCTGAGCGAAGACATTTTCTGGGGAGGTAGAAGGTGATGAGGGAGCTGTTAATTACTGGGCCCTTCCTCCATAGAGTCTTGTGGGCTATACACAGAGATTTGAATTTTACTCTTTCCAGAATTGGAAACTAGTGCAGGGTCCTCAGAGCTGGCTTAGCCGCCTGAGTTTTAGGGATCCTGAGTAACAGCCGCGCAGCACAATTCTGCGCGACTTGGAGTTTCCTTAGTGTTGCTTTAGGTGCTCCTAGGTAAAGAGAATTGCCATAGTCCAGACGAGAGAGGACCAGAGCCTGGACCAGGATTCTCCTAGCCCCCATAGGAAGGAGCGGGAGTACTTTCCGAAGCAGTCTGAGAGTGCCGAAGCAGGCTCCTGCCACTTTCACTGCTTGGTGATCAAATTTAAAGGAGTTGTCCAGCCAGACGCCCAGGCTTTTGATCTTAGTGTTAGGGATTGGGGCAGGGCCAAGGCAGGTTGGCCATGTCTGTTTAAGATCAATGCTAGTCGCGTTGCCCAAAAACATTAGTTCAGTTTTTCCTCCATTGAGCCTGAGACAGGAGTGTTCCATCCAGGTGGCCACTTTCTCCAAACAGGATTCAAGGTCAGACGGGAGGTTCCGAGGATCGATGAGGACAATTACCAGCTGTGTGTCGCCAGCATACGTGACAATCTTAATCCCATAAGGCAAGATAATATCAGCAAGTGGTCTCATGTACACATTGAACAGTGTGGGGCTCAGGGACGAGCCCTGGGGGACTCCACAGCTGAGTGATAGGCTCCTAGAAGTGGACTTCCCTGAGAAGACCTGGAATGTTCTACCGTCTAAGTAAGACCAGAGACAGGTAATGACACCACCCGAGACACCAGCCCTCCTAAGTCTGTTTAGGAGGATGTCAAAGTTGATCGTGTCAAATGCTGAACTTAGATCAAGGAGGATAATAGCTACTGCTCCTCCCTGATCAAGGATTTTCTTGGATTCTTCGACCACGGCAAGTAGGGCAGTTTCAGTTCCCTGTTGAGGGCGAAAACCGGTCTGGGAATAATTCAGGATGCCATGGATTTCTAAAAAGTCAGAGAGGGTCGTGTTGACGTACTTTTCCAAGATCTTAACAATCGTAGGAAGCAAAGAGATGGCACGGTAGCTACCTAAGTCACCAGGGTTTAAGCTCCGCTTTTTGAGTAATGCCTTCACCATGGCATGTTTCCAGGGTGGGGGGACTAAGCCGGTGGAGATAGAACGATTAATCGCCTCCAGGATGACTGGGAGTATCACGTCTTTGGCTTTACGAAGGAAACGGGGAGAAGCCAGGTCAAGGGGGGAGCCAGATTTTATTTGGGAGAACATTTCTGACAAAGTATCTAAATTCATGGTTTGAAGTTCCTCAAATACATGCTCCGTATACGGTGGAGGCTTGTCTGTTAATAGAAGGTCACTAGGACATGGTGAACCGGGAAAGGAAGTATAAATGTTTTTAATTTTTCCTTGAAAAAATTCAGCAAGTTCATTACAACGATCAAGTGTGACCTCGGGAGATATTCCTGTGCCAGGGAGCTCTGGGAGGTTCTTTGCAACGCGAAAATATTCCCTGGGAGTATTAGCTGCTGCGTTAATAGCACCTTCATAATAGAGTGCCTGTGCTTTTTTTATTTCTGTTTGATAAAGTTTTATAGATTCTCTATATTTCTGTTTACTCAGTCCATTGTAGTCTTTTCTCCATTTCCTCTCCAATCTTTTACAAGCTTGCTTAAGTGAACGAAGCTTGGGAGAGTACCACGGAGACATTTTCTCTCATTTTATGGCTGGGTTTGACAGGAATAACTGTATCCAGTGAGGACTCTATCCAGTGAATGAATTTTTCCGAGGCTAAAATAGGATTAGAGTCTATTTTAGGCTTTACATTTTCAAGAACAGAGATCCACGAGTCTACCGGGAGTTTGGACCAAGGGCGGACTTATGAATTAAACATTCATAAACAGTAAGAACTATTCTGTGCAAAACACAGCACTTGGCCTGATCTGAACAGCACAGAGTTTCCTTGACAGACTAAGACATTACGTAGTTGAGTGTCCTTGTAAGGAATCAACATTGCATGACAATAAACATAGAATCGTGTTACAGAGGTTATAAATTTGGCATGAAATAAAATATACATCAATTCAATTGTCAAGAAAGCCCTTGAGATAGTAAAAACTCTAAGGGTTGCTGTGACCCGGAAAGCGTTTTTTAAAAAGAAATCAAATGCTCCAATTTAGTTTACTTAAATCTCAGGAATAACTAATTCATTGCGGTAACCGGGTACTAAAGTGTCATGAGCTTTCTCATCAAAAAACATGTATAAAAGACCCTCTTAGTTGGAACAGACAGTACGGAATAAGGTACAGGCATTACAGGGACTATTACTTTTAATACTATCACATCATAATTGTGTTACCGCCTGCTATGAGTATATGCTTTGGGTTGGGTGGTCATTTGAGATTTCTGGCCCTCAAAGATCATGCCCAATTTAGGAACCTTGAAGTTGCAAAGACAATTGGTTTGTGTGTCTCATGGCTAAGGATACGCAGAGCCTCTGAGCAATGACCAACGCCTAGGTGGCGACAAATTGGAATGATCCACTTGGTGCCTGGTAAAGTATACATTGGGCAAAAGAATATGAAATGGGTCACAGTTTCCCTGGCCGCTGGGCAGAAGGGGCATTACCCTTCAAACCTTTCTCTCTTCATTCATTTGGCGGTCAGCAAATTTAGGGGGAGCGAGCCAATTGTAAAACAAAATCCAAACGTTTTAGCAGTATGTGGAATGATCCTATCCATGAATGTTTCATAATTAGGTAGGCATTTGTGTGCTAGAAACTTATCAATCAAACCCTCCGAGCGAGATTTGTGTCAAACTTCTGAAAGCATATGGTCCCAAAAAAGAGACTTAGGACCGGATTTAGATCTAGGCGATATTTCCGCCGTTCTATGTACTCCGTCGAGCTGAACATATTTAGATCTTACAGCAGTAGACCGGAAACTGCTGCAGTCTTCTCTGCTGGCTAGCAGTACTCCGTTGCCATCAGGCCAGTGGGACTGTGCTGAGCCGATCTTTCCGTTGGGCTGGTTGTATCTAACTGTGGGCAATGAACTCCGCTCCGCTAGCAGAGGTTGCGGAGATTTGCTAACTACTCCCACCACGTAGAGGAGTTAGCTACTGCACCCACAACCCTTTGATAAAACAACTTTCCCTTTACATGCTAAAATAGCATATAACCAATTCACAAAAGTGAGCTTTGAAAAATATCAGGCAATGAGAGAGGTGATGATTTTCTGGTCCCCCCTAACCTAAGGGGAGGACCAAGCAGATGCCTTGAACACAAAGAGCATATCATGCTTAACGATTCGGTGGTGGTCCCATCCTCCTAGGACCACCCCAAGCAAAGTTATGGGCAAAAATAAAATGCCAACCAAAGGCTCAGCAAAGCATTATGGGGCGAGATTCTAGAGTGCAGTGAATATTATAGTATTAGCTCTCAGCTGAGCTAGAGAGCCACTGCCCCTTGAGGAATGTTTTGATATTGGATACTATAATATTCACTGCACTCTAGAATCTCGTCCCATAATGCTTTGCAGGGCCTTTGGTTGGGATTGTATTTTTGCCCATAACTGTGCTTGGGGTGGTCCTAGGAGGATGGGACCACTACAGAATCGTTCAGCATGATGTGCTCTTTGTGTTCAAGGCATCTGCTTGGTTCTCTCCCTAGGTTAGGGAGGACCCCAAAATCATCATCTCTCTCACTGCTTGATATATTTTCCTTTTCACTTTTGTGAGATGACTATATGCATTTTAGCATCTAAAGATAGTTACTTGTTTTATTAATTGGGATGAGATGGAACGGAGTTACGGAGCGGAGTTTCATGGAGTTTTTGTTCAACTCTGCAGAATTCCGCGTAGTGGTACTCCGCCAACTTTGCCCATTCTTAGTTGTATCCTGGTGGTGGCGTGGAGACAGGTAAGTACTACTTACTTTCATCTCAATACACATATATGTTGTATATATGTCAATATGTTTATGTAGGTATTGTTTACTTCCCATTTTTTACATATAGCATTGTACACCAAGAACATGCCCACACTATTGAATGTACACGCATAACCGCCGCAAAAGCCTACCTTGGGTTCGGGTGACAACGAGGTGGCTGAGCGTCGTGGTCAAGAAGCAGCAGCACAGCGAGGACCTGGAAAATGGCATTGAAGACAGAATCGAGGTGTTGAAACCCCGAAAAAAGGTATGTTTTCACCACTTTTTTCTCATTTCCATTAATTCGAGCTTGGAGGTTTCCACGCCACAGTTGCCTTGACAGAAAGGCACATCGTAATCTGAACAGAGGGAATCTCGGAGGGACTCCCGCAACAGAAGCTTCAGCATCTGACTCTGTTGACGTGGGACAAATATCTTGGTGGAGTCGGCAGGACTGCGGCAGTCTTCCCTCCAGTGCCCAGCCAACATCTAAATTGGGTAGGCAGACCGCCAAGGCGATGGGCGAGAAGACTGACAAAAAAGCAAAGGAAGCTAAATCAGCAAAAAGAACAGATGGACGGAATGCTGAACAATGCAATCATTCACCTCCAGTCACAGATCTAGGTTCAATCCATCGTTTATTTGCTCATCATGCCACCCCAATTTAGACCCAGCCATCGGTAAATCAGTCTTGACCCTATTCCTCATTGGAACAGTCCAGCATGAACTGCCAGGCCAGGTCCTCCCTGGGACCAGTTTCGGGGTAGCAATCCTCATCAACCAGACTAGCTTGAAGCCAGTGGTACAGTGAGCACGCCTGAACGTACCCTTCCCACTTAGGGCGAAACAAGCAAAAAGAACAAATGATGGACGGAATGCTGAATAAATCAAACATTCACCCCCAGTCACAGATCTTGGTTTAATCCATCCACCTCACCACCCCAGTTTGGACCCAGCCAATGAGCAAAAAAACGATGGATAAAACCCAGATCTGTGACTGGGCCTGGCAGTTCATGCTGGATTATGCCCAAGGGAAGCAGGGTCAAGACTGTTTTGCATCTGGCTGGGTCCAAACTGGGGTGGTGTGGTGAGAAAAAAAACAATGGATTAAACCCAGATCTGTGACTGGGGGTGAATGTTTGATTTGTTCAGCATTTCGTCCATCATTTGTTCATTTCGCTTACGATCTAAATCAGGCCCTATATCTGGGTGCATAGATTTCTTGACATATTTTCTGGGTCTTTCCCCACCTCAGACAAATGTAAGCAAAGGCAGAGCCCTCTGACCGCTTTAAGCCATGGTGTGGGGCAGTTCTTATCAAGCGTAATTAACTCCTTAAAGGCCATTCTATAAAAGGCCAGCTCAGGGCTGTCCAAGGCCTAATCCAGTACTTTAGAATTCCAAGTTGAGCGTGATATAGTCCACCCTCTGGATATTGATCCAGCGGGTTACTAGCAACAAGCATTCATACCCCGAATACTCACCTGGGCCCATTCATTCATACTACGCTAGCAATTACCGCTGGTGGGTCAGTTGTACTCTTTAGCAATATCCCTACTACCAATTACTGTTCTGATTGAAGAGTAATGACTTACTAATGGACCCTTTGATAATTGGGAAGTTTAAAATGAGTGACATTCATTACAATTCATAATTTCAAAATAATCACTGAGTCAGGAAGTTTTAAAATGTTTATCTAAAATTTAGCAGAGTAAAATACAGAACCACATAATACTTGATCGTATATCAAGGATGAAGCATATCAATAATTAATTATCGATCAATGACGGTTCCTCAGAAAGAAGAAGATAGAGACAGCAGCACAGCTAAAGGTTGCATTTATATTTACCTAAAGGTGCGAGAAACCAAACCCCTTGGCCAAGGAGTTGAAAGATAGGTCCCAGGAAGGATGAAGACCAAAGACCTCCGGACCAGGTTCAGGACAGGACAGGTGACCTCTCTATCAACGACGCCTGCGTCGTTCCCCTCTCTGATACTTCGCTTCTCCTTTCTTCTCTCGAGTCGTCTTCTAGGAATCCACCGCCCCCATCTCAGGACCTCTCTGGACAGTGAATCGGCCTAGTTCTGCTCTGCATCAGCGTCTGGATCAAAGAATGTAGCATCGCTTCCTTGCTTGCTTGCCTGCTAATTAACTAATCTATACCTATTATACCCTTCTACTCCCAGGTACCTCCCATTAATGTTTCAAAATTATGGGCCCACTACTTCTGATTGGACGGGGACAGGGGGTTGATCCTCACACCATGGCAATTTAGTTCAATTTCTTTAAGCCCATTGTTTTAAAATACCGCCCCTCACAATTAATACATTTGCTTTATTTCCCACCCGTTTTCCATTGATTCTTTAATACATTTTGTATACATTTGTTGCGACTTCAGGTACATTTCAGATGAACTTGTGAACCAGGCTTTGCGACCTTGGAGGGCTTCCAAGTTGACTTCATCGCTTCCTCTGGTCAGCCTTGCAGGGCGCATGCGCAGAACCAATGTCTCTCGAGCTGCAGTTCAACCAACCCAGGCCCATTTACGAACTAATAAAAGTCAAAGAAGTAAATATTAAAATTACAAATAAATGTTTTCACTGTATACCCACTATGTCTACTCTATTCCCATTTAATTATAAATCTATCCCGCATTAATAGCATTAGAATACCACAGTTTTAATTGCGGCGTATGCGCAAGCTTTAGCACGTGAAAACATTAAGCAGCCATTTTAATACACACTGCGCAGAAGCAAAGATTTCCCTCCAAGCAAAGAAAGACGTCATACCACGTGATATGGTTGACACATGCGCAATGAGATTCCCGCGCATTAGCGGCCATTTTGGATTTAGACAAGCGTTACTTATTAGTTTAAACACATAGGCAAGCTTCATTAGTATAGTGTTTATGTGTGCATTTATTAGTAGAGACATTACAAAGTTTTAATAAATTAATACTGCGAGAGGATTGCTTACGAGCAAGTCTCATTGTGAGTTCTTGCTCCATCAATCCCCTCTCTGATGGTGTTTGAGCCATCAAAATACTACCCACAACCAGATGCCAACTTTAGCATAAAATTGTCTCAGCTTCATTTTTACACTTTCTACTTTTATCATCTCCTTTCAATTTCTTGTATAATTCACTTTTCAGATCTTCTAGTTCCATTTCATCAAACTTTCGTTTCTTTCCTTTTCCTGTTACTCTATTCGTCTCCTTCTTTCTACAACATTTGCACCAAATTACTATTGACAATATTATTATTGCTATCCCTGCTAAGGGTACTAATATTTGACCTATAAGTCCTTTCCCTACATTAGCATACCAGGTACCAATTGACGCACATACTATTCGTCAATCTTTCCCATACACTATTAACTTCCAGTGGTTTTAGTTCATTCTCAAGTTTTGTTATATTCTGTATATACATTCCAATTTCTGCACTTTTGTCAGGTATGTACATGCAACAATGTTTCGTTTTCAATAATTTACAGACTCCGCCCTCTTTTGCCAATATTATATCAAGAGCAAGTCGATTTTGCATAACCATTGATCTAATCGCAACCATCTCCGCATTAATCATTAGAAATCCTCCAGCAGTGTCTGTTGATAAGCGATCAACCACTGTAGATAATTTACATATTTTCCTTGAGTTCAGAATTATTCCCACTGAAGGTATCAATGCACCAAATATATCACCTACAATTTCCGAAAAACTAGCTCTTTTATTACGTGTTAATTCACTATTATTTTCATTGCTCCCAGTGTTCCTCTTTACGTGGTATATTTTTGGAAATACTATTCCAAAATAACAACTTCCATACCACCGTGCAGGAAGCCTAAAGTAAGCCTTATTCCCACACACATAATAGATTCCAGGAAAAACGGAATCTGTTCCTCCTTTTAGTCCCCAACCTCCAAGAATTAAGAAATTATGTTCACATTCACTGGTACCAATGAAAATATTGTTATACTCCGTCTTTAACCTATGTAGACAAATTTTCCCTGTCTTTACAAAATCCAGAGCCATAGCAGCTTGAGCCTTGCCAGGTGTGTAACTACCCTCTTTCTCAGCCCAAGGTGGCAGATGAGCCTTATGCTCAGATGCTTTGTTTTGGAAATCTTGTCTTCTATTCTCTACTAAATTCAAAAATATCTTTTCTTCTTCATGTAACAAACATGTTAGATTTCTTCTATGTGCATGTGTTATATCTATCGATTTCATTGTTAAGAAAATTCTCCCATAAACTGTGCATCTTGACTACTAAACACTGGATTCATATTCTTTCGAATCGGAACCTCAGAAAATATCACATCTATATTTGAATAATAATACTGAAGTCTCCCTGTTTTATAAAATAAACTAGTCAATACACTACATGATATGCCATAAGTTAATGGTAAATGATGATATGTTAATCCTTCCGCTACTGATTCGGGTAACTTCATACAGACATAACAATTACTAACTTTCATGGTATCTACATATTGAAACAATAATTTTGTGAAAACATTCAAACTAGTGTCGTTATCTGTTACCTCATGATGAAACCCTGGTTCATCTTCTGCCTTTAATTCTACTCTATTACTTCTCAAGTTATCTATCCTTCCCTTCGTTTCGTTGTTAATCTTTTTATCCATTATCAGATGGTAAGGAATTGCTACGATCACAACTAACCACACTATAAGCACCACTACCAGACTACATATGCATATAGCACAGCATCTTTTACAACATTTCCGTTTTGGTCTCCCAGAAACTCTGTCGTCAGGCATTTTGACAAGGAAGATTTCTTTTCTTATCCTTTTCTTTCAAGACTTAACGTTTATCAAGGTGGTTTTATTTCTTTCTCATAAGTCAGTTCCGCACTTGTTCCTTCGTCACCACTTTCTCTTGACTCTGAACTCTTGTAGTCTTCAAGGATTATATAAGTCCAATCAGGACCTTTAAATTTATTGTTCACAAGTTTCAGTCTTTTACTTTTTCGTTTTTCAATTCCACTTGTTTGTCCAGTTAGGCTTGTTACTTCATTTACTTGTTCTGGATCTTCACTTCTGGTTTCTATATGGTATTTCACTCTTTTAATGACACTAGGCCAATGATCACCTTTCCTGACCTTCTTTGTTTGCACTGTCTCTTCACTTCTTATTTCTTCTTCAGAAGTTCTTTTATTTTCAAGTTGTGGCACAGTTTGTTTTTCTTTGTTCTCAGTTTCTTCTTCTATTTGTTCTTTTTCAGGTCTTATTGGTTTTTCTTCAATTGCTCCAATGTGAGTTTCTAGCAACTGACCTTGTTCAGGATTTACGTCTTCATGCTTAAGGTTCTCGTGATCTTCTTCTTCTTGAAAGTATTTTCCTAGATCTAACTTGTTCTGATCAGGGCTTATTGCACTTTGTACTTCTGCAGCCTGACCGCGTTCTTCTAAACCTGTCTGTCCCTGCTCAAATTTTGTTGTTTCGTTGTCGATTTGAGCCCAATTTCCTCTCCCTATCTGGTCCTGCTCAGGTTTTCTTATTGTTTCATTTTCCTCATCCTGAGCTGCTTCTTCTTCACCTATCTGATCTTCCCTAATTTCTTCTAATTTTGCTCGGCTTCTTGTTCTGTCGTAAACGTCTGGTATATCAACCACTGGTATCCAGTCCTGACTTGTGCTCGGTTGTTCTTCTTCAGCTTCTCTCGAATCTCTCACCTGGGATTCTTCAGCTGGCCAACCTTCAGCTTCCTCAGTTATTGGTGCTGTCTGAGGATCTTGTCCTTCAGGCTCTGGTACCCTTTTGGTGTGGCTTACATGAATCCAATTAGGCAATCCTACACATTTCACTGCTGTGTTCGTGACTAGTATAACCTGACAAGGTTCGCCCCACCTGGGTGATAGACATGTTTCTCTGGTGTGATGCTTCACAACCACCCAGTCTCCGGGATTCAGATCATGCTCTTGCTCAGGCTGCCTGGAAACTGCGTCTTCTCCAACCTGATGAGAGACAGAACGCACTAGGTCAGCCAATCCTTTGCAATAATCCAGAACCATATCATCAGTTATGTTCAGCAGTTTATTTGTAGGTACATGTGCTTGTCTCATTGCTCTTCCCATGATTATTTCATGCGGACTCAATCCTGTATTTCTATCAGGAATGCTTCTGAGTCCCATTAAAACAAGAGGCAATGCATCTGGCCAATTTAACGATGTTGATGCACACATCTTTGCCAGTCTTGATTTTATTGTGCCATTCATTTGTTCAACCACTCCAGAAGCCTCAGGGCAGTACGCACAGTGCAATTTCTGTTCAATTTGGAATGCTTCACAGATTATTCTGATCACATCGTTGTTGAAGTGACTTCCTCTATCTGATTCCAAAGTTACTGGGAAACCGAACCTAGGAATGAGTTCTCGTAGCAACAGCTTTGCGACTGTAATACTGTCATTCCTTCTGGTAGGGTAAGCCTCCACCCACCTTGAAAACAGACACACTATGACAAGTACATATTTCAGTCCTTTACATGGTGGTAACTGTAAGAAATCTAGCTGTAATCTCACAAAGGGACCCTCAGCCTTTCCAATTTTTCCCAAACCAATGACTGTTTTTCTTCCTGGATTATTCATTTGGCAAGTTAAACACCTTTGGCAAAGACTCTCTGCTGCAGCCCTAAACTTTGGATTATACCAACTTTGTCTGAAGAGTCTAATCATGGCATCTCTCCCTACATGTGTGTCTCCATGATACATTCTGGCCATTTGTGAAATCAGACAGTAGGGCATGACTGGTCTGCCGTCGGCATAAACCCACACATCGTCGTCTGCCCTTCGAGAACATCCTATTTTTATCTATGCATTTCTTTCACTCTCATCAGCATCATCTTGCAGTCTTTTCACATCATTCCATGTTTCAGGTGGTGCATATAGCATAAGTTGGCAGCTGATTCCCATCCTTTCAACCTTTCTATTTACTGACAACCTGTTTTTGGCACAATGTTGAGCCACCAGATCGGCATATCTGTTACCGACTACCACCCAGTCATCTCCTGACTGGTGTGCGGCACATTTCACCACCGCCAATTCTTTTGGTGATTGTATTGCTTCCAGTAGTTCTTTTACAAACTGTCCATTTTTGATTGGGGATCCTGATGAAGTCATGAAATTCCTCTGCATCCACAGTTGGCCAAAGTCATGCACAACCCCATACCCATATTGACTGTCCGTAAATATGGTTACTCTTAAATTTTTCCCAATTTTGGAAGCTTTAATCAGAGCAATTAATTCAGCTACTTGTGCAGACTTGACTCCTGGTAAATAGGATGCCTCGACTATTCCAGTTAGTTCACATACAGCATAGGCTGCACTCAGTTTACCATCCTCATGCCTTAAGCATGAGCCGTCCACAAACAGCTCCCTATCTGGGTTTCTTAGGGGCGTCTCCTGTATGTCAGGTCTCGGTTTTGTACATAATTCTGTGACCTTTAAACAATCATGTTCTGGATCATCTTTAACTTCTTCAAAAATTGGATCTGGTAATAACGTGGCAGGATTCACAATAGTGCACCTAACTATGGTCACATTTTCAGCACCAAGAATAATTCTTTCATACCTTGTCATCCGACTAGGTGTGAGATGCTGAGTTCGAGTTCTTGTTAATAGGATCACAACTGCATGTGGGACAAATACTGTTACAGGATATCCCATTACTATTGACTCACTTTGTTCAATGCTCATACAGGTAGCAGCGACTGCTTTCAAACAGCCTGGCAATGCTGCCGCCACTGGGTCCAATGTAGCAGAAAAATATGCTATAGGACGCCTATCTGTTCCATGTCTTTGAGTTAACACTGAAAGTGCACAATTTTCTCTTTCATAGCAAAATAGTGCGAATTCTCTTGTATAGTCAGGCATACCCAAAGCAGGTGCCTCACATAGTGCATTCCTCAATTTTACAAATGCACCAGCACTTTCATCATCCCATTCAACTGGATCTTTGGCTTTCTTTTTGGTTAACTGAATTAAATGCTTTGCTAGTAATGAAAACCCTATTATCCATTGTCAACAGTAACCTACTATTCCAAGGAACATTCTCACTTCTCTTTGTGTTTCTGGCATTTTCATTTTCTTGATTAAATTTATTCTGTCAGATGTTATTTTTCTTGTTCCTCTTTCAATCTGGTGTCCCAAATACTTAACTGCTGTGGTACAGAACTGCAGTTTTTCAGGAGACACCTTATGTCCTTCCTCAGCCAAATGGTTAAGTAATGCAATTGAATTTTCAACACAATCATCATGAGTGCTGGATGCTACCAGTAAGTCGTCTATATACTGTACCAAGACTGAACTTCTGGGTAGCACTAATTTCTCCAATCACCCCTTCAGTATTTGATTGAAAATGGAGGGACTTTCCGTGTATCCTTGAGGAACACGATTCCACACATAGACTTTGTTTTCAAATTTAAATGAAAAGAGATACTGGCTATCTGGGTGCAATGGTATTGAAAAGAATGCTTGGCATAAATCAATCACAGTAAACCATTCTGCACTCCAGGGGTTCTGGTATAGGATTACTGCACGATTCGGCACTATAAGACAACAAGGTACCACAATCTTATTAATTTTACGTAAATCTTGAACAATCCTATACTTTCCACTAGGCTTCTTCAAACCCATGATTGGTGAATTACAAGGGCTACTCATAACTTCTTTTAGTATGCCTTGTTTTACCATTCTGTTAATTTCCTCAACAACTCCTGCTTTTACTTCTGCACTCATTTTGTACTGTCTGGTATTTGGGAAAATTGCACCTTCCTTTACAGTGATTTTTACTGGGTCTATTTTGGCCATAAGTCCTACTTCTTTCCCGGTGAAATCCCATACTTTGGAATTTACTGTATTTCTTAATTCTTCTGGTAATTCGTTTTTCGTTATCAAAGAGAACATCTCGTCTATTTCTGTACCTTGCTTGGCTATCATGAACTTATAAACATGATCTTCGTCCGGGGTCTGTATAGCAACACCATCCGGTGTGCAGAAAATAGTACAATTCATTTTGCACAACAAGTCTCTACCCAATGGGTTTACTGGACTAGAATCACACACTACAAATTGGTGCATTTCTCGGAAGTTTCCTATTTTTACTTCCATTGGTTTAGTGAGAGGTGTTCTGATCTTTTGATTAGCTACACCTACAACTTGGATAGCTTCTCCAGAGAGAGGAAGGTCTGGGATGTCTGCTGTTCTCACAGTAGAACGGGTAGCACCAGTGTCCAAAAGGAAAGTGATATCATTACCTCTTACTTTCCCTTCAACATATGGACCTGACTGGTCTACCGGCAAGGATGCGCCAAGTACGCACTCCTTCTCCCTCTCTCTTAGGCACCGTCATTGGTTACATGGATAAAAATCATCCTGTAAAAGAAACTGTGAAGTTACATAATCATTCTTACCACTTCCTCCTTGATATCCGACGTCTGTACCGTGCTTTGCTCTGCTTACAGTACCCTGTATAGGGGCAGGTGGCAACTGACTCTGAGGATTTACACCCTGCTGTGAGTCATTCTGCGTCTGTGGATTTAAATTATGATTTGGGCCATTATTATTTTGAATCTTTTTACATTCGTTCTTCCAATGCCCCAACTTTCCGCATCCATGACAAGGAAATTTCTTTTTAGCTTCTTCTCTACTCATTCATCCTCTCACTTTACCACCGTTTCCTATGTCACCATTCATTCCAGAATCTTTTCCCTGATTATCACTTTGATTATCCAAATTAATTCCCTGTCGCTCAGCCATTTTCACCTGAGCCCACATCACTTTCTCTTGCAGTTTCTTGTGCCTATCCTCAATATCGTCTCCACAATATTTGGCATATTTCAAAATTTCGTCTATGGGTTTCCCTTGCCAGCACAACATGTGTTGCTTAATCATTTGACAAATCTCTGGCTTTAAACCATAAACAAATCGATAAACAAACTGACTCATATTTTTATCTCCAATGTCCTCAAATCCACTATACTGTTTGAACACCTGCAATAGACATTCATAATAGGCATGTACCGATTCACTTGCTTCTTGGGTAGTCCTGTCTATTTTCACCCAATCTGTTTCTTTCGGTGGTATTTTCCCTTTCAGGTAAGTTATTACCTGCTGATACTTTTTCATTACATCACTTGATGGAGCACCTGTCTTTGGATCTCTAGCATACTCTTCACTCGGCCAGTCTACTGTAATTTTACAATCTGTCCACAAATCGGCAGGTACCACTATGTCGAACAAACCATCCAAGTACTTCAACAATACCTTTGACACTTTCACAAACCTCTCAACCCGCTTGTACCATTCAATTGGCTTTTCTCTCAACTTTGGGAAATCATTCGTAAATGACAAAATATCCTGTCTACTCCATGGGACATGAACATAACCTCCTCCAGGTACTTCTCGCATCGGGCACATCTGATCTGCTTTCTCTGTTTCTTTCAATAAATCTTCAGAAGTGGTTCTACTGTACCGTGCCTCTTCCTTTTTCTTTGTCCATCTAGCTTTCCATTTATCTAGATCTCCCCATTTCTGTAAAACTGACATTAATTCTTTTACTTGTAGTTTTCGGCCAGAGGCATTCATGTTTTCTAAATCTTTATCAGAGAAGTCTGCTCTGTAGGGTTTCTGTAACACCTTTGACTTTCCTATTTCAATTCTCATCTGCAAGGCCAAATTTGATAATTTCTCATGAAATATCTTTACATTTCTAGTTATACTTCTGCATACAAACAATAGTTCTTCTTCATCGTAAGTATTTAAATGATCTACTCCTACATTTCCTGCTATCATTTCTTCTAACTCGACTTTTAATTTATATATGTCCATGATCTTTGGGGGTGAACTCTGTCTGTCTGATCCTTGTGCCCACCTTTCTAAGTCTTCTGGCGTTACTACTGTGGCACTTTTGGTTCCAGATGAGGTTACTATATTTACGTCTTTGGAGCAACCAGGTGTTATTTTTCTAGGAGTACTATTTACAGATCCTCGAATAGGTAAATCCATTAAGGATATCATAGATTCACAATCACTGATTTGATCATCAATTATTACAGGTTCGGGTTTTGGAATTTCTACAGGTGTGGGCATGGCTAGAGGTTTCGGATAATTTACTTTGTCACCATATAAGGGAACCACTGGACCAATTGTTACAGGTATGGTCAGGGAATCAGGATGTACATTCAACTGTGTTATTTTCTGTATCAATTCTGCTCTATTTCTGTCTATAGCTTCTCTTTATCCTGAAGTATCCTATTAACTGGTGGATTATGCAATACTTGCGGTACCAATGGTGTTTTTAAAAGTGGTGCGCTTGGGGTGCATCCACTTGTCCCTTCCTGATATGGTGGCGGGTTCTTTAATATTTCTTCCATAAATTCATCTTCAGAACCTCCAAACCCTGTCAAGTGTTTTGTCTTTTCTGTGCATTTGCCCCCTAATGACTCTTCTGCTATACAAACTGGATACAAACCCTCTGTAAGCATTGCTCTTCTCCACTGCTTCATCTGACCGTCTCTTGACTCATTTTGGTATCTAGGAAAAAATCCCCGATAACCCCTACTGCTTCTTGCTCGGTCACGTTCGAATGCCTCGGTTTCCCACTCTTCTAAGGCTTCGTATTGAGTTAATCTTGGTGTGGGTTCTAAGTCATTCATCCTCAATCTTAAATTTTGAAGAATTCTCCCATTGAAAGTACCATTCTCTGGGAATGCTAATATTCCGTCATTTTTGGTATATTCTATCCAATTTTCTAACCATACGCAAGTATGATAACCTCTCCATCATCATGAATGAAGCGGGCATTTTTGCTGGTGGAATGATAATTCCTTCTCTAGTTTTGATGGGTTTATCTTTCTTTAATTTTTAACCTTCTGTAGAAATGACATTTTTCTCTTTTCTCCATACATTTTGGGTAAATATCTATGTATCGAATTATATTCTGCAAAACCTAAGAATCTCTTGTCTGGACGGGTTCCTGTTAAAGTCGGATCACGTTTCCACATATATTCTCCACTATCCACTAGGATTTCGACTTCTATGCTGCCAACCAATTAAATTCCAACTAACAATTGTCTCTGAACCAAACCTAGCGCGGCCTTTTAGTGACGTTTGTCTGACAACCCCTCCTTTACAATCTGCGCTTCTCTGTCCCTCGCTGTTTCGACCAATCCCAGCGCGACACCTGTGACATCAGTATTGCTCCGGACTACTGACCCCTCCTTTACGAGAGTCGTTCCACGCCCGCTGTTTCAACCAATCCCAGCGCGGCGTTTGTGACGTCAGTTCTCTCTCTAGCAACTGACCCTTCCTTTACAAAATCGTACGCAAACTTTATTTTCTTTATACTTCTTATTAAAATTCAGTAACAACATAAAACATTCGCTATCGTGACAGTTTCTCTAATTTGGAAAAGATAGTTTCTTTCACACTTAGTAAAACCTTTCTGTTTACTACACATACACTACGAGTAAAACCCTTCCGTTTACTCTTCACGTAAACTTCAGAAATACCTGTTACTTCTTCAATGTTACCCTTTCTAGGTGATATAACATCAAATTTTTACCAGCGTATTCTTTTGCTATTACTCACACGCATAGAGTCCCTAACAAGTACTGATAGCCCTGCTTAACTTTTCAGTACTATTTCTGCCTGACAGATAACCTCACTGCAGTATGGCTTTCACTTACCATCCGCTATTCAATTTTCCCCGGGGAATTCTGGACAACATAAAACAAAACTTTTGAACAAACGGATGTTAGTTTATAAAAATAAAATTCTCGTTACCCAATTAACAAAGTACAACCATCCTCTGATAACCAGAAAACTGATCCAGTGGGTTACAAGCAACAAGCATTCATACACCGAATACTCACCTGGGCCCATTCATTCATACTACGCTAGCAATTTCCGCTGGTGGGTCAGTTGTACTCTTTATCAATATCCCTGCTACCAATTACTGTTCTGATTGAAGAGTAATGACTTACTAATGGACCCTTTGATAACTGGGAAGTTTAAAATGAGTGACATTCATTACAATTCATAATTTCAAAATAATCACTGAGTCAGGAAGTTTTAAAATGTTTATCTAAAATTTAGCAGAGTAAAATACAGAACCACATAATACTTGATCGTATATCAAGGATGAAGCATATCAATAATTAATTATCGATCAATGACGGTTCCTCAGAAAGAAGAAGATAGAGACAGCAGCACAGCTAAAGGTTGCATTTATATTTACCTAAAGGTGCGAGAAACCAAACCCATTGGCCAAGGAGTTGAAAGATAGGTCCCAGGAAGGATGAAGACCAAAGACCTCCGGACCAGGATCAGGGCAGGACAGGTGACCTCTCTATCAACGACGCCTGCGTCGTTCCCCTCTCTGATACTTCGCTTCTCCTTTCTTCTCTCGAGTCGTCTTCTAGGAATCCACCGCCCCCACCTCAGGACCTCTCTGGACAGTGAATCGGCTTAGTTCTGCTCTGCATCAGCGTCTGGATCAATGAATGTAGCATCGCTTCCTTGCTTGCTTGCCTGCTAATTAACTAATCTATACCTATTATACCCTTCTACTCCCAGGTACCTCCCATTAATGTTTCAAAATTATGGGCCCACTACTTCTGATTGGACGGGGACAGGGGGTTGATCCTCACACCATGGCAATTTAGTTCAATTTCTTTAAGCCCATTGTTTTAAAATACCGCCCCTCACAATTAATACATTCGCTTTATTTCCCACCCGTTTTCCATTGATCCTTTAATACATTTTGTATACATTTGTTGCGACTTCAGGTACATTTCAGATGAACTTGTGAACCAGGCTTTGCGACCTTGGAGGGCTTCCAAGTTGACTTCATCGCTTCCTCTGGTCAGCCTTGCAGGGCGCATGCGCAGAACCAATGTCTCTCGAGCTGCAGTTCAACCAACCCAGGCCCATTTACGAACTAATAAAAGTCAAAGAAGAAAATATTAAAATTACAAATAAATGTTTTCACTGTATACCCACTCTGTCTACTCTATTCCCATTTAATTATAAATCTATCCCGCATTAATAGCATTAGAATACCACAGTTTTAATTGCGGCGTATGCGCAAGCTTTAGCACGTGAAAACAGTAAGCAGCCATTTTAATACACACTGCGCAGAAGCAAAGATTTCCCTCCAAGCAAAGAAAGACGTCCTACCACGTGATATGGTTGACACATGCGCAATGAGATTCCCGCGCATTAGCGGCCATTTTGGATTTAGACAAGCATTACTTATTAGTTTAAACACATAGGCAAGCTTCATTAGTATAGTGTTTATGTGTGCATTTATTAGTAGAGACATTACAAAGTTTTAATAAATTAATACTGAGAGGATTGCTTACGAGCAAGTCTCATTGTGAGTTCTTGCTCCATCAATATTCAAATTTAATCTCAGTGGAAGCATTGGGGTACTGGTGGGCAAGTTAATTCGGACCTCAAAAAAACATTTTTTGTTCTTATTAAAAGGCTAGTATCACTATAGCCCCAGAGTTCTGCCCTATATAGAGCCCCACCCAATGCGACTGCTCTGTAGACCTCGAGGACGGGAGATACTGCTCTACTTGAAGTCAGTCTATATTGCTTTAGAATTACTGCAGATCTGTGCAATAGCAGAGATTTACTTTTCTTGAGCTGAGGCTTCCAGGATAATTTATCTGAAAGCCTGACACCTAAATAGTTAAACGTCCTGACTCGCTCGATCAGAATCTCATCTACCTCCATTTTATTTTTAAAAGAATGGTGGGGCTTTAAGGCCATGAACTTTGTCTTGCCAGCATTTATTTCAAGGCCTCTGTTTGTGCAAAACTTCTGAAATTTGCCCAGAAGGGCTTGGAGACCTATAGGGCTACGAGACAGGAGTAGTGTGTCATCAGCAAATATCAGCACAGGAGTACTGATGTTTGCTAATTTGGGAATGTTATGTTGACAGCCATTCATCCACCACACCAGTCCATTTATAAACAGTCAGAGCAGTGTGGTAGCAAGAACTCAGCCCTGTCTAGCCCCACAGTTGATGGAAATCTTTTCAGTAAGGTCCCCTTGGCTATTCCACCTAATTTGGGCATGAGTGTTGGTGTGTAGTTTAATTAATATGTTGAACAGATCTTTGGCCATGTCATATTGTCTGAGAACTTCCCACATGAGTATCCTTGGAATTAGATCAATTGTGGCCTTCAGGTCCGTGAAGGCCACATAGAGCTGGTCTTTTTACAGTAAAATGTATTTCCAACACATGGTTGAAAACCAAAACATCTGGTCCATTGTGCTTGTTTTCTTGTGAAAACCTGACTGGAAGTCAGACAATATCTGATGATTTTTCATCCAGGTCTGGAGACAAGCAAGAACATGCCTGGCAAAGATCTTTTGTGTTGTATCAGGCTAATAGGCCTGTAATTCCCTAGATTATCTCTTTCTCCCTTCTTGTGTATGGGGACTATGATGGCTTCATTCCACTACTCAGGGATATTTGTCCCCCCAACTACTGAATTAGTGAGGGCATTCAGGTACGATATCCATATTGCTGGCTCAGAGAGAAACAGGTCGTAGGGTATGCTATCGAGGCCCAGAGCTTTACCCCGCTTCATTGAGTTTAAGGCAACTTCAGTTTCTTTTACTGAAAAAACACACACAGAAGATGAATAATCAGGCAATAGCGACCCCCAAGAACAATTTTTATGCTTAATATTATCAGAAGAAGTTTTGGCACCGGTTTTCCGCTCTTTATAAAGAGAAGTAAAATTAGCAACCCACTGATCAGCAGGAACAAAGGTATCAGGATGGGTAGCACTGGAGCAACTGCCGAATGCAATAATGTTCCAAAAGGCTTGAGTCTCCTTCCTGGCCAGAGCTTCAGTAAGTTCAATCCACTGGGCCTCCGCCCAGTCTCGCTTTGTGGTCCTTAGAGTTGACTTATATGTCGTCCTAGCAATTTTTAATTTGGTTATATCGCCCTTTTTAGTGGCATTAATCAGCCTCTTCTTTGCCACTCTACACACTTTTGAGAACCAAAGGCACAATACATTTGAACTGGTTTTCCATTTGGAATGGGTCGTGAAAGATTATCTTAGATTGGTAAAAAAAAGTCACAATGATCCAGGGCAAAATATGTCCAATCAAAAATTGATGGTGTCATAAGCCTTAAAGAAATCAACAAAAGCTTGTTAGATTCTGTTGTATTGTACTATCTGGGCACGGGCATCCGCATGGTTTCCATGGCTCCTGCTTTTTATCTTCACCGGATTCTGGAGTGTAGAATCCGGGGGAGAGCTGGGCAGTTGCCGTCTGCATTGGACCTGTGTGCCTCGGGGTTGTTCTTCTATACTTAAAATAAACTTTCTTCAAATTACGGCGTCCAGTTGTTTGGGCACACAAATCGAATGGCAAGTTACGTGTGTGTGTGGACTTGAGAGACTTGAATAAGAACATCTGGGTTGACCGTCACCCTTTACCACAAATTAATGAAATGATAACTAGCGTCAGGAATGCCAAGTACTTCTCATCCATTGACCTATCCAATGCGTATCATCAGGTGAAATTGCACCCTGAGTCCCGCCATCTCACATCATTCGTAACACCTGAGGGAGCGTTTCAATTTCTAAGAATGCCCTTCGGGTTAGCTTCAGCTTCGGCAGTTTTTCAGAGACTTATGACCAGTATACTGAAAGATGTTAACAACATGATGGTTTTCCAAGATGATATTTTGGTTTGGGGAAAAAACAGATCTGATCATGATGACATTTTAAACAATGTTTTGATGAAATTACAACGTGCTGGTTTGACGGTGTCTGCCGAAAAGTGCACATTTTGTGTAAAACAAATTGATTATTTGGGACATACACTTTCGGCAGATGGTGTGAAACCTAAGAAAAATTTACTTGAGGCTATTGAAAATGCTCCAGCGCCTTCCGACAAGGAACAGTTACGTTCTTTCCTTGGGTTGGAGGAGTACTATTCAAAATTTGTGCAACATTTTGCATCCAAGTTCCACACTTTGAGACTTTTGATGAAGAAAGATGTTTCATTTGTCTGGAGTCAAGATTGTCAATCAGCCTTTGACAGTATAAAGGCTGTCATTACCAAAGCAGTAGCTCTTAAACCTTATGATCCTCACAACAAATCCATTGTAGTTGTGGATGCTAGTGCTTATGGTCTGGGGGCGGTCCTCATGCAGAGGAAGGATGACAGAGAATGGGTAGTAGCTTTCGCTTCTCGAACCCTCAGGAGGGCTGAAGCTACATATTCAGTCATAGAGAAAGAATCACTCGCTTGTTGGTGGGTTGTCAATTATTTCAAAACATATGTATGGGGAACAAATTTTGAGTTCAGGACCGATCACAGACCATTAATAGACATTTTAACTACAAAGGGTGCTGGGAAAGCTACTCCCAGAATAGCGAAATGGTTATACAGATTGCAGGAATACGATTTTCAGTTGAAATATGTTCCAGGCCTCAAAAACATCAATGCTGACTGTTTGTCCCGTTTACCCTTACCAGGGAGGGTGAGTGAGAGTGAGTATTTTGATGAGGAAGAAGAAGAATGGTTGGTGGCTACAGTGAGTGAGTCGTGCAAGGGTGCTGTAAGAGAAGAGGAGTGGAAACAAGCTGTTTTGCAGGATGTAACGTTGCAACAATTAATTTCTTGTTTATCTGACACTACAGCTCACAGTTTGCTGATTAGAAAAGAACTGTCGAAGTACAAGATGGTGTGGTCGGAACTGTCTGTTGAGTGTGGTGTGGTCAGGAGGGTGGACAAACTGGTCGTACCTGTTGTGCTGCGTACAAGGTTACTGGAACTCTTACATGAAGGACATAATGGTATGTCCGGCATGAAGAGGCGGGCCAGATGTGATTTCTGGTGGCCCAGCATGGATAATGACATTGAGAGATGTGTGCGAAATTGTGTTGCATGCATGTGTAGTGATAAATCCCACACATCTCAAGAAACCACCATCACGCCTACTCCATTGCCTGAAAAGCCTTGGCAAAAGCTTGCTATGGATATTTGTGGACCGTTCTGTCCCAAAGTTATTGAGAACAAATATGCTATAGTCATGATGGACTATTTTACCAAGTGGCCTGAGGTTACGTTTGTGAGGGAGATCAAGTCGTCCAATGTCATTGATTTTTGTGAAGACGTTTTTCATAGAGAAGGCTACCCTGAGAGTATCACTACTGATAACGGTCCACAGTTTCTGGCAAATGATTTTGCCGAGTATTTGAAGAAGTGTGGTGTGAAGCATTGTACCACTGCCGTTTACAATCCTAGGGAAAACGGCATGATTGAGAGATTTAATCGCGTCTTAAAGGAATGTGTACAGTTGGCTAATGCTGATGGGGCTGAGGTTAAAAGAGCTGTAAAAGAGATGATCTGGAGTTATCGCAACACACCTCACACTGCTACTCAAGAAACTCCTTTTAGTCTTCTTAAGGGGCGTTTGGCATGTAACAAGGTGACACCGGCATGGATGTGCAAGGTGGCTTCCAAGCGTGTGCATAGGGATGTCTTGGCATGCAGAGTACATGATTATCAACAAAGGTACACAAATAGGCACAATGACAAAATAAGGAGGAATGTTCGCGATTTTAGGGTTGGTGACTGGGTAAGAACTTGTCTTGTAGGAAATCAGAGAGTGGGT
This sequence comes from Calotriton arnoldi, assembly GCA_963921515.1. Classification (NCBI taxonomy): domain Eukaryota; kingdom Metazoa; phylum Chordata; class Amphibia; order Caudata; family Salamandridae; genus Calotriton; species Calotriton arnoldi. The sequence goes on along the minus strand of CAWUFW010005136.1, from coordinate 204,348 downwards.
TTGTCTAAGTGGTCCAAGCTCAAAGAAGTTTTGAAGGTTGTTGGTAATTGTGTCTGGTTGAATGATGGAAGGAGGTGGAATATGTGGAAGATAACCATGTGCAGCAGCTTGGAACGTGACATGTGGTTGAAAAACAAAAATGATTCTTGCATTTCTGGTCCTAATGATTTTGAAGTCAGAAGGGTGTCGGATCGTGTTAGGTCCAAACCATTTTGGCACAAAGATTATTTATGTGCTTAGGATGTCTTAACTCTTAGGTCTGTTATGTAGATGTTTTAACTTTATGGTTTTCATTTTTCTTCTTGTTTTTTTTATTTTAAGGGGGGAAGATGTGTTGTATTGTACTATCTGGGCACGGGCATCCACATGGTTTCCATGGCTCCTGCTTGTTATCTTCACCGGATTCTGGAGTGTAGAATCCGGGGGAGAGCTGGGCAGTTGCCGTCTGCATTGGACCTGTGTGCCTCTGGGTTGTTCTTCTATACTTAAAATAAACTCTTTCTTCAAATTACGGCGTCCTTTCCACTTCTTAAAAGATTCCACTCAGTAAAAGATCGTTATTGATTATGCCGCCCCATTTTACATTTCTGAAGTTGTTAGTCTGTATTAAAGGTGCTGTATAAGACTCACTTTCACAGCCCTCGGGGGCAGGCAAGATGTCAACAAGAACGTCAGCACCTAGGGGGTTGTAATCACTATCAGAGTGAAATATAACCTTCATATCATTTAAAAAGGGCCACAATCTAAGGTCGAGAAAGATGTAGTCTATGTGGCTAAAAGATCTAGAGATAGAATCCACCGTTACTCGCTCTTAGCCCATATTCTAAGGTCAAGTGAAAAAGCTGGTTCGCGACCTTTACCCAGTTATTTTGCCAGATTTGCAGAGAGGTCTGAAATTCCCCACTCCTCATCCTTAGGTAACAACAGGGACTAGAGCGGTTCGAATGGTTCAAAATTGATATTACAGTCCCCAGCTATAATCACGGGCCATTCATGCTTTAAAGAGTCAAGCAAAAGGTGAATAGAGTGGAGTATTTGTGATTTCACATTGTCGGCAACAGAGAAAACATAAATATTATTCACCACAATATGCCTATAGTTCGATCTGGGGTATTCCTAAAGGATAACTTAACAGCCAAAATATCCTTAGAGCGGGTATCTAGTATTTCTACCTTACAGAAAATTTTGGACTTGATCCAGGTTAAAAGCTCACCTGAGGCTCATCTAGAACTGGCAGGGATAGCGTTGCTATAAAAAGTTAGGTAGCCAGGTCTATACTCTGGGTGGGTTGCCCATGCTTCCTGAAATTAGATGATGTGATGTCTATCAATAAAATCCCCCATTCCGAATCTAGGAATTTTGAATTGATTCCTTGCACATTCCAAGACATCATTTTAATCAAATCAGCCGGCTGAGCCCCGGGAACAATCGGCAACTGCAAGCGCCAAAGGACTACCACCCTCATTTTACCCACTATCTAATGGCTGAGGAGGTTGCAGTCAGCCGATGTCAGAAGCCCCAAGTGAATAAAATCTTTGGGCATAAATATTTGTGGAAAAGACAAATGGCAAGACAGGTGCTCTCTTACTCACAGGTAAAAAAAAACAGCAGGAAGGTTAAGTTTTGAACGAATGGAAGAACCACTATTCAAGGCATTACGGATCTACATACGAATTAGTCCATCCACTAAAGCATTAATCACAAATTTCACACCAATACAATCAGTTGTGCTATACTTATTCACGTATCTAGTTGTGATAACTATATCTTCTCTGATCACTGATCTACAATTGTGAACATGCCTGAGCCAGTGTATTATTTTGTTGGTCAAGGATTCATTACTTTCAAAGTCAGAGTGCCGGAGTTTCGGGACATTAATCAAAAGCACTTCTCTGCTCTGTTGCCTGCACCGGACACTCTGTCTGTTGCCCACAGAATGGAGAAGGGCGGGTGTTCTAGGCTCAATATTCATTACCTGCAATTCATGGTTAGAGGCACAGCTTGTTGCAGTATTCCTATTGTCTGTTGGAAGTGCTGAATTCCTAATGTGTAGGGCATGAGTATTTCGTCTGGTACCACCACCAATGGTAAAATTTGCATTGGGACCCGTCATTGGTGGTGTCCTCTTCTGCAAGTTACCACTGTCTGTGGGGGACGTGTCTCTGGTGCTGGTTGGGAACTGGGAGACAATCTTGGGAAACGTTGGTACTTGTGTCTCAGGCAGCGTATATTACTGTTCAGCCCTCCATTGACCTAAGACTCCAGAAGCAGCCCCGACTTCTACACTTTCTCTGTAAGAAGATGCGTGAATGAAGTAACAGCAGAATTCAACCCCATGATTTCTGTTTTTAATGAGTTAAGTTGGGCCCCAACCATTGCCTCTGAATGTTGGTGTGAATGTTATTGCCGATCAAAAGTGGAAGAGGCATCCTTTAATAAGGGGGCATCGTGCAATGCATTTTTCTCCAGGTCCCCTAATATTTGATACCTGTTTGTACACTTGACGGAAATAGTACCAGGAGTAGGTTCACAGACGACCAAAGAGCGACCCGAATCCCTAAGGCCACTGACTTTTTACATGAAAATTTGCGAGCTAGCTTGATGTACAATAGTGTAGGTAGTGTTTCCTCCTATCTCCCTTCCACGTGACTTAACCAGAAAGGCTTTAATCTTGCCCTGAGCACCTCAAGATTCAGCAGGGCTTTTCCCCTTCTCAGTAGATTTCAACAAGCCCTCTTCTTCTATAAGAACATCAATTTCAGCAAGGTCACAATTCAACGTTGTGTGCTTAGCCTGTTTCCTAGCCTTTTTTGCTTCAGCGAGAATATCTGTAGCTATTCTTTTCCCATTGCAGATCAAGAAGAGACACTAACCCCACAAGACGCTTCTAGCCTTGTGGGTTGACACTTCGTAAATCAAGAGGGGCCCAGGACCCATGAAGTTCGTGGTTAGAGAGCTATATATGGACATAACAATCAAATTGCTTTTAAGTCTAGCCCACCAGGAAAAAATACTTAATTCAATACTACATATTAAGATAACGGTTGATAAGAAAGTACAGGCCGAGACCCACATCACAGGCTAGCGCGACACCATTTCAAATAGATTCATTACAAATCATGGGGCAGAAGGCCGTAAGGCAGGCTAGCAGGAGAGCGTCCAAATATGCCCAATGAGGCCAAGGGAGTCCAGGAGATAGCTCGATTACCAACTTGTGGTGGTATAAGTAATAAAGAACATTAGAGGTACTCAAAGAATAGTTTTACCTGCACTGCAGGCTGTCCAGCATGTCGCGCAGGTCTTGACCCCTTTGCCTGGGACACAACAGCTCAAAACCAGTCAGGCGATGAACAACAGAGCAACTGGCATGCGGGGGCCCTCCTTTACGATCCGACTCAATTGCCTCTCCTCAACAGTCGAGCAGGGAGGGTATAGTCAGGGGCTAGTATAAACAAGGAGAGGATGTGGTCTGACGGCTAGATTGCCGACTTTGGAGCTGGAAAACCAAGGTTCGAGCTTCTAGGTCACGTCCACATCCTGTGATTCTGGGCAAATCACTTAATCTCCCCGTGCCTACCAAAACAAGCATTGGCATAGCCAATAGGTCTCGCCTTTGGGACCTTATGTGTTTAATCAAAACAAAGAAGGAGTATAACCAAAAGACAGCTCACTGTCTATATGGTATTGGGACAAAAGCACAGGAAAGGAAATTGTCCTTTCTTACAAAGACCCCTCACTCACCAACCTAGTTGGGGACATGCTTCATCATTGGGGTCCCACCCGAATAGCCGAATGCTATCCGGGTGTGCTGCGACACCCGATTACAGTGGAGCTGGTTGTTTTGTGATGTGAAAGTGAGTGACTTAATGGTGTTAATTAAAAATTGGCCAGATATGACCCACTGAAAAAACTTTATTCTGGGGCAACTAGACAATGTTAAAAAAGATGGTTAGGATGCCATGTAAGGTTAGATTGACCTTCAGGTATCTTTCAGTGAAAAAAAGTGCATGAAAAGGTGCAATAAAAGGTCTACATGTTTCAACCTATAGTTGGTAGTACTAGGTTTTCTTCAGGACCAGTGAACGTGACCCGGGAGGTCTACACTCGCTAAGGTGTACCCTGCCCTTGGTCACTGCGACCTAACCATGTACTCACGGTCAGGTGTCCTTTAGTTCCATTCGAAAAAAGGAAAATATCTGAAAAGACAAACACATAATCACAAACAAATAAAAATATACAAGTTGCTGTAGTGTGCTTGCTCAAGGAATAAGTGCTCTTGTGTTTCCCAACACTTGTTGTACGTAGCGTATGGATAGAACATGTCTCCAAGTGTGCCTCGTAGCAAAAGAGGCATTGAACTATGGTGAGCATTCATTAATTTCAGTGACACAACTGGTCACCCAACATTTTTTTGATCTTACCCACACATCGTGATCATACAGGTGGGTGTTTTTGTGCACTCCATGTGAATTCGAAGTGCATATGCATCGATGCAATCTTTTATCCCATGCAAGTATCAATGAAATACAAGGGTATGTGTTAAACACCACATACAGCATACATTCGTAGTGGGTTTAGACGCTCTCATTCAAATAAGTGAGGGCGTGACAGAGTTGCATTCATGCGTAATTTGCAAACGTGTTGATAATCGGGATATCTGGGTTCGTGGGAGTGGGAAAAAAAAGGGGCTTACTAAAAGCGCAATGTTCGCGTGCCTCATGGGAGTCGGGGTCGTGGTAAATAACTCTGTACACGATCTGGTTAAAATCCAAAAGATTAGTAAAGTCCCGAAGGACGTAGGGAGAAAATAGATTCCCGCATCTCATTCAGGTACTTACTTGGTGGAGCTATTCACCGGCTGCTGCGCCTACCCACACAGACCCGTTGCCACTCCCTGCAGGATCACCGCATCGGAGCAGCCATGCCGGTTATGTGCAGGCGCTTCCGGGTGCGCGAACAGAGGGCGAGGCTGAGTAGTCACGTGGCCGGCGTCAGCACGTCGGTGGGAGTATTCAAGGACTCTATAGCTGGAAACTGGTTGCGAGACAATAAAGTTATAGCCAGCAATTCCAATCACACAGAATATCGTGTATGATGTGTAGATAGCACACAGATAATCAAAGATGGAATTTGGTATTTGTGAGCACGCTGGGTGAAATGACTGGCAATATATAAAAAAAGGCCAAAGATGGAAATCAGAATTACTGATTAAAAGGGCGCAAGGCGATATAGTCAGACATTCAGTCACAGCGATATAATCAAGCGCAAGGCGATATGATCAGGCATACAGTCACAGTGACTAGTGCTCTTAAGTGAGAGTAAATCCAGTGCTCACAACGTCTCTGTGTGTATTATTAATGTGGGAGTAAGTGAATCGCATGGTCTAGTACTTACTCATGTTGTTTAATTCCCAGTTCCATACTATATGGGTCATACATTTAATAGTGATGGCAAGACAGAATAGAGCATGGGCACATTGTAAGGATGTTGAAAAGAGAATGTTGGCATTGAACAATTCAGGCACATAATAGGTCATTTTGGTAGAACTGAGTTCCATGGGATATTTTCGTTCAATCCCTCCCTATGGGTGGAAAGCCTATAAATCCACCGTTGCTCCTTTTCAAATAGTCTTTGTTGCACATTTGGACCCATTTTAATTTGTTCAATTACGGTCCATTTCATATCATTTGGTGTGTGGTTTTTTAGGAGAAAGTGTTCAGTGAGTTTAGTTGTGGTTCTTTTGCACCTAATTGTACTGCGGTGCTTGCATATTCTCTGTTTGATTTTCCTGCATGTCATGCCCACATATTGCAGATTACAAGGGCACTTTATTAGGTATACCACATTAGTGCTGTTGCAGTTCGTATGGGCTTGTTGAGTCCATATTTTTCCTTGTTCCAGTGATAATGTTTTTGTGTTGCTCGTAAAGTGGCAGACACTACAGTTACCACACTGATAGTGTCCTACAACATTCGGTAGACCCCACGCGTTCAGTACAGTGGAAGGTGTTTCTGGTCTTGGTTCCTTCGGACGTGTATTTATCAGGGAGTCCTTTAGGCTCCTCGCCTTTTTGAAGGAGAATACCGGTTTTTCCCAATGGAGATTACCCGTATTAATAATGGATCAATGTTTGTTGATAGATCTGGTCATGTAATTAGAAGCTGTACTGTATGTCGTAACACACGTGAGAGGAATTGCTCCATCCGTCTGTGTTTTATCTTCAAGGAGAGCTTCCCTTGGTTGATTACGTGCTCTTTTTTGACACTTTTTGAGGATATTCTCCGGGTAGCCTTTATCAGATAATTTTTCGGTCAGTTCCTTTGCCTGGCTGCGGTAGTCAGTGGTTTTACTACAGTTGCGACGCAGTCTTAGATATTGCCCATAGGGCAAATTCTCCCTTATCGGTCTGGGATGAAAACTGTCGAATCTGAATAGGTTGTTCTTAGCACTGGGTTTGTGGTGGGCTTTTTGTCTCCAAGTCACCATTCTCTTTGGTGATAACTACATCCAAGAATATCATAGTTTTGGGGTCCATGATATGGGTAAACCTCAGGTTTTGGTCACAAGTGTTGATCCATAGGATAAAATCCCTTAGGGTCTCGACCGGTCCTTGCCAAATGGCAAGGACGTCGTCGATATACCTTCTCCAAAAGACGATATTAGTGTAAAAGGAATTCTGATTGTTAAGTATGAATTTTTTCTCAAAGTTGAAGACATAAAGTCCCACTACACTTGGAGCGAATGTGCTCCCCATTGAAGTACCCCTCGTCTGGAGGTAGAGGGCTCCCTCAAACTCGAAGTAATCCTTTTCAAGGCCAGTCTGGCACATTCCAGGATGAAGGCCTTAGGTGTCCTGTATGTCCATGGTATTTCATTCAGGGCTATTTTTAGTACTTCCAAAGTATCGTCCTGTGGGATGCTGGTATATAGGCTTTCAATATCAAAGCTTACCAAGATGGTAAACAACTGGTACAAAACACCTCTACCTACCTACAGGATACAAAAAGCCTCCTGAAATTACTCCAAGACCTTGTAGTGGATGAAAATACCATCTTGGTAAGCTTTGATATTTTTTCACTGAAAGATACCTGAAGGTCAATCTAACCTTACATGGCATCCTAACCATCTTTTTTAACATTGTCTAGTTGCCCCAGAATAAAGTTTTTTCAGTGGGTCATATCTGGCCAATTTTTAATTAACACCATTAAGTCACTCACTTTCACATCACAAAACAACCAGCTCCACTGTAATCAGGTGTCGCAGCACACCCGGATAGCATTCGGCTATTCGGGTGGGACCCCAATGATGAAGCATGTCACCAACTAGGTTGGTGAGTGAGGGGTCTTTTTAAGAAAGGACAATTTCCTTTCCTGTGCTTTTGTCCCAATACCATATAGACAGTGAGCTGTCTTTTGGTTATACTCCTTCTTTGTTTTGATTATCTGACCCTAAGGGGACCAGGAGATTTCCTGCAATCCTGTGAAAATCCCTTTCTCTCCTTCTTGTTTTGAACCTTATGTGTTTAGCCAGAACTTTTGGCTATGTTGTAGAGCATTGTGGCTGCTGTGCATCATGTTGAAAAGTTATAAAAAAAGTGTTAAGCATTTTTGTTACCTTTATACAAACCAAGACGACATTATATACAACTGAACAACCTGATTAAAAAGATTTTAACATAAAAAATGTCTTCTATTTTTTTGTACTTGCACTGCTGGCAACTTCTTCCTGCCTGTTCTCATGCTTGTTTGTTATAATTTTTTTTGTTATGGGGGAGCAGGACATAAATAACGGGGAGTGGAGGTTGGAAAACAGTAATTTAATTAGAACACGAGCAGCGGACGGACACTAGAGGAGAATCAACAGATGCCAGATTATGAGGGCAGAGTGACGTGATGCTTAGGTGATGTTTAGGTGATGCTTAGGTGGTGCGCTGATGCAAAATGGTGGTGGTGAATGATGTTTGGTGCTCAGGTGGTGCCACTATAAGGTGTGGATTGGAGGTACGTTGTGGATTGTGGAGTTGAAATATGTTGTTTGGTGTGTAATTATGTGGTGTGTATTGGAAATGTGTGGAGTTGAATTGTGTGGCCTGGAACTGTGGTGTTGAGTGAAATTATGCTTAGTGAAATTGTGTCGTAGTGTGGATTGCATTTATGTTGATTGGTGGTATGTGGCATAGAGTGCATTTATGTGGAGTGTATTTATGTTGCATTGAGTAGAGTGTAATTATGTGGCGTGTAATTATGTAATACTGAGTGGTTTGCGGAGTGTATTTATGTTGCATTGAGTAGAGTGTAATTATGTGGCAAATAACTATGTCGCACTGAGTGGTATTTTGTGGAGTGTATTTATTTTGCATTGAGTAGAGTGTAATTATGTTGTGTAATTATGTGGCACTGAGTGGTATTATGGGGAGTGTATGTTGTATTCAGTAGAGTGTAATTATGTGTCGTGTAATTATGTGGCACTGAGTGGCATTATTTGGAGTGTATGTTGCATTGAGTGCAGTGTAATTATGTAGCATATAATTATGTGGCACTGAGTGGTATTGTGTGGAGTGTATGTTGCATTCAGTAGAGTGTAATTATGTGGCGTGTAATTATGTGGCACTGAGTGGTATTATTTGGAGTGTATGTTGCATTGAGTGCAGTGTAATTATGTAGCATATAATTATGTGGCACTGAGTGGTATTGTGTGGAGTGTATGTTGCATTCAGTAGAGTGTAATTATGTGGTGTGTAATTATGTGGCACTGAGTGGTATTTGGAGTGTATGTTGCATTGAGTGCAGTGTAATTATGTAGCATATAATTATGTGGTACTGAGTGGTACTGTGTGGAGTGTATGTTGCATTCGGTAGAGTGTAATTATGTGGCGTGTAATTATGTGGCACTGAGTGGTATTGTGGGGAGTGTATGTTGTATTCAGTAGAGTGCAATTATGTGGTGTGTAATTATGTGGCACTGAGTGGTATTATTTGGAGTGTATGTTGCATTGAGTGCAGTGTAATTATGTAGCATATCATTATGTGGCACTAAGTGGTATTGTGTGGAGTGTATGTTGCATTTAGTAGAGTGTAATTATGTGGTGTGTAATTATGTGGCACTGAGTGGTATTTGGAGTGTATGTTGCATTGAGTGCAGTGTAATTATGTAGCATATAATTATGTGGTACTGAGTGGTACTGTGTGGAGTGTATGTTGCATTCAGTAGAGTGTAATTATGTGGCGTGTCATTATGTGGCACTGAGTGGTATTATTTGGTGTATGCTGCATTGAGTGCAGTGTAATTATGTAGCATATAATTATGTGGCATTGAGTGGTATTGTGTGGAGTGTATGTTGCATTCAGTAGAGTAATTATATGGTGTGTAATTATGTGGCACTGAGTGGTATTTGGAGAGTATGTTGCATTGAGTGCAGTGTAATTATGTAGCATATAATTATGTGGCACTGTGTGGTATTATGTGGAGTGTATTTATGTTGCATTGAGTAGAGTGTAAGTATGTGGCGTGTAATTATATGGCACTGAGTGGTATTATGTGGAGTGTATTTATGTTGCATTGAGTACAGTGTAATTATGTGGTGTGTAATTATGTGGCACTGAGTGGTATTATTTGGAGTGTATGTTGCATTGAGTGCAGTGTAATTATGTAGCATATAATTATGTGGCACTGAGTGGTATTGTGTGTAGTGTATGTATCATTCAGTAGAGTGTAATTATGTGGCGTGCAATTATGTGGCACTGAGTGGTATTATTTGGAGTGTATGTTGCATTGAGTGCAGTGTAATTATGTAGCATATATATAGCAAATGTGTCGTTTGTATGTTTTCTCCTGCTTTATTTAACAGTTATAGTGTTTGCATGAAGTATAAAACTGATATAGTTACGGGGTATTATGATGCTGTTTAAGCGTAGGTATAAAAAAAATACTAGTTAGAATTGTACCATAAGGCGCATTTAAATAATGAGTGTTGTTGCTAAAACGGAAGTATTACAAAAGCGTTACGAAGATTTCAAAAGCCACACACGTAAACAAAGCCCTGCAGACTAAAAAGTGAATGCCGTAAAAAGTTACGCAAAGGCATGTACTAATAAAAACAACGTCTTATGTGGTAGCATGGAAGCATGGAGCATGGAAGCGCAATAAAAATGGAAGAAGGCACGCACTGGATAATAAAGTGCCGTGGATTGCGCGGTGCTGTTTGTTTGTTCCTTAGTTTGTTTTTAGGGTGTTGCGAAATGTCAAGTTTGTTGAAAATAAATAATGCCTTTTAAGCGATTCTTGCTTTTAGGTGACCCTTGCTGTGTTTTTGGGAGGTTTTTCGGAGGCGCTAATGTACTACATTTCACTGATGGTGCGCGCTGCTTTTCTTCCTCCTTTTACTTTACTTTAGTGTTTGGGGACATAAGTGTGGAAGACTTGCTATGGTTTGCTAATACAAACGTGCTTTAAAAACGTAAGAATTCCCTCATGGGAGAACGCTGCGCCGCAGTGTGCTAAAGTGAATGCGGCATGGGAAAGTTAAAACTCGTATTTGAAATAATGGACGCTGCGGCTTAGTGAGCAAAAGCGCCGTGAAAAATGCGTAACTGTTATCGTCCCGGAAACTGTGGGCATAAATAATGCTGAAGACACATATACATCAAAAGTATTACGAAAGTATTTCAAAAGTTCAAAAAGCCACACAACTAAACAAAGCACCACAGGTTGGTAAACTGAATGTGCCCAAAAGTTCTGCAAAGGCATGTACTAATATAAAGAACGTTATATGTGGTAACATGGAAGCGCAATAAAAATGTACGAAAGCACGCACTGGATAATAATGTGCCGTAGATTGCGCGCTGCTGTTTTTTTGCCCCTTACTTTATTTTTAGGTTGTTGCAAAATGCTAAGTGTGCCAAAAATAAATAATGCCTTTCAAGTCCCCCACGCCTTTTAGGTGACCCTTGCTGTGTTTTTGGGAGGCACTGACGTACTACGTTTTCCAGATGGTGCGTGCTGCTTTCCCTCCTCCTTTTAGCGAGCGCCCAAATGCTAAGTGTGAAGAAGGTGCCATGGCAACAGAAGGAATGGTTATGCACGGGCATTAGTACATTAGTATTTGCTGTGTCTTTTAATAAATGGCATTGCATTTGTATAACACTACAACTCGTGGGTGTGCTTTGCAGTGAGCTGGGCCAAATACTAGCTACAACATACCATATTTTAATGCGCTCCTTTATTATTTTTCCACAATGTAACAGCTTGTAGCCACAGGTGATTAACCAGTGGAGGCTCCTTTAAGTTTGGGGTTTCCTTGTTTGCAAATGTTAAAGTAAAGCTTTCACGGACATGGAAAAAGTCGCAGCATGTGGTCTGCAAACGAAAGCACTTTGCTTTTAGAGGCTAATTTACCAGGAACAATAGATGGTGTTATAGATAAGATTGAGAGACTTGCCTCCCAGAAAGTAAACACAGTGCTAAAGGGCATGTGTCTGCCTGTTGAGAAGTATCTAGTCAGGGAACAGTAAACAGATGCTGGCTTTGATATTACAAACCCTTGAAGATGCGTTAAGAATGTGTTACAACTTCTGCCTGCATTAAAAATTGTATATCCCTTCGTAAATGCATCCCATGTGTCCGTAGCTGTGATGTTTGTAAAAGCTACCACGTTATGTTTTCCCATGTGTGCGCGCTGCTCCCCCGCCTCCCGAAATGTATTTTCAGTATTTAGCCATGTGACCGGTACTTTATTTTTAGGCTGTAGCGGGTTGGACGCATACATGCAGTCTAGAGATGAAACGTACAAAACACAGACTTTATAATTGTATTAATGAATGGGTAAGCCGCATGGTGTACTTTATTTCACTTAAGAGCAACACCGAGCAGGAATAACAAGGAAAAACGCGAGCACCATCTGTTTCCAATTAACGCAAACGCGATAATTGGAAACAGATGGCATTGATCCTCGCTCCCGAGCACCCTAGGCCAGGTAACAAAGAAGGCGGGACAATCACCCGCCTTGGACCAATTGCGTGCTGTCTTTTTAAGAAAGACGCATGCACAGGCCAATTGCGAGTTAATAAAAAAAAAGCACACGCACATGCGTGTGTTCTGAGTTCGAAAGCCCTTACTAAATGCCTCGCAGAGCAACGCATGCGCGCTGGCTCAGGCCAGACCTAAAAATGAATGTGTCTTTGTGTAACGTAACCCGTGCTCATGTAAAGCGCTCCAATACCTTCGGGTCGAGTTCGCGCTATATAAATCTGCAAAAAAAAAAAACGACAACATGTCAAAAAATAGTCTTACCACAAGGTACAAGGGGTTGATGTAATGAGCCAAGGAGGGTGGCCCTGCCCTGCCTCTTCCTGGCGATGATGGGTGCAGGATGGGCTCGACCCTGGCCTGGGCGCAGCCCACACGTGTCCAGCGGATAAGAAGGTGGTAGTGCACTTGAAAAGCACACAGCACAGTGGAGTCAGGCACGCCCCTCCTTAGCAGCACGGCAGTCGGGGACAGTGAATCCAACAACTCCTGAACGTCGTGCGCCGTGGAAGGTGGTAAGGCACTTAAAAAGCATGGGGTGTGGGGTATCAGGCACGGCCCCTCCTTACCAGCACAGCAGTCTGGGACAGTGAGTCACCTGGAACCAACAACTCCTTAATGTCCCGTTTTTTATGGTAATTTTCAATGATGGTAGGAATTTTTGGGAGAATACGGAAATACTCATCTAAATATTTTTAATGAGTGAAAAATTGAATATAAATAAAAATAAGCATTTTTGATGTATATTTTTTGTTAGGTTAGTTAAAATAAAAGGAAATAAACATACAGCATCTTAAAAAAACATTGATACTTGAAAAACAAAATTACCTTGAACATTTTAATTTATGCATTCTATATGTAGAAATGACTTGCTAAGTTATTGGTTAGGGTTTTTGTAAATTCTCATATTCCACTTGAATCGTATAGGAGTCCCTAATTAAATCAAAACATAGCTTTAAGAATTACAGTGTTAAACAATTGTTTAAACGTTTATGTTAATGTTGGCGATTTTACGATAGTGTACTTATCTTTTTAGTCAGGCAGGCAAGAGCTCACTGCAGAACATCTGGATACCTCTGAGTCAGTCTTACGAGTGTTCAGAAGATGGTGAGCTGCCTTTTTTACTATATTTTTAATGTCGGTCCCTAAATCTGAAACAAAACTGGAGTATGAAACTATATATCTTTTGAATGTTACATGATTAAACCTACATTGTTTATTCAAAAATAAAACTGAACGGCCATAATGCCCTTGCAGATAAGCGTCATACCAGTCGGTCAATCAGTCAATTTATTTTTGAATAATAGTTAATAAAGTGTATTTAATATGCACTTTGAGTTTTAAAACAAATTAGAAAAACGCAGAGTAAAAAATATATTTATGGAGTAAAGACTTTCGTTGTAGAGGCAGTTATCATTGTATCAAATTTAATTGTGAAGTAAAGGCATGCAGAGTAAAAACTGCAGGGTAAATGCATGTGGACAGAAAGTATGCAGAGTAGTGTCTGATATTCGTAATGCATCATTAACATACTGCGCAACGCAGTATAAAGTCAGACTGCCATTTATTCAGGAGTTCCTTGCCACAAATCTGTTTACATTGAGAAGCTATTTAGCTTTCAATTACTTTGCAAGAAAATAAAGGACTGAAACTAGCGGAAAGTCATTAGGTTATTATCAGGTTGAGGCTTTCTTTAACAGGAAAGGATCTTTAGCTGTGAGCAATGACATGGAATTATTGCCAAGCTGAGGACTACACATTGTGAGCTGATTATATCAATGATGCAGTAGGTGTCCAGTGTGTAAGTTCACAGCAGTGTTGTAAAGGATCACTGCCTGGAAGGGATGAGGTAAACATGTATGGATGGGATGGGCAGTCAATTGTGTTGTGCTTTTTATTGTTAAAACTTCATGATGCAATGCATCACCCTTGGGCTACCTTGTTATTGGAGTGTTAATCATGAAACTTGAATCGACATAAAAGGCTCATTACGATGGCAGTAGGACGAGTGTCCGACTGCCATTGTTTCGGGCAAGAGACCATCCGACAAGGAGTCGGCCGTCCTGACAGTCCAATTACGATACAACCGCCATGCAGGTGGTCTTAAAATGCTTTTTACTATTGCGGTTTGTGCAGCGACCCAGGAAAAGGGCTGCTGCATAAGCCGCAATAGTAAAAAGGATTTTGAAAACATTCATGCACCGTGTGCCAGGCACCATGTGGTGCCTGCCACATGGTGCATGGATGTTTGGGGAGCACAACATGTGCTCCCCTAGCCACACTGCAAAGGCCCACGGGAGCCAGGGGCCCTGCTGGGGGCCCCCAAAGTCCCTTTCCGGCAGCATTTTCATCGCAGTGGGACCGCCTTGAAAAGGCTAATTCCTATGGTGGTGCCTCCGCAGGTTCTGCCTCCATTGTAGGGATTAGGCTCCGACTGCCGTCCGACAGGCTCCTTGAGCCTGTCGGAGGCAGTGCTCTTTCCCCCACCTAAATCGCTCCAACTGCTGGTATTGTAATCTGGCGGTCTGACCGATACCCTGGCTGTTGGGCAGACGACTACTGACGGCTTGTCGGTGGCGGTCCGCCCAACATCCTAATGAGGCCCAAAGTGTTGATTGGGGAGAAGCCGCTAAGCTCTCTGCAGGGATGTAACATAGGGGCGGCCAGAGGTCGCAATTGACAACTGTAGCTGTTTTCTGTGCCAGTGTGGTTGACCTCCTAAAACTCTGCAGTTTCCATTGAGACATCTTACAAGTGTTTTGGAGATATGGCTACTTAGGTATATCAAACACACAAAAGGTGATGGGAGGAATGCTTGTAATTTGTCTAACCACTGGCAATCGCTTGGGGTAGCAACACAACCCATCGGTCATTTGGCACCTCAGTTTGAACCTGGCAAATGCAAATCAGCCTTGACCCTGCTCCTCATGGAAACCAATCAGCCCAAACTACCAGGCCAGGTCCTCACTGAAACAGAACACAAGCAACCTAGGAATGGTTTCACCCTGATAAGGGCTCATCAGCCAGGTATTGCTTAGTTCCAGTGGCACAGTGATCACGGGACTCATGTCTCAGCATACCCTTGCCACTTAGGGCGATACATCAAACACACGAAAGACGATGAGAGGAATGCTGGCAATTTGCTCGGTAGCATCCCAACCCATCATTCTTTCGCTTACCACTCCATCTCAGTTTGCACCCAGACAAATGCAAATCAGCCTTGAACCCGCTCCTCATGGGAACAGTTCAGCCCGAACTGCCAGGCCAGATCCTCACCGAACCAAAACACGCAACCTAGGACCGGTTTTGCCATGATAAAGTAAACCCTTTGCATACTTTGGAAATCAGTAATACATAATTATTCAGATGGGTTCTATTTCATCAGTGGTGCAAGCCTTTCTCTAGTGTGCATGCTGTGTCTACTAGATCTACAGGATTCATGCCAATGGACCCGATTCAGGTGGGAGACTCCCGATTTCTGAAACCACAAATGGCTTTATTTTGGTTGTCTCCCACCTGAAATTGCCTCTGCTTTAATAGGAGTCAATAGAGTAAATAAATTCTCCCGATAGCATTTGTAAAATCTCCCACTTTCCTCTTCTAAAATGTTGGCATGCACGGGTTTCTGAAAGACAGTAAATGAATTCCCTGATTTAGCAAACTGAACGTGTTAAGTTGCTAAATTGTTGAGTTATCTCTGCCAAATTCTGAGTTCTATATTTGACCATGTGGACATGGCAATCAGAGACATGCCCCTGGGAAGGGCAGTGCTCTGGCAAGACTGGCTACAATCTGCTCGCTTCCCATCAAAGGTTAAGACCACATTGTGGGCCATACAGAGGAGATATATAGGGCTTTATAAAGCTCCCACATAAATAAATAAGGTGCAACAAATCAATTGTCTCAAATGGTATCTTTTAAAGCTGTTCTCTACAGGTACATGGTGGTTGGGCCTCCCCTCCCTCATCTTCTTATATTAGCATATCAGCAGCAAGGCAGCGCCTAGCTTGCTTCGATCCTTGCTTAGGCACTCGTTTAATGGTGAAGTATCTTCCATCGAGGTGTTCAAGGGGTTGGCATGATTTGGAGACTTAGCTGCCTGCAAAATTATCTAAGTCCAACTTGTTTTCTTCCCCCAGCACTTCCCTCTTTCATGATAGTTTTCGAAGATATTAAACCCTAAAGGTGGCAAAGATTTGATTTGCTAATTTATTAAAAACATAAACCCCAATACTGGTTTAAATTCATGCACGCTTGAGAAAATATATCAGAAGGGTTCTAGAGTGTTTCCCATGTGAAATGATTTATTGCAATCACTGTAGCCATTTTCACTTTTTGCACCCTTCACTACTGATCACTTATTGATATCATTATTTTGATTTACATGTATTTTAAAACCAACCCATAAAAAATTAATTCACCACCAGTTCCTAAGGTTTGTGCGCGCACCCACACTGCGGCGTTTCACAGGGACTTTGCCAACATTGCTAATGCGGTTCAGTAGTAATAAGTAAGGGGCATATTATCAAGAACGGCGTTAAAATTATGGAGAATTCCAATAGAAGCCCATGTTGACACCAGAACATGGGCTTCTATTGGAATTCTCAAGGGCATATTATCAAGCCCATTATTGCCGCTTTAGCGGCAGTTTTCTGCTGCTAAAGCGGCGATAATTTTAACGCCGTTTCTTGATAATATGCCCCTAAATTATTATTATATGTTGGAACTATTATCATATTTCTGGCACTCTATTTTGCCTTTTAATTGGATGAAAGTAGACGGGCATGATTTTGCAGCAGCCTCAGAGTAAGTCAGCAGTTTACTGTGTTATATTGTGTGGCCCAGTGCCATTGATGTACTTTTGGGCTGTCCAAATTACAGCCTGTTCTTTGCAAGATTGTCCCTGGCATTCGTTTTAGAATATGACTTCCTTTTTATTCACTTGATGCAATGCTGCTGGTTTCGTTCAATTAAATAGAAGTTCTACACAAAGCATACTAGTCTGTCAAGGCTTTTAAATGGATTTATCAGACCTTTTAGTCCAAGACTTTGGCAAGTGTGTATATATTATCCAATCACTATATTATTTATTGATAGATTGATTCATCCAATTAAGGTCCCAGGTGACCTCATATCCTAATATGTCCCCCATGTGACCTATTTTTTTTTATTTATTTGGTTATAAATAAACTGTTTACAACACATTGTGTGAAATCGCTGTGTCAAGAGCACGTATAAATTAAGTTACAGGTGAATAACTTTGAAATTCTTTCCCTTCAATGAGGCTGTTGATTTCAAATTTTAACATTTCACCACCCACAGTAGGAACACATTCCTACACATAAAATCCGATTAGACACACAAGGGGTTTCAGTGTCATCCTACACATAGTACATTAGTCAGGTAGTTAAATTGACATTAAAATATGTTAGGTGCCCCATCAGTCACTAGGAGTAAACGCCCCCAAATCATGCGGAGAGTGAATCTGCCATTTCCACCCACCACGCGATATATTTGTTGATTTGTCCGGACTTCTTTTAGTCTCCTTTGCTCGGCAAGCGCCTGTCACAGCCTTCAGGTATGCACACTTCGTAGGTGCTCCACAAGAGATGCGATGTATTTCCATGCGCCCTTTGCCCAGCACCAGTACCAACATGGAAAATGTATATGGCATTTTCTGTTTATTAAGTTTGGGAGTAAGTCTGAACACACAATGCTTTAACATAGTAGCTATGCTAACCGGCCCCACTCTCTTCAGGATCTTAGGGCCTCATTACGACTTTGGTGCCGGCTCAACGCCGGCTCCACTATACCAAAGCCGCGCAAGGTCCATCGACCGTATTACGAGTTGAAAATGTGCAACTCGTAATACTGTCGGCGGTCCTTTGGCCATTTTTATGGTGGGGCCTTGAAAACAGGCACCGCAATGGGAACGGCCAAAAAGTTCCAGCAAGGCATTACCGCTGACGTCCATGCCATGCTGGAACTGGGGGGAATACAGACATGGGGGCACATGTTGTGCCCCCCTGAATGTATCCCATGGCGTGGGGGGCATGGAGGCCTTTGTTCTTGCACCGCCAGCTTTTTCATTGCGGGGCTCTGCCATGAAAAGGCTGGTGGTGCAAGAACTCAAAATATACTGAGCGAGACTGCTCCAGTCCCTGCTCAGCATAATGCGTTGTGGTGCTCCTTCGCGACCGCCAGGGAATGACTGTTCCCTGGCGCAGCAGGCGGTCCACCGCTGATACAACTTTGTATCGGCAAAACAGTGGACCGCCACTCCTGCGCCACTGCGAGTCTGGCAGTCGCAAGACCGCCAGACTCCTAATCAGGCCCTATGTTACCACCTCCCGGTAGTTCCTGACAGGCCACATTCCCAGAGCACATTATTACTTCTGCATTTAGCACAGACAGGGGGTCTGTCCGTAAATATTCTATGGAGCCTCAATGGAGTAAGGTAGTTACAATGTAAAAAGTAAAAATGTCACAATTTGAATCTAGTATTACTGGCTATCAACTGGAACTGTGCTCTCCCAGTCTTTATCTGAGTGGGGCTTCCATTTTTGTCTGCCCCTCGCAGGGAGTTTCACTCTGTCCCTCTTAAGGCCTTTATATGACCTGGATATGAGCTTACAACCATATCCACTTCCCAGCCTCACCTCCAGCATCTCAGGCAGGGATAGCGCAGAGGGAAACTTGGTCCATATCTTCTTACAGTGTTTGTTGGCTTGGTACATTTCCCCTTACCAGCCCCGCATGGATCTCTAAATGTACATCAGACGGGTCCAGGTCCACCAATCTGAGACATCAGCCTTCCTTCCAGACACTGCCTGTCCCTTTATTTCACTCATGCAGGTTCCTGCTTTCTCCTTTGGTGACTTTTTTCTGTCTTTCTCTTCTTCCTTTTTCCTCTTTGTGTGTTTTTCTCTCTCTTAGGAAATGTCTGATGAGGATAAAATAAGTGCCGGTGTCCAGAATTGAGCTCTGGTGGGCCCCACCGGAAACTACTGGCTCAAATTAAGCACTGCTACCGAGTGATTTGTCACACACACCTGCATGTGAAGGGTTTCTATCTGGATAGGATTTGATCCTTGACTTGAGTAGGGGTTACCTGACTGGTGGCAATTCATCTTTGGGAGCTTTCAGGAGTATGAGAGGGGTTTGGGGTGTGAACACCTGCTAAAGATTAGAAGCACCTTCAGCCTAGCAGGAGTAGGTGCAA
This sequence comes from Calotriton arnoldi, assembly GCA_963921515.1. Classification (NCBI taxonomy): domain Eukaryota; kingdom Metazoa; phylum Chordata; class Amphibia; order Caudata; family Salamandridae; genus Calotriton; species Calotriton arnoldi. The sequence continues at coordinate 185,102 of CAWUFW010005136.1, read as the reverse complement.
TCCAGGCCTCTAAAGACTGTAGTTTCAGCTTAGGATGCCAACCTTGAAAGCTCTTCGATTTCTTCAGGAGAGGATGTGGCTCAGCCGGCAGAGCTGCCGACTTGGGAGCTGGGCATTCGGGTTTGAGTCCCAGTGTCGGCACAACATCCTGTCATTCTGAGCAAATCACTTAAGTTCCCCCGTGCTCATGGACAGTGCCTGGATACCCTCACGGGAGATAAGCCTCGCTATATAAATTTACCAACTTTAACTCTTCATCGCACATGAAGTGTAATTGTGCTGCAGTAGGCAGTAACTCTATGATTAAAATGTAGCATGTTACTGCTCAAACCACCAACACCCAGTCTTGCTTATTTAACATGTATTCCTTCAACAGCATCTCTGTCTTGCACGTGTTGCTATATGGATTACTAGGCTCTCTTTTATTGCTCCCATTTTTTGGTGTACATTAAGCCTCGGAGGAGTTCGCATAGCGGTGCTACGTGGAACTCCGTGAAGCGGAAACAAAACTCTGCGACACTACGCGGATTTCCGCAGGCGGAGTAGCTTGCTCTGCCCGTTCGTGACTCATCATGAGACGTTTCTGACGTTCTGCAAGGCAGATTGCGTGCTTGGGGGAAATATCGCACGAACTTCATCACGCGGTCGTCGATGGGCGCGGTGAAGGAAGTAACCCATTTAGGGCCACCCGGGTCACTAATGACCACCTCTCAGCCTTCCGTACTAAATGAAGAGTCGGTCAGACAGTAGAGAATACAAACCAAATACTGTTTATTCATATGCACTCAGAGTGGAGCCCCATCTGCCCAGTCGCTAGGAGTGCTATAAAGGGGAACTGAAATCGACAAGCATAAAGATACATTATGTACATTTTGTAGTCAAGCAGAAACACGCCCACAGTGGAATTTTCCAAGCAGGTGCAGCTAAACAATGAAATACAAACAAAAGGTTTCAACTTCTCCTATCTGACACACACTAACATAATCCAAGGTCGTTCCATCCTAAGCCCACCACCAGACGAGTGGTAGAGGGCCTCTATCTAGAGGGAAAGGCATGCCCTAATATGAACAGTGCACTTGTTACTGAAACAAAACCTAAGTGAAGAAACGAAACTCAGAGTTAAGCATTTCTCGGAATTAGACGAGATCAGTTTCGAGCAGCCTGAAATGGCCCCTAAAAAGAAAATGGCGCAGCGAATGCTAACTTACATGGAGCACTGCGTAAGCATAAATAGTTTCTATTCTAACAAACTCCTTTTAGCATGAGCTAAAACATTTTCCAATGGTAACAAAAGGAAACCAAACTACGAACAACAATAAGAAACCACATTAATAAACAGTTATGAGCACTCCATACCATCAGCATCAGAAAGTGAAACAGCAAGCAGGGAAGAATTTTTGAATATTCCCTCATCGATATTCATCAGATCCTGAATATCCTATTGAATCATTATAGCTGCATTTGTGTCATGAATTGATATCTTGTGTTTAGGTGTGAGAATAGTGGTACAGTAGGAGCAGAAGAAGGGAAGACACTGAATAAGGGCACAGCAGAGCACCAATACCACAATCAGATAAATCATTTTTTCAAGAACCCAGCCCCAGCTGCCAAAAAGGGACCAACTCCAATTCCCACTTTCCATTCCTTTGACGTTTTCAAGAATATCTAGCCTTTTCACCCCTGGCCATGGAAGTACCACCCAATGTGAAAATAGAAGAATGGATGTATCCAAAAGTGATCCCATTACTAGAATTATTGACCTCCCTCCCTCACAGAATTCTTTCATCAGGGTCCTTTTCACCCATCGCTTGTTAGGCTTGGCATATTTACAAGGTACACCCAAGGGCAATACCATTCCAAGAGCTACATCATCTGTGCCATTATGAACATTAGAATACGTCCCATTAGACAAAAAGAAAAACCCTGGGTGTGCATAAATCGGTCCCTCATAATCCACTGCTGCATACCTGGAGTTCATTCCAAAAGTACTTGGATCCTCGTCATTTACCAAAGGGATCGTATTTTTATACAACACTATTCCCGAGCAATTGATATATAGTGAAGTATCAGTGCTATTCACGATAGGGCAACAGGCAGGGTAATAACCGGCCTCTCAGGTAACTATCAATTCCTTGTAATGCCAACCCACCAATGTGACATTCTGTTGTTCCATACAAAAATTGTCACAATATGTATTGTTATCACAACCTGGTTAACCCATTCCCAGCTGCTTTCTATGGTATAGACATGGCCCCGGATAACCAAAACCAAACACTCCTTTCACTTCTGTAAATTGAGGTGACCGAGTGACAATGGGTATGCAGTCCACAAGCTAGTGACAGATTCAGTAGGGTAACAAGCTATCCCCTCCCCGAAGAACCTCTTGCGTGTTTCCAAAAATACATTACTCAAAGCAGTTCTTTTATTTAATCTCGGGGAAATAACCTTACCCTTGCTGCGTAAAGGCACACTTTGATCATTTTCCAAAATCCATGACACCCCACACATTATCAGCAGAATCAAAAGAACAACACATATTATTTTTCTTTTCGGGTCCACATCATATTATACTGTGCAACAAGAACCATTGGCTGTTCCTCTTCAGCAACCTTCCTATCAAAAGGATGCATAATGAATCAAAACAAAAAAAACACAAAAAAAAGAAAATTCAAGAAAATATACATGTTCCCAGTGTCCGTCAGAGCCTCACTGGTACAGGCTCCTATTTTCCATCAATAAGTTGGCACTCTTGAGCACCGGCGGTGGAGCTTGCTCTGCCCTAAGCTCTTTTGATCTATCCCACGTCGATAAAGATGGTATACCTTCAAGGTATACTTCTGCTCTCCCTAGCCAATGTTCAAACAATAAAGACAAAGTGAGCACAAAATTCTCCACTAATTTCAGTTAATTCTGTTGGCACTGTAACTCAGTACTACCTATCTTGCGCTGTCCATCCCTAATCTTTCTTCTCCTTGGACTCAGTATCCCTCTGCAGAGGGCGCAAATTGTACCTGGTAGTCCCAGGCACTGTGTGATCAATAAACAAAGGCTCCTGAATAGCTCGTATTTCTGGGGGAACAGCCTCATTCAAAACATCTTCATTCTCCTTATCTGTCTGTGTCCAGGTCAACTTGGCGTCGCTAAAAGGAACAATCCTGGGCACTGGCTCGCACTCGGTGTCGCCAATGCCCTCCTTGACCCACTGATCGTATGGCAACAGCAAAGGAACCCTCCGGCAGTGGGTGGCGTGCACCCAGTTCTTTCGACCAGCAACCTTTACAGCCATCCGTGTCACCAATAGAACATGCTCATGACCTTTCCAGCGCGGCTCCAAACTTTTCTTCCGCTGAAAGCTCCTGATGAGAATAAAATCTCCAGGCTCAATGTCGTGGCCGGGCCCCTCTGGTACAGAAGGTAGGGACTCCCGCACCTGTTGGTGAATAGAACGTACACTCTCTGTTAACTGGCCAAGATAATCAAGCAACACAGGATATTCAATATCTGAGTATTTACGAGGACGTGTAACGCCCCATACATTCGTCAAGTGTCCGAACACGACCTCATAAGGTGACAATTCTGTTCTAGAATGAGCCGTGGTTCTTGTTGACAGACGAGCTAACGGTAGAGCATCTGCCCATTTCAACCCTGTTGTCTCCTGAATTTTTGCTAATTTCAGTTTGAGAATACCATTGTACTTCTCAACCAAACCCACTGACTGTGGATGATTAGCAGCATGAAATTTCTGTTTAACATGCAAACCTTCACAAATCAATGTAATCACTTTCCCATTAAAATGACTTCCGTTGTCACTCCAGATAATTCGGGGCAAGCCGAAACGAGGAAAGTACTCTTTAAGGAGTACCTTTGCAGTCGTAATGGCTGTATTATCTTTAGTGGGGTAGGCCTCAACCCATTTACTGAACGCACATACAACCACCAAAACATACTTAAGATTATTACATCTCTATAATTCAATATGGTCCATTTGGAGGGCTTCCAAAGGAAAAGTAAGTGGTGCTAAATTACCAGGTGGTGTACGGGTACCCTTCCCTGGGTTATGCATCATAGACACCATGCAGTATTTCACCAAATGCGCAGCTGTCTTGGAGATGTTATCATTATGCCATACAGGGGCTAACAATTTACAAATGCCTTTTGCACTAATATGAGCTGGACCATGTGCCATAGTAACCACAGGAAGAACATATGCATCCGGCAACATACATTTCTGTTCTCCAGATTTATTAATCCAACACCCTTCCTCGTTCAACTTGTGGTACTCTCCTGCTATTTCACTAATTCTTCTATTGTGGCATCACTTTGTATCTCCTTTACACTCTCAAGGGTATTTTCAAACATAACAACCTCGGGAACCCATCTAGCTGGACCTGCGACAAATATATGTTTCATTTTACTTCGGGCCGTTTCCTTAGCTACCTGATCTGCAAAAGCATTTCCTCTACCCACATCATCAATAACCTTTCTATGAGCTCTGCACTTGATTATTGCCAATTTCTTGGGGAGCGTTAAAGCAGACAAAAGCCGCAATATAAGGCGCCCATGCTGAATCTTGGTACCATGAGAGGTAAGAAACCCTCTCTCTGCCCAGAGTCGCCCAAAATTATGCGCGACCCCGAATGCGTACTGGCTGTCAGTATAAATAATGTCAACCAACCCTCACTCAATTCGCAAGCTCAAATAAGGGCAGCAAGCGCAGCAGCTTGAGCCGACTGATAGGGGACCCGTGATGTCTCTACCACTGTACGCAACGTAGTGATAGCATAAACTGTAGTGGTGGTGCCATCTGGTAATTTAAAACAGGAGCCATCGACATAATTCCCCTTGAGGGTCAGATAAGGGAACATCAGTCAAGTCTACCCGTCCTTTCGTCTCTTCTTCCGTCCGGAAAATACAGTCGTGTTTGTCGACTGCATCATTCTCAACAGGGAGGGGTAGTAACGTGGCTGGATTCAGAGTGGCACATCTTTTGATTGTAATATGCTTAGCAAACAAGGTCAATTCATAGCCAGTAAGACGTGCACTGGTGAGGTGCTGTGCCTTTATCTTATTCAAAAGTGTATCCACAGCATGGTGTACCATGACTGTGAGGTCAGTATCAAGTACGAGTCCAGCTGATTGCCTGATCGAAGTGGCCACAGCCGCGACCGCTCGCAGACAACTCGGGAGGGCTCTTGCGACAGGGTCAAGCACAGCAGAAAAATAAGCACAAAGCCTCTGTTTGTCCCCAAACTTTTATGTTAAAACAGAAAGTGCGCAACCAGCCATCTCATGAACATAGAGCACAAACGGCCTAACAAACCGCAGTTTTTAGTTGCTCAAAAGACTGCTGACATTCTGGCGTCCAAGGCAAAGGCTCATGCACTGCTTTAGTTGTTAATGCAAGCAAAGGTTTGATTAGTAACGAGTAGTTTGGGATCCACTGGCGACAGTAGGAAGTAATACCTATAAAAGCACGTACATCTTTCTGAGTTTGTGGAATGGGCATTTTAACAATAGTACTGATATGCTCAGGGGTCAGCCTCCTACCCTCCTTCGACAGTAGGGGACCTAAATAGGTGACCTACTGTCGACAATATTGAAATTTCGAAAGAGAAACGTTATGTCCATGATGTGCCAAATGCAGCAGCAATTTGACTGTACTGTCTTTACAACCTTGTTCTGTATCAGAAGCAATTAGCAGATCATCGACATACTGCACTAATACATTCCCTGGAGGGAGCGATAGGGAATCCAACTGGCTTTTTAATGCCTGACTTTAAATACAAGGACTTTCCGTATAGCCTTCAATCAATCAGGGGAATTGTAAGCGCACTACTCACCCGTGAGGGTCTCAAGGTGCTGGGGGGGAAGTAGCAGTTCCGTTCAGTCAAAGAGCCAGGTCTTGAGAGCCTTCCTGAAGATGTTCAGGGAGGGGGTGCATCTGATGTCGATAGGGAGCTCGTTCCAGGTCTTGGCCGCGATGTAGGAGAAGGCTCTTCCCCCTTTTGCGGATGCGCTGGGTTTTGGCGAGGGAGAGGTTGGCAGAGCGGAGGTTTCGTTTGGGTACGGGAAGGTGATTCTTTGGTTGAGGTATTGGGGTCCTGTGTTGTGTAGGCATTTGTAGGCGTGGGTGAGTATCTTGAATGTGACTCTCTTCTCGACGGGGAGCCAGTGGAGGTTCCGTAGGTGAAGGCTGATGTGCTCATGTCAGGGGATGCCGAGGACAAGTCTGGCTGCGGTGTTCTGTATCGTCTGGAGTTTGTGGAGTAGGGACTTGTTGATGCTGGCGTAGAGGGCGTTTCCGTAGTCCAGTCTGCTGGTTATGAGTGCGTGGGTGACTGTCTTTCTTGACTCAGGGGAGATTAATTTGAAGGTCTTCCGGAGGATGCGAAGGATGTTGAAACAGCTGGAAGCGACGGTGTTGACCTGCTTGTTCATGGAGAGGGAGGCATCGAGTATGATGCCGAGGTTTCTGGCATGGTCCGTGTGGGTCAGTGGGCTGCCGAGGGCGGTGGGCCACCAGTTGTTATTCCATGCTGATGGTGTGGTTCAGAGAACGAGGACTTCTGTCTTCTCCGAGTTGGGCTCGGGCAGCTGTTGCTCATCCATGATGCAACATCCTGCATTCCTTCCTGGAAGTTGAGTCTGGTGGTGGTGGGGTCCTTGGTGAGGGAGAGGATGAGGGAGAGGATGAGTTGGGTGTCGTCAGCATAGGATACTATGCTGAGGCCATGCTGTCTGACGATGGTGGCGAAGGGGGCCATGTAGATGTTGAAGAGGGTTGGACTGAGTGATGATCCCTGGGGTACTCCGCAGTTGAGTTCCGTGGGCTCGGAGAGGAAAGGTGGTAGTCTGATTCGCTGACTTCTGCCGGTGAGGAACGAGCGGATCCAGTCGAGGGCGGTTCCTTGTATGCCGGCGTCGTGTAGTCTGGCGGAGAGTGTGCGGTGGGAGACGGTGTCTAATGCTGCTGATAGGTCGAGTAGGATCAGGGCTGCCGTGTGGCCTTGGTCAAGGAGGGTGCGGATGTCGTCTGTGGCAGCGAGTAGTGTGGTCTCAGTGCTGTGGTTGCTGCGGAATCCAGATTGGGAGGGGTCGAGGATGGAGTTGTCTTCAATGAACTTTGTTAGCTGTGCGTTGACTGTCTTCTCAGCGACTTTTGTTGTTGGAGGAGAGAGATGGGCCTGTAGTTCTTGAGGTGTGGGGTCTGCTGAGGGTTTCTTAAGCAGGGGTCTGACTTCTGCGCGTTTCCATTCATCGGGGAAGGTGCCAGTCACGAAAGTGGCGTTGATGGTGCGTCGTAGTTCTGGTGCGATGGCGGCTTTGTGGTAGATGTGCGGTGGGCAGGGGTCCATGGGGGCCCTCGAGTGGATGCCTTTCATGGTCGAGGCGGTCTCTTCGGTCGTGACCGATGTCCAGGAGTCGATGGTGGGCTGGCTGGTGTTGCCGGAGGGCGAGGTGGTTGCGGGGGCAGGTGTGTGGTCGTTGAAGTCGTCTTAGAGGTTCTTGATTTTCAGATGAAGTACGATCCAAGCTTGTCGCAGAGGTCCTGGGAGGGGCTAATGTCTGTGGCTTCGCTGGGGGGTTTGGTGAAATCTTAGATGAAGCTGAAGATCTCCTTGGAGTTGCTGGCGTTGGTGAGGATTTTGTTGTGGATGAAGGTTCTTTTGGTGGTTCTGATCTGTTGGTGATATTGCGTCATGGCGTTTTTGTAGGTGGTGTGGTTGTCGGGCATCTTGTTGTTTCTCCAGTTCTTCTCGAGGCGTCTGCATGTGCTTCTGGCTCCTCAGAGGTCTGCGGTGAACCAGGTAGCTTTCCTGTGGCGCTGTCTGTTGGAGCCTTGAGGAGCACAACAGATTCCAAAGCTTCTGCCGGCTAGTGTAAATCCAAACAAATACCTACTGTCTGGGTGGATAGGAATACTAAAAAATGCGTTTTTCAGATCAATGACAGAAAAGAACTTAGCAATAGATGGAATCATCGTTAAAAGCGTAGTGATATCAGGAATCACCGGAAACTGCGGAACTATAATTTTATTAACCTCTCGCAAATCAATCACAAAGCGGTAAACATCATCAACAGCATCAGGGGAACCCGAAGGCGTCCTCTTAAGGACCGGGAGAATAGGACTATTACAAATGTTGGCAGACGTTTCTTCAACTACTCCCTTTTGTATCAAATCCTGAATAATCTGAAGAAGGGTCCGTTCTCCTGCCTGCGGAATCTTATACTGAGGAATGCGGGGTAGAACAGCATTATCTTTAACTTGTATAGAAACTGGTGGTATATGCAACAGACCCACATCTGTATCACCTGGGGCCCATAGTGTGGGTGGTACCTGAGCAAATTCAGCTGGAAGGGGCGCATCTTGAGACAAACACTGCCTAGTACTCACATCCGGACCCATAGTAATATAAACACCTGCAGGGGAGCAATAAATAGTAGCATGCAATTTCTTCAACAGATCCAAACCCATCAAATTTTCACCACAATTGGATGTTAACAAAAATGGAGATTCCACAGTAAAAGGACCAACAGTCAATGCAAGGGGTAATTAAATGGGGCTTACAATCTGTACACCTGAAAAACCTACCGAAACATTATTGTGGCCAGACAGAGCCACCCCAGGGACCATATGTCGAGAAACAGAACTCTGTCACACCTGTGTCTACCAAGAATTCCTTAGTCGAGGCTTGCAAATCTGCTGTGACATAAGGACCACGCTGATCCACAGGTATCTGAACTGGTCCCTCACCCTGTCCCTGGCTGTCCTAACTGTAAGACATACCTGTAACATCATCCATATCATAATCGTCACGATAATGCTGTTCATCTCTGGGGTCATCAAAATAATTATTATCAGAACGGCCCCCAGGTGCTGCAGCATTCTGATTCCTATCTGTCCCACGGCCCCTACCACCAGAACCTCATCCTCTGGGGGATGCAACCTTCTGTAAAAGCACAGGGCACTGGCTACGCCAATGCCCTTCCTCCTTGCAGTACGCACACATTCTGCTCCTAAGGTGTCATTAAAGGCTGCATAGTAAGTGGCAGTTGTCGAGAAGGACCTCTTCGTCCCCTATTATTTCCCCTAAATGCTTGCTGCAACAACACCTTCATCTTTAGATCCTTATGTTTCTTATCAGTTTTATCCTTTTCCTCCTGATCTCGATGCTCATAATATTGGGCCATATTCTAAATAGCAGAGGGAGAAGACATAGACCACGTACTCTCAGATGCCTGCAAACGAGTCATTATTTCAGGAAGAAGATTAGTAACAAACCTATCAACAAACAAACAAACTCCTCCCTCAGTGGACATATCCTGCCCACTATAATCCAAAAATGTGTCTTCAAACCGAGTGAAGAAATCAGACGCACTCTCATCCTTCTTCTGTCGACAAGCCGTCAATCTGTCCCAACTTACCTTCTTAGGTGGAATAAGTGTGTGCATATATGTAATAATACGACCAGGCAAAGCAAGTATCTCGGCACAGGGTTTATCACCTGGATTCCTTTCCTGATCCCATCCTTGAATCCCATCCCACGTACCGCCTAATTCTGCAACATGATCTTGAGTATGCACCTGTCTCCAAATGTCAACCGGAACAAGAAGACCAAAAAACATTTCAATATCAGCAAGAGTCATTACAGTGGAAGAAGCACCCTCTGTTAATTCCTTATAATCGGCAATTGGATTTTTCCTAGGATCGGGCAAAGTAGTCTTAAGGGCTAAAACCTCACTTGTTTTCCATGGAGTATAAACCCATTGTTCCTGAAAGCCGGCAGCTATGGCCGGCCATGTGGTCACACTGTGCTGATCCGTCAATGCAGGTATTTCTGTATGATAAATTGGGTGGACATCACGCATAGGGAACTGCGTTATTTGAGTAGGACTCTGATCATACAACCGACCTCTATAAGAAACTATGGTAGTAACATTACCTAACACTTGTCCCGGTTCCAAATCAGTAACATACACATGATCTCTAATATCAAATAGTATTTGGGGAGCCTCTGACCCAATGTATGTATGCCACGGATCAATCAAAGTAGCATACATACGTTGAAGAGCATGCTGTTGCAACAAGGGCTCAAAATCACATATAACCCGCCAAATAGCCTCTACACTATAAATTGCATTACGAGCCCACTGCATGGCCTGACTCGCTATCGTCCTCTTCTCATCCTCCCCAATTTCAGACCGCTTTAATGGACCCATGCGTTCCCTAAATCTCACCAAATCCCTGTCGTCAAACCCTCATACAGGAGAATCAGTATCCAAAAATGTCGGGGATGTATAACTGCAGGAGGAGGGGTGATGGATGTAGTAGGCAGAACTGTAGTCAATGGTTGCACCGGAGGATAAAGAACAGAGGGCACCAGAGTAGGGACAGTGGATGTAATAGAGGTCACAGTCGTCAAGGGTGGCAAAGGGAGAGAAAGAGAAGAAGGCATGGTAATCGGAGCTGCAGGTACAACAGTCATAGATACAGGGGCAACCTCAGCAGACGAGACAGGCTGCTGTGACTGCAAAGAGACAACTGGGTATATCCTCTGCAGGGCATAAGGAGGTGGGGGTCGAGCATCTAACAACTCTTCTACAAAGGTATCATCATCCACTTTGGCCACATAGGACTTATCAATTTGCAACCTTAATCTTCTATCTGCGCATTCTATTCCTGCCTCCTGCTTTTCTCTATCATGCGCCACAGCTTTCTGTGTAAGAGTCTACATCCTGCCTTTCCGTGCATCTTTCTCAATTTTTAATCGCCTTTGTTTAGCCTCCTTCTGCCAAGTTCAAAGAGAATCAAACATCGACTATCTACTTCGTCTCTTAAACAACTGTTCTTGTAAAAACCCAATCTTTTGCTCATCAAAAGAACCTGTCAAAGGCCACTGTAACTCGGCATTGTCCCTCGTATATTTGTGCCATAATATACTAAACATAATAGGGCCAAGACCATGTTTCACATACATATCAAAATTAGGGCTGCCTTCAGGAGGCGCAGGTTGAGCTTCTTCCAATCGAGCATCTGCAGAACAACAACGACAACACAAATTCCAAAACTTACTTAGACCAGGCATTACGTAACAAGGTTGTTATTTTACCTGGCAAGGTGTTTGCAAACACTTTTTTACCAAGACAGTCCTTAGACCGTAACAAACTCAAACCACAATGGTACCATATCCACAGAGAACCGAAACAAACTCACCTGATATCAGTAGTACAAACGAACCGGTTCTCCACTGCGACTCTTCAGACCAAACGGTAAGATTCAAGGGTTTCACCGTTCAGGACTCCAGTCGGGATGACCACTGGGCGAGGCACCGTCCGGCAGGACAGAAGGTGCAGCTGCGAGTAACAGACACTCTTCTTGCAGGGATCCCTGAGCCGTCAGTCCAACCCGACGATGTCCTCGGCCTCCCCCGTCTGTGGAAAGGGGATGGATCAATCACCTGAATGAGTCCCTGTTCAGGCGCCAACTGAAGGAAGCAACACGTTTAGGGCCACCCAGGTCACTAATGACCACCTCTCAGCCTTCAGTACTAAATGAAGAGTCGGTCAGACAGTAGAGAATACAAACCAAAAACTGTTTATTCATATACACTCAGAGTGGAGCCCCATCTGCCCAGTCGCTAGGAGTGCTAGAGAGGGGAACTGAAATCAACAAGCATAAAGATACATTATGTACATTTCGTAGTCCAGCAGAAACACGCCCACAGTGGAATTTTCCAAGCAGGTGCAGCTAAACAGTGAAATACAAAAAAAAGGTTTCAACTTCTCGTATCTGACACATACTAACATAATCCAAAGTCGTTCCATCCTGAGCCCGCTACCAGACGAGTGGGAGAGGGCCTCTATCTAGAGGGAAAGGCATGCGCTAATATGAACAGTGCACTCATTACTGAAACAAAACCTAAGTGAAGAAACGAAACTCAGAGGGGGGCATTTCTCAGAATTAGACGAGATCAGTTTCGAGCAGCCTGAAATGGCGCCTGAAAAGAAAATGGCGCAACGAATGCTAACCTACATGGAGCACTGCGTAAGCATAAACAGTTTCTATTCTAACAGCGGCCATCTTGTTTTTCTACTCTTTGTTATGGTTCTGTGGCTTGTTTTGAATCCTCCCTATATCTTTTCAATCCTTTGTTCCTAAAAAAAATTCTGATCTTTTTTATCTATTCCTCTCTCTTCCTAAGTGTATATTTTGCGTTTTTTTCTACTTTTACTGGGTTTTTGTACTGTTTTTCTATTACTTGCTTTTATTTATTTTTTTACTTCCCTGCTTCTTCTCCTGACTTTACTTTTTACTTCTAGATTTTCTTTTCCGCCCCTGCCTCCCAGAACCATGGATAAGAGTAAGAAGACAAAGCAGAGTGCGACCAGGAGCCGCCTTCCTTGCGGAAGGCGTCGCCCGCAAGGGGTGCAGCCCCGGGCCTTATTTTCTGAGGTGGAGGTGGCTGCACTGGGTTTTTTGTGCAGCGCCACCTCCCCTTAACCCTAGCAGCAGGCGGCAGGCCTGTGTCCGGGTACTGGATCCAGGAGCATCACCAGCGGTGGGCGAGGGTGCACCGGGCAGTGTTTCGCTGCTCTGATGTCCAGGTCACCCATAACCAACTCACCCACAGGTGGTCCAACATCCTGGACCGAGAGCAGGACCTGCTGGACCTGCTAGGTGTTGAGGTCGTGGGGCTTGGTGAGTAGCTAATTATGTATTACTATTGTGTGTTCTGTGTTATTGCGAATATTATTTTTTTCCCAAATTGCAAGAATGCTGCTGCTGCTTACATGCAGGTAAGCTACGTTTAAAAATCTTATATTGTGTGATTGTTATTCTTCTAGACAGGTGCTCGGTGCTACTGATCTTACTTGTTTGCAACTTTGCGCTCGCTTGGGCTGATTATGTAAGAGAGGTTAGAGAACTTAAGTTAGGTAATGCAGACTAGCGCGATTCCTTTCTTTTGTCCTGTCACTAAGATAGTGGTAGTTAGTTACTTAGTATTAGTTGGTAATTTAGCGGCCCCCGTGACGCATCCTCCTCTCTCACGTGCTGACTCCTTAGTCCTTCGTAGAACCTTTTGTAGTTTGTATAGTGAGTTAATATAGCAAGCAACCAACCAATTTGGTGTATGCAATATGCATGCGTCCATCTATGCATTTAGGAAGACTAAATGCAAACTTAGTGAATTGGCCCGTCAAAGGGGGTTGAGATGATTGCGAATGAGATTGGAACTTAGAAGCAAATATCATTTTTTTGCAATTCATTCCAAAGTCTTTGAAATAGGCGGGCTAGGTAGGTTTAGGTCCAGGATTCAGGAATCGGAATGGAACTGTAGAATAATAAAGATAGAACGGCCTGAGACCACGATATTAGTCTACTACTAGTCGATCTGATTAGATAGGTCAATGTTATTGCAATTGCCGTTCCCTGTCCAAAAATCTTTTTGGAGCGATTTTTTTATATTTATTTAACACCAATCAATGTTTGTCTCTTTAATTATGTCTTACATGATCAGCATCCAGGGGCAAGAAGAAGACGGGGTCTGCCGAGGCGGGAGCTGGAGGTGCCTCCCAGCAGGACCGCTCCTCTGCAGATGGCTCTGCTGGCCCAGTAACTCCTCCTGTGGTTAATATATATTTCCCTAACTTTTACCACACCTTATTTAGAACTAGTATTTCCGTTTCCTAATTTTATTTTTTACCAATTCCTCTTCGATCAATAGGTTTCTAAATTCTTGTTATACCTACATTACCTACCAACTTAGTTATTTTATTTCTAGTGTCTGTTTTTTTTTTTTACATAAAATCAAACTACTTCTGACTCTCTATTAGTCTGTCGGTAGCTTGCTTTCTTCTGGTTTTTCAGTCAGCTTTCCCTCTCCCCTTCTTATTTTGTGAACTGCCTAGTGGTGATACTGTAAGACTCAGACAACCCATTGGTCCTTGCTACTACTAATACTAGTACTACTACTCTGCTGTGCAGATTGCATGTCCAAGTAAGGTATTCTACGCATGTTTGTTGAAATGAGAAGGCTTGCTTTTACTTTCTCATGCTCAATCAGTAAATAAAATGATGGTCACGTTGGACACCCCAAAATGGTGTATTTTACTTTTTCTCATCTAGGACTAGTACTATTTTTATTAGCAGCAGTTGATGGTGAACAGCTGATTACCGTGCGCCATGGCTGGAAGGAAGTATGAGGAGGAGGAGGAGGATGGCACCATTATATTTTCCAACCAAGAGAGACCTCATGTCCGATTGTCCGCCCAGTTGTCCACTCTTTTTCTTTTCAAAAACTCAGATTCACCAATAGCTCTAGCCACTGAGTCCAGTCTTTGGGTTGTCCTCTTCTTGAGAGGCTTTTCAAAAATTACCATTAACAAAATGCCCAACCGGATATTTTATTATTTTTGATAGGACATACTGTCTACTCTACTACTGTAGTATTACCTGAATTGTAGTGATGTGTGTGGTGTATGTATTGTATTTTCAATCTTGCTAGTGAAAAACATAAATAGGAGGTGGCGTATATGGCATCTAAAAAATGTGAAATGTTTTTTCTAGGCATACTGACAACCAACGGTGAAGGCGACGCCAGTCAGGAGGGAGCTGATGCGGCAGCTGCAGAGGGTGAGCCAGCAGCAGTGGCGGGCGGTGGTAAGTCATATTCCTTACTTATTGACAATACACTTGCTGCAAGGGTGTACACTCTGTACTGTTGAGACTAAGTTGTTGTGAACAATTGAAGGAGACACCCTTTACTTAACATTAGCATTAGTGGGAGTTGAGTAACTAATGGCCTCTTCTATCTTCAACTCAGCAGAGAAAGTTTTCTGAAGAAGATTAAGAGTCAGACGACCCTGATGGGTTGATAGAAAAGGGAAAGAAGGATGGAAGGAGGAAGGACGGATGATATGTAATATATGACTGGCAGAGAAGGATGCGTGGGTGAAGGAAGAGGGCCCGGGATGCATATAGGTGGCTGATGGGATGCATTGGTGGTTGAAGGATGGGTGAAAGGTGAAAGAAAGGATGCCTGCCAGTGGGTGAAACTGTATAAGTTATATACTGCTAGTGCTACTGTGCCACTATAAATTTATGTGTATAATTTTGGGTTACTGTTTTGCTAAGAGTATTGGTTACAATTGTCTTTTTTCTTTCTTGATATAGCTACTCCATCCCAACCCAACAGGAAGGAGTTAGCAGCCAGGGTGCAGCAGCAGAAGCTGGAGGCCATCAGGGACGAATATCGGCGGCTGGTGGTTCTGGCGGAGGAGGAGGAGGCAGCAGCTGCAGCCTCCAATGCCCCGGGCCCCAGCCCAGTCCCCCCAGTGGTACGGTGTCGTTGTCTGGCAGCCGCCTGCTGCAATTCAGACACTGCTGCCCACCCCTGTTGTTCCTGCAAAACATTTCAGCGCCGCATGCTCCTCTGATGGGGCGCCTAGAGTCCAGGATTGAGGAGCGGTTCCACGCCCTACAGCGCAAGATCCAGCAAGCCCGCTGCTAGATCTCATTCTTGACCCTTGACCCTTTTTTCATCTTTTTTTGGTGGGTGGGACGTGTTGGGGAGAGGGTGGGAATGTGGGAGTTGGGGAAAACTTGGGTGTTCTTTTTTTTTTTTTTTATGGACATTTATGGACAATTGGACTTTTTTACTGGACTTTGGTTGGGGTTAGGGAGAGGGGTGGGTCAGGTGTTGTGGGTTTCTTTCTTTCATTCTAGTTTATTTGTAGGGGAATACATTATTTATAGTTTTTTACATATGAAGTAAATCTTTTGGGGGGGTTACTCTTTTACTTCACACTGTTTCCTTTGCTGCAGGGCCGCAGCCAGTTTTTGAAATCTGCTGACAGTGTAACACACCAACAGATAGATGAGGTACCCTCACTTGTTCTACTACTGTCAGTCTCTCCTCCTAGTCTATGCAGTCTGCAACTAAAACCCCTATGGACTCGGAAGGGTGTGTGAATTAATTAATTTCCATAGTATATACATTATGCCTCCCCCACACCTCTTCTCTTACCTGTGATTAATGTTTAGGCGAAGCGATGGCTGCATGGTGATGGTTTGGTTTCCCAAGGTGCCATGGTGGTGGTAGTAGTAGTAGTAGACAGACAGTAGCATTTGCAAAAAAAGAAAATGAGACAGTCAGTCACCTGAGGGAGACTAGGGAACGAGTAGTAGAAGTACAGTACAATCAATCAATCAATCAGGGGATTATAAGCGTGCTACTCACCCGTGAGGGTCTCAAGGTGGTGGGGGAGGGGGGTCCGCAGGTCCATTTAGCCGAAGAGCCAGGTCTTGAGGGTCTTCCTGAAGGTGTTCAGGGAGGGAGCGTGTCTGATGTCTGCCGGTAGCTCGTTCCAGGTCTTGGCTGCCATGTGAGAGAAGGATCTTCCGTGAAAATTAGAGTACGGAGTTCCTCAGTGGGTCATAGAACACAAATGAAGGTGATGTATGGTGAAAGGTTGGACCGAAATCCTATGTGGAGGGGAATTCCTCCTTTCGGAACTAGGGCCCTCACACACCCGGCAAGCTAGGTGTCATGCTTCATCATATGGGCCTGCTCCTCGTCGGGTCGGCGGTGCAATACCCGATGGGTACCCATAAAGGGGCTCTTTGGCGGAGATCTTTTGTTCCTTGCCATATAGGTGCCGTGGGTGTAAGGGGCCTAGTATGTGTAGATGTCAAAGTGAAGTGTGCAGATTAAAACAGGGCTGGGATTCCTCTAAAAGACTTTATTCAGGGAGGACCCTAGCCTGATTAAAAAGAGAATATAGGAGAGGCGACAATCTGGCTACAATGTGTCGGAAGTGCGCTCTACTCCTAGGTGGTCGACATGTTTCTCCAACCTTTCACCATACATCACCTTCATTTGTGTTCTATGACCCACTGAGGAACTCCGTATTCTAATTTTCACAGTATATCAGGGCATATACGTGTGGACCTCCCCTAAAGCCCATTGTCCCCCCTCTTTTGTTTAAAGAGAAGGATCTTCCGCCTGCTCTGGCTCTGTGGATGCGCGGGGTTTCGGCCAGTGCGAGGTTGGAAGATCAGAGGTTTCTTTTGGGTACGTGGAAGTTGATTCTGTCTTTGAGGTATTTGGGTCCGTTGTTGTGTAGGCATTTGTCTGCGTGAGTGAGGATTTTGAAGGTGACTCTTTTCTCCACGGGGAGACAGTGGAGCTTTCGCAGGTGTTGGCTGATGTGTTTGTGCCGGTGGATGCCGAGGACGAGTCTGGCGGCGGTGTTCTGTATAGTCTGGAGTTTGCGGAGTAGGGATTTGTTGATGCTGGCGTAGAGGGCGTTTCCATAGTCTAGTCTGCTGGTGATGAGTGTGTGGGTTACTGTCTTCCTTGACTCAGGGGGGATCCATTTGAAGGTCTTGCGGAGTATGCGGAGGGTGTTGAAGCAGCTGGATGTGATGGCGTTGACTTGTCGAATGCCTTCTGTATCCCTCGTGTGCCCCTGACTCTGTGCCCGTTTTGCCTTCTGTTCTCTTCATGTGCCCCTGACTCTGTGCCCGTTTTGCCTTCTGTACCCCTCGTTGCCCCCATTTTTCTGTGTCCATTTTGCCTTCTGTACCCCTCGTTGCCTCTCTCTGCTCCCGCTCCAGCCGCTGCGTCCCCTGCGGCCCCGCCCCCCTGACTGACCATTCGCTGCCCCTGCCTCCCGCCTCCCGCCTGCTCCTCCCTCCCACCTCCCCATATATGGCGGGCGCTGCGCGGTGAGGAGAGCGACCTTGACCTTGCCAGGTAGGTCGCTCCCCCACCACACAGCTCCGCCTGTGTTGTCCTGCCCGCTGCTGCTGCTGGTAAGTTCGCCCCTCTGCTTGTTGCCTCTGTGCCCGTTTTGCCTTCTGTTCTCCTCGTGTGCCCCTGACTCTGTGCCCGTTTTGCCTTCTGTTCCCCTCGTGTGCCCCTGACTCTGTGTCCATTTTGCCTTCTGTACCCCTCGTGTGCCCCTGACTCTGTGCCCGTTTTGCCTTCTGTTCCCCTCGTGTGCCCCTGACTCTGTGCCTGTTTTGCCTTCTGTTCCCCTCGTTGCCCCTGTTTTTCTGTGTCCATTTTGCCTTCTGTACCCCTCATTGCCCCCATTTTTCTGTGTCCATTTTGCCTTCTGTACCCCTCGTTGACCCCATTTTTCTGTGTCCATTTTGCCTTCTGTACCCCTCGTTGCCCCCATTTTTCTGTGTCCATTTTGCCTTCTGTACCCCTCGTTGCCTCTCTCCGCTCCCGCTCCAGCCGCTGTGTCCCCTGCGGCCCGCCCCCCTGACTGACCATTCGCTGCCCCTGCCTCCCACCTCCCAGCTGCTCCTCCCTCCCACCTCCCCATATATGGCGGCCGCGCGCAGCGGGCGCGCCTAAGGCAAGCCCGTCTGCGCCTGGACCGCACCCAGTGCCAGAACCCCTGGTCCTCGCGCCCCCCGCTCCAGCCTCGACGACTGACGCCGATACGATGCCACCACACTCCACGCTCTCAACCCCGGACGGACACACAACTGCTTCAAGGCCGCCCCGAAACGCACTCATGGTCCCTTCACCTGCCGGAACTGCAGCTACACCAGCCTCAGAGCCGCCGAAGTGCCCGCCAAGAAGGACCTCAACCACCTCCGATGCATCCTACTGAACACCCGCTCCGCACGCAAACACGCCGTCGAGCTCTGGGACCTGCTCGACACATCATCACCAGACGTCGCCTTCCTGACAGAGACCTGGATGAACGACTCCTCCGCACCCGACATCGCCATTGCCATCCCAGACGGCTATAAGATCACCCACAGAGACCGCATCAACGGAGTAGGAGGAGGAATCGCCATCGTCCACAAGAACGCCATCAGGGTCTCGACCAGCACCGACGACTTTCTCTGCACCGCCGAACACATGCACTTCCAGATCCACACGGACCCCAACACCACCCTTAGAGGAACCCTCGTCTACAGACCCCCTGGACCCCGACCCCAGTTCAGCGTTTCCATCGCCGACTTCATCAGCACGCACACCCTGACCTCTACCGACTACATCCTCCTCGGAGACCTGAACTTTCACCTGGAGAACAACAATGACAGCAACTCCACCACCCTGATCAACAACCTCGCCAACCTCGGACTGAGACAGCTCGTCACAACACCGACCCATTCCACCGGCCACACGCTCGACCCCGTCTTCTCCTCAAGCTCCCACGTCTCCTTCAGCCACACCACCGAACTCCTCTGGACCGACCACCGCTGCATCCACTTCACCTTCCAGAAACCCACCACACACCACCGCACCCAACAGATCCCACGCCGCTGCTGGAGCAAAGTCACCAAAGACCAACTACGGGCAAACCTCGCTCTCAGCCCACCCTCCGACCCATCCAACACCGACGACGCTGCCTGCAACCTCAGACGATGGATAGACGACTGTGCCAACTCCCTCGCCCCGCTGAAAAAACTCACCTACAGTGACACCACCAAAAGAGCCAGCTGGTTCACCCCGGAACTCCTAGCTTCCAAGCGTACCTGCCGGAAACTAGAGAAGAAATGGCACAGTGAAAAGACACCGGACAGCCACGCAGCCCACAAAGACACCATCCGTAACCACCACCACCTCATCAGGTCCGCCAAGAGGATCTCCTTCAAAGACCGCCTCGACAACAACGCACACAACAGCAAGGAGCTCTTCAACATCGTGAAGGAACTCTCCAACCCCAGCTCCAACACCAACGACATCCCGCCGTCGCAAGCCCTGTGCGATTCCCTCGCCACCTTCTTCCACCGCAAGATCGCCGACATCCACGACAGCTTCAACACCCAGACAGCCCCAACTGAGACCGATGCACCAGACCCGCCGCACACCATCGACCACGACCCCTTGCCAGCCTGGGCCAGCGTGAACATCGATGACACCATCAAGACCATGAGCACGATACACTCCGGCTCCCCGTCAGACCCTTTCCCGCACCACATCTTCAACAAAGCCAGCAGCTCCATCGCACCCCACCTGCGCAACGTCATCAATCTCTCCTTCGAGACCGCGACCTTCCCAGAGAGCTGGAAACATGCCGAGATCAACGCCCTACTCAAAAAACCCAAGGCGGATCCGAGAGACCTAAAGAACTTCCGGCCCATCTCCCTGCTTCCGTTCCCAGCCAAGGTCATCGAGAAGATCGTCAACAGACAGCTAACCCGATACCTCGAAGAAAACAGCATCCTGGATCCATCCCAGTCAGGGTTCCGCAGCAACCACAGCACTGAGACTGCCCTCATCGCCGCCACCGACGACATCAGGACCCTGCTGGATAACGGTGAGACCGCAGCCCTCATCCTGCTGGACCTCTCCACTGCCTTCGACACTGTCTGCCATCGCACTCTACGCGCACGCCTCCACGACGCAGGGATCCGAGACAAGGCCCTGGAATGGACCACCTCCTTCCTCGCCGGCAGAACCCAGAGAGTCTGCCTCCCACCATTCTGATCTGAAGCCTCCGAGATCATCTGCGGCGTACCCCAGGGATCATCCCTCAGCCCGACACTGTTCAACATCTACATGGCCCCGCTCGCACGCATCGCCAGACAGCACGACCTCAACATAATCTCCTACGCCGACGACACTCAACTGATCCTCTCCCTCACCAAGGACCCCCTCGCTGCCAAATCCAACCTCCACGAAGGAATGAAGGCCGTCGCCGATTGGATGAAGAACAGCTGACTAAAGCTGAACACGGACAAGACGGAGGTCCTCATCCTCGGCTCCAACCCCTCAGCCTGGGACGACTCCTGGTGGCCAACGACACTGGGGGCAGCCCCGACACCCACCGACCACGCACGCAACCTGGGAGTCATCCTCGACTCAACGCTCTCCATGGCCAAGCAAGTCAACGCAGTCTCCTCCTCCTGCTTCAACACCCTCCGCATGCTTCGCAAGATCTACAGGTGGATCCCGACAGATACAAGAAGAACAGTCACCCAGGCCCTCGTCAGAAGCAGACTCGACAATGGGAACGCCCTCTACGCGGGAGCCCCGGCCAAGCTCATCAAGCGACTGCAACGCATACAAAACGCCTCCGCACGCCTGATCCTCGACGTACCACGCCACAGCCACATCACCCCCCACCTGAGGAACCTGCACTGGCTCCCCGTCGACAGGAGAATCTCCTTCAAACTCCTCATCCACGCACACAAGGCACTCCACAAGACCGGCCCAGCCTACCTCAACAGACGACTCTTCTTCTACATCCCCAACCGCCAGCTCCGCTCCGCCGACCTCTCCCTCGCCACCGTCCCTCGCATTCGAAGAACAACCACCGGCAGCAGATCCTTCTCCCACCTCGACGCCAAGACCTGGAACACCCTTCCACTCAGCCTACGACAGACCCAAGACCTGCTGACCTTCAGGAGGCTACTCAAGACCTGGCTGTTCGACCAGTAGCGGCACCCCCCCCTTTTTTTTCTCCAGCGCCTTGAGACCCTTGCGGGTAAGTAGTGCGCTCTACAAATTCTCTGATTGATTGATTGATTATGATGCTGAGGTTCTTGCCATGGTCTGAGGGGGTAGGCGGGCTTCCGAGGGCAGTTGGCCACCAGGTGTTGTCCCATGCTGACGGGGTGGTTCCAAGGACGAGGACTTCTGTCTTCTCGGCGTTGAGTTTAAGGCAGCTGTTGGTCATCCAGACTGCTACGTCTTGCATTCCTTTCTGGAAATTGAGTTTGGTGGTGGTGGAGTCTCGGGTGAGAGAGAGAGGATGAGCTGGGTGTCGTCAGCGTAGGATACGATGTTGAGGCCGTGTTGTCGGACGATGGCTGCGAGTTGGGCCATGTAGATGTTGAAGAGGGTCGGGCTCAGTGATGACCCCTGTGGGACTCCGCAGGTGATTTCCGTAGGGTCGGAGAGGAAGGGTGGTAGTCTGATTCTCTGGCTTCTTCCGGTGAGGAACGATCGAATCCAATCCAGGGCTGTTCCTCGTATGCCGGCGTCGTGCAGTCTGGCGACCAGTGTGCGGTGAGAGACGGTGTCGAAGGCTGCTGACAGCTGGAGTAGGATGAGGGCTGCAGAGTGGCCTTGGTCCAGGAGGGTGCAGATGTCGTCTGTGGCAGCGAGTAGGGCGTTCTCGGTGCTGTGGTTACTTCGGAATCCGGATTGGGATGGGTCCAGGATGGCGTTCTCTTCGATGAATCGTGTTAGTTCTCTGTTGACCGTTTTCTCTGCCACTTTGGCTGCGAAGGGGAGGAGCGAGATGGGTCGGTAGTTCTTGAGGTCGGTGGGGTCAGCAGTGGGTTTATTGAGTAGGGGCCTGATTTCTGCGTGCTTCCAGTCATCTGGGAAGGTGCCTGTTTTGAAGGTGGTGTTGATGGTCCGTTGTAGTTCGGGTGCGATGGCTGCTGCGGCTCTGTGGTAGATGTGAGGAGGGCAGGGGTCGGTGGGGGCCCCCGAGTGGATGCCTTTCATGGTCGAGGCGGTGTCTTCGGTCGTCATCGGTGTCCAGTTATAGATGGTGGGTTTACTGGTGTCCTTGGGGGGGGCTGTGGCATCTGGAATATGGTCGACGAAGTTTTCGTTGAGGGTTTTGATCTTGAGGTGGAAGTATGTTCCAAGCTTGTCGCAGAGGTCTTGGGACGGGGTGATGTCTGTGGCTTTGCTTCGTGGGTTGGTGAACTCCTGAATGACACTGAAGAGTTCCCTGGAGTTGGCAGAGTTGGCGAGGATTTTGTTATGGATGAAGTTCCTCTTGGTGGTTCTGATTTGGTTGTGGTAGTCCGTCATGGCGTCTTTGTAGGTGGAGTAGTTTTTGGTTGTTTTGGAGTTTCTCCAGTTCTTCTCCAGGCGTCTGCAGGTGCGCCTGGCTTCTTGGAGGGCGGTGGTGTACCAGGTGGCTTTCATGGGGCGCTGTTTGTCGGTGTTGCGTAGCGGGGCGAGCTCATCTGCGCAGCTGGAGATCCAAGTGTGGAGTTCTCTGGCTGCGATGTTTGCGTCGGGTGTCCAGGTGTGGTTGTCACGGGTGAGGGTGGAGTTAAGTTGCTCGTCGGTGACCTTGCTCCAGTTCCTCCGTGGAGGGCGTGGGGCTGGTTTGGGTGCCTTGGGTTTGTAGACGGTGGAATGTACGCAGTGGTGGTCGGTCCATGGTGGTTGCGCTGTGTGGCTGAAGTGGACGCTGTTTCCTGTAGCGAAGATGGGGTCGAGGGTGTGTCCGGCTCTATGGGTCGGTGTGGTGACAAGTTGTTTAAGTCCGATGTTGGCGAGGTTGTCACAAAGGATGGTGGAGTTGGGGTCGCTGGGGTTGTCAAGGTGGAAGTTTAGGTCTCCGATGAGTATGTATTTCGTTGATGCGATGGCGTGGGGCGCAATGAAGTCGGTGATGGCGGTGGCGAAGGGTGTCCGAGGGCTGGGAGGTCTGTAGACGAGGGTTCCTGGGAGTGTGGCGTTGGGGGTGGTCTGGATCTGGAAGTGCAGGTGTTCGGTGGAGGGGAAGGTTTCGCTGGAGGTGACGAGGTGGAGGGTGCTCTTGTGGGCGATGGCGAGGCCCCCTCCCGGGTGATTGGGGCGGTCTTTCCTCTGAATCTTGTATCCGTCCGGGATGGCGATGTTGATGTCGGGGGCGGAGGAGGAGTTGGTCCACGTCTCCGTGAGGAAGGTGATGTCGGGCTAGAGGGAGTCGAGTAGGTTCCAGATTTCCATGGCATGCGTGTGTACTGAGCGTACGTTGAGGAGGATGCATCTGAGGGTGTCGCCGTAGCTGGTGTCGGCGGTGTTGGAAGCTGGGGTTGTGGTGAAGGTCTGGCAGCAGTGGAGGCAGGAGAACTGGCCGTGGGTCATGTTAGGCAAGGCCTGTTGGCAGTCTCTGGGTCTTCCGGTATTGAGTGCGAGGAGGGTGTTGGTGTCGTAGCGATGGATGGTGGGAGAACCAGGGTTCCTGGCGCTGGTCGCGGTCAGGTCGCGGATGGGCGCAGACGGGCTTGCCTTAGGCGCGCCAGCGGCGCGACCGCGCAGTGGCCGCCATTAAGTAGGGGAGGGGGGAGGGATGTGCAGCTGGGAGTGGGGGCGGGGTCAGCGGGGGCAGAGGATTCGGCTGGAAAAAAACAGGGAGGAACAGCTGATGTCACGGCAGAGAAAAAATGGAGGGCACAAGCAAGTCAGGGGCACAGCGCAGGGGGAAAACAGAATAAAAACACCACAAGCAAAGAGAAAATAACAGAAATAACAGAATAAGCAATTCAGCAATATAGCAGGGACAAAAACGAAAAAAAAAAACAATACCAACACAGCGAGAAGGGCGAAACCAGGAGAAAACACAGAATTAAATTGCCACTGAGCAAGGGCAGAGAACAGGAATATGCAATACAGCAATATAGCAGGGACAAAAATAAAAACAAAACGAAGACAATACCAACGCAGCGAGAAGGGTGAGAAGGGCAGGCACAGGAACGGGCACCAGCAAGGTGTGTGAGGCACGGTGCAGTCTCGAACCCTGCCTGGGCGGGGTTAGAGGCAGAGCACGGCACAGCGGAGCTGCTGGGGAAGAGCAGGACTCAGAGCAAGGGTCAGAGAAGAAGACTGCCAAACAAGAAACCATGATGATAAGCAATGCTAAGGTAAAATAAAACAGAATGGTGGGCTAGTCTAGTACAAGTTACAATACAAACTGAAGTCGACTCGAGCTATGAAGTGGACAAGCGTAGCCTTTTTTGCTGGAACTATGATGATGAATCAATGCTGGCAATTAATTATGATGAATTATGTTCCTCTGGGAAAAAATTGAATATCGAATACTGTGCATGTGTGGGCAATCTAATCTAAATATTGCCAGTGTGGGCTAGAGTAAATATACTTAGAGCAGAAGAAGATCCTTGCCCTGCTTGAGTTAGTGTTGCTTTCACCACATCCACCCCAGCAAGTGTGTGATCAGTTATTGGTGTAAATTTAATTTAGTCACACCAATATAAATCACACAGCCCGGGGGAAGAGGGTTAGGGTTTGATGAATGGTTGGGAAGGGGGATTTGGGAAAGGTTTGACAAAGACAAACACTACACATGGACAACACACATTCATCTTGGCAGCCGACGATCATAAATCTGTTAAAGGAGAAAAAGGAAATGCATGCATGATGATGATGACTTGATGATAAGTAGTACTAGACTAGTACAGGGCAGTATATTAATTATGCAATTGCCTGTGCCCCCAGAGAGACCCAAGTTACATACATTTTATGTTCTGTTGTACCGGGCTTCCTTTGAAAGATAGCAAATAAAATTAAAAAATATCTGTAGCAGTCAAATATAAGCAAACATAAACAACACACACAGTTGTAATGATTGAAAAGAAAAAATGAATCAAATGAAATGATACTACATTATTGCCAAATTGGGAGTTGCATCTCCGCATTCCTCTTGGTCCTTCCTTGGACTGTCCATCCGTCAATCTTGGGTGCCTGGCAGATGCGGTTTGATAAGGTAAGTGTGAGTTGTTTTTCCCAGTGTGGTTCAGGGTAAAGGCCGGGCCTGTAGATGGAAAAACAAAAAGGATACTGAAAAATCAAGGAGAAAAGTTAAACTGTATAATTAAGGAGGAGTGCAACAAGAAGACTTTCAGAGGCGGCATGGCTAAATCATGTCTGTTTCCGGCAGTTACCTCCAACAACAGGAGCAGGCCCCCCACCCAATCTCCACTTAGCTTCGAATTTGAGCCAGACAGCACACACACTCACACAACAACATAGCATTTTCAAAATTAAATAAGAAAATCAATGCACCGCTGTCAGTCACACCACACTCGCCACCACCACTACACAGACATGTAGGTCTGCTGTTGTTGTTTACCTTTAGGCCACTTCACGCCCTGAGTTATTCCATCATCTCCAATCCTCCTGACTCTGACTGCGAGTATGGTATGGTCATGGTGTCCAACTCTGTACCAAAAGTGTCCCGAGTGAGTCCAGACTTGTCCCGACTCAAAATGCAATGGATCGGCCTGCAGTAGTACAATTTTGTTATTAAACAAAAAGAAGGGAAAGATTGACTTGAGTCACTTTTTTGTGTGTAGAATAGTAGACATCATGCACAACAAACAACAATCACTCAGCATGCATTGCATGCCATCATTTACCTGTCCTTCCGGGGCAGTCCCTCTAGGCTTGGATAGGATAGATATATAGTCAGGGCACAGGCAGGCACACATTTCACATTTGTATTCTCCATCCAATGTCTGACTTGAGGCAAATGGCTTTGGGGTGAGTCAGGAGTGGACTTAGTTCTTCACTGACCGCACACAGTTGCAACTCCAATCCGGCAATAAAAGAGTAAGACGGTGGGGATGGATTTGTTGTGAACCAAAAAGACAGTAACATACACACATAATAAAGTAAATAATGTTCTTCAGCTATATCTTCTTTTTTTTTAGGGGGGCGTCAAAGAAAGAAAGAAAGTAACTGGAAAATGAAAGAGCCTAGTAGTTGTCAGGGAAGTAGAGCTCATCCTAAAACTCTGGGGGTTCACCCAGAAGTAGGTCACCTAACACACTACTTCCATGATCTGAGTCGCCGTCCTCATCTTCCTGCTATGCTACTTCAGATATGGTCTAATCCAGTGGTATAAAGTGCTGATTCATTTTTATCATGGTTAACCTCTCCATGTTTTGGGGCGAGAGACTTGTCCTTCTGACTGTCAGAAAGGCACCAGCAGCACTGAAAACACGCTCAGCAGAGACACTTGCCACAGGCAAAGCAAGATAGTTTATCGCCAGCCTGCTGAGCACTGGCCATTGGCACCTTTTCCCATACCAAGACAGCAATGGGTTTTGATCAAAGTAGACCTCTGTTGGGTCATCCAGATAGGCCTGGACCATCCTCTCAATGGTCATGGGTGCTCCGCTTTGCTCGGCCTCTTTTGCCTTTGCCTCAATACTGGACTTAAGCCCTGCCTGTAGATACCATTCCTGTGCCAATTTTGGGGCTGATGCTCCTGTTCTTGTTGTTGTTGATGTTGTTCTTGGTGTTGTTGGTGGTTTTGGCTGCTGTGAGCCAACCACACTGCCCTCAGGCTCTGAAGTTGAACTTGAAGGCTGCCCTGCAGGTCTTGTTGTGCCCTGGAGGAGCGGGCCTCTAATTTCCGACCGTTCTTTTTCTAGCTGACTGGCTTGGACAGCCATCCAAGTTTTGTAGCTGGCAACATCCCTGTCTGAAAAAGGAATGAAAGTGTGCAGTAATGGTTTGCACTGTGAATCAAGAATTGTGGCAAAAATGTAATGCTTGGATGACACAATGCTTCTTTGCACCCTTGTATTTTCAGATAAGCGAAGGGTTAAGCTCTTCACCAACTCATATGCTTCTTTTTTTCCCTCCACACCTGCGTACATTGCAGACACCTCCTTCAGCTGTTCCTGTAGCATGTGCAGCAATGGGATAGCTTGGCCCATAGTACAGTCCTCCTTGCTGACTTCACGTGTGAAGACCTCGAAAGGAAGCAGCATCTCTGTCAGGCATTTAAAAGTCAAAAAGATAACATCCCTTTTGGGGAATTTCTACGATTGCGTAGAAATTGTACCTCCTTACAAGACTTTTACACCCATTCGGAATCACTGAAAAATAAATTTAAAGAGAGAGGCTACCCAAGGAAGCTAATTAACCATTCTTTTAAAAGAGCAAGGTTCTACGATAGGGATAGCCTCCTTCATGGAGGAAAGAGAGAAAAACACAAGATAAGATCGTGATGGTGAGTCAGTTTTCCATGATAAGCAACAAAGTGAAAAATATTATCAATCGTAACTGGAAAATCCTCAATGATGGGGAGAATACCAGCCTCTCTAAACCACTATATGCTTTCAGGAAGAATAAAAATCTCCGTAACTCCATAGTCCACACATATAGAGAGAATGGCATGGAAACGCAAAGAACCCTAACAGGCAGTAAAGCTAGGGGCAATTACAAATGCGGCAATTGCAGCATCTGTGATCTATGCATTGTTACTAAGGAAGCTACTTTGAATGGGGTAACACAGAACATCACTACCCTTAATATGTAAGAGCAAGAACATCATTTATCTAATAATGTTTCCGTGTGGACAGGGATATATAGGCGAAACAGGAGAGAGTTCAGACCGAGACTTTGTGAACATAGGTCTGCCATTAACATAAAGAAAGAGAACGCGCCCCTAGTGAGTCACTGGCTAGAAAAAAACCATAGTGTCATTGAGATTAGATGGATAGTACTAGAGAAGATAGGGGAATGCAAAAGATGTAGTAACAGCACCTTCAGACGTAAAATGCGGGAACAGTGGTATATGATCAAATTTGACACCATAAAAAATGGTCTGAACAGTAGGGAGGATTGGGAGAAAATAATAACAGCGTAAAGGATACTTTGTTTATTAAGTACCATATGCAAATGGTACTATATTTATATCTGTGGATGTGTTTTGTTTAGGAAAATTAGCCGTTTGTCTGTAATGGCTTGGGACATTATAATTATTAGTAGAATATATTATAGAAATTTAGGGGTGGTGTCTGAGAGAATTGGTGACAAGATAGAGTGTTTCCATTATACATCGATTTACTTACCCAAGATGGCCGCGGGACATGCGCACTGAGAGAGGGAGTGGTCATACTTGTTCCACCGCTTCAGTCAACGCAGGGCTTTAAAAACTAATAGATGGACTACGGGAATCAGCTGTATCGCGGACGTGTAGACGCCGTTTTTCCGGGCACCAGGTAAGCACCAAAAGAGTGCATTTCATCTGTTTGAGGGTAACCGTTTATGGTTTAATCGGGTTGCTACGACCTTTGAGATAGTCCTGCTGTTTAACCCTGTAATGTAACTATGGGCAAGGGTATACAGCCGGGTGAGCACTCAGGGGGGAGACAAGGGGTAAAAGTCAGGACCCCCATAGGGAATCAACGGTAAAAATATCCTCATGGCTGTAGGAATAATAGTGAGCAGGAAAATGACAAATAGTCTTAGACCATTTTTTCATGTAGTAAGTACGATTTTCGGTAAATGGATTAAGCTCAAATTAATAAACTATAATTTTAATGACATAGCTTTATAAAATCGATAAAAGATAGAGAATGGTTTAGAAACACCAAGGAGGGAAGTGTCTCAGTGTATAATAGGACTGCCTACATGATATTTACCGTGTCGGTTTATCCACAGGTATTACGAACACTGGACCAGTTGGACAGTGTATGGTGATTGGGACGTTGCTGTGATTTTCATCAAAGGAAGGAATCATTGATTTTAGAAAAACATTGTGTGTGCGTCCACTCCATGTGGTGAAAGGTAAATGCCCATATTCGATTAGTTTGGGCGCGTGTTTAAATCTATAATTAATCGTGCATAACAAGGCAGTTACTCGTGATTTTCTTCTATCTTTAGACATGTGACATTGTGAACATTGTCTGAATCGTGATTGGGAAAATACACCCATTTTTAACGGACCTGGACAAATAGACTCCAATAATCGAGGAGCAATTTATAGAGATTATAACTATCTGAAGACCCTTATGTCAATAATAATAGGTAAGAAAGAATACTTACCAGCTAGATATAAGGAGCTACTATATATTATCAATCAAAACATAGAAACAGGATTTTGATTTCCTTTACAGCGTTATGTCTATGTACAATCGCTTATGCCATTTAAGCAACAATGGCATTTTCTACATAGAGGTCGGTCAAGAGCCCGAATACAAACTTCAAATTAAGATCATTCTTATGGTGAGTGCAAGATTTGAAAGATGATGAATGAAAGCGAGAACTGATTCAGGGGATAGGGGGCGTGAGAGTTAGATGTATATAAGTTAAGGTTTGAGCCTCTCTCCAAATAAATATGCAATGTGAACCAGTTTTCATGATTAGTTTTCCTAGAATAGGTTTTTTATAATGATAAGGTATTGTTACAATAGTATGGGTATTTTTATTTGAGAGGATGTCAGGGTTCAGGAACTAGATAGTGTTTTATTGTACCGTCCAAGACATATTCCCTGTCCTGATATTTTCCTTTTTATGCAGATTTAAAATTCGCCCATTAATCAGAGGAGGATCAAAACCCAGACTGTGAGTCCTAAGGAAGGTGGTGAAGAAATTTGTACCATATACCACCGAAACGCGTCGACGCAATTTACTTGAATCCAACCATACGAAGCCCTGAGATTGGAGTAGACATCCTACCAGCTCTTTCGTTCATTATTAAATGGTGGATCATTGTGTGCAACAATCTAAGTAGAACTGTGCATATAGGGGTTTTTTCCTGTGTTTTTAATATTTTGTCTTGATCATGTGTACGTGTTTTACTGCATTGTTGTGCTGATATTTGTCACTATATGTGTGTCTTATAGATGAGTTTGTAAGCACCACATAATTTTAGTTTTAAATGGATGTATTGTACTGATGTAATGTACATTGGGTTTTTATGACTTTTTAATAGATTATTTCTGTACCTTTTTTTAGAAAAATAAAAATTGAAGATCTGTAAGCACTGTATTTTTATTTGGAGGTTTATGTTTGATAGAAGCTTAAAGTAGTGGGATCTTTAAGATGATTATTAATGTGTGAACATGGTGAGATAGAGGTTGTAAGTGTGTATGTTAGAACTACAATCCAGGGGAAACTTAATTCTCTGCAGGCATTTAACTAGGCCTTTCACAGTAGCATCCCATCTTTGCATGACATATTCATTGATTGGTCTGTACTGCCCAAACAGACATTCAAGCATGTAATAAGTTGAGTTCCAATGTGTTGGCACCTCCTGGATGAGTGCTTTAACTGGCATTCTATTATCACGTTGTATGATCCTCAACCGCTTCCGGGCTTTCAAAGAATGGCTGAAATGTGTGCAGATTCTTCTGCAGGTGGTCAGTAAGTTGCTGACTTGGTCTTCTTTTTTCAGAAAGTCTTGAACAATGATGTTAATGCAGTGCGCCAAACACAGGACCCTGAAATAGCCACCATCGGACATGGCCTTAACTATATTACTGCCATTGTCCGTAGCAACAAAACCAATGTTAAGCCCTCTTGGTCGTAGCCATTCAAAGACCTTGCTGTCAAAGTATTCCAAAGTGTTTGCAGCAGTATGAGATTTCTCCATGGCGAACATGGCTACAGTTGCATGTTTCCGAGTGGCACTAAACATCTCAGCAGTGTCAACACCTGCAGATATCTTTTCTCTAACCCCCACAAAAGAGATCCAGTGTGCAGTGATGCACATGTAATCAGTGGCTTGGCAACTGGTCCACATGTCTGTTGTCAGGTGGATAGTGTGAACAGCACTCTGCTGCAAAGCTTGTCCAAGCAATTCCAGCACGTCGTGATGTAGTGCTGGAACAGCAACTCTGGCGAAATAGGACCGGCAGGGAACCTTCCATTTCGGGCAGATGGCTCCCACAAATTCAAGAAAACCCACCCCTTCCTCAAAAGAAAAAGGGAGGAGGTCCAGCGCTAACATTGTAGCCAGCTTCGCGTTGTACAAACGTGCCGTTGGGTGGTTGCATTCGTACTGCCCCTCTGACCTTAACATGCTGAGAATGGTAGCCTGGATTTTTTTCTTTTCTGGTGCCACTGATGCAGGTGACTTCTTGACACCAGATGTCAGGCTCAATGTGCATTTTTTCATTGCGGTACTCTCTTTCCTTGGATCCCTTGTTGTCTCAGCCTGACTCTTGTGCCATTGCGATGTTGCTGATGATGATGAGGGCGGTACCACTGCACTGCTGGGGACAGGGCTGCTTTGTGTACCAGAGAAAATGTACCCCTCTTCTTCACCTTCCACCGTGATCGGATCTTCTTCATCCCCTCCACCAACAACACTTGCAGTTTTTTGGCCGCTAAGGTGCACCTCCCACTGGATCAAGTGGTGTTTTCTCAGATGGGTTGTTTGGCCTCCGGTACCATAGTTTGTACCAAGCTTACCCCGACTAACACCTACTCCACAAATGGAGCATATAGCAATGTTCACCTCCTTCCTGCTAACCAAAAAGAAGTCCCAAACTGGGAAGGTCAATTTTCTGATGCTGGTGCTACTTGCAATGTCAGATGAACTGGTAGGTGGGCGTGACGTTTGACTCTCTGCAGGACCTATTTCTACTGAGGTGGTTGTGGTGGATGTAGGTCGCTGCCGGGACTTTGTAAATATGACAGCTGGAGGTGGTGTTGGTGGTATCCGTGCCACACCCCTCATAGCAATTTGGGATGGGGTAATGTCGGTCTCCACTGGGGCGGGGCCTATATCCATGATGACTGGCTCGTCATCATCCTCCTCTTCTACATCTACCTCCATAACTCTAAGGCTTTCTGGAACCTTCCTTTTCCCTAGACTTGTCTCGTGGCGTGTCTCACTCTCAGACTGAGGTGGGATCCAAGTGGCGTCTAGATCATCGGAAGGGGGGCTTGCAGAAGAAGTTGATGGACTAACCCTCCTTTTCCTTGCTGGGGATCTGGAAGACAATGGATCTTCTGAAAGAGTGGCTTGCTCTTCTTCTTCCTCAGAAGGAAGCTCGATTTCCTGAACTACCCCTACTTCGGGAGGAACAACTGCTACTGGGGGTGGTGGTTGCGACTGTTGTTGCCCACTTCTCTGAGTTTCCTGCATTGATTGGGTACTACTTTGCGATAACGATAAGTCAATTTCAACATCAATGCTCGTCTGCGTTGCCGTGATTAGACTGGCTGCCTCTGTGACAGACATGGGCTTAGGCCTAGGTTGATAGGGTGGGTCCACTGATGAGGGGTTGCTGCTCCCACCTTGCTCCCCGGACACCGCTGCTTCAGGCGTAATGTTTGGTTTCCCAAAAAAGGTCTTGGGTGACAAACCGGTGGTGGTAAGTGGCAGTGCCTTCTTCTTCTCACTGGCAACTTTCTTTGTACTGGACCTGGTACCTTTCTTGAAGATGTCAGTTAGCACGCAGTGGTACAAGTTGAAGAGATGTGAGCACACGTCACGTGACGTCGTGCGCAGGGCGCAGGCCTTCTGTCTGGCAGTACAATGGGTGATGCTGTCCCCTCCTCTGTTGTGCACCTAAAAGCAAAGAAGCCAGAAGAACATCAGTGAAACATGGCATTGTTGTGGTTCAATTACTAGTACAAACAAATATAATATAATTTAGTGTGTGTGGTCACACATGTTAGAGTTATTATTGCCTTAGTTATTAAAACAATTAACAATACAGTGTAACCATTTGTGAGACTTTGACAACAACAAGAGCTTTCATGGTGTTCTGTGTTACTGTGTGCACTACAGTAGTACACTCAGGAAGGATGGGAAAGAAGAAGAACAACAGCAAAAATACAAATGTAACGGTTTGGCATTGTGCGCCACGTGGGATGCAGCACTCAGGGAGCTGCAGCTGACAAATGACAGTGGAAGCAATAAGTCAAGGGGAACAAAGGGAAGACAGACATGCAGGCCTATATGGCAAAAGCACACTAGCTGCCTCCACAAAATGGCCATCAGCCACAGGTCGCACAACAACAACAAGCAGGAGGCCTGGAAAACAATGAACTCAAGCAGGCCTATATGGAGTATGGACACAACTTTACAAAATGGCCCCTGGCCACATGGGGAGGCTCAGCCAAGGCAAATGATGGCCCACTATTACAAACACACTCACACACTGGCCAGACAAAGGAGGCATGCTAAACAACACATCTTTAATGCAACAATGGCAAAAACGAAAATCCACAGGGGTAAAAACACACATGGAAAAAATCTTGGTGAAATAAATACCACAAAAAAAAGCCATGCCCTAAATGATGTTTAAATTCAACAGACACCACAGAAACAGTTGTTTCGTGCACCCATGAGTAGCTCTGGGCCTATTGGTTGGAAAACCCATTGCCAGACTAGGGCACATAGTGAATCAATTCAAATCGATATTGCAAATTTATTAAAAAACATGGAGAAAATGTAGTGAACTGTGCTACATTTTGCTGAATAAAAGAAGAAAAAATTACATGCAAAACAACAACCAGCAAGAAGACATGGCCATTACAAAGAAGGTATGCAGGCCTATGGCAGAAGCACACTTGTTGCCTTCACAAAATGGCCGCCAGCCACATGACCAGGCCACAACAAGCAATAATAAGCCTTCAAAGGGAAGACAATGCAGGCCTATGGCAAAAGCACACTGGCTGTCTTCACAAAATGGACGCCAGGCTACCACAACAAGAAGCAATAAGACAAGAGGAACAAAGGAAAGACATGCAGGCCTATGGCAAAAGCACACTAACTGCCTCCACAAAAAGGCCACCAGCCACATGGTCACAACACAACAACAACAAGCAGGAGGCCTGGAAAACAATGAACCCAAGCAGGCCTATATGGTTGGACACAGACTTTACAAAATGGCCCCTGGCCACAAGTTTGAGGCTCAGCCAAGGCAAATGATGGCCCACTATTACAAACACACGCACACACTGGCCAGACAGAGGAGGCATGCTAAACAACACATCTTTAATGCAAAAATGCCAAAAACGAA
Source organism: Calotriton arnoldi (assembly GCA_963921515.1). Classification (NCBI taxonomy): domain Eukaryota; kingdom Metazoa; phylum Chordata; class Amphibia; order Caudata; family Salamandridae; genus Calotriton; species Calotriton arnoldi. The sequence goes on along the minus strand of CAWUFW010005136.1, from coordinate 150,658 downwards.
AATCCACAGGGCTAAAAAAATGTTTGCAAGTTACAACCACACACATCCAACATAGGCTTTAACACACATGAGAAAAAGTGAAATACACAAAAAAAAAACATTTTGTATTTCAATCCAATGCCATCCATGCCCTAAATGATGATTAAATTCAACAGACACCACAGAAATAGTTGTTTCATGCACCCATGAGTAGCTGAGGGCCTAATGGCTGAAAGGCCTACTAGCAGACTACTGGGCTATATAGTGAATTAAATAAATATAGCAAATTGATTTCAAAAGTTGGAGAAAATGTAGTGAACTGTGCAACATGTTTCCTTTATAAAAGAAGTAAAATTACTTACAAAGAAACAACTAGGCCCCTACTGAAACTATAGGCCACCCACCACAATAAATTTTTAAAAAACGATGAAAAGTACAAATAAATTTAGGTGCATGGCCCCAATCATACAAACACCAATTTTCCAAATTACTTGTGAAATATCAAATTCAAAAGTCCTCAATCAAATCCAATGATATATGATGCAGCACACACAAAGAGTGATCCTTCCAGCTCCAAATCCAAATGAAAAGTGACCAGGAGATGGACAAAGCACTGGGAGGAGCCTGCTGAACAGGAACAGGAAGTTGGAGACTCTGGGGCACTTCATTCCTCTTAAAAAAAAAAGTAAAAAAAGAAAAAGGACTCCTTGCACAAAAACGTACAGCCAAATGTCAATTTGAAGAGTTTTTTTTAATCCAAATCATCATTTCGAGAAGGTTTTGATGCTGCTCGGGGAGGGAACCTTCTCCAGATTGCAGTCACGGTAGATTCTGCATGTTCAGGATTGCGTTCTTCACAAAACTTCCGCCGGAAGTCCTATGGTGCGCCCGAATGACGTGTTCACGATCGCAAACTCTCACGGGACCATGCAGCCACCTAGCAAATCTCGTGGTGCTAGCGAACGACTCGGGAAATCTCATCGGCGAATGCAGGCACCCGGTAAGTCTCTCCCGCGCGTGCAAAAATTTATTTCGGGTGCGTGAACAAAAAAAACCTCCGCCCCGTTGCGTGGAGTTTTTCAGCAACTCCGCATTCTACGTGGAACGCGGAGTTGCCAAAACTCTGCAAACTCCGCGAGCGGAACTGAGTTTTATGCCCAGGGTTAGTGTACATGCACACAACACCTTGTTACCGCTTTGGCTGGGTTGGAGCTCTGTAGCTGCGTAGTGTAAATTGCAATCAGCAGCTAATGGCAATTATACTTCGCATGCCTATCCCTCACACCTCCTCTTCCATGACATTGATAAGTTCTGTTCCCCAAGATAAGAGCATCTCTTTGGTCATTCATGCATGACATCAAAGAAATCCCATATCGAGCCACAGGAAATACAGCAATGTGCCATGCACTCACTCCCCCACAGTGCAGCACACTACCTATCCAACAACGCATTTCATCACCCTTTAACTGTACCACCGGTGCTCTTGCTGCTAGGTTAGTCCTTAAATGGCCTCAAAGGCAGCATCTGTGATCTATTGGACGTTCCATCATCGGCAACTGTCGCTCCCCTTCTACTCCATCTTGTAAAGCTCTACATGATCCATGGACATCTTAGAAAAGTGACTGAGAGCTATAGATAGCATGAAGCCAGAAAAAGTATTCACAGGGTTAAGCACTCCCTGCTGACATCTGATGTGATCTGAAGCTCACAATTTTGAACCCTGACAAGATCACTCAATATGACTGTTTTCTGAGGTTGAAAATTTGAGTACAATATTTTGAATAGCAACATCTAACTTGATTGTCTCTGGGATCTTTACGCTAACGTTTTCCAATAGCCACCGATCAGCAACTGAACAGGTGTGAAAACAGGAAATTGAACTAAAGTGACCCTGGAAGGTTGATCACAGAATTCTCACTACCACAGAATGCAGGGAAAGAAATACTGGCAAGGTCTTGGAGGATGGGCCTTGTCTGTACTGTCTACACTGCGTTTCTGCTGATTCAACCCTGTGGATAAATTAGAACTTCCTTAAAGATTTCCTAGTGATCATTCTTCTCTATTGCCTCAATAACTGTGGGAACTTCTCCTGAAAAGAATTGGAATCATCACCTTGAATGGAACGGGGTGAAGACAAACACAAGGAAGAAGAGAACCTGCTAGCTTTTTAGGAGCCGGGTGCTGCTTCTAGTTTAACAGACAGCCACTGAAAGCTTGAGCTATGAGTGAGACAGAGAAGGGGGTCTTATCGGAGAGGAGTGGCCTCGGGAACACCTGGCAGGGAAGGGCCTACCTCCCCTTCTTTAATGACAAGATGCTGCTCAGGAGGTGGCACGATCAAACACATGCCATCTTATGGCTCAGTCTTTTCTTCCTTGCAGCCAAATTACTAAGGATGCAATGACAACTTCCCCAAAACCCTTAGTATAAACATGGTGCCATTGGTTCCCTAACCAATGGCACCCTGGCAAAAATGATCTAACCAGCCCCACCCCTTTCCTCTCTTCGCTCTATCTCTTTCATCCATCCATTCTCTCTTTCACACTCCTACCTCTCTCATCTCTTTCTCTGCAACTCCATCGCTTTTTCTTTTTCGTTCTCTCTCTACCTCCTAGCCCTCCTGTGCCTGCTCCAATTCTTCTCAGGCAGCTGTGGAGAATGACAGCGGCTGCAGCGGCAGCCAAAGGCTTTCAAAACCAGCCTCCAATACGGTGCTTAATTTGTAAAAGAATGAGTTTCAGTGCAGAAGCTCTGCTGAGAAGCCTGCAGTCGGTGCAATTAAATGTCAGCGCAATTAATATTAAGGCAGCGTAGCCTTAAAACCACCTCATGGCTCTTTTATCCAATACCAGACACTCCCTGTCCCTTTAACTCTTTTTTTTCCAGGTTCCTGCTATCTCCCTATGTGACGTTTTTTGCTTCTTTTTGCCTAGCATATTTTACTCTCTCTTGCTCTTGGTTAATATTTGATCCCAAAAAACGAGTGCCGGTGTTCACCATCGTCAACCACCGGCTCAAATTGAGCACTCCTTCAAGGGCTCCGCTCGACCGCAGAAATGCACAATGAAATAAAAGGAAAATTCGACCCTGGCTGTGTTTAAATGTGTCCTGGCACGAACTCAGGTGGGGAGAGAGAACAGGTGAGAGGGGATGGGGAGTACTCGGACAATGGAGGGTGGGCGGGAGGATCTAGGACAGACACATAGACAAGGGAGGGGGATGGGAGGGGCTGAGGCAAGCACATGAATAATGGAGGGTGGGCAGGAGGAGTGAGCGCAAGCACAGACAGCGGAGGGTTGATGGGAGAGGCTGAGGCAAGCATACAGACAATAGAAGGTGGGCGGGAGGGGCTTGGGCAAGCACTCAGAAAACAAAGGGTAGAAGGAAGGGAATGGGGAAACACATGGACAACGGAGGGTGGGCGACAGGAGAATGGGTGAGAAGTAGATGAAGGAGATAGCTGGAAAACACATGCACTCTCATATAGTGCTTAAACAAAAAGAAAAAAGTAGCACCTGAAAAAGTGAGCAGTGGAAGGACGCACAAGAATGTGTCCATGGTACTGGGGAGGGACAAGCACAAGAAGAGGAAGGAAAGCCCATGAAAGCCTCCTTTACTAAGGACCCAAGGCATTTGATCTTGCCAGAGTTAAAATCAATACATCCTTTTATCTGTGAATTGAATGCTGCTCTGGGGGAAATCATTTCGGCAGAGAACATTGAATATAACTGTTCAGGCTTCCATCTCACAAAGGCCTGTAGCTGTTTGATTGCTGAGGCAAGCACACAGACAATGGGAGGTGGGCGGGAGGGATGAGGCAAGGAGTCAGACAACAAGGGGTAGGAGGAAGGGGCTGGGGAAGCACCTGGACAACAGAGGGTGTGCAGCAGGAGAATCGGTGAGAAGTTGATGAAGGAGAAAACTGGAAAACACATGCACTTTCTTAGAGTGCTAAAAGAAAAAGAAAAATGTAGCACATGAAAAAGTGAGCAGTGGAAGGACGCACAAGAATGTGCCCATGCTACAGGGGATGGACAAACACAAGAAGAGGAAGGAAATCCTACGAAAGCCTCATTTACCAAGTGCCCAAGGCATTTGATCTTGCTAGAGTTAAAATCAATACATCCTTTTATCTCTAAATTTAATGCTAGTCCGGTGGGGAATAATTTCGGAAGAGAACATTGAGTGCAACTATTCAGGCTTCCATCTCACAAAGGCCTGTTGCTGTTTGATTGCTGAGGCAAGCACACAGACAATGGAAGGTGGGCATGAGGGCTGGGGCAAGCAGTCAGACAACAAAGAGTAGGAAGAAGGGACTGAGGAAGCACATGGACCACAGAGGGTGGGCGACAGGAGAATTGGCGAGAAGTGGATGAGGGCGATAGCTGGAAAATACATGCACTCTCATTGAGTGCTTAAACAAAAAGAGAAAACGTCACACCTGAAAAAGTGAACAGTGGAAGGACACACAAGAATTCATCCCTGCTACAGGGAAAGAACAAACACAAGAAGAGGAAGGAAAGCCTACAAAAGCTGACAAACTAGACACAAGCAAATAAGAGCGACAAGCCAAGCAATGGTCAGTAATGGGCCACCTCCAAACCCACTGTAAGGTAACAAAATATCTCGTAACATACAGAGCTGTCTAAGGCGAGGCACAAAAATCCCCATCTTTCCTCCCCACCAAAGTCACCATGAACTGCAACCATCGGAAACCTCCTTGGTGCAAAACAATTGCAAGCAAAAGCAGAGAAGTATTTCAGACTCATCAAGGACAGCCACCAGGACGGGGTTCCATGCAATGACCCTGCTGAAAGGCAGGCTGTAAAGGATCTAAGATCGCATTTGACTCCAGAAAAGAAGAGACATAACTGTTAATTTGTGAATCCTTAATTCTGGTGAAAACAGGGAGAATGAAATCAGCCTATATTAAAAAAGAACAGAGGAGAGGTCCGCCTAAGGGTTTTTTTTTAACAGGTGAGAGACTATGGCCCTCTTCTAAAATAAAGAAAGAGAGCCCGGTGAGCGTTAAAGTTTGTCAAGTGCAGATAAAGTGTTAGGGACAATATTAAAACCTGACAAGAATTTTGGCTGCAAGGGGATCTTGGACAGGAGAACCTGAGGTGATGGAAAGAAGTTGTACCTTAACTTACTCAGTAGGAGCAGGATAAAAGATTGTGAATGTGATGGTGAAATTAGAAGATACAGGTCTGAATGCAGATGCAAAAGAAGTAGAGCAGTGAACATTGCTAGGAAAATGGGCATTAAGTGGATTTTAGGTGGGAAGATTGCAACAAATCTCCTTCGATGCAGGAATGTGTGAAGAAACATATGTAGAAGAGGGAAGTTCGAAGACAATCCTGAAAACTTCCACAGTGGAATTTGGAGCACATGAGATGCTTTCCCAAAATATACCATGCAAAACTTTAACAATGGTAAATTTATAGACAATAGCTGCACTTATGAGAGCACTGACACTGTAAATAGTGGCAGATCATTATGTGAAACGTAGAATTTCACTGTCAATCTATTTAATGAATAAAGGTGTAAACTGATAACTGTTGGCATTGTAAAACAATGGATGCATTGTAATGTTTTAAATTGTAATATTGGTTCTTTTGAACGTACACTTTAAATAATAACGCTAAGAACGGAGGTTAAATTGTATTTTGGCAATGCATGATAGATATTAGCACATTCCGTGGGATGTTAAATGGGGCAGACAACCAGATTCCAAAGAATACAATCTGTTCCTACTAATACAGACACTCAGCTACAACTCTCACAACAGCCAACTTAGAGCAGGGGGTGTCCTATGTAGGTTCTAAATGGCCGTGCCCATTCCAGATTTCCCAGACAACCTCGTAAGACAAATTTACATATTAACCTGAGGAGAAATAATTAATTTATACAGTCAGTGGCCATCCTGAAAAACTTGCACGAATCTGGCCATTTGAGCCCTACTTTGGACACCCTTGCTTTACATGACAGGGGAAAATAGGGTGGTGACAGAGTTAGCACATTGACAGACGATGGAAGCTTGTACTGCTGTTGCCTGTGTTGTTCATATTCTACATCTGCTAGTGATGTGTTAAACCATCTTCTCTCTATATAAACACCAACATGATTACCTTCAGCGATGCTTTTATGTAATTGATACAGCGCAGTTGAATTTCCAAGAAGCAGCAGAGCACTTTGTGAAGCACTTTTTTATTTTTGCTGAAGCTTCATGAACTAGAGCTAATGCACGTCGAGCAGCCAGGAGTCTGGTTGACACCGGATTGCACAAACTACTAGTACCATCACATTGTACAATTTTCTTTACGTTTTCACTTTAACAAATATTCACAATTTTGGCACATGGAGATTAAACGCTGCCAGAATCAAACACTTTATTTGGTCAAATGCGAGCAGCGAGAAGATGAGAACTCTGTGCTGCAGGTTCTAGTGCAAGCAAATTAGCAACTAGAACTACTCCAATCTAGCATTTTGACGGCCTCCGGAAAAAAGTGCATAACACACAAGACTCCAAACTGCACCTTGTTCCTCTATTCAAACAGAAACAGGCCTTTGTGAAATTGAAACCTGAAACTGTTGCATTCAATGTTCTCTGCCGAAATGATTTCCCCTGGAGAAGCATTAAATTCAGAGAGAAAAGAATGTATCGATTTTAACTCTGGCAAGATCAAATGCCTTCGGCCCTTGGCAATGGAGTCTGGACCAAAAGTATAACTTTACTACTTTTCGGTATTCACGATACGAGTAGTATCTTTACGTTCACACTCGGGCGGAATCTGCGCATTCGGGGTGGAATCACTACACTTGCGCAGAGAAATACCCTGAGTGCGGAGATTTCACTCCGGGTGCGAAGATTTCACTCCTGGTGCGGAGTGGAATCTCCACTCTCAGGGCGGAGGTTGCACCTTGAGTAGGAAAAATCCGCCCGAGTGCAGACGTAGAGATACTACTCATCTCACCTTTGTAAATACCCAAAGTAGTAAACTTAGACTTCTAGTCTAAGTTTACCTTTGTGAATCGAGCCCTTAGTGTTCAATAGGTTCGACTCTATCTCAGGTGGCTCCTGGTGGTCTCTTTCTTTGCGTATTTTCCGCCCCGAGACCCACTTGAGCATGCTTGTAATCTAGGAATTATTTTTGCTAACCAGTTATGTTTTTGCGCCCAGAATGGTTGTAGAATGGTATATTGAGTCTGGAATATATAGTGCTTCCTAAATATCATAGCCAAAATATGGAGGATAAAAATATCAATAGGTGGTTGGGGGGGAGGGGGTTAGTCTGCGGCAGGATGTCCCGCTGGTGAGTTCCGGCTCTGGGCCTTCGTCTCCCTCTCTTATCGGTGGAGGAAAATTCCTCTGCTACTCCAAAGAGGTTGCCGCTGAAAACCTATTGTCTGCTGCAGCAGTAGAACCCCATTGCTGAGTCAGAGAAGACTGCAGCATCGTGGTAGCAGTGTGGAAAGGGAAAGTGACCAGTTAAAGCAAGACAGCCATCTTGCAAAACACTGGCATGAAAATGAGGCTGCGTTAAATTTCCAATTTGACTTGGTGGCACAGTGGGTTGGCCCGATCATATGACAGTGAAGGCGGCAGCTGAGGTAAAATCACACTTACAGCTCTGAGAGCGCTGAGACAGCTCAAGCACCCGCCCAAAAAACGCTTGGACGACTGGACCTCGACCTGGTGTCATCGCATAGCAAGGAGAGACTTCAGAAAGTAATTAAACCTTGCTGTGAGGTGGCGGGAGACAGTATGAATCTGCGTTCCACCACTGAGAATCTGGGGCCTGGGACCACTAAATTGGCATCCAAGAAAGGAGACACCATACAACCCCTAACCTTAAGAGGATCTTCAGGTCTGTCTAGGCAAACAACATGACAAAATATCGAATATGATGACTACCCAGATGCAAGTGCTGAAATCAAACACAGCTTCAACTCTTGAGGAGATGTCAAAAGATGTGCAGGTGATGGGAGACCGAGTAGCTATGAATGAAGATGTCATTGTGGCGATGAGTCAAGAACTTGAGAAATCACAGGACATTCTAGTCAAAACGGAAGAAGAAAGTCAAAGCACTTTGGGATAAATGCATGGATCTCAAGGACAGATAATGCATTGTTAATATCAGAGTCTGCAATGTTCGGGAACATGAAAAGAGAACGGGTATAGTTGATTTCTGTCAGAATCTATTCCATCATATCCTCAAACAAAGTCAGATTTTTGAGATTCCTATTATCAGGGCTCACAGGATAGGCGCCGCAAGGAAGGCGCCAAGGGCAGGCCCCACAGATATAATTGTGTAAGAAAATGGGTTACTGGTTGGGGTGGTGAAACCCTACTCAAGCAGCAACCACAATCCTTGTCAGGGTGAAGCCACAAGCAAACCCCAAATTAAATCTGTCCTCAAACCTCTGGTAGCTTGGCGCAGAGCAGTCCGGCTTAACTTAGAGGCAATGTGTAAAGTATTTGTGCAACACTTCAAACAGTAACACAGTTAAAACTCACCACAAAAGTATCCCACATCAGACTTAGAAAATAGATTCATCTTTAATAAGTAAAACGAGACGAAAATGACAAAAATCTAATCAGTAGAACTGTATAAATGCAATTGTGAAGATTTCAGTGAAAGTAGTGCCACAAAGCACAAAGCGCCAACTGTGGATATCTGGTTGCACCAGACCGGGACAAATTCACAAGTTCAGGCTGACCACGATGGACCCGGTTATGCCCGCTGAACAAGAGTACCTTAAATCCTGGTTGCAGACGGTTGTGTAGAGGATACGTCATGCAGAGGAGGCGATGCATTGGTTCCGAGGAGCTGCAAAGCTGCGAGGTGAGGTCCTGCATCATCGTTGAGGATCCTGGCAATGAGGCCTTGCGATGCGAAGTCCGGTGTCGAGGATGTGTTGTGCAGCCTAAGTGATGCCTCGGTTCTGAGGAGCTGTGAAGCTGCATTGCGAGAATCTGCGTAGTTGTCGAGGCTGCAGTCGAGAAGAGATTTGCATTGTGAGGGCCTGCATCGGGGAAGCTTTGCACAGCGATAGTTCCATTGGGGGCTGCAAGGTCAAAGCGGAGACCTTGCGCTGAGAGAAACCTCGCAGCAGAGGCAATGCATCTGTTCTGCTTGGGATTGCGCTTTGCAGCAGATGGGATGTGTCGGTTCTGCTAGGTCCACAGATGGGAATGCGGAGCACCTTTAGGCTCACCTCCAAGGGTCCAGGACAGGGGTGGTACCACTTGGATGGGTAGGACTCACAGATGGCAGAATCCAGGTGCTGGGTTCAAGGTTGTTTGAGCCTTCTGTCCCTGACGCTGTTGTCAGGAGACCAGCCAACTAGCCCTTCGAGTCACTCTGACGTCCTGGGATGCACGACCAGTCCTCCTCACCAAGGCAAGAGGGCAGCAGGTCAGCACAGCAGGGCAGCAGTCCTTCAGAGCAGCAGTTCAGCAGAGTGGCAGTCTTTTCAGCAGTCTCTTAAACAAAAAAAGAGAGTGAGGAACGCCAAGGCTCATTCTTCTCCCCTCAATCCTAGTAACAAACAAAAAGAACAAGCTACAAAGCTTATTAAGAACCTAGCAACCTGTTGGTATTGAGTAGTCTCACAGAAGAAAAACCCATTCGAATTTTTAAAGAACCCTCACCCACCAACCTAGATGGTGGCATGCTTCATCATCGGGGTCCAACCTAGGGGTTCGAGTGCCTCCTAAGTGTGCTGTGATGACTGATTACAGCGGAGCGGGTTTGTTGGGGTGGATAGGTGAATTTAGTGAATGTGAACCTTAAAACTACCTCCAGGATACTCAATCAAATCAGAGATATTTTTAATGGTGAGTTCCTGGGGTAGGATTAAAAACACAGATGGATGTGATAGAGATAAAATAATCTCACACTTCCAAACACGAAAAAAATGGTCTACATGTTTCAGCCAATCAACTATAACTAAGGAGGCTTTCTTCATGACCAGTGCTGTTAGGGCCAGAAGCGACCCTACACAGGTGACGTTCGCACACACACTAAGGTGTGCGTAAGTGGGGCAAATACGTAACTTACCATTTACAGCTGAAACTATATATTATGGTTACAATATCTTTTCATAACATTGATTCCGGCGGAGGCGGTGCCTATTGTCACACTTTCGGCAGGGCCCTCTGCCTGCTTGGTTACCTTCTACAGTCCTGTGCGGGATCCAAGAGATGTTCTTTAAAAAACCTAATGGGAATTTCTTCTGTGAGACTACTCAATACCAACAGGTTGCTAATTAATTAGTAAGCTTTTGAGCTTGTTTTTTTAGTCTTTTCAGCAGCACAGCAGTCTTTCTTCCTGGCAGAGTATCCACAGGTCCAGAAGTCTACTGAAGGGTTAGTGTCTGTGGTCCAATATTTATACCTGGGCCTTCCTTTGAATTGGGAGAAGCTTCTAGTGCTTTCCCTTTGAAGTTCACAGTCTTCCTGCCTTCCCTGCCCTGGCTCCAGACTAACCACAGGAGGGATGCATCCCTTTTGTGTGGAGGCAGGACACAGCCTATTTAAGTGAAATTAGGGCTGTGCCCAGCTTCGCTCTCCCATCCTGCCTGTAATGGCCCACCCAGACACACCTAAGCTCTCTATTGTGTATGACTGTCTAGGAGGAATACACAAAGCCCAACTGTCAGCTACACCCAGTCATGTGACCCAGAGGCAGGCTGCATGCACATGAATGGCTAAGGATGGAAAATGCCAACTTTCTAAAAGTGACATTTTCAAAATTGTAATTTACATCTGACTTCACCATAAACGAGGATTTTTCATTGCTATTCCAAAGACACCAAACATGAACTGGTTACCTGTTCCCATTTGAAAGTTACAGCTTATTAAATGTAATAAGGTAACTCAGTTGTTATCTTATGGGAGAGATAGGCCTTCCAATACTTAAAAAAGAATTTAAGAATCTTTTACTACCACGACATATACAATTTAAAATTCCATGCCCTACTTTTTAAATACATTGCACCCTGGCCTATGGGCTAATTAGGGCCTACCCTAGGGGTGATGTATATGTATTAAAAATTAAGGTTTGGGCCTGACCTGGAAAAATATGTATTTTACCAGGTTGATATAGCAGTTTAGAACTGCACACACGGGTTCCAATGGCAGACCTGAGACATGTTTGGAAGGATACTTAAGTGGGTGGCACAATAAGTGCTGCCGGTCTGCTAGTAGCAGTTAATTTACAGGCCCTGGGTACATGTTGTGCCACTTTCATAGGGACTTATAAGTAAATAAAGATGCCAATTGGTTGGTAAGTCAACTGTACTATGTTTTAAGGAATGTGCACATGCACTTTAGCACTGATTAACTGTGGTCAAGTGCGCCCTAAGGCTAGCAAAAACAAAAACTGCAAAAATGAGAGGAGTGAAGACAAACTTTTTGGGGGAAGACCACCCTAAGGCTGACAGGTCTAACAAATCGCAAAGCAACTAAAGGGCAGAGTAATGAGAGAGGCAAGAAAGTGTGTCGTTGTAACATTTACAGATCAAAGCATAGACCTCTTCCAAGACATCACAAAATACCTTGAACAAAAGGTGAATGCTCAATGTAATCACTGTGGAACTACATTGGAGACAAATACGTTATCATTTGGCATTTCCCTTTGCAATGGGGTTCCAGTTGGTCTTGAAAACTCAAACGGTACTCACTGTTGAGGAAGCTCAAGAGGTTCTTTGAGCCGCAAAGAACAGTCCCCACACATTCCCCAAACATGAAGAACAAGAGGATCAGCAAAGGGGAAAACCTAAGGAGAAATTGGAAAAGGCAATGGTCCCAAGGTGGTACACTCAAAAATGAAAGGCCTACAAGCATATTATTTGTCCATGGACCTGCTGTTGCTGAGCTAAAAAAAGAGATCTACTACAAGGGATATATTTCCTGACTAGGAATGTGAAATCTGAAAGAATAGCTGAACTTTCCCTTGAACTGTAAGCAGTGAATAACTGGGTGGCACAATGATGTTGTAATGTGGGATGGACCGGAGAGATAAAATGTACGATACCAGAGCATTGTGTGAAAAGATAGACAACTGTTTGAGAAATAATATGTAGCTTATTTTGGGAAAATGTGCTCGCATGAAGGGTATATTTGGATGTGGGGATTGGGGGTCTGAGGGAAGTAGGAAATTAGGACACACTTCACAATCGTGTTGGGATGTATATAATCCCACCTTTTGAGGGTTTTTTGATGAGGGTGGGGTGAAATAGTGGGGGAGTGGGACAAAGGTCCATGTTTGGGAGGTTCGTCTTCTTAGGGTACAAGATGGTAATAAATGGTGCAACTGATCTACAAACACTACGCACAATATTATTAGGTAATCCTGAGCATAATCGTGCAATCTTAGGATCCAAGTATTTTAGCTGAGTAGAGCAATGTTCAAGGTGATATCATAGAATGTGTGGCACTCTCTTTTGCCTTTTAATTGGATAAAAGTAGATGGGCATGATTTTGCAGCAGCCCCAGAGTGAGTCAGCAGTTTACTGTGCCACATTGTGTGGCCCAGTGCCATTGCTATACTTTTGGGCTGTCCAAATTACAGCCTGTTCTTTGCAAGAGTGTCCCTGGCATTCGTTTTAGAATATGACTTCATTTTCATTCACTTGATGCAATGCTGCTGGTTTCGTTCCATAAAATAGAAGTTTTACACAAAGCATACTAGTCTGTCAAGGCTTTTAAATGGATTTATCAGATCTTTTAGCCCAAGACATTGGCAAGTGTGTATCAATCAGGGAATTTTAAAGTGCACTACTCACCTGTAAGGGTCTCAAGGCGCTGAGGGGGGAGGTGGGCGCAGCTCCAGGTTTAGCCAAAAGGCCAGGTCTTTAGGCTCTTCCTGAAGGTGTGCAGGTTGGGGGAGCGTCTGATGTCGACTGGGAGTTCGTTCCAGTCCTTGGCAGCGACGTAGGAGAAGGCTCTTCTACCCGCTCTGGCTCTGCGGATGCATGGGGTTTCTGCCAGGGCGAGATCGGCTGAGCGGAGGCTTCTTTTGGGTACGTGGAAACAAACTCTGTCATTGAGGTATTTGGGTCTGGTGTTGTGGAGTGATTTGTAGGCGTGGGTGAGTAGCTTGAAGGTTACTCTCTTCTCGACGGGGAGCCAGTGGAGGTCTCGCAGGTGTTGAGTCATGTGCTCCTGTCGGGGGTGCCAAGGATGTGTCTGGCTGTGCTGTTCTGAATGGTCTGGAGTCTGTGTAGCAGGGATTTGTTGATTCCAGCATAGAGGGCGTTCCTGTAGTCCAGTCTGCTGGTTATGAGTGCGTGGGTGACGGTCTTTCTGGCTTCAGGGGGGATCCACTTGAAGGTCTTGCGGAGGATGCAGTGGGAGTTGAAACATGTGGCGGCGATGGCGTTGATCTGGCGAGTCATGGCAAGGGAGGAGTCGAGGATGATGCCGAGGTTTTGGGTGTGATCCGTAGGTGTGGGTGGGTTTCCGAGGGGGGGTGGCCAACAGGTGTTGTTCCAAGCCGTGGGGGATGATCCGAGGACGAGGACCTCGGTCTTGTCTGAGTTGAGGTTTAGGCAACTACTGCTCATCCAGGCTGCAACATCCTTCATTCCTTCCTGGAAAATGAGTCTGCTTGCTTCAGGGTTCTTCGTGAGGGGGAGGATGAGTTGGGTGTCGTCTACGTAGGATACTATGCTGAGTCCGTGCTGTCCGACGATGGCGGCGAGGGGGGCTATGTAGATATTGAAGAGCGTGGGGCTGAGCGATGATCCCTGGGGTACTCCGCAGTTGATCTCTGTGGGTTCGGAGAGGAAGGGATGGAGTCTGATCCTTTGGGTTCTACTGGCGAGAAAGGAGCGGATCCAGTCGAAGGCAGTTCCCCTTATGCCAGCGTTGTGGAGTCTGGCTGCGAGAGTGCGGTGAGAGACAGTATCGAAAGCTGCCGAGAGGTCTAGCAGCATGAGGGCTGCGGTGTGGCCCTGGTCAAGGACCGCACGGATGTCGTCTGTGGCGGCAAGGAGGGCGGTCTCGGTGCTGTGGTTTCTTCGGAATCCGGACTGGGAAGAGTCAAGGATGCCGTTCTCTTCGATGAAGGTGGTAAGCTGAGCGTTGACGATTTTCTCAGTGACCTTGGCTGTGAAGGGTAGGAGAGAGATGGGGTGGTAGTTCTTCAGGTCCGTCGGGTCAGCGGAGGGTTTCTTGAGGAGGGGCTTGACCTCAGCCTGCTTCCAGTCATCACAAAAAAGGCTGGATTCGAAGGTGGTGTTGATGGTGTGACGTAGTTCGGGTGCTATGGCGGCGGCAGCTCTGTGGAAGATGTGTGGTAGGCAGGGGTCTGTGGGGGCTCCTGAGTGGGTGCTCCTCATGGTCGTGGCCGTCCTTACTGGAGGGGAGGGTGCTTTCTGGAGTTTGCTCGCTGAAGTTATCTTAGAGGGTCTTGATCTTTGTGTGGAAGTAGGTGCTGAGCTTGTCGCAGAGGTCCCGGGCGGGTATGACATCTGTGGCTTTGCTGGGTGGTTTGGTGAATTGCTGGATGATGTTGAAGAGTTCCTTTGGGTTGCTGGAGTTGGTGAGGATTTTGTTCCAGATGAAGGTCCTCTTGGTGGTTCTTATGCGTTGGTGGTATTCTGTCATGGCGTTCTTGTAGGTGGTCCGGTCTTCGGTGGCTTTGCTGTTTCTCCACTGTTTTTTGAGGCGCCTGCAGGAGCGTCTGGCTTCTTGGACGTCGGCGGTGAACCAGGGGGCCTTCAGGGGGCGCTGTCTGTCGGGTTTGCGGAGGGGTGCAAGCTTGTCTGCGTAGCTAGAGATCCAGCGGTGAAGCTCCTTGGCTGCGGAGTTGGCGTTGGTCGTGGCGGAGGGGGGCTCGTGGATGAGGGTGGAGTGGAGGTGTTCTTCTGTGACTTTGTCGCAGTTCCTTCGTGGTGGGTGTGGCATGGGCAGGTGCGCAGTCATGGTGTTGAAGGTGAAGTGTACGAAGTGGTGGTCTGTCCAGAGGGGCTGCGAGGTGGGGCTGAAGCGGACTTTGTTCCCTCCTGCGAAGATAGGGTCGAGGGTGTGTCCTGCCTTGTGGGTGGGGGTGGTAATGAGCTGCTTCAGTCCGATGGTAGCGAGGTTGTATAGGAGGGCGGTGGAGTCATGGTCGCTGTGGTTGTCGAGGTGGAAGTTCAGGTCTCCGATGAGAGTGTAGTCCGTGGAGGCAAAGGCGTGGGGTGCGATGAGGTCGACAATGGGGGTGGTGAAAGAGGCGCGAGGCCTGGGGGGGTCGGTAGGCGAGGGTGCCTCGGAGCGTCGTTCTGGGGCTGGTCTGGATCTGGAAATGGAGGTGCTCGGTGTTGGAGAGGGAGTTGCTCGTGCTGGAGGTGGAGAGTTATTGTTAGATTGATTCATCTAATTAAGGTCCCAGGTGACCTCATATCCCAATATATCCCCATGTGTCCTATTTTTTTATATTTATTTGGTTATAAATAAACTGTATACAAGTCAATGTGTGAAATCACTGTGTCAAGAGCAAGTATAAATTCAGTTACATGTGAATAACAATGAAATTCTTTCCCTTCAATGAGGCTGTTGATTTCAAATTTTAACATTTCACCACCCACAGTAGGAACACATTCCTACACATTAAATCCGATTAGACACACAAGGGGTTTCAGTGTAACCCTACACATAGTACATTAGTCAAGAAATTCAATTGGCATTGTTAAAATATGTTAGGTGCCCATGAGTCACCAGGAGTAACCGCCCCCAAATTGTGCAGAGAGTGAATGTGCCCTATCCACACACCATGCAATATATTTGTGTATTTTTTTGTTTGTCGGGACTTCTTTTAGTCTCCTTTGCTCAGCAAGCGCCTGTCACAGCCTTCAGGCATGCACGCGTCGTAGGTGCTCCACAAGAGATGCAATATATTTCAATACGCCCTTTGCCCAGCACCTGTCCCAACATGGAAAATGTATATGGCATTTTGTGTTTATTAGATTTGGGAGTGAGTCCGAACACACAATGCTTTAACATAGTAGCTATGCTATCCGACGTCACTCTCTTCAGGATCTTAGGACCTGATTACGACTTTGGTGCAGCGCAAAGCTCAACTGCAACTCATAATACTGTCGGCCGTCCTTTGGCAGTTCCCATGGCTGTGCCTTGAAAACAGGCACTGCAATGGGAACGGCCAAAAAGTTCCAGCATGGCATGGACGGTGACGTCCATGCCGTGCTGGAACTGGGGGGAATACAGCACATGTTGTGCCCCCCTGAATGTATTACCATGGTGTGGTGGACATGGAGGCCTTTGTTCTTGCACCACCAGATTTTTCATTGTGGGGCTCCGCCATGAAAACGCTGGTGGTGCAAGAAGAACTGAAAATATGCTGAGCTAGACAATGCGTTGTGGCACTCCTGCGACAACGCCAGGGAATGACAGGCGGTCCACCACCAATACGACTTTGTAAGTCGGAATCGTCAAAACAGTAGCTCGCCACTCCTGCGCCACTGCGAGTCTGGCAGTCACAAGATCGCGAGAATCATAATCAGGCCCTATGTTACCTCCTCCCGGTAGTTCCTGACAGGCCACATTCCCAAAGCACATGGAGGAAGGTAGCATTATTACCTCTGCATCTAGCACAGGCAGGGGTCTGTCCTAAATATTCTATGGAGCCACAATGCAGTAAGGTTTCACTCTGTCCCTCTTAAGGCCTTTATATGACCTGGATATGAGCTTACAACCACATCCACTTCCCAGCAGCACCTTGAGCATCTCAGGCAGGGATAGCGCAGAGAGAAACTTGGTCCATATCATCTTACAGTGTTTGTTGGCTTGGTAAATGTCCCCTTACCAGCCCCACATGGATCTCTAAATGTACTGAACACATCAGACCGGTCCAGGTCCACCAATGTGAGACATTAGCCTTCCTTCCAGACACTGCCTGTCCCTTTATTTCACTCTTGCAGGTTCCTGCTTTCTCCCTTGGTGACATTTTTTCAGTCTTTCTCTTCCTCCTTCTTTCCTCTTTGTTTGTTTCTCTCTCTCTTGGGAAATGTCTGATGAGGAAAAAATAAGTGCCAGTGTCCAGAAATGAGTGCTGGTTAGCCCCACCGGCAACTACTGGTTCAAATTAAGCACTGCTACCAAGTGCTTTGTCACACACACCTGCATGTGAAGGGTTTCTGTCTGGATAGGATTTGATCCATGACCTGACTAGGGGTTGCCTGACTGGTGGCCATTCATCTTTGGGAGCCTCCAGGAGAATGAGAGGGGCTTGGGGTGTGAACACCTGCTAAAGATTAGAAGCACCTTCAGCCTAGCAGGAGTAGGTGCAATCCAGGTCTCTAAAGACTGTAGTTTCAGATTAGGATGCCAACCTTGAAAGCTCTTTCACTTCTTCAGGAGAGGATGTGGCTCAGCGGCCGGAGCTGCCAATTCGGTAGCTGGGCATCCGGGTTCGAGTCTCGGCGTCGGCACAACATCCTGTGATTCTGAGCAAATCACTTAAGTTCCCCATGCTCTTGGTCAGCGCCTGGATACCCTCACTGGTGATAAGCAGCGCTATGTAAATTTACCGACATTAACTCTCCATTGCACATGAGGTAATTGTGCTGCAGTAGGCAGTAACCCTACCATTAAAATGCAGCATGGCTACTGCTCAAACCACCAACTCCCAGTCTTGCCTATTTAGCATAATTTTATTCCTTCAATAGCATCTCTGCCTTGCACGTGTTGCTATATGGATTACTGGGCTCTCTTTTATTGCTCCCCTTTTTTAGTGTACATGCACACAACACCTTGCTACCCCTTTGGCTAGGTTGGAGCTCTGTTACTGCGTAGTGTAAATTACAGCCACCAGCTAATGGCAATTATACTTTGCATGCCTATCTCTCACACCTCCTCTGCCATGATATTGCTAGGTTCTGTGCCCCAAGATAAGAGCACCTCTCTGGTCACTCATGCATGACATCAAAAAATATCCCATATCGAGCCACAGGAAACACAGCAGTGTGTCATGCACTCAATCTCCCACAGTGCAGCCCGCTACCCCTCCAACAATGCATTTCATCACCCTTTAACTCTACCATTGGTGCTCGTGCTGCTAAGTTATTCCATGAATGGCCTCAAAGGCAGCATCTGTGATCTATTGGACGTTTCATCATAGACAACTATCGCTCCCCTTCTACTCGATCTTGTAAAGCTCTACAAGAGCCATGGACATCTTAGAAAAGTGACCGAGAACTATAGATAGCATGAAGCCAGAAACATTATTCACCGGGTTAAGCACTCCCTGCTGACATCTAATGTGATCAGAAGCTCACAATTTTGAACGCTGACAATATCACTCAATATGACTGCTTTCTGAGGTTGATACTTTGAGTACACTATTTTGAATAATACCACACCTGACTTGATTGTCTCTGGGATCTTTAGGCTACGTTTTCCCATAGCGACCGATCAGCACCTAAACAGGTGTGAAAGCAGGAAATGGACCTAAAGAGACTCTGGAAGGTTGGTCGCAGGATTCTTAAAACCCAGTTTTGAGAAATACTGGCAAAGTCTTGGAGGATGGGCCTTGTCTGTACTGTCTACACTGCGTTTCTGCTGATTCAACCCAGTGGATAAATTGGAACTTCCTTAAAGGTTTCCTAGTGATCATTCTTCTCTATTGCCTCAATAACTGTGGAACCTTCCCCTGGAAAGAATTGGAATCATCACCATGAAAGGAATGGGGTGAAGACAAACACAAGGAAGAAGAGAACCTGCTTCCAGGTCAACACACAGCCACTGAAAGCTCGAGCTATGAGTAAGACAGAGAAGGGGGTCTTTTTGGAGAGGAGTGGCCTCAGGAACACCTGGCAGGGAAGGGCCTACCTCCCCTCTTTAATGACAAGATGCTGCTCAGGAGGAGGCATGATCAAACACATGCCGTTGTATGGCTCAGTCTTTTCTTCCTTGCAGCCTAATTACTAAGGATGCAATGATAACTTCCCCAAAAGCCTTATTATTAACATGGTGCTTTGTTCAGGGCCTGACTGTGGAACCAATGGCACCGTGGCAGAAATGATCTAACCAGCCCGCCCCCTTCCTCTCTTCTCTCTATCTCTTTCATCCATCCATTCTCTCTTTCGCATTCCTACCTCTCTCATCTCTTTCTCTGCAAATCCATGTTCCCACTTTTTCTTTCGCTCTCTCTCTTGAAGCCCTCCTGTGCCTGCTTCAATTCATCTCAGGCAGCTGCTGAAAATGACAGAGGCACCAGGGGCGGCCATGGGCTTTCAAAACCAGCCTCCAAGACGGTGCTTAATTTGTAAAAGAATGAGTGCCAGTGCAGAAGCTCTGCTGAGAAGGCTGGGGTTGGTGCAATTAAATGTCAACGCAATGAATATTAAGGCAGCGTAGCCTTAAAACCACCTCATGGCTCTTTAATCCAATTCCAAAACCACTTCATGTCTCTTTAATCCAATACCAGACACTCCCTGTCCCTTTAACTCTCTCTTGCAGGTTCTTTCTTTCTCGCTTTGTGATGGTTTTTGTGACTTTCTCTTCCTGCATCTTTCTGCCTTGTATGTTTTTCCCTCTCTTGCTCTTGGTTAATATTTGATATAGAAAAATAAGTGCTGGTCCCAAAAAATAAGTGCTGGTGACCCCCATCTGCAACCACTGGTTCAAAGTGAGCCCTGCTCTAGGGCTCCACCCCACCACGGAAATGCCAGATGAAATAAAAGGCAAATTCAGCCCTGGCTGCGTTTAAATGCATGCTGGCACAAACGCAGGATGTGGAAGTGAACAGGTGAGAGGGGTTGGGGAGTACACAGCCAATGGAGGGTAGGCAGGAGGATCTAAGGCAGGCACACGGGCAAGGGAAGGGGGCGGGAATGGCTGAGGGAAGCACATGGACAATGAAGGGTGGGCAGAAGGAGTTAGAGCAAGCTCACAGACAACAGAGGGGAGATGGGAAAGGCTGAGGCAAGCACACAGACAATGGAAGATGGGTGGGAGGGGCTTGGGCAAGCACTCGGCAAACAAAGGGTAGGAGGAAGGGGATGGGGAAACACATGGACAACGGAGGATGGGTGGTAGAAGAATGGGTGAGAAGTAGGAGAAGGAGATAGCTGGAAAACACATGCACTCTGGTACAGTGCTTAAACAAAAAGAAAAAAAGTAGCACCTGAATAAGTGAGCAGTGGAATTATGCACAAGAATGTGTCCAAGCTACAGGGGAGGGACAAACACAAGAAGAGGAAGGAAAGCCTATGAAAGCCTCCTTCACCAACGGCCTAAGGCATTTGATCTTGCCAGAGTTAAAATCAATATATCCTTTTATCTCTCAATTTAATGCTGTTCCGGGGGAAATAATTTCGGCAGAGAACATTGAAAACAACTGTTCGGGCTTCCATCTTACAAAGGCCTGTTGCGGTTTGATTGCTGAGGCAAGCACACAGACAATGGAAGGTGGGCAGGAGGGCTGGGGCAAGCGGTCAGACAACAAAGGGTAGGAGGAAGGGGCTGGGGAAGCACATGGACAACGGAGGGTGGGCGGCAGGAGAATGGGCAAGAAGTAGATGAGAGCGATAGCTCGAAAACACATGCACTCTCGTTGAGTGCTTAACAAAAAGAAAAAAGTAGCACCTGAAAAAGTGAACAGTGGAAGGACACACAAGAATGTGTCCCTGCTACAGGGAAAGGACAAACACAAGAAGAGGTAGGAAAGCCTATAAAAAAGCTGACAAATTAGAAGCAAGTAAATAAGCGGGACAAAGTAGCCAAGCAATGGTCAGTAATTTGCAGCCTCTAAGCCCACCGTAAGGTAACAAAATATCTCGTAACAGTCAGCGCAGTCTAAGGCGAGGCACAAAAATCTTCCTCTTTTCTCCCCACCAAAGACACCGCGAACTGCAACCATCGGAAAGCTCCTTGATGCAAAACAATTGCTACCAAAAGCAGAGAAGTATTTCAGACTGCAAACACTCCAGCCTCCATTGCCAAGGGCCGAAGGCATTTGATCTTGCCAGAGGTAAAATCAATGCATTCTTTTCTCTCTGAATGTTATGCCTCTCCGGGGGAAATCATTTCGGCAGAGAACATTGAATGCAACTGTTTCAGGTTTCAATTTCACAAAGGCCTGTTTGTTTTTAGATAGAGTAACATGGTGCAGTTTGGTGTCTTGTGTTTGATGCACTTTTTTCCGGAGGCACTCAAAATGTTAGATTGGAGTAGTTCTAGTTGCTAATTTGCTTTTACTGGAACCTGGAGCACAGAGTTCTCATCTTCTGGCTGCTCGCATTTGACTAAATAAATTGTTTGATTCTGGCAGCGTTTAATCTCCATGTGCCTAAATTGTGAATATTTGTTAATGTGAAAACGTAAAGAAAATTGAACAATATCATGGTGCTAGTAGTTTGTGCAATCCGGTGTCAACCAGACTCCTGGCTGCTCAAAGTGCATTATCTCACGTTCATGAAGATCCAGCAAAAATTAAAAAGTGCTTCACAAAGTGCTCTGCTGCTTCTTGGAAATTCAACTGCGCGGTGTCGATTACCTAAATGCATTGCTGAAGGTAATCATGTCGGTGTTTATATTGAGAGACGATGATTTAACACATCACTAGCAGATGTAGAATATGAACAACACAGGCAACATCAGTACAAGCTTCCATCGTCTGTCAATGTGCTAACTCTGTCACCACCGCATTTTCCCCTGCCATGTAAAGCAGGGGTGTCCAAAGTAGGCCCCAAAGGGCCAGATTCGTGCAAGTTTTTCAGGATGGCCACTGACTGTATAAATTAATGATTTCTTCTCAGGTTAAGATGTAAAATTGTCTTATGAGGGTGTCTGGAAAATCTGGCATGGGCACGGCCATTTAGAACCTGCGTTGGACACCCCCTGCTCTAAGTTGGCTGTTGTGAGAGTTGTAGCTGAGGGTCTGTATTGGTAGGTACAGATTGTATTCTTTGGAATCTGGTTGTCTGCCCCATTTAACATCCCACGGAATGTGTTAATATCTGTCATGCATTGCCAAATTTCAATTTAACCACCATTCTATGTGTTATTTTTGTAAGTGTATGTTCAAATGAACCAATATTGCAATTTAAACAATTACAATGCATCCATAGTTTTACAATGCAAGCAGTTATCATTTTACACCTTCATTCATTAAATAGATTTACAGTGAAATTTTACGTTCCACATATTGATCTGCCACTATTACATTCTCAGCGCTCTCTAAAGTGCATCAAATGTCTATCAATTTGCTATTGTTAAAGTTTTGCATGGTATTTTTTGGGAAAGCAACTCACATTGTCTAAATTCCACTGAGAAAGCTTTCAGGATTGTCTCCGAACTTCCCTCTTCTACATATGTTTCTTCACACATGCCTGCATTCAAGGAGATTTGATGCAATCTCTCCGAGTTCTTCCCACCTAAAATGCACTTAATGCCCATTTTCCTAGTAATGTTCACTGCTCTACTTCTTTTGCATCTTCATTCGGACCTGTATCTTCTAATTTTGCCATCACATTCACAATCTTTTATCCTGCTCCCACTGACTAAGTTAAGGTACAGCTTCTTTCCATCACCACAGGTTCTCCTGTCCAGGATCCCCTCGCAGCCAAAAACTTGTCCAGGCAGAATGGCAGTCCTTTCAGCAGCTTGTCACACAAACGGAAGGGGGGACAGGCAAATTTTCACTACTACGGCCTCCCCTTGTCACAACTATAATACACACGGAGGAGTAGTGAATGAAAAGAGGAAGGTGTCACGTGCTCAGTGAAAAAATACTGCCCTCACTCACAAAAAAGTGACATGCTTCATCATTGGGTTTGCTTCAATACACCCCTGCGCCAGTAGCGGTCCGTGGTGGGAGTGCTGCCGGGCGGTGACGTGGGGCGGGGGAGGGGCAGGGTGAGGGTAGTAAAGTATGGAATACGGCCGAATAGAGGTAAGTAAACATATAAATAAATAAAACGAATTTCGTTGCGCGCGCTGCATCGCCAAATGCGATGCAGCGCGCACAACGAAATTCATTTTATTTATTTATATGTTTACTTACCTCTATTCGGCCATATTCCGTACTTTACTACCCCCCACCCCACGTCACCGCCCGGCAGCACTCCCACCACGGGCCGCTACTGCCCTGCGCAGACCAACGCCTGGGCTGGAGCAAAGGGAGGGGAAGACAAACAACAAACATAAAGAAAATAATTTACAAATTTATTTCTGGGATCACCGAAAGAAAAAGTGCAGTGTAGGTTAAAACTAGTTCGGTGGTGTCTCCGATCGACAGTTTATTCCTAGACCCACCGGATAGAGCTAAAAACGTGAAGGATGGTGGTGATGGGAAAGAATTAGGAGTTCCCTCACCCCTTCTTACTGCCAGAGTGTCAACATGTTTCTGCCGTTCATCAGGTGCCCACAGTGTTGGGTCACTCCGGCTTTCCTCAGGACCTTTCTGATCCCAGTGACTTAGTTATCCCTCTGTAGCAGGAATGTGGTATTTTTGGAACCAGTAGTTTCCAATGAGGGGGTCACATTTAGTAACTCACATCCGTTAATCTATGGGCGAAGACACAATGAGATCTGTGTTAATTGTCTTTGCGTAGGACACTGGCTATGTCAGCAAACCCATTGCCCTCCATATATCCATACACAAGTCATAGCTATAATGAGACACGTATGTTCCACCTCTGTACTCATGCAGACCCAATTGGTTTTGCAATATAATCAAGATGTCCCTAGTGGGACATGTTATCCAACCTGGGGAAACTTGCCCTTCAACAACTTTCAGGAGAATCGTACTTAATCAGACCGCATTCCATCAATGGTCTCGTAGCGCCCACACATAAGCGCAACGAAGAGGCCCAACTCACCGAGTTCCATTATCATCATGCTACAACTAGCAAGTAAATGGATGAGCCCCCGTGTAGTCACACACTGGGGTAGAATAAAAACATGGAGAAGGGAGATTAAAAATCATACAGTGGCATGAGACATGTAAAGGCCTGTAGACACCCGCATGATCTGAATTGAAAACGGTTCCTAGACCTTGTGAATTTTATAAATATCGGCGCTGGTGTAGCTCCAATTTGTGCCGTTATCACAAATGCACGTCTTTCAGGCAGCTTGTGCTGCTAGTTTTCACACATATGCTGCGCTGTATTTGATAACCTTAATGTTTTAAAAGGACTGTAAAAATGCACAGTATGGTCAAAACCGCTACTCGTGGATGAGCATTTTTTTTCAATGCTGAAAGCCTCTAGCTCAAACAGGACCGTGGCCCCAAAATTATTCTTCTGTCCTGCATCGTGCCCACCCCCCCTACACCTTACTTCGTCAAGGATGGAGCTCTGCCGGACCCTTTGTCCCGTTACCGCTGTGAAGATGGCTGGATGACCGACTGCGGTGTCCCTCTTAGCGGTGGGGCTGCCGGTCACGTAATCGCCGCTGCGTAACGTGGTAGTGTCACGTGGCCGCGTTTCTTTCAATGCTCCTTCGTTGTTAGGCAACCCCTGGATCAGAGCTTTTTTTCCCCATTAACGCGGTCATTTAGGAAACTTTACACCCTGATGTACAAAGTATGCTGACAGAGATGCCCTGTCATCCTTACAAGTATTGGGTGTGTCTAGTTTTTATTGCATGTTTATCATAATTATTGCCAAAGCGGGAGATATTGACTAAGTGTGGTGTCCATTGTCTCTTAAGCTGCACACACTATCTGCACCAAACAATAACCCAGCTATCATACCTATATGATATACCGGGGTGGTTGTTTAATCGTATGCTGATGCGTGGGTGTGATTGGAGAGTTATAACAGGTGTGTGTTGACCCTCATTTGTTAATGGCGTTCCATGGGATGTCGTCGTTTAACCCATTGATGTGACTCTTAAGACTGTACACCCATTTCTGTTCTCTTAGTAGTAGTGATCTCTTTTTGTCGCCCGAGTTTGAATAAAATCTTGGTTTATCCAATATGGTCCAGGCTATGTCATTTTCCGTATGATGATTCTCCAAATAGTGTTTGGTAAGTTTAGTGTTGGTTTTTGACACCTAAAGGTGCTTCTATGCTCCATAATGCGTGTTTTTACCTTGCGCGTGGTCATGCCTATATATTGTTTTCTGCAAGGGCATGTGATCAGGTATATAACGTGGTCCGAGTTACAGTTTGCATGTACCCTTTGTTCCCATGGAGACTGTAAACCTACCTCTACACTTTTCGTGTTTCTGGTTAGGTGGCAAACATCACATGAGCCACATCTTGTATGTCCAGTGACCGGGGATAGTATACCTGGATGCTGTATATTGGCTGGTTTTATGGCCATGGGCCTGGTGTGCACTAGGATATCTCGTAAATTTGTGCTTCTTTTGAACGAGAAGAGAGGTTTTTCTACGTCCAGTCCATTGGAATTTAATATGCACCCGTTTTTTTAATATAAGCCGTTTAATATGCTGTGAGGCTGTATTAAAGGTGGTCACACACACTGGCTTGTTCATAGTTGGTTTTTCCACTTTTTCCAATAGGTTGTCTCTGTTGGTATTGGCTGCTCTCTTCTTCGCTCTCTTTACTACTCTTTTGGGGTATCCTCTATTCTGTAGTTTCTCTGTCAGAAGGTCCGCTTCTTGATTGAAGGTGGTTATGTCCGTGCAGTTGAACAGAGGGTCACATGGGATGACCTGGACCAACGCAATACGAGGAGTATGGCACAGCATCTAATACCAGGGACAAGCAGGGAGATTGTCTAGTGATAAACCTTTCAAAAGTCCCCCTGACACCCTCACAAGAAAAACTCTTAAATAGAGATTTGGGTTTGGTCCCCACCAACTCGTTGAACCATTTCCAAAGACGACAGGAACTAGCTGTCTTCTTTAGGAACATTAGATTGAGGGTGTTCTTTGAAGGGAAGGAAGAGAGAAATGATCAAACGGGCACACATCTCTACGCCCCAAATCCTCTTTTACGCCTCCAATTGGAGCATTACCACTAGAAGTGGCGGCTTTTGAACAGGCAGTCATCCACGACTTTGAAACCTTGCAGAGACCGGAAACACGACCTTTCATGAACCTTAACAATGCTGAAAAAGAAGCATTACAACAACTCCGAGAAATTAACTCTGTGGTCATCAAACAAGCGGACAAAGGGGGCACCATCGTCCTACTGGACAAGGTAACATACACTGATGAATGCCTACGCCTTTTGTCTGACAAAAGGAATTATAGAGTCTTAAGCAGAGATCCCACAATGGAAATCGCCAAAGACATTGCGTCCCATGTGGAAGAGGGCATAGAAAATAACTGGATCTCGAAACAGGAAGCTGATTTTCTCATCAAAGACCGACCCATCACACCCTACTTCTACATACTTCCCAAAATTCACAAACCTACACGTCCTCCACCCGGTAGACCCATTGTATCAGGTATTGATTCCATTTTGGAACCCTTCTCACAATTTTGTGATTTCTATCTAAAACCCCTTGTACAAAAGCTGCGGGCTTATCTACAGGACACACCTGATGTCTTGAACCTCCTGAAAGATGTGGATTTTGACCCGAATACTGAATTTTTGCTGGGACTAGACATCGAGGCCCTTCTTCAACGGGAGACCATGAGGGTCCTGGAAGACATCTTGTTTGAAGAAGAATGGCCATATCAAACCCCAAGAGCCTTCATCCTCAGCCTGGCAGAGATCGCCCTCACCAGAAACTTCTTCGAATTCGAGGGAGCCCTGTACCTACAGACCCATGGTACATCTATGGGGAGTACCTTTTCCCCAAACCTGGTGGGTCTGTATGTAGGAGCTTTCAAGAACACCGAGATCTATAATGAGGGGCACCCATGGTCCACTAACATCAAGCTATGGAGAAGATTCATTGACGATATCCTAGTGGTATGGAGAGGTGATGAGGACTCGGTCCAGCTATTCTTGGAATGGTTGAACAGCAGAAACCCTCTACTACATTTCACATCAAAGGCCACCAGACCAGGGCTCCCGTTCCTGGATCTGATAATAGAACCCAAAGGAGGTAAACTTTCAACAAGGGTCTACCACAAACCAACAGACAAAAATGCCCTCCTCACCTTCGAGAGCTTCCACCCGAAATCCCTCGGAGAAAATCTACTGGTGGGCCAATTCTTCCACCTTCGGCACAACTGCACGGACATAACCACCTTCTATCAAGAAGTGGACCTTCTGACAGAGAAACTACAGAATAGAGGATACCCCAAAAGAGTAGTAAAGAAAGCGAAGAAGAGAGCAGCCAATACCAACAGAGACAACCTATTGGAAAAAGTGGAAAAACCAACTATGAACAAGCCAGGGTGTGTGACCACCTTTAAAACAGCCTCACATCATATTAAAAGGCTTATATTAAAAAACTGGCGCATATTAAACTCCAATGGACTGGACGTGGAAGAACCTTTCTTCTCGTTCAAAAGAAGCGCAAATTTACTAGATATCCTAGTGCACACCAGGCCCATGGCCATAAAACCAACCAATATACAGCATCCAGGCATACAAGATGTGGCTCATGTGATGTTTGTCACCTAACCAAGAACACGAAAAGTGTAGAGGTAGGCTTACAGTCTCCATGGGAACAAAGGGTACATACAAACTGTAACTCAGACCACATTATATACCTGATCACATGCCCTTGCAGAAAACAATATATAGGCATGACCACGCCCAAGGTAAAAACACGCATTATGGAGCACAGAAGCACCATTAGGTGTCAAAAAACCAACACTAAACTTACCAAACACTATTTGGAGAATCATCATACGGAAAATGACATAGCCTGGACCATATTGGATAAACCAAGATTTTATTCAAACTTGGGCGACAAAAAGAGATCACTACTACTAAGAGAACAGAAATGGGTTTACAGACATAACAGTCACATCAATGGGTTAAATGACATCCCATGGAACGCCATTAACAAATGAGGGTCAACACACACCTGTTATAACTCTCCAATCACACCCACGCATCAGATTACGATTTAACAACCACTCCGGTATATCATATAGGTATGATAGCTGGGTTATTGCTTGGTGCAGATAGTGTGTGCAGCTTAAGAGACAATGGACACCACACTTAGTCAATATCTCCCCCTTTGGCAATAAATTATGATAAACATGCGATAAAAACTAAACACACCCAATACATGTAAGGACGACAGGGCATCTCTGTCAGCATACTTTGTACATCAGGGTGTAAAGTTTCCTAAATGACCGCGTTAATGGGAAAAATGCTCTGATCCAGGGGTTGCCTAGCAACGCAGGAGCATTGGAAGAAATGCGGCCACGTGACACTACCACGTTACGCCGCGTCGATCACGTGACCGGCAGCCCCACCGCTAAGAGGGACACCGCAGTCGGGCGTCCAGCCATCTTCACGGCGGTAACAGAACAAAGGGTCCGGCAGAGCTCCACTCTTGACGAAGTAAGGTGTAGGGAAGGTGGGCACGATGCGGGACGGAAGAATAATTTCGGGGCCACGGTCCTGTTTGAGCTAGAGGCTTCCCGCATTGAAAAAAAACGCTCATCCACGAATAGCGATTTTGACCATACTGCGCAGTTTTACAGTCCTTTTAAAACATTATGGTTATCAAATACAGCGCAGCATATATGTGAAAACTAGCAGCACAAGCTGCCTGAAAGACGTGCATTTGTGATAACGGCAAAAATCGGAGCTACACCAGTGCCGATATTTATAAAATCCACAAGGTCTAGGAACCTTTTTCAATTCAGATCATGAGGGTGTCTACAGGCCTTTACATGTCTCATGCCACTGTATGATTTTTGATCTCCCTTCTCCATGTTTTTATTCTCCCCCAGTGTGTGACTACAGCGGGGCTCTTCCATTTACTCGCCAGTTTTAGCATGATGATAATGGAACTCGGTGAGTTGAGCCTCTTCGTTACGCTTATGTGTGGGTGCTACGAGACCATTGATGGAATGCGGTCTGATTAAGTACGTTCTCCTGAAAGTTGTTGAAGGGGAAGTTTCCCCAGGTTGCATGACATGTCCCACTAGGGACATCTTGATAATATTGCAAAACCAATTGGGTCTGCATGAGTACAGAGGTGGAACATACGTGTCTCATAATAGCTATGACTTGTGTATGGATATATGGAGGGCAATGGGTTTGCTAAGATGGCCGGTATCCTACGCAAAAGCAATTAACATAGATCTCATTGTGTCCTCCCCCATAGATTAACAGATGTGAGTTACTAAGGGTGACCCCCTCATTGGAAACTACTGGTTCCAAAAATACCACATTCCTGGTACAGAGGGATAACTAAGTCACTGGGATCAGAAAGGTCCTGAGGAAAGCCGGAGTGACCCAACACTGTGGGCACCTGATGAACGGCAGAAACATGTTGACACTTTGGCAGTAAGGAAGGGGGAGGGAACTCCTAATTCTTTCCCATCACCACCATCCTTCATGTTTTTAGCTCTAGCCGGTGGGTCTAGGGATAAACTGCCAATCGGAGACACCACCGAACTAGTTTTAACCTACACTGCACTTTTTCTTTCGGTGATCCCAGAAATACATTTGTATATTATTTTCTTTATGTTTGTTGTTTGTCTTCCCCTCCCTTTGCTCCACCCCAGGCGTTGGTCTGTGCAGGGGTGTATTGAAGCAAGCCCAATGATGAAGCATGTCACAATTTTGTGAGTGAGGGCAGTATTTTTTCACTGAGCACGTGCCACCTTCCTCTTTTCATTCACTACTCCTCCGTGTGTATTATAGTCCTTTCAGCAGAACAGCAGTCCTTCTTCCTGGCAGAGTATCCTCAGGTCCAAAAAGGTACAGAAGGATTAGTGTCTTAGGTCCAATATTTATATCTGGGTCTTCTTTGAAGTGGGAGAAGTTTCTAGAGTTTTCCCTTTGAAGTCCACAGGCTTCCTGCCTTCCCTGGCTCCAGATCAACCACAGGGGGGATGCAGCCTTTTGTGTGGAGGCAGGACACAGCCTTTTTAAGTGTAAGTAGGACTGTGCCCAGCTTCGCTCTCCCATCCTTTCAGTGATGGCACACCTAAGTTCTCTATTATGTGGAGCTATCTAGGAGGAAAACACAAAGCCCAACCATCTGCTACACCGAGTTACGTGACCCAGAGACTGGCTGCATGCACATGAATGTCTCAGGCAGGAAAATGCGAACCTTCTAAAGTGGCATTTTCAAAATTTAAATCTGACTTCACCCTAAAAGAGGATTTTTCATTGCAATTCCAAAGATACCAAACATGATCTGGGTACCTGCTCCCATTTGAAAGTTGCAGCTTATTAAATGTAATAAGGTAACTCTGATGTTATCCTATGGGAGAGGTAGGCCTTGCAATACTAAAAAAAAGTATTTAAGCATTTTGTACTACCAGGAAGTTTAAACCTTAAAGTTCCTTGTCCTACTTTTTAAATATATTACATCTAGGACTATGGGCTATTTAGGGCCTACCCTAGGGGTGACGTATATATATTAAAATGCCAGGTTGAAATAGCAGTTTATAACTGCACACTCAGGCTCCAATGGCAGACCTGAGACATGTTCGGAAGGATACTTAAGTGGGTGGCACAATAAGTTCTGCTGGCCTGCTATTAGCATTTAATTTACAAGCCCTGGCTACATGTAGTACAACTTTTATAGGGACTTATAAGTAAATTAAAGATGCCAACTCATTGATAAGCCAAATTTACTATGTTTTAAGGAGTGAGCACATGCACTTTAGCACCAGTTAGTTGGGGTCAAGTGCTTCCTAAGGCCAGCAAAAACTAGAACAGGAAAAATAAGAGGGGTGTAGACAAAATGTTTGGGTGAAGATCACCCTAAGGCTTACAGGTCTAACAAATTGCAAAGCTGGGCTCTTCACAACTAAAGGACAAAATAATGAGAGAGGCAAGAAAGTGTGTTGAGGTAATATTTACAGATCAAAGCATAGACCTCTTCCAAGACATCACAAAACACCCTGAACAAAAGGTGAATGCTCTATACAATCACTGCAGAGCTACGTTGGAGACAAAGATGTTATCATTTGACATTTCCCTTTGCACTGTGGTTCCAGTCTGTTTCAAAAACTCATATAGTACTCACAATTGTGGAAGCTCTAGAGGTTTTGGGACCCGCAAAGAACAGTCCTCACACATCTCCCTAACATGAAGAACAAGAGAATCAGAAAAGAGATAAAACCTAAGGAGAAATTGTAAAAGGCTATGGTCCCAAGGTGGTAGACTCAAAAATGAAAGGCCTACAAGCATATTCTATTGTCCATGGACTTACTGTTGCTGAGTTAAAAAAGAGACCTCTTACAAGGGATATATTTCCTGACTAGGAATATGAAATCTGAAAGAATGGCTAAACTTTCCTATGAACTGTAAGAAGTGAATAACTGGATGGTACAATGATATTGTAATGTGGGTTGGACCGGAGAGGTAATATGTACGAAAGCAGAGCATTGTGTTAAAAGATAGACAACTTTTTGAGAAAGAATATGTAGCTTATTGTGGGAAAATGCACTTGCAGTAAGGCTCTATTTGGATGGGGGATTGGAGGCCCAAGGGGAATAGGGGATCAGGACAAACTTCACCGTTGTGTTGGAATGTATATAATCCTATCTTTTGAGTGGGTTTTGATGAGGATGGGATGAGATGGTGGTGGGGTGGGACAAAGGGTCATGTTTGGGAGGTTTGTCTTCTGAATGGGTACGAGGTGGTAATAAATGGTGCAACTGATCCCCGAAAACTATGTACAATCTTATTAGGTAATCCTGAGCATATTCGTACATTCTTAGGATCAGAGTATTTTAGCCTAGTAGAGCAATGTTCAAGGTGATATGATAGAATGTATTGGGCTTACATTCCCCAGTTAAGCGTCATACAGTCTGAAGGTAGTTGGGGAATGTGATCCTCGATGTTATATGTCTCCAGGAAACTCACTTACATAAAGCTGACACTCACTATGGGAAACATAGGTTATACCTCATGCAATGGTTTGCATCAACAGCATCAATAAAGGGGGGAGTAATGGCTGCGATACACACCTTTAATTGGGAGAGAGCAGGGTAATACGGGATTCAAAGGAAGGCAGATACCTGTTTCTGGAAAGGAAAAGATTTTAGAATACTAAACATCTATACCCGAACCATGGGCAGGACTCCTTTTTGAGAGAGACATTAACTGAGATCAAGAAGTGGAAACCAAATTAATATGGGTGGGAATTTTAATGTAGTCCCGATGCCCACTTGGAATGACATCCACACAACAGGTATACTCAAGGAAGGATTTCGCAGACCCTGAAAATAGAACTACAAGACTTATATGGAGAGACAGATTCCCTGACAGTTGGAAATGTATTTTTTTACATGACCACATATCTCATTCAAGGAATGACCTGATATGGGGGTCTCAAACAATTTTACATTGCACAGCTGCAATCTCGGACCATGCTATGATGATGTGGGAGGGGGTGGTGGGTCCCACCCACAAAAGGGCCATTTTGAAATTTAACAAAAGATAGCTCAGGAATAGATTGGCAAACCAATCACTATGAGACACTATACATCAATATTTCCAAGAGAATCATTTTGGGGAGGTGGCTTCAATAAGGTATGGGATGCTTTTAAGGCTATTATTAGGGGCAAATGTGTAGTGGTAAGACAAACCAGTGCCGAGATTCGAAAAGCCCAAAGAACCTTAATGGTAGCCAAACTGTGC
Source organism: Calotriton arnoldi (assembly GCA_963921515.1). Classification (NCBI taxonomy): domain Eukaryota; kingdom Metazoa; phylum Chordata; class Amphibia; order Caudata; family Salamandridae; genus Calotriton; species Calotriton arnoldi. The sequence goes on along the minus strand of CAWUFW010005136.1, from coordinate 118,006 downwards.
CAAGTTGATAAGGTACATCAAAATCATTAAGAAAGGTCACCAGACTGAGGGCACTGCTTAGCTTCCTAGCCACAGAACAGTCCTAAAAAGTCTTCATATGCTTAAAAAAAAGTTTATGAGCAAGCAAATAAAACAGTCTCACTTTTGCTTGGAGGATACAACATTTGTTGTTGCTCAAAAGGGTTCACAAATTGAAAGGGACGATGGTTCTGCACTTCATAGTAAATGGGATAAGACCAGGGCCGTCACTTCAAAATGTTCCACACTATATACAGAGAACCAGGTGAGCAACGAGTAGGTGAAGACCTTCATATGGAATGCTAACCTCTCCATTTAGGGAACTGATTATCATGATGTCCTTGAGACACTAATAACACCAGATGAAGTGATAAATGCCATAATCTATCTTCATCCAAATAAGGCCCTTGGACATGTTTGGCTAAATAATACTTTTCATAAACATTGTAGATCCAAGTTGGTCCCTAGTTAAGTGAATCTATACAATTCATTCCTGCAAACAAATAAGATAACCCTCTCAATGACTGAGGAATACATCACGCTTATACAAAAAACAGGTAATCCCGAAGATCAATGGAAGCATATAGGTCAATTGCACTATTAAATACAGATGCAAAAACATTTACTAAAGTTCTGGCAAATAGACTTATGCCTCACTTAGCTTATCTTATACACCCAGATCAATGCAGGTTTATTCCCTGTTGACAGACAGCTGACAACATCCTGATTAAGACACAGGAAAAAGATCTGAAAACTCTTGAAAGGACCATAGACACCTTTATATGGGCAGGCAAACAGGCGCGCTTATCAAGATGGGTCCTGAGGACACAGAGGATGTTGGAAGGCATGGGAGTGCTGGATATAAAAAGCTATTATCAAGCATCTCAAATAAAGTTATTCTTTGAATGGTCTCTTTATAAGACAGAAAGGTACTGGATGCACATGGATGTGGCAGTGATGGGATAGGCTATTTCATGGATGCCAATAAATGCAAGAACCCAAGTTTGCTATGTGTCTGAAATACTGTGCCCTACTTTAAAGATGTGGGATATTATTTTTAAAAAAAAGGTCTTTCCGACTTTCCCATTCGCCCACACATCTCTGTTTTGCAATCCAGACTGTTCCCCAGAATGGAGGAGATGGGAATTTAAGAAGTTGTCTGATGGCGAATGTTGAATGCTCAAGGATCTGTGTGCGGGTCAAGGAATCAAGCCCTTTAATCAGCATAAAAAAGAATGTAAGGTAATTGAGGAACTGGACTATGCAACCAGGGAATATAGAGACAGCATGTGGGCCCCCTACTCAATGGAAAAAATTATTTGCCACCTACACCACATCTAAAGGCTTAATCTCAAACAATTGTGCCGCTCTTGTTGATGAGGCCCTCACTGTTAAATAGCCCTATATGAAAAAGTGGCAACAGATATTAAGTACTGATATCGGAGCACGTCAATGGCAGAGAATGTGGGAAGAGATACCCAGAAAATGTAAAAGTGTCCATAAAAGGAAGCCAATGTATAGACATACAATGTTATGGTATACTATCCTTATGAAAATGATGCAGAAGGATAGTAAAGCCTCTTATTTTTGCTGGAGAAATTGTGGAATGGAGTGAGTTGAATTGGATGTGTGGTGGGCGATTCAGAGATCGAATTTGTTTTGGAAGGTGATCCTGAACCACCTAAAGGGGGTGGACAATTCGTGCTGATCCTTCTGTAGTGGTGCTGGGTATTAGGCCAGTCAAGATAAAATCCAAATCCTTAACTGATTGGAGAATAGCTCCAAATATGCTCCTTGCAGCTAAACAGCACCTGACCTAAAAATGGAAAACCACAGATATTCTGTCAAAACAGGATTGGCCAATAAATTGTGAATAGTGATTGAAAAATTAACATGGGACTTGAATGACAAGGGTTACCTGGTGCCCATTGGTGAAATATCAGTCTGAGGGTGGATTGTTTCTGAGATGCCCGCCTTCATTGCGATAGTCGAAGTAGATTCCTTGCTGATCTAATGGCCTATTTTAAGTCAGGATTGTTCTAATAATACTGTTTGTTATTCAAGCGTAAGATATTTGCATTCACTGTTGTATGTTCAAATGAATTTCATGCCCATTGATTGGTGTAAAGTAGGAGAGGGGCGGAGAGAGGTATGAGGAAGTTACACAACTGTTGTAAAATGTTTGTGATTAAAAATCCAATAGAAGACAAATGGAAAAAAAGTCAACAGGTAAGTGAACAGAGGGAGGTATTGATGTACTACTTTAAACTATACAGATGCGCCTTCAAGATATCTGTATAACACCACATATGTACCTTCAAGATATATATATATTACCTACTATATAACCTACTGTCGGTCGCCAGTAGGTAGTTATAGTTAATACCATTTTCCATAGGAAAAGCATTTTTTGACTTTGCCTATAACGTTGGTGTCGTTTGACAAATCTTCATGAAATTTCCCAAAAACAGTGTGCCAGTAATTCTAGTTGTGCATGGAAAGTTTTGGGGCGATCCATCAAGTTGGGGTGAAGAAAAAGGGGGGGGTCAAAAAAGTGCTTTTTCCATGTTAATTCCCATAGAGTCTTTAGAAACGCCTGCAGCCAGTACCGTTGGACGGAATTAGACCACATTTGGCAGAAAGGTAGGTTTTGGTTCTCAGATTATGCTTTTTATTATTTGGTGTAAATCTGTTCAGTAGTTTATGAAAAATTTAAGGAACTTAAATTTGTATATCTATGATCATGAAGCCTTAACAAATAATGACGAGCTTGTGCAGAGATCTGCAGAGCTCTGATTGGCTGCCAACACTTCAACCAGAAAGCCATTTTGGGACTCCAAGTCCCAAAAAAATGCAAAAATAGAAAAAAAGGGTAGTGTACGAATACCCTAACCCACTTGCCTTGGTCTAGGGGTCCCCCTGGGAGGCTGCCAGGGCAAAAAAGCATTTTTATTTTTAATTCACTGCAATTTTCACGAATATGCGCAAATTTCACTGTGAATTAAAAAAAAAACAAGCGTGGACTCTCACGCTTGTTATAATTGGAGCCCCCAGGTGGGCCAGGACCTAGGGTCATGCCGACTTTAGCTTTAGAAAACAGAGGGGGCACATGGGGCCTCCCTCCAAGGGCTCAATAATGCCCCCAGGGAGCTCCTCCTACCCGGGGTTAATGGGGAAAATTAATGCAGGGGGCTGTGTGGACCCTCGCGGGCCCTGGGGACCACCCCCCAGAGCTATATACAAAAAATAATATAGGGGGGCTGCACAGATGCCCCCAGGCCCTGGGGACCACCACCTTCCTGGGGCTAAAATACACATTAAAGAGGGGGTCTGTGTGGACCACAGGCTTGGGACCACCACCTCCCCGGGGCTTTCTTTCTTTTTTAGAATGAGGGGGGCCCCATGGCCCCCCTCCTGGGCCATTCTAGGCCCCGGGGACCACCAACTCCCCAGGGCAGGCCCTAGAAAATCAAAGGAGGGGAGCAGCGCAGCCCCCCTCCTGGAGACATACATGGCCCTGGGGACCGCCACTCCCCAGGGCCGGCTCCTACTATGCCTACCCTCAGGAGATAGCTGTTTGCTTTTGCTTGGCAGGAGCTTTGACAGCTCCCGCCAAGCAAAAGCAAACACTCCGTTTCCAGAAAGTGGGAGCTGTCAAACTGCTCCTGCTTGCTGGAGGCACAGATTTCATCTCTTTCCCTGCCTGCAGACATGCGGGCAGGGAAAGAGATGAAAGCATTGCTCTTGCATGTAGAGAGATGCATTTCCAGCAGCTCTCTGTGTGTAAGAGCAATGCTGGCTCCTGCAGGAGGCAGGGAACTGGCTGGGACCATGGGGGCATTTAGGCTCCCTCCGTGGTCCGCAACCGTGGTCACTCGGTGCCCGAGTTGGTTCCAGGGCACCCAGAGAGTAGTGGCCAGGCCCTGGGGGATGGGGTCCCCGGGGCGAAAATCAACCCCAGGAGGGGGGCAGATGGCCCCCCTCCCAATTACATTTCAGTCAGATGGGGGGTGGGGGTGTTCTGGCCCTAATGCTTATTTCAAAGAAATTAAACCTTAACAGGAAGCACTTACAAATATAAACATAGCAGGTCTCCCAGCTGATGATCCACTTCTGTAAAGGACAAATGATTCTAACTTCTGGATTGCCGAAGGCAAAGCAAGTGTGTTTTCTCAGCATTTCCATATTGAAAGATGATCTGAAATGCTTCGTGGAGGTAAATGGATTGGTGAGCTATTGGAGCTATTGGAGGCAATCTGTAGTGACCGTGACGGGTTGGTTCTTTCTTGTCCTTACCTGGTGAGAGCAGAGTCCATGGTTCTCCCTTTAAATTGCTGCAAGTATTGAAATGTATAAATCACTTGGAAGCTTTGTCGTATGGCCCCGCCCACCTTAGTAGTATGCAAAGGTCTTCCTGCCTTTTGCCAGGATAATGGACAGCTTAACAAGCGCCCCCCAGCACATTTCACGCTAATTTTGATGATGCGTTCTTGATGCCGAGGAATATGAGGACATCTCCACCAAACAAAGAAGCACTTGCTTCATATAGTTAAGAAGAAAGACCCTTGTTTGGTGGAGATTTACCTCTTTGTAGTCCTGTTGTCTTCTCTAAAGGAGAATTTATGTTATCACATATTTCTGGACAAAGACGCACCAGGAACAATCACATTGCAAAACACACACAAGGTCACTGGTGACATTTTCTCATGCTCCATTATATAGCTGTAGTGTAGAATACATACTGGAAATTTTCCCAACCAGTAGAAAGTACTCCCCTTGGGTATATATGTTGTGCAAAACTGTGCAGTCATGTTGGATTAAGTCACAGGTGTGGTTCCTTTGTGGTCCAGTCACTTACACAGCTTCTGACACTCCCACACAGACACTTAGACACTCACTCACACACTCAGGCGCTCATACACCCACTGACCGACCAACTCAGACACTGAAACACCCACTCATAGACCCACTCAGACACTCACACACCCACCCACAAGCCCACTCACAGACCTACTTAGACACTCTCACACTGACTCATAGAACCACTCAGACACTCTCACAGCCACTCTCAGACCCTTTCAGACACTCATGCACTCACTCACAGACCCACTGAGACTCACACACCCAGTAACAGGCCCACTCAGACACTCATGCACTCACTCACTGACTGATTCACGCTCTCATGGAGGCACTCTCACATCCACTCAGACACTCTGACACACACTCACAGATGCACTCAGACACTCATGCACTCACTCAGACACTCACGCACCCACTCAGACACTCACGCACCCACTCACAGACCCACTCAGACATGCACACACCCACTAACACACCCAGTGAGACACTTATGCAGCCACTCCCATACCCACTCATACATCCACTGATAGACCCCGTGGACACTCATGCACTCACTCACACACTCAGTCTCAAAGGTTACAGGTTACAGTTTGCAAACAAAATTAAAAAACCTTAGAAATGTATTTAAAAAACCAAAGGTTACAGGGACGTTATAGTTAAGATATAACATTAAAAAACCACAGAAATTCACTGAAAAAACCATAGGTTACAGGTACGTTATGGTTAGGAAATAGAAATAAAAAAACCTTAGAAATTCGCTGAAAAAAACAAAAGTTACAGGGACGTTATAGTTAGGAAATAGAATTAAAAAAACCTTAGAAATTCACAGAAAAAAACAAAGGTTACAGTAATGTTATAGTTAGGATTCAAATTTCACTGGTACAAAACCATAGAAATTCAACAGTTCTAGTTACCTCAGCAAACTATAACTTACACCCCTGCAATGCTCTGCTTATGGCCTCACATATTACTTCACTCAAGTCATTGTCAGTGACATCATTGATGACATCTCAAATGACATCACTGATGGCATCATCCACAGAACATGGCGGGCGCAAGTTATAGTTAGCTCTGCAAACTTTAACTGGTGAATGTCTGTGTTTTTCTAGTTCACATCATCACATGTGTTTTTTTTAGTTCACTTCATCACATGCAAGTGTGAGCGCATAGATGTAGGCAGTACGATCAGGCCTCTGAAAGATAGAGTGAGCAAACATGTGAGGGCTCTGAAACAGCAAGACGTGAGATATCCCATAGCTGTGCATGCCAGTGAATGTCAAGCACAAGGATTACATAAGAGCTTCAAATTCTTTGGTATAGAACATATACACAGAGACCCTAGAGGGGGAAATAGAGAACTTGCACTCAGGAGAAAGGAAGCATTATGGATAATGCATCTAAAGGCTGTCGAATCAGGATTAAACACAGACCATGAATTGCAATACTTCTTGGGAGACTGAGGTGTTGATCCCTACTCATGGATCATATGTAACATTCTCATTGTGGGTCTAACTGTATTCATATGTTATGATTTGCCGTCTCTCACAAAACTGCTAATCCTAATTGAAAATATTATTTTGTGTATATGACTGTTGTTATGAACTGGTCTTGCATATAATATAGCATTTATTGTATATTTGATGTGACTGCCTATGTCATACATTTCGGAATTGATCATTTTGTTTCTACCATATGTACATCATAATATTATATGTGGTGTGGGTTTTATTGGCACCTTTGTGCCAGTTGGCCCTCTTTGACAGTATCATTCTGCTATCTCACACGAAGAGGAGATGCAAACTCCTATTTTGATCATTATGCGATTCATTGGCTACATTAGGTAGCATGGCACCTTTTTAATTCATAATTTTTAAATTGACATCAATTTTTGTTTATATTAATGAGTGGTTGGGACTTTTTTCAAATGTAGTGCACCATTATGTGTTCCAGTTAATCACATGCTCATTGGATAGAGAGCTGGTCGTTGAGAATATACACTTCCAAAATGGCGACTATTCGTGATTGCCTTCTGTGTTGGACACTATTTTCGCGTGTGTCCTATTTCTATTACTACCCGGAAGGACTTTGTGACCTGATTATAACAAAGATCCGGTTGAGTGGGATTACCGCCATTATTCGTCGCGTACTCACATTGGCCTTTAACTTTTGCAGTAATGGATTTCGGACTGCAGGTAAGCGTTTAGATTGATATAAGAATTCATGTATGGTCTTAATAGGGGTAGTTAATTTACGACATAGCACTATTTGTGTTTTCAACAGATGACCAGGAAGTGGTCATATTTATAGCCAGGGACTTCGTATTCATGTGAGCCCCATTTCAGAGGTAAAGCACGGACACTTGCAGCTTACTGGTACAGCATATTGATTTGTTTCACAGAAGATAAGCAAGACAGTTTTAACATTGTTCTAACCCATATAATGATAAAGGAGATACGGATGCTCATTAATTTACATTTCAATTAACAAGTTATAAAGTACTTTTTATATTGATGGTTGTCAAACAGATGGTTTTGTAACTGATTGATTTATGGATTTAGCTCCAGTTTATGTGGTGAGTCCTGATTTTGTGACTAACGATTCTGTTATGATACCTATTTGTGGTGTATGATACATACCATTGGACAGACATAGGCTGATATTTCTCTATACAATTGTAAATTATTTGTATAGCACACTACTATTAAAGATGGCCGGGTTGATATTTGGACTGGTGTACAGGTAGGATCACCGATTATTTAACTCAAGTGATTGCAGACTGGATAGAACATAAATACATTCTCATGTGATTATGTTGGTTGATATGCATGTTGCTTCAGGTTTATTGACCGTACGCAGGTATTTGAACTCATTGAGTTTTTCAGCATGATTTTCCTTGTCTGCTCCTATTTTGGTTTAATAGACATTGGTCTCTGGTGATGCACTAAATAGGAAATACCGATGCAAGGGTGCAACGCTCCTTATGTTCATATCGGGATGCACGCATTATGCTTTTTGGATCAGATGATAGCATCAATACTGTTAAAATCAAGACATGTTTCCACAGGTTTCCACTTACCTGTCACAGTTGATATTATACGATTTCCCTTTTTTCAAAAAATGTTACACTATGTTTCATGGGAGCAATGCTAATTGTATTTCAAAATCTGTATGCTAAGAAATTATGAAATTCACTGTTTGATTAAGGAAAACTATTATTGTTTTGTAGCCCTGAAGAAGTCATGAGGTACTCCCTCACTGACAAAACATGTGTTGGCTGGCGATAAAGACAAGAAAAGAGGCCAATGGGCTGAAAATAAAAAGAAATATAAGAAAAGTGAAAGAAAAAGATTATTTCCATACTCTATTAACGGACTGACTATTGAGTACTCAAATTCATTTGAATTGCGCATGCTAGAGTTGTACAAGTTTATTGTCCGATCCTTGTGATTTGGGTTAGGGGGAGTAGGGTGGTTCACTTCCTCCTCTTCAAGCACCACACATGTAGAATACATATATCTAGATATACTCAGTGAAATTAGTCCATTAGCACCACACACCCACAAAATCACCCATGTGTATGCTGTTTGCATATATAAGTATCCCACCCAGCATCACAGAGTTTAGATTTTAAACCAGCCAAATTCCAAGATATCACAGTGAGATCCGCTTTTGGTGGAACACCTTCTCGGCTCACAGCATCCCTTGCCATACACTCATTCTGGATAATTCCTGCTCGCTTTGCCACTTCATCCTCCCCAAAGTATTCTAAAATCGATTCGCACATCCCCGGCGTCGTCATAGAGACAATGCTTTGTCACGCAATCTGTGGACACACACTGTCGATTGTATACATTTTAGCACTGCTAATCAGAGGAGCTCTATCAGCCTGGTACCTCAGTCAGTCATTTATGTTTAAGTTCGACTCTTCCACTCCTGTGTTTTTTTGGGTTACCTGGGGTAATAATGGAGCCCTGGATAATTAGAGACTTTGCAGCTAGATGGAGGGTACAACCTAAGTCTAATAGCGGAATGAATACAAAACCAGTGAAATTCAGCAGTTAGTTACCTGAGCTAATTATAAGTTACGCCACCGCAATGCACTGCTTATGACCTCACATATTACATCACTCATGACATGGTCATTGACATCACTGATGACATCACTGATGACATCTCAAATTACATTACTGATGACATCACTGATGACTTCATCAAGTGAGTGTAAGTGTTTTTAAGAGTTTATGGGTGTTGAACATACATACTGACCTACTACAAAAGTTAAAATAGTATACTAGGTGCACTATTACTGAGTAATACTACTTCTAACATATATTATGTGAGTGGCTGTGTGACTGTGTGCATCCTTGGGTGTATGGGTTTGCGATTGGCTGCATGGGTGTATAAGTGGGTGTGTGAGTAGCTGGGTGGGTGAGTGAGATGCTGTGTGAGTGGCTCTATTGGTGAGTGAGTGAGTGGGTGTATCAGTGGCTGTATTGGTGAGGGAGTGGTGATGTGTGTGGCTCTATGGGTGGGTAAATGGGTGTGTAGTGACTGTATGGGTGAATGAGTGGGTGTCTGAATATGAGTGAGTGACTGGGTGTGTAAGTGGTTGTCTGGGTGAATGAGTGGCTGTTCAGTGGGTGTTTGGTTAAGTGACTTGGTGAGTGAGTGGCTGTATTGTAGAGTGTCTGTGTGAATGGCTGTACTGGTATGGGCCTGTGAATAGGTATGTGAGTGGTTGTGTGAGTGTGTCAGTGGGTGTGTGAGTGGTTCTGTGGATGATATCATCAGTGATGTCATTAGGAAGCGTTTAAAAACCTGGCTCTATTAACACATCTTCTTAATACGATTGCCTACTGGTCTATCCAATGCCTAGACACCCTCGGGTTTTGTTGCGCTTTAAAAATCCCTCATTTCATTTCAGTGATGTCATTTGAGATGTCATCAGTAATGTCACTGACCATGTCATCAGTGATGTAATATGTAAGGTCAATAGCATTGTATTGCAGTGGTGCACGTTATCGTAAGGTCAATAGCAGTGTATTGCAGTGGCGTACGTTATAGTTAGCTCAGCTAATTATAACTGCGAATTTCACTGGTTTTGTACTAGTGAAATCTGAGCCTAACTACAAAGTCCCTGTAACCTTTGTTTTTTCAGTGAATATATATCTGAGCCTAATTATAACGTCCCTGGACTGATGTACCTGAACTTGATGGATAGCATATTGGCAGACCCTCGAGGCCCACACTGGGTTTCAGAACTGAGACTAAATTGAACATATAATGGGTTTTAATATTAATAATTTGATGTACTGTACAGCACTTGCAGTTTATTGAAGGTTGAGAGGGACATATGTAAGTTTCTGTCACAACGTCTTGATAGAATGTGTCTTGTACCATATGTTGAGTGATGATGCTAGAATACATACAAGGGGACATGGTAGTGTTCTCAGGAATGAAATTGCACTGATAATTTTGGTTTGCCGGCTACTACACAATTGTTGCAGATGTTATGGCTGGATAAAATTATATGTACCTTACATAGAAATGAGATCGTAGAGACAATTGTTTACAAAAAGCACTTGCACTTTAGTCTGGATATGATTGATGCCTTTGAGAAATTGTCTAAAAATATGCACATGCACTTTAGGTGCACTCAGAAATGAGATTGCAGATACGATTGTTTACAAACAGCACTTGCACTTTAATGTGGATATGATTGATGCCTTTGAGATATTGTCTACAAATATGCACTTGCACTTTAGGTGGATGGTGTAATAACAATGTGATATAACAATAGGGAGTATGAGATACTGAGTTAATCCCATGTGAAAACTAAAATGTACTGTATGCACTGGCACTTTATTGAGAGACAACAATAGATGTAGGATTGTGCGATACACATGGACATCACGTCTTTGGTAACCATTGTAGTGTATGGGGAAAACATTGTAGTGCCCGGGTGGGTCCATAAAGGAGACACTTTAGTAGTTTGAGGTAGATACCTCAAACATAATTATTAACCATGCTACATGGATAATTAATTATTCAAGAGCATGTGCAAGGTATTTAAAATTGCATGCACTTTAGCAGTCTGAGGAAGGTGCTTAGGATCTATGCACTAGCACTTTACATTGAAAATGAGGAACTTTAGAACATGTACAATAGATATAACGTTTTTAGCGCTGATGTGAAGGCACTGAAAAATATATGCATTAGCACTGTATTGTGAATATCCGGCGTTATAACCTCAATTCTGAATGTGAAGACATGTATAGAAATGTTGTGATATGACATTAAAAAATTGTCTTTGGAAGTGTGGTTTAGATCTGTCTCACGTAAATTGAAAATGCAATGCAATGCTGCCCTATTAGGAGATATGTGGCTATCTGTTACTCTAATATGGCTGCTGTCTTGAGATAGGACTGAGAGGCAGGCAGTCTAGACGCTGTTGACAGGAAATGAACAAGGATCATGTGATATCTTTTTAAACACAGTGGTTGTGGGTCACGGGGTTGCCTGATTGAAGGCGTAAGCCGAAAGGTGTTGGCGTCCTGTGTTGGGTGTTGCTACATGTTGAAAAATAAAAATTAAATTAAGCATTTAGATTTCATGTGTCGCTTTCATTGGATATGCGTGGTAAGTGCAGCTGGATCGTCAGAAGATGATGGTAGCCAGAAAAGTGTCATCATCAAATGTGTAGGTTTGGTTTTATTTAGGAAGTGACTGGTATCCTTAACAAATGATGGAGGTTCCTAGACAATGGGCTGGAGGTGCAGGTCAACAAATAAAGATAATCTCTCAGTGGCAGAGACAATGGGATGGTAAGGATTGCTCATTTTGAGAAGCATATAAAATCTCCGAGGTCTTGGTTTAGGATGAACAAGAATATCTGCTGTTGTTTCATCAATGAGATTCAAGCTCCTGTAAAAACATTATATATATAAATATATAAATATATATATATATATATATATATATATATGTGTGTGTGTGTGTGTGTGTGTGTGTGTGTGTGTAATATATATATATGAATGTGTGTATATATATATATATGTATGTGTGTGTGTATATATATATATATATATTCACTGAAAAAACCATAGGTTTCAGGAACGTTATAGTTAGTTGGACATTTCACTCGTACAAAACCATAGAAATTCTGGCGTTATAGTTAGTTCAGCTAACTATAACTCGCGCCCCCGCAATGCACTGCTGATGACGTCACATATTACATCACTCATGACATGGTCAGTGACATCACTGATGACATCTCAAATGACATCACTGATGACATCATCCAGTGACTGTGTGTTTCTATAAAGTTTAAATATGTTTTATATATATGCCAAGGTGTATTGAAGAATGAGTGGGTGTATAAGTGTCTGGATGGATGATTTAGTAGGTGCGTGACTGCCTGTATAAGTGAGTGATTAAATGTGTCTTACTGAATGCATGGGTTAGTGACTGATACAGACATTCACACAGTTTAGTTTGTCAGTTGGTGTGTAAGCGGTTGCATGGGTTGGTGAGTAGCTAAATGAGGATCTATATGGGTTATTGATTGGTTGTCTGAGTATCTGTATGGGTGTCTGGGTGGGTGGGTGGGGGGGGTGTGACTCTATGCATAGATGTGTGAGTGGATGATTCACTGGGTGTATGGGTCCAAGAGTGCATCTGTGAAGGGCTGTATGGGTGGGTGAGTGTGTGTATGGGTGTGTTGGTGAGTGAACAGATGCCTCAGTGGTACATGTGTGAGTAACTGCATATGTGAAAGGCAGTATATGTGAGTGTTGGAGTGTATAAATGACTATATGTGAGAGTGAGTGATTGTGAGAGTGGCTGTATGGATCAGTGTGTGCTTGTATTAGTTATTGTATAAGAGTGTAAGTATGTGTTAGTATATGTTTGAATAAGTGAGGTGGTGTGTGTATAACTGTATAGGTGAGTTAATGGGAGTGTGACTGATTCTTTGCATGACTGACTTGGTGTGTGAGTAACTCTATGAATGAGTGGCGGTCTGTGAGTGTCTGTATAGATATGTGAGTGCATATGATAATGCTGTATTGATGGCTGACTGCATGTATGAGTGACTGTATGGGTGAATGAGTGGATGTGTGTGTAGACCTAGGAATTAGTGAGTGGGTATGTACTAACTGGTATTGGTGTGTTTATGGTTTGGAAAATGATAGTCTGTATTTTAGAGTGGGTGTATCAAGGGTTATATTAGGGTGTGATGAGGTGCATCAGATTTTCACGTGGATGATGTCATCAGTGATGTCATTTGAGATGTCATCAGTGATGTCACTGACCATGTCATGAGTGATGTAATATGTGACGTCATCAGCAGTGCATTGCGGGGGCACGAGTTATAGTTAGCTGAACTAACTATAACGCCGGAATTTCTATGGTTTTGTACGAGTGAAATGTCCAACTAACTATAACGTTCCTGAAACCTATGGTTTTTTCAGTGAATTTCTAAGGTTTTTTAAATGCTAATTTCTAACTATAAAGTGCCTGAAACCTATGGTTTTTTCAGTGAATGTCAAAGGTTTTTTAAATACTAATTTCTAACTATAACGTCCCTGAAACCTATGGTATTTTCAGTGAATATATATATATATGGGTTTCACTTACCTTACCATAAACTTACCCTGCGTTGTAAAGGTATGCATGGCAAAAGTATATGCGTGGTAAAGACGTGTGGTAAAGGCATTGCATGGTAAATGATGTGTGGCAAAGGCATGCGTGGTAAAGGCATGCATTCTTCTGTCGTACATCCATTGCGTTATTAAAATAGTCCTACCTACACTTAACATTGCATCACAGCGCTTATTAAGCTGACTTGTATTTCTGAGTAAACAAATAAGACTCATCTCCTTTTGAAATACTGGGTCCTACTCACAAAGGTAAATTTGGCCGTAAACAAACCTGACAGGAATTCACAAAGGAATTTCTGCCAAACGTAGGCCCATTTACATGTAGGGAGATGTACGCCGTGAATGCGTATTTCGCCAAAATCATAAATCCTATTCTAGGGGTGAGAAAATGAGTGTTCCAAAATCATGATTAGCTGTGGACATTGAGAATGTTCACAAACGTGCGCCTGTGGGCATTTGCAAACTTCTCCTATTCCTATTTATACCCTGGAAACTGTAGGATTTTTACTCCAGCCCAGGGCTGTAGGTGGGCCGGGTCTCACCGGTGCTGAGCACCGGCAGTTTTTAAAGGAGGCCTCTAAACGGGTCTTTATCGGGCTCTGTTTTGTTTCCTGGCACAGGCGGTCCATGTTTTTTTCCGGACTGCAGTGACAGCAGGCACATCTACGTGCGCTGCTCACACTGCTCACTTCTCACTAGTGGAGAAGTTATGGCATGACGTCATGCCAGGTGAGCGTTGTAGGGGAAGGGAAATCCTTTAAAGAGAGTAATTTTCTCTCTGGATTTCCCTTCTCTGTTTGAAACTCAGGAGCAGCAACATTGTCGTGGTGTCACCAGGGCTTTAAGTGGAAGCTTTTTCAATATTATATACAAGCCATAGTTACTGCTTATTTATCTTATGCAACTAACAACCATTGACAAAGCCAATAGTCCTGACTTGTTGTAGGTATGATGTTACTTATTGTATCATATATCTGGATGCAATGACAGGAGCAGCAAAATACAAGTCGGGCGGCACACTATGCTAAGCACAGATTTTTAGCTTACATGTTTTTAAGGCATGCCCTTAATTATATTGGCCACGCCCCTTTGAGAGACCCCCCCAGTTTTTTCATCCCACTTAAAGCCCTGCTCCAGCCAAAGGCTGGTGTAAATGTCTTTAATATCCTAACACCTCCCCCCCGCTCCATAGGGGAAAATAATTTGACTTTGCAAAGAGGATCCTATTCCCTGGTGTGGGAATCTCACTTATGGAGAACTGCGTGCCGGAAGAATTGGACCCTATATGGAAAGTCACATGACCTACCGCAGAGTAAGGGTGGGAACCTGCGCCTGCCGCAGACTTACTCTTGGGAATGTTTGCAATTTCAAGAAAGTCAAAAAAATTACTTTGGTGTGGAGATCTCTGTCTGCGGGGTTACTTTAACTAAACAACGAGGAAGCGGTGTGATGCTGCGTGTGAAATAATACATCTACTTACTGACGACGTGCCAACAAACTTCTCATTGCTTTTTACCCTCTATGCCACCATTACTCCTCTCACTGAATCCATTGCCATAATTACGAATAAAGAAATGTTAAAAACGACAGTGACATTGTGTGCTCTTGTGCAGTTAACAGTACGATGCCAACTATAGACACAGCTCTTCTAAATGTACACTTTCAAACTATATTTTAATAGGTTATGCTTTCGATTAGCCTATAGGATTCTTCTTGCACTTCGTACTTGTTACGTCTTATTGGTTTATGAACTCGAGAGGGTGAAGAGGCAGTGATACTTTGAACCTCCAGCTAAAGTCTCACCTTAAACTATGCACAACATACGAGGTTGACAGCAGGTCAATCATAAGCAGCAAACTGAACCTCCTTTTACTCCAATACCTACATTACTTGGCACTTATACACCTTTTTTGTAGACAGGAGGTAGAATCATTGAATTCCTCCACAACAACCGCTGCACTGCTTGAACTACGAAGTGAAGCTCAAAATGACAAACTCGCCTATGACATTCCACGCCCCTCACTTGCACTTCACAGCTTCTTTTGATGTAATTTGTGGTGCGCAGAAATGTGGGCGAAAAATGCACGGCGAGAAACACCTGAGATACAAACGCCTATTAAAATATGTTTGGAGGTCCCTCCTAAAGGGGCATTTTGTATTTTCCCAGCAGATATAGATTTCCGTGAGATTAATGTGAGCTCCCATAGGCTGTAATCAGAATAAACCTTGCAACACGTGTCAATTTTCATAGACATAACGCTGCCACTACTTGAAATCTCGGTTTTGTGTACAGCATGGATCGCCACCTCTACAGCCACTGTAATGTCAGAGTCAGACGTGTGTTATTGCTTCTCTAACACCTATTCCTCCTCTCTGGTTGAGACGTTTCATTGCCTCCGTTCGGTTGAGTGTATTAAAAAAGCATTGAAACAGCACGTGGCTTTCCCGACACGCTGAAGGATCGTTTGTTTATTTTTAGTGTATTGCCCATAGATACACCCCCTTGCAAACACCGACACTTTCAAAGAACATGTGCAGGCTCTGCAGTGCCTCACAGCTCCGGACACTTTCGAAGCACTTGTCTGCCTTGACTTTTAGGACAAATGCTAAAAGTATTCCTCTACTAATAATGTCTGTTTTATATAGTGCTTCAAATAGCACCTTTGCCACTTCTGTGTATTGTTCCTCCAACGAGATACCTCACAATAAAGAGGGCAAACGAATAGCATGACCTAATTTACTCTGTTTCTTAGTTCCAAAGGGATTGTCAGGTCATATATTTACAATACAAAATAACACACACGTAAACCACCTTGAACAATCCGGCGTTGTGCATGGATTAGCTCCGTGAAAGGGCTGCGATTTGCACTCCTTGAAGCTCTACGCGCGTGCGTGCATTTACAGGCTCCTCTTTCAGGCAGGCAACATGAACCCCAGCAGTATCCGGGAGTCACGGGCCTCACACTTTCCGGGTCAGGCACCAATTGGGCCCAAAGCTTTGCGAGTATGTGTCACACTAGCAACCAACCTGAGTGGCATTTTCAGGGTTTCTCATCAAACTTTGTTGAGTCACTTACTGGGGTGGATGGGATGACCATAAGGGGACATGTACTGCCTTGTCCGTCAGCCCATGAGGCGGCACAATGCATTCTCGTGCGCTGATCCCATATCTCACTGTGGGCGGACGTGACCATGCGCTATAACTGAACAGGTTCCATAATGCTCGAGGTCAGACCAGGCTCAGACTGCGCTGCCTGTCAATGCTTCAGTGCGCGTGCACTTTGCGTTCCTCCAGCTATGTTATGCATATAACGGACTTGCATGTTATCATAAAGGGTAAGCACCGTGCACCCACTGTAAATGCCTCTGGAAAGGGGATCTGGAGAGACACCTCGTGGCTCTCCCCTCCATCCTCCGTTAGGTGCCTGTGAGCAACCCCTGCACTGGTGTGTGCAAGAGTTTACACCTTGTTCACTAAATCGGTTTCGAACAAATTGTCAATGTCTTCGCCTGAGGTATGCATGGGGCACGCACACCGTGGCCTCTTCTATCACTTGTATTGATTATTACGATGTACGTACGTAAAAGCTTGCAAAAACGTAGGTGTATACGTGTGCCTCCCACCTGTGCCCTGTGTCAAATACAGCAGGACCACGCTATCTGAATTTTCCTTCGTTAACTCGAAGAGCTGCGAACAATATGTATGAACTTTAGAGTTTAGACTCCTCAAACGCAGAAAGCAGGCGCTCGTCTCAGCGCTGAGTCAGAGCAGGTCTCCATGATACGGCCCAGAGTTCGCCTTGCACTAGACCACTGAAATTATTCAGAATGTCCTGCAAACGTGCAGTGGCAGACCACGGGCGTCATTGACCTAAATGTAAGCAAGGACAATGGGCTTCTGTGCTCACGTTTGCTGGGAAAAAGAGTCAGGGATGAGGAGGCTCTTCAAAGACCTTGGAGAGGGCCCCAGTGCCACTGCACCTGCTGTACAATTAGCAGCTACGCCTTAGCACCTGTGCAGGTAGATGACGCGGCTCAAGCTCGAGGGCACATGTGTCAAGCTTCTCCTGAAGTGCATTAGATGGACAGGGTCACACTCGTCGCCCATTCACTGGCGTAGCAAGGGGGGGGCGGAGGGGGCGGTACGCCCCGGGCGGCACGAGATTTGGGGGCGGCAGGTAAATTTATCGCCAGCACACCCCCCCCACCCCACCTCTTAGGCGCTCGGCGGCGGCAAAAGGCAGGGACCGCCACGGGCGGCAGAGTGCCTAGCTACGCCACTGCGCCCATTGTACCGCAGCAAAATGATCAAGTTGCAAAGTGGCAGTTTTCCTTTAAGGATTCTAAATGCAACATCGAGTGCAGCATAATGTAAAAGAAAAAAAAGAGTGCGCTGCTCCACCTGCTTCTGCGGTTCTAATCTTACACGGCGCAACTTGAGAGAGCGTTAATAATTTCAAAGCGCATGTGGGTGTTTGCGTCTGCATTCCCTACACCTGTGCATGGATCTTTCAAGTGCATGGACTCGAAGCGCACTCCTTTCACAGATTCATCACACGTGGTACAGTTTCCACCTCCTACACCCTTGCCTGAACCATGCACAAATACTTATAAAGTCACAGCATGCGTTCAAAAAGAACGCCGCCCCCTCCACCCCCCCCAAAGCTTCTGAACACGTGCTGGTAATGCTATGTTTACGTCCTGTGGTTCGCCCAGACAACTGGAGCGCTTTGCAAAACCGTCCACCATCTCCACGCGCTCAAAGAGCTGACAGGTGCCTTTAGAAGGCTCGAGCCTCCAGCTGAACTGTCATTCTTCCTCGAAGCTGAGTGGCGGAGCCAATGGAGTTTGGGGACTTACCAAAAATGGGCGGAGTCAAGACGGAAGAGAACCAATGGGGACCGGGAAAGGGTGTTGGTGTACGTACACCGGTCAGCGGAGGGGATCACATTTTTTAGTTAATGAGCCCCGGGGAGGTGGCGGTCCCCGGGGCTGCAGGGGCCCCTTCAGGCCCCCGCAACATAATTTGGCAATGCCCCCGGGACCTGGCCCACCCGGGGGCCTCAATTAAATGAAGCGCGGGAGCCCGCGCTTCATTCTTTAAAAAAAGTTCGGCAGGATTCACGACCCCAGCGCGAATTTCGATGAAATTTAAAAAAAAAATGCTTTTTTTGGCCCTGGGGGTCCTTGTGGGACTGTGAAAATTAGAGTACGGAGTTCCTCAGTGGGTCATAGAACACAAATGAAGGTGATGTATGGTGAAAGGTTGGACCGAAATCCTATGTGGAGGGGAATTCCTCCTTTCGGAACTAGGGCCCTCACACACCCGGCAAGCTAGGTGTCATGCTTCATCATATGGGCCTGCTCCTCGTCGGGTCGGCGCTGCAATACCCGACGGGCACCCATAAAGGGGCTCTTTGGCGGAGATCTTTTGTTCCTTGCCGTATAGGTGCCGTGGGTGTAAGGGGCCTAGTATGTGTAGATGTCAAAGTGAAGTGTGCAGATTAAAACAGGGGTGGGATTCCTCTAAATGACTTTATTCAGGGAGGACCCTAGCCTGATTAAAAAGAGAATATAGGAGAGGCGACAATCTGGCTACAATGTGTCGGAAGTGCGCTCTACTCCTAGGTGGTCGACATGTTTCTCGCCTGGTAGTCACGAATGATCTGTGGCGATTCCTCAGGACCGTGTGTGAAGAACTATCTACAAATTAATGGTAATGTGGGCAACTACATACCATACAGTGGTTCTACGGGAGTATTATCCGCAGGTGAGAAGCCAACCTTTGAAGGAAACATAGGGAAAAAACCTTATGTAGTATTTGTGCATAAATCATCATACATCAGGCAACAATTCATTAAATGTGTCCATGACCTCATTATCAGACATATACGGTTTGATCAATATGGCTTGATACTTCTAATTTATCAACTTGTGGAGAGTAAAAGGTGCGATAGTAGCACAACCGTGACTTAAAATATACTAAAACCAGCAAAAATGATGAAAAGGCTGTAGTGGTGAGACTAGTCTAAACCTCATCTCAACTTTGTAAGATCGTGCTTCATCAGTTGCAGCAGGAAAAAGACACACGTAAGGTTGTGTCTAAACAAGGAAAAGTTTAAAAATAGTGATTAGCAGGTAAGCATAAAAACTGCTAACCATCAATTCTAGGGGCCCATTGGGTCGCCAGTCATGCCATGCAGAGGCGATAGGGGGGCAAGGCAGTGTGCAAAGTAGCCCGCCCGTCCTACTCGTAAAAAAGGCCCCCGTAAATCTTATTCTGGGGCTTCAGGCGGTAGCTCGGAAAG
This sequence comes from Calotriton arnoldi, assembly GCA_963921515.1. Taxonomy (NCBI): domain Eukaryota; kingdom Metazoa; phylum Chordata; class Amphibia; order Caudata; family Salamandridae; genus Calotriton; species Calotriton arnoldi. The sequence goes on along the minus strand of CAWUFW010005136.1, from coordinate 98,160 downwards.
CACTGCAGCAGGGGGGCGTCTCAGCAAAGTGAGAGCCTGGTGCTGCAATGTAACAGAGGGCCCTCTTGAGCCCGTATGAGTAAGCGGGAGGAATTAATATTAGTCAGGACTAAGATAGTTACCAAATGGCACTGTTCTCCATACCCGCTTACCTCCGATGCTGGTAGGAGACGTGGGACGAATCCAGCAAGCGTCTTAGATACTCACCTGCTCCAAGAAGAAGCCCAGTGGTTGACCTACCCCGCTCCGCTGCATCCGGGATGGTAATGTCCCTCAGTGTGGACTGGTCTATATACCTCTCTTAATTGCAAACGGGGGCGGGCGGGCACTCAATGGTTTTCACCTGTGATAGAGCTGGTCAGGTGGTGAACAAAAAAGAATAGGCGGTAATGAGTGGTATTGTGTCGGCCATCTTGGAGTGTCTAAGAAGCCTATGAAGGTGCTGGTTTCTTTAAACATAATGCACAAATATGTAAAAAAAGGCCGAATTAACTGGTGTCTGGCTTAAAATGTCAACCAGCTAGAAACCGCTAGTTATTGAATCATGTGGGAAACTCAAACATGATTGGTTATAATGCCGGTATTGAAGTAATACGTGTCGGCCATCTTGGAGGGACCGATGTGTATCCCACAGCCTGCGTGTGGCGAAAGTACCATTCCAGAAGGAGGGGCTTCTATGATGTAGTCAACCCCGAAGTATATTTGCTCATACGTGTCAAAGCATGTGGGCAAGTAAAATGGAAGCCGCATGTTGATGCTGGTGTAGAGAGCCACGTATTGACATGTGTTGATATGACAGCTCCCAATATTCAAGTGATTGGGAGCTGTCATATCAACACATGTCAATACGTGGCTCTCTACACCAGCATCAACATGCGGCTTCCATTTTACTTGCCCACATGCTTTGACACGTATGAGCAAATATACCTCGTTACAGGCTAGTAATAAACAGAAAATAATACCCTAACTATTACAATAGAAGACACGATCCACAATAAGACAAGGGGTTGACTACACCATAGAAGCCCCTCCTTCTGGAATGGTACATTCGCCACACGCAGGCTGTGGGATACACATCAGTCCCTCCAAGATGGCCGACACGTATTACTTCAATACCGGCATTATAACCAATCATGTTTGAGTTTCCCACATGTAAATCTATGACTCAATAACTAGCGGTTTCTAGCTGGTTGACATTTTGAGCCAGACACCAGTTAATTCGGCCTTTTTTTATATATTTGTGCATTATGTCTAAAGAAACCAGCACCTTCATAGGCTTCTTAGACACTCCAAGATGGCCGACACAATACCACTCATTACCGCCTATTCTTTTTTGTTCACCACCTGACCAGCTCTATCACAGGTGAAAACCATTTAGTGCCCGCCCGCCCCGTTTGCAATTAAGAGAGGTATATAGACCAGTCCACACTGAGGACATTACCATCCCGGTTGCAGCGGAGCGGGGTAGGTCAACCACTGGGCTTCTTCTTGGAGCAGGTGAGTATCTAAGACGCTTTCTGGATTCGTCCCACGTCTCCTACCAGCATCGGAGGTAAGCGGGTGTGGAGAACAGTGCCATTTGGTAACTATCTTAGTCCTGACTAATATTAATTCCTCCCGCTTACTCATACGGGCTCAAGAGGGCCCTCTGTTACATTGCAGCACCGGGCTCTCACTTTGCTGAGACGCCCTTCTGCAGTGCTTTCTGAGCTACCGCCTGAAGCCCCAGAATAAGATTTACGGGGCCTTTACGAGTAGGACGGGCGGGCTACTTTGCTCACTGCCTTGCCCCCCTATCGCCGCTGCATGGCATGACTGGCGACCCAATGGGCCCCTAGAATTGATGGTTAGCAGTTTTTATGCTTACCTGCTAATCAATATTTTTAAACTTTTCCTTGTTTAGACACAACATTACGTGTGTCTTTTTCCTGCTGCAACTGATGAAGCACGATCTTACAAAGTTGAGGTGAGGTTTAGACTAGTCTCACCACTACAGCCTTTTCATCATTTTTGCTGGTTTTAGTATATTTTAAGTAACGGTTGTGCTACTATCGCACCTTTTTACTCTCCACAAGTTGATAAATTAGAAGTATCAAGCCATATTGATCAAACCGTATATGTCTGATAATGAGGTCATGGACACATTTAATGAATTGTTGCCTGATGTATGATGATTTATGCACAAATACTACATAAGGTTTTTTTCCCTATGTTTCCTTCAAAGGTTGGCTTCTCACCTGCGGATAATACTCCCGTAGAACCACTGTATGGTATGTAGTTGCCCACATTACCATTAATTTGTAGATAGTTCTTCACACACGGTCCTGAGGAATCGCCACAGATCATTCGTGACTACCAGGCGAGAAACATGTCGACCACCTAGGAGTAGAGCGCACTCGACACATTGTAGCCAGATTGTCGCCTCTCCTATATTCTCTTTTTAATCAGGCTAGGGTCCTCCCTGAATAAAGTCATTTAGAGGAATCCCACCCTGTTTTAATCTGCACACTTCACTTTGACATCTACACATACTAGGCCCCTTACACCCACGTCACCTATACGGCAAGGAACAAAAGATCTCCGCCAAAGAGCTCCTTTATGGGTGCCCGTCGGGTATTGCAGCGCCGACTCGACGAGGAGGAGGCCCATATGATGAAGCATGACACCTAGCTTGCCGGGTGTGAGGGCCCTAGTTCGAAAGGAGGAATTCCCTCCACATAGGATTTCGGTCCAACCTTTCACCATACATCACCTTCATTTGTGTTCTATGACCCACTGAGGAACTCCGTACTCTAATTTTCACAGTATATCAGGGCATGTACGTGTGGACCTCCCCAAAAGCCCATTGTCCCCCCTCTTTTGTTTAAAAGGTCCTTGTGGGACCCCCTGAGCAGGCCTGGGGGGACAGGGTGTTTCTACCCTGCCACCTTTTCTTGTTTTTCAGGCTTGTTTTACTATTTTCTTGTGACTCGGTTCTAGATGGCTGCCAACACTTCCTGGTTTGGAGTGTTGACAGCCAATTAGAATAAAGCTCGTGGTCGGGAGGGTTCGCGAACCCTCCTCGGCCATAGATATCGAAACTTGTATTTTTTGAATTTCTCAGCAAATACTGAACGGATTTACACCATTTAAAAAAAAGGACGCTTTCTGAACCAAGCACTACCTTGTTGCCAAATTTGGTGTAATTCCATTCAGCAGTTCGGGCTGTAGCCTTGGCTTAAGTTTCCTATGGGAAATTGATTTTCTGACCACGATTTTTTGAATTTCTCAGGAACTACTGAATGGATTTACACCATTTAACAAAAAGGACTCTTTCTGAACCAAGGGCTACCTTTTTGCAAAATTTGGTGTAATTCCATTCAGCAGTTCGGGCTGTAGCCGTGTCTAAAGTTTCCTATGGAAAATAACATGGAGAAAACATGTTTTGGGACCCCCCTTTTTTCTCGGCTCCCGCTTGACGAATCACCCCAAAACTTTCAAGACAGGAGCTGACCGGAGTGCCCCACTAGTTTTGAAAATTTCGCGATGATTCGTCAAACGACGCCAAAGTTATTGAGAAAACAAAAAATGTTTTTCCTATGGAAAATAGGTCCTAACTATAACTACCTACTGGCGACCGCCAGTAGGTAATATATATATATATATATATAGTACTACAAGAACCATCGGGCCACATGGATGGCCACGCCCACTGAGGCGAGGAGTTACCATACAAAAGGTGTGCTGGGAGAAAAGATGCTGGTTCCTGTCTTCGCAAGTCCGTATCCCTTTGAAAAAGTGCTGTCTAAGCACGAAACGCGTCAGGGCTGGACTGAATTGTTTGGGGCGTTCTGCTGTTGTCTCACTGCAATCCCCATCTAATAAATGGCAGTATCTTACCTTCCTGTGTGGGCTCCCTCACTCCAGGCTAACTTTGTTGTTGGATATATATATATATGTGATCAAGGCCTTTCAGAGGCCGAAACGCGTCATGGCAGCAGTGCATGGTCAAGGAAAATAAATCTTTTTGCACTGAATTTGGGTCCGTACCGTCCTTTCAAAGAGTTTGGATTTTGTGGCGGATTGCGTGTGCATATATATATATATATATATATATATATATATATATATATATATATATATATATATATATATATATATATATATATGAATATCCACGAGCTGCCACAAATGCCGATAGCCTGCCCATAAAGTGTCGGTGCCTGCCGGGGTTGACAGCGCCCCCAAACATGTAGAAAGATCCAACCAAGGAAGGAAAGGCGGCACACCAAGTAAACACCAGTAGTTTATTCCGAGTGAGAAAACAAACCGTTCGGTTGGATCTTTCTACATATATATATATATATATATATATATATATATATATATATATATATATATATATATATATATATATATATATATATTTATATTTATATATATATATATATTGGTGTGGATATTAAAATATAAAGATATTCCATACTTGATACTCCAGTACTCCAGACCCACATCCCCAATACTAAAAAAAATAATTTTCTTGCCCTGAGAGTACTTTGTTAGATTATTCCTCTTTTTCCCTCTTCCTGCCAACAACCCACTCTAGAATCCCTTATTTCATCCAAACTGAAACTACAATAAGTCTGTGTACTTGGGCATTCTTAAGAAGAACAGTGGGAGTCCTTCCAGTTGCTGTTGTGCCCCCCCTTTGTGCATCCACATGGTGGGAGGCCCCAGGGGGCCCTGCAGGGCCCCCTTTGTTTCCTCACCACCACACTTTTAATGGCGGTCGCACCGCCATGAAAATTGTGGCGTGAGGAAACTCGTAATATGCTTGGCGGGGCAGCATATTGCGGCCTCAATACTGCCGTGCCACCACTAGGGATCTCTGATCCCTGTCGGTTGTGGTAATCCCAGGGCAGCCCCACCGCCCTGGTCGTAATGGGACGGTCGGAAGACCACCACCACTGCGCCCCACGCCAGACTCGTAATAATGCTCTTAGGCAGAAAAAATAGCTTAGAGTATTAATTCACATGCCCAGAAATTAGTCAGCATACTGGAGATTACAGGTGAAAATCTCGACAAGGCAAAATCATTCTTATGTCCTTTTCAGATTGATTAAATGAGTGTTTTTGAGATGGATAAGAGAAACACTTGATTGCACGGTCCTTAGACATGCCAGTGAGGTGCAAGTGCTGACTAGGTAGTTAAGCCTATTCCTGTGAATGGAGAGGTGGAAATCAGTATTGATGCCGTAGCTGTGATGACACAGTGTGGGACATGCTTACCTTTATGCACCGATCTCGTATGACATGCTACTTGAACTTCAAGGCATTTGAGAGTTCATGTCTTTAGGAGGAGATGAAGATAAAAACGCTCTCAGAATGTATGCGCTGTCTGTACAGAAACTCAAGTCTCAGACATACTTGCTCCATGAAACACCTGAGTATGTTTAAGAAGGAGTACATGTCCCATGGGCCCTCAGGTCTTTCACGAGATGTGACAATGGTCGCGACCCTCTTGAATGTCTAGAGTATAGGATACTTGAGGTCTGTAGCGCCCTTGCTAGGCAATCATAATACATAGTTGCTATAGGTGGGACTTGCTTTTGGAATCTTTTACATATATTCTTCTGTAAAGTCGACAAAAGACTCCTTGGAACCAGACAAGTACCTTGCATCACACTCACAAGGATATAGAAATGCACTTGTTTATTTTTACAAGGAGTCACCCAGTAAGGATTGCAAACTCTACAGCACTTGTTTGGTTTCCCACTGAGCCATCCACAGAATCACAAACTCATGCGCACTTGTTTAGTCACTCTGGGCCTCATTTATGGGTTTTTTGACGTAGGGCAGCGCAGCAGGCCTTGCTGCTGCGCTGCCCTATGGCAAAAGAAGAGACCAGGAATGCGCCCTATCTATTAGATACGGCGCATTCCTGTCCTTTTCTCCTGCGCTGGCGCACAATGCGCTGCCGTGCGCCAACGCAGGCACCTTTGCACCATGGCGACGTTCCGGCGGCGCAATAGTGCCAGTAGGGCCACTGAGGCCCTCTGTATTTTAAGCCAACTTGAGCATTCTTAGGTTACATTTAGCATTTGAGAATATACTTTATTGTAATGAAGTGACATTGCTGCATGTGTTGGCTGTTCCAGGGCCTTTAAAAGGCCGTTATATGGTAGCTGATGTCTTTTCTTCTAGCAAATATATGCTAGTTAGTATATTTGTGAAGAGTAAACTACATTTTTCTACTCTAGTAATGTATTATTACTTCATTAATCTTCCACTTATTGTAGATTTTTTATCTTCAGTGATGAAAGTTCCTTTGATGTCACCAGTCGGCAAATGATGTCATGATGGGCTCTCAAAGATCATGTGATGTCACTTTCTATGGTACAGTGAAATTCCTGACTTTGGGGGTATGTGAAATTCACGACATTTCTCTAAATTCTGCATGACGCGATGTAGTATAATTTTCCCCTGCGGGAGAATGGTTGGCATAGAAAAGTAATGACGAGACATTTTGTGGCTGATCAAGCCTCTTGCCAGCAACTTGCATAAAATGTTTATGCATAGTAGGCCCTTAGGTGAAAAAAGTTTGTGAGATACTGTAAACCACATTTCACATCAGAGAATAATTTCATGAAATTAACAAAATGCCAATGAAAAAAGCACGCTGTTTCGCACACTTCTAGTCATCTGTTCAGGGGTCATGTGTCATTTCTGCTACTACAGAGATGTTAAATTGATGTTCATACAGCAGATTAGATCTTTACAGAAGACATTTTTATGTCAACAAGAGCATCTCAAAATTGTCGTTGGGTACACAGAAAAGATATTTTGAGAGTGTCTGGATGAAACCAGATTACATAAACTAGTATGTAATGTGGAGGAGGCATGGCAGCATGTTAATGGCACATTAAACAACTTACACAACAACGCATTGTACAGATAGTTTTCATATTAACATTTACATAGCAGGTTCAAAGGCCGACATTACTACATTTGAATAAAGTCATAATACCAGTTGTTTCTAGAATTTGGATGAAGGAGGTTTGGACCATTTCACATACTTTCTATTTCACCATTTCACTCTCTAGCAATAGAAAAAGGTTCCTTCCAACATGTCTTGCTAAAGAAGAACGGCTTAGAAATTTTAAGAGATGCATAGATGGCCATTCATTACTTCACTATATGAAGAAAAAAAAATACAAGGAGGAATGTGGCCTTTTTGGTTTATGCTGCTTGTTCCACCTATCCCCTTCCAAAAGTTGGAAGAGCTGGTAATCGGAGGACTAATGATATATTCCCTGCTCCCCACCATCAAAGCAAATATATTTTTACATACCGTCCTCAATACAGTTATGCAGACAAACCATTAGAACTAGTAATCCTGCAACCAGAATTACATATAGTACAGGGTATGCTGATTCCAGGTTGTGGGATTATCCACCCAGTACATGTTCCACACTAGGGCCTAACCACGGGAAACAGTGCTCCGGCTCTCTGGTGGCACGCCTTGTGCCCTGTAGGGTTACTGCCTTTATTGAAGTAATATTCAGATTTCAAGCTACACCTATGTGAAAAGGTAGAGTGCAGTTTTAGGAGCTCATCATATAGTTGTTTTTGTTGGAGTTTTGAGGCACCGTAAACAAAAGGTGCTATCATCACACATCGCATATCACTTTAGAAGGATCAAAGGCTACCAGATTCAAATGTGTGACCTTATATTGCTGGAAGATTACTGCAGTAGGAACATTAACCTACTCAGCTATATGATCAACTACACCCGATGGCCAAGTGTATCTGCTGGAAAAATATCTTAGAGGTTAAGACACCCTCAGGAGAGATCAGCGTGCGTCTGACGGGCACCAATTCGCGTTGCACTGGGTGACACACAGATGGTCATCATTGGGCTGATTATTGACATACGCTTGCATACTATAGGTCCTATATAATGTGTGTTGAATAGAAATGCTGCAGACAGGATGCAATATATCTTGCAATAATGTATGCAGTGCCCCCTTTGTCTTGTGTCATCAGACCCAGGTGCCACTTCGAATCTGTCGGGTTGTACTCAGTTCCACCAGGGCCGCTGGGGGTCTTCTCCCAGTACCCCATGTTCTGTCCAGTGGCCGACCTGTGGAATAAGTGCAAATTAAAGAAACTGCATTCATAATACCTTAGGTGAGGAATCGTTAATTCGCTCAGGTTTTAATCATGATCTCTAACACAAAATCAAGGGTCTGTTTTCCGTCTGTTACCTTTCTGGCTCATCCTACCCATTTTCAGATGCGGAGGACTCAAAAAGAATACGTGCAGATGTGACGCAATCCTGAAAGGGCTGCGGCAGCATCAGATACACGTCAGACAAGGCCAGCCACTGACTGCCCGAGCACTCCTGGCTTTCCAAAGGCAGACAGGCCTGTCGGGAAATCTCCCAGTTTCCGCATAACCCCGTGAAGCCTCGTCCCAGCGGGTCTGCAGTTATGTCTATGACTGAATCACAAATAGCAACAGCCAGGAAAGCATCGCGGTTTTCTAGGCAACATATCGTGCTCGCGAGGTGTAAAAACAGTGACGCGCGTTCTTCCGTGACACGCAGCATGCCTGGTTTGCAGCCAACAGAACCCCATCATGACAGCGTGTGGAGAGGTGTAGCGGAACGTTAATGTTTGGGCTGGGGACATGCGGTTGCTTCACTCTATGTAGGTAAACATGAGTCACAGGCCCACTCTTCAACTGAGAATACAGGCAGGTGTGGGGTGAAATAATATATTATATACCATTCCTCGCAGCGAACAACAACCTTCTCTTCTACGCGTTAATTACTCCCTTTCATGCAAGATTGGAACAGCTGTATAACTCGTCGGGCTCAGCCTCCCAGGGGTTCGTAGAAGACGTGAAGCCGGCATTGTGGTGCAACAAGGCAGGGGCGTAGGTAGCCACGAAGGGAGAAAGGGGGTTTGGAAGGCGGGCGGAGGGAGTTGTTTGGGATGTGTGTGACAACCCCCAAATAAATGCATTTTTGGTCTGCCAGTTGGTTCCGGGGCCCAAGCCGCTAATGTTGGTAAGTTCACGTTTAAAAACAATCACTTTTAATAAATGTCTATATATGCAGTGACATCATCTGATGTACTAAGGAGAAATGGTTCTGCATGTTAACCCCCTTATGTGATGAGGACAGCTCCAAGCGGTCCTAGGCCACAGTGGGCGTGTGCTGAGGATGGCTGCAAGGCGTCCTCACACCCACCCACGGGGAAAGCGCTGGCTATTCAATTCTTCCTTAAGAGGCCCCTGCATAAGATGAGGTATTGGTCTAACCGTGTGTACCACCGGGACAGCATTGTCCTTTACCTTAATTTTATGCTGGAATTTTTATAGATGTCCCAAATTTTCAGAAAATACCTCAGGGAACTCTTCACATAGCATCTTGAGATCACCCCCTCTGGATACATCCACCCACAAAACCAGTTCACTATTGTTAGGGTCCAATACAATCCCTAGATCTTTTTGGTGAACCCAACCCAATAAATAAGAACCCTTTTTTGTTAAATGAATATTTCCAATGGTTGACCTGTCTTTAAAAGTGATTCTCATGGTTACCATTCCCACCAACGGAATAGGGTCTTAGTTGTAACCCCTAGGCTCAATGTCGAGTTGGCACAATTCAAACCTTCTGTCCTTGAACTTTTCCATAAAAATGCTATGATCAATCAGTGCAGACGGGGAACACAAATCTGCGAACACTTTAAATTCCATCCTATTCAAAGTAATCATACATGTAGGATGAGTGGTTTCATTACTTACATAAACTTCATCTATATAGAATACCAATTTTTTCTCATTATCGCTAGTGTTTTCAATACAGTGTACACTACTCCTTTCCATACACAGATTTTTATATAATCTGGCATAGTGACCCTTTTGTTGCATTTCCTACATATTATAGAATGAGCAGGGCAACCAGGATTGTTGGCTAAATGGTTACAATTCCCACAACGAAAACATTTGAGTTTTTCTTTCCTGACTTCTCCGATGCCTCTTCTGCTCTGTAAATCATTGGATTTCCTACACTCTCCCCTATCTCCTGCCAAAGTATCCACAGGGGACTTGTTTTTTACTACTTGCACTGTGTCTGATATATTACTATGTTTCATTTCCTTTATACATTCACCTGTATGCTCCACACTCTTAGCTATCTCAACTGCTACCTTTAAATCTGGATTTCCTGTCAATAACTTTTCTTGAATTTTAGGATTGTTGGTACAACGGACCAGCTGGTCCCTAATTAAAGAATCACTCAAAGTACCAAATTAAAAAAAATTGGCCAAACCCCTCAAAACTGCTAAATAACTTGTGACTTTTTCTTTTTTACCTTGGACTCTACAATAAAATTTGTGTCGTTCTAACACAACATTAATTTTCTGAGCAAAGTGTTTCTCTAATTTAATTGGAGCTAAGGAATACACATCCTCTTCACTCTCTCTCCTTCTGATTCACTCCCCGAATCAGTAAGATTTTCATAAACCGTTCGCCCCTCAATCCCCAAGTTATGTAACAAAATATGTTGTTTCCTCAATGGCAAAAAGTTCTCACCTCCAATAGAAATAAGATAGGAAATACAAATCTTTTCCCATTCCTTCCATGGTATTATGGGTTCCCCGACCTCATTAAGAAATGGCAGAGGTTGGTTCATATTTGTTGATGCCATAATATAACAATTGCCCTTCTAGAGAAGTATAAAATTCAAAACTGCTACCCCAAAATGCTACAAACGGTGAATGACACAAAAACAAGAAAGAAATATATATACCACCCAGAACCGATAAAATGACTCTGAATAGTCTTGTACAGTCTCCTTTTTAGGTCTCGCCTACGCAGCACGCATGCGCTGCATAGGAAGACCTTTAGCAATCGATTCAGTTTGTGTCCCAAAAACGTGCACGCGTTGCATTGCTTTCAATGGCAACGTGTGCACATTTGGCGATTACCTTGCGGGAGCGAGCAGGAACCATCTGTTAATAATTACAAACAGATGGTTCCTGCTCGCTCCCGCAAGGGAAACAGGCCCAGGCTCCCTCCTCTATCCCCTCCCCCTGCTGCTTTTTACTTTCAGCGCGAGGCGCGCGCTGATGTTTAAAATGTGTGCACATAAATCACTGGATAAAAGAAAGCATGGCGTATTAGATCCACTTGTTAATGTAAGGAGCTGCACAAATGTATGCTCGGTGGAATTGTGTAATCATGCTGTGTTGGCACAAGTGAACGGGATTTTAACAGTCAATATATGCTTTTCACTGAGCTTGTGGGAGTCCTCGTCTTAGAAAGAGATTTGATTTCAAACCTTGTCACTATTTACCAAACATACACAGATATGTAGAAAGTATAAGACTCGGCTGCTTGTTGAGCGCAGGAATGACGTCTGCTTTCTGTACAGCCCTCGGTGCTCAAAGGCAAGCCACAAAGTTCAGAGCTAAGTTAATCGGAACAACTGGTTCTTATGGAAAGTTCATTGAAAGCGAATAGCAAGATCCGGGCCTTTCACCAGAGACATGATCCCCAGAGTCCCCTCGTGAGACGGACCCCCACTTACAGGAAATGTAAAAACCTGGGAAATGAAATGAAAGTACTCAACTACCAATCACGTCTGCCGGAGCCCCATACAGCATTCAATTAACCAGGCATGCCCAACAATTACATCACAGGATGAGAAGCTGTCTTACTTACTGAACTATGCTGCACTTTGAACACCCTGCCTAACACGTGTTCCTATTTACAAGGCCCTTGCGCCACTTTTGCGTCATTTTTAACATGGGAACAGTGACGCAAAAGTGGCGCAAGGGGCTTGTAAATCTGGTTTTTGACACTTCGGTGGTCTGATTCATGATGCCATGTGAGGCGATCTACACTGCAAGTAAATGCACCAGGCAGGTACATCTGTGCATCTGTTTCCCCATAATCTGTACCATCTCGGGCCCTACAGCAATCCACAGCTGGCACAATATGAGTCTTTTCTGCCCTCATATACATCTTGAAGGAACAGAAAATGCTTCCTTTCATTGAACTACTCACCCACCATCATTAAAAAAGCACAGCTCATCTAACCTTTGGACAAAGAGTGACGTTTTGAGTTTTGAATGCCGTTATCCAACAAACTGCTTGATTTGTAAAAAAATACGTTCCAAGGCCCACGTTGTAAGGCTACTTCAGCTTGTACCGCACATTTCCCCTGCAGTGCTGCAAATGACAGTACCAACACAAATGCTAACATTACACTCCTGTAAGTGTGACAATTCAAGCCCCCCAACGCTATAATGATGTCTTGGGCGGCAGGTATTAATAATATTTAATGTATATTGAATTATTAAACAACTGTTGCTGCTCTCATCTTTAAATTCGACAGACAGCACCACCATGTAGCAGACCTTCATACACGTCGGTGCTGGCAATTAAGTGCCATGCCGAGGAGAGGAAACCACCGGCTCAAATTAAGCACTGCCCACAACATATACAACACCAAATTGCTTCCAAGCTAAATTTGTGCTGCATACATCCATGTGAATTGGCTCTGTCCACAAACAGAGATGGAGAGAAGACGTCCTTTCAATGATAGCAAGACCCCCATCACTGGCAAAGGGGAGCTGAAATCTAGAGGACGGGCCTTAAAGAGCCATTCACTTGAATACCTACTGTTGAAATGGTGATACATTTGTAGGTCTCGCCTACGCAGCGCGCATGCGTTGCATAGGAGGAGACCGTTAGGAATCGATTCGCTTTTTCTGGCAAAAACGTGCACGCTTTGCATTGCTTTCAATGGCCACGCGTGCACGTTTGGCGATTCCCTTGCGGGAGCTAGCTTTGAAACCATCTGTTTGTAATTAACTTTCAAACAGATGGTGCCCCTGCTCGCTCCCGCAAGGGAAACGCTGGGTGTGCTCTCGGTCGCACTCCCCCCACCCCTCCCACTTGTTATTTTTTGTGTTCCTGTACTTGACGATCATCCGCATCTCACCAGGCTTAACTCGACTCTCACAACTCTTTAAGCCCTTTTATTTTCGGATTTTAAATCATTGTTTACATTTTCTCTTTCGCCCTCGCCATCTGCATTTCATATTTTTAACTTTAACAAAACAGCTGTTCCGATCTGTACGACCGAAACCCTATCACCGTGGGTCAGTAACGGGTGGGTGGGCGTGGTATCGGGTATTCCCTTTCCATCGATAGCCCTGGCTTGTTCGGCGCTGTCTCTCGTCAGTTACGTTTCTGCTGCACAAATCCCATTACGTACATGTATTCATACATACATTCATTCATGCATAGATACTTTCATACTCACATACTTACACACACATACATTCTTACATACACACATGCATGCATACATACATGCATACATTAATTATACGTAAAAAAGCACTTCCCGTGATGAATTATATAAGGTTAAGGGGTGTGTGTGAGTCGAGGGGATGATGTCTACAAGCGCTATAGGGCGCAGGGAGGTCACCATGACAAATTCCTGCTGCAATACGACAACCTCTCATTCATTCATTCATTCATTCATTCATTGCTGGATAGTCTGTAAAAGGCTGCGGAAGAGGTCACTTGACTTCAGGAGGAGACCGTCCCCGCGGTGACTGGGGTGGGGTATTTCGAAGGCCATCATCTTGGGTATCGGGGAGTTAAAGGAGGGTTCTGTCGCACCACTCATAGCCAGGGTCAGGAAAAGATGGGGCGTTTGAGATTTCCATCTTTATTTATCAATTTTTCCTTCTTTTCCACATTTTAATGCAAATGATTAATATTTGTTCTGGTCGGCGAGAAAATAAAGTTGCTACAAATATTTATGCATTTTTGTTTAAGTGAATAAGTTGCACTCCTGTTTCCATATGGTTAGGGTTTTAGTGCACGAAATGGTCACAATAAAGTCACTCACTCATGAAAAGATGAGTATTTCAGTGCATGTAGATGGGCACAGCTGCAGTTGTGTAAACCTCAGCGATAGTACCCTCTTTTTTACACCATATCATATACTGTCAGTGTGCACAGCTCCTCACGTGTGATGTATGCAGAGGCACTCAGAACCAGGTCACAGTTCACTCTGTTTCCCTTGAGGAATAAATACGGGTGTGGAAACCGTTTCCCTTATGTACATATGTGCAAAAATCAGTAAAAACCGAGAGCCTTAATCACAGGCAGGGTCGGACTGGGACACAAACTAGGCCAGGGCACCAGAATAAAAGTGACCCCCCTCCCCAATAGTGACTTGCATTGCTAACGAGCATGGGCATAGCCAACAGGCCTCGCCTTTGGGACCTTAAAAGTGTTTAGCCATGCAGCACATTATCCTGGGTGCAGTGCTGCCAGGGATTGAAGCATTGTCAGGCTTATCTGCATCCCTTTGGCATCTTGTGCTGTAGCTCATTGGTGATTTTTGCAATCACATTTTGCTGCCGGCCATAAGGGCAAAATTGAAAAAATAATGCAATAAGCATATGACACAGTTGTTTATAAAACAATTTTGGTGTGTAATATTATTCTAGCACAGACAAATTCTGATCCATGACCCAAAAGCGAGACCTATTGGCTATGCCAATGCTTGTTATTGTTATGACAGGAAGCCAACAAAACACAGGAAACCCCTCCCAAGAGCATTTTCCACGCAGAAGATGGTGGAGTTGCAGGAAGACTGCTGTCGAAGGAACCTTCACAAAAAAGGAATATACCACAGGTAACTGAATTGATTTTTATTTCAGTTTGAGGAGATTTGTCAGCAAAATGTAGAACAGTAGCTGTATTTGTAGCCACCACCGGTGGCTACAAATACAGCTACTGTTCTACATTTTGCTGACAAATCTCCTCAAACTGAAATAAAAATCAATTCAGTTACCTGTGGTATATTCCTTTTGTGAAGGTTCCTTCGACAGCAGTCTTCCTGCAACTCCACCATCTTCTGCGTGGAAAATGCTCTTGGGAGGGGTTTCCTGTGTTTTGTTGGCTTCCTGTCATAACAATAACAAGCATTGGCATAGCCAATAGGTCTCGCTTTTGGGTCATGGATCAGAATTTGTCTGTGCTAGAATAATATTACACACCAAAATTGTTTTATAAACAACTGTGTCATATGCTTATTGCATTATTTTTTCAATTTCTGCGATCGGCACTCTGAAACTGGCAATTTTGCAGAATCGGCCTGCAAGGCTGTATAAGTGTATAAGTACAAAGCTGTGCCAGTAAGCGAAGCATACTGGGACCAGCAATAGTGCTGTGCTAGTCAGCGAGATGATTGAATTAGAGCAGACCATTCCGATCGGTATCCTACGCCGAACCTGGCGGTCATTCTGCGCCTAACAGTGCAACAAGCTGCAATATCCCGGAGGCACCTCCCAGACCGGAAAGTGTATATTAATGGTGCCGTCAGGCTGGAAAACCAACACCCCTTGCTACACACTGACATCTCCCGCCTGACAGGAATTTCCTCAAAGACCACCGCACACTGTTATACTGATGCTGAAATAAGGCACCAGCATACATAGTGTGTGGGGGTTATTCACACTCTTGCCAATGACAAACGGTAGTTACAATGCAACCACAATACCGCTTCTCACCTTGGTAAACCGTCCAAGGCAACTTGACACGAGGAACTGCCTACATGTGACGGCACGGTGGCACCAGCAATCTTCAGGGGAAGGCTGTCACGCTCGTTGTCCCCCACCAGCCAGACATCGCCAATTGTTAAAAATAAAGTTTACAATCAGACGAGGATAATCCAACCAAGAATGTACTCTGTGACAGCCCCGACATTCTTCACAGCTGTTACAATAATCACCAGATTCAACCTCCACACCAGAACATTCCAACTGTCATGGAATGCGGGATCCCATCAAGAGGTGAAGGAAAATAGGGGGCAAGGGGGTAATAGGGAAGAAACGGGGTAACTCATTATGCACAATCCTAAACCTATAGTAATAAGTTAAAGTTATTGATACTAAAATACAACAGAAAACAGAAAGAGTTTTTCCTTTCCCCCTGTGCCTGTTTGGAGTGGATTCCTGCTCCACAAACATGGGTGGGGCAGTGTCAGGAATTGATAACACCAGGGTCAACAGTAATCCTAATGCAAGGACTACCGTTGACCCTGTTGTGATCCATTCCTGTCACAAGCACTAAGCACAGGCACACAAGTGGGGAAGCATTTTTACTGGGACAAGTGGGGGAATGCGGGGTGGTAGGAATTTTGTGGATCCTTGCACATTCCTACAGTTTACGTCGTAGGAATGCAAGGAAAATTTGTGTTTTGATTCAATGTTCACCTTTGCAGGGTGTTCTGAGGAAGAAAACGTTGGGGGATCCATGCAACCCACACCTCCCTGGACTCCCCCGGGTGTCTATTTTTCAAAAATGTCTGGGTTTGATAGGCTTCCCTACATGGTTGCTGATCACACGACTAATTAGTAGACTGACCATAGTTATCATTATTGCCACAATACGTTTTGGGCCCTTCCATGTCGTGAGCACTTGGCCCACCCACACAAGTAAGGTAGCATTTTTTATTGGGAGACTGAGGAGAACACTGGGTGATAGGAAATTTGTGCCAGCCCGGTGATCCCACAACTTTCCCACACAGAAATGTGAGGAAAATGTGACTTTATAGCTAAATTTGAGGTTTCCCGGGGATTCTGGATAAGAAAACATTTGGAGATCCACGTAAGCCACACCTCCCTGGACTCCCCTGGGTGTCTAGTTCTCAGAAATGTGCTGGTTTGGTTGGCTTCCCTATATTGCCGCCAAGCCCAGAACCAAAACCGCAGGTGCCTCCCTTTGAAAACCATTTAGTTATGTGAGAGATCATTTTGATGTCCCCACAATGTTTCGGGCCCTTCCCTGTCGCAGGCACTTGGTCCACCCACACAACTGAGGTAGAATTTTTATCAGGAGTCCTGGGGGAACACTGGGTGGTAGGAAATTTGTGCCTGCTCAGTGATCCCACAACTTTCCCACACAGAAATGTGAGGAAAATGTGACTTTTGAGCTAAATTTGAGGTTTGCAGGCGATTCTGGGTAGGAAAACATTGGGAGAGCCAAGCAAGCTACACATCCTGGATTCCCTCTGGTGTCTAGTTTTCAGAAATGTCTGGGTTTGGTAGGTTTCCCTAGATGGCCGCCGAGCCTGGTACCAAAATCACAGGTGCCCCCTTGCAAAACCAAGCCAGTTTGTGATAGATAATTCTGATATCTCCTAGCCCCGGGCCATAAACTCCTCTCCGCAGGCAGAGGTCATGGAGTTTTCCCTACCCCACGCTCCGCTTGGAGCATGGAGTTCATAAAAAAACATCACCTACGCAGCATGGCAGAGTCTACCGGCGCTGATAGTTTCAGACAGGACTCTGATGGGCTTCTTAAAGAGTTCCACTACTATAGGGGATGCAGCACTCCTACCTTAATCACGAAAACCTACATATATGCCAACAGAACAGCCTCGATACAGACTCAATCCAGGCAGAAGCCGATACGGGGTGGGGTGAGGTGTGGAAGACAATCTTACGGCATTTAGCAACCTACTGGAAGACTGAAGACTGATGCGCAGACCTGGAGTGAGGCTTGAAACGCAGACTCTCGTGTATATCATTGTTTTGAATGCAGGCTGGGAGTGGAAGATCACAGTGAGGTTTGAAATGCAGACTCTTGTTACAAAAATACATTTAGGCCTGTTAGAACTGGGGGTCTCTAGTTGGCAGAGGTAAGTTCCTTTGACCAAATAGGGACCCTTGCTTCTAGTCAGGGTAAGGGGGGTACACACTGTTGATAACCCCTGCTCACGCCCTTGGTAGCTTGGCACGAGCAGACAGGCTTATCCCCAAGGCAATGTGTAAAGTATTTGCACTAACACTCACAGTAATATAATGACCCACCACAAACTTACACCACACAGGTTATAAAAATATAAATCTCTTTATATAGTTTAGGCAAGATCAAAAATGTCAACAAACCAACATATGCAAATAGAGTTATTTAAAAAATCAATGGCTCTCTTGTAGTGTTCTTTAGACCGTTTTTGCAACAGTCAAAGTATTTGTAGAAGTATGACTGTAAGACTTCCTGTTTCCAGCTTGTGGAAAGTCACTTTCAAAAGAAAGGTGCTCTTATCTTCAGAATCAAATCACCCCCGTGTTGCTCAGGCACGAGTGCGTGGTGCTGCCAGCGTTTGTGAATAAAACAAATCACCCCTGTGTCTCTCAGGTCCGAATTACCTTCGTTGCTGCGGCGTGTGGTTAGGGCGCCGGCGGGGCAGCTTCCTGGTGTTGCCGCTCCTCGCTGGCAGTCCTGGTCACTGAAGAATGCCTCACGCTGGGCGGGACATGGCGCGGCTTCGTCCGACGAGCCTCCGGGTTGCTGAGCAACTCTCTCCGGCTGGGGCCAATCCCAGCGCGGCGGGGAGGTGACGTCTTCGGATTCCGGGCTTGCGGCGGTGAATCTCGAGGAAGCTTCCTCGCGTTGCCGGGCAACCGCTACTGCTGGGGCCAATCCCAGCGCGGCGGGTGGTGACGTCAGCGGACTCCGGGTCCGCGGCGGTGAAGGCTGATTCCGGACTTCTGTGTCTCCCGGGCCGGTGGCGGTGATCGGAGCCCGTCAGAAACAGCGCGCAGGAAAGACAGGGGGCAGACTCTGAGCTCCTGTGCCTCTCGGGCCGGCGGCGGTGATCACAGACTCACTAGGATCGGCAAGGCAGCAAAGGCGGGGGCTGGTGGAGGCAAAGCGCCGGCCCTCGTTCTTTGCACTTGGCGAGTTGATTTACCGTGCAAGTCAGGCAGACTGCACGAGGCAGAGCGAGTTGCAGAAGTCCTTGGTAAAAAAAAATTCCCTGAGTTTCAACAGGAGGCCAGCTCGTCTCAGGCCCTTGGAGACTCGATTAGGACACAGAACACAGCAAAGTCCTTTCTGTAAGCAGGAGGGGAACACAGCACACAGCAAAGTTCCTTAGTTCTCTTCCTTAGTAGCAACAGCAAACTGCAGGCCAGCCCCAGATCACACAGCAAATGCAGTCCTTTTCCTCAGTCTCTTCAGCTGATCTTCTTTGGCGGAGATTCCTCTTGGTTGCAGAAGTAGTCTAATTTTACTGGGGTTTCAGCACAGATATTTATACCCCAAAAGTCTTTGTTCTTTATGTGTGAGGGGTCCAGGACCCAGTCCAAACCAGTTCTAGGTGCACTCTGCCAGTGAATGTCTTCTTTCTTTGTGAGGGGAGGCCAGGGCCATCAGACACACCGTAGGAGGTGGAGCCAGCATTGTGGAAGGCAGGCACAGCCCTATTCAGGCCCAGGTGCTACTCCTCCCACCACTCTAAGTGCAGATAGGTCTATTCAGCCTAGTGCTGTCTCACCCCCTCTCCTAGAGCCACCCCCAGCCCATGTCACTCACAAACCAGACAGTCAATACACAAACAGGCAGAGGCACACAGAAAGGTTGAACAGGAAAATAGCCACTTTCTAAAAGTGCTATTTTCAAACACGGAATTTAAAAACCATCTTTCCTAAAAGATGCGTTATTAAATTCTGAGTTCAGGGATACCAGACTTTAACTTCCCATCTTGCTCCTATGGGGAGATATGCAGGTACACATGGGACACAGCATTCCCCATTCTGTCCTAAGGGCAAGATGGCCTTTCAATAGTGAAAAACGAAATTGGCAGTATTTCACTATCAGGACATGTCACCCACACTAGTACATGTCCTACCTTTCACCTACACTGCACCCTGCCCAGGGGGGTACCTTGGGCCTACCATAGGGGTGTCCAATGTGTAAGAAAAGGGAAGGGTCAGGCCTGGCAAGTGTGTACACTGGCCAGGACAATATGGCAGTTAACAAACTGCGCCCAGGCACTGCAGTGGCAGGCCTGAGACACCATTTTAGAGCTACTCATGTGGGTGGCACAATCAGTGCTGCAGGCCGACTAGTAGCATTTGAATTACCAGCCCTGGCACACTCAGTGCACTTTACTAGGGACCTTACAGGTAAAACAAATATGCCAATCATGGATAACCAATCACAATAACAATTTAACCAGGGAGCACTTGGCACTGATCAGCAGTGGCCAAGTGCCCAAAGCATCTAAACCAGCAAAAACGAAATCCAGCACAGTGTCAAAAATACAGGAGGTAGAGGCAAAAAGTCAGGGGAAACCATGCCAAGGAAGCCAGGTCTAACAAGGCCATTGTGTTGTGACAGTGGGTATGAGTTACCAGGGATACCTACCAAGCCCAAGTGGGACGGGCAGGAACTTAGCTGCCAGGGGTGTTTGTTTTGGGTGTGACACTCTCCAAATGCATTTTTGTTTTGGTACTTGAGTCTAGAGGCCCTGATTCGGGCCTGCTATTTCTGTGTCAGTTTTCTTGTCATTTTCATTTCACTAAGAGCTTTTAAGTTGTTCATTTTTTGGAGCAGAAACATACATATATATAGTGACTGTTTTACCAAAAAAGTAGTAAATTCTGCACTTACAGAACTTCTCCTTGAATGGGTGCAAATTTATCAGTTTCAAATTCACAAACATTGCAGTAGAAGGCTTGGAAAGCTGTGCCAAGCAAGGTTTCCAAGCCTATTACTGGCGATCAATAGTCTAACCAGTGTCAATCTCTCTGGGTAGCATTACAATCCATCATTTTTCACACACTGTGCCACTGCAGACAGTGGCCCAACTAATGCAAGCCTGTTCCCACCCTGCTCCTCATGGGAACAGTCCATCCTGAACCTTGGTCATCTTGCTCCTCACCCTGCGACCGAAAACATTTTTAGTTGGGAAATTTGAGATTCACACCCCACAACTCTCACAGACTAAGCTACACCCCACAACCAGGCTTGCACACCTGGGTGCTGTTAGAAATGGGGCTGCTGGTTGGCTAGGGTATGCACCTGAGTCGAGCAGAACCCGCCACTCTAGTCAGGGTAAGCTAGGTACACACCTAGGGCAACCTGTGCTCACCCTCTGGTAGCTGGGCACGGAGCAAGCAGGCTTATCATGAGAGGTAATGTGTAAAGTATTTGTGCAACACACACACACAGCAACATGATGAAAACACCACAAAATTATTCCACAAAGATATGGAAAAATATGGAATATTTTTCTGCATAGAATAAGACCAAAATGACAAAAATTCAATAAGTAGATCACGAGATATTCACTTTTCAAATTAATCAGTATGAGCCTTTTTCAGAAATACAGGTAATCCTCCAGTCTTGGAATCTGGTGTGCTTCTCTTACTGTAATTAGAGCCCCTTCTGGGGGATTTGCAAGCAGAACAGGATCGAGGCAGCAATTACGGGGAGCACTGCAACACAATTGCTGGGACCCCTCAGGTTCAGTCACAGATAATCCACCAAGTACTTTAATACTCAGCCGAGGGGCAAGCCACAGCAAGGTTAGGGCCCTCCTGCGTCTGTTGAAAGGGCAGAGTGCTTCGGGAGGGTCTGTTGTTAGTGCCGGTGGGCAGCAGACACAGGCCCGTTTTGCCGCTCGCTATCCCTCTTCTACAGGCAAGCTGAGCCAGTGCGGACATTGCAGCCCGAGGTGGGGCTGAGGCACGCAGTCGTCTGGCCTGCCCTGCTTCACGAGAAGGCGTGCCCAGCGTGTCTCAGTTGTCAGTGCAACAGGGAGGCCGGATTGGTACACACCCGATGGTGCTCCTAATCTGGAGCATGGGCTCAGCAAGTGCTCGTAACCATGAGGTAGGATCGGGGCTCACAGCACTGCTGGCTGTCAGGAGAGCGAGTCCTCAAAGCGCTCACAAATAAAGAGGCAGGATAGAGGTCCAGTCATTTGGAGTTCACAGTGCTGAATGGCCTCCACAGTTGGGTAAGAAAACCATGAGGCTTGCGAGGGAAGATCGCAGCACGGTGAGCCCATGGCAACCCAGCAGCACTTTAATTCCAAAGATGCAGATCTGGGTAGGGCTAGGTCTTTGATGCCCCTGAGACCTCAGTAGAACAGGGGGCAAGCCAGCAAGCCCTTGGAGTCATTCTGGGGCTTAATCCTTGGTCCTCTAGCAGGACAGAGGTCAGCAGGCAGCAGGGCAGCTCAGCAATACATGGAAGCAGTTCCTCAGAACAGTCAGGCACAGCAGAGTGGCAATCCTTCATGACAACAGCTTTTACTCCAGCAGAGTTTCTGCCAGGTTCAGTAGTGGCCAGAGCCATAATACTTATACTCCAAAGTGCCTTTGATACAGGAGGTGACTTCAAAAGATCCTTCTGAAGTCCACAAGAATCCCTTTCAGCCCAGCCATGGCTCCAAACTACAAGTAGGGGGTAAATCAGCCCTTTCTGTGAGGGAAGGACACAACCTATTCAGATGTAATTTTGAACCACCTCTCCCTGCCCAGGAAGACTATAAGTATGCAGATGAATGCAGAAGTATCCCATGTCACACCCAGCCCTTCCTGTGTTGTGGCTGACTAGAGAGTATGCACAAAGTGTTGGTGTCAACCCAGCCCACACGTGTATTGGAGGCAGGCTGCAGGCACACGGAGGAAAGTTAAGAGCAGAGAAAAGCCCATTTTCTAAAAGATTCATTTCTAGAATAGTTATGTCAAATCCAACTTTACCACTAAAGAGGATTTATAATCATCATTCCAAAGATATTAAATATGAAGTAGCTACTCCTTTCCAATCAGGAATTACAGTTTAAAAGGTATTTTAAGGAATCCCCAAGGCTAGCCTATGAAGGAGTAGGCTTCACACCATTGAAAAACAAATGTAGCTGTTTGTCACTTCCAGGACATGTAAAACGTAAAAGTCCGGCCTTTTAGTTACAGAACACGCTGCCCTTAGTGTTAGTTAGGGCCTACCTCAGGGGTGACTTATGTGTAATAAAAGGGGATTTTGAGAGCTTGGTATGGTTTTAAATGCCAACGGGCAGATGTATGACCGTTTTGCGATTCGCAAAACAGTCACAAAACAATTTGCGCATGCAAAATGAACTGTACGCGATGTACGTCAGGCAGTCACAAATCAGAAATTGCGATGCAACAGATTACCGAGCTGCAAAAATATGTGGGCAGAATTTGTGTGTCTCAAATAGTGACTCGCTATTTGCGAGTCACAAACCTTCATGTACAGATGAGTCGTAATTTGTGAGTAAGCGGAAAATGACCCGTTTGCACATGCAATTTACCATGAATCAAAACCAGGTGGTAACAGGGCCCAACCTATAAAAACAGGCCCAGAATGCATCACAAATCTTACTACAATGGCTGCCCAGTACGTGATAGTGAAGAGGATCTGGATTTTGGCTGCTCAGCAGAGGAGGCGGAGACAACAGTGGATTTTCAGAGTCAGGCTAATCATGTTTAACAAGACAGAGGAAGAGATATATGACCAGTACAGGCTGAGTAGCAATGTGATTCTAGAGCTAATAGACATCTTGAAGCCACAACTAGAAAGCAGAACCCAGCGCAGCAATGCAATCCCCACACATGTCCAGGCGTTTTGCTCCCTCCACTTATTGACCACTGGTAGTTACCAAGTTGTCATTGGAGTAGCTGAAGGGGTGTCACAGAGTGTGCTTTTGCGTTTCTTTCGCAAATTCCTTGACGCCATGATCAACCACATACACAAACACATCTACCTTCCCAGGGATGCTACAGAAATTCAGAATTCAATAACCCAATTTTACAGGATAGCAAGATTTGCACAGGTAATTGGCTTGCATAGATGGAACCAATGTTCCTATATGTCCCCATCTAACCTGGAAAACATATT
The DNA here is from genome assembly GCA_963921515.1 of Calotriton arnoldi. Lineage (NCBI taxonomy): Eukaryota > Metazoa > Chordata > Amphibia > Caudata > Salamandridae > Calotriton > Calotriton arnoldi. The sequence goes on along the minus strand of CAWUFW010005136.1, from coordinate 74,424 downwards.
CCGGAACCGCAAGAGCACACATTCACTAAACATTCAGGTAGTCTGCAATGCACAACACATCATCATAGACATTGTAGCAAAATTTCCAGGGAGCACCCATGACTCTTACATCTTTCGCCACAGTGGCATTCACCAGCAACTAGAAAGGGGAGAATTTGATGAAGGTTAGCTACTAGGTAATGTAATGTGATGTACAAAGTTAAATGTATTTGTGCAAACATTACTCTCTCTATGTTTTCTCACCCTTATATTTGTCTCACCAGGGGACAGTGCGTATGCCCTACCGCCATGGATCCTCATGCCCTACCGAATCCCAACAGTCCACACGAGAGACTGTACAACAGTGCACGCAAACACACCAGGAGTATGATTGAGCGCACCTTCAGCATCCTTAAATTGCGCTTCCGGTGCCTTCAGCCTGTAACGGCTTGCAAAATAGTTGCAACATGTGCAATTCTTCACAACATTGCCTGCAGGAGGGGCCTACCCATGGAGGTGTCTGATTCCGACTCAGAGAATGATGACCCTGGTCCACCTGTCCGACACCCACCCGAGCAAAGTAGAGCAGCAGAGGGGAGACAACGCAGGGACCACATAGCCAGACAATTTTTTCCACAGTAAGATGCATCCATTTACATTACGCCCTCCACAAATGACAAGACTAGTATCAGATTTCACAAACTGGGAAACCCTTTATCATCAGGGTGTGCTCCTACTGCTATACGGGAATCACAATAGACACCACTTTCTGGTTTGGGGTCCTTCTGCTGTTCCAGGAAGTGATCGGGCACTTTTTAAAGCTGCATCGCAAAATGTTGACCGTCTCGCAATTTGCCACCCACTCTCAGTCAATTTGTGACCCACTCGCAATTAATTTGCGTTCCACTGGCAGTTGGCGGGCACATACAGACTTGCTAAATGCGAGCCTGGTAATTGCGATTGGGAACTCAATTGCAAGCCGCAAATCAAGGTCCAGAATTGGTTGTACATTGCATTTGGCGACTCACAATTTGCGAGTCGCTATTTATCGCAAATTGCGAGTCACTAATTCTCACAGTTGTACATCTGGCCCCAAGTGTAAGTGGCAGTAAACTGCTCACACAGGAGACAGGTTTGAAAGGCTACTAGTGTGTGTGGCACAGCTAGTGCTGCAGGCCCACTAGTAGCATTTAGTGTACAGGTCCTGGGCATATGCGGTACCACTTTACAAGGGACTTACAGGTAAACTAAATATGCCAATCAATGAGGTATACACCAATGTTACCCTGTTTAGGGGAGAAGCACATGCACTTTTGCACAGGCTAGCAGTGTTAAAGTGCTCAGAGTCCTAAGGCAAAACAAAAGCACACAGCAAAAAGTGGGAGGCAAAAGGCAAAAGGCTGGGGGAAGACCACCCTAAGAATGAAAGGTCTAACAGGTGCCTGGCAATGAGACATCCTGCTGGGATGGAGCAGTGTGATGGCTTGCTGCTCAGAGCCAATTTGTGTGGCATTTTATAACTCATCTACTTTCTCTCCCACATAATCCCTTGCTTGGTAATTCAATTACTTAGTAGTCCATCTACCAAAACACTCACTTGTACTGCACACTCACTCACAGTTCCACACTTACTGACTCACTCAAACCAGTCACTCACTTACTCATTAACATTCATTTTCTCACCCATTCTCTCTTTGTCTCTCACACTCATTGCACCTTCATCTCACTCTTGCAGCTCTTTTTCATCCCTTCTTTCTCCCTTTGTCACTATTTTTCTGTTTTTCTCTTCCTCCCTTTTCCACCTTTTCTGTTTTTCTCTCTCTTACCCTGGATCAAAGTCTGAGAGCTAAAATAAGTGCTGGTCTCCAAAAATGAGTGCCCGTAGGCCCATCTTCAACCACCGGCTCAAATTAAGCACTGTTCTCCTTTCAAGTCTCTAAATAAACCCTTTGTTTAGAGTGCTGCTCCTTATAGCAGGAGGGTCTCCAGCTTACAGTACTCACAACAGAGGCACTAAGAGGTGTGAGGTTTTTTCACCTGACTGTCATTGGGAAACGGAAGGTGTGTAATCAGAGAAATACAAAAGGCTGGCATCACGTAAGTGGTCCTTGCACAACATTCTTCAGTCCCACCTTTCACCTCAGCTATCTACCATATGACAGTGGTTCAGAAAACAAATACACAGTTTCTTGGTCAGCATAAAGCTAATTGATTTTCAAAAGGAGGCTTATCTCCACTTCGTTCACTCCATTTAGCTACAGGGACGTTAGAAATAAACTTCCACTGTCTAGGAAGCTAACCTCACCTCCATCTTGTGCAGCAATCTATTACTCTGGCTCACTTATACACACCATGCGTATACCACACAGGCCAAACACACAAACATGCAAAACATACACTTCCACAGATCCATCTTTTATGTCACCATGCAGCAAGTCAGGAAGAGCCCCACTGCCTTCCACAAATTCCTCTGCCATAGCCATGATGCTCACAGTGCAATCTATTTGGAGGTAAGGCTTAAGCTGGTTCACATAGAACTTCCTCCTAGGTTACATTGCAGCACCTGAGTCCAGAAAATAGTTCACATTGGACACATTCTGCACTATGATTAATGGCCCATACCACCTATCTTCCAAAACTATGGGGAAAGTTACTTCAGTGCCAATACTGCTGTAATGGTGTCGGTGAGCTGGACGTCTTTAGACCCCCTTTCTTCTTCAATCACAAAAGAGGCTGGAGTCAAAAACAGGGCTATTTATTGCTGAGTTTGTTTTAATTTCCAGTACTTCTGGGGAAAAGGGGGTGGGGAAAGAAAAGACAGGTTGTTTTGGGGGCAAAGTCCACTGAAGGCACTGTATTCATTGTCCCTGGTCTTCTATGGGATAAGGCCGAGGAAGTAGCTGCCACTATCGTCCGTCGCCTCTGTTGTTGTGACGTTGGGGTACTCCTCCACAACCAGGGGGGGGGGGAAGAGGAACCAGCAAAGAAAACAAAGGACATGATCAAGATATGGTCCTTAAGTAAATATACAGGAAAAGGGGAGGGGTTTGTGCGCACCCTTCACCAGTGCCCTGTTTGGTGTTGTGCCTTTGTGAGGGACCACAGCAGTGTTTTCACTAAGGTGGAGCCCATAAACCCGCCCACCAGCCCTTTAGCGAAGATAAGGGTGTGCGGTGCACTTGCCTGCACCCACGACCCTCCAGGCTGTGGGAAGGAGAGTCGCAGTCTCCTCTTCCCTTGTGGGAGCACTGGACTCGAGTGCGGTGCTCCGTGAGCGGTTTCCGGCATAGTTCTCGTCCTCCTCCGGCTCGTCTGTGTCTTCACGTAGTCTGTCGGCCCTCTGGATACTTCCGTATTCTTCTCTCTCATTCTCCTTCCCCCTCACTTCCATTGACGGCGTTCTCTTATGTGACCCAGCTCCGCCTTCTTAATTTCCGGTCGCCGGCGATCGTCCTTCTGCTTCCGCCAGATGCGCTGGAATGCTACCCTCACTTCCGGTGTAGGGTAATGCGGTCGCCACATTGGAAATCACGGGAACGTTCGCCTCGACAGCCTCTGTTTGCCCACAACTGCCTTCCCCTCAAGTTACCCAGTCAGTGTAGCTTTATGGCCATACAATTCCTTCATCAGCTGTTAGCTAGCCTGAACGATTTCCTTTGCTTGACCCATGTTTTGTGCCATCAGCTTTCTGAGGCCAATCACATAGTCCACCAGATCTTTCTAAGGTGACTTCAAAGGTCTTTTCAGCCTGCTCTGATCAAGGTGAGTGGTTCATTCACTGGGGGCCCAAACAGAAGTTCAAAGGACTTAAACCCACCCCCTTCTTTGGAATTTCTCTGTAGGCAAACAAGAGGCATGGCAGTAGAAGATCCCACTTCCTTTGGGGGTGCTCTAGTAGAGTTCCCATGAACTCTTAGAGGGTTTGCTAAACCTCTTTACTAACCTACTTGTTTGTGGATGGTGTGCCATGGAGTAGTGCTATGTTACATTAGCTTGCTCCCACATCACTCTCATATATGAGGTGATAAAGTTGGTTCCCTAGGTGGAACTCATGGTTTTTGGAAATCCAACCCTAGATATGATCTATACAGAGCTCTAGTTACCAACTTTGTAGTCATGCTCCTCAGAGCTATGGTCTCTGGATACCTGGTGGCATCATCCACTGCAACCAAGAAATACTTGTTGCATGATGCTGAGGGGGGCACATGGACCATCAATGTCTATTTCCACCTGCTTAAATGCAACTACAACTGGCAGAGGCACTAACAGTGCCTAAGTCTTACTTCCTGACTCACCACTCAAATGGCAGGTGGATCGGGTTCTACAGAACCTCTCTGTGTCCCTGCACATCCATGGCCAGTAGAAGAGAGGGTGCAACCTATCTTGTATCTTTCTAATGCCCAAGTGTCCTGCTAAGGGCACTTTGTTGGGCTCAGCCAACAGTGGATGTCCATTAGTGGATCCACTAGCCCCTTGCTAGGACCTGGATGAGTATTCTTGGGGTTCACTGTCTATCCTACCAGACAACATAAAGCCTCACAACCACTCCCATGCTGACCTGTTCCTGGGGTTTCTTCCAAAGTCCTGCAAGTTGAGCCACTCAACTTATACCTGGAATCCTCCTGGATAGTCCTGGAATCTAATTACCTTTCTGTTTGTGTCCTCCATTGGAACCTTGTGAATTGCCCTGACCCTTATCCTTCAGTTTGGAACTGGTCTGTTGAGATTTCCTCTCTCCTTTTGAGTTACAGCCATGCTGCTCCAGCCCTTTATTAATACTGTTAGCTAATCACATACCAGATAGCACTGCAAGGTTCTCTGATTCATCTATGTCAGATCTGACAGTTATTACCTACGTGGGCTACGACAAACATCCTGACTCTTTCTGTCACAATCAACTGGCTAAGGACATGCAAATCCTAGACCTCCATTCCTCTCACCTACTCATTCCAAGCATTCAATATACCATGAATCATCTTTCAGATAGGGCACCACTCGCTCTCTTGCCATCTTTAAATGTCTGAAGGTACTGAACTGGCTTCAGGCCAAAGTGCCAGATCAGAACTTCCTTCTTTTGCTCACTCATACTTCACTTGCTCAGTCGCGCACATCTTTTCAATGACTGCCATACCTTCTATGGGTAAGCGACTCATTAAAGTGGCTGACTTATGCACGTCATTCAAAGCTTGCACTTCAAAATATCTTTTCTCTCCTCATACATATACAAAAGTTATTAGGGAGCATTAACAGGTACTCCAGTAGAGTTGGAAGTGAAATCGCTTTTCCCAGATGTAGTTGTCCTGGCTACCATCCTGGGTTTCTCTTTCTCTAAAGCTATCCTCATTCTCTCTCCTTTTACAGACTTTTCCTTGCTCTTTACCTTCCCCTTTCCAGCAACTCATTCTCCCTTTTTCTCCCCTCAATGGCCCATTTTTCCTGTTGCCCCCTCAGCCTTTTCTCCTGCTCTTGTCAACCTAATCTAAGCTTCTCCCACAAACAGTTCAAGGCCTTCTCCTCTTCCTCAGTTTTAGCTTTCTGGAGAACCAACTCCAAGTTCAGGGTCTCAGCTAGACCTAACCGACACAAAGGAACAGCTCCTGGAGTCAACGAAAATGGTACCCTAGAAATAGTAGGGGTAGGCGGAACTTGCAAAATTTCACTCCGCGGGATTCCACGGAGTTACATAAAAACTCTCTGAGATTCTGCAGAGTTCCGCTAATGGGCTGAAATTTGCACGTCCCGTAGGTCGAGCTGCGATTTAACACTAGTAGGGCATTCTGCACTGAAAAATCAGTGTGAATGGCACCATGCAGTGCCCAAGAGTGCGCAGTCATTTGATTTAATTTTGCTGACCCTCAAGAAGAAAATCTACTTGAGAAGCAAGCCTCTGACCACACTTGCCCACATTAGAAAATCTCACCGGAAATGCTCCTAGCGACTGGAAATCACTCTAGGCGACACCATATCTCACTCGTGCTCGCTTGAGCTCACCAGCTCTCATTTATGAAGCCTCGCTGGAGAAAAAATCCCGCCACCCAGCGATTGACGGAATTTGGCCGGATCTCTGCATTACATGAGTAATGCGGAGTCCCCAAATTCTGCCAATTCTGTGAGCGAAATGAAATTTTCCACCCGGGTCAAAGAAATAGAAGATGGTGATTGCCTAAAGGAAACACTGGAATGCAAGTTTGGGGATACACATGATGTGTGCCTGTGGAAAGCCTGTGCTGAGGGGCTAAGAGACATCAAATCACTCCCTCCATGGGTTCCTGTCATGGTACCTTCCACAGAGTTCATCACAGTGTCTTCCCTACCCTCCAGTTATTTTAACTGGTCTTCAAGTAACTTACAAGAACTTCCTGGTCCTTGTTTCTGAGACTCTTCCACCATCTATCCAAACACAAATTCCTTAACTGATCTAAGGACAGGGGCCTGATTAATAAACTGCTTTTTTTGTGCGTAAGGTAGTACTATAGTAGTACTAGTTAAGTACTTCAAATTGCTATTCACTAACCTATAATTAGAGACATCTGCTCTGCCACGCCTATCTTTTGTGAGTGGAGATCTCTGCCATGTGTGCAGAGGTCTCTGCACATAAGTAAATGTTTTGTTAGTGCATGTGTGAAGGACCAGGGAAGTGGCTAGGAAATGGGGAATACTTACTAAAAAAAATAGGTGGGGTTTAGGGAGGGGTAAGGCGAGGGTTAGGGAGGGGCATGCAAATACAAACAATCACTCTCAAAAGACTAAGGGGCACATGCATCAAGCATTTTTGCCTTCGCAAGTTTGCGAACGCAAAAAATGCTTTTCAGATGCAGCAAACCCTATTTTGCGATTCGGTAACCTGTTACCGAATCGCAAAATGGGCTTGCGATTTGCTATTAGGAAGGGGCGTGTGTTGGGGGGCGTCCCTTCCTAATACCGAATCGCATCGATATGTAGGAATGTTTTGTGACCAAAATGCGGTCGCAAAACATTTGCATTTTACCACCTACTTTAAGCAGGTGGTAGCCCATTTGCAAATGGGAAGGGGCTCCCAAGGGACCCCTTCCCCTTTGTGAATGTTTGTTACAGTGTTTTTAAGAGCAGGCAGTGGTCCCACGGACCACTGCCTACTCTTAAAAAATGAAAAGAAAACTTTTCATTTTACTTTTAGTAAAGCATCTCGTTTTCCTTTAAGGAAAACGGACTGCTTTCCAAAAAAACAGATTGCTTTATTTAAAAGCAATCATGGACATGGTGGTCTGCTGACCTCAGCAGGCCACCATCCCTGTGATTTTTGCGAATCCTAGGGAGTCGCAAATTGCGATCTCCCTTATTAATATTAATGAGGTAGAGCGATTTGCGAACCCCTATGAATCGCTATCTGAAACTCTTTGAGTTTCATACATTGTAAATTGCGTTTACCTAATTGCGATTCTCAGAAATTCGCAATTAGGTATTCACAATTTACAATTTTGATGCATGTAGCCCTAACCCCATTCCTATTCACAATCTACACTTCTAATGACATACAGCCAAAAAGGTCCTTAAAATGTAATAAATGTACTCTATCTCAGCCTTGGAGTAGGTTTAGCACCACACATGGCCACTCACATGTTTTGCAATTCGCTTCCACAAGAAACAAGCATTGTCAAAGCCAATAGGTTTCACCTATGTGAGATCTATTGGTTTCGACAATGTTTTTTAAGACATGTTGCACAGCATGGCTTAAAGTAAAGAAAAAAAGTGCTATGATGTGGCGAGCATTATCCACATCATACCACTTATTTTCTTTACTTTGAGCCAAGTCGCGCAGCAGCATTGGCCTAAAAAATGAACGTGTCCTTGTGTAATGTAACTGGTGATCAATTAAAGCACTCCAATTCCTTCAGGTTGAGTTGGCACTATATAAAACTCGAGAAAAACAAACAAATAAAAACCAAAGCAACACAAGAGAGGCGCGGGGTTGAGGGTTGGAGCAGCAACAACAGACAGTTGAGGGGGACACAATAAGGGAGATAGGAGATAGGGAGCAGCAACACACGGTACAGCGGGAGAAGGGCAGAGGTGACCAGGAAGATGAGGGAAGAGTGAAAGATGGACAGTCGACATCCACTCTTCGAGAGTGCATGTCCAAAAGTTAAAAAAAAGTACCTACAGGAGCGTGTGACATGGGGAAGGACACTGACCAGAGACAGTTATCTGTACTAGGTCCATGTTCCATGGCAGGGATGACTTTGGAAGTGTTGGAGGAAGTGGGAATGAGCAGGAGGCACTGAAGAATCAGAAGAAAATAAACAAGAGTGATGTGGAAGTCAACAAATGGTAAGTAATAGAAAGTAGTAGGCATGCTGTAAACCAAATTTTAAGTTTTTTGTGCTTACAATAGGTTTCGCTGACAGGCATGCACACTATTTCAGGCAAACCCTAAAAATGGATTTGAGGATTTAATTCCACAAGAAATAGTAATAAATAAATGTAATTATTTTGACTTAAATTAACTGTTGCAGGGATTCTGTTTGGAAACAGAACTATGCCTGGGACCACAGGACGTCAGAATGTAGGGACTGAGTTACCATAACACATCAGTACCTATGGGCCCAAATCCAACTAGCTCATAGTGCCTTACCTGCCCTCCCAATCTTCCCAGAGTAGCAGGTAAATTGGTACCCCAGAACACAAATCTCTTGTCCCCAGGGGAACCGTGGAAACATATTGTCACCTTTCAGTTTCTCACTCATGCATGTCCATAATAAACAAAAGATAAACACAAGGGAAGTTTACAATATTTATTGAAACTATTGTGTTCTATTATGAAGCAACTGTGCTGTAATTTGAAACCATATTCAACTGAGCAGAGTAATGAGCATTATGAGTAACCTGTATACAATGAAAAGCCCTGCCATGGCGAATGATATATCTGCCTAAGCCCACCCTCACCACGGGAGCACAGTGATATATCAGGGATCTCTGAGATTAGAACTGGCCCTCATACCTGGCATTTGTAGAGAGGTGATCTGCATTTCAGGTTGTGCAAAGCTACTGCGCCCGTCACCGTCCAAGAATCCTCCTTTCTGTTTTCAAAAGTCAAGTCTCAGTGTGTATGATAATAGGTGCCTCACTTGAAAACCGCAGCTGTTCCTCTGTATTTTGTCTAAATGCCAAGCTATGTTGCTAACCAATCACAGAAAAAACAGGGCATCGTTTTATTCGACCTTGTTCGAAATGTTCAGACTGAGTCCCAGAAAGGAGAACTGAATAATAAAAACATATGCATCGTATTTCTAAAATAATATTATGGCACAAAAACAAACGTGCTGTGTGTAACGTGTGCAAAGCAGCCTACAATGTGCAGTTAGACTAATATAAGGGAGAACTAAGTGGGCCCTAAAGGGAACTCACATTATAACTATTTATAACATTATTTTTAGTGTTAAATGGATAAAATAAAAATAAAAATATTTTAAAATTTAAAAATATAATATTTAACTTATTTTTTACAAAAAAAATTATGTAACTTTTAATCAAAATTTAAAATAACGCAAAAAGACATAACTTTTAATCAAAATTACTAATTATGAACATGCTACTGAGGAAGATCTCCACCCCAGTGGTAGAGATCTCTGCCTACGTGTGAAATGTTACTTGTAGTAAATTTACACATGTAAATTCTGTCTAAGATGTCTCCACACCCTGAAATAAATGGTTGGAGTCATGTAAGTCTGCACTTAGATATAAATCTACACTCTGAAATGGTGAACAGCAAAAAAGTGTAGACTTACACCTAAGTGCATGTAAATAAATCTATTTATGTAGATTTACCTTTGTGGACAGGGTCTCAAGGTCACTGACTTTGTACTTGCCATAACAATTTGCAGGTTCTAATGTGTATAATCTGGACATATTATGCTAATGTTGCATTTTGTAGCTGGATTTTATAAGGAGCTAACACCGCTTGCCGCCAATTGTCAGACCCCGTTCAGGGGTGTAATGAGGCAAGCTGGGTCTACTGGACCTCAATCCTTTGCCTCTGATGTACTGGGACCCATCCTACGATGGTTTTGCAAAATGAGACTGACTCCTGGCCCACACGGCCTCCCCTCCTGCTTACCGCTTGCTTACAGCAGGTGGCAATTGAGAGTGAAAAAGTCCCCAGAATGATCATTTAGAAAAGGTCTGGAACTACTGAAGCTGGACCATCAAACATGTCTGCTAACCCTGACATTACCACTTGGGAGGAGGGTTGCCCCTATACTGTCACAGCTACTTGCTCACCTACTCTAATCACCCCTTGAGAACACATACTGTGGTTTTACATAAGGGACTAGAGGCTATAACCTGATGGGTGTGGTCCACACATATTGGAACAGATCCATATTTTGGCTTTGTCCGGATGATTAGGAACTTCGAGATTTCGTTTTTGTGACGAACAGGAATGAATCTCAGGTCGTTATCTCTCAAGTCGGTATAAAAGCTCATGGGGTCAGACGCTCACATGTATGAAGTTAGAACACATTTATTCTATCTATGTTTCATTTCTTTTCTGCAGGAAACTTTAAATGAAGTGATGAAGTGTATAGTGGTCACATGTTAACGTGAACTCAGGACTTGAATGAATCATCCCCTGTGCTATTCGGCAAGAATCTGGGAAAGCTGGCCTGAAGCTTTGCACCCTCTGATTTAGGATGAGAGGTATGACTGGAGATTATTTTCAAAAAAGCATTAAAAACACACAAATATGGTAAATTAAAAGGGATGGTGTAAAATAGGTCCTGTTAGGCAAGCCTTAGCTAATAAGGTTATTAATTAATGCATCTATATCCTTCAACCTAAGATGACTTAGGATCTGTTAGTGAACAATTTGCATCTTTGGAGTAGCAATAATGTTCAAAGTAGAGCACAATCCAATACTCTCAGTGTGTCGGCGGAACATGATCGATAGGCTGGAATGTGCAGCATCACAGGCAGTAAGCCTTTAATTGGACCATTCACTTCACCATGCTGTGCACCAGCAGCTGCCAGCTGGTGGGTCTTTAAGGATAGGACAGAGTCTTAAATAACGTGCTGATGGGAGATTGATATGAGCAAAAAGAGCACAAAGAGTAATATCAAGTATATGCCTGGTTCTTCTCCTGCTCTAGACTTAGCATCCCTCTTGAACCAATAAAATTCTTCTGTCAAACACATCATCCGAGGAAGCTTTCATCATCAAACGAGGTTAAATCAATAGTGCAGGGAGGTGAATTCCAGAGCAAAAAATGCTTCTGTACTGCAACATTTAAAAAGGCAGAATCATTTCTATATGGTTGTTTCTTGCATTGCCAGTCCATAAAATGTATCTGTGTATGTTTAGTTGGTTATATTTATTATCTAACTTATTTATTTATTTAGTTTGCTTTAGAGCAAATGTGGCCCAAGGGCATTAGGGCACTTCATGAAGAAACAAAAATAAATGGCACATAATAACAAACAAACTCGCTTAACATGTCAAATGCAGGGTGGACACCATTCAAAACTAGTGAACAGAGGCCAAAAAGGCCAGCAAGACAGACGACAGTAGGAACAAAAGGAAAATATGTTAAGGGTCAAAAGGAAAAGGTAAAAATAATCATCTTACTAAAACAGAATGAAAAGAATTGTCGAAACCTTCATATGGTATTGAAATCTTGAGAGAACCATGTGGGGGTTTTCAGATGTGGGCCACCTGTGGAATCGGGCGATGGAATTCACATATTAGAACAGTAGGTGATGTCCTCAGTCTCTATCAACGTTTCTTTGAAACAGGAGGATCTTAAGCCCCCTTTTAGAAGTTGGTATTTTTATCAAGGCAGCTGTAAAATATCACAAACATGTCAAAAACATTAGCCCATACATCAAGAACAGTCCCAGGCTGCGACAATATGCGAGTGAGGCAGCTCTAAGGAGCATCTGTAAATGACACTGCCCAGAGGACACAGGAGACGACTCCACCTCTGGTGTAGTGGGAGGAAAGAGATACTGAGAATACATAGCACCTTACTCTCCGAGCTAGGGTCCCCTCTGGTCGTGCCTATGTAACAGTAATGACCAATAAAGTGTATAATCCAAAACAATTAACCACAAACCCAGGCTGCAGGGGGCAATCATGGCATATCAGGAGAGCTAATAAAGCTGAGGTTACTAGTTAAGAGGAGTGGGGTTTGGCGGGAGCATCGTGGACTGGCCATAAGTGAGACAACACTTTCCCATCTGCTCAGCTGCAGTGCTGTGAAAGAGAAAGGGGGGAAAAGGGGGAGGGGCCTTGGAGAAAGGGGGTGAAGGCATATTCCATACACCAGGCCCTCGGAGGGAGCAGCACCGGTCCACACCTCAATGCTCTAATATTTCCAAGTTAGAGAGCAGGTCATGGAGAGCATAGAACAGGAGACTCCCCGGGAACCAGCAGTGCTATGCTCATGTGGAGGCCTCCACCTTTTCTCATAGCTTAAGTACATAAGTATCCCAAAGGGTGGCCCCCCGCCCCACCTCGCACAGGAGCTTCCCTTGCCATAACATCAGCTTCTGCCACTGCCTACTTCAGCACCACTTGGAGCCAACAGTCTACCTAAGTGGGTTGCAGAGCTTGCCATGACATCGCTATGAGGTGCCTGAAGAGGCCCATGGCCAAATTGGCTAATTATAAGTAATATTTAGTGCGCTTTGTGTGCTTCATGATACCCAAAAGGCAAATCAGGAGATCGACTGGGAGTTGAACGTCTGTGATCTCTGAAACCTGGGTCATAACCTGTCCCCATGTTGCCAGCAACGGCGGGCAGTCCCACACTATGCGAATAAAAGTCACATCATTATGACCACATCTAGAGCACACTGGGGTCACTCCCGGAAACAGTCTGTGAAGACGGTGCGGGGTAAGGTAAGTGTAATGTAAATAGTTAAACTGAGTCAACTTCAGGTGAGCATTAAGAGACACCTGCTTCACCTGTTGTTAGAAATGGGGGTCTCTAGTTGGCAGAGGTAGGTACCTTTCTCCAAATATGGACCCTTGCTTTTAGTCAAGGTAAGGGGGATACACACTTTAGATAACCCCTGCTCACCCCCTTGGTAGCTTGGCACGAGCAGACAGGCTTATCCCAAAGGCAATGTGTAAAGTATTTGTACTAAAACACACAGTAATACAGTGATAACACCACAAATGGACACCACACCAGTATAGAAAAATAAAGTATCTTTATCTAAACTTAACAAGACCAAAAAAACAAAAATCCAACAGACAAGTATTAAGAAAAATGACTTTCAAAAGGTTTTAGCAACTGAGTCCATAGAAAACTATGGATGCGTGATTTCTTGCAAAGTACCTGTCGTTGCGACAAAACTCACCAAGCCAAACAGCTGCAGCGATGGGAAGAGTCGAAACACAAATAGATGCATCGTTTCCTGAGACCTTCGTGGATGCAATGCGACAGTTCCGCTGGGCACATGGGAGCAGTGCGTCGGGTCCGGTCTGTAGGGGGAAGCGATGCGTTGATTCTGAGACGACTCTGATCCACGGTTGATGCGTCGGGGAAAATTTGCCATACAGGAACGATGCGTGAAAATCTGGGATGCGTCGCTGCGTCGATTTCTTCAGCCGCGATGCGTCGATTCTTGCAGCGGTGACAGGCGCTGTGTCGGTTTCAGCAGCGGCGCGGCAATGCGTGGACTTTCCTCAAGCAGGGGACACAGCACACAGTAAAGTCCTTCTCCTTTCCTTGGCAGAAACAGCAACTGCAGGCCAACCCCAGACACACAGCAGGGGCAGTACTTCTCCTCAGTTTCTCCAGCTCTTCTCCTTGGCAAAGGCTCCTCTTGATTCCAGAAGTAGTCTAAAGTTCAGGGGTTTTAGGTCTAATACTTATACCCCAAAATGTCTTTGTTCTCTTGTGCTCAGGCATACTAAACTTTATTTCTCTATCTTGTTCCAATGGGAAGTTATATGTATAAGATGTTATAAATAAACTCCCATTCTGTCCTATGGGGCAAGATAGCCTTTCAATAGTGAAAAACGAAATTGGCAGTATTTCACTATCAGGACATGCTGCATACACCAATACATGCCCTACCTTTCACATACACTGCACCCTGCCCAGGGGGGGTACCTTGGGCCTACTATAGGGGTGCTTTACATGTAAGAAAAGGGAAGGTTGGGGTCTGGCAAGTGGGTGCACTTGCCAGGTCAACATAGCAGTTTACAAACTTCGCACAGACACTGCTCTGGCAGGTCTGAGTTACCTTTTCAGGGCTACTCATGTGGGTGGCACAATCAGTGCTGCAGGCCTACTAGTAACAATTGATTTACATGCCCCGGCACACTTAGTGCACTTTACTAGGGGCTTCCCAGTAAATCAAATATGCCAATCAGGGAGAACCAATTGTAACAACAGTTTCTACAGGGATCACTTGCACTTTGACACTGATCAGCAGTGGCAAAGTGCCCAAAGCATCTAAGCCAGCAAAAACGAAATCCAGCACAGCATAAAAAAATACAGGAGGTAGAGGCAAAAAGTCAGGGGGAAACAATGCCAAAGAAGCCAAGTCTAACACCTGTTAAAGTGCCATACCCCACTGCCCTGGAGTTAGCTCAGTCCCCAGACATACATCCCATTGGGGCTTGTTCAGCAGCGCTATATCTGCATCAGCCACCTGTAGTGCTGCTTAGAGCACTATTTCAGCTCTGCGACCCAATCCATGCATCAGTATACATTGTAACTCAGCGTGAACAACAGGGTCTTCCCAACCCATTGACCAGATGCTCCGTAACCTCGAGCATAAAGGCATTATACGTCAGAAATTCCCAGCCCAGTACTGCTCTGTAGCTCCTGAAAGGGACATAGGGCAGCATCAGAGTAGAAGTTCCCAAGGCAGGTCACACCTGCCTCACGCCTAGGTACCAAGTCATGGGCATCCAGCACAGGTCTCAACCCAGGCATGCTCCATATTGGCAATTGAGGGGCATACGGTGGTGCGCCACGGCGTCGGTGAATGAATCTCTATCAGCACTGCTTCCCAATGCGCGGTAGTCTGCTCATAACCCTAAGAGGGCCCCCAGGTGACAACAGCCATTCCAATATCCCCAGGCCGTTCAGTTAATTGCTGACCAGCTTACCCTCACCTACAGCATCACCAGCTAACCAACTCATGGGCAACTGCAATGTGCTGCCGCAAAATAGCGCTCCAGATCAGGGACCCCCATACTGCCCGCCCCTATTGGGAATTGTAAAATACGAATAGAATCGTTTGAGCACCCCCCCATACCAAGTCAGAAAGGAGACTCCGCATGTCCTTAAAGTAGGCCCTAGTAGGGATCACCGGCACCAATGTAAAGAAATAAAGAAGCCATGGTAATATTAGCATTTTTGCTGTAGAGGCCCAGCCAATAGGAGAAAAAGGCAAGCGGGTCCATAAACCCACAGACTGCCGCAGAGCTGCCAAGGCTCCGCCATGATTGCCATCTAAGGGATCATCCTCAGTGTAATACATGTTGACCCCCAGGTACCGGAATGTCTCGGGTCGATAGGGGAGTCGATCAAATTCCAGTCTCTCCACCTCCTCGTGGCTCACTGACCGCAGGGGAAAAATACACTATTTTCCCCAGTTAACAAGAAGTTTTGTCATATCTCCAAACAAGTCCAGCAAAGTAAAAAGAGGCGGGAGGTCCCGAGCAGGCTCCCGCAGATAGACCAGGACATCATCAGCATGTAGTGATACTGTGTGCAATTGAGGGCCCAACTTTATGCCCCAATCCGACCCCCTGGTCCATAGCAAGGTGGCCAGGGATTCAATAGCCCGTGCAAAAATGATGGGCAATAAAAGTTGCAGGACTTGGGGTGGTCTGTAGAGCTGGTGGAAGTGAATTCTAAATTCTTGTTGCACTGCTGGAGAAGGACTGTTTCGTACCCCTCTCTTGATTGAATGTAAGAGGCTCAAGTAAGGGATTCCAGCAATTATCAACCCCTGCAGACCCCAGAGAGTTTCAGTTTCTCAGCCAAATTGGAGTAGAGTTGTTTAGGAGTTTGTGAGTGATAGGAGGTAAATCAGTTTAACACTACACCTTTAATGCCCATTTTTCTTTCAGGATGCCGATCAGAGAGTAATGACTGACTATATCAAAGGCAACTGATAGGTCTAAATGCTCAAGTAAACAAGAGTTTCGCGAGTCGAGGAAGTGGAGTGTGTCATCAACAACTCATAGAAGAGCAGTCTCCATGCTACAGCCTTTTCTGAAACCAGATTGAAAAGGTTTTAAGAGATTTGTTCACTGAACATGAAAAGAACATAGTGAGGTTACATGACTTTCTATCACCTTACTTTGGGTAGGTAGTTCTGGAACAGGGCGCAAGTTGTTAAGGTCATTAGCATAGGCTGTGGATTTTTCAAAAGAGGTGAGACTTGTTCAATTTTCAGAGAAATGTACTTGTTCAGGATAGAGGCCCGTTGCTACAGAACACCAGGAAAGCTGCCAGTGTGACACTGCCTGAAACCTGATATGACCTGACAGATGTAAAATCATACTACCCGCTCTCAAGGCTTAACGTGGAACTTAACATTTAGAGTAAAGCTCTGGCAATGAGACTGATGACAGTAGAATCCCCACTGGTTCATGAGGACCAAAGGGCTTTTTTCCCAACAGCATCACCTCTCCTAACATCTGTAGTTTATTTCACATCATGGATAGAATTCCTGTGGATGTGTGGGAGGAGGCAGTTGCCTGCCAGACTCAAGTTACCACTAACCTATAGGTCCGAATGTGGCTGCAGGAATGGTATAGATCTCACCAGTCACCTTCCCCGTCGACAGTGCTGAACATGTTCAAGACTGTGCTCCATAGTGACAATGAAGAGCGGTGTTGAAGGATAGATATATGAGGGAAGACACACAAGAGACATTGTCGACTTGGAGGGTCGACTGGGGCAGAAAATCTTCCTTGGCATCAACATAAAAGTGGCCCCATTAGAGAACCACATAGCTAGAAAATTGACCAACAATTTGCAAATTGGGGCAGTGTTGAACTTGCGAAGACATGCGATATAGGGGGTTTGCAAGGTATGAGAGCCTTAATGCGCTTATGTGTGCTGCAGGCAATGTTTGGGGTAATATCAGGGAAATCAATGTTAAAACCAGCCCACCATACCATAAAAGCGGCCCACAAACAGACAAGAAAAGTCCCACACACTGTCCTGACAGACCAGCCGTTTGAGCACTGACAGATTGCACTACAGGCCAGTCCGACTCTGTCAGTTTGTAATTATATTCTGCAGTCTGCCACAAGTGACAGCTCTTTTATTCTAAACAGAATAAAATACTACTATTGCTTTTTGATGGTACATCAATTTTAATTGCATTCATTCTTTTCTTTCACATGGATTTCAAATGAATGGTAACATTCTACAGAAAGTGATAAAATACCCAAGTTTGTTAGTAAGTACTGAAAGTATCTAAGGCACAGTACTTGTCTTGTGAGAGCCAAAGGAGTCGTCATGAGACTGGTCCTGTTCCCAAGTCCTGTACGCAGTTGTTAATGCTCCACAAATTGAGGCACCTAGCAGAAGCAATAGTTCACTCATGATTTGTAAATACCTCCTCGAAGGCATAAAAGACAGTTGTGACAGCGCAATCTAGAAGGTGAGGCAGAGTTCCAGTACATAAATGCAAAAGGCAGTTCAAGAATCCAAAAGTAGTTTAAAACCCAGACAAACAAATCTAAACTTCCTCAATAATCACTAATTCGAGAACTCTGAAAAAAACAGTGGTAGAGATCAAACAGTTCCACGGTTAGAAGAAAATTCCTTGAAGAGTTCCACAGATGCAAGGAAAGTCTATGAAGTGACACTGGAGAAGAAGTTCCGACATGTGACACAAGCAGAAAGCTTTTGTGAAGATAAATTTGGTATCCGCTTGAACATTGTCTCAGTCGTAGTGCCAGGAACACACGTGAAGAGCAGAACCCAAGCAGAGGAACAGAGGCCCAACTAGAGGCTTCCTCTATTCAACAGGGAGGAAAACCAAGCGCCTGGCCAAGCCCTGTGTGTAGTGTTTATAGACTCCATGAACCTTTAATTCTGTGGTTGAGTCTCGAATCCTGTGATGGATCCACAAATCTCACTGAAGCCTGTCACTCACATAGGGAAACCAATCACTGCTTTTGGGGTGGCCGCATGGGGACAGGATTGGCTCTGCAGGTTATGGTTGAGGATCACAACTGAGCTGCACACATGCGGCAACCACTATCTTGGAAGCATGACTCCTGTCATGCCAGTTTGAAAGACATCTTGAGTGCCACTGCCCTTTCCAAGTGATGGAAGAGGGTCAACAATGCTCAAGTCAGGAGTTGGATGGGAGTGGGGGTGAGCACCTATGGCAAGCCATGGCGATCTCCATTGATAACAGCACAAAATCATCAAGTCTCCTTGGAAAGTAATGTTCTCTTATTGAACACACCACAGATTTGGATACATTACCCAATTATGGGAAAACTGCTTCAGTTACAGTCACTCTTTACGCACAGAAACATCCAGAAAGGCATTAATCCCTTCTTCTCGCCCCACTGCTTTTCATACCACCATTTCTCCAGACCCAACATCACCACCCTCATAATTTTCCAAATCTTCCCATCTTCAACTTCCACAGCAGACCTTAATACTCTCACCAACTTTCTGACGATTTTACCAATATGCCAAACCCTTTATATCAAATCCATGCTTTTTAATTCTGGTCGTCTGGCCTACACTGATCCTTGGACATTTCCTATTCACAGCTCCTTTTCTCTAGTTCAAATAATCCTTCATCTTCTCCTGCTATTTTCCATCATTTCTACATCTTTATACCAAACTCATATTGTTCTCTTGCCAATGAATTAACCATCAATGTATCGGTTTGGTAGTGGATTTGCATCCTCTTAAAACCTCAAATGGGCATTTTTTTGCTGCAATATAATTTGAATTCAGTGTGTACGACAATAGAGTGGCCTGCAAAGACTTCAGCCGGCACAACCCTGACTCATCCTTTTGAATATCCTAAATCTCTCACATTGTCCATTTGCCTCAGAGTTGTACAATGCCACCCATGACTGTTTCACTTCACTACTCATTAAGAAATCTTGCATTCTATCTGGACTAAACTACACTCCATTAACCAAAACTAACTCCCCTGGAATGCCTTCCTGTAAAATATGTCCACTTGGAAACTTACCACTAGCTCAGTGGTTACACAATCCACCATCTTAACTTCAGGCCATTCAGAGCAATCATCATTACAATGGCAAAAGACTCTTTCTCAGGAAGGACTCAAGCCAGTCTTCAAGGTACACTGCATGTCTTGGCCAATTTATCTCCTTTACAACAAACTACGCCTCCTTTTACCCATCTGTAATCAGATACATCAGTTCTCAACCAGCCTAAATATTCCTTAGTTTTCCTTTTGGTGACAGAAAAGCTGCAATGGCCTTCATGACAAATCCCTAGAAGGTACAACTGTATCCCTCCTCATAATGACATTTTCACATTACATTAATTCTTGCTTCACTTTGCCATATGCTTGGCAATCACCTTGCAAATACCTTTCTTACTGCAGCCTTTCCTGTAAAAATCTCTTCGCATCCTTTAAACCCATGTCCTATTATCTCCCATCCTCAATTCTCTTCAGATATAACTGCATCTTCTGTACTACCAAACTCTCCTTTGACACCTTAAAATGTAGCCCCAACTTTACATTGCTTTTCCTCTTTCCACCATCATCAACATTAAGTGGTAAATGAAATGGTTTTAGATAGAGCCTAAAAATAGGGTCTACGTTTTGGGGGTCGTAGTGGGTGGGGTAACCTATACCTATATCATGTCATAAGATTTAGATAAAAAGAAGACAATACAAAAACTATATATATCAGTTCAGTTCTGCTCAAAATCTTTATTCACGTACACAAAGTATCCATAAAAGCACAGACATGTACAATAAAACAAATAAATACATAGGAATATGCAATGTATAAAAACAATCTTTTAAAAAGGATCTTTGTCTTCAGTGCAATCATAACTCTTAGCAGCATAATCAATGAATCCAAATTAATTGGTATTCATGGAGCTACGGGCTCGCACTGCTGTTCTCAAAAAAGTGTCTACGTGAACAGTTACCTCTTTATCAGAAAGTTGATATAACATATTAAAAGCTACCTTAAAATCATTAACATTACGTCTCTTTATAAGGAGAAGTAAGAACTGCTTAGTGTACATTAAATAAAAGCCACAAAAAAATAGGAAATGCAGTGTGGTTTGCCTTGATCTCCCATCAGAGGGGCAATGTGTTAGATCAAGATTTCTCAGAAAACCCAAAGGAAAGCACAGTAAGTATTGAATTTTTCCGGCCCTATATCGGAACAATAAACTGTGCCCCCACCGACCCTTTTGTCCATACAGATATCTTGTAACTGAGCTATCTGTTGTCATCTTCAGATAGGCTACCACAGTCGACTTCCTCGTCTTCGTAATCATTCTTTCAGTGTGAGCAAAATCATTCAAAGCTTACTGAAGATGTTTTTTGCTAACATCAATGGAGTTCTCAGTGCCCATAAATACATGCTGATAGCTAGTCTTACGAAGCCTTGCCTCCACTCCTGCTAACCAGGGGATCACGAGACCTTTGTCACAACTATGAGAATATTTAATAATATCTCTCATAAGACTTGATTCCTTATTTTTCCACACTGCTAACCATAGTAAGGGGGGTCGGCTGTAATTACATCTTCTATGTATGAAAGGCCCAGTTCATTGTGGCAAATAAAATGGGATGATGAGATTGGGACTGCAAAAAACGTTTCTGCAGAACCTATTTTCTTCGTTCTGAATGGAGTCGCATTTAGAAATTCCCCAGATCTCTGCGCCATATGTCGCTGTCGGGACACACTGCATCTTGTAAATTTGCAGCAGGGGTATAAGAGCTTCCCTCCTCTAGGCTGGGGTAGACTAAAAAGCGTGGCAATAGTCTAAATCATTTCAGATCTGCAGTGGGTAGTGTGCGCTGACCATGAACCTGTAGCATCCACGGTAAGTCCTAAGTAAGGAAAACTCTTAGTGCATTTTAATTTGTTCTCCCCAATGGCAAGAGTGGACAACTGACATATTCTGGTGCAGCAGGACATGATATAAGATTTAGCATAATTTGTATGCATGCCTAAGTCACCCATAAAGTCCGCAAATCCATGTACTAGGTGGCACAAGGCTCTTGGAGTACGCGCCATCAACAATGCATCATTCGCATACAAGAGGGAAGGAAGGTGATAGCCTTTGACTTTTGAGACGTCAGGTGTAATAGTAGTTAGGCTGGGGTGGAGGTTATTAATACATAAGAAAAATAAAAGCGAGTCTAAAACTTACCCCTGTTTTACTCCTGGAAAGACTCCTATATCATTAGAGACCTCCCCGTGAATATTGAGTCTGACTCGTGCCTTCATGTCCCTGTGCAAGTGCGTTAAAAAGTGCACAAGTGCTACATCCATCCCACATAAAAGGTTTGACCACCGGCTTTAACGATTTACAGAATCAAACGCTGCGGTCAAATCCATAAAAGCCAAATATATTGTCTGGCCACAATATACTTCCCTATATTCAAGGTTAAATTTAAACACTGTTCAATAGTCCCAACTCGACTTCGGAATCCATATTAGTAAGGGTAAATAATGTGATTCTCTTCTGTCGAATCCTTAATCCTGTTGTACAGAACCCTTCCTAATATTTTTTATGTTGAGTCTATTAAGGAAATGGGCCTGTAACAACCCGGCTGCAAAGAACACCATTTTTGAGAGATAGGCACTACAATAGAGGTTGACCATGAGGTTGGCATTGTGGAGTAGACAAGATTGTTAAAAACGTTTGTTAATAATGGCACCCAGAAATCAGGGTCATGCTTAATAAGGTCCTTTGAATGCCATCCAGGCCAGGGGCTATGCCACCCATAATCTATTCTATTGCATCCTCTACTTACTGGGGCTCTCGTACAGTTTGGAACCATACGGATTTCGGACACCTCTGGGATGGTGGCATAAAATGCTCCTCCCACGACTCACCAGTGATGTGACAAGTGATCGGGGTTAGTGCCTGGTTCAGGCGACTCATATCAGATACAGCAGACCAAAAAAGTCTGCTGTTCTTTGTATTAGCCACCGACAGCAGTGAGTCCCACTGTTTAGTTAGAGCTTCCCTCTTTCGCCTAGTGGTGACTACTTTATATTCCTTAAGTAGAGATGTAACTTCCTGTAGGTCACTAGGTTTTGCCATAAGGGCCCTACGTAACTGTAGGTTAACCTTAGAACATACTTTGTCAAACCTCCTGGGCTTATTATCGGTTGGGCGCCGAGGTCTCAGTAACATCCCCCTTACATGATGATATAAATCTTTATTCGATTATACAGAATAATCATAAAAGATACAAACACATGTTAAAAAGTAGTACATAAACACGTTAAAAGGGAGCATGTAAAACGGTTAAAACCATTTTTAGAGACATACCAGTTCAATTCATCCAATTTAAAAAGTTCATAAACACATAAAATCCGTTTAAGATCAGGACCCCGGCCTATCATATACATCGTTATTACTAAGCACACATTATCTTGTTCCAGTATAAGGCACCTTTTAAATAGCCGATGACCGCCGTCATCACCACCTGGTCCTGTAGTAGTTGTAAGAATAAAAAAGCAGGTCAAAATAGGGTGAAGCCCCTCTCTTTTAAAAGTGGTAATAGATATCTTCTGCGAAGAAATTCATAGTGTTTACAGAATAGGACCAAATGTATTAGAGTCTGGGGGGAACAGTCATCACAAGGACAAATTAAAAGGGAATGGGGATCAAACTGACCTGGAGGGAAGCAAATCAACGTGCAGATAGTGCCTAAACGAAATTTAGTAAGTAAGGATCTATCCATGGGGTGCTTAATTGCAGTGAGATAATTTTCAGGGCCACTAACTGATTTCAGAAACAGAAAGGATCTAGTAGAGTGTTTCGTCAGCACCCAACCTTCCCTTTCCTCATTGGCCTTATTTAAATAAAATTCCATAAGGACTCTACGATCACCCTTTTTAAGGAGGTGTGGCCTATCAAAAATGTCTGTGCGATCGAGGGAGCGGGCTACCGATTTAATGTAATTACCCACGGTATCTTTAGACCATACGTACATTCCATGCAGTTCTCAATCAAACTCCTGTTGAACCACAGGCTCTCATTAGACCAAACAGAAATCCATAGTAACGATGGAGCCAGTTTAACCTGGTCCTCCACATAGTTTAAACCCAATTCCTCATGGGGGACAAATGAGGAACTGTTTGCACCCACCCCCAGAAGTTTCCTACAAAATCGGTCCTCCTCCAGCTGGATTCCTTTGCACTTACGGTACCCCCAAAGAGCAGCTCCGTAAGTCAGGACTGGGAGACACTTCATTCTAAATATTTTTAACAGGGGCTGAACGGGCTTGTTACCTACTGACAATGAAAATCTAAATAAGGCACAACAGGCTTGAGTGAATTTAGAGCAACAACTGGAAATACAGGGAAGCCAGTTATTCTGGTGGTCAAAAGAGATCCCCAGGTAAGGAAATGTGGAAACCCGGGTCAGGTGTTGCCCTTTAATATCAATAGGCCTCGTCTTGGCTGTCCTCCTCCCACAGACCATATAATGCGTCTTCGAGATGTTAGTATCTAGGTCCAAGTCATCCATGAACTTCACGAACAGATCCACCAGGAGTTTTAGCCCGTTAGCCGTCCGGGCCATCAACACGGCTTCGTCGACGTATAACGAGGACGGGACCCTGCTTGTCTTTACCCTTGGCAGATCTGCACCGTTCTTACTCAAACATGTGTTTAGGCTGTTAATATATAGTCAAAACAGTAATGGGGCCAACACGCAACCCTGCCTAACCCCTCTCGGTAAGCCAAAAGGTTCAGCAGTTTCCCCCTCTGTGCCGTATCTAACGCGTGCATTTACATCCATATGCAGAGCTCTAAGGAAGTTGATCAGATCGGCAGGCAGCCCCATCTCCCCAAGAATGTCCCAAAGTTTGGACCTGTTCACCCAATCGAAGGCGCTACTAAGGTCCATAAATGCAAGGAAGATAGATCCCTGCTTCGCCACAACGTATTTCCCTATGATAAGGTTGAGGTTCAGGCATTGTTCTATAGTGCCCATCCCTTCCCTGAATCCATATTGGACAGGGCAAATGATGTCTTCAGCCCGAGCCCAAACTTCCACTCGCTGAAGGACAATGCGCCCTGCCACCTTTACCACTGAACATAACAGAGAAATTGGTAGGTAACAGGAAGGGTCCAGTTGATTCCCCTTCTTAAATACAGGGACTATGGTGGCTGATTTCCAAATCTGAGGAAGACCAAGTTGGGTTGCGGCGTTAAGAACTAACCAGCACTGAAGCCCAAAGATGAGGTTCATCCTTATAAAAATCCATGGGAATTCCGTCTGGCCCATGTGCTTTATTGGACGGGCTGCCCATGATTGCATTGCAAACCTCCTCAAACTCAAACCTAATCTCTGAAGGGTACAGATTATCCGCATCACCCTGATTAAGAGGGAGCGTACACCTTTTGATAATGTGTGACCCAAGTGGCTGGAGGGATGGAGGAGCCTATATCGTCTTCCACAGCCACATTGAGCTACCTTCCATTAACCACCGCCCAGAAACCCCTGGAATCTCTAGAGGAGCATGTGGAAACCAGCCGGGGTAAACAACAACAGCTGGCCGCTTGAATCGCAGCTCCATTCGGTGAAGAATCTCCACTCGTGCTGCTCGGCGTGGAGCTTAGCATCCCGATCGGGTGTTGCCTTACATTAAAGCAAAGCTGGATAAAGGCCCCAGTTACTTGGTATTTATATATATATATATATATATATATATATATATATATATATATATATCAAAAACAACAGTCATTAATTACAAAATTAAAGATAAATGATCCCAATCCCTGATACATTGGAAATACTTTTGATATAATCATGTCTACTTAAGAGTTCCATCAAGCACATTCAACTTTCATCTGTATTGAAGAATTAACAGCTGGACCAAAAGAACCAAAACGTATTTCGCAGTATTTGACAACATAAAAATGCTTCTTCAGGGCTGTAAGAAATGTACATAAAAACATCAATTAAAAATAAGGTTATAGAACGAGTCTGTAATAGTTGTTCTGTAAAAAAAGCATACACAGAAGATACATTAATTTCCCAATGATAGGTTTTTAGCACAGATTTTTTACAAAATGAGGGTAGCAAGTTCTATTATATATCTTTACATGGATGATGAAATCTACAAACATAGATGCAATAACAACAGCTGTTCACATTAATTGTTCCCAAATAAACACACCTTGTCCTGGTCAACATATTCCTTAATTGAAATAATTATGGTCTCCCAATAATTGTGTATAATGAATAAGACAAACCTCATGTTTAAGAGGCATATCAAACATAATTTTGCATTTTTTAAAAATATTAGCAAATAATAAGCATAAAATGGATGGATTTTCTGGCTGGGTCAGTAGTACCATCCATAACGAAATCTGCTTGTTTGCACATGGTCTTAAAGTATTTGTTACAACCCCATCAGACGCAGTGTAACAGTGACATTTGTAACTTGTTTAATCGTGTACAGGCTCTTGACATCCATTGTGGCTAGTACAACATTGTTCTCCCATGTCTAGTGTCTTTAACATATAAGGACAATTCAAAAGCTATTGGCACCAAATATACATCTATATATTCTGAAAGTCTCTCTGGCAATGACCCAATCCCAGAGATGATGGGTCAGGATTGCTTCCCATTTGCAAATGTTTGCAAGAAATATATAACTGGAGTTGTAGGCGGTTTCGCATCCAAATATACAAACTCTTGAGAATTCAATACATTCAACAATCACCATTTTTCTAACATTTGATGTCATTCTAGTTTTGCACGTTTTAATAAATTTCTTGAAGCATGTATATAATGTGTTAGAATGGGCAATTGATGTATGCCTCACAGATGTCCTGAGCAAAATGCATAACAGAACAACTTTTTCTCCCTTGTCAGCTTTGCAAACAATGATTGACAAGTCATTCTTAAAATCAAGGAGTGCAGATGTTTCTTTATTATTCAAGTTGCCAGGATTTTTAAACTAATGGAGGTTGTTCAGATCATTTGTTAGAAGAGAGCAAAATACATCCATCACATTGTCAATAGGTAATTGTGGTTGAAAACTATATTTTTCTTTCAATTCAATGTCAATGATATTAACATCACCAACATTCATTGATTCTGCAATAGATTTTAATTCTATATGTTGATCAGACTCTAGACCGCTTAGCATTTGTATATCATCTAAATCCTGAATTGTGGTTTGTGATATTTTGGGGGTGATGTGAATTGGTTGTGTTTTTTTTGGTATAATAGCAAAAAACGATTAAGTTCCTAACAAGCCTTGACACGTCAATCTTTGTTCCTAACTCACCCAGAAGTCTCCTTCGAGAGAATGACAAGCCTTTGTCAATAAGACAAAGTGCCAGATGTACAAAGCACTGATCGCAAAATAATGGTTGCAATTTGCAACCAGTATTTTTACAACCAGTGCAGAACCTTGCAAACCTATCTATTAATACCTCGGCTTCCAAATTATTGATTCCTAGAGGGTTGCAAATCGACTAACCTCATGAATATTATTGACGTAGGTTGCAATTTACAGCCATCACAGCCATCATAGGGAAGGTTGCCTGCTGGGGTCAGGAGACCACCATGTTGGTGATTGCTTTTAAATAAAACAATGTTCCACATATAACCCATTTTCCTTAAAGGAAAACAGGATGTGTTAAATAAAAAAGTAATCTTTTTTAAAAGTAGGCAGTGTTCCATGGGACCAATGCCTACTCTTAAAAAAAATATATTCTCAAGGATGAAGGGATCCCTTAGGAACCCCTTCTCTTTTCTGAATCACTTACCAATGCATGTTTATAGTCTGTAAAGTATTAATGTTTTGTGAGTATATTTCAGTTGCAAAACATTATTAGATAATATTCAGAATCACTATTTGAAGGGATGCCCTAAAACACACCCCTTCCATATACTGAATGGGTATTGGATCGCAAACCCAAATAAATAATATTTCACTGAATGACAATTTGTGGTTTATATATGCCAAAAGGCATTTTTGCAAGCCTCTTTGGGACAGCAATAATACCTTCATACATCTTACCCATAGTTCTGTTAGATACTGACTAAATAGTTAAATTCTGTTTCTGTTGTTCCATCCTTATCTGAGTTTGCGTTTTACCCCATTTGTGCATTGTCTTCTCAGTTTTCTTTTCTTTCAACTTTTTTTTCCAGCCATGTGTCATTCTCTTTTTGATCTTTTTTGTTTCAAGCTGCTTCTCTATAAACATCACCCTTCTTAATGCCTCTAAAAAAGAGGACGAGGTCACATTATCATTTCATTGCCTTTCTTCATCTGAGGTATTTTATCCTTCATGTGTACTTTCAGAAGTATCAGATTCAATAGTTCTAAAACTAGTGGTATCCCTTAAATTGATACGTTTGGTATCAGCTTTAACATAAGACCAATCATTCTTTTTGGCATATATATATATTTTGTTAAGTCTATTCTCTGTGTCTTAATGTACAAATGTAGACCTCTTTTTGGATCTCTTCCTAATGTTTACTCAAATGTCATTTAGACATGAGCATTTTTTATCTATTGCTTCAGGTAAATTTTATCCCCAAGTTACATTTTTTAATTTATCAATCTTAGGGGCATATTAGCAAGACCCACGTTAAAATTATCGTCGTTTTAGCCGCAGGAAACTGTCGCTAAAACGGCGATAATGGGCTTGCTAATATGCGTTATAGAATTCCAATAGAAGCCCAGGTTAGATGTGCAGGACATCTAACCTGGGCTTCTATTGGAATTCTATAACGCATATTAGCAAGCCCATTATCGCCGTTTTAGCGGCAGTTTCCTGCCGCTAAAACGGCAATAATTTTAACGTGGGTCTTGCTAATATGCCCCTCAGTTCTCAATTCCATCCTTTATGTTACTGCTTGTTCAATCAACATCTCCATGAGGTCCCTCAGGGTTTGGTCTACCTTAGCTTCCCATTTTTTGCCAGTGCTTGATGTAAGTCTTCCATTGATGGGAAGATATTTATACAAAATCCTCTTGGGATCTAGATACCTTTTTAATGTCATGTTATTCCGCCCTTTATTAGATTCTTTGATAGACAATCTTTTCAATTGTACGAATATGTCTCTTAATCCTTTCTTACTAGGCATTTTAGAAGCATTAGATTTTAATATATTTCTAGGATTACCAAACAAATTACTTGTTAATTATTCTCTTCATTTTACATAATCATTCATCTAGAGTAAGATGATAAGACTCTTCAACAATAACAAAATCCTTATTTTTTGTAGTGCCAACCCTTAATTTTGAAGTAATTCTATGTACCAATGGGTTATATCAGGAGACAAGAAAAAGTGAATAGTTTGATTCAGCAGCCCTACAACAGCTCACTGATCATGGCTTTATATAACAGGAAATCTAGAGATAAAACAGGCATACTGGTATTTATGTTTATATATTTACTGGTAGTATTTCTATTTATATAGATCTGAACTTCAAAGATAGCACTTCATGTAGATGGTACAATACTTCTTGAACATTATAGCGGTGAATTAATTCATTACTGCAATGACCACATTGCAACAATTGATTACCTTTTCACTATAGAAAGGAGTAAAATAGTTGTATTATTGGGTTTGCTGTTACTCTTACTATGATATGTGACTTCAGATATAAATATATTTTGACACATTATATCTGATCTTCTTGCGTGTTTGGGGAGTATAAATCTCAATGCATGACTAGCAATGTTAACCAGATAAAAAAAGTTTGTGTACAATGTAAATGAAAGGGTGTGACTCTGCCAGTTGGTCTAGTGAGTGCAGTTACTGTTAGGTTGGTGAGTTAGATCCCAACCATGGGAATCATAGAGGTTTTTCAAATTATTTTTATATTTAAATCTTTCTCTCCTAATTTGTACAATACAATTGAGGTCAATAATAGTGATGACTATTGGGTGGACTGTGAAGTGCACTATTAAAATATTTAGGACTGTGGTTTAGCCGGTCAAAGTAGGTAACATTTTTAAAGTGCAATGGTAAAATCGATTACTTACCTGGGTAACATTGAGGTGCAGCTAATTCCTTTTTATATTTGTCTTTAGTTATGTAACACAATTTATGTCACTCTATTGAATTAATTTTCATTGATTTTGCTTTCTTAGAGTTTCATGATTCTAATTGGTGGTTAGCTCACTCATTTAATTGAATTAAGCATTAACAATTTAATGTTTTTTCAAATATGAATAAGTGAATAATTGAGTGAATAATAAATAGCGTTATGTAGAAACTATAAAACCTCTTACCAGGGTGATACACATTATAATGCTGTATGCAATGCTGAAATAATGTGGAATCTTTGTCTCTTAATATGACAGGCCGGTGCTTAACAATACTACTTTATATTGTCTTGTGAATGGTCTTTATGAGAAAGATTGCTGGCTACGTGGTTTAAAATAACGTTCCTTTAAAACAAACCTTTCACTCTTGGAAATTATGCTTTGTCGTGAATCATTTTACTACTGAGGTAGAAGTAATGTGAAGTACTTTGCATGTGGTGGGTTCATGATATTGGATTCCCGGATGGTTTAATAAAAACCAGTTTTTCATTCATTACAGTTCTGAAACATATGGTTTAGTAGCACGTTTGGTTCAGACAAAAATGATCTCTGTGGGGCATGTTTGATTAGTAAAAGGAGCTCTTTTGATTCTGATTCGATAACAAACCAGGGCTTGTGTTTTGTGACTCAGTTATTTCATTTTGGCATTGTGGTGATGGTAAAAGCATCATCCATTTTTTAGATATGCAGAATTTCTTTTGACATGTTTAGTTCCACAAATCCTCTAGACCCTGATGTTTATTAAGTACTAAGAACCTGGCAGCATTTATCTGTAACAGGTTTGAAATTAACTTCTTTGATGTGAATTTGATAAGAAACAAGTGGTTTCATTTTGGTATTAATGTGACTTGAACACACCATTGGTGTGATATTAAAAGCCTCATCTATTTCTGATACAAATAAATCTTGTGGTTGTATTATTTTCACAAATCCTCTAGACTCTAAGACACATTAAGGGCTCGATTACAGTGTCGGTTGGAGTTGCCTCCGACCGACACTGTCACGGTCTCGGCACCGACCGACCTTCAGTCGGCGGTCCCGACACCGCAATCACAATGTGACTGCACATAGTCCGGTCGCATACTCCCATTTCTCAGTGGGAGTTTGTGCTGCGGCCGTAAACCGGCTGTAGCACAAGGTCCCATTGAGAGATGGGAGATTCTGTTAATCCCTGCACCAATGCAGGGATTAACAGGGGGGCACCATAGGTGTCACCTCAGCCCCCAACTGGAGGCCGCAGGGAGAAGGGGGCCCTGCAAGGGACCCCCAAACTCACTTTCCGACAGGCTTTCCATGTCAGAAAACCCAGCATTGAAAGCCTGTCGGAAACCGAGCATCGTAATCCCAACAGCGGAAACGCCGCCCATTGGGATTACATGCCGGTCTCTGACTGGCTGACGGGCTCCTTGAGCCCGTCAGAAGCAAGCAGACTGACCGGCAAGTTTCAGTTTCGACCGCATGCATTTTATAGCGGCGGTCGGAACTGAAACCGCGATGAGGCTCGGAGACACATTAAGGGCTCGATACAGTGTCGGTTGGAGTAGCCTCCGACCGACACCGTCATGGTCTCGGCACCGACCGACCTTCAGTCGGCGGTCCCGACACCGCAATCACAATGTGACTGCACATAGTCCGGTCGCATACTCCCATTTCTCAGTGGGAGCTTGTGCTGCGGCCGTAAACCGGCTGTAGCACAAGGTCCCATTGAGAAATGGGAGATTCTGTTAATCCCTGCACCGATGCAGGGATTAACAGGGGAGCACCATAGGTGTCCCCTCAGCCCCCAACCGGAGGCTGCAGGGAGAAGGGGGCCCTGCAAGGGACCCCCAAACTCACTTTCCAACAGGCTTTTCATGTCAGAAAACCCAGCATGGAAAGCCTGTCGGAAACCGAGCATCGTAATCCCAACAGCAGAAACGCCGTCCATTGGGATTACATGCCGGTCTCTGACTGGCTGACGGGCTCCTTGAGCCCGTCAGAAGCAAGCCAGAATGACCGGCAGGTTTCAGTTTCGACTGCATGCATTGTAAAGCGGCGGTCGGAACTGAAACCGCGATGAGGCTCGGAAAGCCTCCGACTTGTGGTCGGAGGCTTTCCGAGCCTCAGACCTGCGGTCGGAGTCTTTCCGAACCTCATTGTAATAAGCCACCAAGGGCCAGATGTACGACGCGCAAAATAGCGCCTCGCAAATTGCGAGTCTTTTGCGACTCGCAATTTGCGAGGCGCTATTTTGCATGTACAACAGTGTGTTTAACACTGTTTGCGATTCCCAATGGGGTCGCAAATTGCGAGGCTCATGAATATTAATGAGCCTCTCGCAATTTGTGAGCCCATTGGGAATGACAGGCCCTCCCAGGGATGGTGGCCTGCTGGGCTCAGCAGACCACCATGTCTGGGATTGCCTTTAAATAAAGCAGCCGTTTCTTTTAAATGCAGCCCCTTTTCCTTAAAGGAAAACGGGATGCATTTTAAAAAAAAGAAAATGAAACGTTTTTGTTTCATTTTTTAAGGGCAGGCAGTGGTCCCTGGGACCACTGCCTGCCCTTAAAAAATATTTTTGGAGCCAGTCACAAAGGGGAAGGGGTCCCCTGGGGACCCCTTCTTATTTGCGACTTCATTACCACCCTCTTGAAGAGGGTGGTAATTTGCGAGTGTTTTGCGACCGCAATTGTGGTCGCAAAACATTCATACATGGCTCTGCGCTCACTATTAGGAAGGGAACGCCCCTTCCTAATAGCGAGTCGCAATACACTATTTTGCGAGTCGCAAATTATTTGCGAGTCGCAAAATAGTGTAAGTACATGGCCCAGACTAAAATTGCATGCGCAAACGGGTCGCAAACCGGTGTGCGCATGCCATTTTACGTCGTACATCTGGCCCCAAGTGTTTTACTTATTTTTTTCGGTGTGTTACCAATGCTAGGAGATATGAATATACATTTTTTGACAAGCTGCTATTTTTAATCAAATCTGATGATACTGTTTATCCTGGAATCTATTGTATATGATGAATCATCCACATAAGAATTTGAAAAATTTGTGGGAAAATATGTCACTAATTGTACTTGCTATATATTTAATCATGTTGAGGTATCTGAGTAGAAACATGGTCTTCTTTTTTTACTCAATATGCAGTTTACATTTTTAGGAATCATCATCATAAATAACATGATATCTGAATTTGACTATTATAGGGTAGAGATGTCACTGATATACTGTGTCTGCTGGGATTGTAACAAATATTTTGCGACTAAGTACAAACAAGCAGATTTCGTTCTGGATAGTACTGGCAGAGGCAGAAAATCAATCCATATTAGATAGAATTGCCAATGAAGTGAAGCAATATTAGCTTACTTTTTCCTAGATACTATATTTTTGGGATTCAATTGGTATCTTTTACAACTACGACCATATGATATCATCTTTCAAACATACGATAATAATATTCTGCTGCCCTTGCACACCTGATACAATTTGCAAATATTTTGAAAAGATGCAAAACATTTTACGATTTGCCTCTTAAAGACGATGTTTCTCTGATTCATTATACACAACTATAGACTGACAATAATATGTAAATGTAGGAATATGTTGACCAGTTCAGGGTTTGTTTATTTTGGAACAATTAATGTAAACCGCTGTTGGTATCATATCTAGGGGCCTTATTTGGACTTATGCAGGGAGGGTGTTTGAAATGGGGATGGAGTTGCTCCCCAGCCAAACCGAAGTTGAGCTCACCTCATATAGAGTCGGGCAGAACTTCATTATGTAGATGGCAGTCACTCCATCTCCACCACATAAATACACCTCAGATGGCCCAATAAAGTGTGGGCCACCGGATGCTTCACTATGGGGCCGATTCCGATCTCGGCCGGTAGGGCTCCGAATCGGATTCGGATTTACCGGATCCGATTCGGAGCCCTGTTTCCCGACCGAATCGTATGCGGGTCCGGCCGAGCGAGTACGATGCAGGCACCCGCGAAAACTCCGACCGACTCGAACGCGGCTTCAACACGCTCCGACCGACTCGCATGGATACGACTCGCACCGCGCTATGGAGACGTTTCCCGGCCGGGTAAGTACGATGCGCGCCGCGAGCAGTCCGATCGACTCGCGCCGTCCGGCTCAAAAAAGCTGTCGGAGCCGGACTTTGGGGGTCCGCGTCGGACCCCCCTGTACACGTAGGCGCGCGAGTCGCACACAGGGGGGACCCATGGGTCCCCCCTACCTGTGCGTGTACGGCGCGAATCGCTTCGCCGCGTACACGCTGTAGGGGGCGCCCTTGTCCGCCTCGCACCCATTGAGTGAATGGGAGCCCGCGTACGCATTGTACGACAGGCTCCCATTGACTTCAATGGGAGTCCGACCGACTCGAGTCCGATGGCATGCGTGCGCATCGTACTCGATCGGTCGGACTGCCAGAGTCCGATTCGGTCGGAAATCTCTCCGGGTCCGGCTCGGTCGGAGAGATTTACGGCCCGAATCGGAATCGCCCCCTATGTGTCCACCTGCCCTGTTTACTGTGGGCAAACACATGGCCAGTTTTCACTGTCCGTAACCGCCAGGTAAAACCTGGTGGTAGGAGACAGTGAAATATGTAAAACGACCCCCACACCTTGGGAGAAAACTCTCATTGCAAGGAGGTCATTGATTTTTTTTATTCTCAAAAACAAAATTCAGTTTTGATATTTTAGTTTTAAAAATAAAAAAAATTGAAAGCTTGATGTATGGCTCCGTCATGTTGACAAAGCTGTCTGTCAAATTTTCAAAGCATTTGAAATCTGTGTAATGGTAGTTCCTGTAAATGCTAGAGATGTCCACAGGGCAGATTTGGCGGGCGGGTACTCCCTCAGGGAGATGAAGTACCTTACTCCACCACCTGGGCAGAGTAAATTCCCGTCCACCAAAGTGTAAATCAAGCCCTATGGTTCTAGCTTTTATTATTTGTGTAAATAGATATTGTACATCTTGCTACTCTGATTTTGTAAAAATCTGTTCTAAGACCTTAACATTGGGAATTTATTGTATCTTCTGTTTATGCATAATTTACAGAGCAACTGCTGCAATATTGAAGAGACTCATCCTATAACCTTTCTTTTAATTGATGCTTTTATATGCATTTTTTACAGCCCTGAAGAAGCGGTTTTGTATTGTCAAAATACCACAAAATGCTTGTTGACTTGGTCATTGCTGTCAGTTCCTCAATGCAGATGAAAGGTTAATGTACTTGTTGAACTGATCAATAGATATGTATTCATATCAAACCTATTTTCAATGACTCAGGGATTGTGATCCATCATCTAGAATTTTGCAATCATAAATAGTGTCATTTTTTGACACATATAACTAGTTTTTGTATTGTGTTCTTTTTTAGCTAAATCTTATGACATAAACAGGTATATGTAAAGTAAGTCAGTAAGTAAGTAAAATTGATAAAAGTGTGCGAATGCCAAATGGCATATTGGCACTAGCATCTTTAGAGAAACCATGAAAACAAGGCCTAATTGGAGGGAGAGGAGAAAAGCTATGTTTTTAGCATTTTCTTGAAATGTATCAAGTTGGGTTGAGATCTTAAGTAGAGAGGCAAGGTATTCCAAAGCTTGCATGCTGAGAAAGAAAAGCTTCTGCCTCCCCATTCGCTTTGTTGATTCTCGGAATGGCCACTAATTTAGCTGAACTAGAACTGAGATTATGACTAGGAACAAGCCAGAAGAATCGTTTTTGAAAAATAGAGAGGACCAGTCTTGTGAAGTTCCTTGTGAACCAGACACAAAGCCTTAAATATGACCCTCTCACAGCCAGTGAAGGCTAAAAATGCTTGGTGACACAGGAATTAATTTAGGTATTTCCAGAAGCAGACAAGCTGCTGCATTTTGCAGAGATTGGAGCTTCAACTGCAAAAATTCCTGGATACCCAGGTACAACGCATTGCAATAGTCGATTTTAGAAAGGACAAGAGCCACAGAGGAGATGGGAGCTTCCAAAAATATAGAGATGGTATTGGAAGTAATCCAATAAGTGAGTGTGGGTTTTATAAACTGGATGCGCTAAAAAATATTTCTTTGGCCAGTGACGAAACTGTCTATCCAAGGCTATTCTTGTTCATCAAGGCCATCATCGCACAGCCCAAGATCAACAAGTAGTAATCCCTAAGTGGGTGAAACAACCAGGTTGTTTGATCATCTTGGCCCTGTCATCATATAGGTTATTTATGTAGTGTTTTCCACCCTCAAGCAAGGACTAACAAGCTTTACTCGCTGGTGTCATTGCATTATTTATACAGCTCTTCATGCTCCGTGCGAGGTCGTCATATGCTCGAATTTGCCCTTCAAGTACATAGTTAAAAGGGTGTTTTTGGTTTGGTGTATATCACACATGTTGAGGTGGTTTGATGATTTAGTGGAAACATGGTGTGCTGAGTGTCATTGTGCATGATCATGAGTGTTGCTTAGAGTGTGAGAATAGATGTAGCCTCCTTGCCGATATGGTATCATCATTTATGGTGGGCAGTATCATATGTGGAAACCACCATACATGTGCTCCAGTGGGTTGATTGTGGTATATGGAACTCACTCACTGGCATCACGGTAGCCAAACTATAGATGGCACTGTTAAGCCACCAAGGAGCACTATATAGAGTCTACCCAGGAGTGACATGGGAACAGCAGTAGAGCATCCCATTGGACACATTATTAAACCGCATAGGTGTTTCCCTCATTTTCAGTAAACTCTGCCTGAGGAAGTATTTTGTCGAACCATGAACTCACAGTAATGAATGTGGAAAGTTCTATCACAATTTGTCATAAAACACGCATTTTCCACTATTCAGAAATTTAGTACATACATTCCAATCTCAGTGCAAAAGCAGTGCCCTGACCTTCTCTAGTGTAAAGCACCTTGGAGTGTCCCCGCGATCATCTGTTTTTTGTGAAGACTTGTGATGTGTTTCCACCTTCTTTGGAGACTTATAAGGCACCAACATTGTCAAGTGTTTCAGAGCATAGACAGGTCGAGAAACATAGACCTTACTAACCTAATCAGCATCTCTCTCAACTTCCTCAAGGGGGCATCAAATAACTACAATTTCATTTGAAGCACACTTTTCTAGGGCAAATTAAAGGCCATTTGTTACCCAGAACACAATGTTGAATGGCTTTTATTTGGGCTCACACTTGTACACCAAAAGCTTTTACGATCCTAACATGTACTTATTTTTAGCAGTTCTCTCTTGCCATTAATAGAATCACAGTTATTATATGAACAAATAAGTCTTTAGAATGTTTTCTGATACAAAGTGGCATAAAATGTCACAGATGAAGCTAGAAACAAATATCAGCCTGTGTGTCTGTTTATTAAAGTGGAAGACAAAGCAAATATCAATCTTCGTATCGAATAGATTGGCTGGCTCATATGCAGCTGAATTGTATCTTGATGGAAAAACAAAGACCACTCCATATGCCTCCTGGTGGGCTACACTGAGCATCTTAAAGACAATCTCACTGGAAGCTGGAGCAGATTTTTAGATGACTTCATACATGGTGTTCCCTGAGGCTTAATGCTACCCCACCCCATGGTATTCTGAACAACTGCAAGTTAGATAGATGCTACTCGGTGGAGCCAACCTGTAAAGAGTTAGGATGAAATAGAATTTACCAAACTAAGGCATGCTGTGGCCACTTTTGGAAAGGAGTGATTTTCTTAAAATGTTCAGCTGATGAAAAAACACGCATGCAACTATCTGGATTTGGGACAAGAAAGAGAGAGAAGTCTCTGACCAAATTACAATCTGACAGAGGTCCTCACTGCTGTCCCCTCTGTTGCCTCTTTCGGCATGGTCTGGCTCTCTTTCAGGTTTGAGTGGTCCCAGTTTGCCGTTGTACCATTAATTCTCTCCTGGACACACTTTTAGAGAATGCTTGATATTAACGGTTTTTGGCTGTGGGAATTCTTGGCTACATTTGCATAATCAAAAACAGATTCCAGCTGTTTGCCAGCCATCTTGGATCACATGTCAGCTTTCCAACCATTTTGAAGCATCTTTGGGCCTGCAATAGAAGAGACCTTTACATGGCTTAGGATGGCTTTGCAATATGATGAGCAAGTCATTGCTTTACCACTTTATTGCCATTTTTTAAACGTTGCTTTTGATTATTAACTCCAGTTTATGGGCTTGTGTGTTATGTGCTATGACAAATTCGTATACATTTAACATGTGTTATATGACTGTCGGTTTAAAAACATGTTTCATTGCTTTTATTCTGAGTTTAATTAGTTGTTTTGCAGATCCAGTAAACCTTTGACTTGGTTTAAAAAAAAAAAAGAAAACATTTCAGATTTTAAAACAGATGTGTGGGTTGGACATCTGAGTGGGTTTGGGTTGCTTAAGGGCCACTGAACTAAAATATTTGTGTTTTTTCGTTGCTCCCTATGGACTTGATTCATAATCTGCACAAACCATCCACCTGCAAACCCTCTCAGTCAATCTGCCTGGCACATATTTCATTTTATATCAATAGGTCTGCAATTTGAAAGCTAATATCGCCAACTTTGGTGCCAATGTCATACCACCACCCCACTCTGGAGCTAAAATATTCACAAGAGGTTTGTGAAACTTACGTATGACAAATCAGATTTGCAGAGATACATCCGAAAATGATTGGTGGCCCAAGTGCACACTAATAATTCTCTTTCAATGACACCATCATTATTCTCCTCTGTTCATAACGCTAGTGATCCATATGCTATGACTCCTTTTGCACACTCTTTTTGCATCAGCACCACTCCTAAACCGTAACTAGAAATTCCACACCTAACACGAGGCACAACATTTTCACACATGGTACACCTACAATCTTGCCATTGAAAATTTCAAAACAATTGCCCTGTTCAGAAACTCACAGAAATGTCACATTTTCTTAGCCAGTCTATGCACAGGTTTAACCTGTTCTGAAAACCCATGGAACAACAGTAACTGTTCTTTACATGTGCCTGTAGGTTCATTAGTACTCGGCTTAGACATAGTTATTCTTGGGTTGAACACTTTCCTTGGACAATTTGTGCTCATGATATTTAATCTGGATCTGTCCAAAATTGCACTTACTCCTCTTGATAGTCAGTCCTGTATTCTGCAATGCCTCGAACACTTCATTAAGATTCTGATCATTTTCTTCAGTGTTCCCACTAAACACCAGGATATCATCTTGGAATGCTTTAGCATGCGGTCCAATAATTCTGACATCAGCCGCTGAATATCAGATGATGAACTTTCCAGTCTAAAAGGCTTCCTTTTATTCTGAAGTGCCCTCTCCGGTGTGATGAAAGCTGTTAAATGCCTCAAATCTTCCTCCAATTCTATCTGATGATAGACACTGGTGAGGTGTAACATTGCAAAACCCCTAGCCCTAGAAATTATTGTCAGCGGTTCAGGTAAATTTGATAAAGGAAACTTTGAACCTATATTGCCTCATTGAGACAATGCAATTCAATACAAAGTCTCAAATACTCTGAAGTTTAGAATAATATCACTATAATAGATAACTAATCTGTATTCTCTATGGGCCCGATTCACAAAGGTAACTTACACTTTTGAGTAATTTATACTTTTGAATAAGTTTAATATTTTTTTGTCTATTCACAAAATCTGAGTGTAAATTTACTCCAAGAGTAAAACTCAGATGTCTGTACACTTTTGAGTAGGTTTACTGCTTTTTTGATTATTCACAAAATCAGAGTGTAACTTTACTCCAAAAGTGTTACTTACACAGCTGCACAGGAAAATCCCATAGGGCTCAAATGCACCACACCACTGTCACCACCATCATCTCTGACATCCTCCAAATCTGCTCTGATTGCACTCAATCAATCAATCAATCACGGCATTTATAGAGCGCGCTACTCACCCGGGAGGGTCTCAAGGCGCTGGGGGAGGGGGTAAGTTACTGCTCGAACAGCCAGGTCTTGAGCTGCTTCCTGAAGGCGAGATGGTCCTGGGTTCGCCGAAGGTGAGTGGGGAGGGAGTTCCAGGTCTTGGCCGCCAGGTAGGAGAAGGATCTTCCTCCGGCGGTGGTTCTGCGGATGCGTGGTACGGTGGCGAGGGCGTGGCTGGTTGATCGTAGCTGGCGTGTGGGCGTGTAGAAGGACATGCGGTCGTTGAGGTACTTTGGGCCCAGGTCGTGGAGGGCCTTGTGTGCGTGGGTGAGGAGTCTGAACGTGATTCTCTTGCTGACGGGGAGCCAGTGCAGGTCTTTCAGGTGTACGGTGATGTGGCTGTGTCGGGGGATGTCCAGGATGAGTCGTGCGGAGGCGTTCTGGATGCGCTGGAGTCTCTTTTGAAGTTTGGCTGTGGTTCCGGCGTAGAGGGTGTTCCCATAGTCCAGTCGGCTGGTGACGAGTGCCTGGGTGACGGTCTTCCTGGTTTCAGTGGGGATCCATCTGAAGATCTTGCGGAGCATGCGCAGGGTGTTGAAGCATGAAGATGAGACGGCGTTGACTTGTCTGGTCATCGATAGGGAGGAGTCCAGGATAAAGCCCAGGTTGCGTGCGTGGTCCGTTGGCTTGGGTGCGGTGCCCAGGGCCGGGGGCCACCAGGAGTCGTCCCAGGCGGAGGGTGATGAGCCCAGGATGAGGACTTCCGTCTTGTCTGAGTTCAGTTTAAGGCGGCTGTTCCTCATCCAGTCGGCGACGTCTCTCATCCCGTCGTGCAGGTTGGCTCTGGCGGTGGTGGGGTCGTTGGTGAGGGAGAGGATCAGCTGGGTGTCGTCGGCGTAGGAGATGATGTTGAGGTTGTGTCGGCGTGCGATGGCTGCGAGGGGGCTCATGTAGACGTTGAAGAGGGTCGGGCTGAGTGAGGATCCTTGTGGAACGCCGCAGATGACTTCGGTGGCTTCGGATCTGCACTGCATCTCTTTTCCCACTCAATGTCAGTGTTAAGCTGCTTCCTCAATGAACAGTAGATACTAAGTTTGATTCTTTTTTATTTGTAGTTTTTGTAACATAGTCAGCACCACTAACAGAGGGAACCTTCGCTTCTGACCCTACCCAACCACCCCTAACACATCACCCATTCCGTCCCTTGTTCCACCTTCTAATTCTAATTCCACACCCACACATGTATACTTTCAACATTTTGCATTCCATCTGCTAAATTTGTTGATTTCTACAAGGTATTTGGTCGAAATCTTTTAATCAAGCTGAAATTCATCAGTTATTGTGTGCAATGCACAATGCACATAACTCATGCCTCACCATTTGTTTGCTCTTTGTAGACAGTATTTAATTTTTGCATGCCAAGGGAGTACTGAGCACAGCACACTTTTCTGTAGCTATAAATGAATCCTGACATGCTCACACATTGGGCGCCAAGCAACCTCTGTTTTCTTTATGGCTGAACAGTTTTTATCTGGAGGTAGACCTTTCCAATCTTCTCTTACATTCTACTTTTAAAATTTTGTTAATCCCCGTGTTGCACCGTTTCAATTTGGTTTGAATATTTGCCTGTTGTCTTGGCAGCCT
This sequence comes from Calotriton arnoldi, assembly GCA_963921515.1. Lineage (NCBI taxonomy): Eukaryota > Metazoa > Chordata > Amphibia > Caudata > Salamandridae > Calotriton > Calotriton arnoldi. The sequence goes on along the minus strand of CAWUFW010005136.1, from coordinate 33,681 downwards.
GACCACCCCTAGCACCAATGCTGCCTCACTGTTTGCATGCTTTCTTTCTTAAATTGTAACTTCAGAAGTGAGCACAAATCAAAGTTCAACTTTCTAACAACTGTGTAATATTTGTATTTGTGCATCTGCATATATGACAGATGTAGAGGGCGAATCTTACAAAAAGACAGAGGAGTCTTTGTCCCAAAATCTCAGTGACACCATATTTTCACAGCCATAGTCAACAATAATTCTGAAATCAAACACCATATGCCCCTTATACCCTGACCTGCCACTCATAACTTATGCACCAAACTGTCCACCCAAGTATCTGTTTTTCATTGTGTAGGTGCGAGCTGACGCCACTGCCACTACCAATGCATATCTTGCCCATCCCCCAAGCGCCCTGGTGAGAGGGCAGAGGCTACTCCTTTATTTGGACCGTTTTTGCCAGATACAGCTAAGGACACACAGAAACACTGCTTTTATGCAAGGCAACTAAGGCTTTACAAATATATATTCAACATGAACTATTCCTTTTTTTAAGTTCAAGAACATTTTATTGTAAAGAATCAAGGTGTCATTGAAAAATACAAAGTAGTAATCTCAGAGCAATACAATCAAAAAGAAATCGTAATAAAAGTAATGAAAATATACGAATTAAGCTCATAAAGAACATCATACACAGATCAAGTAATACAGAGATAATCTTAGTAACAGTAAATAATGAAGGATATTAGGAATGTTAGGGAATCAAGGGGGTTTAAGAACTTCTTGTTGAGATGGTCGCAACTGGGAATGCCTCCTGGCACTTGTGTCAAGAAATGTAGTAAGAGGTGACCACAATTCTAAACGCTTCATCGCCAAAGTTATAGGATAAACGAAAGCAGTATCTAACCTGTGGTTATGACAAACAGCATACCACCAGGCTCTATAGGAAATTTTTGTGGAGTCTTTCCAATTTATACTAATTTGTTGGAATGCAACCGCTAATAACAGATCAATAATTTTGACATTGATCATCAAATTTTCCCAAACTGATGAGAGACTACCCAGGAAGATGTTATTAAAAGAAAAAGGAAACCTAGTTCCAAAAATTAGGTTGATTTGAGCCCAAACCTGTTTCCAAAAGTTACATACAGATAGACAGGAAAATAACATATGGAACAAATCAGCATTTGGAGATGAGCATGTCCAACAGACATCCGGTATAGTTGAAAAACTCTTACTTAAAATGTGTGGTGACAATAAAAGTCTATTATATACAAAGTATAAAGTTTGCGTTATGTTTGCTGCTCTGGAGGATCTCCTTATTTTAATCCATAAACTCCTCCAGAGAGGAATTGACCACGATGTCTGAAAATCGTGCTCCCACGCTTCCTCTATTCTGGATTTCTGCCTGATCGTGTCACTACCCTGTAAAAAACTGTATATGGTGGAAGCTTTGGGTGCAAGCTTCAACAAGGCATGCAGTTGTGAAGTGGAGTTTGAATCATCAGAAATAATTGGTGTTCTAGATAATTGGGTATATGTAGACATCACTGCTTCCTTTAAAAGATTATATTTAGGAGTGAATGAGACAGGTAGGTGAAACAACTGACTAAGCAAGGGGAAAGATAAGAAGACTGAGTGAGAGAATAATTGATGGATCCAAAGCAGGCCTCTCTGCCTCCAAGTTTTCCAGTAGAAAGGTCTATTATGGATAAGCAAATATTTATTGTGCCAGATAGTTGAACTAAGAAAGGAGTCAGTAGTGGGCGGAGTCTGGGAAGGTGACGATTGGAGAAGTTTAGTCGTTAATTTAATTATGGGAGTCGAAAGGGACTGTGGTTTGCGCGAGAAGGAAAGGTATTCATGAAAAGAAAAGGGAGACAGAAATAATCGTTCAATGGAAGTCCATAAGGGACAATCCTCCGTGGGGTCAAGTAACCAAAGAGAGGCCTGGCGTAGAAGAAATGCCTTCTGAAACGCCTGAAAATCCGGGAAGTTGACTCCACCCTCCGTTTTGGGACGGATCAGCTTCAACAAAGACATTCTGGGCTTCTTATTATTCCATAAAAAGGCAGAGAGAATAGTGTTGATTTTCTTAAATGTCTTGACAGGAATTGGGACTGGTATATTCGAGATAGTATATAAAATTATGGGCGATAGCATCATCTTAATAGTGTCCAAGCGTCCCCACCAAGACAAGTAGAGGGGATGCCACTTAGCAGTGAGGTCTGAAATCTTTTGAGTACATTTCATCAAACACAAAGCTACTGTGTCAGAGATACATGGTGTAATATGTAGTCCTAAATACTTAATATGATTGGGACTTCATGTGAAGTTGGAGGCACTGAATTCTGGTTTAAAAGTGTATTTGGTTAAGGGCAAGATTTCGCACTTATCATCATTTAGTTTGTAGCCCGAGATAAGGGAGTACGTATGAACTTCCGCAAGAAAGGCAGGTATTGATTCATTTGGTTTTGACATAAAAAGCATTATATCGTCAGCATAAGCTGCGAGCTTAATATGACAGTTATGTGCTTGGAAACCATGTAGGTTTGGGTTGCGGCGTAATTTGGAAAGGAATGGTTCCAGCGCTAAATTAAATAAAAAGGGAGAAAGGGGGCAACCCTGTCTAACTCCTCTGCCCAAGTCGAAGAATGAGGAAATCAAACCATTGGCGCAAACCGCAGCACGTGGATGGGAATAAAGAAGAGAAATTAAGGATATAAATTTAGGGCCGAAGCCAAACCATTTGAGAGTATAAAACAAATAAATCCACTCAACCCTATCGAACGCTTTCTCTGCGTCCAGTGCAATCGCTGCTAGGGAATGTTTTAGGCGGGAGGATTTGGACAAAACATTAAAAAGAAGACGTGTATTGTCTGTAATGAATCTTCCTTTTACAAAGCCAGACTGTTCCCTTCCCAACAAATTCGGTAGGTAGGAGTCAAGCCTGAGAGCCAGTGCTTTGGAATTTTTTTATAGTCAATGTTAACCAGAGAAATGGGCATATAATTTTTACAAAATTTAGTGTCCTTGCCTTCCTTGGGAATGAGGCAAATATGAGCTTCTGAGAAGGATCCAGAGGATTCATTCAAGGAGCCAAAGGATTTCATTAAAGAGAATAACTTAGGCAACAAGAGTCTGGAGAAGTGCGTGTAAAATTCAACGGTAAAACCATCTGGACCTGGTGCTTTATCCTTTTTTAAGTGTTGTAGTGCACTCATGAGTTCCTGCTGTGTGATGTCTGACTCCAAAGGTGATAAATCTAGAGAAGAGAATGAGGGTGTTGGTATATTAGAAAAGAATTGTAATAGGGATTGTTCAGAAGGCTGTGTTTCAGATGAATATAAAGATTTGTAAAAAGGGCAAATTCATTTAAAATTTCAACATCTTTGAATTTTAAATCTAAATTAGTGTCATAAACCGATTCTATATTTGACTTGTTCTGCCTAATTTTTAAATAATTAGCCAATATTTTCCCTGCTTTGTTTCTGCCTCCATAAAACTTTGAACTAGATTTTAACAGGTACAGTGATGCATCATCGGTCGACTTTTTATTAAATTGCAGTTTAGCGTTTATCAGAGCTGTCAGGCATTCATTTGAATGGGATGTGTAATAAGAATGCTCCAGTTTTTCAATATCGTTAAGGAGATTTTTAGTATATGTGCGTGCATTTCTGCGATTTTTGGAAACGAAACCTATGATGAAGTCCCGTGCTGAGGCTTTATAAGCATCCCAAATAGTGGAAAATGGCATGTGCTCAGTGTGGTTTATTTAAAAAAATTCATTGAAGAAAGATGTAAAGGAAGCAGTGAACTCTGGATTTAAAAAGAGAGCGTTGTTAAAACGCCACCTCCTAGGGAGTGAAGATTTAGGTAATATGTCTATGCCAATTGAAACCGGTGCATGATCCGAGAGTAAAATGGGGCCAATTTCCGCATATGAGATTGTTTGAGAAATATTATGGGAAACAAAAATGTAATCAATTCTTGACTGGGTATGATGGGAAGGGGAATAGAAAGTGTACTCTCTGGTTGTCGGATGACATAAGCGCCAGGCGTCCAGAAGTTTGTGTTGGGTAATAGTGTGGGTAAAAGACTTATGTGGCTTATTGGGAATAAAGGAGGCTTTAGAATTTCTGTCAACAAATGGATCAAAAACCTGATTGCAGTCACCAGCGAATACAAAATTATCTTCCATAGACTGCGTTATCTGTGGGGTTCGCCACATGTAGGAGCATAAACATTAAAAAGGGAGACTGGAACATCTTTCAACAACAATTTAACATTCAGCCATCTGCCCATTGTATCAGATTCCTGCGACACAAGTGAAATTGGAATAGATTTATGACATAATATCGTTACTCCATTACGTTTCCCATCACCTGGAGACGAGAACACAGTTCCCACCCATCCTCTTTTTAATTTTGATGACTCAACATCTGTAAGATGAGTTTCTTGTAAGAAAACTATATCTGCGTTCAACTTAGCCAGATGAGTGAGTACCCTTTGTCTTTTTATAGGAGAATTTAGACCCTTAACATTCCATGAAATGAGTTTCAGAGACATATATAATCAAAGCTAAAATGGTCTAAACCATGAGGTGTAGAACCAATTCATCGTAACAAAACTGTGTATGAGTAGACAAGTGTGATGAAAGAAGGAAGAATGAGAATATTTCAGATATAAAAGAGAGTGAAACCCTAGACAATAGAGGCCATATGCATAGAGAGAGGTAAAATGAAAAAAGAAGGCTAGAGTAAATGGTTATACTAAAGATGAGTAAAGAGGTAAAATGATTAAGTATTGGGGTGGTAAGTGATGAAATGCATAAGAGAGAGTAAAATAGGAAAGGATTGTAAAAGACACCGAGTTCATAGAGAGAGAAAAATTGTGAAACAATACAGAAAACAGATAACAAAACAAACGACATACCTACATAAAGGGAACGAAATTGGAGGGGTAGGTGGAACCACATAAAGCAGACGAGACGACCAGCAAGAGCTAGACCGGGCCAGGAGGGGAACACGTCAAAACACGAATGAGACTGTGGAGACAAAGAAAGATAAAATGGTCAGAATAACGTTAATTAAAATACCATACCAGAACCATGAAGAAGCAAAATCACAAAAACCTTGGTGAGTGCTATCAAAGATATCATTGAGATGAAGGACCCAAACAAATATGCAACGGCATGTAACCTGTGATACATAAGAAAATAACATCATAAATATGCGACTCAGGTAAGTCCAGTAACATGCGAAGATGATGGTCTTGAAGAGTCCATGGAATCAGTATTGTGCGCATTAAGGAAGCTTTGCAGACGCACTGGATCATCATATGAAGTAGTCTTGTTATTGAAAGTAACTTTGAATAAGCATGGGTGGAAAAGGCCGTATCTGGCGCCCATGGAACGAAGAGCTGGTCTCATGTCGAGAAAGGCCTTGCGCCTTGACGCTGTTGCTTTTGAATAATCCTGCGCAAAGAACAGTGTAGCACCAGACCAAGAGATTTTTTGAATAGCCCTAGCAGCAGCCAGAACCTTTAACAGATCTGTGTACTCCAGGAAGTACAAAATGACCCCCCTCGGCTTCTGTGGAGAAAAAGAATTAGTGGCAATGCGACCCAGTCTATGAGCACGCTGTATGTTCAATATAGTACCTTCTGGTAGAAGAGGAACCTTGGGAAGAAAAGATTTAAAGAAAGCAACTGGATCTGAACCCTTGACCCCCTCTGCTAAATTATAGATGCGTATGTTATTCCTCCTATTTCGATTTTCCAAGTCCTCGACCTGTTTTTGTAGTGAAGATACATGGGAATGCAAGGAGTATACGTCCTTGGAGGTACTTTGGAAGGAGGAAACATTCTGTTCCACCGTTGTGAGTCTCGCGTCCATCTGTAACCAGTTGTCTGAGAGGGTTTGTAGTTTGGCATTTGTTTCTTCCACAAAAGGTCTGAGAGCTCTTATTTCCTGAAGTATTAATTCCATGGAGACTGGAGCATCCAATTTGGGTGGTGAGGGAGGGTCTTTTTTTAGACGTTTCACGTTGGACTTTCCTATTGCTCCCTGCGTAGGTTCCATGTTTGTGCTGCACTGATCAATATCAAGGACCTCTAAATTTCCCAGCCGGGAGAATTCCGAAAAAATTGTTGAATTTTTGATGAAAATGCGCTTTGGTTTCGAAGTGGCAGAAAGGGTACCTTTTGTTCTGCCCATCCAGCAATATTAACCAAAATAGGACCACTCCAGAGTACTAGAAGCCAAAGATGAAATTAAGCGTCCTAAAAGCCTTTATATGACTGAAGACTCTTGAGTCGTTGCCGCCAAATGAACCCTAAAGAGGAATTCAATAACGGTGCAGATGAGGATCAATCACATAAGATCTTCTGATATGGCACAAAATGGCGGCTGTCTCACATCACCTCAGTGTTGACAGATAAAATGAGGTGCAAATGAGGTATCACGCTGCATTGGGACTCTGCTGAGGAAAGAGCACTAAGGAGCCTGCCATGCCCTTTGTAATACATAAAAAGCCCGCTATTTGAAAGTTTAGAGGAGCGTTTGCTCCATGAGGAAAAAAAAACGAAAAACAAAATGGCGGCCGTAACATCGCGACCCCTCAGACGCTCGTAAAAGCCAGAAATAAGCACCTCAAGGATATCGGAGCAGCGGTGAAAGGGATCGCATCACAGCGCTCACCCGTTCACCCGCTGATATTCTTCATGTGGCGCTCAAGATGTTGCGTTTCGAGCGCGTTTCATCCGCTCCGAGCCGGGAGCCTCACTCGGACGCCTCCATGTCCGCCGGGATCCAAGCCACGCCCCCGAACTATTCCTTTTTGGCCACTACTGGAGCCTTTCAAATCCACTATAGTTATAACTGAATACTTACAAGCTTATCCCATCAAAACCACCCAAACAAACTCTTTTTTCTTTAAAGCTGAATAACCTTTCTTTGGTGGCAAGCCTTTCCATCCTCCTCCCACAGTCTCCTTTTTAGATTTTCTGATTCACGCCAGCATGTCTGCCCTTTAAACCAGTTCTGTTTTCCTTATTCCCATCCTCTTTTCATAAATTGTAACTTAGCACAAACTTAGGCTCAACTACATAACAGCTACTTTATTCTTCTTTCCTGCCATCTCGGAATAACCCTCCCTGGATTATGTTCCTTTCGTCCTCCCCAGTGACTTTCCGTCTTTTTTCCTTCAAACCATGCTTTAGCACCTTCCTCACATGGAATAAATATGTCTCTATCCCCAAAAAAGACAAGTGTGTCACGTCTGGACTAAATAAATCTAGATTATTAAACACAATGTCCTCTTCTTTGCACCTCTCATTGCTCCTTTGGCTGCAGAAACCAACCAACTCCCTGTTTACTTCCTTTCTGACTGATGCTGCCTTTCTGAACCATCTCCAAACCCTCCTTGGAATTAATAGGGCCCACCTTATATCAGTACCTGTCCATTCTCTCTTTAATGTCAAAAGGTCTCTTTTTACAGTTTTAATTAACTCCAGTCCCATTACATACACCACAACTTTCTCCCCAGGATGAATTATCAGCAGATCAGGCCCTCTGTTCTGCACTGCCAGCTCCAGCAGCAGTAGTAATACATGAGAAAATCTCTTGCCTCTTCATCCTGACTATAGTACCCTCCCACCCAAGCGGCTCTTGTATATCCTCTTCCCTCCATGATTCCCAGACAAGTTGACTGTGGACTGGGTTGGGCTGCGGACCCCAGTGTTTTCCTATTGGGTCACATTGAAGATATTCCACCGAACATAAGGCGCTTGACTGCAATGTCTTTCCTGTTAGAGAAGCATAGAGTGGCCATCAACTGGGGAAGGACTAGGATACCCACAACTGCTGAATGGCTGAAAGACATGGCAACATGTAATGACCGAATAGAAATCATGCCATAATGCAACCACACGCTTCGAGGCCAGGGGATATATGGGGCCCTTATGGAGCATACCTTCTTGGTGCCTGCTTAGAGGGAGCAGAGGAATCGAAGGGTAAGATGAACATATAAGGTTCAGGGCCCCTGCAGTTATGCACAAGTCCTGCATAGCTGTACCAACCATTTCAACTGATGTTCATGTACACCGACAAACAATATTAAATGGGACACTAGAGTTATTGAACAACACCAACCCAGAGTGTTCTGCAAGAAGACCACATGAGGAGAGGGATATTTTGTTTAAAACTAGAAAATGTACTAGACAACTGATATATTTTGTAGAAATGCCCTATCCTACGTCACTGATTTTGTGATCTTGTTACTGAATGACCACTGTTGCTACTTGAATATGTTTATGTCTGATATGCTGATTGGATTAGGCAAAAAAAACTATGCACTGGCCACGGTTCTATGTCACAAAGCTGCTGTCCTTTCCAAAGCTTCTCCACAGTATGGACAAATGGAACTGATGAACAGCCCCCCTTATAGCCAAATTTTTTATAATAGTCCACCCTCAGGTGAGAACGAAACCTCCTACATCGCCATCTCTCTGAATCCATAATCTCTTTTCCCCATGACAGTACTCTTCCCTTCAGTTGCTATCCCTATCCAAAACAAGTGGGTGCCTAACTGTTCCCCATTCGTTTAGGCTCTTCCTCATAACCAAATTATTTTCCGTCCTTTTGCATGAGATAACTTCTCCCGCCATTAAGTCACAACCTGTGATACTCTTTCATAGCCATCACAAGGCATGTATTCCCTTTACATGTCCATTCATCAAGACCTCCACCTTTTTTCCCTTTTGATGGCTACCACTCGTCCCAGTCTACAATTTCACACTCTTGCAGCCAAAAGCCACCTCATCCTCCCCAAATCATGGCATCCCTTTGCCTCACACCCTTTTGGATACCCTGAAAGCCCCAAAGAATATTGTTGGAAAAAGACTGCTCTGGAAAGCTTTTCTTACCTGACAGATGAACATACCCCTTGAGAATCCCATGAGTCTCTTCAAAATGCCTGCTATAATCTGCCTTAGCTTGTTCCACATATTTCACCATATAACTTCTTCTGAGTTATCCCTTATTATAGCTCCATGCCTCCTACTTGCCTCACTTTAGTTAAACTCTCTCCATGTCTGCCCATATTTTTCTTGTGCCAAGGTTCTGATGGAATCAGGGTTGCCCATTCCATCACTCCCTTAGTCACCACACAGAATCTTGCTGCTGCGAATGAGATAAAGCAAAAACCATGGATGTGTCAATTTCTGCAAGGTGCCATACCCTGAACGCTGTTAATTCTGTGGCACTCTACCATCAATTTCCTCAATAATCTGCTGACCCTTCAGTTCTTATCCCACACCTTATTAATAGCCACAGATGCATTATTTTCCATGTTGTCCTCACTAGCCAACCAACACTGTGCACTTCTGGATCACACAATCCTAAAGCTTTCACTATTGAAAAAAGTCTATAAATGCAATGTGTTTCCTCTTGCTCCAAGACTGAGGACACGGCTCCATGAACCACATCCTGTTCCAAAATTGGCCTAAATTTGCTGAAATAGATGCATCTGACTATTGCCAGCTGCCACTTCTGAATCGTCTCATTAATCCAAATTGACTCTACCTTAAACTAAATGAAGAATGTCTGCCACATGAGAAAATCCTCCATTGCTCCCTCAGTAATTCTTACCCCATTGCATGGCATGATCTCAACTCATATGGAAATTGCCATACGGCAAATAAAACTGCTTGAGGCCACTACTTTGTCCCTGACTACAATGGGGCTGTAAATCCAGTGAAATTGGATTACAAGTAGGATCAAATCTTCTGCAAATCAGGGGTGGAGGGCAAATTGCGCAAAATGGCTGTCTGTACATCTTAGAACAGATGAATTTATGTGAAAATTGTACAACATTCTTCATTCTCCGGTGCCAAACTTGGAATTAAGTGTGAAATGTGATCCTCCTATTTACTGCTTCTAATGCAAATAGTAATTAACAAGTGCGTAGTCTACACTCTTACCTTTAGCCTTACTGTAACCAGGGCCTTTGTAGGAAAGTTCGAATGTCCCAAGATGGTTTTTATTTTTGTCTTCATTCCTTCCATCTCATTAATCAGCTTCCTCAATGTTCTAGCTTGTCTGCCAGCAACCTGGACTCCACTGTCATTGAATCCAGTTCAATACACAGAAATACTAATCTTGTTGCTGGGTCCTCAGTCGTTCAGCGGCCAACCCCTGTCAAGTGCTCAAAACTGCTTAACAATTCATGGACTGTTCTGATTTTTCACTCTATCCGTCCATCATAAAATTATCAAGGTAGTCTATTATCTGCTATATCCCTGACTCCTCCTGCAGTCAATTTGAACATTTCAAGCTGAACATTTCAAGAAAAGCACTGGACAACGAGCATCCATAGACCCACTTTGTCCACAAATATCTCTCCGTGACGCTGTATCCCCTTTAGGTAACAGGCATTTTCAAAATCAATAGTTCTTTCTCGTCTTATAATGCTTTAGCAAACCTTGTTTGTAATGCATTGTTAAAGAAAAGTTTTAAATGGTCTTTGGTGCATCATGAGGCATACGCATCCACCTGAGGACTTCTTGGTATGTCTTTCATTTAAAAATACCCATACCAAGGTGACATCTCAATGCATATGCACGCGAACGGCAGGCCATCAAAGAAGGGGTTTTCTGAAACAAAAAGTATTTTCAGAGGAGCGCCCTTTTTAGGCCATTTTCTTTCAATTGGAAAATTAAATAACAAACAAATTGCGCTGAAGCACAAAAAATGTAAACAAGTGGCCCGGTAACAGTATATAGCTGCTGGGCCCACTGAAAAAAACTGTTCTAAAAAAAAAACCAGAAAATTAAAAAATAAATCAAGGGAAGGGGAAGGGTGAGGAACAATTGATGAGTACAGGTGCGAAGTAGATGCAGAGATCCCAAGGTGATCAAGCGTTAGGGGACCACAGGAGAACAATGTATGTATGAAGCTGTACAAAGAAACTGAAGCAAGCACCCAGTGTGATGATGGATCGTTGCAGAAATAATTAAATAAAATGCATGTTATAAAAATAAAGTGTGAGCTGGGAGGTGCGGGAACAACGATGAGCAGAGAAGTGAGCAGTCAGTAGCAGTGTGAAACTACGATGCCCTCCACATTAAAGTTTTGAAATAAGATTTTAAATGTATTTTAAGAAATAAGCGAGGACATGGAGGTAGCACTGAAAAGTAAATGAAAAATTAGTTTTCTACTATCAGCACTAGAAGGATACAACTCATCCATTCAAAAGGAAAGCTAAAAATGAAATGCTCTGGGGCGGGACAAAACAAGTATACGGAGGAAAGCCAACGAATCAGGAGCATATAAGTGTGAGAGGCAATAAAGCAATCAAGCCATAAGCAAGGGATGACCCGAGCACACTCTGTGTTATTACATTCGAGACATTAGATCTTTGATAACAGATAGCAAAATATGTCTTTTAGGCAAGACCAAGAAGTCAGTCATTTGGCAGGATTTGGTACCACGGGACAACAGGGCACTACTATCTCATTCACCTTTCTTAAATCTTGCACAATTCTAAATTTGCCATTGGGCTTCTGTAAACCCATAATTGGAGAATTGCATGGACTCCCAATCATTTCCCTCAAAATCCCTTTCTGTAACATGTCCTCTATTACTGGTGTAATTCCTGTAATTGTTTCTGGAGTCAAATGATATGGTGGCATTTTAAGGTAGACAGCATTTGGCTTTCCATTTATTCGGACCGGTTCTGCACCTTTTATAAGTCTGATGTCCTTTCCTGTGAAATCCCAAACTTCTGCATTCACTGTTTCTCTCAAATCCTCGGGCAATGCTTCAATAGTTAATAAAGGGAACATCCCTACCTCAGCTTGCTGCTTAATCAATTTGAAATCTAAATCTTCATCATGTGTCTGGAAAGCCACTCCATCCGGTGTGCAATAAATGGTGCAATTTAACCTGCACAGTAGATCTCTTTCTAACAAGTTCACAGGACTTGTGTCGCATACAACAATTTGATGCTTTTTTCTGAACATACTTACCTTTACTGGAACTTTCTCTAATATTGGGTTCAGTATTTGTTTATTTGTAACTCCGACTACTTGGATAGTTTTCCCCAAGAGAGGTAGGTCTGGGACTTCCACTGCTCTGTCAGTAGAACGGGCAGCTCCTGTATAGATGAGAAATAATATGGGGTGGCCATAAACTTCAGCATCTCTATATTGGCCACTTTGGTCTACTTCTAAGACTGTGCCAAGGACGCAATCTTGCTACCCTCTCAGGCACCGTCATTGGGAATTATCAGAACCGGAGCCATCAGTTTGTTGTAATGAATTCTGGTTTGAATTTTGGAATTGTGGTATAGCATTCTGAAATTGGGGCATGGTGTTCTGAAATTGTGGCATAGCACATTGAAAATGTATTAGTATTCATTTTTGGCATTTGATTTAGATTTAGTCTAGGATTCCTCATTGGGGCGGGTGCAGGAGCCAACATTGGAGCCTTTTCCTGCATGGGTATTTCCATCTGTTGCATAAGCATCTTTGGAACTTGCACACCTCATAGTGTTTGCATATTTTCCCCAGCATTTTCAGGATTATATCATCATTCTCACTTCCAATGTCCAACTCTATGACAAATGTGACAAGCAATAACTCTTTTCATGGCAGCCACATCTGATCCAAATCCTGTACCTATAGGAACACCTATGCCACTACCCTGTGACATATTCATACCCCCCTGATTTCCCTGAAATCCAGGCGGTGGTGCAGCAACTCCTTGCATGTTTCCCTGATTTTCCACAAAAGAAGGGTTCTTAAATCCTTTTTGAGCAAACTTGTTCTGGACTAACATGAATTTCTTTTTAATCCTTTTCTGCTTCATGTTCAGTTAATTGCTACAATATCTGGCATATCGCAGCATCTCATCAAGAGATTTATTTTCCCAACAGATCACACTTTGGGTTATGTGTGCGCAGATCTCAGGCTGCAATCCTAAAACAAACTGGGATACAAAAATCCCCATGTCCTTCTCCTCAGGATACTCCTGTCCACTGTGCTGCTGAAACACCTGCAATAATTTCTCATAATGCTCATGAACTGTCTCTTTTGGCTCTTCTGTGGTTCTTTTAATCTTGAGCCAATCCATATCGTTTGGCGGTACTCTGCTTTTCAGAAATGTAATAACTGCTTCATATTTTTCCATTACTACAGAGGATGGTGCAATGGTCCCTTTCTCCCTAGGTGGTTCCTCTTTTGCCCATTGCACCACAGTCTTACATTCAGCTCATAAATCAGCAGGCACCATGATGTCAAAGAAGGAATTCAAATCAGTCCACAGTACTTTAGAAATTTTTATGACTCTCTCTTTACTTGTGCATACCATTGCACCAACTTATCTCTCAACTTTAGAAAGTTGTTCTTAAATGCTGCCAAATCACCTCTACTCCAAGGAATATATGCGTACGTTCCTCTTGCTATTTCTCTGAGTGGATAAACTGTTACTTCATCTTCATTCTGCTCATCCTGTTTCCCTCCAGGAACTGCTTCCCTCTTTTTCTTTTCATGTTTCTTTGCCCATCTAACTTCTAATTTCTCTGTATCCTTCCATCTGCGAATGCATTTGATTAACTCCACAATGTGCAAATGCATTCCTGTAATTCTCATGTTTTCTATGGCTGGATCATCTCACTCTATCCTATAACTCTTGTGTAAATTTACATTATTGGTGAGTTCCACCTCATATTTCTTGGCTATTCCTGTCAAATGTTCATACACCAAAGCTGCCCTGCGTGTAACCTCCTTACACAGGTACATTATTTTTTTCCCCTGGTATAGGTCTAAATGTTCTTATTCCAAACATCCCCTTACCATTTCCTCCAATTCCATCTTCAAATTTGGTAAATCCAAGAGTCTCTCCTTTTCTGTATCTGGTTTCTCTGGTGATTCTATAACCTCAGCATTTTTCTCTCCTACAGCTTCCTCAAGTCATGCTGGTAAATACCCTTCATCAGTAGCATTTCAGTCACCAGGAGTCATAGGGGTTATAAAGACCAACGTCCCTTTCCATCTATCAAAGCTTGCAGTGAACAAATCGAGACACCGTCATTGGCTGTACCTCTGACCTCACTTCTGCTGCTAAGGGAGCACTTGCAACCACTCAGGATGCAATTGGGGTATTAACAATAGGCACTGGGGCTGTGGTAGGCACAGCAACCGCACTAGCCCTAGAGGGGACTACAGCTGGTGGTCGAGTCACAACTGGTGGTATAATCTGCAGGACTTGCAAGGGTCATTCAACTGATGTCAAACTTGGATCTACAGGGGCAGTAGCCAATGCTTGTCACTTAAATTTCCTGGGTCTGCAAACATAGCATGTGGTGGTGGGGGTCTGGAGCTTAAATCTGTTCCAATATCTTATTCCCTGAATCAGTATCTGACTCATTCCCTTCCCTCTTTATGGAATCCTTATTCTTTTCTTTCTTTACGGCTTCTAAGGTAATCACTGGATATAACCTGGCTCCGTCAATAATAGCTTTCTGCCATCTACGCTGTTTTTCATCCCATCGAGCTTTTGCAGAATTTTGCACTGCTTGTCCAGTTCTCCTCTTATATTTTTCCCTCTTCTTTTCCCTGGCAACTTTCTCCCAGACATTAAATGCTTCATATTGAATGGGTCAAGGTGGTGGCTTTAATTTGTACAAATTTCCCTTAAAATGATCAGAATTCTAGTGTTAAACGTCCCATACCTAGGAAAACTCAATGCACCTTCATTCTCAGTAATCCTACTCCACTGTCGAAGCCAAAGACATATGTTTAGACCATGTTCTGTAGTCATAATTCATGCAGGAGTACCCTCAGGAGGTGCCTCCTCTCCTTTGCGTACTGGAATAATAACATCCCCTCTCAGCCAATTTTTCAAATCCTTAAAACATTTCATGATAACAAATTAGTTTAGGAAATTTAATCAAGACGAATGTTATGATTCTGTTCAGTACACCTCAATTTCCAGAAAACCAAACACATTTCAGCTAGTATCTCGCATAGGACACACTACCAAATCTAAATGCAATATTCACTTTTAGAGGTCCAGTCCCAGTGTGGCACTGTGATGTCACCAACCAATCCTAGTGCGAAAGCACATGAACAGACCAATCAGAGCGTGGAACACTTTGACATACAATCTCACTCCTCACAGATGTTCACCCTCCTTTACAGTTGTCTTTGCAGTCACACAACTCAAACAGATAACTTCTTAAATAACTTCTTGTTTGCTCTACTAAAGGAAACGAAGCACTACAACCACTCAAGAATTTTTCCACAATAGCAAGTGAGTTCTCGACCAGTGGGAATTCACACAAATCAATGCAGCTTCCCCCATTTGCGCAGTTAGGTTCCACTAACATCAATCAATATTAGCTTCAAATCTCTATATTACCGATGTAGGTGATGGTACCTCACACACTACAGCTAGTATCCTGCAAACAAGTAAAAAGACATTTTATAATATCCTGGGATCTTTCGGCCATGACGAGCTTGAAATCTTCAACCTCTTCTCTTCAACTGCTTATCAGTACTTCCACCACTCACTCACGTATCCCAAAGAAAACATTTGCCTTATTAATACTCACACCTTCTAAACAGCAACCACCTTTGAATACCGCCTTGTCGGATTTTCAAGTCCTGGACATTGGAATCAGGAATCAGGACTTTTAAGTAAGGTTTGGGATTTATTTTATAGCTCCATTCAAGGTGTAAACCGTCTCTGTGCTACCAGATTTGTTAGAGCCTAAAATTTGGGGCCAAGGGACAACCAGTTCACCCCAGAACACTTGCAGCAAAGGCCTCCAATTTCTGCGACTCTCCAACTCCAGGCCAATGAATCTTTGCTACCTTATTAAAATGGAGGTGCAATCAACTGCACTTCAAATATAAATCATCAACTTTCAGTGCTTTAATGTTCAGTCAATGAGAAGAGGTTTAGAATCATTTTAAAAGCTTTATTTCTCGTTAAGAGATTAATAATTGTTTTGGTCATTTTTATTCAGTTTATTCAAATTACAGAAATATCAAGAAAATTTGATTAGAGACAGCACAAAATAGACAGCGTGTTCCATAAGGAAATAATCCCTATCTTACTCTAGGAGGACCAAACCTAACCTAATAAGAATCCATAAAGAGTCCTTTGGGAAAAGAGCAAGATTTTGGAGAATCAAATTAATTAAAAGAAACAAACTTCCCATAAAGAGCAGTCCGAGAAACTCAGCTGAGTTCCCCAACAGTTGCAGTAACAAACGTGAATAAATCAAAGGAAAATAATCACAGCAGTAGCTATGATCATCTTAAGGAGAAAGTCTCCCTGCTTAAAAGGGTCAGGGCAAGGGAAATCGCTGTTAGCAGTATCTCACAGCAATTTGTGCAAGAATAAGGGGGAAGCAGTGCATAAAGCATCGAGGACAGGAAGGCATTAAGGCATCAATGCATTAATAATAATTTGCCTCTCTAGCTAGGAACATGTATATATGAAAACATAAATCATGCTGCAAAATCCAGCAGGTTAAGTCATCTTAATCCAATGCGAAAAGATCTTCCGATGGTCTGTCGTTTTTCCTCCCGATTCTTATGATAAACATTTATGAAATGAAATGAAAAAGAAATTTGTAGAGCGCGAAACTTTCACCCGAAGGTGTCAAGGCGCTAAATTCGTCATTCATGAGTCAGAGGACGGTCCCGAAAGTCGTCAAAAATTAAACAGCCAGGTCTTTAACGCTTTTCTAAAAGCCAGCAAATTAGTTTCTTGCTTCAGCCCAAGTGGTAGGGAGTTCCACAGTTTCGTTGTGCCGACCACAAAGCTCCTTCCTCCCCAGGAGCATTTTTTAAACCTGGGAACAACCAGGTTGTGGGCCTGAGATGAGCGAAGATGGCGAACCGGAATATAAGGCTTTAAATTCTGTTTAAAGAAGCTGGGCCCTATGTCATGTGTGGCCTTAAAGGCAATGCATAGAGCCTTAAACTCAATTTGTCTCTTCACCGGTAACCAATGCAATCCTTTAAGTGCCTGTGCGACATGTTTATGTCTTGGAATATTCAGCAAAAGACGTGCCGCTGCATTTTGCACAATCTGCAGTTTGGAAAGACACTTCTTACGCAGATTAATAAAGAGCCCATTACAGTAATCAGCTCTGGAAAGAACCAGAGCTGAAACCACCAATTTCCGTAGCTCGGACGGAATAAATGGAAGAATCCTTCTCAAAAGTTTTAGTGTGTAGAAGGAATGGGATGTAACCTGGTTAACGTGGCTTTCGAAGGAAAGCATGGAGTCAAACGTAACTCCCAGGTTTTTCACCTTATTCGTGGGGGTAGGTAATGGACCCATTTCCACCGGCCATTGAGCAGGGGACCAAAAATTAGTTTGGCCGCCAAAAAGTAGGACCTCGGTCTTACTAGAATTTAGTTTCAAACAATTGGAGGCCATCCATTCACCTATTTGATGAAGACAAGTGTGAAACTGTGCAGCTGTATCTTCAGGCGAGCCTGTCACTGAAACTACAATCTGTGTGTCGTCGGCGTATGATACAGCCGAGAAACCAAGGGACTTAATTAATCTGGCCAATGGTGCGACATAAATATTAAAAAGTGTAGGGCTCAATGAAGAGCCCTGTGGCACTCCACAAGGTAGCGTAAAATTCGGTGACTTAAAATTATCCAAAGCCACAACTTGCTCCCGGCCTGACAGATAAGATTCAAGTAATGCATACGCTTTTCCTATAATACCAATCTCCCTCAAGGTTATGCAGGTGAACAGTTATCTAAAAGTTTCTAAATGTTGTACACTAGATACATGAGGGAAGGTTCTCATGAGAACCCTCGCAGGCCTACTCTATTAGCTATTTTCAATGTCTCATTGTGTGGACAAAGGGCTAGTCTAAAGCAATGAAACATTTCTGTCGGTAAAGTCCAGGTTAGATCATGTAAAAGCAATCTCTTCACTAAGCTTAACATTTTATTTCAAAGGCAAACAACGGTCGAAAGAAATATAAGGCCCAATCGTAAAAGCACATTAAGAATAGGAGCTTACTGTATTTATTAAATTGCACATTTGCTCGACACGTTTAAGAAAGCACCTTTTCCTACATTTAAAGCTACATGCTTTACTTTGCACACCTGGAGAAGCACATTTCTTGTGTTTTATTTTTCTGTACAACCTTTCTAGTAGGGGTGGGCGGGGCTTGCAGAGTTGTGCTACAAGGAATTCCGCGGAGTTGTATAAAAGCTCAGTAGAATTCCGCGGAGGTCCGCTCCTCCCTAACAAGATGTACGCAACAGCACACTGTGCTGCCTGACTGTGCTGCGATACGTCTATTGGTAATTTTATCGCATGCAAACAACTACTAAACAGTAACAAAGGTATTTCTTTTTTTACCAGGCTACTTCTTGAATACAAAATATGGCATCCGACGCACCTTTCTGACTTGATCATCCTTTAATTCTGTGTAGGAGCATGCTAGGAGTTGCGCACCGATCAACCTGCCAGATTAAATCAAATGCGGTGACTGGAGAGTGTTTAGAGACAAAGGCAGGTCGAGACACACAGCACTGGTGACTGGGTGATGCCGGCCCACTTCCCCGTCTTGGATTGACTGTGTACGTGACGTGAGCAGTGAGTGGCGAGGGACCGGGGAGACAGAATGGGCTGTCCGCCCTCCTTCTGATGTAGAAATGGGATGCAGGTCTTGTGACTGGGTTATGGGTTAGGAATAGGATATACCAGACCCTGCTAAACCCTTTGCCTGTTGTAATCGGTCACAGAGATGCGCTACCACTGTAGAAGAGTGAGGCACCAATGATCATTCATCTCCTCTTTAGTATATATGTCCCCCGTACAACACAAGCACCACTCCAGCAACGTCATGTGACCAAGTGATGTTCCTGTGATGAGCACAGCCACACACTCATGTTTAGCTGGTCCGTGCACATGAACAAGCTGTTTTTAAGACCCAGTAATTGAAGTTGAGACTGATTATATCAGTGACATTGGGAGTGAATGTGGGAGCGTCTGTAGTATTGTTGCAGTGACAGAGCAAACGTGTGAAAGTGGCAGCAAGTGGATTCAGGACTGGTATGTCATTCAGTAGTGGGATTAACTTGGGGATTATGGGAGTGATGACATCAAAGTTTTTCCGATCCATGGCGACAGTCTGTTAGGTCACCAGTCTATACGAGGCTGGCCTGTGATGCAAAACGGCATCTCAGTTGAGTGTCTGAAACGGTACGGGGCTGGAACAAAGACAGGCTAGTTAAAAAGGTGAGTGGTGATCACATGGTTAAGTCTGTGCAAAATGCTTTAAATGTTGGCAGTGCAATAACATTGCAGCCAGCAATAATGCCTGTAGCCATGTTAAAATAGCCCCAGCCTGGTAATCAGTAGCTCTTTCAAAATCCATGTTCCACCCTTCACTGTCTTTCTCCACAAGTTGGAAGGAGGCATGTGAGCCGGGAGAGCCGGGCGCCAGGAGGCTCGCCACAACCGCGCACAATGACTCAAATAAATCAAAAAGTTCAATTTGGCAGTCAATGACTTGACTGTCAGCGGGAAATGTAACGCTGATTAGGGGTGGGCTGGCCGTCAGCGCTGGTAAACTCCGCTATGCGGGAGGTGGAGGTTTATTCCCGAACTCCACGTTCCAAGCGGAGTGAAGAGTAAAAAAAACTTCGCAAGCTCCACCAGTGGAGCGGAGTTCACCGCACAGTTTCCTAATGTCAAGGCACATTTTGCAATATTAATTACGGTCTATTTAGTTTAAAAATGTTAACTTTCTCGCTTCCAACGAAAGAGGTTTTAGGCATAGTAATCAGAGCTTGACTGCTAGCTGTACCAGTACAAGCTGGATGGTCAGAATTATTTTTTAAGTCCAGAGTTTGGATGCCTGATTCTGGCTACTTTGGTATGTTTGCATTTGAGAAGGCCATCGGAAAGGCCAATGAGAGTAAACTGGACTTCCAAAATTATTATTTTAGATAGCACTAACCTTGCCAAAGGCCGATGGAACAATTTGCAGTCAAACAAAATCAACTAACAACAATAAATGCTAAAGTTAATCAAAAGCACAATACAGTCAGCCATAACTTAACAAAGTTAAAAACTTGTGAGTTAATTCTTGGGCCAATAGCGCTCAAATAGAAAACTTTCCAGCTCTTTCCTGGACGCCAAAAGAGTGCAAGCAAGTCTGATAGAAGGGAAAATAAAATACCACAGCCTAGGATCAGCCAGTGAATAGGCAATGTTCGCAGTGTGTGATTTTTCGAGGCCAAGCAAGGGACTTGCTGGATACCGGGCCCAGGTCTGAGCACACTCCTCGCACTTAGGGTGGTGATCTGAAGTATACAAAAAAGTATGGATGGAATGCTCAGAGGGGGCCTTGCTTGCCATTTTGGAATGGACTGTTCCCACGAAGAGCAGGATCTCTACTGATTTTCATAAGGTGGCCTTTGTCTGGAGTGGTATAGTGTGTGAACAAGTATGGACTGAGATGCGACACAGAGCGATCACCAGTGGCTGAGCATTCCATCTATCACCTTGTTGTTGTTGCAATTGCAGAATAAGGGTGTTACAAGTAGATATGCACGGGTATAATAAAGGTGCCAGGAGCGGCTCCTCCGCTATGGTGGAGGAGCGCCACCCCACTGCTTTCTCACAGTGCGAGAAGCAAACACATAAAATGGTAATAGCTTATAGTTATTACCATTTTATGGTTGCGTTGCGGGCGGGCGGGTGGGCGGGGCTGCTCTGCTCTCCGAGCAGGGCAGAGGAGGAGTGGTGTGCCCAATCCTGAGTGCGCAAAGACTGTTTGGACGGCCCTCTCGGGCCGCCCAAGCCAGTCATGCACACTTTTCCCTTCTCCATGCAGGCTGCAATGCAGCCTGCATGGAGAACATGCATAACCCTCTAGCCCCTGGCTGAGTGCCGTGTTACGGCCCTCCAGACCAATCACAACGCTGCTTGCAGAGTTGTGATTGGCTTTGGGGAGGGAGCCTGGCTGCCTGCTTCCTGTTCCTGTTCGAGGCAGGAGAGCAGGAGCCGAGAAGACGTGGGATCCGGCCTCAAGGTAAGTTTTCAAATATTTTTTCTTAAATTATGACCCCAGTGCGACCTCCCCGTGACCCCCTCTCCCTGCGCAACCCCCCCGCACCCGCCCCGTCACCTGCGAGCCATGCCGGCCGCAACTGAAAGGTGCGCCTCTAATAGAAGCCAGTGCATTTTTTTGGAATGGGCGTGATGGAACATTTCTTTGCGCCCAAGATAAGTCTGGTGCCCTGGTGCAATACAGCTCTGAGAGAGAGGAGATCACATTTGTGGATTCCTATCAACAGTCCATTATCACCATCATCTTGGGCCATTATCAGGGATTGTACCACAGTCCTACATTGGGCCTCTGGACCACAGAAAGAAGGCAAGGAAGGTGCGACAAAAGGGCTGAAGAACTACTAGAAAAGCAGGAACTGAGGAAGCTTTGTATTATTGTTGAAACACAGTTGGTAAGCACTGAAGATGAGAGATAACTTACTTTTAAAACAGGAAGCAGGTCTCGCAGTACTGTTGATAATGCTGGGGTCTGCGTAGTGACAGCCACTGTTCTCCTGTACATGTACAATAGTCAAGACAACAGCGTCTCCTATCCTTAGCCAATGTGGAAGCTGACCCTAGTAGTCCTCTATCCTCTGATGGCAACTGGTCATATGATGGCTCAGCCGCGGTCCGTGCAGGTAACAGCGGTGGGGCGGTGGGGCAAGGTAAGGTGGTATTTCGAGGGACGATGCAGAGGAAAAATTAATTATTTATTTAATTTCCCCTCGGCATTGTCCCTCGAAATCCCCCCATAAGCGGCCCAAACGCCCCACCGCTGTTACCTGCACGGACCGCGGCTGTGATGGCTACTGTTCATGGAGTGCAGCAAACTCACCATCACTGCAAGTTTTCTGCTGGCTCCAGTTGTACAGAGTTGAGTGGCTACCACGAAAGTGTCACCACTGTGTCAGGCTCACTGCTGGCTCCCCATTCATGCACTGCTTGGTGGATGCCAAGCCTGGGTGGTGAATGCCATCACATCGATAATATGAAACCCCGCCGACCAGAGGCCTCCATCAATTGGTTGTCAAAATGCACAAACAGGTATTATTTCCAGTACTTTAAATGGGAAAAAAAGAAGTGCAGGTACTCACTAAATTGAGTAGGAGGAGGCTAGGGGCGTGACCTGGAGCGTGGCTACGAACCAGGCATTTTTTCACACCAGAATTTTCATGCTGTGCATCAAAAACTGGTGATCTTTAAGCTAAATAATGCAGTTTCCAACATAATCTTCTCATAAATTTGCAAAGAAACCATACGTTGTCAAAGGGCACCATATAAATACTTTAGAGCACAACAGAATGTTAAAGATGTAGCACTGGGATGTATTCTGTTTAACTAGGAGATCCATACTCTAATCCCCATTGTCTCAAAGGGACCAATATGTGTGTTGTTAGCCAAATCATATTATCTCTCAGCATGCCAGCTCCCTTTTCTGCCTCAACTGGTGTTGGTAGGTAGTTGATTGACTGACCTATCAAGAGTCACATGGTCCATGGCATGTCGGCCTCTTACTACACCCACCTGCTGTGAGCCAGTGCGACTACTTTACGCGCAGAGCCTGCCAACTTATGTTTCAAAATGTCTCTTGAATTTCGCACTTTATAGGTTTTTTTTTGTGTTTTTTGTATTTGCTAACGCTGCATGATTGATATTGTTTGCTTTGATACAAAGCTGTATTTCTACAGCCCATTCTGGTTCCTTACTGAGAGAAGTAGAGGTACAGTGGCGTAACAATAGCCCTACAGCCCTCGCGGGTGGGGGCCCCTGAGCTCCATGGGGCCCCCTCTGGGACTGTGCACCGGCTGCAGGCCCCTGCCCTTAGATGTCCGGACTGGAACCAGAGCGTGGGGGGCCCCCTCCATGTACTCTGCAGGCGGGGGGGCTTAGGTTTCGTTACGCCACTGTAGAGGTAATGCAGGCAGGGTCCTACACAGTACATGCACTTGCTCCTAATAGCTTCGTAGCTTCGAAGGCCTAGATCACTTTGTTTTTTTAAATAAATCATATTCATGTGTTCCAGTAAACAGAGAAAAACCACATTCATTATCCTGATGACAATTGGGGTGGAACGACACACTGCAGAGTAGCAGGGGAGCTGCAAGGCTGCACAAAATGTTTTCATGATAGTATAGGTTCATTAACTCATTGCGCAATTTTGACAATTAACTTTGAGAGCTGAACACCCATAGTTCGACAAAAGTTGTAATGAATGCCCTACAACCATGTCTGAACCCTTGACGGTGTTCTACATCATTAGGCTTCTGAGGAAGGTCAGCGCAAGCAGAGTACATGCTTCCGAGATTTATGTACAACCTGTGGTAAATGGAATAGGAGATTTAGCCTTTCATCCTTCTAAGGCTGATACATGTTAATCGATTTGTTTAATGGTAAGTAACATCTCTTAAAAACATGCTGAGAAGTAGCAATCTTTCTATGCAAAATGCTATACAGAAAAAATAACACTAATAGAACTCTTTCTCTTCTTTAGAAAATAATTATCCTCAGTTACAGCAAAACCACCGTGTATCAAAGCAGCAATCTCTTGCTCATTTTTTATAGCACTTCTTGCCAAGGTCCCGCAGCTTCACAGCGCTGTTAACGGGCATTGCAGATTTCTACAAATAATCTCAATGACGATAATTTTTTCAAATTCTGACAAATGAGACCTACCCTCTCAGAACTCTAATAAAATGGCTAAATGCAGATTTCTGCAGCAGGTGCATGAACCCTCTAAGCTTTCCTGCCAGCAATGACCGCTATTGCAATTACAGAATAATAATTTGGATTCACTGTGTATCGCGAGACATGGCAGGTAAAAGCCCCTGTTTAAAGGTACAGTTTGAATGACTGAGCACTGCAGCTTGTGCTGCAGCCCTTTTCCAGCCGCCACACAAGTTGCAATAGAAAAATGGATGTTTCCGACCACCCATAGTCGGGTGAATTCCATCCTGCTACAGTATCGGTCGGACGCTCTTCCGACCGACATTGTAAAAGGGCCCATAATCGGGAGAACGTATTTTAGCCCCATTGAGTTCTATTGAAAGAGATGCAATTTCAGGAGATAACAAAAATAAAGCCATTTTTTTCTTAAAAATTCAGGAGTCTTTCAGGTGCGTGGCTACATCGCGGCTCAAGATGGCTTCTTAGTTCGGCAGATCCGACCCAGCATGGGAGATGTGGAGGCCTCGCACACGCCCATGATGCATCCGAAGCCCCAGACAGGTTGAAAGCAGTGGTGGAGCACCCAAGGAACATCTGCATATCCCGAAATGGTGCCTAAATTAGCTTATACCATGCCAGTGATTCCCATGCTGACTTCCTCCATATTCACACCATAAGGAGTTGGGTAATCACCACCACTGCTTAACTTCATGCAATCCCTTGCGTTTAGATGGAGAAAAGGTGAGCTTTTCTGACTTTTCATTCTAGGGCAACTTTTGGGCCACATTGGGCTGCCGATCCTACCAAACATTCTATTATGGCGTAACTTCTGCTTCTGTGAGCCTCCAAAGAACTTACCTTGATGCAGTTGCTGCCTTTTTGATGGAGGAATGATCATGTAGTTCTTATGTTTTTGGAGCCTTTCATACTTGGACTACTGTTGGGCTATCATATGCTATTTGGGCTACCAATTATTGAATTGCTACCTAACTGAATGAGATGAGTGTCCTTTATCTTTGGGTTTCCTGAGAGCGCCTACCCACAAGCAGTTCAACGCAGCATCCATCACCTCAGTAGTAGAATACCCTGCCTCATTAATTTGTGACTATTTCAGTTTAATTGTATGGTTCTTATACTGAAAAAACAAGTTCTAGCAGCAACATGGCTGAGAAAGACCAAAAGGAACAGAAAATGGTCATGAAAAGATCGAAGACAAGTCCTCCGATCCCTGACTCTCCCATTAAACCCAAATCTGAATCACTCTCTAGTATGGAGGCGATACTTACGAAACTGGAAGAGGTACATGATCTGGCCTACTTCACTGAGAACAATACAGACAATATGCAATCTGACATTACTATGATTAAAAATTCGGGTAAGCAGAATTGCAGTGGGGCAGAACCGAATCAGCAGTTTGGAGGACAGAGAATCTCCCCATGTGAAACAGATCGCTACTCTTATGATCAGCTCTCTCACATTGTGTAGAGAATTTACGTATTTGGAAGACCAGAATAGGATGGGCAACATTCATATTTTTGGCTTACCTGAAGGATCAGAGGGACAAGATTTTAATGCTTGTACCAAATTCTTGGAGAAATGGATTTGGCAAATAACAGGGCTTATCCTTTCAAAAAGTCTTTGAATTAAAAAGAGCTAATAGGGTCCTGGCCCGTCTTAACCTGATTAAGAAGTCTCCAAGACCAATTGTGTGTAAACCTCTCAGATTCCAACACACAGAACTCATACTGAACTATATGAGGAAAAATAACCTCTGCATTTGATAGATATCTCCCAAGACTTCTCTAAAACACAGTGGACATTAGGCAAGCCTTCTTGACACTTAGACCAAGTCTGAGAGACAGGAACATGGAATTTTCTTTTGCAGGTCCGTCAAAATATTGAGTTTCTTTGAATGGTTCCATGCTCATCTTTGCATCGGACATAGAGTTGAAAATGATCCTGGATGATCTTGATGATGTTGACATGGATACTTCATTGTCTAAGTCTAAATCTTTTCCAGACTGAGACCAGTAGGAGATTAATTAAATATTCATTTTTTAATAATTATTTAATTGATTATTAAATATGTTAATTGTGTTATATTAATTTATTTTGTTATATTTTAAGTGTGGGGTGCTAGGGTTGTGGAAGCATAGTGTGGAAACGTAATTAAATAATATATTAATAAAAGATTTTAATTCATAATTAATTATTACATTTTTTAATTATCATGTAAATGGTTTACTTGTTTTTTTTTATATATATATAATTTTCCTAAATAGAGTTTTATATTCCTCGTGAACTAATAGGCTTATTAAAATATGCTATGTGTTTGAAGTGAAGTACTTTTCCTACTGCTGCACAGACTGGAGTGGGAATAGTTTTTACTATATATATAATCAAAAATGATATTTTGTATTATTTTTAACAATATTAGTGTGAAACTATATATTTTTAAAATATTTTTGTACTTACTGTTATAAGAATAGGGTAACGATATTTTTGTAATCGGTATTTTTGACACAATATTTCTGTATCATGACATTGTTGTGATCGATATTCTATCAGTGATCCGATACCACTAGTATAGAAATCAGACATATCTTTGACCATTCCTGTATCACTCTATCGCTTACATGGGATGTGCGAATTGCTAAAAAACAAAACTCTGGAAATTAAACAACGAGGTTCTTAATGACATTGAACACAAAGCTAAAATTTGTCTTGAATCCCAGAACGTCCTTGGTGCTAACCCAGTCAGTGATACTTCCACTCTTACTATATGGAAAGCTTTGAAAGCTACTATCAGAGGTACACTCATCAGTATCAGATAAACAAACTAATGACTCATTGAATAACTTAGAAAAAGAAATGAAATCGTTAGAAGTCCAACATAGACAAGATATGTCTAATACCCAGCTGTTAACCACAATAAATAACACAAAATATGTATACAATAAATTACTGAATAAAAGGGGGTGTCTGGATTCAAAAATTAAAAAGTATCCAGATGTGTGAAGCTAATAGAGCCGATAGATGCTAGCTGCATATTTGATATTTAAAGAGAACATATCTTCAATAATGAGTATTAAAGACTCTAGTGGTACAATGCACACCAATCCGGATTGGATACCTGAACTTTTCAAAAATTTCTATATGGACCTATATGATATTACTATTTGATTCTGAGCAGTGTACTGAATTCCTTAAAAATTAAAATCTTCCTACCATTACTTATGAGGAAAGAGCAACTCTTGTTGCACCTTTTTCTGCGGAGGGAGTTTGGTCAGTCATAGAATGATTAAAGTCCTTCAATGGGCTGGGTCCCGATGGATACACTGCATCCTTCTATAAACATTTTGGGCCAGAACTTAATTCCACTTTGTCAGATTTATATCAGTCATTTTTCTCTAAAGGAGAAATTACTCGTACACCGACTGAAGCAGTTATTGTTGCCATTCCTAAGGAAGATGTCTCACTTCCGAAAAATTACAGGCCAATATCATTGATTCATATAGATTGTAAAATCTATGCTAAAGTTCTTGCCACACTGTTGGATAAACTCATTACTAAAGTAATTCACCTCTCCCAAGTTGGATACATTAAAAAATAGACTGCTCAGTGATAATGGCAGATTGTTTTGCCATGTCACTGAAAAGGCCTAGTTGTTAACTTCCCCTACAGTTGTAATCGCCCTTGATGCCAAAAAGGCATTTGGCAAGGTATCCTGGTCCCTTCTTGAAAGCAGTTCTTAACAAATTCAACCTAAGAGAAGGCTGTATTAAAACGGTTATGGCCTTATACACTTAGCCTAAAGCTATAGTTAGACTCAGTGGTACCATTTCTGACTATTTCGACTTAAAACAGGTTACGAGACAAGGCTGTCCACTTTCACCCGCACGCTTTCTTCCAGTAATTGAACCTTTATTTCAAGCCATAAAGGATAACAAAGATATTGCAGGTGTTACGTTGGGCAATCTTACAGTTAATACAGCTGCATACACGGATGATATATTAATATTTACCAAGCAGGCTGTATTCTCTATTCAGGCCTTGATAAAAACTATTGAAACTTATTCATGAGTATCAAAATATACATTAAGGGCCCTATTCTGAGCAGGCGGTCCTAGGACCACTGCACTCACAGTGATGGTCTGTCCACCACCACCACTGCGGGTCTACCTGCCATATTTCGAGAGTGGAGGCCGGACCGCTACAGGACCGCCGTGTCTGCCAGGATCCTGCGGTGCTGGCTCAAAGGAAAGGGGCAGGAATATGCTGGTGGTGCCTCTGCGGCATCACCGAGCATATTCCGAGTTGCATTTCCACTGCCCATTTCATGGCAGTGAGCCCGCCATGAAAAGGGTGGTGGAGATGCAACTAAGGAGGCCCTAAAAGGGCCCCATGCCACTTCTAGGCCTGGGGGGGCATGCTGGGGGCACATGTTGTGCCCCCCTGGAATTGCACAACATGGTGTATGCCTCACTGTGCAGGAACGTGCTGCAGGCGCTGTCACGGTGGCGCTCTGCTGTTAAGGCTCTCCTATGAGCTTAACACAGCCGTCGCTGTGAGACCACCACAGCACCTCCTGCCCGCCCTGGATTCAACTCATAATCCGGCAGGTGGGTGCACCATTGGCTTGGCGGTACTCCTGCCAGTGCAGCGGTGGTGGTGCTGCAGGAGGATCACCAAACTCGTAAAAGGCCCTAAATAAAGATAAATCTGAAATGATGGCATTGAATAAGTTGGGGGGCAAAGAAGTCCTTGGCACATCTGGCCTATAATGGCAAAATACATTTATAAAGTACCTTGGTATTGAATTTAATGATGATCTGAATGAGTTCATAAACATAATGAATTTATCTCATTACAGAAGGTAACGAAAATCTTGGAAAGCTGGTCCCCAACATTCCTGACTTGATGGGGAGAATTGAAACACTGAAAATGATGATCACACCCACGATAAATTATGTGATTTCTATGATTCCGATATCCTTAATGAGAGACTTCTTTTGCAAACTGGGAAATCTTTTTAACAAATTCCTTTGGAATGTCAAATGACCACGGATCTCGCTGAAAAAAATTAAAATTGCCCAAAAACTTGGGAGGGGTCAGATGAGCTAACTTTTTAATTATATCATAATGCCTTCCTCTTCCAACAAAGCTCTAAATGGTTATCACAACCAGACCAATACCCACCAGTTTGGATTGAAGTAAAACATCAGATACTACATACCTCCAATCTTAGGGCCTAATTACGAGTCTGGCAGTCTTTTGACCGCCAGACTCGCGGAGGTCTGTCCGCCACATTATGACTTGCAAAGTCGTTGCGGCAGAGGACCACTGGCAGTGGCGGAGGTGAGCCACAATGTAGTATGCTCAGCGGGACCGGCACAGTACAGCTGAGCATATTACAAGTTTCGCCAGCCATTTCATGGCAGGAGCCTCCCCCATGAAAAGGTTGGCGATGGAGGAACAAAGGTGGCCTTACTGGGCCCCCATGCCCCCGCTGCTATGGGGATACATTCAGGGGGGCACAACATGTGCCCCCAGTCTGTATACACCCCCAAAGTTCCAGCACGGCATGGAACGTCACCATCCATGCTGTGCTGGAACTTTTTTGCTGTTTCCACTGCAGTGCCTGTTTTTCAGGCACTGCCATGGGAAAGGCGAATGACCATCCACGGTACACAAGTTCAACTCGTAATGCGGCGGGCGGTCCTTGCACGGGTTTGGTGCAGCTGTGCCAGCGGAGAGCAGACGTAACTGCTCCAAACTTGTAATCAGGCCCTTATCTCTTTGTTAACAGCTTCTAATGTGCATCCCCTTCACTCCAAAGAGGTATTTTATTAATCCGAACAAGTGATTTTATCTATTGACTTGAAATCAACCATAAAACCTAAAAATTTGAATTTAGCTTACTCAAACTTGATGGCTTAAGCATCAAGTGGCCAAGTTGGACCTTGGCTGGTATATTTACCCGGGACCGACCTGGTCCTCCTCAATCCGCTCAGACATTTGTAAACTTACAAACGAAATATCGCTTACACAATAAGGATTTCTGCCGCTTTCTTAAATTGAAGTCAGTCATCTCCAAACTCAAATTCGCATCCTTCTCCCCATCTATTCTAGATCTGATAGCCTTGTACAATCGTAGTGGTAACTTTGTTTCCAGAGTCTACGCCCGTCTTCTCTTCAAATCCTTTACGGTACTGACATCTACTCAATCTAAATGGGAATGCGAAACCAATATAGATAACTCCCTTTATAATTGGCAAGAGATGTGGACCTCTAGTTTTAAATATAAAATCACACCTTTCCTGTCGCAAATCAAATATCATTTCCTACATTGATCTTTTGGGACTCAGCAATGTATATGTATAAAATAAAATAAAAAAATGACCCAATATGCTGGAATTGTCATGTTATAATAGGAGACCTTGCTCACATGTTTTTGTATTGTCACCTACTCAGGGAATTTTGGCTAAAAATCTTTAGCTTTATTGAAGATGTTTTGCATATTAAACCAATATTTTGTTACTCATATCTTGTTTTTGGTCCTCATGATACACGACTAACAGGTGTAAATGACAGATATCTTCTCAACCTTATCCTTATAAGTGGTTGCAAAACTATATTCAGCAACTGAAAAAAGTTTCACTAAAATCTCCTTCCAAGCCTGGAAAGAACTGTTGTTCTACACGAGAAGAGCGGATAAGATCACATTATAGCAATCCTCCTGGAGACTCAAAACCCAACCCAAATGGGAAAAACTAGACCTCTATTTTCAGCAAACCAAGCCTCCATGAATATTGGACTCCTCACTAATATTGATATTTCTTTGATAATGCTCAAATTGTCTTTTACTTATTGCGTTATTTCCACTCCATCTTTCTACTCTATTCTCCTTTCTCTTCCTCTCTCATCAAGCTCACTATAATTTATTAGTCAACTGTTCTGTTGCTGTCCTTTAATACTATTATACATATACATAACCAAATGCAACATCAGTGGCTGTATGTTTTAGTGTTCAAAATATTTTATTAGAATTTTGAGAATAAATGACATACAAAAAAGAGTTCCGAAAAGGTACAAACAATAATCCATAAAATTCAATATAAGTAAAGATAAGCATTCTAGTATTAAGAATAAGAACTTCAATAACATACAATAAGTACCTACAAAACTAAAGGATATCTCCGTGAAAAAATAAATAAAAGGACAATACTAAAATATCAGAATAAGAAAATTCAGAGCTACTAAGCTAAAATTAGAGTCATAAGTACAAGTACAAATATTAAAACTTGCATCAACTAGGGATTCAACATTAAATAGTCATCAATTGGTTTCCAAAATTTTAAATAGTTTGAGTTAGTATGACTAATTCCAGATAAGGTTAAGTTAGCACCCTTTCTTGTGAAAATAATCCAAGCCCACCACATATGCACAGATAGAGAAGGTGAATCTTTCCAATGAGTAGTAATCGTTTTTATAGCTGCTGAGATTAAAAAATCAAAAAGCTTATTATGCAACAGTGGCAACTTAGTAGTGAGTAAAGAGGCTTTACAAATAATCAACTGGTATGATACAATGTCATCTATATTCAATATACAAGAAATCTTTTGCCAAACTACATCCCAAAACCCTTTAACAAAACGACAATCACATAACATATGTTTGGATGAGCCTACTTCTAAAGAACAATTCCAACAAATAGAAGAAGTTAAAAGTTTGGCATTATATAATTTTAAAGGGGTCCAAAAACAATTAAGAGGTAAATAAGAGTTAGTCTGATATAGTGTTACAGGCAACCAACCCGAAATAGAATTTACCCAAATCAATCTCCATGTATCTAACGGTAAGGACAAGTTTAATTCAATGTTCCAGAAATTATAAAGGAAAGTGATATTATCATCAGCAGATATATTTAACTTTTTGTATAGTAAAGACACTATGGGGCCGATTCCGATCTCGGTCGGAGGCGTACCCAACACCATTCGGTCGGGAAAAAAGCCATGCGAAAGCCTGTTTCCCGACCGATCCGTACAGTACACCGAACGAGCAAGTACGATGCGCACAACAGCAAAAAATCCGGCCGAGCCGTACTCACCCAAACCAGGTCCTGTTCTCCGACCGAGGCGAATCCGGAAACGCCGAATCGAGTCGCACGGAAGGAAAATGCAGCCCCGTCCGGCCGGACAAGTACGATGCGCTTCCCGTACGCGCCGAACCCGTCGCTACGCACGGCACGTCAAAGCATCCGGGAGAGGCGCACATAAGCTCCGATTCGCGCCACAACACGATCCACGGCTACGAGACGAACACGGCACCGACGAGGACGAGGCGAAGTGACGAGGACGACGCGAAGCAACGAGAAGGACGAACGACACGAACCAACCATGAATCCCTTCGTCCCGATCATACCAATATTCTACATCTACTACCGGAACAGGCACGGACGCGTACGGGCGCAGAAGGTAAGCCAGACACCAACCACAAAACACATACAACACGTACACGACACATCACACACACACACGGGGATGCTGAATATACTTACACCAGCAACAGCAGCACCATAGGGGCGGGATGCCCATCACCAATGCCACATATGCACACAGGGGCCTGAATGCGCACCACCACCCCTACCCAGGGGGCTGGATGCCTACAACCACTACCACCCTCACCCAGGGGGCTGGATGCCTACCACTACTACCACCCTCACCCAGGGGGGCTGGATGCCTACCACTACTACCACCCTTAGCCAGGGGGGCAGGATGCCTACCACTACTACCACCCTTAGCCAGGGGGCTTGATGCCCACCACTACTACCACCCTTAGCCAGGGGGGCTGGATGCCTACCACTACTACCACCCTTAGCCAGGGGGGCTTGATGCCTACCACTACTACCACCCTTAGCCAGGGGGCAGGATGCCTACCACTACTACCACCCTTAGCCAGGGGGCTTGATGCCTACCACTACTACCACCCTTAGCCAGGGGGCAGGATGCCTACCACTACTACCACCCTTAGCCAGGGGGGCAGGATGCCTACCACTACTACCACCCTTAGCCAGGGGGCTGGATGCCTACCACTACTACCACCCTTAGCCAGGGGGCAGGATGCCTACCACTACTACCACCCTTAGCCAGGGGGGCAGGATGCCTACCACTACTACCACCCTTAGCCAGGGGGCTGGATGCCTACCACTACTACCACCCTTAGCCAGGGGGCTTGATGCCTACCACTACTACCACCCTTAGCCAGGGGGGCAGGATGCCTACCACTACTACCACCCTTAGCCAGGGGGGCAGGATGCCTACCACTACTACCACCCTTAGCCAGGGGGGCAGGATGCCTACCACTACTACCACCCTTAGCCAGGGGGCTTGATGCCTACCACTACTACCACCCCCACTCATAGGATGGACAATGCATGACACAACAAGCACACCACAACCTAGGGAATGCAAGATAAAGACATCCCCCCACCACCATGACAAGCGTGTGTAGGCTGTGTCAAATGCCTACAACACCGAACATGACTTTGAACATACAATGTGACCCCCTAGCACATGTGCCACACATATATGTGTGTGGCACCCACAATGCAAGCAGCCCATGACCATTGTGGCAATGGGGCCTAAACCCCCATCATCACAGTGACCAAAAGGTAAGTGTGGGGTCCATAGCCGAAGCACATTTTGACCATTGTGGCAATGGGGTCTAAACCCCCATCATCACAGTGACCAAAAGGTAAGTGTGGGGTCCATAGCCGAAGCACATTTTGACCATTGTGGCAATGGGGTCTAAACCCCCATCATCACAGTGACCAAAAGGCAAGTGTGGGGTCCACAGCTGAAGCACATTTTGACCATTGTGGCAATGGGGTCTAAACCCCCATCATCACAGTGACCAAAAGGCAAGTGTGGGTCCAT